>CM065169.1:704931-3104931 GCA_033026295.1 Channa striata
TTTAGTTGTTCACTGCTCTTAACTTGTATATTTGCATTCATTTCTCTGTTTTGTGTGTGTCCCTGCAGCATTCCCCTGTTCCTCTGCTGGTTACCAGTGCACTCACAGTTTGCCTTTCATCATCATCATCATCATCATCACTAACCCTGCATGTTTGTATTTAAGGCCTTGCATTTCGTTTTGGGGTTGCTAGTGTGTCCTGGTTCTTTCTGGCATGTCTCCCTGATCTCGTTCAGCCTTTCCTGATCTCCAGCCCTTAATACTGGTCGTGAGTCTGTAGATAGTTTTGGCAGTTCAGGTTTTGTTATAGCCTAAGAGTCTTTGCTTTTGCGTTCATGCTGTTTGTGAGTTACCTTGTTAAAGCTTTTGAGAGTTTTGTTAGAGGACAGGTCTGTGCCTTTAGGTTCATACTGTTGTGAGTTAGTATTGTTAAACCTCTGAGAGAGTTTTGTTTGAGCACAGATCTGTGTGTTAAGCGTCATAGGATCTGTAGTTCGTGTGATAATTTATAACTGTATTTCAAGTGCAAATAAACCTGTGGCACTCTCTGCGTGTCTCAGCAGTATCTAGTTACGGTAACCATTAAAGTACACACTAGCCAAACATGGACCCAGCAGAAGTGTTACAGGCTCACGGGACCCTCTTGGGTGTCAAACACCAACGTACGGAGGAGAATGCACGTAGGCTAGAAGAGGTATCTTCCCGTTGTGACGAGGCACTTAGACTAGCTAGCTCTCCTGCTTCCTCAGAATTAATTATGGCGCCACCGGAACATTTTTCTGGCGAGGCCACCAATTGTGCCCCCTTTATTTCAGCGCTCAAGATATTTTTTGATCTCCGACCAAACAAGTTTGGTTCAGAGCAGCGCAAGGTTGCATACACCATTTCGTTACTCACGGGAAAGGCGCTGGAGTGGGGAGCGGCTGAGTGGGAAAAGGGGTCTGCATGCTGTCAAACGTTTGAGGCTTTCTCCGAAGAGTTGAAGTTCGTGTTTAACCCATTAGCCCCACGCAGAGTTGCGGCATCGCGGCTGTTTAAGTTAACTCAGGCCAATCGCTCAGTTACCGAATACGCCATTGAGTTCCGCTAGCTGCCTCAACAAGATGGACCGAGGGCACACTTTTTGACAAGCAGATCGCGTAAAAGATGAAATAGCGGCACGTGAGCTGCCCTCTTCCCTTAATAAGCTAATGGAATTGGCGACCGCTATTGACCAGCGAATTCTGGAACGACAGGCGGAGCGGCGGTCACAAGAAAGGACAGCTGGCCGAGACTACACTCACTCCTATCCCCCTGCCCTTCAACCGACTGCAGCTCAGAAGAGCCTCGGTGAGGAGCCCATGCAGGTGGGGCGGTCCAGGCTGTCGCTAGGGAGCACCACCGTCGCCTTGCCAGGGGCCTTTGTCTCTACTGTGGGGAGCCAGGACATCTGGCACGCACGTGTCTGTTAAATGACAAGGCTCGTCAGCTGGGCGGGAGGCGCTGATGAGCCATTCGGTCCACATGAGCTCCCAATCCAAACCCACCATCCCTGCGTTCCTCGTTGGTCCTGCCTCCTCCCAGAACTGTTCGGCTTTCGTGGAATCTGGTTCAGAGGCAAATTTTATGGATATGACGCTGGTTCGAGCTCTGGGACTGGGAATAGAGAGACTTCCCAAGGAGTTAAAGATAAAGACACTAGACAATCGGATCTCACATTATATTACCTTTTGCACTGCACCGGTTAAAATGATTATCAGTGGCAACCCTCATGAACAGTGTGGGTTTTACATTTATGACTGTGTGGATACTCCCCTCTTGCTGGGTTACCCCTGGCTGTCCAAGCACAATCCTCACATTAACTGGTCCTCATGCAAGGTAATAGGGTGGAGCACTTACTGCCTAGCTAATTGTTTACGTGATGCCTGTGATCGCTCCCCTAACACTATTGAAAAGTCTAAGGAACCTATTGACTTGATTAATGTGCCCAGCTGTTATCATGATTTAGCAGAGGTGTTCAGCAAGGCAAGGGCGACTTCGTTGCCTCCACACAGGCCCTATGATTGTGCCATCGACCTACTACCAGGTACCATGCCCCCCCGGGGTCGTCTCTACTCCCTGTCAGAGCCAGAGAAGAAGGCCATGCAGGCATACATTGATGACTCTCTGAGAGCAGGTATTATCCGACCATCGTCATCCCCAGCAGGGGCAGGATTTTTCTTTGTTGGCAAGAAAGATGGGGGGCTGAGACCTTGCATTGACTATAGGGGTGTTAATGCCATCACAGTTAAGAATAGATATCCCCTCCCTCTTTTGTCCTCAGCTTTCGAATTATTGCAGGAGGCCACAATTTTTACCAAGCTGGATCTCCGCAATGCCTACCATTTGGTTCGAATGAGGGAGGGGGATGAATGGAAGACAGCTTTTAATACCCCCAATGGCCACTATGAGTACTTGGTAATGCCATTTGGCCTCACCAATGCTCCTGCCGTTTTCCAGGCACTGGTTAATGATGTTCTGAGAGATATGATGAATAAATTTGTGTTTGTGTATCTAGACGATATTCTCATATATTCCAGGAACATGGAGGAGCACAGGCAGCATGTCAGGGCAGTGCTAATACGTTTGCTAGAAAACCAGCTCTTTGCCAAAGCTGAGAAATGTGAGTTCCACACAACCCGAACCACATTTCTTGGACTTGTTCTAGCTCCTGGGAAGATTTCCATGGATAGCTGTAAAGTTAGAGCAGTTGTGGAATGGCCTGTTCCCCAGGACAGTAAGCAGCTGCAGCGATTTCTGGGGTTTGCTAACTTCTATCGTAGATTCATATGGAATTATAGCAAGGTAGCCGCCCCATTGCACGCTCTTACCTCTTCCAACAGACCTTTCCTGTGGACAGGGGAGGCAGGAAAGGCCTTCACTCGTTTCAAGACGCTTTTCACTACTGCCCCCATCCTGACTTTACCGGACACCAAGAAAAAATTTATTCTGGAGGTTGACGCTTCCAACACTGGAGTGGGGCGGTGCTTTCACAACGCGCTGAAAAGGATGGCAAGGTGCATCTCTGTGCGTTCTTCTCACGACGCCTGACTGAGGCGGAGAGGAATTAGGATGTGGGGAACCGGGAACTCCTAGCCCTCAAACTGGCACTAGAAGAGTGGCTACATTGGTTGGAGGGGGCTGAGCAGCCGTTCTTAGTCTGGACTGACCACAGAAACCTGGAGTATATTCGCTCGGCTAAGCGCCTAAATGCGCGGCAGTCTCGTTGGTCCCTTTTCTTCTCCAGATTTGACTTTGTTTTATCATATCGCCCGGGGGCCCAGAACACTAAACCTGACGCCTTATCCCGTCAGTTTGAGGTAGACAGAAAGGAACTATCTACATGCGACTCCCTAGAGGAAACAATCCTCCTGGGGGCCATACGTTGGGACCTAGAACGGAGGGTAAGAGATTTCACACTGGTTGCCCTCCGGGGCCTTTGTTTGTTCCTGCCCCCTCTCCGACCACAGATGCTTAGGTGGGGCCATGACTCGAGGCTGGCCTGCCACCCTGGAACTACTAGGACCACGGCAATGATTGCACATGAATAGGGATGTACCGCGCTACGTGGGTGCATGTAGGGTCTGTACAAGGAACAAGACGCCCCACCAAGCACCTGTTGGTTTCCTCCGTCCTATGCCAGTTCCATCTCGTACGTGGTCGCATATAAGTTTGGACTTCATCACTGGACTTCCCCCATCTGATGGTAAGACAGTTATACTTGTGGTAGTTGATCGTTTCTCCAAATTAGTGCATGCTGTTCCCCTTGTTAAGCTACCTTCTGCCAAGGAAACTGCATAGTTGTTGGTGCAGCATGTTTTCAGACTGCACGGTCTTCCCGAGGACATACTTTCGGACCGGGGACCTCAGTTCACGGCAGCTTTTTGGACCGAGTTCTGCAAGCCTTTGGGGGCCTCCGTAAGTCTGTCGTCCGGGTTCCACCCCCAGACTAACGGCCAAACAGAAAGACTGAACCAGGAGATTGAAAGTATGTTGACATGCATGTGTAGTAGTAACCCATCTACCTGGGCCCAGCAGTTGCCCTGGGTGGAGTACGCTCACAATTCACTGCCTTCATCTGCCCTAGGTTGCTGTCCATTCCAGGCAGCCTATGGCTACCAGCCACCTCTATTTCCTGCCCAGCAGGCTCAAGCAGGAGTCCCCTCTGTAGGTGCCTTCATCAAACGCTGCCGCTCCACCTGGCTAAAAGTAAGGTCATACCTACTGAGGGGGCAACAGAGGGCTGCTCACTACGCCAATTTGGTCCCCGGCTCCCCATTACAAGGTTGGCGACAGGGTGTGACTGTCCACCAAGGACCTTCCCCTGAAGGCGGAGAAAAAGAAATTAGCTCCCCGGTTCATTGGCCCGTTCGAGATCTGCAAGGTGATTAACCCGGTTGCAGTCAAGTTAAGGTTGCCCGGCAGTATGCGGGTCCATCCAGTCTTCCATGTTTCTCACGTTAAGCCAGTAAAGGAGTCGCTGCTCTCGCCTCCCCCCGACCTTCCCCCACTTGCTTGCATCATTGATGGAGGTCCAGTCTACACAGTCAACCGTATACTCCAGCCCAGACGCCGTGGGAAAGGTCTACAGTACCTGGTGGACTGGAAAGGGTATGGACCAGAAGAGCGCAGTTGGGTGCCCGCCCGGTTCATCTTAGACCCCTCCCTCATTGCAGACTTCCATTGCCGGCATCCTGATCAGCCTTCAAGGGTCGCCAGGGGGCGACCTAGAGGGGGGGGTCCTGTTATAAGTTAGATGCTTTTTGTCCCTGTTTAGTTGTTCACTGCTCTCAACTTGTATATTGGCATTCATTTCTCTGTTTTGTGTGTGTCCCTGCAGCATTCCTCTGTTCCTCTGCTGGTTACCAGTGCACTCACAGTTTGCCTTTCATCATCATCATCACATCACAACCCTGCATGTTTGTATTTAAGGCCTTGCATTTAGTTTTGGGGTTGCTAGTGTGTCCTGGTTCGTTCTGGCACGTCTCCCTGATCTCGTTCAGCCTTTCCTGATCTCCAGTCCTTAATACTGGTCTTGAGTCTGTAGATAGTTTTGGCAGTTCAGGTTTTGTTATAGCCTAAGAGTCTTTGCTTTTGCGTTTATGCTCTTTGTGAGTTAACATTGTTAAAGTTTTGAGAGTTTTGTTAGAGCACAGGTCTGTGCCTTTAGGTTCATACTGTTGTGAGTTAGTATAGTTATACGTAGTTAAACCTCTGAGAGAGTTTTGTTTGAGCACAGATCTGTGTGTTAATCGTCATAGGATCTGTAGTTCGTGTGATAATTTATAACTGTATTTCATGTGCAAATAAACCTGTTGCACTCTCTGCGTGTCTCAGCTTCTGCTTTTGGGTCCAGTAGTTACAGTTTCTTTGGTTACAGTATCTAGTTACGGTAACCATTACAACTAACCCAGAGACTGAACCCACATTGGAACATATATAAAGGCTAATCCCACCATTAAAGACAAACTATGGCTAACTGAAAGACAAAACCTCACGATTATCATAAAGAACAAAATATCATGATAAAACCCCTGATTACAAATAATTACATTATACAAAACAACTATAATGAATAACATACCATAGCTAAGTAACCAAAGTCCTAAAACAGAAATTATAATTCCCTCTTAAGGTAACAGCCTCTTGGAATGCTCTTATTGACAACTTCCTATAGTTAAATGTTCTTTATCCCAATGTGGTGTTCCTCCATCCACTGGCACCCCCACCCCACAGGTGTTGTTAGGTGCCGGTATGATCAAGTCACGTGAGCTAAATATAAAGTAGCAGGAAGACAAAGTAGATGACTGATGATTGATTTTTGGCATGTCGAGAGTGCAGATGTCAAAATTTGAATAACATCGATAGATCAAGTAAAGCCAGAGTTTTGATAAATGGTTTGTGCGTGTTAAATTGCGCAAATTATGACACATCTAGCGATGCTTTGTCGCACATATTCCTGATCTTCTTAAAATTTTGCTTAAACACAGTCCCCTTGTGGCTAATCAGCTGATGTCAAACTCATAAGGAAGAACAATTCTTGTTCCACACCTGTGGTGGTGCTGAAAAAAATTGCACCAAATATTGACATGGTAAACTTACTTTTATCCAAACCGATTTACAAGTTAGGTAGAAGACAAGCAAAATCTAAATCAAGGAGAAAACATCAAAGCAAAGTGCTATTGCTAAAAATTTACTGGTATAATATAATGGTAAAATCAAAAGTATTCAAAAATTACTAGATATACTCTAGACTTCTAATAATTAAGAAACACCCTAAAGAACTGAACCTGGATCAGTTCTGCTCTCTTTTGCACTGTTTAATTTAGTGGCTCTCCCATGGATTATATTTTTACAATAATTCCTGTTTTACGGTTGGTAATATCATAAAGATGATACCGTATTTTCCGGACCATAAGCCGCTACTTTTTTCCGACGTTTTGAACCATGCGGCTTTTACAGAGATGCGGCTTTTCTATGAATTTTTCTGCAGCCCTCAGATGGGCGCTGTAGATGGAAGTCAGTGCAAACAAAAAAGCGCCAGTTTTTATTCTTAGCGCATGCAGCCCAAGACGCACAACAGCAAAATACGGTAATATTTTTACACCCTCACCCCCTCATAATGGAAAACACGCTAAGAAATTCCTATGATGCAGCTTTTAATTTGAAGCCATCGATCTGGCTATCCGTGAAGGAAATCGAGTGTGACAGTGGTTTCATTGCTCAGGAGGAAGATGAATAGCGATTTGTGGTTTCAGTGCACGGGAGAATGAAGCGACTTTAATAGTTGCGCAGTTGCGCTTTAACAGTGCGCAGGAAGAAAAAGTGACAGTGGTTTGGTGTTCAGTGGTTTCAGTTCGCAGGAGGAAGAAAAATAAAGCAACTTGGTTTTAGTGCACAGGAGGAAGATTAATAAAACCATGACTATTCTGTTTTGTGTGATCAGCACTTTTACTGCCGTGTTACAGGCACCATTCAGGTTCAGGTGTATGAATAAAGACTTATGGTACAAAATCTTTTGTTGAGCGCAGCAACTCCTGCGTAATTCGTGAAGAATAAGAGACGTCTTCTCCTTTGGCTATGGAACAAGCCGTTTATTTATAACAAGGACGCTTTTGTCGGCTCTGTACATTCGATATGTGTTATACCAGCCACACATACACGTAAACGCACTCTTTACCGTAATGCCGGTAAAACGTAATGCCGGTAAAAAAACCGGCGCACAGAACATCCTCATGCCTACTGTGAACAATGAGTAGGAGCGCATACAACAGACATACAGATCTTAACATCTTTCTATGTAAATATTATTTCTCAGCCTGGATATTGGCGGCTTATAGTCCGATGCGGTTTATATGTGACAAAATGTATATTTCTTTAAAATTTTAGCGGGTGCGGCTTAAATTTAGGTGCGCTCTATATAGAATTTACGGTAATTCAAATTTTTTTACTTTAAGTAGTTGAGTCATACTCGACTGCATTATAAGAAGAAGTGGTTCTAAAGTTTTGGCCATGTTATTCAATTAAAATAATTAAATACACAGTTGCAGTATGCAGTTGAATCAGCTTGCCCAGCATAACCCCATGTTTTCTCCTGGAGACTATATGGAGCCAATATTTAGCTTGTCATCCCTACCCGTCATTTAAAGATTGTCTAGACAGCAACATTCTGGTTTGTATTTAATTTTTACTATTGTAGATTTTTTCATATTTAATATAAATAAAACCCAAACCCACACAAATTAAACAGTTCAATTTGGTATTGTGAGGCATCAAAAACTTAACCTTCATTTTGGAGGACAATCAAGCTTTATTCAGCAAGGTTTTGAGTACAAGCTCTAACTGCCAGAAAACTAACATGTTTTGTGCATCATTTGTCAAGTAAAGCAAGTTCTACTGTGTAAAAGTTTTCTTTCCAAACAATGTTATAACTCAAGTTTTTGTCAGCTGACTGCACAGCTCCAGCTGTTGTTAAACCACTGTGGTCTTTCCTGTTTCCAGTCTCAGCAATGTCAAGGGTTTGAGGTTGTGCTATCCAACCCCTGTAACTGACATAATCATCTTCTTCTCTGCCCTTTCACATGTGGCCAAAAACCATGTGTTTTGTTTGGTCTCTATCATGGCAACAGAGTCTGTTGCGCTGGTGAGAAGGACTCAGGGAGAACAGAAAGCAGCATTTTTTTTATTAGTTGGATTGAGTGTAAAAAATTAAAAAATGCAGAGTGAGGACAACATCTGGCACCCATCAAACAGAGAAAAGCAGTTTTCTGGAATGAGAAACAGCTCCACTTG
The DNA here is from genome assembly GCA_033026295.1 of Channa striata. NCBI lineage: Eukaryota > Metazoa > Chordata > Actinopteri > Anabantiformes > Channidae > Channa > Channa striata. The sequence continues at coordinate 713,242 of CM065169.1, forward strand.
AAATGACACTGCAAAATTATTTGCACTGAAAATTTTGGGAGAGCAGATGAAAAACATTACCTCACTTTGGGAAAAGGAAAAGTTTTTTAAAGAAACTTAATACAAAGAACGAGGTATGAAAACACAACAAAAAGTGCTCGCTACAAAACGTATGAGGAAAAAAATAATGAAATACCAGACTAAACAAAAGAAAAAGTAAATCGCTCACTACAAAGGTACGAGGTCAGGAAATGAAATAAAGCAAAGAAAACAGTAAGACTCACTAAGTGGACAGGTTTCGTACTAACCTAAATACACTCAGAGCAAGAATTAAACAGGACCACACAGCTAACACAAACCAGCTAGGACTTACTAACAAGACATTTCGAAACCAACAAAAGGCTAAAGGTCAGAGACTGGACAGGGACAGGAGCAAGAGCAGAAAAGCAGGGAGACGCACTAGCAAAGATGAAGTCCTTATAAGCATATATGGATGAGTGATGCAGTTCAGGTGTGATGACTGGCGCCAGAAGAGTGGAAATTAAGGAGAGCAGGAGAGATTGAATGTGAACCGGAACCTCAGCAGGCAGGGAGGGGAATTACGGGGACACATACGACACAAGGAGAAAAAACAAAAGACACACAGGAAAACTAAAACCATACAAGTAGTAAAAAGACCTAACTTCTGACAAACACCAGCAGCAATGTTCTTGAGAGAGCAATATACAGCAGCTTTCAAGTCCTGCATAGCCGCCTGCTATTTTCGAAGAAGCATCCCTTTTGTATCTCCACTCCCTGATTATGTAATTTACGGTTGTACACAACTTATGGCAACAGAGAGTGAACATCTGTCTTGAATTATTTAGCTTGGAGTACAGTGGGCCACGAACAGAACAAGGCCTCCCAGCCATTCAGAACAGGCTTCATCATAAATAATGGATCCGTTGGGGAGACCTTAGCGACAGCAGCATCTATAGAATTTAGGGAGGTAGACCACTGCAGTTTACAGTGTCAAGATACTAGATCTTTAATTTTTCATAATCATAATTAGCAAAATCTTGAGACAGCCAGTTCCTGCTTATTCTGGTCTGTCACACATCTGCAGCAGCAACTGCATATGTCACTGCCGGAGGAATTTCCATAAAGATTGCACTGTGGTTTCCCAACACTACAATTCATAGCTTCATAAATTACTGTACACTGTTTTTCTTATTCCTAAAGACCAGCTTCCATGACAACACTGATAATCATGCAAAAACTTAAGTTTGGAAAAAGGAAACTTTCCGTTATATCATGCGCTACATGTTTTAGATGTTTCATTATATGCAGGATAGAGACATGCTCCTCATGACATCTGGGCCAGCAGAGAGCACAAAAATTTAAATGTTACAGAGTAACGCACAGTAATTCAGCAAACAGCCTAAACTTTTCAGTCTTTAATATAGTAGTGTGTTTCTCTATTGTTTTACTCTGTAGAGTAACTTTAAAATACTTTGACTTAAACATGCAAATGCATAACTTGATCTCCTACAATATAAAACTTGCTGCAGTTCACATAGCTAACCACACTTTTAAATTTAGCTGTAGAGCTGGAAAGTTCCACATTAATGTCAAATATTTATTTGAATGTTTCAAAGTAGTTTTTTTTCCCCAGACCTTTAAAAACAGACATATACAACAATTAAGGTTCTACAGCAACGCATGCAGCATGTATAGTAGGCTACTGTTGATGTGTTTAATGTGATCTTGTGGTTTTTGTTGAGATCTTTATGACTTTAGGTCTTTAGGTTAATCATATGTCCTGTTTCTGTCTGCTTCTCTCTTGAAACTACTCGGGGCTATTACTTCTCACTTTATTCACATTTTTACTTTTTAGCTTGTTCAAAACTTGTTCAACTTTTATTTAAATGGCAGTCAATGAAAAATCAGCGCACATATCATATGATCATACATTGGTCTTAAAAGAAACATTTAAGTGTGTGTAGACCCCGACATTTTCCTGACGTTACGCTTTGTCAGGTTTTTTAATTTTAGGTACTTTTTTCAGCTTTTCCGTTGCTTTGTATTGTAGATTGTTAGGCTCAGAAATAGTTGCCCTCTGTCGGTTGACCTCTGACTTCTCAGACTCAGCTTTTATCAGTGTTTTTGTCTCTTTTGTTCTTTTCTTCAGTCAGCTTACAGCTTGAATAAAAAATTATACAGCAAAGTGTAGGTATACTTTTTTTCTTTTAGAAAACGTGTCTCCCATAGTTACAGGATTTAAAGTTTGTGATGGGTGTGGCCAACAGTGTGTCATTGGGAGCCATTAAAACAAATATTAAGAAATTCTCCTCCAAACCACAAGGGCTTATTTTAAACCCCCACCTAAGATTCATTTTTTGTATATCTTCACAAAAAGGCACAAAGTCAGTTGAAGCTCCTGGTCTTTAAACAGTTTTTGATGACTCATAGTTTTTGTGTTCTTGCTGCTTTTGTTCGACATGACCGCCTGTGTTTTCTCTGATATGTAGTAACAAGAAACTCCTGCAATTTCTTGATCAGCCTATTTCCTTTTCTCTCTCTCTCTCTCTCTCTCTCTTTTAACAACACACAGATGTTTGTCTCTCTGATCACCTCTCTCTAATCCTAACCACCACAACTTAATGCCTAACTCTAACCTAAATCCAATTTTAGTACTTAACCTAAAACCCAATCTTGACCCTCCAAAAAAAAAAAAAACCTGTTGAAGTTGTGTGAGCAAGTAACAATGTCCTGACAACAATGGTATTGAAACAAAATTTGTCTACAGAAGACCTGACTTTTATTTTTTTATAGAAGTACTAGCTAGCAACAGGATGTTACCAGTATGCTAAGAAATATGCCCAATTTTTAAAGCACCAGTGAACTTAAAGCTTCTTCTTTAATGTTAATCAAATGTTACCTACTATTACAATTTTAATTGTGCAGAATATTTACTGAGTGAAATTTGACCTACAAATTTTAATTATATAACAAGAAACAGAAGTAAAAATAGATAATGATACAATACATCCATAGATAAGGAAATGAGTGTGTATATTGTATTTCATTTTCATTCCCTTATTTGTTTCTGTTACGTCCATTATTTTAAAAAAGAAACTCCTGCGATCCGAGGATGCCACATTTAAGGAAGGATGTCCACACACAAAGTAATTTATAATTAACAATCTTTATTCCTTTAAAAAAAAGGGAAAAAACCTAATTATTCATAACAAAAATCAACCACCAAATACAAAGGAATAAGAAAGCAATGAAGGACTGGAGATCCCGGCCAAAAGAAACACGACAGGGGAAGACGCAGGACGATCCACACAATGGGGCTTCGCTCCTGGCATCTCCCCATTAACCTACCAACAAAACAATTAAACCCTAACAAACAAAATGAAGACGAATAACTGAACTACTGGTAATCTGGAGGGAAGGACTTGAGGGAGAAAAAGGAAAAAAGAAACATATGTATCAATTTCCCTTTAGGTATTGTGAGCCTTCCATACATTTTATTGTGACACTTGGCACAGATAGTAATTAAGCCATGAAAGCATTTAGAGGGAGCATTTTATAGCAATGGATCACTGCATATTTGGCTTATTTTTATATTTTAAGACTGAAATGAATTGTAACGTATGATGTGTACAGTATATCTGACATTTATTACAGGGAGAATTAAAATGCTATCTCTTTGTGAACTGCTCAGACATTAGGGGAAAGGGCATTTACATGGCTTGCATAAGTGGCAACAGAGAGAACAAGAAGAGGAGAATGAGGACAACATGGACAGATTGGGGAGAGAAGGAGTAAAGTATTAATACTAAATCTGCATAAACCCCCTGACAACAAGGGTGGACAGTGTGACTTGATTGGCGGTGTAGACCACCCTGCATCTGGCAACCCAACAGACAGAGTCAGTGACTGAGAGTCAGGACTGCTGACAAGAGCTGACAGTGACGAAGCAATTGTGGCGCCAGAGTGGTTGGAATTGTGTGGACTGCTGTCTGCTTGACACACACACACATACACACATACACACACTACTAGTACAGCCACACACAAAAAAATCTTAAAACAGTCACATACTGGCAACAGAAAGACACACACATACCTCTGAGGCACAGACCACAGCTACGATTTTGTTAATAACTCAAATATGTGTGATCCTGTGTCCCTTTGCAGCTGATTTTTGTCTCCTTGTAAGCACGATTAAGGGTGTTACCTCACTGTGACTGTGGCAGGAAAACACGAACACAAGAAAAAGCTGACAAACGTTAATAAGGTCGATGAAGTTCGACCAGTTGTGTACTGCTTTGATAATCTTTCCTAGGAAGACCTTGTGCGACAACAAGAAACTTTTGTCTTGTTGGGTACCACACCAGTACATAAGAACATACCATCCTGAACAATGGAAAGGACACAATTTTGACAAATGATCTGTTCCTAATTATCAAATCTATTTACACGCCCAGTAGCTTGTAATTGTCCTCTCTATGGATTCAACTGGACAGATGCAGTATACTGGCTGGTTTAAGCTTTGTATCGTGGATAAACATAAACAAGAAATTACAGTTTTAATTTAGAAACCTAGTTGCAATTACATTTGTTGTCCACTGGGGAGCACTAAACATTGTTATCTGAATTTGTTGAAGCCTTTACAAAAGGGTTTTTTTATGTACACTGACATACACATTAATTAATAATTGGTGTCACATGAACTTTTCTGGAAATATACAGTTTGCACAGAGGCAGTAGAAAATAAAAAAACTAAAATAATGAGGCCAGTGGTACTAACTTGTTGGCAAATGCCCCTGAATACCTATTTACACATTCAACAGGAATCGGACAATGCTAGCTTTCATTTCGAGCTGTGTTTTTGACAATTGACTGCTGTAATCTTAATCCCATCCGCTACATATCACAGTGTAACCTTTAGCCTTTTAAAGGGTGGCAAAAGGAAAAAAGCATCACTTGGATGATTATGCAACCTTAGATTTGGTTCCCACAAATGTGGACATACCAGAAAACACACAAACAAACTCCAACACCCATCTGAGATTTGTGTTCTCTCTTCTTTTGCTGTTCTCGTGTTGTTATCCCCTCCATTCTTTCATGTTTTCCTTGTCCTCTGTCTCTTGCATGCAAATCCTCCCATCAACACAAGTCTGGCTTGTACCAAAGTAACAAGCTCATTGTTTTCTGTTCCCTCTCTAATCTGCTCAGCCTGCTGAGCTGATGCATTATTTATTTGTTTGTCATTACTCTTTCCGTGAGCTGCAGAGACACATGCTTTCCCACATTTTTCATGCATCTTTGCCTTGGCAAGGCAGGACTATGGGGTGTGGTTGGACAGATATTGATACACTGTGGCATGTCTGCAGGGTCACAAGGCTGAAATGGTTGTTTTTCAATGCAGAAACAGCATTCTTAAATAATGCCATATGCCAATTTGGATTAGATCAGAATTTCCAGCTGCAACACATTAGTCCAAAAAATGTTAAAAAACAAAAGGAAGCACACTTTTCCTGGTATCTTTTATAAAACCAAAGTTTGTTGTCATCTACTCTGCATTATTTGTCAAGATGCTTTTAGAAATAACTGCATGAGCCAAGATCATATTGAAAATTACCGTTCATTCTGTCATGCTTACTGGCCTGTGTCCAAACTATTTTTGTTATGTTACTATAATCAGGACCAGATGTGAAAATGTCTTTGACTGGGCTTTATCACAGCTCTTGAACAGGTAAAAGTACAAAAACAGCCTAGAAAAAAACTAAACTAACATATATTTTCCCTAATTTAACAGGACACACATTTTCCACCTGCTTTTCATTTCAGCTTCGACTAAAGTAGAAGTGGGCAACACTAGTTCTTCAGTGACACTGTGCAACTTGTTCTTCAACTACTACTACTCTTTCGGTTTTTCCCATCAGGGGTCGCCACAGCGAATCATCCGTTTCCACTTCACTCTATCCTGGGCATCTTCCTCTCTGACACCAGCTAACCTCATATCCTCTGTTAGGACGTCCATATATCTCCTCCTTGGTCGTCCTCTCGCCCTCTTGCCTGGCAGCTCCATCTCCAACATCCTTCTACCAATATAATCACTATCCCTCCTCTGCACATGTCCAAACCATCTCAGTCTGGCCTCTCTGACTTTGTTGCTAACACAGGCAACGTGCGCTGTCCCTCTGATGAACTCGTTCCTTATTCTGTCCAACCTTGTCACTCCTAAGGAGAACCTCAACATCTTCATCCCTGCTGCTTCCGTCTCTGCCTCTTGTCTCTTTCTCACTGCTAATGTCTCTAACCCATAGAGCAGAGCTGGTCTCACCACTGTCCTGTACACCTTTCCTTTGAGTCTGGCTGACACTCTTCTGTCACACAACACTCCTGACACTTTCCTCCACCCATTCCAACCTGCCTGCACTCGCCTCTTCACCTCTTTCCACACTCCCCATCAAACTGAACTGTTGACCCTGTAATCACTTCAGCCCCCTGTAACCTCACTTTTCTACCTTGCTCCCTCTCATTTACACACATGTATTCTGAATTGCTACGACTGACTTTCATACCTCTTCTTTCCAGAGCAAACCTCCACCTCTCCAGCTTTTCCTCCACCTGCTCTCTACTCTCACTGCAAATCACAATGTCATCTGCAAACATCATTGTCCAGGGAGATTCCTGTCTGACCTCATCTGTCAACCTGTCCATCAGCATAGCAAACAAGAAGGGACTCAAAGCCGCTCCTTGGTGTAGTCCCACCTCCACCTCGAACTCATCTGTCTGACCTACAGCACATCATACCACCGTCATGCTTCTCTCATACATGTCCTGGACTACTCTGACGTACTTCTCTGCCACTCCCGACATCCTCATACAGTACCACAGCTCCTCCCTCGGCACCCTGTCATACGCCTTCTCTAAATCCACAAAGACACAATGCAGCTCCTTCTGACATCTCTGTACTTTTCCATCAACAATCTCAAAGTGAAAATGGCATCAGTGGTGCTCATCCTTTCTACCGTAAATTCTGGACTATAGAGCGCACCTAAATTTAAGCCGCACCCACTAAAATTTAAAAGAAATATATATTTTGTCACATATAAACCGCATCGGACTATAAGCCGCCAATATCCAGGCTGAGAAATAAGATATTTACATAGAAAGATTTTGTACCATAAGTGTTTATTCATACACCTGAACCTGAATAGTGCCTGTAACACGGCAGTCAAAGTGCTCATGTTTGCTGTTGTGCGTCTTGGGTTGCATGCGCTAAGAATAAAAACTGGTGCTTTTTTGTTTGCACTGACTTCCATCTACAGCGCCCATCTGAGGGCTGCAGAAAAATTCATAGAAAAGCCGCATCTCTGTAAAAGCCGCATGGTTCAAAACGTCGGAAAAAAGTAGCGGCTTATTGTCCGGAAAATACGGTAATCTCTGCTATTTCCTGCTCCACAACATCCACATCTTCCTCCCTTCTTTCCCTGTCATTTTCCTCATTCATCAGCTCCTCAAAATACTCCTTCCATCTTCTCTGCACACTCTCCTGGCTTGTTAGCACCTTTCCATCTCTGTCTTTAATCACCCTTATCTGTTGCACATCTTTCCCATCCCATCTCTCTCCGTCTGTCTATCCTGTACAAGTCCTTCTCTCCTTCCTTCGTGTCTAACCTGTCATACAGCTCATCGTAAACTATCTGTTTGGCCTTTGCCACCTCCCTCTTCACACTGTGCTGCACTTCCTTGTACTCCTGTCTACTTTCCTCTGTCCTTTCTACAACCCACTCCCTTTTAGCTAACCTCTTCCTCTGGATGCAGTTCTGTACTTCCTCATTCCACCACCAAGTGTCTTTATATTCTTTCCTCCTTCCAGATGACACACCCAGCACCTTCCTACCTGTTTCCCTGATCACCTCTGCTGTGTTTCTCACTTTCTGGAAGTAATTGTTGACTACAGCCAGTTCCATCCTCTTAGCAACATGCCCATTGAAGTCTGCTCCAACAACTAGTCTCTCTCCTCTGGGGATACTCTCTATGACCTCATCAAACTCACTCCAGAGTCTCTCCTTCTCTTCTAACTCACAGCCAACTTGTGGAGAATACCCACTGACTACGTTCACCATCACCCCTTCAAATTCTAGCTTTAGGCTCATCACCCTGTCTGAGACTCTCTTCACCTGTAGAACATTGTTCACAAACTCGCCCTTCAGGGTCACTCCTACCCCATTTCTCATCCTGTCCACACCATGGATATCCAGAACAGTTTATATCCTCCTTCAATACCATGTGCTTCGCTGCCCTTCCACCTCTTCTCCTGCTCACACAGTGCAGGGCCACTGTGCAGGGGCGACTGTGCGCGGTTGGTAGCACAGTCGTCCACCAATCCTACAGTTGTTCGTTCAATCCCCAATCCCCTTTGGTCACATGTCGAAGTGTCCTTGAGCAAGACACTGAGCCCCACTTAGTTGCTCCCAGTGAGTGTTGGCCAGCTGCATAGCAGCTCCGCCATCGGTGCATGAATGGGTAGGTAAGAAGCAGTGTTTTGAGTACCAACGGGTAGAAAAGCGCTACATAAGTCAGAATATACAGAATCTCAAAATGGTTACTGTTAATAAGTGCAGACCATTTACATCTATCTTCCTTCTCTCCATCCTGTCTGCCAGCTCTCTACCTTTCCCTGTCATTGTGCCAACGTTAAGAGTCCCTACTCTCAGATCTAAGCTCCTGCCTTTCCTCTTCTCTCTCTGTCCACAAACCCTTCTGCCCCTCTCTCCTTCTTCGACCAACAGTAGTCCAATTTCCACCAGCACCCTGTAGGTTAACAGCATCGATCGTTGTTAACCCGGGCCTCAACCGATCTGGTATGAAATTCCTATGGTTGTTGTTGTTGTATGGTTGTTATATGGTTGTGCATGGTTGTTTTTGGCAAGTTTTACACCGGATGCCGGTCCTGACACAACCCTCTCTATTTATTTGGGATTGGGACTGGCACAGAGGTCACTGGCTTGCAACCCCTCTGGCTAGATTAACATCTTGTTCTTCAACTATCCTGGCACTACCCACGGCTGATTACCTGGGTCAGGTGTGTTCAGTCAATCAGAAGCTGGAGGATACCAGTTCACTTTGTCTTTGTCTTCACTTATCTCGGTATCTATCATCTTCTGACTGACTGATTGGGTATAACAGGGTTAGTTAGAGAAGCAGGACAGTGGTTCCTACAATAATTGGTTTACCAAAGCAAAAAGTCAAATACCTCCACCTTGTTGGGTATAAATGATAAACCTAGCTTGAGCATTTTTTTACAATGTGCAGCACAATCTCCCCCCCCAGAGCTGTTCATAAAGTTGCTGAAAGCATGCACTCTTAATTAGCAAGGATTTAATATGTTGGAAAAATGTATGGGGTCAGTCTGAAATTAAATTGTGCTAGCCAATGATTGTGTGATAGGTCAACTGAGGTAATACTCCAGAGGGCTGCTCAGAACATTCAAATAAAGTAGTGCACAGACCAGAGTACAAAGCCATAGACAGTGGAGTTTATATTCTGTAATCACTTATGTTTCTCGTTATGTACGGCCTATTTTTATTTTTAAGATAAAGTTTGACACATTTACTGTGTATGTCATTAATTTACAGCTAGAAATATGGCAGGGAACCTTTTCGAAGTATCACTTGTCTATTTTGAGTTAGATAGACAAAAGAGTGGATACGATTTCTGCAGGGCTTTCTTATTTTGAAACATAAAGAATAATTATATATATATATATATATATATATATATATATATATATATATATATATATTAGGGAGGAAAAAAAATTAAAACCAGACAGTGACGCTGTGCAATGCAGAGTTTTCTGAAGTCCAGAATGATACTCATTATAATACCTTGTTCATCTTGAATAAGGCATCTACTGTAATAAAACATATATATTAAAGTGGGTGAGAATTCTCTCACACTTCAATTGCACATTGCCAACAATTCAAAATAAAATGTCATTGCCCTATTATTTCTCCATCTTTGAGCATGTGAATGGCAATTTTTTTTTTACCCTTTTCTCGTGTCTATTTCTTTCACAAATCCAAATCAAAACACACTCGAAATCTCAAAATGGTTACTGTTCATGCAATAGGCACTTAAAAGTAATGACAGGGAGTGATCTGATATTTGAACTCTAAGGAAGCAAACAGTGTGAGGTAAAACGACAAGCCCAGCCCAGTCGGTCCAGGCTCAAACTAGTCACAGGAGGGGTAGAGTGGCACAGTTAAATCCTAACTGGTCTGCCTATATATCAAGTTTATCCAAGCATTTGACAGTGCTGCCTCACACTAACCCATTCACACACAAAGGACAGCAGCTGCCATGCAAAGGGCTCATCTGACCCACACACAGATAACTAACAGATTTTAAGACACCGGAATCCTTGAAAAGTTCCTGAAAATTTCTGAATATTATGTGGGATGGAGAACAAAAAAAGGAAATACATAACGCAGAGGGAGTATGACTTGCCTGCAATAAATTATATGTCACTGTATTTTTTTACTAGAACCATTACGATAATTGTTTTTATACAATTATCATTCACAGTCTAACCTACTTGAATTTGAAATATTGTACATATTCTGTAGTACTTTTAAATATTGTACATTTGTAAATTGATTTTGATTTAAATTAAATTTTTTGCACATTACTTTGCACATTGTTCATTACATTAGTTAGTGCACTACTCTTGTTGCATTTCACTGCTGCTATTGCTTCGTATATCTGGAAGCTGTGTAACATGTAAATTTCCCCGTTGTGGGATCAATAAAACATTACCTTACCTTACCTTACATATAAAAAAATAATGCACCATTTAGCAGTTTGTACAGTATGGTTGTAAATTCAGCAACACATGTCAGTGGTTTCTGTAGTAAGGGTTACATTATGTAAAAGTTGTGACACTATAACATTTATTTCCAGCATCTAAAGTGGAAGAACTGCATGCTGAGAAAATTGTGGCCTTTTTACATGGCGATATTGCATCTCTTGTTTTTCAAATGTTTCTCCCTTCTATGAGGATTGGGTCTGATCTAAGTGGCCGTGACTGATTGGATGGTGTGAGCTGCTAGTAAAAGCTAGTAAAGGCATCTTTGTGCTTGAGAGCTCATCAAAATACATTTTTCTTTGACTGAGAAGCAAACACTGCTGAGGAATGCATGATTAGGAAGGGTTGCATCAAGTAACAGATGGATCAAATTAGTTACAGTTTTAAAATGATTACTCTCAGGGTGGAGTGCAGTTTTGAGACATGATGGTCATAGGCCAAAGTGTTTCTTTGAACCTTTGCTAAAATGAGTTTGTGGTTTCAGTATGTCCACGTATTAAGTCCACTTTGCTAATTTGACAATTGCTGGAATTATGTTCATATTTTTAAACAATTAAAATTAGTTTCCACTTTCAATTATTTTTAAGCAGTTCAGCTTCATTTCAGCTTTTGTTCTGCTTGTTTTACATTTGAATTATAATTTTCAGCTTTCAGCTATTTTTAAGCAGTTCAGCTTCTATTCAGCTTACGTTCTACTTGTTTTACATTTTAATTGTAATTTTCAGCTATTTCAGCAAAAACACTTTTTTTCTGAATGCTCTGAAGCGTTCACAGTGCATTTTCTTCTTGGAAATGCCTTGTCTAGTTTGTATTGGCTTTCTTAGGAAAAGTCTTAAAAATGATTAGATTGATTACCATGAAATTTAGTACAGATTTAAAGTAGTCATCAAGTCAATAAACTCTTCACAGTAAATTATCTAAAAGTCAATTACTTACATTACTACTACTACTACTACTTCTCTTTCGGTTTTTCCCATCAGGGGTCGCCACAGTGAATCATCCGTTTCCACTTCACTCTATCCTGGGCATCTTCCTCTCTGACACCAGCTAACCTCATGTCCTCTGTTAGGACGTCCATATATCTCCTCCTCGGTCGTCCTATCGCCCTCTTGCCTGGCAGCTCCATCTCCAACATCCTTCTACCAATATATTCACTGTCCCTCCTCTGCACATGTCCAAACCATCTCAATCTGGCCTCTCTGACTTTGTTGCTAACACAGGCAACGTGCGCTGTCCCTCTGATGAGCTCGTTCCTTATTCTGTCCAACCTTGTCACTCCTAAGGAGAACCTCAACATCTTCATCTAGAAAGTCAATTACTTAGATTGTCAGAAATAAATAACCACCTAATGACTTTCTTACTTTGTAATTTGTAGAGCATATCTATGATGTAAGGTTTACTAACACTCTTGACTTTTATGACCCAGTGGTAATTCTTTTAGAGACAACTACGGGAAAACAATATTTTTGGCTGTGCTTGAACAATAGCTAAATCCCTTTTAGCTGAATCCGCTAATACCCTCCACGACAAATCCAATTTTAAGATGTAATGAACACAGCAGCCTGCAGAGAGCACTGGAGGGGCTTTAGTTTTAATATATTATTGAATGTTAACAAATAGTTGAAAGAAAAGGTTTCTTTAATGATGATCGACCCATAACTCTCTGGAGCGTTGTATATACTTTTGGCTCCCTGGTTGAATTGAATGGCACATAACTGGATCATTTTATTACATACTTACAGGTTTCACAAGCACAGATGGCAGCTGTTTGACAAAAAGCTTAGATAAATCAACATTGTACTGCATTCATGGCAGACAAACAAAGTTGTGACAACAGTAACCTGTAAAATATAAATGGATCTATTTGGGTACAATTAATACAAACGGGCAATTCATGCTGGATTAAACTGAGAGAAGGTGACATACTGTACCTTGTTAGTGTAGCATGATAAAGTCTGGGATTTTGAAACTGCTTTGTGAGGATTGTATTTTTTTCTTCAAGTTAGTCCTAGATGTAGCAAGTTAAGGTGTCCGAAGCATTGACCAAACTGTATGAAATAAGCTATACCTACCTATGAGAGTAATATGACCTGAGAAACAACAATTTCCTCTGTTAATCCCAAAACTTTTTTTTCTTCATATTTGCTTAGTTTTGAAAGGAAGTGTTATTGCAGCCTATAAAATATTCCCTGGCAATGTATCTAATGCTGTAGAAAGTGCTATAGTTATATACTGCTCAGCACACAACCTGTAGGAAGGTAGCTGGGTACATGGTAGATATACAATGTGCAAACAGATAGGAGTTTGAGTCCCATATGTGGGACATAGGGGGTCATGCTGACACTTGATGTCTTACATTTCAGGATGTTCACCAATAATTAGTGGTGTTTTTGTTCTCAAAGTTGAAAATCATCTGATATCAGCAGCACCAGCAGGTCAGCTGACAGTCCACCATCTGCCTGTCTGCCTCCTGCCTTGCAACTTTCATTTCTGGTATTTGTGGAATGTGCTATTCAACTGTTGTCCTTTTCAGCATCACAAATTGTATCTACTAACAGTTTCAGCTGCAACAAAATCATGGAGATTCCCTCATTAGCGGACAAAGAGTTCTTTATCTTCCATTGTTAACACATGATTGAAATACCACAATGGGAAATACATTTACAACCACAGTGCTGAATAACTTCAATTATGATCACACAGGAGATGGGATTTGACCTAATGTAAAGATCCACCTCCGCGTCCCACCAAACTCCTCCTCTGTGTTTGCCATATGACTACTTGTGCGTTCATGATCACTACAGGCTCATCACCTATTCTGACTGCAGTTGGGGATCATTTGTTTGCCACTGGCACGTTTCCCTAGCAACATGCCTTGAAACTCGCCAGCAGGGAGACTATTCAAAGGAGGCCAAGTGAACAAAGATCAGAGGTGACAAGTCAGTCAAATAAAGTCATATTTACCTGTCCACCTCAGCAACTCACATCTGATAGTAAAAGGTGCCCAAAACCTCTGAATAATTGATTCTCTCATGCAGTTGGGCTTAACAGCAAGAGATGGCTATTTACTAGCAGTCCTTTGCATTTTATAAGCCTACTAAGTGCTGCATTCACAGAGATAGGAGCAGCATGAACTGTAGTCTCATTGAATGTTTATCTGGGCTTGTTTTTAATGGACAGGATATGTGGAATGGTAACTCTGCCATTGATTGTCCATTGCACTGAGACTGACCCCATAGGTCACAGGAAGAAACGCTTTCAGTGTATGTGTTTGTGTGTGTATCAGGGAAGAGGAAAGAGGAAAGAGCTGAGTCAAGCCAGAAAATATATAACAATCAGTGTTATTGTTATCTTCAAAAATAAAAGTCTGAAATAAAAACGCGAGAGAAAGATGAGCCCAGTGATGTCTGCAGAAGTTTGACAACAGTGAATCAGACATTTAACTGCGATTAATGCTCACTGAAGATATGTCCAGTGATTGCATAAAATATAACTTTACTCTTCTGGTACACTTTCCCTTATGGGTCAATAAGACAGCATAAAAGAAAGTGTTAACATATAAAAAATACGGGTGACAGGAGACGGAATCATATAAGTAAAACAAATTCAAGTGATGTCAAACAGTACATTTTGTAGACATTTAAATGATGAGATTAGCACAAATATTGTATATAAAAAACACAAATGGGTTCATGGTAACAAAATCAACCCAATAGGCTTTTCAAACCTTAATTTTTAACGTTGTCTTTAAAAGTAGTACCAAAAAATAAAAAACAAAATAATGCTGCTAAAACATGACTTTTATTTTGGAAGTCATAGCCGGAAACTCCATTGACGGACTTGCAGTGAACTTTGCAGAAGAAGAAGTTTAGATGGAGCCGAGCCTGAGCGATGGGACCAGTTCAACGGCCGCTGTGCTCGAGCGTGTCTGCGCGACATTCCCAGAGTTTGAGTTCGGTGGCAGCTCCACAGCCTCTCGAACCCAGTTGTTTCCTCCAGGACAGCGCGGGTAAGTACGTTCGTCTCCTAAAATGTCTGTGAGACGTAAAGGTCCAGCGGCCGCTGCGGGACTGAAGCCAAGTTTGCGGTCTGGCAACGCGGCAGCAACGTAAACGATCCGACGGGATTTTGCAGGGTTCGGGTCTTCGGGTTGCGAGCGAGTCGTCTTGTTTGGAATTCCAAAAACTTAAGTCTAGTTTAGTCCCGGGCGACCTGCAGGTGGAGACCGTCCACACAGTTTAACGTCGCCCCAACCTGAGGCGTGATGCGTCCCAGACAACCTGGAAAACACCGGTTCCTCCCCGGATCCCAGGGTCGGTGTATGTCTGTAGTTCTGTCATCTCGGCACGGAGACAACGGCGCCACGTATAATCATGATGTTACACGGAAGCCGAGAGTCGTGAGACGCTGGTCAGAGAGTCGAAGTCGAAGAATCTGCTAATTCAACGTTTCCATGCTTGTACACGAACAGAAGACGAACCGACGTTCGTCACTGAAGACGAACGTCGACTTCACTAGTTGGCGAAGAACATGAACATGTCGGGGAAGGCCGGGATGGGCTCAGCTGACTCCTACTGAAAATGAGCATATCATACACCTGGTTATGTGGTGGTGATGACGAACACGTTGTGCAGTAAACCGAGTCAGTACAATGTGGCAACACATGAAGTTGAATAACTCACTTTAAACACACGCACAGACGTTTTTCTTTGTCCGTTTTGGCAGGTAGTCAGGTGCCTATAATGTTACAAAGTAAATAACCTGTGGGCAATTATGAAGGCTGTTATTTCCCTCCACAAGTGCAGAAGGAAACTAATTAGCAGCAAACCTCCAACATGCAAGGTCAGTGAACACAGGAGTTTGTGACAACACGTCATGAGCTTGTGCGTGATCATTCTTATAATATGGAGTGGGCTTGGCTTTGGAGTGTTCACTTGCATTTTGTGCTTTTCCTCCAAATTGTAACCAAAAATGGCAACTCTTAACCAAATCAGTTCCTCCTATGACACAGGTTGGAAACCTTCGGCAGCGTTTCCCCATGGTCAGCGTCAATATGATCTGCTTAAGATATTAAATTTAAACTTTTGATAGTTCTCGTGACTATCAACATGATTGCATTCCCCTTTTGTTCATGTTGCTCTGCTTGGATACAGTTGTCTGGCTGGAGATATATCAACACTAAAATAAAATTTGGCAATTCTTTCTAAGTCCTGCTGTTGTTTCTCATTACATATGATATGAGTCCAGCACTCTGATGGCCTGCAACACCTGTCTCCAAGGGCATGTCTTATCTTCACAAGAAAGTTTTGTTTATATATATATGTTTATTTTTATGTGTGTACAAGGGTTGCTGTTGAAAAATAATCATTAAAGTCATCATTGCCAGAAAGAGAAGTTGTTGATTCAACTTGGATTTAACATTGTCATTGCAGTGAGAAGCAAAGGTGTAATTAATAACCCTTATACATTTGAGCGGGCCAGTACCAAGCAACTGCACATTCCGACTCACTCGAATGACTTATTAGTAGGACCACTGGAAATGTGACCTGTCAGATTGTCTTCTGTGGAAAAAGGCTTGCGTAAACAGCGAACACGTTTGTTTAAAGTTGTTGGTAACTTCCTTAAAAATGTTTTTCCTTTCTGTTTTTACTGGATAAAAATAGAGAATTAAAATTGAGAATTGCCTTCAGACTTCCTTGTGTGAACATGCTATCCAACCACATGCTTTTGATACTATAACGCAGTTCGATAGCTGTAATCTGTTGTAATTGCTGCCAGAGCCATGGGTCAGTAGGTACCTGCTACACATTCAATACTTAAAGGTAGTGTAGGTTATGCAATATTATGTTTTGGACACATACTAATGGTTATTATGGTTAGAGTAGGTTAAATTAGACGAAAACAACTCTGTCACCTAATGGATTGATAACGACTGACAGCTCTCCATTAATGGCATGATGTCATGTGAATCCACTTGAAGTGGTCTCTGATTAATTGTTTCTGAGCTACCTTAAACTTACGTTTGTTTCTCTACTGACACCATTATGGTTATCAACATTAGTGGTGAACCTTATGAAGATCTCTTAATGTGGGGCTTAAATCAAAGACAAATCAATTAAAAAACAAATTGTTGTACTTGCCTCTTAAAAGCCTAACCAAATATGACAAAAATGAATTTACATCTCTAGACTGAACTTTCAAAAGTCTTTTTGTACTTTGTCTCTACTGACCTTTGAATTTTATCGATTGTTTCATTGTACATTAAGAGAGGGTGAAGTACATAGCACAAACTGAGTTATATTCCAGTGTTCTGTTTTGTTGGGAGTGTTCCCTTCTGTGTTTTAGAGTGTGAAACTGCCAGCAGAGGTTAGTTATGTAAGCCTTTTGGGTGTTACATCATTGTTGTGGAGGCCCCAGTCCAGAGAGCTCGGGTTGGGCCTTGAGATGGGTCCAATGGGTCCACTGACTCCCACAGACTCCTCAGTGGTCTAGCAACGGGCAAGACTGCAAAGCTGCAGTATTTGAAGTTGATGCTCAGTGAGTGTCTGTGACGCTGGGATACATCTTTGAGTGATAAGAGGTTCCACCTGTATCATGGATGGAGCCTTTTGTTTGAGCTCTGTGTTCTCTTGTCTTGGGTGGGCTAGGTTACCATGACATCTCAAGAACATCAGGCAAAACAGCAATGATTTATAGGCCTATAATCCTCAAAACAAACCCCACCTTTCTTGTTTCAGTAAATCAATCTCATAAAATCTAAAATATCTAAAAACATTATGGACCATAGTGGATTTGTGTAAATGTATATATTTTTTTCTGCACCTATTTTCAAGTCACAAGTTTAAAAGCATAACATCATGAATAATTTTCTATTGAGAGGAGTACAGTGAGGCTTTTCTTTCATGTCACAGCTGGATTGTCTTCTGGTTCAGACAGTGGTTGGGGGAGGCCATCTTTAGCCATATCTGATCATCTGACATGCAGTAAAACCTGAACAGGTCTGGGGCCCTTGGAGACCTCTGTCTAAACTGACTAAACATTATAGTATGTAATCAATTTGTTGTTGTAAAAAACACTTTCAGCAGCATGTTGATGTGATCAGCGCTGCCACCTCTCAGTTAGAAGCTTCCCTGTTCACATCTCTGTGGCGAGTTTGCATATTCTCCTGATGCTTGTGTGGCTTTTCTCTGTGTACTAGGGTCCTACAGTCCAAAGACATTTGTGTTAAGTTAACTGGTGACTCTGACTTCCGCGTAAGTGTGGATATAGGTGTGTGTTTCTCTGTGTTGGCTTGAGATAAACTAGTGACCAGAGTTCCAGTCCCCTTTAACCTTAAACAGGATAAACAGTTGAGATAATGGATAAATGAAAGGATAGATGCTTTCTTTTAAAAACTTAGACTTTTAAAAGTTATTTTCAAACTTTGTCACTTACGTAAGAGGAGTGGCTAACCTTTTTGCTATATGGTTCCAAAGACCTATATAAAAATTATTTGTTTATCCCAGAGAATTATCTGGACTTCCTCAAAACCTTCTCCACAGTACTATGTACACATGCCGTCAGTCCAGAAACAGACCAGCAGTTTGGGGCTTGTGCACCCGCAAAGCATGTAGTCTCACCCACCCACTCTCAAATTACATATATGGCTCATCTTAGCTGGGAAGATTTTCTAACGCTTTCCACAGCCCACCAGCAGGTTTATGCAAACGGAATAATCCGAACAGCTTGGACTTGAAGAAAGGGGGACCTTAAAGTGACAAGATTGTAACAAACCATTTCATACATAGCTGATTAAGAGGACCTGCATAAAGGTCCATTATAAGAAACAGTTATTGAAATTGTAAATCACCCAGAACTCTTTTCAGGACCCCATGTATAGTGTATTGTCATATATTTAAATGTTTGAAAGAAAACTGGTTGGATTCTGTGTTTTTACTCCATGCATTATTTTCCTCTCATTTGTCATGTGAGGCAAACTCTGTCCTAAAGTTTTCAGTTCCCAGCGCACTGGTAATGAAGTCAATGATTTGTTTTCATGACCAGGTGGTGTTCAGGAGCCTGGACAGTGGAGGAAGAAAGCTGAACTCTTTTGTCCCATCTTGTAAGTATCACTTCACTTAAGTCCGTTTGTTGTTGGCGTCCAAAGGTTTCATGGCATTATGTGTCTCTCTAAGCAGTATAGACCGTTGTCCTAACAGTATTTTTTTTTTTTTTTTTTTTGCTCACTTACAATATAATATTGTCCAAACACACACACACACACACACACACACACACACACACACACACAGTCCCTTTCCTGGTGTCACCTGGCACAACTTCACCTTTTTAGCTTTTTTGCTCCCGCTGTTTTGCTGGTTCACCAGTGCGTTACCATTTGTCACTGAAATCATGAGTAGCTATGATGACGTGAATCAACAGACTCTGTGTGTGTGGACATGGGGGCATGTCTTTAAAGCCCTCTGTGGACAAATATTGTTTCACTTCCATTGTTGTGAGGACATTTTAGCCAGTCCACACGACTTCAAAAGGCTTTGAGGGTGAAGACTGGGTTTTAGGGTCAGCGTCAGAATTAGGTTTTGGGCAGGGTTAGAGTTGGGGATTCAGTTGTGATGGTTAGAGTAGGGGGCCAGGGATTGTATTACGTCAGTTAGGGTCCTCACAAATATAGAAAGATAAGTGTGTGTGTCTCTATCTTTTGTGTTTATAGACTTAGTTCTGGATTTGATTAGTTGTTTTTATGTACTTCTTGACTCTTTATTTTACTGTTTACATCCTGTTTTTATGTTTTAGTAGGGGTAATATATTTTAATGATATACACCAGTGTTAGAAGCGTAGTTCATAAAATGACTTAAAATAGTTTTGTTTAGGAGAAATGTAAGAAGAAGAGCTTTACAGGTTGTACATTCACAACCAAAAAACAGGCTGCTTAAAACTGTTGTTTATATTTTTCAGAACCACAATATGCAGCTTATACTTAAATGTAGTTTTAGTCAAATGTACTTGTGAGGTTTGGGGTTAGATCTGTCCACTGCTGAGAGATGATGGTCTGTTAGGTTAACAGCCTAGAGGAACTGTGAGTTGAGTTGGGTTTTTTGTATTTTTTCTTGCTAGCTATTGGCCAGCATGGCTGAACTGAATTAATAAATAAAGTATTATTTTATGTAGGTAATCAGAAGCATTAATGTGAATCGTAATATTAACAGTTCAGCTTTTTATTTTTTATATTCTGCAGTGTTAGAAATATTAGCAGCAGCTGTTGTCTTCACACAATAGGTTGTATGATGCCAAGAATACACATTGGCTTGAGTGACCTATTTGTGTCAGGGAGCTAGTGGCTGAGTGCACTCTGTTTTAACAAAGACTTGAATGGACTTTGGTCCACTCAAACATGTTTATTCCTACTTAACTAAGTCTAATATTCTCATGACCCTTACTCATATTTTTCATGAGAGTTTCATAGTTTTGTGTTCAGCTGAATTGCTTTGAGTCAAGTAGCTCAAAATAACATTGGCATTTATAAAAGAAATAAGAAACTGGATTAGACTTTACAAAGCCATGATAAACGTACATGTATAATTTTAGTTTTTTTACCTGATTAAGGCCTTTCTCAGGACTGTTTGATTTACATCCCTGACTCCTTTTGTTGTATTTGTTAAAGGGTTAAGTGATTCTCATTTGTTATAAAGTAACCTCTTGTTCATAAATACTTATGCAGCACAAAGAGCATTTATTTGCGGGCATAATTGAATTTAAGTATAATATGCACTGCCTGTTGACTCTGTGTTTGGTTTGTACCAACTCCTGAGGAAAGTAAATAGAAAGTAAATGCCTCACTGGTTTCTCCAGTCACTAATGGTGTTTGTCTGCTGCTAAAAGTTAGTGTGCAGTTGCTTTTAAAGCTGGTAAAACAGCTACATACTGAGGCAGTAACCGTTTTATAAGAACAATGAGAGTGAACCAAAACAATTACGTTGTGGTCCAGACGACTTTACCTTTTAGCCAGAAGTCCCTGTTAAAGCTCTGTGAAGTTGAGAGGAGTGGCATGTTCAGCAAATAAGTCACTGCAGGTTCAGCACTATATAAAAGTTTCAAATCACTTATGGAATGGAAAATCACTTGCCCATCAAAGTTTAATGAATGGCTTTGCCTATAGTAATGTTCATACTGTGTAGTCATCTAACTTTCCAGTAATTTATTACTATGTAGTAGTCGCAATATGGTTTATGGGCAGCATTAAATGCTCTTTGTGTTTTTAGTAAAGATGCTTGTCCAATGCTACAGAAATAAAATGTGACCTTGTCCTTTAAAACCAAGTCTGTGCTATAAATTACTGTAACTTCTCAGCTCATCTAGACTCTATACATACAGTGACGCGCCTCCAACAAAAATAAACACTACACTAGTAAATCCACCCACATTGTTCCCTTTTACCCATCAGTCCAACACTGGGGTATGTTAGTCCTCCCTGACTTGTATGTGTTGGAGATTATTGCTGGCTCCCGATGAAGCTTGAATGATATATAAATAATGTGTTATGAAACAGAATATTCACAATGACAGCAGAACTGAACAAAAAAATCTCACAGATCAGATGTGCCAGTTTCTTCAGTCCAAATATTTGCCGTTCAGTTTATCAGTCATATCTGATAGACATCCTGATACTATTAGTTCAGTCCTGGAAGGGAAAACCCCACCCATCTGTTAATCACTATTTATTATTTAATTTAATCTTTCAGTAAAAATGTCTTTGACCCATCGGTGACACAGACGCAGCAGAGTATGTGAGGTCATTATGCTTTAGGTTAGCACAGAGCAGAATTTGGTGAAGGGTTGAACAGGAGTCATCATAAAGTTCCAAACTCTGAGTGAATAACTGTGTTTCGATGACAGATGGATGCGAACACTCATGTACACCTGGTGCTGCTCATCATTGTCCTTGGTCTAATGCCACACTGGAGCAGATCGCCTTGTATAGGAAAGTATTTGTACAGGGTGCCTGTGATAAGAGTGAGCATCTGGGTGTACAACCACAGAGGAACTTTAAATTACCTCAGTAATACTAATTTATGTATAATTGAAATTGCTGTATGCATGTTTTGTGAACAGTAAAACCTTGTCTAAAACGCTCTTGTAAGTTGGACTCGTTGTGATTTGTTAGCTGGTACATGTTGTCAGTACTGGACATTCAAGTATTCAGAGTCAGTCTCCTGAAGTTGTAAGGCTTGCTCTGGCTACATTTAATTCATTGTTTGGCTCACAAACCCTGCTCCCACCAGTCCTGTTTTGAGTGGAAGGCTGCTGTTTTCAGCCAAAAAACTCAGATAAACCCATTGTTTGCAATGTAGTTCACCCACTAATAGTAGTATGTTTTGTGTAGCCAGGGTGTTACTGTGGTGGTAGAATCATAGTGACAATTTTTGCCAAAAGGGAAAAAAAGAGTCTGTGTTTAAGGTTGACTTTTTCCTTCTCCTTTAGTGTTGTCAGTATGACTCAAAATGAAATTACACAAAACACGAGTATAATGTTTGTTATGCCACAGGGGAAAAACCTGAGTTGCAATCTATGTATTGGAATTTTGTCAAGAAAAATACAGTAACTACTTTTGAACACCTGGGACCCTCCAGCTGGAAATATGAAGTTTTAGATAGGAATGTAAAATGCAGTTTGGTCGCTCACATTTTGTGGGTGGGTTGCTTGTTATTTAGCGGTTTCTCAGCCTATTAGAGGAAGTGATGTTGTGAAACCTCATATCTCCACAAGAGCTGGAATCATATTCTTGTCTGTCACTGCTCTTCAGCCATGTTGGGATGTCGTCGCCTCTGCCTCTGAGCTATTGCTTTTTCTGGTTTACTGTCCCTCTGTTTGACTCATCAGTGCTGTCAGAAGGGATAAAAAGGGACCCCTACCCTTTGTATCTACAGTCGGTCACTCTGTCCAACCTCATCATCCTCATTCCTTGATGGCGCTCATTAGGACCAAGTCCCATTTCTGTTCATCACTGCTATCATGTCTGTTAGCACCAGGTGCAAATCTCTTGGCTCAGTTGCCAGGCTGTCTCTCTGTGGGTGGGTGTCTGTTACTGCCTCAACGGGCCAATGCTGGTGTCACTGCAAAACCCACCCTGTGGTTTTCTGGATCTTGCTTACTTCCAGTCTGATCGTATGATCATGTGTCCGATGGTCTGTTCTGTCTCACTCCCTCTTTATATTGTTTTTTCTCTACTGTGTCCTTGCTATCATTCCAATCACTGACCTTTTAAAAGTTGGAGATCAACTGTTCTACATAACAACTTGGAAGCAGAGGAGCGATGAAAGGTACTGTTTAGTGTTGCTCTTAGTCAATCATCTAAACTCTAAATCCTGACCTCTGTTTTTGCCATTTTCTTTTGCTTCAGCTGTATGAATGCTCTCATTGCTGGGCAAAGTTGCTGATTAATGCACTTTGAAAGCCTTTTTTTCTCTTCTATTCCGGGGCGAGGTTGGATTTGCTAATTGCAATTTTGCTGCCATTGAAAAGACATGTAGGTCATGGTGGAGAAAGATAATAGAGGTGAAATGGGAGGGGAGGGGATGGAAGGAGCAGAGAGGCAGGAGCTGTTGCCCATGTCTGCTGTCACGATAAGGTTCTCACTATATGAAAGCAGCTTGAGTTTGCTGAAAAAATACAAATTTTTTTCAGTCTTGATTCTTCTTTACTCGAAATTTCTTTTCGTTTGTTTTTTGATCACAAAAAACTCTACACACCACTGTATCTTCCCACCCAAGCTGTTACCTGGTTTTGCACTGTTTGTGGCTACAGATTGATACAGTGAAAACTTTTTTTGCTGCACTAAAAGGTCTGACTGTCTGACGAGGCTGATTGTATCAGAGGTGGAAAGAGCTGTTTGTAGAGCATTAACTACAGGAAGATGCTTTGATCCAAACCATACAGCACATCTGGATGCTTACTATGCAGTTTAGGAAAACACAGCTTGATTGAATCTTCTTTGTTGGTTTACTAATCCAAGTGAGAGAGTTGAAAAGGAAGTCTTAACTGCTTTATGTCCCAATTGCTGGTTAAAATTTTAAGGATTTTAAAAAGCAAGAGGTTGTGAAAGGATCGTGGTCGTGATTGGTCCTCCACCAATCCTACAGTTGTTGGTTTGATCCCCAGCTCCTCTGATCACATGTCAAAGTGTCCTTGAGCAAGACACCGAACCCCACTTACTTGCTCCCGGTGAGCGTTGGCCAGCTGCACAACAACTCCCCATCGGTGTATGAATGTGTGTGTGAGTGTGAATGGGTAGATAAGAAGCAGTGTAAAGCACTTTGAGTACCAACAGGTAGAAAAGCGCAATATAAGTGCAGACCATTTACCATTTACATTCTATCAGAATTATTAGTGGGCTAAAAGCATTCATTCAGTCTTCTGCATTCCCATTCATCAACAAAATCTACTGGACTAATATTTTAATATATTTCTGTTTTTCTGTTGTTGCTTTCTTTACTTGTCTTTGGTCACCAGAGCTTTATTGTGTCTTTAATGTGTTTTAATTAGTGCTGGTGGTTCAGGCTTGGTGCTCTGTGCGAAGTTTGTTCTTTCTTTTTTTGGAATGCTTGTTGGACCTAAGTAAGACCATAAAGAAGGAAAGAGTTTTATATATTTTTTATTACGTTGGTCTTTTTGTGCTTTTTGTGCTGAAACAGGAGGCATGTTCTCTTGCCCTCTTTTTTTTCTTTTTTTTGTGTTGTGCTGACAGGTCAGTGTCGTCACGATATGTTAGCAATTAGCAGTTAGCTCTCGCCGAACAAGGGGGTTAAGTTGAAATCACATTTGCACTGACACTTCTCTGCTGCCTTTGGAAGAACTTATGTTTCTCCTTTTCTAATTAACTCCAAACATGCGTGAACCCCATTCAACTTTTAAAGCCCAGTCAAAAGACATAGCCCTGCTGAAAAGCCCCCAAGCTTTGACTCAAGCCCAGAGCTGCTTTCACAACCAAAAGTTTACATATTTAAACAGCTATAAATTAATTGTTAGTGTGAAGAATGAGGTGGTGTGAGTCTAACACAGCAGACCAGATGTTAGTGAGGCCAGGGCAACGATTGTCGTTGTACTTGGTTATCAACAGTAGATGGTGCTATATGCTATGAAGCTTAAAATTAAAGTGGATGCGAGTGTTACTCCCCGTTCATAGTGACCTTTATTGTCTCCAGCGATTGCGTTGCCCGTATTTGTATAGAGTGTCCTTTACTAAAACCATTTAATGCACAATCTCTTTTTCATGCTTTCCACCCACATCTCCTCTTTTATGTGACTTCCAATGTCAGTGTCTTCTTCATTGCCAAATCCGTCCTTTTGTTAGTGGCCAGCTGAAACAAATCCCTGTCCTTATCTTGGGGCATTGTGTATGTGAGATTTTCTTCCTTTCAAGCCATCTGCCATCAGTTTTGTCCTTCTCTGTGCTTTTGAACCTCAGTGTTAAATTAGCACAATGAATGTGAGGTTTATTTGACCAGTTGTTAGGTTTGAGGTCTTTGCTTATTTTTTTGAATTGTTTCATTTTGTACAGACATTGTGTGGAAAGGGGATTAATTTTAAAGAATGTTTTAATCCCTGGACTTTTTTATAGCATCACCAACAGGCCAGTTTTCACTTATACTGTGACATATGTCACTGTGACAAATCCCTGGGTCAGTGATTGCTGTCAGTAGAACCCTGCTGAAGTTGCTCAGTACAACGTGCTGTATGAGACAAAAGGATCTCCACGACATGACGGAGAAAAAGTGTGGAAAGCTGAACGTTGTACAAATGTGCTCACGCAGCATTAACCAAGGTTTGAGCCAATCTGGATTATCTCGATTCTGGCAATGCCACGACCCAGATCCTTTAAACTGCAGATACAGCAAGAAAAATAAAATTTAGACATTATTTATAATTGAAATGCTACTGTATTAATAGTGGAACAACTTCGACAGGTATGATACAGCAGTGACTTTAAACAAGCTGTGAAACAATGAATGAACTAAAAATCACAGTATGAATGGTGTACAGTCGCGTGTAACAGTTAATACCAATATTTTTAGTGTTAAAAGGTAAAAAAAAATCGTTGGATTTTAGTATTAGGCAAATGCCACCTCAGACTAAAAACAAAATGAACCTTTTCACTGTGCAAATAGGAAGCCAAAAAATAAAACCCCCGGCCAATACTAAGTACCCCCTTACTGCTTACATAGAATTTAAAGGAGGAAGTTGCAGCTGGGCGCTAATGACCATCAACCCTTGACAAATTAATCATCAGACGGTCTTCAGACATCCATAAAAGCAGAAGCTTTGGCAGTTTTCTGCTTTGGAGGATTCAGATGTGTTAACACGATGCCAAGAGCGAGATGCACAAGCATCGTCACAGAGAAGCAATTACAGCTCCGCTATAATCTGGAAAAACTAGTAAAGATTTCCAAAGAATGTAGAATTCAACGTTCTACATTGAGAAAGATTATTCACAAGGGGAAATCAATCTTCCCAGTAATGGATGTCCGAGCACATTCACTCACTGATCAGATCATGTGCAATGCTCAGAGAAATCCCCCAAAAAAGATAGAAGAATAATAAAAAATATTACCCCAAGAGCTACATCACAGACCCTACGGGTCTCACTAAGAAAATGAAATTAGTTGAACAAGAATACCGTATTTTCCGGACCATAAGCCGTTACTTTTTTCCGACGTTTTGAACCATGCGGCTTTTACCGAGATGCGGCTTTTCTATGAATTTTTCTGCAGCCCTCAGATGGGCGCTGTAGATGGAAGTCAGTGCAAACAAAAAAGCGCCAGTTTTTATTCTTAGCGCATGCAACCCAAGACGCACAACAGCAAACATCAGCACTTTTACTGCCGTGTTACAGGCACCATTCAGGTTCAGGTGTATGAATAAACACTTATGGTACAAAATCTTTCTATGTAAATATCTTATTTCTCAGCCTGGATATTGGCGGCTTATAGTCCGATGCGGTTTATATGTGACAAAATATATATTTCTTTTAAATTTTAGCGCGTGCGGCTTAAATTTAGGTGCGCTCTATAGTCCAGAATTTACGGTAGTTTGTTTGGAAGGTTTGCCATGACTGAGCTTCTCAAAACTGCATCTGAACAAACCACAAGACTTCTAGAACATCATCCTTTGGACAGATGAGCTTTTAAAATCATGGCAGCTTCTTAGTATTGACCACAGCCCCCCCACCCCTTTTGCTTCATGTTTTGTGGCACTGTGAAACCTGTATTGTTCAGAGGTTATATTTGCCATGTTCAGATGATGTTTATGTTTTTACACAGAAGAACAATTGAATTAAAGAGGGGTACTGACTTTTCCACGTGCCTGGAGAAAAGTCTGTCCACTCATAGCACAGCATGTAAATGATGTGCTCAGGACAACAGTCTTAAATGAAACCTGAGGATCATCTGTCACTATCAAACTACTTATGTCTCCATATGTGTGAATGTCTCGTGATACCAAACAGCATCTTTTGATATTTACTGCTACTTTCTTATCCCACAAGGTGTAAGTCATCTGTGCACCCCCCCATATATGCCTGTCAGTTGTACTTTAACTTAAGTTCTGCTTTGCCGTGCTTAATGGATTGACCCAGGAGTTTGTTGTGTCCATGTGGCCAGTCTGTGCCAATATCTTTTGTTAATTATTTGTACACAGCTTTGTGTACAGGCAGGTTGGGTATATTGGAGAGGTATTTTGCCTGACAGGTGATTTGATCCCGTATACTAGCAGGAGTCTATTTTAGGGAGATTGAGTGCTATTAAAACTTTAATGCCAAGATCCTTAAATGGGTTTGCCCCACTGAGCTTAATATGGGACACTGAAAAGCATGTTGCTTTTAACGCTATATGTACAATGTTACAAAAATATATATGTACAAAAATATGTACTATGTTTTCTCCATACAGTGTATTGTCATGAGGAAAACTATACAGGCTGTAACTGCTTGGGAGCTGAAGAAAACCACTATAAAAGCTTTGGGCTTGGAGACTCTGCACAGTAAATCCTGTCTTGGGAAAAGGATTAGTACTATAATTTATTTCATATTTAATTTATCTTACTTCTATTATTAGTTTTTTTTATGTATTTTATTTAACATTATTTATTTTAACAGTGCATAAATCTTTAAAACATTTTATATTTACCTGTATGGTTAAGATTTGGAGAAATACACCAAAGTGCTGTGATTCTCTTCGAATATACTTGCCATTTGTTGTGAAACACAAGGAAAGACACATAATTTTAAGAATAATATAAAAAATGTTAATTGAATGTTCAAAACACCAAAATAACAACGATTAAATGGAAGTAATTTCATCATTAGATCACATTTTTAAATAAATTCAAAACAGCTTTTCAACGAACCATATCCCTTTTATTTTCACTTCCAGCTGTCAGTTAGGCTGACCTCATGATCACAATTTGTCACCTTTGTCATTTGATTGATCAGGCCTGGCGCTGATGGAATGGGAAAGCACCGTTCTAAATTTATCTGCCACCCAGCCCTTGAGTTCATGCTGCTGTAGCCACAAAACATTTTTAGCCAATGGTGGGTTGTAGAAAGAAAGGAGGTGGGGGGTACAGGCCTGGGGGCCTGTCAGTCTTTCATTATGTCCCAGTAGTGCTGTCCCACAAGTGGAGTCCCACAAACCTCCAGAGCTGACCTTCTACAAGTCTGTAGAGCAAGTAGACTGGAAAAGAAATTGGGAGAGACTTTGAACCACCGGAAACACTCCACTCTAAGAGTCAGTGGCTCAGTGCCAGAAGGAAACCTGCATTAAGACGGTATGTTGCTTTCATGTGTTGAGAGGTTAAGATGATAGGAGTGTTTAGAGGTAGAGAATATTGTATACATTTTTATTGTGGCTGTGTGTTTAAAGACTTAACTGTGGCAAACACAAAGGTAATTAAAGGAAAGGGATTTGATTCTAACTAATACGACAAATTGAGTTGGATTTTGCATTTTGACCAAACCTCACGTTCAAGTTGACCAAGTCAACTCACTGAAAATTACAGCAAACTCCGTAATTCTATTTCTGTCAATGGATTTAAGGTTCTGTTGGGGATTTCTGTAAAATGATAACTGAGGAGTTGAATGGTATACTGTCTCAGAGACTAGGCTTTTTGGCCTGCTTGGACCTCATATGAGATTCGTTCAGTGGTGAGTGACAGCTGTCATTGTGCTACACGTTCTCTGTTAGGACACAGATGGAAATAGAGCGCTGCCAAACAGGGAGAGACACACACACCAAACATTTCACAGGCGTTGTCACATTTACACAAACCTTGTAATTGGCCTGTGATCATTACTCATATCTGTATAAGGTTTAGTACATCAGAATACTTGTTCTTATGTCGTTCGAGTGGATCTGCAGCCTTCATTTACTTTTTTTTTAATTATCACAAAAATGTAAAATCTTTCAGTTTTTTGAATGTCTATAATAACTCAAGATTTATCCGCCCCCTCCTGTATGCAACATTTAATTGTGATGCCCTGAGCGCTGGTTTTATTTTTACCCCCTACTCTAAATATACACGAGCCCTAGATCACAGTTACTGAATTGGCTGAGGTCTGCTCTGGTTTCCGGTGTGGGAGGAGGTGAAGCAGGCGGGGATGTTGTGACGGTCTTCTGTTTCACATTGTCAGTTGTTGTCATTCTGGCTGTGTCACTGTCACTTTTCTCTGCTGTTTGTCATGGTGTTGGACTGCATGGGGGAATCACTGTAGCTTTATTGGCTGAGATTTAAAGCAACTAATCTCTTATAAGAGCTGTGAGCAAGTGCACTTACCCATGTGTCATTCATTTATAGTTGATGTGTCTAAGCTCATGTGAATGGCTTCGTGTTTTGAGAGTTTGAGCTCCTCCTGATGGCTTGTTCACCTGTCAAGATGGAAAGTACCTGTCAGATTACCAGGAGGTGCTCTAAAATACAGTGCTACACTTCATACCCCTTGGACTTTTCCACATTTTTTCCACAAATGTAAATGTTTTTTTTAGTGGGATTCTTTTTTTTTTTTTTTTTTTTTTTGACACAAATAAAATGTGTTAAATGCAATTGTGTTCAGAGTCAATTCTTTGTAGAACTACCTTTCGCTTGAATTGCAGTTACAAGTCCATTGGGGTGCGTCTCTACCAGGTTTGCACATCTAGGGAGTGAATGTTTAGCTTGTTTTTTTTTGTAAAATATTTCAAGCTCGGTCTGAATGCATGTGTCTGTGAACAGCAGTTTTCACAGATTCTCTGCAAACAGATCATCTTTCTTTTTACCGCTCTTCCATAAAGGCCAGAGGAGTGGACGACTAATAGTTATGGACAGATTCTCCCACCTGAGCTGTGGATCTCTGCAAGCTCCTCCAGAGTTACCATGGGCCTCTTGGCCGCTTCTCTGATTAATGCCCTTCTTGGCCGGTGGACGGCCATGTCTTGTAGGTTTGCAGTTGTGTCATAATCTTTATATTTTCAGATGATAGATCGCTCTTTGAGATGTTCAAAGCTTGGGATATTTTTATAACATAACCCTGCTTTAAACTTCTCCACAACTTCATCCCTGACCTGTCTGGTGTGTTCCTTGGACTTCATGATGCTGTTTTTTCACGAATGTTCTTTAACAAACCTCTGAACAGATGTATTCATACTGAGATTAAATAACACACAGGTGAACTCTATTTACTAATTAGGTAATTTCTGAAGGCAATTGGTTCCAATGGATTTTAATTTGGTGTATCAAAGAAAAGGGGCTGAATACAAATGCTCACCACACTTTTCAGATATTTGTAAAAGATTTTGAAAACCATTTCTTATTTTTCTTTTACCTCACAATTATGTGCCATCTTCCCAAGTGAGCATGACATTCCATGTATGTGCTGGTTCAAGAGACTTTTGTTAAAGTAACCTGTAGCCCATCCACCCAAGTAATGTAATTGGTTAATGAAGTGCCTTCGCTTTGAAAGTGGTTTACTTCTGATAGTGAGCTAGTTAGCGGGAAAGTCAGACAATTACAGTTTATTTCAGAGTTCAACCAATTTCTCATGTATTTTGAAAGACACAACCTTTCCAATAGTCTCTCTTTATCCACTTAAGTTTTTCCATCTTCAAGATGACAGTTCTTGGGAGGGTGTCCGTGGCAGCTCAGGATGGAAACAAGTTCTCTGGCAAGTGGGATTGATTAGGAATTCTGGTGCTGTAGCTTGATCTCCTGACCAGATGTACGGTGTGTATCACACTGAAGCAGGCACAGATGTGTTTATTTAACAGCTGAGGGCTCTGTGTGCGTCTTTGCAGACTGGGGGGCTAGATCTTTTCCCAGGACTTAAAAAAAAAAAAGATTGCGTAGACATGTGTTTCAGCAGTTTAGGTGCATCAAATGCCTCAAGGCTCCTACTATCATTGATCATCGTTGCACTTATATAAAGTGTGCCGTGCATGAAGAGAGAAAAATCATATGATCCTGTAGGACAAATATTTATCTTTTAAACCCTACAATAATTACATAAAAGTTGACAAAGATTTTCTTTTTACAACAACTTTGAAGTTTAACAGGAGGTGTCAGCAAAACCAAAGTAGTTGTAGTAGTAGTTCAGTAGTTCTTCCTACAGCAGTTTACGTCACCTTTCAACATCTAAACAGGACAAAGTCTCACTAAGTGAATATGCAAAAAAACAAACTTTTAAACTAAATGATACTGTGCAAACTGAGGATCGGCTGATATTCAGGGCCAAATTTAAGCTCCATGATACGCTGACAGGCAGAAATTGCTCAACCTCTTGGAGCGCTCCACTTGGAGTCCACTGCTTAAGACCTCTTATCTGTTTTATTTTAAGAAATCCAGGCTGAGCTGTGTGTGTGTGTGTGTGTGTGTGTGTGTGTTTCTCTATGTTAATGCACTTTACAGTTACCAGAAAGGGTCAGTATTGCCTTGGTGTATCTATTTGCAGTGCAACTAAAAAGGTTCAAAGACCTGTGGAGGTTAAAGCAGGAAGCCAGTACAGTGCAGAATGAATCCTAAAATCCGAGGGCCCAGGTAGCACTTTTGTACTTCTCTGTTCTGTTTTTTGTTAAGTTGATTTTGGTTAAATGTCTAAATCGAGGTATTTTGTTGATTAAAAAGTCAATAGATTTTCATGTTTTATTCTATGACTAGCTATAAGCAGAAAGGCTTTTTATCAAAGAAGTAAATGTGCTAAATCAAAATCCAAATTGCAGTGCAGGTTGTTCAAATCCTAACCCTACTGAATAGCTTTTTACTTCTGACAACTGTATTTAGGCTTTAAAACCATAAGTGTTGCTCTGTGACGAATATTTTTCTGAAGAAAACATTTAAGTATCATAAACTTCAGATTTTCCCAGAGTTCATTTACTGCAATAATCCAAAAGCCAGTGGAAAACTCCCATGTGGCTTTTCGTTGAGGGAACCAGGGTAACGCCAACTTTTGTGTTGGCCTAAAAATATGTCATCCCTACAACACTTTAAAACAAGGCTATCTGACAGCTTTAGTTACTTTGCAAATTATTTATATTTTATGTATAAAAATGTATAAAATCTTATCAACTAATTAAAGATGTATTATTAAAGATCTGTTATGGAATAACCACCTGTCTAATAGGTTAGGAATAACCCTAACCCTTACCCACAAAGTAAAGTGGACCTTTAATGTTTAAAGATCTGCATATTAGTTTGTAAATTTCTATTTGAACATGGTGCCCGAACACATTTTGAAGTTTTTTACAAATTTTGTCTTACTTCCCAGTCCAACCTTTTGTGTCTAATATCATGGATAGTTGTCATGGATGTGTCCCGAAAGCAACATGGCTGCCATAGAGCCACTAAAACTATAAACCTGTATACAGGACTTATCATTTTAGTACTTAATAGCACTTTAATATAAACTGCAGATAAAATAGGTTTGTCAAAAAATCCAAAAAATGGGTTTTAAATATTTACAATTACACCAATTTGTTCTAATCTATGTATCCAAACATGACCTTAATTCAAACATGATACTGAATTTCTGTGCAACCTGACCTTATCCCCGTTGGACTTGGTTCAAGTATATACGCCTTCTAGGTGCCATATGATTGTTTGACTATAGGGCTGGATTAAAAGTGTGTATATATATTTTTTCCCCATTAATCGTGATTCCCAGCTTGACAGTTCAGTATTGAACTTAACACACCAAACCATAGACAATTCCCTAAAATGTAACAATATATAATTAATAATAGATTAATAATAAATTGACTGGAGTTGTTTGTTTTTTTTTTAATACCAACTGATGCTTTAACTCTAACGGGAGTTCACTCTCTTGACAGTTTGTATGCATGACAATAAAACGTGTATCAATATTTCTATGAATCGCATATTCCTGTAATTGCCCAGCCTTGTATTTACACCCTAGATACTGTAACCAGAACCACATCCAGACCCATATTATCATATGCTAATGTTCTCTTTGTTTACCGAACCAAACAGGCAAACACAACAGAATTACTTGAAACAAACAGCTTAGGTGTTAATGATCCTAAATATTAATTACTCTTACTTTTTATTTGTTAAATATTCATTTTATTTAAACTCTAACTATAAACTTAATGCATATGGAATATTTCATTCTGATTTAGTTGTAAACTGGTTGTAAACAACATTTTTTTTTTTTTTAACACTTTGAATGTCAAAGGACAAAGAAGAAGTATGTTTGCTGCATACTGAAATACCATCATGCCTCGTAAAAGACATTATCAATGTTGCAAATGAAGGATTTATCCACCGCTTACCTTCTCTAACTCCCTTCACATCTGCATATGAATATTGTTACCTTTCATGCCGTTCTCCCTCAGTCTCAATTTATGGCCGTGCTGCAGAAGCTCGGTTATGTGTCTGCAGAGACAGCGTGACTCTGCACACTGGAGCTCTTGCTGCTCTCTCACCAGACAAAATGGAGATCCTTCGTATGGCATGCCATAAATCAGGATTTTATTTCTAAGAGAGCTGTGAAACAGCCCAGAGTACGAGACAGGACAAGCTAGTGCTTATTTCTCTTCCTCCCTCTCATCTCGCTCTCTCCTCTAAAAGTTTTTTTGACTTTGATGGTGATGAAGCCATTAAGAACTTCTCCCATAGCAGACAGGAGGCCTCTGTACATTAGAGGTCATTTAAGTTCTAACTTGGAAGTGTTTATCTTAAAACTTAATACTTGTTGCATATCTGAGCATGTCCACGCTCAAATAACATTCCCTCTGAATGTCTAGTTGAGTGAACGTCTCGGGGATGATATGTGGCTCTATTATAATGATATTAAACATAACCTCCCTCCTTCTTGCTAGTTTTTAATTTCAGTATGCTGACTGTGTTGCATGGTGGCTTACCAGCCCAATATTACAATTACTGTTTACTAATTAGTATTTCAACTCATTTGATTGCTTTCTTGATAGCAAAAGAAAAATATCTTTGACACTTAAACTAAAATTCACTTACTTCAACTTATAGTTGAGTTGTTTTAATGTCTTAGATTTGGATTTCTGCTGCTTTTGTTTGTTATTCTTCTGTTTTGTATGTTAATTGTCAGCTCAGCTGGTTTTAAAGCTTTCAAACAAGCGAACTGCTTGAGTCTGTTTTCAGCAGTTACACTTCAATTGTTTTCAACTGTCTTGATCTTTTCATCCTTGGATAATTTCAGTGATTTACAACAAAAACACTTCAGCATGTTTTAAATGGTTTCAGCATTTAATCAGCCCCATCCTCTTAACGCTGCTTCAACTTCTTACAAATCCACTATTCAGCCCCTTTAAACTTTTTTGTTATACTTACCAGCATAAGCAAACAAACTTTTTTCTGCCTTTACGTACAGATTCTTAATTTGTCGATCTTATCCCTTTCATGCGTGACTTCCTGTCAACTGGTGTATATGTTGTTTTAGAAGCTGACAAGAACAAAAGCTAATAGCAAATGCATTTCTTGGTGTGAAAATGAAGCATTGAAGCCTTTAAACAGCAGCACAGATTATTGTCACTTGTCAACTTTAATTCAAAATGACCTATATGGGCCTCATAGTAGTTTTCTGGAATTTCCTCTTGAGTTGAATGTTTTCCTGGGATGTCTGTTTTCCTACTTTGGCACTTCAGTTTTCATTCTCATTGACCTTTCATTCCTAATTCTGGTCTCCTTGCTGTAATTCTTACAATTTCTGTAAGCATTCCAGGCCAAAATGCAAATCTATTTTTACAGACAAAAAAAACAAATTAGATGTCACCTTTATTGGATGGTTTGTTTGAGTCTAACAAGATATATTGGATTTAAAGTATTATGACTAGCGTGTAGTCAAGCTCTTATAAATTAGATCAGCAAGTTTACTCCATTTAAATTTTCAGCTGTATAATCATTGTCAAGCCTGTCTTAGAGAAAATGGTTTACCTCTGGTCTGGTTTACCCTTCGACTCCCAGTTGGCTATGAAACTAATTCCTCTAAATGCATCAGTACACATGTTCAAATTCATCGTGTTGGATGCAGCTAAGTTGTTAACTGTTACTTAATAAATGATTACAGTGCTACATTTCTGTGCATACTTTGATCCATTCTTGTTTAGATGCATGCTTCTTCTCGACAAGGCCTACATTGCTGGCTGAATAATTCCTACAATCCATTCCAAAGATTAGAGAACAAGGGTAGTGTTGCATTACTGCAGCAACCTGTAAGGTCTTGCCCATCCTTGGCAGCAAAGACTCATCATTACTAATAGTAGGGTTGAAACCGTCAGGTGGTTTTGTAGGTCTGATGTCATCCCTTGTAGCAGATGAATCAAAGAAACAAACATTACACATAGTACAAGGCAGTCTGCCAGATGTTAGACAGTTGGAGCTTGGATAGTAAACCGTGTGGTTTCTATTTGATCTACAGTATGTGCTCACTGGGTTTGCTCAGTGTACCTGTTTCAAAGTCAAAATATCTTATGAAAGGGGCTGTAAAATGTGTAAGGCATGAAAATATGATACTGAAAGAAGGGGATTTTCTTTTTTATTATGTTTTTTTTTTGGTTTAGAGAAATATGAAATTTGAAACTGCAAACAAAGATGTTTTGACTTCTTTAGCTCATATATATTTTTTAGGGCAAAGACACAGCAATAAAAAAACTACAAGCAAAAAAAAGCCAATACTTTTGTGTGGGGCACTTGAACACATTGCAAAGACTACAACCACAATGACCTAGCTTGTATATTCTGGGCCTTCATAAGAGGAAATAACTGGCAATAAATAGGATTGTGGACACAAATTGTAAACAAAAAAGCATTTGCGTACTCTTTTCACACCACTCTGACTCACCACAGATGTCTTCATTCCAGATGGGCGTGTTGTTGTGAAACTGTGCTTGTATTTGTATTTTCAGCTAAGATTAAAAAAGGGGGGGGGGAATGGAAAGAGCCTTTAGTGCACGCCACCTTCTGCAAAGTCAAATAAAAAATACTGCAATTTGCATTCACTGCCAGATAAGATCAAATACCCCTTTGTGTGTGTTACCATGTTGTGCTGTTGACACGCTAATCTAATGAAATGTACATAGCCCTGCATCTTAACACACCAACACAAAAGGTCGATGTTGAGCGCGGATGGACTTGTGTGATGTAATATAATAACCCTTATCTGAGTTGATGCTATCAAATGACCAGTCTTCTTGTTTTATTTTACAAGACGCTAAGAAGTTTTCCACTAAGACCATGTATTGTGAAAGAGGCAGCAAGCTTTTTCGCTCTCCTGCCATTTTGCAGTCGTTCAAACTTCCAGCCACTAGATCTGCTTAATGTTGCTGGCTGCGTTTTTTGTGGTGACAGCTTTTGCTCTGTGTGCTGCAGAAGGATAAGATACCACTCACTTTTTCCCCCAACAGTGTCTGATAAGCATTGTCAGGGTCTGCAATAGGCTCCCTACAGTGCCCTCTCATTACAAGGATAAGCATGTCATCATCACATTGATGTATACGTGTGTGTGTGTGTTCAATTACAGCCTGGTCACACTAGGAAGTGGTTTTATACACACAATGACTCATGGTGAACACGAGTTTGGGGTTCAGTGTTTTGGGAGCCATACTTTTGATGTGTGTTAAAAACAGAGTTTTGTGGCTTTTGTTTTTTTAATATAAATTAATTTATTTCACTTTCATTTGAACAATTTTTTTAGTTTCCCAAGGAAGAATCAGTGTTAGGATAATATTACCATTAGTTACGAGTGGATATAGTAAAACACTCTCTTTTTAATATTGTGTTTCTCCTTCTTACCTCCTCCTAACCCTCCCTCCTCTCCTTCTTTCCTCATCGCATGCTGTGCCTTTTAGTTTGTCCCCGCTGAGAGATGACTGGAATTTCTCATCTGGCCGAGAGGGTCATTTTAACTTCTTCTCTTGCCTTGCTCACTTTATTTCCACTCCCATCCACCCAGCCTGCCTGCTTTTCTCACCCCCCTTTTCTGATGCTCTGCACCGGTTTCTTTGGCATCCCAGTCATGTGTGCAAGCCAGGGAAAGGCAGCACTCTCCTGGGAGACTCCTATCTGTTTTCTTTTTCCTTTTCTTTGTGGCTGTGAGGCTCATTTTGAAGCACGGAAGACACTCTCTCCAATCAATCTGTTGTAGCGATGGGGCCTAATTTGCTGCTTTTGGCTAATGAGCTTAGCTCGTGCTGAGAAGCTTTCAGCCCTGCGGGTTATTGCTGTTGTAGTGGACACTGGTTAGCCCTCAGCAGTTAGCAGCAGGAACCAGAGGGGAGGAGTGAATCTGAGAAGTGGCAGAGCTGTAGCCACAGCTTCTCTACTTTTCTGTTTGCCTGCCGAGGACCACCTCTACTTGTACCAGCATTGCAGCTGGGACGTCTCTCTTGCTCTCTCCCCTCCCTCCCTTGTTCCTCTGCCTCTCTCCAGCGTTACCTGACTCCTTTCTGACAAACTGCTTTGTAGCTGCATCATCTTTTATGCGACTGACCCTCTTTCTTTCCTCATTTTCCATTTCTTTAACTTATTTTCTGTCTTCCCCTCTACCTTGACTTTGCTGCCAAAATGTACCGGAACCCGTGGATCTCAAATTACCTGACTCACGTCAAGTTTTGCAGCCAAGGTAAGAGAAACGACTTCGGACTCTGCAGCTGAGGGCAGAGCTGTGATTTGAAGCTCAGGCTGGAGGCTACAGGGACAGGTTAATCTGGAAAGGGAGCTGAGAATCGGAGCTCTTGGAAGTTGGCAGGCAACAAACTGCAGACTCCCTTCCTCTCTACACAGTTCTCCTTTCCAGGCAGCTGTCCTTGCACTGCAGCTGTAGCCTCCAAGGACACTACGCAGCAGTGATAAGGGACACTTAACAGTGCAGGGGGTTGCATCAGGCAGGAAGCTATTTCTGCGATCCATAGCTCCTTGTACTCAGATGTAATTAAGTGTAGTTAAACGAATTGATGGATTGCTGTAGTTTACTGTTGGTGTGTGTGTGTGTGTGTGTGCGCACACCAGCACAGACACTGGGGCAGATAACCATCATATTGTTGAACATCAACTGAATTGCATTGTGAAGAATACTTGCCTATGTTCATTGTTCATGTACGTCATTTTAATCTTTACGTTGTTTTTATTACATATAACTGAACGACTCTAGGACTAGATGTTTAATTCTGGGTTTGGACCGAGGCACACCTGCATTGAAACCTGCAAAGTTCTGCAGACATTTGCTTTATTTTGGCAAATTTGCTCATTTAAGAAATTCAACTTGGAACAGATTTTGTCTAGAAGCAGGA
Organism: Channa striata; assembly: GCA_033026295.1. NCBI lineage: Eukaryota > Metazoa > Chordata > Actinopteri > Anabantiformes > Channidae > Channa > Channa striata. The sequence continues at coordinate 751,892 of CM065169.1, forward strand.
CTTAACTCTTACGTGCCAATTTGCCAAATGACAATGGTTAACTAGTACTGAGAGCTTCTCCTTCTCATTCAGCAGCTCTTTATTAAATCCAATGCTGAAAACAGCAGCAAGAGGCGGGTAGACAGTCCATTGCAGATAACGGAGAAATAAGATTGCTATGACTGATGATTATTGGCCTATTCCAGACTTCTTATGACATTTAGTCACAGTAGCCAGAGTAGTCATCATCACATCAAGTACCACATTTCTCCAAAGGATGCTCAGACTTACTTTGTCATCTTTTTTTTAATATGAGAAGACCCTAATACAGGTGTCTTGTCTTACTGTAACTAATCAGGACAACAGACATGAGACAGAAGGAGAAATGAAATATGACACACTAATGCAATAACCTTTTCATTTAATTCTTAAATGTTACAGTTACTATAAAGACTATATTATCCTGTGTTTGTATCCACAAGTGGGAGCCTGTGGGTGTGTGTGTGTGATAGATGATTATGCACTGCCAACTGGCCAAAAATGACAAATGGGTAACTAGTATTGAAATGATGAATGTCTGCTTTCTTTGAAAGTGTTTTATAGTCCCAGTCCTGAGATCTGGCTGCTCTGTGGATCCACAACAGGTGGCCCATCAGGTTTCTTTGCACACAGTGTGGTTTCATGAAAAAGGGGTGTGTGATGAAGGCTGTGTTAGGGTTTTGTGCTTGGACCCTCTGTTCACTGCCCACAACTGAATCTGCGATAGTAGTTTGAGTGGTCATTGCGCCTCACCAACAATTTTAAAGAATTGTTTTTAATGTTATTATTGTTTTTTTTTCACTTATTTATGCAATTTTTATGAAAATTCTTACAATGACGGGTTTCTCATTTTGGATTTGCTCAGGAAAGTATACACGCAAAGACCACACATTTGAGCATCAACCTGTTTATGAAACATTATTAAATTGTCTGTAGGCCTATACTTCTCTAATTTACAGTTTACATTTTTAGCATTTTTTTGTATTATCCATAAAAGTTACATATTAATTCATATTAACCAACATCATAATAATGTTTGCATCATTCTCAATGAATGAGTAATAGTGCTCCATGCAACAGTCTTTAAATTTTGTGACTTCCTAGTTGTATCTTTTCATTTTCTGTGCGAGAGACCTGTGCATGTCCACGACCCTCCAATCTCATGCCCATTTATGGGTATTGACTGGGCCTTTACATATGATAAACAAGAATTTGCAGAACACTCTTTCAACATAAAGGAAGACTTCACCAATTTCCGACTTCCTTTCTAGCTAAAACACTCTTCCAGAGTGTTTTAGCTAGAAAGGAACACTCTTCCAGAGGAGTTTTTCATGGTTAGAAATTCAGATGATGTCCTCTGGAGGAGCTCTGGAAAAGAGTATGATTTTAAACTCCATATTGTGAACGACGAGATGACTTACTCTGAACTGAAGGTTCCTCCAAATGATGTCATCTAGATACAGATTTTAGCTAGAGATATTTTTATAAAAGGAAGTCAGATGGAAGTTTAAAAGCAATAACGTACATTTACACCCCAAACTAAAGCTATAGAAAGTTGGAAATTGGTGAAGTTGCCCTTTTAGATGACTTAATGATGCATCGTTGTAATAGCACAGGTGCAAACACTGTGGTTTAAGAACATATCGTAAATCTGATGTAGACTTTCATCAGGACTTTTCTTGAACAAATTTAAGTAAAATTTTAGTAAGATATTGCTGAATGAGTTCCATTGTATTGTTGAAGACCTTACTGGTTTATTGTCATCCCTTCCACTATTTGGACTCTTGCCTAATTTCTGATTCTCCATCTGTTTTTAATGCTTTAAATCTTAAGCCTGTCTAAGTGAGGGCTTAGTCACAAGTTAAGGCTCCTGGCAGGCAAGATACAGGCAGAAGAGGTGTGTGACTATTTTGAGCATTTTAAAATTTACACACTTACACTGACCTTTAAATATAGTGTGATGTAATGGAGACGGGTACAGAGTGACATGCATCCCTTTAGGCTCGTTGTAATCCCAGGAATTGATGTTAATCCTGTATCTCAACTTGGCCATATGGGATGCCTAAACAGTTCTTCTTTGGTTACCATACTGGGTTTTAATGAGCGTTAAGACATGGTGTAACTCCCCCCCCTCACCCACTTATTTGTAATGTGTTAAATCTGTGATCTGACCTGAGCGTACAGAGCAGAACACTCCCGAAAGACAGTTTTTGTTTTATTGTCCGTGTGCTTCACACCTTTGATACCTTTGACTTAACAGCTTTTCTTCGCCTCAGAGCCTCAATGACACTCCACTGAATCATGAAATGGTTTTATCCATTTTATCAGCGTCAGGCCGCTTTTACAACGTCATTAACACACACAAGGTTCTGACTTAGGAATTCCTGGTGTGTACACTTAAGGCTATAGGGCCATAGGGTTTCTGTATATCGCAGGCAACATCAAAGGTGATGCGATGTCTGTCATCATTGGTTTTTATGTTTATGTCTGGAACAATCAGTGGGTGTCACCTCTGATGCCCCACTTGCCTCTATGTACAGGGTATATGAACTATAAAAATAGTAAATACAAATTTTGACCTTTACAACATAGTAACATTTGGTTTGCCACTTAGACAGTAGACATTTGAGAAACGCAGACTATAGTAATGACATATGGATTGGAGCAAGGAGAACAAGCCTTACCTCCAAATACTGACTTAAACTGCACCAGAAACTAGTCAACTGCAAAGCCCCACAACAGTGTAACAAGCCACAAAGCAACTTCAGCTCAATCAGCCGTACCTGTAATCTTCATTTATCATACAGTGGCCTTCAGTGAAAATTGTGACTGTTGATTTTATTTTGGACATGTAAGAACTGGCACACGTTAACCTTGTTGTCAAATTTGCCTACGTGTCTCTCACAAAAGCTGTACCAGTGAAAAGCCACAACCAAATACTGACTAACAAACCACTCTACTCACAGGAGTATGATAAGTAAATCAGTTGGCAACTTAAAAGGAAGTGGGTAATATGTATTTCCCTTTCATAACTGGGGGATGTTGTTCTGCTTGGGGGTATCAGTAAGATGTGATGATGGACACCTACTCTGTTCACAGCTAAATTGTTTTGTTAAATTGGGGGGAGGGGGAGCAATCCCTGCAACATCAAATCTGCCTGATAATCATCATGTTTAGACTTTTTTTCCTTCTGGATCAGAAGCTGTTTTTTGAAGTTATTTGGCACAGATCTTGGCTCAGCACTTAGCCCTGAGAGAAAAGTGAAAACATAGGGAGTGATTTTCTTATTTCTGTTTTTTACTATCAAAGCATATTTTATCATTACTGAGGAGAATTTCTTTGTCATTTAGAACCTTATTATTGGTAACAACATGGATGGCAGCAGGTCTCATTAGGAAAATTAGCTACAATTAAAAAATCAGTTAGTCTATTTGAGATTAGAATATAATCTTCTTAGGTTACAAAGGTGTTTTAGACTTTTTAGCTATTCCAAGTTTTTGTAATTTGAAAGAGTTTATCAAACTAATTTTCAAATCACTGTTTAAAGCAAACAGTCATATCAAATATCATCAGGATTATCATTCCAGGATCGCGAGGAATGAGTCATGTTTTCATCAACCTTATTCAGCCCAGCTGAAATAATACACAACCATCTCCAGCACATCCAAGAACTCTGGCCTCTTCAAAGGAGCCTTCTTTTTTTCAAATGACGTTTTACTTAAGTAGTAGGGATTTAAAATATCAACCCAAACATCCTTTATAAGGGCAGATCTGAAATTGGGGTGTTGACAGTGGGGGGCTTTGAAGGGGAGGTTAGGGGGATGTCTGAGGGCATCCGGCAGCCCTGAGGTGAACTCCAAGGGAATTGAAGCGGAACCACATGTTTGTCCTAAAATTGCACTGCTCTGACAGCTATGAGGTCAGAGGGCAGCCAAAACCATAGGGTAGAGGGTTTTAAGCCAATGAACATTCCTGAGAAAGTTCCACAAAACCTGCATTCCAACTCGCACCAATGCCTGATGACCCCTAACGGCATTTTTTAATGAGGCTGCGGCTGTCTTAGCTGCAGGTGCTATATCCCATTCTGCTCTTTTTCTGCAATATTGTGTGGTTGTGGCTTTTTTTTCTTCTTTGTAACATATTGTTTCTTGGTCTCCTATCTGTATCCGCTATAAACACAGATTTCAGGGACAATGACGTGTTTGGCTACTCCTGCCAGGACAATTTTTGGGCACAGGCCAAAGGAAAGAAGGCCTGAGGAAAATACTATCTGCATAATTTAAACTTTACACATTTTCTTCAAAATTCCCAGACTGACATTACACAGGTTTTCCCCACACAGCCCTTTAGTCAGCGCTGTCTTCTCATCAATACTGTCTCCAATTAAGCAGCTTTCTCACTAAATGTAGCTAATTTTCAGACACAAAACTTTTTAACTACTTACTTTTGAGGTGAGTCACTGATATTTCTCAGCAAACATGCACTTATGTGGTTGTACCTAATACTGTGTTCAGTGTGTGTAGGACAGGACAACAGCAAGGAGAGAAGTGAATAAACTGTAAATATGCCTAAATAACTTAATAATAATCCCTTGACCTGATTCTGGAACCACCCCAGCTCCACTGCCATACATCCTTGATGTGTGACCAGACTTAATAGCACCTTTGTCGTGCAGTGACTTATACTGTGGTTGATCCCCCCAAACACGGGGACTCCCAGTTATAACCTGAAAAACAGAGGTTGATGGTTAAGATGGAGAAAGTCAGTATTTTAGACTAAGTGTGGGGGTGAAGTGATGCATTCAGGCAGGTAGATTATTGTGTTCCAGATCATTAGTTTTCTCTGTGGAAGTCTGGTTAATTGATATAGGTCTGTGCCACGGACCTGCAGATACACTGTCTGCTTCACTTTAAGATGGCAAATTTGAATGTTTGTGTGTCCATTAAAAGCTAAATGCTTTGCTGTTAACAAATCAACACTTTCTTCTGTCCATAGGACTTGGTAGCGAGACCCCCGTCACACTAAGCAATTCCAGATTGCTACAGAAGAGAGCTTTGAGGTAAGTAACGCTGTTAACACACTTTGTCTAACACCCATCATTTCTTAAAGCTTCATTAAGTGAAGGACTGAAAGTACATAAAACGGATGTTTAGACATATATGCACAACTGAATAGATCTTGTCTCTCACAAGTCTGAGAATTGCAGGGTGTGTAGTTGAACATATAGCTTGTTGTACATATTCAGGTATTTTCTTCTTTGTTCACATTAGCTACCATTAACCACTGCATATTATTGATTAGGAACCAAACAAGCCTGGAGCAGCAAAATCCATGTACATGCAGAACAAAAGGTTTCTTATTAAAAGATGCAAAGATGAGATGGGGATTATGATCTATCCTGGACTAAATCTAAAGATGTCTTTTAAAGACATTCCCAATTCAGTACTGAGATTATGGACACAGGCAGAGAGTTGGGTATCTGATGAATCTTGCGTATTTGAGCTTCGTAAGTGTAGTGGTGACGGTGTAGTGCACTGTGACACAAAGTTGGTGGCAAAACGTTTGGGTGTGACTTTGACTTGGAAACACTTTGCATAAAGAAAATACATTTTGAAAAAGGATCTACTATGTTTGTGTACATCTGTGTGTTCACAAGTCTGTGGCTGCTGGACAAAACCACAAAGTCATGTTTCCTCAATACTGACATTTTTCCTCACATTAATAATCTATTGGCAGTTCGTTTATAGCTGTATTGCAGCTTTATGGTTTTGAATAAATTGCATAAATGACTTCAGTATTTTTCTAAAACTTAGATATTTGTGGTAGACAGAGGCTGTGTCAGGAGGAAAATCTTCTTGTTGTTTATAAATATATAGAAATTCAATTAATTCAACAAATTAAAGTGCACATGTATTATTTAGATGATCTGGCATTTATTTTTAGCTTCATTCGTTATTTAGTGGTTTATGGAATAAATTCTTGTACATTATTTAAAACTATTTAAACTTTTTTAAATGGAGCAGGTATTATTGACACCCTTTAAAATTCTTACAGTTTAGGTCTGTAAACAATTCAGTTTCCCACAGCTCAGCCCTCTTTCTAAAACAATGTTTTTTTTGTTTTTTTGCACCCCTCAGCTTTCAGAAAGAGTTCTTCTGTGACGAAAAAGACAACTCAGCCAAAAGCACGAAGGATATAGATGTTAGTCTCTTGGCCAGTCTCCCCAAAGGTAAGCTTTTTAAAAAATAGATTTTATTTTTTTACTCCTGCCTGCTTGTAAATGGCTTTCACAATGTCAAATTTCCCAGGGTTTTTAAAGTCACTGTTGTGCAACAGCAGCCTCATTCCAGGTGGGTTCATGCCAAGAACTGTCCAAAACCAGTTTTTCTTCAAGTTCAGTCCTCACATATGAACAGCCACACTCTATTTTCCCTACAGGCTCTATTTATCCCAACATGTTGGATGAATAGAGAGAGAGCTTTGTGGGTCTGTTAACTCCCACTGCGTGATGAGCTGCTGAAAGCCACGTTCTCTTAGGTTTTTAAAAGCTGTGCCTCGGGTAGTACGACAGGATGACCTGTGACTGTGACGGTTTAAAACAGACCAGTTGCTTTAGATAAAATCAAAAGTTAAATGAATCTCAAATTTTCAGAATGCTATTGCATCTTGAGCAGCATGACTATTGGATTTGTTTCCTTCCACGTGCGTTACTCCATCATTTATTGTAATATATACAAAACCTTAGCATATCAAATGCATTTAAATTTCTGTGCCCTTCGGTCAGTGGTCATAGCTTTTTTTTGTTTTAACTTAAGGTGGGTTCATAAAAATCTATTTTCATTTTGTATAAACATGGAACAACGGACACAACTTGTATAGGCAAAACCTTTCTTTTATGTTTTTATATATCGTAGGTTTTGCCTGGCACCTGTCTACAAAATTTTTATAACCACTGTCTTTGCCATCAACCACAACCCATGTTCAGAGGGGGTTGGACTGCACAATTGCATATGTTTAAATGATTGTAAAAACCCTTTTGTGTCTCTAGAGGGAGCTGTGTAAATCTGATAAATGACATCAAGTCATGTCACTTTGAGTCACCATCACTTGTACATGAGTTCTAGGAGCTTCAAAATGAAGGAAATATGGGGATGTGGAGCACCAGATCTCTGTAGTCTGCTCCTTGCTTAAAACCATTGTTATGTGCCTTATTCTCACTCTCTATTCTCTTCAATTAGACTATAACCGTATTCCAGTTTAATTTTTTTTATCTCATCTGTCTCAGTGTCTGAATTGAGGAAACGATTTGAAGGCATTACCACAAGTTCCAGTGACTTGGAAATGAACAGGTAAGAACTCGATGATACATATAAAAAAACCAACAAAAAAACAAAACAAAGGACTTCTAATACCACTATAATGAATTTGTTGTGTCTAGAAAGGAGCGTATTACCCGGCGGTTGGAGGGCATAGAGAGTGAGGTGCATCCATCTCTGCTGCCTAACTTGGTGGCTAACCGACTTCTGGAGCAGGATACACCAAGATACACCAGGGCTTCGGACACCTGTGAACCCTGTGGTGGTGAGAAATGGAAAACCTTTGTCTTTTCTGTCTCTTCCTTTGTTGCTGTGGTTGTATGGGTATAACAGGAGTTCTTTCTGTCCCTACCAGTTACAGTCCAGCGATATGGCATAGAGGAATTTGAAAGCCCAGAAATGCCAGCGACTCCTCCAGAGCGACAGTCCAGAGCTCGGTGCAGGCCTGACCCTCAGAACTCCATCCAAACAGAGCCAATCTACAGTTCAGGGCCCACCACCAGTGGCATAGATCTGGAATCCAAGGCTGAACGAATTGCCCGCTACAAGGCGGAGCGGCGTCGACAGCTCGCTGAACGCTATGGTATCTCCTTGGACCAGGAGCTGGAATACCCCTCCCACTACACTCGCACCCAGAAGGAGATGGCAGTCTCAGAGAGGCGAAACAAAGAGGAGCTTCTAAGGGACGAAGGTAGAGACCTCACTTTGAGTTCCTACACCAACACCTCTGTCACCAGCCCAAGGCCTGGATCCGCTGCACCACAGCACAGTCACCCAGATTCAGGCTACGAGACAGGTCGAAGCAGGGTGGACTCGTTTTCAGAGAGAGAAAGACTGATGAACCTGGAGAATCAACGTAGGGCTGCACCTCTTGAGCAAACATCCTCCTCGTCATACATGGATGTGACATCTATGTCCTCTGCTCCCAGGATGCCTGCTAAGGACTGTTCAGTCACAGGGATGCCATCCAGCCCCCCCAAGCTGAGCAGGCATCCTTCACTCTCCTCTCCCAAACACGCTGCATCTCCTGGGGACCTCTTCATTGAACAGCAGGCCCACAACATCCTCAGCAGGCAAGGGTGAGTGATTCTTTGCTTTGATGACTTTTTGTTTTTCATTATTTTTATTCCCTAAAGTATGGTATTCCAAATTTTGGAAACATTGTATTATTAAATGGTTTATGCGGAAATTGTCAGTTTACTCTGCTTTGTTTAGTATCTAAATAGCAGACCTTTCTCCTTGTTGGGCCTGACCACCCCTGCTCTTTAGAGCACTGTTTCTCAAATAGGGGTACATAAGATCGTTTCATATATCAGTTTGAAAACATCATTTGTGCTTAATTCCTAAATATATATTTATTATTCAATAAAACAATACATGTAAATTCAATGTATCACATTTTAAATTCAATGTGCCCATTTTTAATGCAGTCGTTAACTACCGTACTCACATTATCACTGCCACTGGTGAGCGAGTAGGAAGCCGGTTTACACACTGAACTACCGTTAAGAAAATCAAGATGGATTCATTGTTGAAGTGTAGCAGTAATACAGCTGAAAAAAGAATCACTGCTTATGGATACACAATATCCATAAGCTTAAGCATAGTTTCCACGGAGGCCAGGAAGCTGTTGTATGATTCTCTGCAGCATCCTCATCCATTAGAAATACTCTCCCTTAATCCATCAAGAAATCTGTGCCTTTTTTTTAATCAATTTCATCAAAAATCACAAAATAATTAATTGCCATGTACTTTAAACTTGCAAGGTCCAGATCTTACAGAATTATTATAACCCAACAAATCCCTGTTGAAAAAGCACAAATACAACAGGAGACAACACAAAGAATATCTTAACCATAAGAGAAGGCAAGGAGTAACTTCCAGGTGCCGCCACCAGAGAGGCCCTGGGCCAAACGGAATCTTCTGCACTATGCACAAGTGTAGTTTTAGTGTTAGTGGAGGCCAGCTCCCACTGAGACATACAGCTGGGCTTGCAAATACTTTTAGATGTCCACAGGAACCTTTAAAAATGAAAGATTTTATTCTGGCACTGAATTTTATTTTTATTTACTGAGCATTCAGTACTTTTCGTTAATGAAAAGTTGTTTAATGTGGAGTAATGGCAGAAAGCTGTAACTGAATAGACACTTCCCTGATAGGAGATAACTAAATATTTTTAGTATGCATCTCAACCCAGAATTTCCAAAAGATATTGAGAGCTTATTATGATTTTATGAATCAATAGAGAATTGTCAAACTGTGAAATTGTTGTAATTTATCTGAAAACCTGAAGTTCATCTTGAAACCATTGTTTTATTCTATGTTATTTCTGGAGTTTTGATGATTGTTTTCACTATATCTGTTGGTACTGTACATTAACATGCAAATTATTATTACCAAGAGAATTTTTAACATTCAGCTCAGTCTGTCAGTGTGGCAGACATTTTGTACTCATTTTATTACTTGTAAATGTGGTGTTATATCACAGTTTAGTTTTAGTATCTTTTTTTTAGTCCCATGCTTGTTAGATTTATAAGCTGCACATTTGCAAATTAAAAGACTCACAAAGCAGCAGACCAGGGACAGGGTAGCATTCCCCAGACCAATTTCAGAATTGGCTGAAAAATTCTTCTCTTTGCTCTTTCACAAAGTACATCTGGGAATCTACTGCCGTTTTTCACTTCTTTAGTGCTTTGTTTAATATTATCACAACTGAAAAAAAATGCTCATAATAAAACTCAAATTGTAACAAATTAGGCTTTAATTGTTTGAGGCAATATTGTTTCGGAGTTCCAGAACTTCATTTGAGCTATTAGACAATTCCTTTGTTTATTACATGGTTGTGAGCATGAATTTAGTTTTCTTGTAGGTTATATGTGATGCAGACATCAGGCACAAGATAATTACCAACTGATGGTTTTAACAAAAATTAATAAGTTTTCATTTATAAAAATAATATGAACTATTATCAGTTACTATAATTATTTACTCTTCATGTTTACCATAATTCCCATAATCAGTGTTGTTTAACATAGACTGTTTTCTTGGGTTGTATCACCTACTGCTGTGTAGCTGCAGACTGCTGATGCTGACCCTTGTTACAGCAGCGGTGTCAGTGTTGTGGCTGATTACTGTAGATCTCAGCCTTCTTTTTGGTTCAACGACACACCGGCCCACTTCAAGTCTCGACCAGGCTGTGACCCTGATGTCGGCCATAGCTTAAAAGATGACGGCGATTCTACCCATAATCAGTCTTCATTTCGAATCTGCTTCTGTCTTTTTCACCTCACTTAGGTTTCAAAACTTGGCTTGTGTGTGTGTTTGTGGTGCAGGGAGAGTGTTGTGTTACTGGGTGACTCATTGTGAGTCCATGGTCAGATTGTTGGCACACAGCTGGTCTTAATGAAGACCAACAAGGCCTGAGAGGAAAGGAAATAAGAGTATTCCCTTTAACCCCTCTCATGGACTCTGGGTCCTTGAAAAGTGAAATGTTAGGACCTAGAGGTAGTAAAATGTTGTTAACAAAAATAATTATTTTTTAAACTTTTTAATGCACTTAGGAAATGGAAACTGGGATTTCACTCGGAGATAATTGTTCCGTTAGAATTGGTGCTTAGTCACTGTGGTGGTGGTGTTTTTATTATCATTTTAGAACTCAGCCCCATTTTGCACTTTATTGAACAATGAATTAACTTGAGATGGATACAAATGTATTTTTGGATGTTACCCATCAATAATGACAGTGTGAGGCATGTTCAAATTCTTTTTCTGTGTAAATATTCTAAAATCTCACACTAAAACCCGTTCCAGAATTATTTACACTCATTGTGGCCCTGTAAAGTTATTTTTTGAAACACTTTAAAAGCTTAATTCCTCTCGTTGTGTATTTATAACTAAGGGACTGTTTTCTGGATGCAGTTAATCTGAGGCCTGTCCTTAATGAAATAATTCAGGCTGTTTGTCTTTATTCAGCATCGGTCGGTCAGCACAATTTGCCTCTTCTGCATTCTGGCTCTGGTACAGTGAGATGGCATTTTCTTTGAAAATCTGCTGCAGCACACGTCCTTAGTCAGGCAGGTCTGACTATGGAGAAATTTGCCCCTAGAAGCAGTGACGCACTGACACTATGGATTTTCTTTTGTACGGCTGCTGCAGTCTGTGGCCATATTTGACCCAGTGTAAGAGTGTTTTGTACCTGTAGTTCTAATTTAACAAATATTCAAGAAGATATTTGTTGTTCTTGTTCAGCTTTTTCAATCACATGTTCACCAGTTCAACCTGTATATTTAGTATCCTGCTGCTACGTTCAAACTCTGTGAAGCTCGTGGTGTTTCTCTGTGTTGTAGTAGGATGTCTGTGTGTGTGCTCCTAGAACGAGCTCAGTCAGCTGAACACTGACTCTGTACAATCATTTTCATGTTTTCCACTTGGTTTCTTTTGGAGCAGCGTAAGAGCAAAACTAAGCACTGATTGGCACCTCCAGACCGATGCAGAGGGCGACACCCATTGTCTCATCAACTGGCCATCGAGGTACACCTGGGCTGGTTGTGTGTTTCACATCTGCAATCTTCTCATCCATCTTAACCTAACAAAATCCATCGGCCACCAAATGTATTGTTTCTCAAACTGCAGATCAGGAGAGGACCAAGTACTATTTGCTTCTAAACCAAAGTGCTTACTTCTGTGTTTTTAAGCTTTAGGAGTCTGAGCTGATGTCACATAATCCACCATCCTCATCACAAGCTCCTGTGTTTTTTTGCTTTCGACCATAATAGAATTTGCCATGCACATCTTGTTGTGTTCATTTTAATCACCATCTCAAAACAAATATTTGTTAAACATATTAATATTGAGTAAAGGTGCTAACAAATATTTTACATTTATTATAAATATATTACAGTAATACTGACCAGTGGCTAAGTTTAGAAGCTGTGTTTGTGCTTTTTCCCCCTTTACCACTGTTTACTTATTTATTACAAATCAGATTTACAATAGTAGTAAAAGGTAAATCATGGAAAAGGTTAATCCTCATTAAAGATTTACCTCATAATCCTTAAGTTATTGGAAGTTCATGTTTTAGTAGAACTTTAAATGGTAAGGATTTGTCTGTGTTCAACAATTGTTGGCTAAAATGGGATCTTAGGTGTAGCATACAGCTGACTTCCATGATTCCATGGCAGCTTTAGTCTGACAACAGGAAAATAATGCCACATTACTACTAGTAGCAATTCATATAGAAGCAAAACCTCAAAAAATACCAAAAATTGCATTACCTAGCTATGAAGAACAGGGACATTTCTGAACCTACAACAACTGGGTTAGGTGTTTGACAGACCTGGGCCATGTCTATTCATTTAGTTCAAATGTTAACAATCACTTTGTTTCCATTAAGAATCAGAGTTAGGGAGAGGCTCGCCCGGGACGACGTCCGCCAGAGAAGCCCTGAGCATGGAAATGTGACTGAAGCCCTGGTACACCGCAGACAATTTCAGCCCCAGTCCCAGACTTCTACAAACTACCACACAGACCATCATACCGAGGCTCAGCTTATCCAGCCTGGGCAGGTGGGAGGACAAGAACGCATTTACCCCAGTTACCTGTCTATGACCTCTGGCCACACATCCAGAGGCAGGCAGCAGCAGGGACAGGAGGAAAAAACTGAGGGGACTGAGGAAGTGAAGACAGAGGGGCTTCTGAAGAGCAGGAAAGCAGTGCTGCCCTCAGAGATCCGCCGCAGGGAGAGGAGCACTGAGGATCCATTGAGAGGAAGGGGGGGTGACCTGGGAGTGTCCAGGGTTCAAAGATATATCCAGACGAGAGAAGGTGAGGTGGAAGATCTTGCAAGAGAAAGACACAAAGGCAGATCTAGGTGGGATGAAACAGAGTTCACCTCCCATCTGCAAGCTATGGAGGGCATGTCCAGAGACCACGAAAAAGATTTTCAGATTAACAAGTGGGGGGCCACAACTCACGTAGAGCCCGGAGTGGCACATGCAAGCCCAGGGATTTCCACCTCCCACACTGCTGCTGATTCGCAAGGACCCACTCGAAGAAACCTACAACCTCCGTCCCACGAGCCCCAGGAAGCCGGGCCAGGTGAAGGTTTTATTAATGGCGAGAGTCACCAGGAGACCCGGGTGTCTGTGGCCCAGCTCAGACATTCCTACATGGAGAGCACAACCACTCCTCCAACCAGCCGCAGGATTGACTTGTAGGTTGCAAATCAGAACACTAGGCTGCTGCTGAACTCACACTGATGCTTTTAACATAACATCGGCTGGCTACTAAACATCTAACGAACAACTAATTCTCAAGTTAAAACTGAGGCCAATGATTCTTACAGTTACAGTTTCTAACCTGTAGAAATGGAAATTGTACACCACCTCCTGCAGTATTTTAGTTTTTTCTTGTGACGGCTTGTAATGTTTGTTTGTTGCCAATAAACGTGTGCATGCCTTATCGTCTAATAAATCTGATGGTCTCCCTCACACACTTGTTTAAAAACCATGGATGTGATTGAATGGCTAAATCTACACCTGTGCTTTTCATTTTTGCTGAACGTCCCTCTCTGTCTCTCCCTTACTGTACTATGCTTTTTTCTTTCTTCTGGGTTTTATATCGGTTGTTCCCGTCCTTGTTTGGCCCCCTCCAGTGTGGGTCAGGGCAGCAGGGGCTATGAGGCCCCCTGGAGAAAGGAAAGGGACAGGGGGCGCATGCCCCGTCAATATATCGATCCTGGGGAGAGCAGAAAGACCTCAGAGAGGTTTAGGACGCAGCCCATCACTTCTGCTGAGCGCAAGGAGTCTAATAGGTACTACTCTGGACTCAGGAGTGCATGGCTGAGAGTGAAGAATACTGTACAATGTTCTTATGATCATGCATGACAAAGAAATCATAAATGTTTATTTTTAATTGTTTTGATTCACAGAAAAGTTTATCCAGTTTAATTTTGGTGCACCGTCTCGATCATTCTACAGTCTACATGTTTGTAATCAGATTATGCAGTGAGCTCACAGCCATGTGAACTCTTTTCCCTTTTGATTTTGCCCATAACCCTAACAACATTAACAACCAGGGAATCTCAAAGGCTAGAGGTCCCTCTGATTGGACCTTGGCAGTGGTCATCACATGTGACCATACCGAGGAAGCATGAATTGCCCTTTGTTTGAGACCACAGAACTAAACAGACTTCTGTAATTCTGTCTGATTCTCCAGCTTAGTCTGCTTCTCTTTCTGTTTCTTTCCTAACACTCATTGTCACATTTCCAACATGGCAGAAATCTCCTCACCACCTTTGTGCCTGTGTTTCCCTTGTTTCTGTCCATAACTGCTCTTACCGTTGGGCATTGGTTCATGGCTTTTGCTGATTTTCCTTTTCTTTCTGCACTTTTGAAGGTCCTGTGTGAGTTCGGAGTTTGCTTCCACTGAAGGTAAGTATTTTTATTCCTTTCACAAATTCTCACATCAATGGCTAAAGGTGATTTGATATTGATTTGATTATGTGGTTTTAGATAATTAATATTGATTACACATTGCACATTTCTTACACCTCTTCTGTGTTGAAGTTACAGTAAGTGAGTAATCATGACTACAGTAGCTTTACTCAAATTATCAGTATTTTTGCCTGGCTAAGCTGTTTTTATATAAAGGTGTGGCATTTATGTTGATGGCAATTGTCATATCAGCATTACACTTGTCATTTAGTTATTTTTGACTACCTAAAGGAAACAATAATGCAACACAGTATTGAAGTTCTTTAAAAAAGATTGTTGCAAAAAGCTGATCGGAGGAACTGTAACTTAAAGACGTAGTCACACATTTCTCTTTAAATTAGATGCCATCAGCCTTATGGTGAGCTGATGATGTTTAAAACACCCATTGACTGTAGGTTTATGCTTTTTTTTTGTGTGTTTTGGTGTTAACATTTTCAGCCATTCAGTGGTCTATACATCATAAAGGATCCTCACTGGGATGATTATCTGAAGCTTTAGAATAAGAAAATGTGCTTCTGGCAGCTTTATAAAGCTGCAATAAAACATATGAGCGTGGAGGCCCAGTGATTAAAGCCCTACTTTTTAAGGTTTTACTTTTTTTTTTTTTTTAAACAGGAAAGCTCAACATTGTTTAGTCATTCTGATGCTCACAGTAGCGTGACAGCGTAGCACTTCCATTGAGGACAAGACGAGATCATCTGCTCTGTATAAGTACACGCTCAGCTGTGATGCGTGTTGTAATGCTAAGAGTGAATTGGGAGCAGAGCTCAGCACAGCAGCATCAGTCAAAGGGAATAGCTATTGGGTGATGTCATGTCTTGCGTCTTCCAGGAGACTGTGTGTGTGTGTGTGTCTGTGTCTTTCACACCTGTCAAGCTCTGCATAGTTTTAAAGCTGACAACAATCAGGTTTAGTGGTTTATTTTTGCTTAAAGAATAAAGCCAGACGGTGCCGGCGGTTCTAATAATAAAGGTAAATGTACTGTGAACAGATAAAGTAAAAAGTACACTAAGGTCTTCTTTTATCAGTAGGTCAAAGATAGGACTTACTTTGTTATTGCCACTGAACAGCACAGGCGGGTTTGCAGACATGTTCAGTTCACTTTTAAGAAGGATTTGCCCACCATAAGCTTTTCACTCATCTCTGCTTGATTAGTAGGTTTGGAGCATATTTCCTTATTGTAATTTCATAAATATCAATACATCATGTGGTGTGGAGACTAATCCATCAGTGGGCCACTACTCGTTAGGGGGCTTTTAAGTAAATTCTGGCCATCTTTTTTAATGAAGACCTCCCAAATCCCTACTGATATTATATGTTCAGTGTCTTTGTCTCCCTCTGTAGCTGATGAAGAGAAGCTAGATGAACGGGCCAAACTGAGCGTAGCAGCCAAGCGCTCTTTGTTCAGGGTGAGCTTCAACTATTGTCTGTCTGTGCCGTCCTTTATACACATTCCATAATGCTTCTGGACACAAAACACAGAAAATGTGCTTCTGAAAAAGGACACAGATATTGACAGTATGTGTTTCTCCTCTTCTGTGCTCTTGTCACTGTAAAGATTTTATGCGAAAAACTTACGATTTGGTTTAATCCCTCCCATCTGACTTGAGTTGCTGGTCTGGTCATTTCTCGTGCAGTTAAACAACTTAGCCTAATTCAGCGACTGCCACAATAAATGCCTCTGTTTTAGGTTTGTAAAGCTTTTTGTGTCTAATTCAGCACTTGGGTAATAAACCTCTGCATATGTTAGGGCTACATGAAGTGAATGTTGCATTAACTTGCATGCTTTGACACAAATACACTGATATTCCACCCAGGAACTGGAGAAAAGCATTGATAATGGAGCTTCTAAACCACGATCCAGGAATCCAGCAGTAGACAGGAGACTGCGAAGAACCCTAGACCGGTCCAGAACTCAGCCAGTCACCACTGAGGAGGTAGTGATCGCTGCCACGTGAGTATCTAAAATTTTACTAAGTAATTTGTAGTAGTTTCTATGACAGCACACGACTCTCATACAGGCTTAACTTGTTTTTTTCTTTCCGTGGTATTAGTTTTCTTAGTTTGCCAATATTACAAAAAGTATGTTCTATTATCCATTGTTTCATGTCCAGTCCATCTACCAAAGCACATTTACTTTGGGAATCTAGATGGCTGCCAAAGGCTCTGATCTAGAAACATGTAGTTTTGCCAAATAGAATTACAGTCACCCAAACTTACATGAGGTGTAGGCAGAAGTGTCAGATATCTGAAATCTGCATTGCTAGACCCTAAAAGTGATGAGTAATGTCTGTATTAGAACTGAACCGACCCTGTAAATATTACAGTATTATTATATTAAGTATACATCAAAAACCAAATTCATGATGTAGCTCCATTTTCTTCACAATTTTTTCACCATTTTAAACAAAGGTGTTTTCACTCTACCCTTCAATTTGCTGTACAATACGAAGTATGTTCATATTTCATGGTCTGAATTGTCATTTCACCTGGAGTCACCTGGTGTCTTCTATTATCTGTGTGTTTGTGTGTGCAATTGTTTTTCCGTCCTGGACCACTGTAGCGTCCCCTCTCATGTGCCACAAATGGTGACTGCTCACACTGCGATAGCACGCATCCCTAGCCCCTCCATAGTTTGCAGCACTGTCCAGCCACACAGGTACATGGCCCGTGTGTGCACGGCTGTAAATCCTCCTCGACCTACAGTGTGTGACTAACATGTTAACTGGTTCTTTCTGGCATTTGTTTAGAGTGATATTCCTGCAGGTACTGTAGGTTTTAGGTAGAAGGAGGAAATATTTTCACTAATAGTGCTCAGGAGTTTTTTGATATTTAGTTCCCTCCCAAATACTGAATTAATTAATGACTCAGAAGACCAGAAAGGTCCTACTTGTGTCATGGTCTATGGGAATTGCACGACTCACTCTGCCTGAGTAACAACTCTTTTTGCTTTTTGTTTAAATTTGGATGTCCCAGAGCTCCACACTGCTTTCTGCAGCATGTCACCTGCTCGCTTGCATGAGCTCCTTCCGAGCCTACCTAAAGTTTCCTTTTCTTCTACATTTCTCTGTCTTGGACATCTTCCTCTCCTCAGCCTGAGAGCATCTTTGCGGCAGAGTGCAGCAGCCCAGGAGCAGGTGAGGGGAACCCAGCAGGTAATGCATACCCAGGAGGCAAAGGGCTCCAATCAGGCATCCACAATGGAGGGAAAAGTTGCAGACCACAGTCAAGATCAGGAGGAGCCAGACCTATGCACCCTCAGCCTGGCAGAAAAGATGGCGCTGTTTAACAGACTGGCTCAGCCTCCCACCAGGGTCACTCACACCAGGGGGGACACACGGCAGCGCAGGTTCAACACACGCTACCAGACCCAACCCATCACGTTGGGAGATATGGAGCAGGTGAGGAATAGCAGTATACAGTAATATGCAGCTTTTGCTGTAAAGTTGGAACATTTTCCATCTTAAATTATTGGATATAGTTTTAAGAAAGTAAAAGTTTTCTTTTAACTGTAATGTTCTTGTCTTTTGTTAGTAGTATTCTTTTTTTATATAGATATGCACATCTAGCCTTAGTCCAGCATCAGCTTTGTCATTTTACAAGGCTGCAATGACCATGCATATTTATTTTGAGGTCTCTTTATTAAGTGTTACCTGCTGGCTCAAGGCAGGCAACAAAAAGGGAGGCCACACACAGGTTTAGTTTTGCAAACTGGTTTATTAAATCAAACTAACCCAAATATCATTCAGCACAACTGATGGGGTGTGTTAGACAAGCACAACTTCAGTATTGAATGAAATGCATGGATGGGTGGGTATGGGTGTGTGTTTAAAAAAAAAAAAAAAGGTGCAGCAAACACGTAAAACAAAGAAGGTAGGCTGGGGAGGATGCCAGGCTCCAGAAAAGAGAGCGAATCCACGAAATGGCTGTCGTTACTATGCCCAGATGCCACAGATACAGGCATCCAGCCTTCAAGCCCCGCCCACCACAGTTTAAAGAGAAAGGACTGCAGAACGAGAGGCTCGTCACAAAAGATATAACCAGACCA
The DNA here is from genome assembly GCA_033026295.1 of Channa striata. Taxonomy (NCBI): domain Eukaryota; kingdom Metazoa; phylum Chordata; class Actinopteri; order Anabantiformes; family Channidae; genus Channa; species Channa striata. The sequence continues at coordinate 770,767 of CM065169.1, forward strand.
CACTGCAGGGTTTAGTGTGACTTCCTTTTGCACTTAAAACATCAGTTCTTCATCAGTCCTTCTGCTCTAACCTCAAACCTAAAGTTTTCCTGGTCTATTATACCAGGTCTCTTTCAGTACTTCCGGAGTTCTTCTGTAGACTCTAGACAGGGGTAATCTTTCTAGCCGTGTCCTTGTTTGGTTCAGTATTGTGGGTCCATGTTCCGACACTGTTTTAGGACTGTTTTCAACACCACCAAAGTCTGTGTTTTTTTTTTTGGTTTTTTTACTGTATGATTTTTCTCTGTCCAGATGATCCTATATTGCCTCCATCCACATTTGGATAGTCTGGATGCCAGTAGACGACTGTCATTGTTTAATTGACTTTTTTTGTCCATAATAATTTCACTGCATTAGCAGTGTGCTAAAAAGCTGCAAAAAAATTACCTTTTAGCTCTCTAATATTGTTGACGATTAGACCCAAAGATTTTGATATGATTCATCACTTATAATACTCTTTTCCACTGATCTTCACTCTAATGTTGTTGACCTTTTAAATCCCAGCCTTTTCATTTTACACTTTATGTAAAAATTGTTTCTTGGCTGCTATCCTTCCACAGACTCCATTCTTTATCAAGCTTCTTTGGGCTGTTGAAGGGTCAACATTGCATCTTGATGAAACTGACAGAAGCTGAGCCAAGTCCTTGCTGATTTCTCACTGAAAAAAAGTCTTAGATTTTTGGCCTAAGAGAGTTCAGCACATGCTAAGTGCGAGCAGAGGTCACACAAAAAAGTCACTTTAGACTGAACAATTTGTTTTTTCCTAGTTGCATTCTAATAAAGAGGCTAAATATTTATGGGCATCCTAGCATTGCCGAAACATTTGCAAAGTTTAAGGATTCAAGCCACTTAAAAGCAACTTTATACTATAACCTCACACAGCACCTTTCACATGCCCAGCTAATGACTATGATCAATATGCAGAGTTTGGAAATTGGTGATGAAAGCGGATACAGTTCCTTGTTTTACTAGTAACCAGTACAATGGGGATCTGATCTTGCTTTTTGGTGCTATGTATACAGCTGCTCCAATTTAATTATTTTTTTAACTAGCTCCAGGAAAGTCTGACTGGCTTTCACAAAAAGAGCATTAAAGTAGTCAAGACGAGAACAGTAGAGAGAGAAAGGGGTTTAATTTCAAAATATACACAAATAGAGAAATCTACTACTGTGCCATGGCTGGTTTGTATGAGAGAATGGTCCCCAACTTCTCCAATACAGCCAGAATGAAAGAGATTCAAATCTCTAAAAATCAGGTCACATTAGCTATGGTGCTTTGTCTTTTTAATAATTGTTTTTGATAAAATTGGTTTTTAATCATGACGACAAGAGAAACACTCTTTGCCTTTTAATTTAGACATGACACTTTCAAAAATAACATTAACACTTGCATCATAAAAAGCCAAAAACCAAGGGATCTCCTATCCACTTGGGCACTAGGGATCTCTGTCTTGTAGGTCCATTCTGTCATAGCTACTACTACTGACAGAAGTAGCGTTTTAAGAGAAATCAAATGACAATATTAAATACTATAAAACTAATTATAAAAATACTCCCCTCAACAGAATAGGAAATGTGTAAAACAATGATTGTAGCATGTGCGTGTTTCTGCTCCAGGAGTCTTCAGACGTAGACATCAGTGATGAACAGGAACTATGTGACAGCCCAGTAGAGGAAGTACAAGTAAGGTTTCTGTGAAAAGTCATCGTGCATTTGCCTAAGACACCTGAATTTGACTCGGCTGGATCACTCTTCTCAGAAATGGCCATGCATCTTTGTGAACATCATGTGCTGTATGTAACCTCAGTTTTGGCTCATCTTCACTTTGTGCGATTTCATTATGTGCATACAGTGCATGATTTAGCTTCTGATAAAGTTATGACTCAGTCCTTCATCATCCTACTGAGTCAATAAAAAGCCTGTGACATGTGGATGGACGATGCCTCTGGCCATATTTCAGAGAGCTTGAAAGGACCTTTGTCTCTTTGTTTCCTGCATGGACTGAAAGCAGCTATCTGTCATCAGCTCATTTGAAACTGGCAACTATTTCAGGCTTAATAGAGAATTTTAAAGCAAGAAAAAGCAGTTCCATCCGAGAGCTTTATCTATTTGTCCTTGAGGGTCTTAGGTTGTTGAAGCCATTCCCAGCTGACTTGTTTTGATGACAGGCAGGGTACAACCAGGAACGCTCCCTTAGACTGTCTTAGGGCTGACACACACTGCAGACAAACTATTCATACTTTACTGAAAATAAGTTTGATAATAGATTTAGATATAACTTTGTTTTGCACATTTTACAAGTTGGTTTTATAATGGATATTAACTGTTGCTTCCCATTTGTTACCGAACAAAATTGTGAGGTTAGTTTACATGTCTTTTTGTTGTGTGTGCACTTTGGCGACAGCTGGATGCATTGTACTTTAGGGAGTGTGGTGAGGAGGTTGTTGGCATGGCTTTGTGATGTGGGCTGCAACTGACCAGCAGGATCGGCTGTCCTTTGGTGCTCAGGAAGTGTAGTGAGTCTGGCAGGTGGTGATTAGTCAGCATGACTGTCTCAAGTTCGTGTGTGTGTGTGTGTGTTTGCTTTGCCTGGTTTGTTTCGATGCCTCTGCGACAAACTAAACTACTTCTTTCCGTGTCTTCTTCTTGCTTACTGTTGTAGATTCAGAATGGTACAGCCTCTAAATTTGGGCACACCTCCTCTTCATCATCCAGTGCACTAAAAGCTGGAGGCACCCTATCCAGTGACCATGCTGGAGATATCCACATAACTCTTGCAGGTGCTGTGGTTGAACATCTCCCTCCCAGCCATGACAGGTCTCTGCCCCCTTGCCAGCCTGACTGCCTAGCCAGTAGATCCCATGACTCAGTTGATCACCAGAAGAACCAAGTCTTGCCCCAGGAAGAAGACCAAGGAGTTGTGAGAGGAGGGAAACGGAAGCTGCCCTCCCCTGAAGGATCAGTCAGGCAGGCCGCTGTGCCTCAGCCCCTGACTGGAAGAGAGTGGAGAGGGGAGGAAAAGGAGGAGGAGGTGGAGCAGCAGCTGTCCAGAGGGAGGGGTGAGGGAACTGTGCCAAGCTCAGAGATCCACATGCTCCAAGAGAAGAAGGAGCAGAAAGGGCATCTGAGACAGGAAGAAGACTGCACAGACAGCCAGACATACAGGGCCGTCAGTGGAGGTAAGAGCAGGGGGAATCTTTGTTTTATCGAACAGGGAAAGTTTGTGTTATAATCCATTCCTTTGTTGTTTGTGCTTTATACTCTGTCCCTTTCTTCCTATTGTTAACAGTAGTTGGACTGCGATTTCCTATTCAAGAAATTGCACTCTCATCTTTAAAAAAGAAGAAAGACTAGGAAAAAAATCTGACCTTTTATATATATATTTATTTATATATTTATATATCTCCAGCATCCTGGTAACATCCTGTTGACAACTAGTGCTTTTATTTCGAAATTCTGTACCTGATTATAAAAGTAATCAAAAAGAAAAGCTGCCTCAAACAGCATTCTTAAATTTGAACAAAGTTCATTCTTTTTTGTTTTTCAAAGATCCTGCTAAAGCTTTAAATCTGAATTGTTGTCAGACTATTTACAAGTGACAGAGAGCTTTGTTTTTTCATATTTTCTGTGTGAGCATGATCTGCCACACATTTTGTGTTAGAAGCACAAGTAACTATATATTCAATATCAGAATATGACAAACATTTACAGTGTCATGAAGAGGACCTATTGACATTATACGATATTCAGCACAAGACAATATGGCACATCCCTGCCTAAACAGTACAATAGGAATGTCACATCGGGCCTTTTTGTACTTGTACTGCTGCTACTGCTCCTGATACCACAGTAACCACCACAGGTAGGCAGAGGTGGAAAGATGCTGCTTTAAAACAATTTAAAGACTAAAAAGGTCAAACCGAATACAATCTCTTCCGTCCCAAAGTTTTAAGATGTAGTCATTCTCATGTATCTGTTGTTTAATATTTGCGGGTTATATACGGTTTAGTAACTATAATTTGACCTGATTAGATTAGAACCCCAATTTAAAGTCTAATTGAGTAGGAGAGGAAAGTGGATTTTAAAGATGTAAACACAATTCAGAGATTTCCTGTGTGATGAATCTGAAAATATTACATTCAGGATGCGGTTTCCAGGCTTCCTTTTTGTCTGAGCTGCAGTGAGTTAAACAAACACATAGTGTCTTTACTTTCAGAGGAGGTAAGTTTCATGAGTAACAAATTAAATTGCTGGTGTATGGAGTGGGGAGAGAGTGATGGCAGCAGTATGGAAATGACGACAAAGATGAGGCAGCGGTGCATTGACACAGCGAGGGTTATCTGATTACAGCTGTGCCCGGCACATTTACCGCTGTGAAAACTGTCTGCTCTGTCTCTCACTGGCTGATGAAAGCCTCTTGCTAAGCATGAAAGTTGTTTGCTCCCACGCTGGTTCTCACTGTGACAGCAATGACTGTGCTTTTGTGCAAACCCCTGTAATCACAGTATTTTTGGAATATTGTGTCTCCTAGACTGGGAATGCCAGTGTTTGATATAATTCAATTCGCCAAATGTGTATTGAATGTTGTTGTTTTTTCTTGTAGCACATCCCATTCTGTCAGAGCCTTAACATTTACATAGTTGATGTCAGTTTATTGATTCCCTCTCATCCTGTCTTGCTTGTACCAACAGAGCTGCCAGGGTCCGCTGTGGTAACATTCCGAGCAGAATCTGGTTTGCACAAGAGTCTGTGTGAGGCTCCAGCAACAGACGCATACACAGAAATAACCACGTTGGTTCAACCTGAGCAGGAAGATGATCTGAGCGACATGATGACAGCCAGACACATGTCCATCAAAGAGAGGTGAGCCTGCTAAGCTGGAATTCCCTTTAGTCTCTGCATGGATAGTCATGTTTTCTATCTAAGATGATGTGTTCTTCACGTATTGTCATCAAATCTGAATTCCATTTATAGTAGGTCAGCCTTGCTTAAAATACTCTCCTTTTGTATCACTTTTTAAGTAAATAATAGTAAATAACGGCTAAATGAGTAGATTTTTATTATCCTATTATGCTTTAAGCAGCCTGAAAAACTGTCAGATTTTTATGATTTATTTCTTTTAAAAAAAATTGCACTATTGCAAATATAAATTCATCTGGCAAATTTCAATGCCATCTTTTAACCAAATCCCAATATTGGATTTTCTAATGAAACCGTTACATAAGGCCAGTTATGTCACATTGTGCCTCCTGGTTGATTGATTGATGACATAATGAAGTCGCACATATACTGCTGTCTAAAAGGACGTTATTTTTTTCCAGCCCGTCTGTCGTACTTTCTACCACATCTCGCCAGGTTGTTTTTGAGTCTGTGACAATTTCAAAGCATTTTACCAGAGGCAGGATCTGTATCCCAGATACAACTAGCGACATCTATTCAGTTCCTTTCGTGCTGTTTTCTGTTGTGGAGAAGCCCCTGGGGCAGAACAGAATGTCCCCTCATTCGGTCTCAGACGGGGGGTTGTAAAGGGGCAGAGGGCACCGCCAACACCCTCACCCCTCCTTGTGTGTCTTGTCTGCTCATTCAGAGGTGAAGGCTCAATAATTGAGCTTCTGTTCTAGTCATACGCCAGTGAATGTCAGTTTGTGATTTATAATTGTGCATTCCTTAACTTCCTTGTTTTGACTGAACATTCAATTCAATTCAATTCAACTTTATTTATATAGCGCCAGTTTAAGACAAGGTCATCTCAATGCACTTTTCATAATAAAGTCAAGACTTTACAGACATTTAGAGAAAACCCAACAAAGAGCAGCCATAGGCAACAGTGGAGAGGAAAAACTCTCTTTACCTGAAGAAACCTCCAGCAGAACCAGGCTCAGGGTGGACGGACATCTGCCTTGACCGGTTGGGCTGAGTGGAAAACACTGGGCAGGTTGGTAGGACACACAGCGCCAAATCCGGGGACACCTGAAGACAGGGACAGAGAGAGGGGACAGAGAGGGAGAAAGACGACTACGGGACAAAGAAGATACAGAGTTAATGTAACAGTGGTGACATTATAGATCTGGGGTGAGAGGAGAGAATGAAGAGAAGAGGAAGTGTCTCAGTGCAGAGTCCCCCAGCAGTCTGAGCCTATAGCAGCATGACTATAACCAACTATTATCTCTCTACCAATCCCAGTCAGTAATCTTGCTGCAGCATTTTGGATTAATTGAGGCTTTTTAGAGAGTTACTGGGGCAGCCTGAAAGTAGAGAATTACAGTAGTCCAATCTAGAAGTAACGAATGCATGAACCAGTTTTTCAGCATCAATTTGAGACAGGATGCTCCTAATTTTGGCAATGTTTCTTAAGTGGAAGAAGGCTGTTCTAGAGATTTGTTTTATGTGTGAGGTAAATGACAAATCCTGGTCAAAAATGACCATCCAAGATTCCTTGCAGTACTACTGGGGGCCAGAGTCATGTCATCTAAAGTAACAATATGGTTAGAAAACATGTTTCTTAGACTTTTAGGCCCAATGTTGTTTATGTTTAGGTCTAGGTTCTCTCGGTAAGCTTGAGTGATAGATTGCTGCTACTCCTCCACCTCGGCCTGAGCTTCTAGGAACATGATAGTTAATATGACTTGGGGGGGTCGACTCAGTTAAACTAACATATTCTTCCTTCTGCAACCAAGTTTCAGAGAGACAAAATAAATCGAATTGATGATCACTTATCAAGTCATTTACTAACAGAGGTTTAGATGAGAGAGATCTGATATTTAATAATCCACATTTAATTGTTTTAGTTTTTTGTTCAGTAAGAGGAGCAGTCCTGATTTTTATTAAGTTATTATGATTAACTCCTCTTGTGATCATTTTTAGTTTGTAAAATTTAGTTAATCAGGGAACAGACACAGTTTCTATAGGAATGTGGGAGTTGTGGGGGGGTGGCGGCAGTAAGGATACTGCAGAGAGACGTGTAGGACTGGATCTCTGCGTCCTAGGCTCAACTCTGGATTGTCAATCTTTTTGTTGTCTAATAAAATCAGCCATATTTTTTGATAAGACAGAGGCGCCATCCAAAGTAGGATGGATGCCGTCTCTCCTAATAAGCCTAGGTTTTCCCCAAAAACTTTTCCAATTGTCTGTGTAGCCCACATCGTTTGCTGGACACCACCCAGACAGCCAGCGGTTGAATGACGACATGCGGCTATACATGACGTCACTGATCAGATTAGGCAGGGGTCCAGAGAAAACTACGACATCGTCACATCCACATAATGATTTTTTTTGTATATACTGCTATAAAACTTGCCTTCGTTTGGCTAACATTTGCTTGATTTAGAATGAATCCCAGCAATTCTTTTAAACCTAAGCCTGTAAAACAAATATTTTGTAAGCTTAATCAAAAACGTTTGTTTTTGGCCCTCCATACACTTGGAGTACATAAATTCTTCTGTAAATTATATCTAACCTTTTCACTTAAACATAAAAAAATGTGTATTTCTTTTTATTCCCTGTGTATTTAAACTTTTCCCCGTGATTCCACAGAGTTGCCTTATTGAAGAAGAGCGGCGAGGAGGACTGGAAGAACAGGATCAATAAGAAGCAGGATGCGGTGAAGGTCGTGGGCAAGCAGCAGGCTCAGCCCTGGGAGGTGGAGCAAAGCTTGAAGAAGAAGGTAACCACCTGATCCACACACTCACTGCTGGCTCAGCACAGCAGACAAGCCACAGACATGCAGTTGTCTGTTACAGCTGTTGTGTCCTTCGTTCCTGTTACAGTGTTATGTGTACATACTGTACATATATTTCTTTTAACATTATTATATTTATATTAACATTTATGTTAAGAGGATTGATTGTCCCACCTAAGCTATTTTCAGTTAGTCTAAGGATTTCAGATGTGCTTCACATTCCAATAAAAACACTTTGGCATAATTTCAAACAAAAATGTCTCCCAGGAGCAACTTTCAGCTGTCACTCTATGAGACTTGAATGAAACATTAATGAAGGGACAACAACCTGCCACTGAGGCGAGAGTTATCCAAAGGGTTTCTTTGTGACATCAAGTATTTCCTGTATCATCCTCTCCAACTTTTTGATCTTTTTTTGCTGACATGTATCTCTAAAGACTTAGATGTCAGAGGGGTGACTGCTATTAAATAAGCAGTCCTGCAAAGTAAATCTGCAGAGCATGTGGTAACAATTTTAAGACCGGCCTAAACAGAGAGGTTGTGTATTTTCTTTTGACGTCTTTGTCTCTTTCCTCTTTTATGTTTCAAAAACAATCAAATCAGTTCCTCATATATACCAGTCAAGACAATAACACATGATGCTAATATATTTGCACATTATTTCATGGTATAAACAGTTTTTAAGTGTATATAGAGGATATATGGGAATTTATGCCTGCCAAGTTTTAATGACAACTTATTTGTGTGCATATGACAAGACTAATAGTCACATTGTTCCAAAAAGAATTGTATATTAGACATCTTAAATACATAATAATTACAGTTGGAAGCACATAATTACTCCTGTACTAAATTTCAATCTCAATTCTCAATCTCTAACTTATCCAGAGTTACATAAAAAAATAAACATGTAATTTCCTTTAAATGGTCATGTCGGGAGGGTATACATTTTAAATCATGAAAATGCAAACAAAATGAAAAATATTGAATTATTTTTTTGACGAAAAACTAGTAGCGACTATCACATTCCATCCATATTGTTTTAGGACAAGTTAATGGCTGTGTGCACATTTAAATCAACAGTTTGACTAACTGGGAAGAGTCCGTGACTCTTCCTAACTGTCCCGTGTAATCCTGCCTCTGTGTTTTGTCATATCTGGCTTCAGCCTTTCTGTGCACTGAACTGCATGTTGCATGTAATCTTTCATTCTTCTGTTTGCCTCTGTCTGCATGTCTGTCTAAAAATAAATAAACATCACTTCATCTTCTGCATGTTGAGCGTGTTTCTGTTGTCACATTCTCTGTGGGCTTTTGAAGGGAGGGGCAGGGTGGGATGGTACATGTACCTCTCTGTTTCGACATATTTTCAGCGGCTACCATCTACTGGACTATTTTTGTTTCCAGCTGCTTATCAGGGTTTGTTCAGCTCAGCTTGACAGAGACGCCTGTGCATATCCTGATTTCAGGCTCTCGGTTCGTTTAAGGCCACAGCGTTGCTTTGATTGCTGCGATGCCTGTGAATGATCCGACACACTAGGTTTGAATTGCTTTAGCCTCTTTTTGTCCCTTTTTTTCTGCCTATAAAACACATGATGTTTAATCAAGTCAGACAAAATAAGGCCTAGCCACGTAGGGGTCAAGTATAAGGACAGCTGATGATCATCTTGTCATTTGCTCATTCATCAGAGCCAGTGGACACTGTTTACTCAATCTCCTGTTTCAGAACAAGAAAAAATATTCTAAAACAAGGTGTCTGGACAGAGTTAATGGTTTTGTTATGCCACAAATGCTGGAATCTTCATAAAAATGCTAATGTCCTTGAATGAAAAGAACAGGTCAAGAAGCCCAATAAAGATGTTTAAGGATATTTAAGAAGATTGTCACGTAGCCACAGTGTATGTTTTGGATAGCAAGACCTTCCAAATAAAACCTGTTCCCTGTGTCGTGAAGCACCGGCGCTGATCGTTGAGTCCGCTGTGTTCGCCCAGCGTCTTTATGGGAAAGACAGTCACAGGCAGGAGTCACACTGCACTGCTGTGATATTTCTCAAGTGCATTCCTGTTAAGTTAGCCATTTCAATTTTACAACCCTAAATACATTTTCTGCCTGTAAATATTACATGTAAGACCTATTATAATGTTGAAACATATGAAATGTAAGTATGTAGGAAAAGGAAGAGGTGAAGAGGCGAGTGCAGACAGGTTGGAGTGGGTGGAGGAAAGTGTCAGGAGTGTTGTGTGACAGAAGAGTGTCAGCAAGACTCAAAGGAAAGGTGAACAGGACAGTGGTGAGACCAGCTCTGCTCTATGGGTTAGAGACAGTAGCAGTGAGAAAGAGACAAGAGGCAGAGATGGAAGCAGCAGAGATGAAGATGTTGAGGTTCTCCTTAGGAGTGACAAGGTTGGACAGAATTAGGAACGAGTTCATCAGAGGGACAGCACACGTTGCCTGTGTTGCAACAAAGTCAGAGAGGCCAGACTGAGATGGTTTGGACATGTGCAGAGGAGGGATAGTGAATATATTGGTAGAAGGATGTTGGAGATGGAGCTGCCAGGCAAGAGGGCGAGAGGACGAGCGAGGAGGAGATATATGGACGTTCTAACAGAGGACATGAGGTTAGCTGGTGTCAGAGTGGAAGATGCCCAGGATAGAGTGAAGTGGAAACGGATGATTCGCTGTGGCGACCCCTGATGGGAAAAGCCCAAAGAGGAGGAGGAGGAGGAGGAGGAGGAGTAGGAGTAGGAGGAAAAGGAAAAGCAAACCTGAACTTCATCCATATTTTCTATAAACAAAAGCGTGTGTTTATGTATAACTTTCTAATTTCTGTGGCCTCTATAGGAGCCAGTTTTTGGTTCTACCTTCTCTCCCCCTCCTGAGCCCTCTTTCTATACTTGTTCCCCTGATGAGTCAGCCAGCCAGGTAGGAAGCCGCACCAGATGTCACTGGCTGCATGGCTCGCCCAACGCTTCCCTTTCCATCTTGCCTGCTTTACTAAGGCCTGAGATCCATACACAAAAGTTATTATTGTAATATACAATGAATGATGCTTGTCAAATTTAAACTATTCACGTGTGCATAATTGGGACAGTTTTACTACGAGTGGTACTGCACATAGTGTTTCCAGTGCCTTTCATTGCAGCCATGCTGCCAAAGCAGCTTTTATTGCTAGTGCTCTGCAGTCCTGCTCAGCCACACAGCTTCTGCTTTATGTCACTAAATATTCATCCCTGTCCCAAAGCTCCATCACTTTACCAATGTTGACAGCATGGCAGCGCTGGCAGCTTCTAGCGTGTGAAGATCTGAGGCTTTTTATACTTTTTCAAAAGCACCTTTGCCATTTTTCATCCTTATGTCATAACCCTCATCTATTTTTACCTTCCTCATCCGCTCCCTTTCTAACATAAAGGCCACAAGATCTCCCAGACCCATGCAGGTGGATGAGAGACACCCCTGGAGATGGAAGGTGACCCACCCAGCTGCATCAATAGTCTATACAGTGCTGCCACCCCAACCTCCCTATTCTCTAGTGGAGTATTATATATATGTGTTCAGAAATGGTATCAAATGAGTTGCAGTGTAGGTGATTATTAAAATAAATTTATTTGCTATTTATACTTTTCTTATTTATTTTTTTTTTTGATTGACTGACTGGGAGTGACATCTGCCCTCACCAATGTGTGTCTAGTGAAAGGAGAGGGGGAAGTAAGAAATTCTTTTTCATCAGAAGTTGGGAAAAGGATTATCAGAGTGAGGCAACAATGAATATGATTCATTTTTATTAGTTACTCTCTCTCTGTATTCTAACCTTTTGTGGTTACGGTTATTGTTGTTGTGCACTGATTTTAAAGGGAAAAAATACTTAAATTACTCCAAAAAAGGGGCGGAGGCATACCGTTAGTTTTTTTTTTCAAACTGTTGGTTGTAATTCCATTGCCCACATGTGTTTTTTGTTTTTCCCATTTTAATTATTGATATAATTTGTATTCATTTTGACTGCTGGTAACACTACTAGTTTAACTGGATAGCATCATGTTGTTTATCTGAAAAGATGATAAATGTGCTTAGAAAGGATGTTTCATCACTCTGAACAAGAGACTGATTTACTGAATGAATCAGACATCACAAATTAGGTATGCTGTATATTACCACGTACAGTTGATAAGTCCTTCATCTTTGAGGCTGTTGAAAGTGATCTTAATGTGACAGGAACTTGTCTTTTTTTAGAGAATAGCTGAGGCTGAGATGGAGAGTGAAACAATCGAGGCTCACATGTCTATCCAGGAAAGAAAACAGCTGATAGTCGCCCACGAAGAGGCCTCGAAGTCTAAAGGTCACGGCGCTGCAAACGACTCCACACAGTTTACTGTAGCTGCGCGCATGGTGAAGAAAGGTCAGAGGACAAACTGACCACACATACCTCCTGTCTGCTTCTTTCTCATCTCAGAAGCATCACACATTGCAGATCAGTCTCAACTCCCTGCACTGAATCATCCAAATCCCACTTCTCAATTAATGTGCTCGTTTCACTCCATCAGACATCCTGATACACCAAGTCAGAGCAGCAGCTGAAAACTCTCTGCTCAAGTAGAAAATGACTTAATGGTTGGAGGTCTTACTTAGCGGCTCTACATTCAGCTAGGGCGGTGATTTGGGGGAATGAGGGTTTGGTCTGATTATGGCTGATCTGCAGGATCTGGGTTAAATTTCAAAGTTATTTTCTTTTGAACATCTGTGAGACTGCAACATCAGGGGACCTTAGCTGTTTTTGTCTTGTGTTTAAAAAGCTGGTCAATTCAATATGTCTTATATTAATAGTGGGTACTGTTTAGTAATAATTGTTATATTAATGGATCTATGTACTGAAATGTAAAAGCTGTGGTTTTACAACCACACTTTGGGTGTTTTATTCAGTCTTAAACAAAACATTCTCCCTCATAAAATTAAAATAAAACCACCTGCCCTGCAATTAATGGAAGACAAAGATAGCCACCAGCTTGTGAAAGATATTTTTATAAACCAAAACAGAGGTATCCTAATAGGACACAATTTTTGAGCAGATATTAACCAGGTAGCCAGTCCACAGAACGAATACAACATATTCCCAGCATTGCTACAGGCTTTCCCACATGTGCATATTTATTAGGACCATCCTGACTAGCATACATGCGATGACGAGGAGGATAATAATGTGTGACCTTGAATTTTCATATTTACATTTAGTCATGTTTTGCTTTAACTGAAAATGATTTGTAGTATTATTAAATGTTCTAGTAAAGTCAAAAGATGATAAACAAAAGGAGGTACCTCTTTAGGAATTTACAAATTGTAAAGAACATCCAATGTAACCATGTTGTGCTGTTTGGCTAGTTGGATTTTAATTTTCATGTCTGTCTGTGTTCTTGTATCAGGCTTGGCTTCCCCCTCTGCTCTTCAGTCTTCTGTCCAATCTAAACCTAAGAACAACAACATTGCCATCTCCAAACCACAAGAAGGTTAGTTATTTTCTGAAACATCAGTCATAATTTCCACTGCGTTTGTCTATTTAGCATAGTTTTGTTTCTCCCTCTTAAGTCGTGCTGCTGCAAAACCTCTTGCAGTCGCGTTTCAACTTAGTGTGACTTCCCTCAACCATCACCAGGCACACAGTTTCTAAAACAAATCCTACTTATAAATAATCGACTGTAAATATTGAGTTTATTCCTGTGTAAAAATAATTCTGAGCCACTGATCTTTTTTGTTTTTTGAATATGTTCTGGGTGAGAAGTCCCTGGACTCTGTGTAATTTATTGTCTTTGCCTCTCTTTCAAAAGACCTGGGCGAGATGTCAGATACTGAAGGTGTATTTTTTTTTATGTTACTTATTTATTTACTCATATTTATGCTGTTGCACTATTTGTCATTGTCATCAGACCCACAAATATCATGGACACTGAAGTAGTGCTGATGTTGATGAGACTTCTATTAGGTTATAAAGCCTAATAGAAAATAAACCATTGTATTGTGTTTATGGTCATTCATATGCATGAGCTTCAAGTGCGGAGAAAGTTCTATTCACTGGCTGTTAAATATAAATTGCTAGTGACTATGTTCAGATTAACTTTGTTAATTAACATTTTGAATGTAATTGTTCATCTTGAGTCATTGTTGAACAACAGAAACATCAGTGTGAGACTTAACACAACAAAACAATCTGTCTGCCTGTTCAGAAATTAGATCTGTGCTTAAGTCAGTCGAAATGTGTTGGTTTAATGGTGCATGTTTGTGTCTGTGTGGTTATGAAGAGATTAGGGCTATGCCAGATCTTAACCTGGAGTCAGACATGAAGCTGGATAAACTGGAGTCGTTCCTTGGCAAGCTCAACAGCAAAGGTCAGTCTTCAAGTTCACTGTGCCTCTGCTTGGACTCATGCATTGTCACTGAGTGTAGAAATGAGGCCCTATTCTATTCTGATGCATCACATTTACTAATAAATTTAGATGGGAAAAATCTAATAAATTTGGGCATTTTCAGCTTTAAGTCCAAAAGATTTCAGCTCTGGTTAATTTATGTAGATTACTGGCGATAACAACAAATCTGTTTTAATAGAAATGTATTCACTCATCTTGAAATGTATATGTTACAGCAAAATTAATATTTGCTATTTAATCTGAATAAGCATCAGTCATATTTATATCAACAGCATACATAATAGATCAGACTGAGTAACTATCTTTATCTGAGTTTGTCACATTGACAGAGGGGTCATGAGGTACTTTTCATACATCACATACCAAATATTTTGCTTCAATGCTCTGTCAAAATGCAACCTAAACACTGGAGGAAGATGTAAGACTTTTAGGAGCTTCAACTGAAGAGGTCATTCCGAAAGGAAAAGTTTCATTAAGAGTCCATGCATCTAGACCTTTTGAACAGATCACGCATACAGTGGTATGGCTATAATAGAAAATTAAACTTCAAAAATATGATTTATTTCCAACACAGACTTCTCTTGTCCCTCCACAGTGTCTGGACTGCCAGAAGCTACCCTAACAGTTACAGAGAAGAAGGTAAAGGAGGTTATGAGCCTCGAAGATGAAACCTTCACTAGATTTTACCGCCAAGTGGAGGAGCTTCCCTCTGCCACCAACAAACTGGAGATAGAGGATGACTTTGATGCCATCTTTGGTCCCCAGGTGCCAAAGTAAGCTTATTATCCAGGTCAATTTTAACTAATAACTGAGGCTAACCCACAAGTATGACGCCCTTTCATATTTATATTGTGACCCATCACCTCTGAACCCATCCAAGGCTGACCTCAGACATGGTGCAGCACAAGCGAGCGGTGCGCCCAGCCCGGAACGTCCAGTCATCCAAGAACCCTCTGAAGATGCTTGCTGCCAGAGAGGACATCAGACATGAGTACACCGAGCAGAGACTCAATGTGGGCCTGCTGGAGAGCAAGAGGATGAAGGCTGAGAAGAGTGAGTGAGAATGGGTTAGGAGCTGGAGAACTTGAGCTACTTGATCAAAATTTGTTCTAAATTTTGAAATGTTGAACATTTACATAATCAGTCTCTAAAAATGAGACTGTTCTCCTTAAGTAGCATCCAGGGAAATTCACATTTTAACTGAAATGCAGTAAATGTTTGCTTTCTTTTTAATTCAGGCTGGGGAAAGCAGTAAAAGCACCTCAACCTTAGATCCAAAACTAATCATCACCGATTACATCATACGGTCTATAAATAGTACTTCCACGCTGTGAATTAAACACAAACACGCTACTTTGGGACTTTAACTGACCCACATCTGGCCCACAATGACATCAGTTTCCTGTCATTGTGCAGTGCAGTCCTCAAAATTGTAGTTTAGTAGTTTTGGTTAGACTAACGTCAGCGAGGCCACTACATTATGTAACTTCCTCCTACACACCTTCAGGTTCACAAATTAACAGCTTTAACGGCTGTTGCCTTTATTGGGACTACACATAAATATTTGATGGTTTGTGTTTTGTGTCTCCTTTTCTGTGTCTGGCCCCTGCAGTGAGTCAGAACTCTGGTTTCTCTGAAGTGGCTCTGGCTGGACTTGCTAGCAAGGAAAATTTCAGCAATGTCAATCTGCGCAGTGTCAACATCTCTGAACAGATGTCCAACAACAGTGCTGTGCCGTACAAGAAACTCATGCTTCTGCAGGTCAAAGGTCAGTTGGAATGAATAGGTCGCTCTAACTTTACCCAGACAGATTTATTATTCCTTTACAACTGTATATTTAGAGATTAGACTAAAGTGTAGTTTTTTAAATCCATTTATAGTATGATATGGTTGTAATTGGCACCAATATTAACAATTATAATTGTTATAATTAGTTGATTTTTATAATTAACAATATTTGATAAAACAGATCAGTGGTTATTAAACTCCTCAAGTTTATTTCCATCCATCAATTAGCTGATTTGAACCCAGGATCATCTTCTTATAGAGAGATGACCCTATCTACTGTGCTACATTTTAATTGTAATTCGAAATAAAACCATCAAACCCATCAAAGAACCCCCAGCAGACAAAGGCTCTGGGTGGGCGGCCATCTGCCTTGACCAGTGAAAGTGGAGAGGGAGAAAAGAAAAGGGCAACAAGAAGCAACAAGAAAACACTGGGCCGGTTGGTAGGACCATGAACAGCTGCTTCCCATTCTTCTTTTGAAAGTTTCTTGGAACCACAGATACGTCTGCATTTTGAGAACAAAGTATTAGATGATACAGCACTATCAGCTCTTTTAAAAACAGATTGCCTGTTAAAAGCTTTGTCTGTAAGGATGAAGGGTTTTAGTGTGACACCAGGTTACTACAAACTAATAAAAGAGCTTCTTTGCTAGAAAATGAAGGTGTTTTTTTCTTTTTACTTTTTTTAACATACATTTTGGGCCATTTTTTTTCTATTTAATATATTCATTTATGCATATTTGGCCATGTTCTGGACCGACCAAGCTAGCTACCGGTGCTGTAAATTTGCAGCTAGGATTCACAGCCACACTGGCAGCTCTGTAGAGCTGTGCATCAGGTATTGTTCTTCACAGACAGCAGGGCCTTCAGATAACGGCTTACATCATTCGTTGATGTTTGGGGCTATTTTTGTACTTTGAAATCACTCTGGGCATCTTTTGAACCGCAGTCCGCCATTTGAGAACCACTGGTTTAAAAGAAGGACTCTAGCCAGAGGCTGTCTGTTAGGATCCTGCTAAACATTTGTCCTCAGTGGAGACCATGTCACATTAAGAAATAGCATATTTTTTATCAATCCTGTTTGTATGAAAAAAGAAAATCTGCAAATAGACGGTTTGTGGATGCTGGCTATTTACTGCACAATGAAGCCAGTTGGGCGGAAAAAACATAAAGCTATCGGTCTACAGTCAGACACATCTGTGAACTATTCCGGAAAATCTTAATCAGAAATTGCATTCAGTTATTAAAGAGGACATACAAGCAAAGCTACTACTGCTTTTTTCAAAAAGCTCAGGAGGATGCTGCACCAAGTGTGTCCTTTGCAGAGGATATCTAAAATAGGAGCTGAAAGTCCTCCTCCGTATGTCTGTTGTTGACTCATTCTTCTGTGGTCAATTCATGCTCTCCTGGTCTGGTGTCTCATTCAAAATCTACTTTTTGTAATCCAGAGAAAATTCATCAAACTGAGGAAACTGACTTGTTTTTAAAGTAGCTTTTACTAGTTAAAAGTGACTCAAAGGTCCTTCCCAGAAGGGAGTCCCCACAATACCCCTTAATATGGGTGATGCCGTTCTACTGTACAGGGTCAAAACGTGGGCCCTCATACCTCTACTGCAAAAATACATTTACGCTGGCATTTGTGTGTTAAATCAGGCCGACGTCATGTCCAGACCCGGCTGGTGGAGCCCAGAGCATCCTCCCTTAACAGTGGCGATTGTTTCCTGCTCATCACACCAAACCACTGTTTCCTCTGGATCGGCGAGTTTGCCAATGTCATCGAGAAGAACAAGGTTTGTGTGGTGGGACGGAGGTATGCTGGTGTAGTTGGGTACGTTTTACATTACACTAGACAAATCAGCACAGGAGGATGCTGTTCACAGGCAGGATGTAAACATCTCTCGGAGGAAGCAGCGGTGGCACAACACAGGAAGATGTATATGTGGAATGAAAGGAAAGGTGTGCGTGTGTGTTTGTGTGGGGTGAGATTGTTGCAGGAACTGACACAAAACAGGGCTATTGTCTATGGCTGCTGGACTTGAATTGGCTGAAGAGAACGCTGCCCCAATCTGAAAAAAAGAAAGCTCTCAGCCATGGCCCACATTGTTCACAGTATGAGAGCTGGTTTTAGTTGGGAGTGTTTTCAATTTGGTTGACAAAAGATCAAAGTATGAACAGATTTGTGTGGTGTCAAACACACAGCATTTAGTTGTTTAAGAAAAACTGATTACCAATGTTTTTGTGAAATTTCATTAAACGTGAATTTTTCTATAATATAATTATTATAGAATAATATATATAATATTTTTAATAAACTGTTCTTCTCTATCATTCTTTCAGGCTTCAGAGTTGGCCAATTTTATCCAGAGCAAGAGGGATTTGGGTTGCCGTGCTAACTATGTCCAGGTCATCGAGGAGAGCGTTGGCTCACAATGCCACGCTGCCAAGGAGTTCTGGAGAATTCTTGGAGGGCAGTCGTGTTATCAATGTAAGGATTCTTCTCTGACATGGACTGGAGCTCAGAAAACAAATAATTCCTCAAGTACCAAAATGCAACAATGCCCTCGTCCTGTTACCTTATAGCTGCAGGAACACCAGATGAAGATGAACTTTATGAAGGTGCTATTGTGGAGACGAACTGCATTTACCGCCTGATGGATGACAAGCTGGTTCCAGATGATGATTTTTGGGCCAAGATGCCTCGCTGTTCTTTGCTTAACCCCAAAGAGGTTAGAGGTCTTTATTTCCTTTAGTGGGCAGCATAGAAAGGTAAAACCTCTGAGAAGTCTGCATTACGTTTAAACCAGGCAAACCTCAGTACACGCAGCTACTGCTGGGTTCTAAAATAAAAACACTTCTGCAGGTTTTGGTGTTTGACTTTGGCAGTGAGATGTACATATGGCATGGGAAGGAAGTGACGCTGGCACAGAGGAAGGTGGCCTTCCAGCTGGCCAAGCACCTGTGGAACGGCACCTTCGACTACACAAACTGTGACATCAATCCGCTCGACCCAGGAGAATGCAACCCACTCATACCAAAGTATGAACGGCACCATTAGATAGACTCTGTATCAATAAAAAGCAAAACCTTTGGTGGTGTTTAGTGAATTTTATTAAATTTTAGAATATGATATTAACACCAGTTACAGTGAGGGAAGTACTAGTTTTGTGAGAATGACATAATGTGTTCTCTTCACCTGTAGGGAAGGACAGGGCCGACCGGACTGGGCAGTCTTTGGCAGACTCACTCAACACAATGAAACCACTCTGTTCAAAGAGAAGTTCATAGACTGGAACGACTCTAGGAAAACACCCACTCCCACAACAAACACCACTGACCAGATCACTGAACAAAAGGTGCTGAAAAGCTCTCCGTCAAACGTGAAGATATAGAAAACTATACACAGTCTGATATTGATTCCTTCTCTGACCCATCAGTCACATTCTCTTTCTCCAAATGTCATTATTCATACCAGGAGCAGTCTGCCCTTGAACAGTGCTGTGCATATGATGCCTCCCTGATGCTGCACTTCCATCAGGCACCAGTCTGCACCATACTGGATGGGTTCAATGTGGGACGGGGCTACGGCCTGGTGGAGGTAGAGGACTGGCGAAGCTATGAGATCACCACTCTGGCAGTGGAGGTCTGGCACATCCTGGAGTTTGATTACAGCCGCCTGCCCTGCCAGAGCATTGGCCAGTTCCATGAGGGTGACACTTACGTAGTGAAGTGGAAGTACATGGTCAGCACAGCCGGTTAGTTCCTTTCTGTACTGCATTATTAAGATGTTTGTTCTTACTGTCCAGGTGCAGTAAATCTCTCTAAAATACCTCTCTCTCTGACTCAAAAAAAACTGGACGCCTTTAATTCTGACACCTGTCTGAACTCCATATTCCTCATGTACAAAAGTATTGATGTTCTCTGGATTTACACTACACAGCACTAAGGTCTTATTTACTATTAGTTGGGAAAAGACAGAACCCAGAGCAGCTGAGGATGATGGGGGCTGGGAAGGAGAAATGCTGCTACTTCTTCTGGCAAGGCCACAACTCCACGGTCAGTGAGAAAGGAACGTCAGCACTTATGACCGTGGAGCTGGACGAGGAGCGAGGAGCACAGGTACTACACACAAAATACATGTCACAAGTGCATTTCCTCTCTTGTTTTTAGAACCTCGTGTACAGATGGTGAGAACTTGATTTTATCTTCCACCAGGTTCAGGTCCAGCAGGGAAAGGAGCCTCCATGTTTCCTGCAGTGCTTCAATGGAGGGATGATCGTCCACTCGGGGAAGAGAGAAGAGGAGGAGGAAAACTCACAAAGTAAATTCAGATTAATACTTTAAATTTGTCAATAATCATCCGTCAGTCCCTTCAGTCATCAGTCCAGCTTTTCATAAATAATAATAAAATAAAATATATATAGATGCAGTGATCTCTAAATTGTACACAGATAAATTCTATCTGACACCTCTAAATAAATGATAGTCTGTTGTTAGACTTGCATCTGTAATAATCATGTAAATGTATCATTTCCCCAATATATGCAAGTCATGTATCTAGAAGAACTATAATGGATTTTAATGAACTAGCTGGACCCACCATCGTATGTAGAACAATCACAGCCTAGAGAAGAATTCAGGGTCAAGAACAGAAACCACCCTGAGGGATAAACACTCACACTGACCGGAGCTGTGTTTTCCGTATAGATTAGATGTGTTTCTTTCTGCTGTTACTGTGAACACAACTTGTTAACAGTCTTGTCTCTGTGCTTTCACCTTGTCACTTCGCCCCCGTTCCCCTCAGATGACTGGCGCCTGTACTGTGTGCGAGGAGAGGTAGAAGTGGAGGGCCACCTGCTGGAGGTGGCCTGTCACTGCAGTAGCCTCCGTTCAAGGGTCTCCATGGTGCTGCTGGGTGTCAGCCAAGCCCTCATCTACTTGTGGCACGGCTGCAAGTCTCAGATGCAAACACAGGAGGTGGCACGCACTGCTGCCAATAAAATCAAAGAACAGTAAGCAGAAACTTAATTTAATTAAAGATGTCAAAACGTACAACAAAAGTAAATTATTTTCACCTCGTGGCTTTAGCGTTTTGCTACACCATCTGCAGTGTGTGTGTGACAGTTTTGTCTTTTGCAGTTGTCCTCTAGAAACAGGCCTCCACAGCAGCAGTAAGGTGACCATCTGGGAATGTAATGAGGGAACCGAGCCCACAGGATTCTGGGAAGCCCTTGGGGGGAGAGACAGGAAAGCGTATGACTGCATGCTGCAAGGTGGGGGGACCCAAGAGCATAAAATGAAATTCCATATATAAACAAACACACAGGATTGGATCTATTAAACTTGTTCACATGTTGCACTTTTGACCTCTGACTCCTAGATCCAGGAAGTTTAACTTCACACCTCGTCTGTACCAGCTGAGCAGCAGTTATGGGGAGTTTTCAGCTGTAGAGTTCTTCTTCCCAGCCAGAGACCCTAATCAGGTCAACTCCATGCCCTTCCTGCAGGAGGACCTGTATGAAGCCACACAGCCAGGTAAACGCACATGCTTGACTTCTCATTCTCTACACCTGGTTTGTAAAAGGAGAGCTGAGGGTTTTGTGAAATGAGCCATTTCGACCATTAAAGGAGAAGAGAGTCCCCGAGAAAAAGTCCCACTGTAAAAAGACATTTTCTGTACAAAATGTTTTTAAGGATTTTCTCTGGCTAAAAAGTACATTTTTTTGATCTTGTTTGTAGTTAAAAATGATTGCAAGATGCCATAAACGGTGTGATTTGTCTTACCAACAGGTAAAAAAGATGTTTTTATAATGGACTTTAATGGACTAGCTGGACCCACCATGGTTCATGTTTTTTATTTAACTCTGATCTTTAATTTCTGGCTGTTATGGTCAGAGCAACACAAAATATCTGAAAACTAGAGTCTTTTTACCTCCCTTACAAATATCTCCTATACATTTATTCATTCATTTGTGTTAGAAGAGTTTCTTTTTTTACCTCATATGAGCCAGAAGAGCAGCAGCCTCTCTGTTGAACAGTTGCAGAACTCCACGTCTTTACATAAATGCGAAGTGAACGTGTAATGAGCTCACCTGGTGTGGGCGGCTAAGCTAAAGTTAGAATGCAGCTGAGTTGTGAAGTTGGCATCCTGCACCTGCTGCAGGTCATAATGGATTAATGCTAGTGCACATGGATAATTGCATAAACTTTATTGATGTAAGTTTCCTCCTCAATCTAGATAAAAATTAAGAAAAATTTTCAAAGACCTAAAAGGACGTCGTCCTGAAGAGAGGACAGTCTGAACCACAAGTATTACCGAAACAGATTTAGACAACGTGGGAAAACTGACAAGCTGAAGTACTAAGAGAGGGTCAGGAAAAAATGAATAAGCTGTAAAGAACAGAGAGATGCAGCAGGTGAATTTTAATATTAGTTAATAATAATCGCTCTCTAGGTCTAATTGAAGTTACTGAATCTGTAGATGATGTGCCTGCAACAAGCACACATGGAATATGCTTTATGCAGCTTTCTTCTGTGTGTTTTACATACAGGAAAAGGAGCTATAGTTATGACAGAACTTTAGAACCTGGCTTTCAGAGTTATTATGCAAACCTGTGAATTGTTTGTACATGGATCTGCCAAAATGCCGTCATATTGCATTAAACATATTATTGTCAAACATTTTATTTAATTATAGTATTGTTAACACGCTTTGTAACCATAACACTAATGTGTTATTGGTGGTATGGTATATGGCAAATAGATGGGCAGTATAACTGGATTTAATGTAATAATTGTTAAAGAGTATCTAAAAAAACATATACCTATAAAAAAGAAACATGTACTGTGTAATTAAAATGTCATCATCTTTATTCTCATCTCTTATGTTCAGCACTTTTCTTGGTCGACAACCATCATGAGGTGTACCTGTGGCAAGGCTGGTGGCCTCAAGACAGCGAAAGCACCGGCTCAGCCCGGATCCGCTGGGACGTCGATAGGAAGTGTTCCATGGAGACTGTGCTTCACTACTGCAAAGGTATTCAACTTCATTTTTTATTATTTCAAAACACACTCACTCAACTTCATTTTTTATTTTTTGGAAACACACACACTTTGTTTCTTTCAGTCACTGATTGTGAGGTACCACTTCGACATCAAATATTACACACACACATATATCTATCTCTCTCTCTCTCTCTCTCTCTCTCTCTCTCTCTCTCTCTCTCTCTCTCTCTCTATATATATATATATATATATATATATAGATATAGATAGATATATATATAGATATAGATATAGATATAGATAGATTTAAAAAAATGTTTTTTTTTGTTTCCCCAGCAAAGAATGAGAAGAAGCCACCCAAAGCGTATCTGATCCACGCTGGTCTGGAGCCGCTCACTTTCACTAATATGTTCCCCAGCTGGGAGCACCGGGAGGAGATTGCAGAGATCACAGAGAGGGTGTGTGGAGCAAAATCCTTTTATCTCCTTATCTCAGCTTCATGTACATTATCCGACTTTGCTGCTTCCAGTCTCTGCTTGTAGCCATCAGTACACACCCATACACTGTACTGAGCACATCCACTTACCTCATTGTACACCGACTACAGCACAGTGCAGGTCCAAGCCATTATCCCTTATTGATTCTCCTAATTAACTTTCTTACTGTATTTCTAATTTCACATTAAATATTTCACATGTGCTTTCAGGAGGCGGAGGTGTGTAACCAGATTATCCTGGTGGAGGATGTGTTGGCCAGGCTGTGCAAGACCACATACCCTCTGTCAGACCTTCTGGTCCGTCCGTTGCCTGAGGGCGTCGACCCTCTTCACCTGGAGGTCTACCTGTCTGACGAGGACTTTGAGGTAAAAGCACAGGTTGTCACTTATGTTACGGTAAAGGTACATACATTTTAAACATACTGCATGGAGACACTAGTAACTGTGAAAACATTTTCCTTTGGTGTGACAGAATATTACACTGGATAAAAAATGTTTAGGGGAAATGGGGTCAATAATTTTGCTTGTCCCTCTTTCAGCCTCTTTTGTTTTGTCATCGAATTCTTTCCTTCTTTCTCTGTCCTCTTGGCTTCTTGTGAACTTATCTATTGTATTCATTTCACCCTTCAGAGTGTGGGGGCTTATGGGGAGGTGAGTCATCTGTGAGATTGTAGCATGGCTGGTCCAGACTTGTTGAATCCTCACTCCTTATTTAACTGTAACATCACAATAACACTTTTAAAAAAATTTTTTCTTGTTTCTAGCATGTTTTTCACTCGGCCTTTGGTGTGGACACTACTTTGATAAAGAGATATGAACTGTTTATCAAATTTGAAACAGACCATTACTGAAATGGTCTGTAATAATGTGACTGCTGCATGAGTGTGTTCAGAGGACACTCATTCCTCATGAGTCATTCCCGCTGACTGTGCTTGCCTGCTCCCACAGAAAGCCCTGGAGATGACCAGAGAAGAGTACGGGAGATTGCCCAGCTGGAAACAAGTGAAGATGAAGAAAGCCAAAGGACTTTTCTAGAAGCGTGAAATTGAGAACTGACCTGACAACAACAGAAAAAGCCACGGAGAAGTTGTGTTGCCTGCTTTTTTGTTTCTGTCTGGACACGAGAAGATGCAGACATTGTATCATTGTAACATTGCTGGAATTAAGCCTGTAAAAGAGGCACTGAGTGGGGATCAGCAGGAGGGAGAGGTGTGCCAGCTTCTCGTGCTGCAGGTTTCCTTCTCATCTGCTTTTACGTTGGTATTTTGGTCATGCAAGTAGGAGACAAATGTAGGCAGATGCACCTCTGCAGTAAGTGAATGTGTCACTAATGCTTGTGTAAATTTACTCTCTGTTAATGTACATATGTACCATATGCAGAAAAGCCCAGTGCCCTTACATTGTCAGCTATGCAGCCATTTATTAGAGCGGGGACAGACCTGTCAGCCTCTTTAATACACTCCATCTTCTTTCTCTGCTATTCTTGTATGTATGTGCATTACAAATAATTTATATTTATAATAAATCTATATAGGAATTTTTAAAGCACTTCATGAATAATCACTGTGCTAAAAATAATCAAATAAACTGTGTAATATTTCGTCAATTATTTGGATGTGACCAGTTTCATTGTTGTTACAGATAGAAGAAAGGAAACGGGCAGGAAAAAGGTAGTAATGATGAAAAGTTTTTGATTCCTAGTGCCTTGCTTTGTGTACAGTTTATATATATATCCCACATTCGTTTCAAACTTTGAAGAATTATTGTTATACAAAGAACTAATATAGAAATAAACCCTGAGAGTTGGACATCTGAAAAACGTTTTATTATTTATTATTGTTTGTCTAACTTTATATAGTTTACTGTTTTTTTTTTATACCAGCATTATTCATTGTGCTGAATAATTAACCTCCATATACTGTAATTTTCCGTGGTGACAACACTTCTTCCATCTTCCTGTAGAGGACAGTATAGTATTAACTATATGGATCATCTTTGCAGTAAGTGTGTGACTTTGAGTAATACTGATCAAATACCAAAGACTAAAGACCAAGACGGTTTGGTAAGACGGTTTGGTATTGACTCAATAAAATGTGTGTGCACAGATCTGAAGGGATCTGGACATCTACTCAGTAGGTACAATACAAGAACACAATAAAGCAAAGTGCCATGAAAGAAATCATTGACCAACAGACGCTGATCACGGGCAGAGCACAGAGGGCGAGAGGGACTGGAGACCTGGATGAGGGTGTTTAGGTAGAAAGGTGCTGTAGGTGAGACTAAATATGAATACAATTTAAAATATACTGTTGAATAGTGTAGGCTTTCAGAACTGTGTAGTTTACTTATTGTACAGAAGAGCTTTTATTCAACAATTCTGTGCATGTTAATAAAACGTATATCTAATCTATTATGACACATATACGGTACATGTATCTGTGAGCTTTTCAATGCAGGAGCCTTCCATTCTACAAATTAAAAAAACTCCTTAATCTTTAGATAATACTTTCAACTTTGTCGGGCCTGTGATGCTGAATATCCGCAGTAACTGAAATACACCTGGCATTGTTGAAAACCTACATTTAAAAAACATGTTATAAACCATCACTAGTAGATAATTGTCTTGATGTTTAGGCATTTTTGGCCTGGCCGTGGGATTTCAAATGTAAGGTTGCTGGGCGTTACTTCCTGAGAACAAAGGACTCTGGACTTTCTGATGTGAACTGGAATGTTGCTGTGTTGTTACCATTCATTGTAAGTAAAGTGTGGTATTGCTGCCTTTACAACTAAAGTATGAGAACATGTCCTCAACACTGCTGCAACCCATAAAAAAAAGTTGGGGAAAAAAAAACGCGGTGTATGTTTTGAATAATAGTTGGTATTGTTCTATTGTTAGCAGTGAGTTTTACTGTATGTCATAGGGATATTCAATCCTTCCCATATGGCAGCTTTATGGATTCCGTTAAAAGCTCAATTACCTGTGTGAAGTCATATACACACAGGTGAAAACTACAATCAGCCATCCAACTTGTCAAACCTCGCGGCCTCATTTTCCAGGCCACCCTCCAACTCTCCACACACACTTGTAATGAAAGCTCTCAGATGTTCTCAATATCAGCCATTGGCCTGTGTCGAGGAACAAGAGCAATTACAGGGGAATTTCATGCAATCACAGTAGAACAATATACACAGCAGGTTTGTGTCCATCCAACTGTTGCTTGACTGTTGCCCAATATTTTAACAGCTTTACTGACAGCCTGCCCTGAAACAGCAACAAGAGCGAGAGAGAGAAGAAGCTGCTGTCTTTTCCAGAAAGGTTGGCAGGGCGCTGCGTGGTTTTTCATCTGCTCGCCCTCTCTTGCATGCTAAGTTGTTGGATGCTGAGCCCGTGCTGGATTATTCTGTTGCACATGCCTCCTCTGAACTCCTCTGGCCTGCGAGGAGTTTGATGTGCGACACGGTGCGTATCCGCCCACCCACACCCACTCAGGGCAGAAAGACTCGCACTCCCCCTCCATCCCCTCTCCATCCCTCCACTCTCTTGTCTCCAGGAAGACAGTAGCCTGTACTGTACCTTACTGTGAACTCACTGCCAGGTGTGTGTAGCATCTCTGAGCCGGTTTTTGATTCAGAGCCCAGTTTCTGCGCTAAGCTCCAACCTGTTTATCGTTTGATACAATCCCTTTACAGGATGCAAAGACATGAATGCAAAACACCGACACACACACACACCTGTACAGCACAATGTGTTCACACACACGTGCAGTAACTGCTGTTATATATAGATGTGGTGAAAGCACTAAAAGAAGAGAATGGAAAATAAAGGTCAGCCATAAAAAAAAAACACATCTTGCATTTGTTTGAGAAGGGATTGTGTGTTGTAGCTATTTTGGATGGTCCACACAACACACTTTTATAGGGACTTTTGCTTAGGTACAACATATTTCCATTTTGTCATCAATTTCCTGTGAGATGGGAAATTTTATTACTTGGTTTAAATAATTTTTAAAATCCCCCTTGTAAACTTTTATGTGTCTCATAAAGCACTGCAAAACACCCCTGAAGTTAATTTCAGGTCTTACAAGTACATCTAATGAATATTTGGTAGACTAGAGAAATCACCAAGAGTTCATCTTCCAATTGGGTTGAACAGCTCTTTAAAGGAAACAGTATATCTGCAGACACGGGGTTTAAAGCTGCGATTGGTTAGAAAAATGAGCCTTCCTTAAAAATGTTTGAAAAGCATTTATCCCGTGTTGCTCTTCAAGTGAGAGCGTCCTCTTGTAAAATGTGAGAGAATGTTGCTTCCACTGACAAAGAAAAGCATCAAAGAGATGAATCTTACTGCTTGATGACACCTCGTGGCTTTAGTTAATGTGAGGACATGACGTACTTTCCACAGGAGACCAGAGCCTGACTTTGGTATGAAACTATTGTTGTTGAAGCAGCACGTGTCTCATTACTTTATTGTTATAGAGTTTTTAGAAAACTTTTATAGCTTGAATAATGGTCCTTACAATAAGTAAAGTGCACTTTAAATTTAAAAATCATCCATAATGAAAGATCACTTCATGACATGGGACTTACACACACTACTCACTGATCTGAATGACTACGATAACAAACGGAGGAATTTTGCATCACAGTCCTAAACTTGTTATATATTGCTGTATTTTCATGAAAACCCCATCCTTTACTCCATTCAAAATAAATGAAAGTTGGACAAAGACATTTCACCCTTGTGTCCACAGTTCACCCTGTGTCTCTCAGTGATTTGGAGGCTCTACACCTTTGTAGTAGTGGCGGGGAAAAGGTGAAACACTAATGTTTGTGATTAATTATTAGATTATGAAAAGCGTAATTTAAAAATCAGTCAATATTTACTGGGCCATATGCCATGGGCGCTTTTGCATCCGTGCCTCGCCTGTGAATTCTAATAGCCCAAACGGGGTGAAAAGCGCCCTTTGGCAGGTATCTCCCTAATGCTCTTAACCATCTGTCGACGCTCAGCCCACTTCCACCCTAACATAATGTTTTGTTTATGATAACAGTCTTAATTCAACACAGGCTTAGGTGCGAAGTGGCACAGTTGAGCTTTAGCACCATTTATTCCACAATATTTGCATTTGGCAGCGTGCCTGCCCAGCAGTACTCCTCCCCTCGCCTCCTCTCCTCAATCCACACGAGATGACAAGCAGCAAACAATGAGAAACCAAATAAGGCTTAGCACACATTCTTCTGCATGCTGTGTTTCATTTTTTTGTTCCATTTTTATTTATGTGTGGATTATCACTTGCACTGAGCATCACAATAGAGCTGTGAGTTCCTTCTCTCCTCTCCTGGTTCCTCTCTTCAGGTTGGAAAAAAATCGCTAAGCCCCACACTTCCTGTCCAAACTCTAAGAAAGCCACTTCAAAGGCTCCAGGCTGAGATGATTTATGGGAAATGAATTTCAGAAAGAAGACTTTTTTTCCTCTTTTCTGGTGCCCCGGGCTCTTAGTGGTAAGCTCTGCTTGTTAACCCAGATTTAGATCTCTATCCTGATGGAGCCTATAAAAGTGGTGTGGATTTATATAATGTGGAGCGCAGCCACGTGCCTCCGGTCCCCTCGCTCGCTGTGTCTCCTGTTCTCTGTCCATCTTGGACCTGGACGGAAGCTCTGCACCACCTGAAGCTCCTCTCTCTGTGTGTGTGTGTGTGTGTGTGTGTGTGTGTGTGTGTGTGTGCGGGGTGGGGGGGGGGATGAGACCACACACTACAGAATGAGCTCTACAGATGTGCAGACTTTATTTGCTAGGTTTAAAATGGACACTATGACTTTTAGATGGAAAGAAAAAGGAAAATGATGGTATTGCAGTCCACTTCCTAGCTTTTGCAGAACTTTCCA
Source organism: Channa striata (assembly GCA_033026295.1). Lineage (NCBI taxonomy): Eukaryota > Metazoa > Chordata > Actinopteri > Anabantiformes > Channidae > Channa > Channa striata. Next base: position 800,062 of record CM065169.1, read on the forward strand.
CCCCATCTATCAAAGCGTGTACTGAAAAATCTCACAAAAGGTCCCAAAGACTTACTGGGGTGATCAGACGTTGAATACAACTAAACAAATGTCAAATCCATACAGTTACTGAGGTAAAGTACAGATTGGTACCACTGTCCACTGTTACTTACTGCTCTGGTTCCAACTGCTTCAAAAGTTCAGTACTTCAACAAACAATTAAAAAACCATAAATACATGTATGTATGATGCATTTTTTTTCATAAGGATGATTGATTGGGTCAGGTACTGTACCCACCACCTTAACACTCAGAGGGAGCTAAGCTGGTACTATCCCGGATCTGGACCTGCCAGCTGTCATATGGCAAGAGGTGGGTCACAAGTGTCTGTCAGCACCAACACAGACAGACAAGCATTCAGACCTATGGGCAGTTTGGAGGCACCTAACATGCATTTCTCTGGACTGTTGAAGGAAACCGACACAAGCACAGGAAGAACATGTGAACATGTAAACTCCACACAGAAAGGCCACGCAAAGCCACAACCCTCCCGCTGAGACACGGCAGCTATGCAACAACTAAAAATTTAAAAGTTATACTGGCAATTAATTAGATATAATTAGAGAACTAGCAGCAGAGTTCTGGCTTTGTTTTCCTATAATTACAATCATATTACAGGACATGGTACTTTCCAAAACCTTCAGCTGAAATTATTAGGAAATTGCAGACCCATAAAATAGACCATAAAGAGTGTTTGCTGATGAAGCCTGTTGAATGAGCTGGAAAGCAGTTTTCACTTTTGATTTGGAACAAAAATTAAATGAATTTAGTCAATTTTAATTTAGTCAATACTGTGAAGGAAATTTCAGATAAAAAGTTTCAGTTGGCATAAATATTAATCAGAAGGCAGCAAAAACGTATTATATTAGTGAAGATGGAAAAGCAAAAATGTGACAGTTGAACTTATTAAATGGATTTAAGGATTATTCAAATACCAAAGCACTGTAGTTGAGGTTTACTGTCGTGTATTTAGCTGGTAACACAGTAAATGTGCCGAATCCCGGTCAAACCAGTGTTTTCTCAGTTATTTGGATGGAGGTTCAAAGCGGCAGTCTGGGTCAAATTATCTCCAGCCTGAAGAAGGGAAACTGCTGCTTGAAGAATCTGCCAATCACTGAATCAATCAAACCTATCTTAGCCTTTTAGATGAGCCCCCTACCATGCACTCCACCATTAGTTGTACCTCTGTGTGTGTGTGTGTGTGTGTGTGTGTGCTTCCAAGTGCGCTACACACCCTCAAATTGAAGGCTTTGGACCGGAGTCAAGAGACTGCCCTCCTACTGCCACCTGGCATCATTAGAGGCTCTGATCCTCTAATCAACACCAACAAACACACTCCCCTCCCTCATCCCGCTCCTCCATCCGTCCTCCCCTCCACCTCTCCATCCTGTGTCCCAGCCCCGGGCCTGGCAGCCTGCTGTGGAGAGCAGACTACTGGATGGCGTTTTCTAGGCGTCGGGGAGGGTGCTCTTAACCAGGTGGGTGACGAGAGCAGACCCGGCTGCTCCCGCATGCTGGGTGGTGCTGGAGAATTTGGAGAAGATGTAGAGAAAGAGGGGAACGGTTTAGAAAATCTGCAGCAAAGTTCCACTGACATACGTGGTTTCCATTCACCAGCTCACTGTAGAAGTTATTTTCTGCCTATTTTCTGCTACAGTGGTAAGCCAGGGCTGGATTTTTTGGATTTGTAAAGCAGGAAGAGGTTGCTTGTGTCATGTAGGAAACACGTGCTGCTCGGGACTTAAATGAGCTTGACATCAAACGGTACTGGAGAGCGTTGGAGGGAAAAGAGGAGGGTCAGGTGTATAATTGGAGACATGCACGGATCCAAACAAAAACACAAAGTGGCGTAACCAAGAGGAGAGAGTGACTCAGTCCCTGGATTGTGCTTTCCAAAACCCCGAAGCTGGGGAAACACAAACACTGCGTCTCTCTTTAGTTCCCCTCCAAGTGGCATGTGTGTTATCGTGCTCCAACTCCTCAATCTGACTGAAAGAAGACAAGCTGAAGGCTCGCAGGTCCCCAACAACACATTTTCAGAACTGCTATATCACTGTCCACCCTCAGGTGACAAACAAGCGTTAATTCCCCTTCAACCCACACGTGCACACAAACACACATGAACACACCCAGACACTTACTGACGGGGAGCCGGGGCGTGCAAACAGCTGGCTGCTGTCGGAAGCGTAATCAGTGCTTAATAAAAGAGGCTAATAAGGACTTAGCTTCAATAGTCAATAGCCAAATGAAATTTAGTCAGAGAGGAGCAGCAGTGATTGGACTGATCAGATGTGTGACCTACACTTGTCCTCCAAAGCTGTTGAAAGTGCAGAATCTAACTTTGTGTGTCAGGAGCTCGTGGAAAAGGAAATGAGAATGTTGAAGGCAATTTCTCTGCTACATTCGTCTGTTTAGACTCGCAGTAAAATGGTAAAAACCATGAAAAACACAATTAGGAAAAATCAAATTGTAGCAACCTTTTCTCCACTTTTAGTTTCAAGTGAAATCTATTATTAGAAACAACTCAAGTCGTTTGACACTAATTCAAAAATGTTTGCATCTCTTAAAACTCGGCCCGTAGCATCAGTAGGTAGAGCATCAGGATGGGATGCAGAAGGCTTTGGGATTGAGGGGCCACCTCGGTGCTGGTCCGGAGCCCAAATAAATGGGGAGGGTTGTGGCAGGAAGGGCATTTGACATGCAGAACACGTTCTGCTGTGATGACCTCTAACGGGCCAAGCTGGAAACTGCTGATTTTTGTAGCATATTTTGAAATCGAACACGGTAAAGGAAAGAGCCGTGGCTCATGAGGGTAAACAGATCACTGACTGAAGAGTCGGGGGTTTGAGCTTTGGGCAAGATGCTGGACCCCAAGTTTTGTGTCGCTCGTATTTGTTACCTACAGAAGTTCAGTTCAAAAAAGATTTTTCCAAACTGAATGGACCTTCTGGTCCTGACAAGTTTGAAGTTTTTTTGTGAGTGTTTTAGGATTAAGTTAGATTTCGGTTTGAGTTATATTACTAATCTTCATCACTTTGATGGGCAGCATAAATATGGAGATGGTAGACATTAGCTTTTACATCATTTACTCTAACTCTTGCTAGGAGAGGGTGATTCAACATCAGGATGATTATTGCAATAACATGGACTCCATAATAATACAATCCAACAGTGTTTAAAGCCACAAGTCACATCAACAAAGTCTTTAAAGCCAAATAAACATATTCAGTCAAACATAAACCAAATAAGTGGCTAATAATATAATATGAATAAAATATGTTCTCCACAGAAGGATCTGGGGTATATTTTGCCTTCTTGTCATCACTTTGCACTGGCGTCATGTCTTGTGGCTCAGTCTTTCACCAAACTTGTTCTGTGTCTCGCCCATATGAAATTACAAGAAGTATGCAAACATATAATCATGTAGTCATATAAGATGAATTTTTTTAGCAAGCTATGGTGGATGATTATGATATATGAATTTACTTCCAGGAGAATAAATATATATTTTGTGACGCCTGCTGGAAGAAGACGTCACAAAATGGGTACAGTCAGAAGGGGATGGACATGGTCAGCAACCACACTCAGCGGGATTTGACATTTAAACAGCCTAGAAAATATTCCCCACACCATCACACCACCATCACCAGGCTGAACCCCTGATTCAAAGGAGGATGGATCTTTGGACCCTACAGGACCAGCTGAATGTTGCAGCACCAAGACTCATCAGACCAGACAAATTAATTCAATTGAATTCAACTTTATTTAAATTGTGCCAAGAGAGAAGAGATAGAGAGGAGAGGAGGAAAGTTTACTTTAGTGTCCAATTTTAATGAGCTCTTCAGAATCAGAATCAGAAAACTGTTTATTGCCAGGCACAATTAATTACACTTAACGGTTCTAGGACTTTGTCTTGGTGTCAGGTGTCAGGTGTCAGGTGCCAAAGCAAAATCTACAGTAATAAAGCTAAAGTGCAAAGGTGTGACACAACATGAAATATGTACATCAATAGTATAATTAAATAAAATTAAAATGAGTTTATGAGGTTATTGTATAAGATAGTATAATAAGTTATTGTACATTGGAAAGTTAAACTGTCTGTAAGTTGGGGGGGTGTTATCTGGGGGGATTGGGCCACTGTTCAGCAGACTGACTGAATTGGGGAAGAAACTGTTCTCGTGGCGTGAGGTCCTGGTCTTGATGGACCAGAGCCTTTTGCCAGAGGGGAGGGGCAGAAAGCGTTTATGTCCGGGATGAGAAGGGTCGGCTGTGATCCTGCTGCATGTCTCCGGGTTCTAGAGACACACAGCTCCTGAAGAGATGGGAGGTTCCAGTCGATTACCTTCTCAGCAGAGTGGTTGGCGTGCTGCAGCTTGGCCTTGTCCTTGGCCGCGGCTGCAGTGAACCAGACTGTGATGGCAGATGTAAAAATGGATTCAACAATGTCAGTGTAAATATTTACCAGCATGTTTCAAGGGAGTGGAACTTCTTTAGCTGCCGTAAGAAGTAGAGCCTCTGCTGAGCCTTCTTGGTGAGGGAGCTGATGTTCTGCTCCCACTTAAGGTCCTCGGTGATAGTGATGCCCAGGAAGCGGGAAGGTGTTGAAGGCAGAGCTGAAGTCCACAAACAGTAACAGTGACAATGACCCTGAAGAATCCGGATGCTGGAGGATTAAGTAAAGGCCCTGTTCATAGATCTGTTCGCTCTGTAGGCAAACTGCATGGGTCTAGATGGGGGTCTGTAATGTCCTTGAGGTGGTACAAGTCAAGGCGCTCAAAAGACGTCATGACCACAGTAGTCAGGGCAAGTCATCAAGTGAGGTCTGTGAACACTGGGGACAGCTGATTGGCACAGGGCTTCAGGGTGGATGGGGAGACAGAGCCTGGGCCTGCGATGGTGAGAGGTGTGAGGGTCACAGGAGAGGGGGGCGCAGATGTGTGAGTGGACCAGGTGTGAGGGGGGCTGCTGCTGGTCAGTGGGTGGTGGGGGGGGGGTCTCAGGTCAATAATATCATGAGGAATATACATGAAGTAATAAATGGACATGTATGCATCATAGTGAACTGTACAGATAGGCATATTCCTCATGATAATATTGTGTTATTGTAAATAATCTTAAACAAACAGATGAAAAAAGAGAAAAACATCATGAAATTAAATTATTTTAAATTTTAACACTAGAAATTTGTCATGACGTGTAGTTGTTAAGGACTTTACTGCATTACATCATAAATCATACGCTTTGAAGACAAATATTTATCAAAACAAGATTTTATTTTCACTGAGGGCACATTATATAGTTGGTACATGCAAACAGGATTCACTGACTCTGCTGTTGTCAGCAGAAGTCTTCGTATCCATAAATTCTCTACACTGTTTATGACATAATGTTCTGATTAGCGTAACAATCATGCTCTACTTACCTTAATGACTGCCAATAAAAACTACATCCACAGGATTAACAATGAAGATATCAAGTGACAGCTCATCTTCTACTTTCTGCAGCCACTGCAGCTCTGTGAAATACATCCAGTAACTCTTACTTCAGTCTGATCCTGTCCTCTCTGCCTGTTACCTGGCCCGCTGTGCTTCCCCAGCCTGATTTATCCTCATAACCCGAGGACCAGAACACAAACAGTAAATATATAAATTGAAGTTCTGTAAACTCCTACCATCCATAAAAATGATTAAAGCCTTTAGTTTGGTTAACTCTGTGCTCCCCCATCACAACCGGCTTTGATTTGTCAGTGTAAACCAGATGCACGTGATGTTCTGTGCATTCTTCCAGGGATGCTGTACTGTAAATCAGAACCAGGACAGGTCTAAGTCTGATATAGTCCGCGACGAATCTGATACCCACGCAGGTCCTGGCTTGAAACCTGTAGACAATCTAATATAAGACTATAAGACTAAATATTCCTTGGGGGCCTGCACTGTGCTGTGTTCACCATGAACTCGGTGTAACAGCACAGACTTGTTTTATTCCCACCTAGTAAGCACTAATTCAGCCAGGGATGCAAAATGATGCAAGCCAAAGCAATCTGCTGAGTGTAGGTAGCATTTCCATTTAGCAGATAGCTGTGATCCTGCGCTGTCAGCTCTGAAGAGCTTATCAGCAGACATGGCGCAGGAACACTGTTGGACTTCAGACACGTACATTTCAATGCTATTTATACTAAACATCCTCTTTGAGAGGTGGTACTTTAAATACTGAAAGTCAGGGCTGATTCATTTAGGTTAATTAATCCAAACTTGCTGTGATATTTATTTTTATCAAATATCTATTTTATGTTTGTCTTTTAAAGCCACAGTAATAACTAATTTTATTTGAGAACCGATGATGAATGAACAATAAAAAATGTTGGAGCTCTAAATTCAGATTAAAGGCACAGGATGTAACTTTAACTGTCCTAACACTCGCAGTGTGGAGAGGTGCTGTCAGTGAGACGCATCAAACAATAGATAGTAAATATATAAATATACAGCACTTTTATTCAAAGCATTTTACAATGTTGCTTCTCCTTCACCCATTCTCACACACCGATGGCGGTGACTGACATGTGAGGTGCCTTTCTGGAATAACTTGGGGTTCAGTGTTTTCCCCAAGGATGCTGGGAATCAAGCCACTGACCCTGTGGTTTATGGAGCACTGTCGTACCCACTGATCCACAGTTTAATGTCTTTTGCATAAACTGTAGATCGTCGCTTCACGGTGTTTCCCATAAGACGGCTGCCATAAATCTAATAAGGGTCAAACATGCTGTCTGACAAAGTTTGGACATACTATCCCATTTGCAGCTTACATAGATGTAGTTTTGAAACTTCCCGAACATTTCCATATACCAACCATATCAGGAAATGTATTATTCAAAATGGATTATTTATAAAGTCTTAAAACGTGCCTGGAGGGCTCTTTAATTTGAGCTGCTCACCTTGTGTTGTGAGTCGGTCTAAATTGAGACATTCAATTTCACAGGAAGGTGTCACTCGCAAATCATACAGCTTGCAGCAATCAGGAGTCTGGCCAGGATCAACATCCACCCATCCAGAGCGTTAAAAAAGTGCAATGAAGGAAGCTTTTCAGAAATTCTGTATTAATTTATGCATATGTAATTATAACTGTCCATCCAGCGTTCAATTAGATGTTGTTCCTCGGAAAGGTCCGGTAATGCATCCCGCACTGTAAATGCTCAGTCGCGATGTTATGAAGAGAATAAGTCACAGGGATACATTTCCACAAACACGCCAGTCAGTAGAAAAACGGTTTAATGAGAAGTGACAGGCAATAGTAGCAATAGCTTACCCACATTCACATAAGCATCATTCCACTTGTCAAGACCCTTCTCTACATTATAGGTATTTTTACATCAGCATAAACCTAAGGAATGGAGCAACCATGAAAACAAACAATGGTTTTGTTTTCTCTGGCAGCGAGGTTCTGTTAGGTGGGGAACGAGAAGAAACAGAGAGAAAAAATAAAGGGAAGGAAAACGACCGCGGCTGCTTTTCTGGCAAGGCCGAGAGATGCGGTGGTACGGAGCCGAAAGCAGAGCCAGCACATCGACATGTCATCTCTGTTTAGACACACCTTGGAGAATGTGACCTCTTTCCAGAGCCTGGCCTGGCAAGTGGTCCATGGCGGAGGGAGGGGAAGCCCCACATCACCGCTAACCTGAGCCAGAAAGCTGCCTCCCACTGCGGATGTGGCTGCAAATGTGTGTTCATGACTCATGACAAGCTCGTTATCTGTGCATTTGACTGCAAGTTTGTTGCTTACATGGGCTCTGCTACGACAAGCACTCACTGCTTTACTGTGATATTTACGTCGTTAGCATTGGGGTCCAAAAGGCACCGCCCCTCTGCCAACACGCGTAAGTTTCAGAAGTTTTGATGCCATTTTGTAAGAAGAGGTGACACACACGAACGCACCATACTGATGGAAAAAGTCCTGAGGGGAAAGCATGTCAGAAATTATTGTTCATAATGTGGGATTTAAGATGGCAGCTTAGCAGCAAGGGGGCACCCATGGTGTCCTGAGGTTGTGGGAAGACAATGGGAGATGAGGTGTAGAGCAGACAGCCAGGCAGGAAAGGCATTCACCTGTGTATGGGAAGGATAAGCGAGCCGCCAGCCATGCAAAGTATAGACACAGCAGAATCGTGCTCCCTGCCCACCATTTGGCCTCCGGCAGCGAGGGATAACTGAATTACAGTAGCAGCAAAAAGGCTAATCTCACTTCCTCTGTGGGGGTCGCGTGTGTGTGCGCTTGCATGCCCGTCTGTGGGGTGTTCATTTGTAAGGCCGTGTGCATTCGTTCAGGCTCAGCATGGATTTTGGAAAGCATGTTATCCTGACAGTGAGAGTGTATGTTTACTAGATGAAGATACAGGCTCACATCCAACAGTCCTGCAGGGACCAGAAGGGGAAGAGTAATAGAGGTGAGCAGCTCAAACGTGTGCGGACGTCACCTTCATCTTCATCACCGTCAGACCAGACGCTGACTTCCACCATGACATCACTCAGTGTTGCAGTAGGTTGAATAACGTTAGCTGGTTGAAGTAACGCTGAATTTACATTCATCGCACGTTAAGGGGGGAGACACAAACCAACCCTGTTAGGGGTGGGGGTACTTCAACCTGTGCATTCATGCACCCCCACACACAACTAGATGAGTTTCTAACGTGAAGTTGGGTCACCTAGAATTTACAAAGCAATCTGTCATAAATAAATGCATTTGAATTGCTGCTTCGAAACAATGCAAACATGCAAAATTTACTTTAAGTTATGATGTTGAAATTAAGTTAAAAAAAAGGTCTGGAACAATTGCACTTGACCACTTGCCATTGTGATATATTTTCTCCTCCTCTCTTCTTAAAATTGAAGTGGATATATTCCAAAGTGAAAATGGTTTTAGTATGAAACCATTTTGTACCATAATGTGTTAAAATTACAGTGGAAGGAATTTTGTTGTTTTAAGTCAGAATGGAAGAAAATGTGAATTTGTCCTTTAATGTTACAAGACAACATTTGACATTAGAATTGAGCTTCAGGCTCCTGTGGGAATGTCATGTGTCTTATGAATCTACACTCACCTCATTTCTTGCACTAACAACTAACATCAGTCAACATGAACCCTCCTTTGCTTAAGTCATAATTACTGTATTATGGCCACTGGAGATTGTCTTGTACCGTGTTACTCTGTGTGCAACACCTGACACTCAGTTTGGTGAGTTGATCATCAGAATGGCTCAACTCATAGATATTCAAGAAACAGGTGGATAACACAGTGTGCAGTAAAAAAACGGAACCAGGCTTTGTTGGAATACAAATCCATCAACGGTGAACAGTTTTCAAACAGTTTTCAAACATGTGCAGTAAGGCAGATTCTTTTACTGTAATAAAATATAATCCAAGAAACATTTCATCCCATTATCTGTAACTGCTGCTCATAGTTGGAAGGGGCTAATGTTGGACAGGAGGATGTGTTCACCCTGGACAGGTCACAACACAACATACAAACTGGCCGGGATTCAAACTGGAGACCTTCTGGCTGTGGGGTGCAGCACTAACCACTTCACCCCTACGCTGCTCTGCGATGTTACTTTTTGCTACGTGATGTATCTGCTAATATACTGTGACTTGTGTCATGTGCAGGCCCATATCCAGTCAGACATAAAGACTGTCTGACTGAAGTGTCTCATTACGCCAGAAAAAAGTAATGGCTGAAAAAAAGATTTCAGAAAGGAGTCTTCGGCCTTGACATCACGCCCACTGGTATAGTCAAATTCGTCGACTTGTTTGGAAAAGTTACAGACTGGAGCTGTAACAAAGAGGCATTGCTTTCATCACCCGTCTTGGACTTTCAGCCTCACCCTGGAGCCTGAAACACACAGTGTTGCTCTTTTCCCTCTTGCTGCAGCACAAGTCAGGACGGGCTGACTGGGTAAAGCTGGAGACCGGGTTCTTGTCTAAACCTCTGAGAGGCATGACTGTTTCTCGTTCCGCCACAGTCTCCCTGTAGTTTGTGTTGTGGGTTCAGCGTGTGTTGTGGTTGCGATAGAGAGACAGAACACGTCGGCGTTCCCCTCACACACAGAAAGATCTGAGTGTTTGTCTACGCGTGGATGCTTTCTTCTGTTTACACGTGTGTGAACGCTGTAAACTGATGTTTGCTGCTAGATGTCAGCAGCTGGCAGATCATGGATGGATATATATATATAAATATGTCTAACAATAAATTCAGAAGGGTTGAAGCAAGGGCAGAGGTTGAGCTCAATGCTCCTCATCAGCCTGCTCTACTTTTACCTGATGCTGGGTTTGTTGCAACCCAAATGCTCCATTAATTACAACATTTTTATGAGGTTTCTAGACTGAAATACAGCCTGTAATTTCATTTCTACCCATGTTCTGTTTACTCTGCTAGTCTACAGGTAATATCGGTGATGTTACAGAGTGAGCAGGTTTTTATTTTACATCAACGTGGCTACTACTAAATGAGTTTATGCATCATATGAAGTGCTGTCGATTCTAGTTATCCCCTCAGATTTCACTGAATCAGAGGGCGGCAGGAGTCTATGAAAGTCACATCCCCTTTTGGCAACAGGTGGTCACATATAATGGTGGACATTTGCACTATTATTTAGCTTTACACACCCAAACGAAGTGGTTCGATAAGGTTAGGTTAGAGTTAGGCACTAATTAAATGTAGTTAGGGTCAGTAGTAAAGTTGCGTTTTGCCCTAAAAACTGCCTCTTTAAGTCACATGATGAACGTCACGTTACTGCAACAACAATAGCTGCAGTTTCACGGTGGGAAAGTCTCAACAAGCCTCTCATGACAATCTCTTGAGGCTCCAAATACAATGTGTCCGTGAGATGTCGCAAAATGATGACACATATCTGTTGTTTAGCTGTATAATCCTATTTTACACGACAGTCTCTGCTTGACAGCCCCATAACACTGTTGTCAGCACAATGACCACCAGCTATCACCCCGTTAGTGTCCACACACACAGCTCCCTCCCTCCCAAATGAGTGAAATCCTGAGGATCTAATGTGACTTCCCTCCAAAGTCAGTGCGAACAGGTTTGCTCAATAATTGAAAGGGAGGCTTCTGTCCTTCCAAATTTATTAGTGTACTATTACTACTACATTATTAAGATACAAGGCTTTTATTTTTTGTTTTGTTTCCTTACACAGCTTTCCAAACATGTCACACACACACACACACACACACACACACACACACACACTGAATTTGACCTCTCCTTTTCTGATCAGTGGGATCAGCCTGTTTATCACAGGGTTCAGTCTGAGTCGGACTTGTTTCACTGCTGGTCATGTTGGAGCTCCAGTCTGTTCAGCCAGTTCTCAAGCCAGGAGGTGAAAAGAATGTGTCCAGGTCCAACGCTTTTTGTAGCATTTTATTTTCTACAAACACAAAAGGAAGAGCACAAGAGCCATACCAGCTTCGATGTAACACATGCTTTTAATAGAGTGACATGACAATGAATTCAGGAAAAATAACCTGGAATGTAAATTGGTTATAAAAAGCAACTTTCTAAAAGTGATAGAAATAGAAGCTGCACAGTTACTTTTCTCCATCTGTACAATAGTGAAACACTGAAGTTGTCCTGATTCCCACAACTCACGGCAGACACATTCCATTTCATGGACATCACAGGGTGAAGTGGATGCAGAAATAGTGGAGAGTTTCTTTTATTCTCCTTTGATTTTTATGCCACATCTTCCCAATCTAATTTTATTCATTTATTTCTTTTCAGATAAAACAGTTTATCCATTCACAGTACCTTCCTCGCCGGCTGATAGTGGCTACAGAGTGCGGCTCTCAGAAGCCTTCTGTGTGTTTCAAACAGCCACAGTGAAGGCAGGGAAATCACCAGAGGAGGAGAGCTAAAACCTGTGCGATAAAAACCTCCTCTTAATCTTAACTTGAAAGCCACGACAGAGGGGAGCTTCCCCTCGGAAAGAAAAACAGGCGGATTATTTCCATTTGAAAGAACATGCCAAATGACACAAACGCGTTTTCAGCCGCTCTTTTTTAACAGTGGCAACAGATGGAGGCTGGTCAGTGTTGTGAGCCGGTTGGAGTCGAGGCTCCGCTGCCGCTGCGTTTCCTGTGTCTGCTGCTGTTTATCAGCACTCACAGGTAGCCCAAGAATCCATTATACGGAGCACAGATCTTATTCAAGCGTACACAAAGAGAAAATCCTGCCCAGGTGTGTGCTGTCTTTCACAGATGTTCTTTTTCTTCATTTCCTGTTTTGAATACAGACTATAGACTTAAAATGTGGCAGCTGCTGCATAACTTATCTCCACAGGAGTTTGGAACAATGCGCCGAGTGTGATTAGACAAGCAAGGAAGGAAGTTGGACAGGTGAGTGTCGGTGGAGATAAATGAAGGCTGGAGGTTTGTTTCAGCCTAAACATATACCTGTCTGTCCTGTCCGCTGCAGACAGAGATTTGTATTGTCTTGGTTTGGCTGATTCCCGTCCAAAGACACATACAATAATACTTTACATGTCCTGTCACCGTAAACAGTCCCCAGGGGATTCTACCCTGCATTAACAGACGGCCTCTGTTGTTTAAATGATGAACATCAGCTGGTGTCATTTCTTCATTCCAAAATGCTCGGTTGCAACTTTAAGAAACAATGTCCCTAGTGTTCTAAATCGCCATAATTGCACCACGTGTCCACACAGTCTTTCTTACTGTACATGTTGGGGAGTTTCTCATGTTGATGATCGCTGTCTTCTCTGTGTGCAGTCTACATGTTCTCCCTGTACTTGGAGACATGGAGGAAGCTTAAACTCCAGTGCACAACCTAAAGCACCATTAACACGGGCATCAGTCCGCCTCCCCCTCCCTCTCCTCGCTCTAAAACATCCCTTCATCACTCGTTAAATTCCACTATTCTCCTCAGGTAGTTATAGCCGTCACAGAACCGTAAATAATTAGCTACCAGACTTATTATTAAAGCAGAAATCATTGCTGTTCTCTGATTGGTCAGACAATTTTATTCAAAGCTCATTTACAGTCATGACCTATCACATGATCACCTGACCCACCAGGAGGAACTTGCCCAAGGACACATGGCCAGAGGCGACCAGGAGACAAACCTTTGCCTTTACAACTAAGCCACAGCCGTCCCGCTGTCTCACTACAACGCTGTCAGTGCTGGTTCACGAGTGAGTCATGGGAGGCTTTCACCTTTCCACATTAAGAAAAGTGCTGGAGCACATTTCTATTAAAAAATATATGAATAATGTTTAACTGGCAGCTGTAAATTGCCAGCACGTGTTAATGTGAGTGTGACTAGTTGTCTGTCTCTCGGTGTGAAGCTTCATGAAGCTTCCTGTACTGAACCAACATGCAGACTAGATGGGATCTAGGATCCCGGCAGCATTATCCAAAGGAAAGAAAACATTGAGTTAAGAATTTGCTCAAACAGTCAAAACTAGATCCTGTGTAGGATACAGGGGGGTTTTCAAATGACACTTCTGGGATGAAAACTGTTAAGAGTTGCAGCAGTGATGACCCAGTCTCATGTCATGGTGCAGTACGTTTCATTTCCGAATTTCATTTCGCCTTTACAGGCTCACAAAAGTGCATAGACTCAGTGGGTTCCTGTTGTTGTTGCACATCTGCATGTGTCGAAGGCAGAGAAGCAGTAAAGATGATGGAATGAGATGTTTTGTAGAAATGTTTTTTATGGAGAGTTTATGGTTTTCGGTGCTGTTGAGCTGTATTCATCACATAGAGTGGTTTTCATGATATTGAATTGACTTTTATTGATTTAAATGGAGTCAACGATATTAAAAACACCTTAATATGGCTCAGTGTAATTCAACAGAACTAACTGTGCCAAAATAGCTAGAAAATGAATGAAACAACAATCCAAATAATTAGAAAATGGCATGCCATGACTTTCATGAAGGTAAAGTTTATGCCATGACTGTGACGTTTGCCACAGACACGTCTTCACACCTCCTGGTTTTCATTATCACACACAAACACAGTTTCCTCGTCTTTTCCCTCCGTCGCGTCTTCACCAGCTCGGATGAAGAGCAGTAATCAAGAGCTGGAGGCAGACAAGAGGCCATTTACTCAGGTGAGGAGTAGAGAGATGGGGGCCACTTCATTGAATGCAAAGCGTAGCCCAAGGGTGCCACTCCATCATCTCCAATCAGGAGCCCCACCAGAGGTCTCAGAGCAACACAACACATCCGTCCCTTTGTTTTCATTTTTGTTCTCAGAAGAGGAGCCGTGGAATGAGAACGGCTGGTTGGTGTGTAACACATCCTTTTGATTACAGGAATATTATTCACAAAACTTCAAGTGTAGAAAGCGGACTGAAAAACCCAACACCGGGCCGCACCGATGAAGATACAAGAGGCTCTTCTCCTCCTCCTCCTCTCTCGGCGTCTCCTGCTGCTGCTTCTCTCCCCTTTTCTCCTCTCGCTGTGGCATTTGCCAGGAGAGGTGGGGGGGAAAGAAGAAGGGGGAAAAAACAAGAAGACGAGGATTGAAGTTGATCCCTTTGTGAATAAACCAGCCTCTGAATCTAATTTTGGTGAAAAGAGAAAGAGTCAGCACGAGGGTGGTGCCGTAAAGAGCCAGGTTCAGGCAGATGAATCAGTTCAACAGGAGAAGCCTTGGGTTGGCGAGATCAAAGTTAGAAACTGTTGAATTATTTTGGAGGTACTTTCCATCTACTGTAGCATGTGTAACCTCACTGGGGCATGTTCTGCCAGCTCTGCTCTCACGTGAACGAAGAAAGAACTCACAGAAAAAGGCCTGAACTTCTGATTCTCATTTGCATCTGTCTGCGTGGAGACTTTACCTTCTTCTCTGTGCAGAAAGTCCAATTTCCTGGATGGCACGAAGGCTTTTGAGCCTTTAGAAACTGATGTCACAGACTGTTACAATGAGAACTCAAATCAAATCAAAGTAGGCTGGACACTGGCATTGGCAGCAGGGTGGGCTGTGTCTGCCGAAATCCTGTTAAATGCGTCTCTGAACCCAGAGTGGAGGTGGTGACCCAGAACGACCATATGGCTCCGCAGCACCTATGGCCCTGGAGAGGATCCAACCAGCCGTCATGACTTCCTGTGTGCGTGTGTGTGTGTGTGAGCACAGCTCGCTTGCTGGAACAGCTGTTTCCTGAAAACGTCTCTGGGGAATGTCTGACCTTATGCCTCTCAGGTGATCTTGATTTTTTTTTCTTGTTCCAAAAGCTGCAGGACATAGTTTTTTTAAAACGACACGTTTGAGATTTATTCGTTTCCTGGTCAGTTGATACTAACCTGCTAAATGTGGGTGGATTACGACAGTAGCAGAAAACACAGTCACTTCCACTTCAGCAGGTCAGGTTCTTTATACATTGTGGGGCTGACGCACACCACAGAATCCTTCCCGTCCCCAAAACTGGTTCTCCTAAAGTGGAACACTGACTGCATCCCAGCATTTGCTCCTGTGACGGTCCTGACTGAGATGAATGGATGTGTAACGTCGTCCCACTCAGTTGTTACTTACACAACTTAAACTCACCGAGTAAAACGCCAGTAAAAGTTGTTTCCTTTTTTTTTTTCTTTTGGTTTTCAGGATTATAATTTTCATGTTAACTGACATTAAATTCCTGAAGTGAAAAAAGGCTAATATTACTAAAAGTGAACCAAAGTGAGTTTTTTTAGCACTTGTAGCTGTAGTTCTATCTTTTCCTGAATAACATCTGAGCATATAAATAATAACTGTTTTTGATAAAGAGCTGGCTTATGTGGGAACATCTGTATTAAATACACTTTATTATTACACTCAGTTAATCTCAATATCAAAATATCATTATTTTGAAATTATAAATATTGTTTTTTGTAAAAGGTTGTTTATTATTTTCTGTGTTGTGTCTGTTTGCAGTGTAAAATGTTTGCTGTTCCTGTCGTTATGTTGTTTGTGATTTGCCACCACACGGTGTCTCTGTGGCCCAGAAAGGCACGAAGCCTGTCCCGACAGAACTGAAACCGTTAGCTCCTTCACCGCTGTTCGCAGAGCACGAGGGGTTAACTGGATGAAAACTGTCCGTACTTGTCTTCAGCTGTGACAAAATAAAAGGCAGGGGGATAGTGGGCCTTTGTTTTTGACTCTCAAGTGTGATTGGGCAACGGGATCCACTTTCCCAGCCGGGTAGACAACAGGTGCTCCTGCCAGTTGTTCTTTTGTCCCATTCCGCTTCTTGTGGATTGAAAGTGGAGCCAGCACCTGTTAACATTCCTCAGTGGTTGTGAAAGAAACCCAAATGCAGCAGGAAGAAATGCTGTGCTGAAATACAGAATTTTCACACAGGAAGCTGAAGAAATGACCGATGTGCCCCATATTGAATTCAGTGATCGCCTCCGTACGCAGACATACAGCTGATTATATCAGTTTTAAAATTCCCGAAGCAGCTTCAAGCTACCAAACAGATTAAGGGGCCAAGCGAAGCTTGACTCAATGAATCGTTACTGTCCCTTCAGTTTGGACAGTTTCCTGAGCTGCATTAGCGCATGAAATACCTGTCCCAGCTGAGCACGACCAGGACCACTGCTGCACGAGTTGTTGTTTGGGGCACTTTTGAATTAGGGTGGACCCTGGGTGTTACTCAGCTCAGCTCGGGCCACAGCTGTGTGCGGCTGTGGAAAGGCTCTGATGTCATGTATAATGGGAGTCCTCGGGGACGTGGGGATGGAGGGATGAGGGATGAGTAAGGGGCCGAAACCGGATCCCTGCCCTGCGCCGTGCTTTGCTTTGCTGCTCAGACTCTTAATGTGGCTAATGACGGTTAATGTGGAGCCACCTGCTGCTTGAATAGTGCAAAAAAACCAAATAAGTAACAACAATTTCTTTAAATTTTGCGTGAGGCAAAATGTTACTTCAGTTGAAATAAATTTCATGTGTGCTGGTGTTATTGAGTGTAATGCATGTGTGAGAGCAGGAAGACGCCTGAGGAAGGAAGGAAGGAAGGAAGGAAGGAAGGAGGCTGACGGTTACAGTGACTTAATACCACTTGATATTTCATGGCTGGGGGAATGTGACGGCACTCCCTGCTTTATGGAGCTGGCCGGGGTTATTTAGCTGGATGGAGTCCTGCCCAGAGGAACAGCTGAATGATGTCATGCAGCACACACACACACACACACACACACACACACACACACACACATACACACATACACGTAACCATTTTCTATATCTCTATGCAATCAAATTGTGGACTCAGACTGCAAGTGTGCAGTTTGTGGATTGTTTTTACAGAGCGGGATGTTGAGTAATTGGAAGGTGAGCACAAATGGGGGGGGGGCTTCGGGGGTACTCTGGGGAGCAGATGTGTGTTTGGGGAGCAAGATGAGAGACTGAGGTGGGTGTTTTCATGGGTCCCTCTGTGTGCTGGTACACTGACCTCACAGGGCAAAGGGCCGTGCAGATGCACGTGTGTGTCTGTGTGTGACCGTATGCACGTTTGTTTGTTCGTGCATATTTTAATGTCAGGCTTCAGCCTTAATGCTTAGAATCAGGTTCTCCTCATCTCCCTGCTGCTGCGCTTGTGCGTACGAGGGCCTCACTTCACTCCTCCCTATAAGAACCTAAATATGGAAACAGTGATTGGAAATTGTTTAGACAACCTGAAATGGTTTATCCTGGGGCTGCACACAGCTCGCAGATCAAAGCGGAGGAAACATGAATCATAGAGAGTTTCTGTAGGGAAACAAACCCTTTGCCTCTCTTCTATTTGACATTCACACTGGCACAAATAAGATTGTTAAGGAAAACAGAGAAAACGGCAGAGACGTGAGAGACGAGCCCGTCTTCACTGCCAGTGACGGCTTTGTTTGATCACGCTGTAGTTGACATCATGTTACCTGTGACTTCACTCCCACCGGTAAATTGTCTCCCATTAATAGAGAGTGTAGTGTCACCCGGAGTCAGTTCCCTCTGCCTTCCTCTCTCACTCCTTCCTCCCTTTCCTTCCCTCCTCTCCATAAACACTAACGCCACAGCTCTCCTGGGACGCTGCATCTATCACACATTCTGCCTCCTCTGCTCAGCGATAACTGATCCACTGTCTAAAGAGCATCACTCTCCTCCAGCCATCTCTGCTTACTCTCTCTCGGGACGGGCCAGAAGAAATAGTGCACAGTGCAGAGTGAAAACTGCCGAACGACAGTTTTGTGCCCCCACAGACGATCCTCAGCGGCTGAAACGTTTGATGTTCGGCCTAACAAATTACCTAAAAGCTTACTTAGCCTTTCTGCTTTGCCATTGAAGTGATTTGATTAGGATTTTGACGTAGGCACAGACATCTTTGATTTTCATAACTAAAACCATGTAGAAATTCCAAAAAGATCCAGTGGACTTAACACAAATCATTTCTCTGAGATGATTTCTGAAAAACATTCATGCAAAAAATTTCAATTGCTGCAGCATTTTCCTCCTTGTCATTTCTATATTTCCCCATTCTGCTTTTTATTTCCTCTCCATTGGTCAACAAACGGACCGGAGTGGAGCGGCTGACTCACTCACTTTCAGGGAAGTGAAGCTGTGTTGATGTCATCTTGACGGACAGGAAACACAGCAGGCACGGCATCAGTCCTCAGCAGCATCACTCTCAGCTGACAGAGGTGCAAGGTGAAGTCAGCGTATGATGAAATCATCATGCAGGCACATCTTCCAGTGTGTGATGTCAGCAGGCTCCTGGCGTGACTGACAATAGTTTGCCATTACCTAAAATGTGGTGAAGGTAGGAAATACATGAAGTAAATGGTTGCTTGTGTTTTTATCCATTACTCAAGAGAAATTCTCACTGTCTGGGAAACACAATGGAGAAACAGCCGGGCAAGAAAACCTTTTCTTTTCAAGTCCATCGGCCTTTTAGGACGATGATAATGTTTCTAAGGGTGTTTTTAAGTCATAAACACAATTTATCCTAAATATAAGAATGTTTGAAGCTTGCAGCATAAAACGTACAGACTCCCAACCGGCTTAAAATGTCATTTATGCAGCTTTGATGTCATTGCTGTGACACTGGCAACGGTCGGGCCCGAAACATCTGTGACAATCTGTGCACGTCTGGGTTCCTATTCTTCCCAAGAAATTGTTTTCCGCCACGTTTCCATCAACTTAAAGCTGTTACTTTAGATGGAGATCACACCCTAGACTAACAAGCTCCTCTGTGTGGAAGTTCCTTTTACTGTAAAACACGATACTGTGCAAAGGTTTTTGGCAACTTACTTGTTTAGATTAAGCCACACTAAGTATTACGAAGACTACACTTTAGTTTAAATGAGAAGCAGATGCTCACACACTGAAACTGTTTGCTCCCATTTATTAAAGGAAAACTTCAGGCTTAATCTTATATTATTAATATTTTCAACCATCCTATACAGACAATAAAAAACCACTGAACGGCCTCTCCTCACGTTTAGCGTCTGTAGTCTGGGTGAGCTTGTTCGTCTGTGCCAGCTGGAAGTTTAAAACAGCAGTGAGTGGCACAACACATTTTTATTGCCAAATGTTTCTGAAGTAATGCCGGGTCAGTGCAATATCTCAGGTTGAACTATGGCAAATTAGCTCATCTGACTTTTTTTTAACTCAACTGAAGAAACATGTAATTCACACGAGCATGACCGAAGTCTATAGAGCTATCTCAGGTTGCAGACTGATAAATGTTCAGTGTGGATTGTTGAAAACAACAATCATTTAGAAAAGGTAATTTAGGTGAATTTTGAATGTGAAACATTGGCTGTCTGTATGTGTGTGTCTTTGGGTGTTGGCCCGTCTCTTGGTCTTTCTTTCTGTCCTGGGGTGCCTCACTTCTCCCCCAGTGACAGCTAGGATTGGCTCCAGCCCATTGTTAAGCCGCCTTAACAGAATAAGTGTGTGTGTCATTTGTGTGTCCCAGAAAGCACAATTAGCAGCATCAGCTTTTGGAATCATGCTGCACTGGTCAACACCAGCTGGTATAATGCTACAAGAGAAATGATTATAGAAATGGTTATAGTTACTACTAAAAATTGGAAACATACTGTACAACCAAAGATTGAATCATGTCGACTGCACTTCTTTCTTTGAAGAACAAAGTCTTCACCGACTTCCTCAGTATAGCAACATCTTCCAGCAGAGGTCTAATAAACCAAATACTGAGCTCCGTCTGCACCTCTGCATGATCCACACCTCAGATCGTATTGTGTCCCACTTCAAATGTTCCTCTGTGGATGGTCCATTTCACGGTCACTTGAACACACAAAGCATGTAGGACTTAGCATCACTTTCTGTGTTGCTCAAGTAGAAGCAGGCTGCGCTCTAATCAGCTTAATGTGGAGAAGAATTTCTCTTTTGTGTCCTCGCAGGCAGGCTGAGCCTCGTGGACACTTGGCCCCGACCCGGGGCAGGTGTGCCGACTGCCCCTCCCCACTCCCGGCGCTCACACACTTACTCACTTACCTACTCAAAAAATAATCTACGTTCTCATAGAACCTCTCGTATTCCAGTGAAACGAGAAACTGGCCAAAGATCTATCAACAAAAAACTCACTAGGTAATGACACACTTAACTCTCTGGTGTGTGTGCATGTGTGTTCACATATCTGTGTGTTGGCACGTTCATGTGTGCACAAAAATCAGTCTATCTCCCCAGCCGCTCTGCAACTTTTGCCTCGCCTCATTTGCTTCATGGTGAAGGGACTGATTAAATATTTAAAGTATGGAGTACTTTCCCTTGGCATCAGGTGTAAGTCACTCCTGTAATCTCTGATAGCCTGGTGCACGGCACAGTAATTATAGTCAAGTTAACTGTGAGGCGGATCGACGACAGGCTTTGTTTTTTACGTCTGCTCACATGCTCATTGCCCTGATGTCACATTCCTATGCTCCTGTATGAATGTGGCCTTCTTGCATCCATTAGTGTAAGATTCATGCGTTTGCTTTGAAGATGGAAGGCAACAAAATGGTTGTGCAAACATTCCTAAAGATTAAATTTAGATGGACAATGGAAATAAAGCACCAACTCCTGTTGCTTTATGCATCTGTTATAAAGGTTCAATAACAGAATGTGCGTCAGGCGACGAGAGTTAATTTTAATAATAAGTCAGTTTCAATTCAACTTTTTTATATAGTGTCAATTCATAACAAAGTCATTTCAAGGCAGTTTACATAATAAAGTCAAAACTGTAGAGACATGTTGAGAAAACCCAACAAATCCCCCTTGACTAAGACTTAGTGACAGTAGAAAGGAAAAACTCCCTTTAACGGAAGAAACCTCCAGCAGAACCAGGCTCAGGGTGGACGGACGTCTGCCTTGACCGGTTGGGCTGAGTCGAAAGTGGAGAGAGAAAAGAAAAGGGAGACAAAAACAGCAACAAAACATTTGTCATATTGTTTGTCTTTTTGTTAATGTAAAATGGAGAAAGTGGGCTTTGCTATTAGGACAATCACTGTGACCATGAGAACCTAGTGATGGAAAAATTGATTTTTATGTAACAGTAGAATAAGCCTAACATGCAAAGAGGATGAACTCTGTTGTTGTACTGTTGCTAATGAGGATCTTAATAAACTTAAATCTAATAAATTAAATAACGTTAACTAAGCAGTTGTTGATCATTTACAAATCCACGAGTAACAGCAAACCCAAAGTGGTGGAAAATTATTTGTTTTTAAACTATAGGATAGTGAAAAGAAAAAGGTTTATTGCATATTCTCCAAAGTTTAGATTTTCTTTTCTTGCACAAATGAACTTATTTATTACAAATGTCTATTAAAATTCCATAATCCAGTGCAAATGTATGAAAACACCAAGGCCAGCAGTTATGAAAAAGTTCTTTTAGTGAACGTATATCCTGTTCTTTGGAGTCTTTTGAAAACCTCTTTTAATCTTTGAAAACAATACACTTCCACTTTGAAGCACAACCTCAGAGAAGAGGAACAATAGATGGCAGTGTTAGGCACCTCCACATGTCTAAGCTCTGCTGAACAGACAATTCAGAAGCGGTAAGAAAGTCACAGTGGGCGGGTGGTAGAACATCAAAGCGTACAGTCACAAAGGTACAGTGGAGAGGATACATGCCTAAATGTCGGTTTTGTGCGAGGAGTGAATTGTGACTTTAATCCATTTAGGTGCGAACCTCCTCCAAAAAGATCCCTTGAATGTAAGATGAGTAATAAAGCAAAAGAAGCCACATTCATGCTTTACCTTAATCCCACACACTCTCATTTCTGTCACTAATCTGACAGATTTATACCCTTTTATTACCTAAATATGCCGCCCTCAACATGCTTCACCTTACGCAGAATCCCATTTGAGAATGTTTAAGTTGTGGAAGCATTTCTTGGCGGTTTCGGAGCGAACGTTATCTCACACACAACAGCTCAATAGACTTTGTGGGAAAAGGTGAAATGCTGCTTCGAGCGAGAGCGAAAGCCTTTTAAACTTCCATCCAACTGTTGAGCTGCAATCCTAAAAGTTTCTTGGACGCAGTTATTATTCCATCATGACTAGAAATGCAGCTTAAGCCAACAGCATTATCCTTCAGAGGAGCTAATATTGTAATTTTAGGAAAGATGACAGTAATAACCTGCTAATGCATCTGCCTGACTGGCTTTTTATACCCGTGTGGAACAGAATAAGGGAGTGGGACAAGTTGCGGTTACTCATGTTTTGTTCATAAACCACTTTGTGCAGGCATTTCACTTTAAATATTGCTTTATTTCCATGACAAAATGTGCCGGGTTCCTCTCTTGGTCTTTGCTGTTCTTGGGCTGCGACCTGCTATGTTAATTTGTACCATTTCCAAGGACATTTATAAAGTTTTTGGCGAGTGATGCTTTCAAATAAACAAACTCCCCTGCCGTTTCCACAGCAGGGATAGTGCAGCTCCATGATGTACTGTAACGATCAATGAGGGTTTCACTATCTGACTAAATGCAGGGCCTTGTCATGTTGGGCTGTGCTCGTGTGGTCGCACTGACAAAACTGCTCTAATTTTCTACATGTGTCTGTGAGGGTGTGAGGCCTGTTGCTGCAGCTGTTATTGAGAGGACTGTAGAATGAATTTTAAAGAAATGATAACAAAGCTCCCCCTTCCCCACCGTAGTTTCACCCTCACTCTCTGCGTTGCCTCAAATCACTCTGAGGTGCTTCATCACATGTACTGCGAAGGATGATGGCAAATCTCTCAGGTTGTATTAGGTGGGCGGAGGTGAGTTTTCGTGAAACGGCTGCGTGAGAGGTGCTTGTTTTCCCACAAGTCTTCAGGGGATTCCCCTCTCCTCTCTCTGCTGTAAACCAGCATCACCGCACTGCTGATGGACGTCTCTGTTTGGCAGGTGCTCATATACTTGGCGCCTACTGTTGCCCACAGCGATGAGGCTGTCAGGGCAGAATGCCTTCCAAGAGTGCAAGGGAACATTATATTTCACATTATCTCAGAACAATAGGTCATTTCCTGCTCGCTGCAGGCCAGAGAGGCTGATCGGGGGCTGCCAAGCTCCAGGAAGGGAGCAGAGACTGCAGGAGAGGTTGGCGTCTAAAGGGGGAGGAATTGTATGAAATTGATGAATTGTGAGGTAGGTGGTTCCAGGGTGGTTGCGAGCTGCACTAGCTCACTTGAGCATGAGCAGCCGCGTTTGAACAGGAATGTGAATATGTTGAAGCAACACTAGGGGGTTAGTCATCTATTGCTTTAATTTCCAACGGAAATGTATCAACCTATTTTATATAAATGATCATGGTACAGACTTTCATGAACATTTCCTCTGACACCACCATGAGGTTACTGTTGGGTAAAATACAATCGTAATAATGTCAGTGATGCTTGTGGGTAGAGTTGCTATCATGACTCTGAGAACAGCACTGGCACCACCACATGCTTCATCAAGGTTTTTTAGTTGGGCTCTTTCTAAGCAGTCAGTAAAAGTCAATCTCTGTCCACCACTCTGACTCTGAGGGTCCCACTAAACAACCACCAGCATCGCTGCAGAGTTTTAGCTTTGCATGGAGGATCCTGCATAACTGCAATCATTTGTGCAGCAGCTGAGCAGCTTTTAACACACCACTGTTACATGAAAAATAACTGGGAGGTCAGTCAGGGCCACCGGCCCACCCTCTGCCCCACCCAGATACATCTAACTATCTGGAGCAGGCGCCAAATGCTTCGCAACCTCTGGAAATACCTTCTCACTGAGCGCTCCTCCTCGCGCTCACCCCTTTCTTTAGGTTGCGTAACTGCTCTTGTGTTGTATTATTGAAACGTTTGGCTCTGATTAGTGCAGCAGATGAAACGGCTAAATGCTAATGTGTGATTTCCCAGGGGGCCGCCCGGCTTCACGGGCTGCAGGTGTTTGCAAGGGAGGAGGAGGGCTTTTAAAGCACATCGCTGCCAATTACGCCCAGCATTGTTTGGATTTTTGGTTACTCATCGGGGCCGGTAAACACTCCAGGTTGGATTCTGAAGCATTTTCAAAGTGCCTGCGGATGTCCAGTGCTGTTACTATTGAACCCTCCCTTTGCTTGTGAGGTGTGTGAGCTGTTAAAATCAGTCAGGCATTAAATATGAGAAATGTTGGAGCACCACGACCTCTCTTTGGCTCTGCTCTAGCAGATAACACGGTATTGATTATCTTGACGGACACAAAGCCTCCCACGTATCAGCCCCAGGTCACAGATTTAATGTTTTCTCTGATACTGTACCCGAGTGTTTCTTTCAACTGCTGAGCATCACACAGGTCTACATTGATTCTGCTTTGCATTTACTTAGAGAGATGTTTTTATAATTCTGGCTCAGGAGGAGCACTGAAGGCTTCCAGCTGTGAGCAACATCAGCTGTCTTCAGGGGCCTTTGCTTAGGTCCAGGGTGAATAACTCTCTTTTACTGTCCCATTTCGCTCTGCTCATCCTGTCGTCTGCCCCTCCATCTCACCATCCATCTCGGACAAAGTGTCCTTTTTTTCTGAGACTCTTGTCTCCCCTTCTGTTTGCTTTCATCTCAAGTTTTCTCAACAGCAGGTTGCCACAAATTTATCACTTCATGACCAAGAAGGGGAGTTGTTGAGGGAAAGGAGAGAAGAGAGGAAGGAAGGAAAAAGGAGGAAGATAGACGTTAAGATCCTTAATACAAGATCAGAAAAAATATGAGTAATGTAAATGCTCCAAAAGAGAAAAAACAGGGGGATGAGTGTTATTGATTCTGATGAACCAAGTTGGATGATGGTCTTCCCCAGTGGTGGGGGGGGGACAAGGTACGAGACTGAGGTGGAGAATTTCTCTCTCTCTCTCGCTCAAAGTAAAATAATCCGACACGTTCTCCTCCCCCGATGCTTTGGACAAAACGACTGATCACACCAGGCCTTAATCTGCTCCTTTCTTTAGTTAACAGTGTTACATATGCATGAGCTAATTAACCTATCAAATCAGTGACGGGGATTTCCCCACTTGTGTCTTGTCTTAATTGCAGGTGGGAGAGAAAAGAAAAGATGGAAGGTGATGGTAGACCTCACCACACACACACACACACACACAAGTCAACCTGCATCCTCTTATTAGTCCAACCCGATGGCTCCTAGGAGCCAGACTAAATAAAAAAAAAACCCATTCAGATGCCTGCTGACGTGCTAACCTTGTTAGCTTTTGTGCTAAAGCAAACAGAATCCTCTGTGTGTGTGTGTGTGTGTGTGAGGAATGATTGTAGTAATGATTGTTACAGCCGTGTGTGTGTGTGTGTTTGCTTATAAGGGTCTGTTTGTTCACCAGCGGGCCTGATTCATTAACCTTATGTGTAAGACGTCTCAGTAAATGTAGGTTACTGCTCAGGCAGACGTAACTCCCCACAGGCACAGAGTGGCATTAGCATCCAGTTATCTCGCCACATTCCCTGCAGCTAAAACGACTCCAGAAAGATGCTCTCTGTCTCGTTTGAATTCTTCCAGACACACACACATAAAACAGGTAGCAGAAATAGACGCTAATGTGAGAGTAAAGGAATGAGGACAGGACAGGGGTAAAATTGGCCCATCATGTCAGAATAAAGACAACTTTTTCTGTGCTGTTTGTGAGCTCGTAGAGGTTCCGTCCATACTTGATTTTATTTACTGTAACACGAGACTGGACAGAATCAAATCTTTATCCAACTGATGCGAAACCTTTCCGCTGAGTGTATCGAGGCTCAGAGACTTTGAGTTATATGAGAGGAGAGGAGAGCACTGGAACAGATGGTAAGACTCCCCCTTGGGCGAACAGCACCCACCCCACTGAACACTGGAGATCTTGACCATCTGGACCAGAAGGCAATGAGCAGCATCCCCGTAGCGGATTTCCCGTCAAAGGGGCATGGAAAAGGAGAGGCAGGCTCACTCGAAGCGACGTTCAGCTCCACGTGAGAATAATGTGTCCCACATAAAGGCTTGAGTGGACAGATCTGTTGCTCAGCTTGCACAGGAATGAATGGTAGAGGTTAGAGGCCGACATAAAATGCATTTCTCCACCCTTTCCACCCTTGGAGTTAAACCAGAATGACTGGATCTCCTACAAATCAAAAGCATAGTTTGGATTTGGCTCGATTAGCTGTGCAGTCATCTTTCATACCGAAGAGCATGGGACTGTTGGAATGAAGAGTGGAAATGGAACAGAAGAAACCAATATGTATTTATTTACAGTAGCTGTTGACGTGAACAAGTTGCCAAACTCTCCCCACTTATAATCTCACTTTACCATTTACCAACGAGCCAAGTGAGGACGTTTTATGTGAAGTGAAAACTTTGATGCATTGTCACAGCAGACGTGTGGTTGGATCAACAGCAGAATAAAACCACAAAATAAATGGTGGAAACTTTAGCCTAATGAAAATATTGCAACTGCAGTAGTTTATGTCACGGTCCCAACATTAATAATAGACTGATCTCCTGGAGTTAATGAAGTTTATTTAGATTTATGCAAAATAAATTGAAGGAAAATGTTCTAGAATCAGATTTTGACAATTTAAACTTATCTCATGAGGATAAAGAATAACATTATATTGGGCCTTGAGCATCATCTTTGCAATATCTACAGTCGTCATTCGGTTGAAGGGGGCTGGTTATATGCTGTCCTTTGGTCAAAGGCAGGCTACACCCGTCACCAGACCACATGGAGACAGGCAGCATTAACACTGAAAGTTTAAGTGTACATTCACCAGTTAACACGATGTAAACTGGTTGGTTTTGGACTGGAAACTGAAAGCACAGGAAGAACACGCACATAAGATTCAGTCTGCAAACCTGGCAAAGACCACTTTGCTTCTACACGGGCTGGAGGGCGCCGTCATTAAATACAACAACTAGAACATTAATGGTCTTGTGGGTCACAACAACCCCACTCCCAGCCCTTGACAAAAGCAGCTCAGCGCACAATTGGTACTACTCAGGAACCAGCGTTCCTGACCCAGAGCCAGTTCTCTGCTGTCAAAAAGCAAATAAACTGGTTCTAATGTAAACAGTCGCTCCAAACCCACCCTGGAACTGGCTCGGCGGAGAAGGGATATGTATATGTATATGTATATGTATATGTGATGGTCACAAACCTAATGAGCCCTGAACTGAGGTCTACTGCACTTTTCTTTCCATGCACTTTCCCATATCTACCATGGGAGCCTCTTAATCATTTTCACATTCATGAAACTGACACGAGCACTTGAATGTGCCAATCAGCCCAGAGTGTTGCAGTGATGTACCTGTGCCTGCTCATCCTCCTGAGGTGTCTCCTTCCCTGCTCCATTTAGAACCACAGCCCAGCTCCAATCAATGGCTTTCTCGAGCCGCCCGTCATCAATTATTCACCTGATCAGCCCTGCTGCTCATTAGATGACTAATCTGGGAGGATGAGGAGAGACGGGACGCTTTGAAACCTGAGACCAGGCAACAGCAGGAGCGGGAGGGGCAGATCACCTCTCCAGATGCAGAGAGAGAGAGCGAGATGGAGGGAGAGTTCATAGAATTGGAATTACCGATTTTTTACATCTAAGTCCTGACCAATGTCAGAATAGGTTTAGTTAAGTGCTTTAGCCCACTTAGAATGAAAATGACCAACATGTCGTTCATGACCTGTGTAGTGAGGGGACATGCCACTGCATTTTCATGAAGGGTCAACATAACACAGCAGATTTTATGTGCACACAGACCGTGTCAGCAGTGCATAACTGCATATGCTTAGAGGGAACCGTGCTCCTGACATCCAGGAGGGCAGATAAATCTTTGATGAAACCAAAGACTCGCTGTGAGGAATGTGCACAAGTATCATCAACATACTGCACGTGCTGACAGAAACTTCATGGATGTTAGTTTATTAAGACAGATATGCAACACAGCAGTGATCTGTGAGGACATAGGAGCGGTGCTCACTTTAGTCAACAGACGGCATGTAGCACTCACATTACACACCACTAAGTTGTTCTTGAGAACATCTCTGGTCAGCGTGGGTCACATTTTTACTGTCCTATAAATCTTCCCAAGCATTCTCGAAGCGACACTCGTGGTTTGTCTGAGTCTCGCTGCATGTTGTTGACTCCACCCAGCAAACTCTGCACCAGTGTCAGTGAATGAAAAGCAGCACATGAAAAAAAAAAAAAAAAAAAACAATAAAACACCATAAACACATTTTGGAATTGTCTCGAACACCAGCGTCTCTGTTCATCTCTCATCCTCCTCGCTCAGTTGAATCAGACACTAGGTGAAGATGGCGTTGTTGAATAGGGTGTAGCTCAAAGACCCAAAGAAAGAAAGAATGAGGAAGAAGAGAACAACCGCTTGTTCCCGTTGATCATGTACAACCAGGGTTGGGGGGGGTCTTTGATCTCCCCTGTCCCCCCTGAGAGTCCCGGTTAGGTGGGAGTGCAGCGTGACGGTTGTGGTTCATGTTAGCTCTGATTAAAGGGAAATATGCATCACTGTATAGTCCTCTTCTTTTTATCTGTGCCTGCGATGTGACGCGGTGGCGACGCTAGATTGGGCCCCGATATGTACTGATGTTACAGCTCTGTGATTTCCGCAGGAGCTGAAAGCAAACCTCAACTTGAGTCTCTCATTTGAAACCTCGGAGTCCTTGGACTCAAGTTAGGAAGTTGTTGTGTGTCAGGGAGTTTAAATAGCAGCAGAAATCAAAGTGAATTTGCCCTTTGACCTTCATTGCAGGGTCGTAGCCTCCGACTCATTTATGTGAACTGGCACGTATGTATATTTCTTTGGTTTAGTTACGTAATTTAGAGCTAAAGTAATTCAGAAAGTTTAATTTCCATTTTTGCAATATCTCTTTTTTAAATGTGATGAATTAAAATTTGATACTGTCCTAGGAGCCTCGACTCTTCTTTGTGATTAGTCATAATTAGTAAGTTTGTATTTTTTTTTTATACAAACCTACAATGGTAAACACAGTAAAATGTTGCCATTTAGTTCCAAATGCCGAATCTGGTCCAGCAACAACAAGGCAGGTTAGGTTAATGTCTGATCCTAACCCTGTGACAGACCGGCGACCTCCTCCAGCATGTAACACGCTGCTGCTGACACTGACAATAAGCAGAATTCAGTACCTCTATCCTGATAAAACACACAAATCACTGTGTCCTCAACAAAGCAGGTTTTTATTTTCATAAACATTAGGTTCTTCAGGTACACAGTCACGAGCACAAACACTTTCTGTTTTTTTTTTTCTTGGACACAGTCGACATCATAAGTGAGCCAAACACATATCGCGTAATGTTGGGTTTTTCTCTTCCTGACTTGTGCTGACAGTCACGTTCATTTCTCATCTAACTGAGGAAAGAAGAGTCTGATCCTTAATTCTGTCACTTCCTGCTTTGTGTTGAAGGCTTGAAAACAAAGGACAGCTCACTGATGAACACTCGAACCCAGCTTTCAGTCAACAGTAGTGCAGCGTCCTGCGGTTTACTCACGTGCACATCAGTGCTTTGCCCTTCATTCACAGTCCTACGTTTTGTGTCAGACACATAAGGACAGCTCTGCATGGCTTCTGTTGCAATTTCTGGCAATGATATATTCATCTCTCATTTCCTTCCTCCCCTGTGACAGAACAAAGCAGCTGATTCACTAGTTACTCTATGTAAATATATATGTTTTCTCAATATATCTATATATTCTATCTAGAATAATTTTATATAGCATATACTTTTGGTAGGTTTTTTTAAACATTGAGGTACATTCACTTGACCCTGTGATTTTCTTTTCTTCAAAATAAAGATAGACACAGACAAATGTTAAGAGAGCTACTTGCCATATTGTAATGACCTCTCAACAACAAGAACAACAACAAAAAAAAAAGACAAAGCGCATCCCCCAGATTAGAAGAAGCCTACAGAACAAACACGTCAGTGCCGGCTCTTTAAGGACCAAGCACAAGCATAAATATACTAAAAGACATCTGTATTAATCTAGAGTATAAAATAGCATATCTTTCTGGACTTGACAACAGTTTCGATTAACTCTTAGTAGAGAGTCTGGGTGCACACAATTCCACAGGTGCGGACATGAGCTGGCAACAACAGGTAGGCAACTCGATGGTCTCCTTTGTGTATTTACTGAATCGACAAACAGTATTCTGTCAGTGGTTAAAAAGCATAAATGCAACACTCACTTCTACAATCACTAGAGTGAATAGACCCTTGGCATATCACAGAATACACATATAGGCATTAATCAACAAGTCAGTGAGATAAAACCTGGCCTACAGAGGACCATACAGATGATAAGCCACATTACGCATGAACAGAATTAGTATTTTCTTTTTTTTTTTCAGAAGGCCACAAGGATGTCACTCGGGTGCTGGTTAGGAAACTGTTCCTTCATGGGCGCAGGTTGACAGAGGTTCCTAATGCTGCCCTTTCTTCAGTCTGTGAAAGTAATACTTACGTTTTTCATTACAGGATCAATATTACATAAAAGAATTGTATGATGGTTTTCTTTCAACCTGTAATAATCGGAGCCCAATAGAGAATTTGTCAGCCAATGTGACAACAGACAGTGTGCCCTCGTTAGAAGATATAAATTCTCAGTATTTTAAAGGGTCAGTCAACACAAATGAAAAGAATTTATTCCCGCGTTCGATAGTGGTATTTAGCCTTGAAGATAATGCCGGTTGCTTCAGGTGATGTCACAAAGTGTGATTTCTGAATGAAATTTGGATTGTGGAGGTATATATCAATTTAAAAACATTCTATAAACTGAACAGTCACTGAGAGAAAAGGGGCCATTTATATCCAGACCTTTGCTGCATCCATTTCTCCCTCATTTGTCATCACACACACACACACACACACACACACCTTTTATAATTTTTTGATATATTAATCTCCATTTGGAAAGTGTTGTGGACAGGCTGCTACATTTAGGACGCTCTGGGTTTAGGGGATCAGTGTCTTGTCCAGGGAGACAGACATGTGAATCTTGTGCCTGCTTAACCAACGGACCCATGGCCACTGCAATGTGTAAAAAGTAAATGACATATAAAAAGAAGAATAGTGTTGAATGTCTAAAATGTACATTTTTCGTTATGTTGGAACAAGAAATTTTAACACACAAAAGCAGATTATCTGCAGGGCTAGATACCACAAAAGCAAGGGTTTGGGCGAAATCAGTTTTACTGTATTAGTTAGATTTTAAAAGACCCTTATAACATTTAAATAACAAGTAGAAAAAAATAAAATATGTAATTTCCAACAGGATTTCACATATAATTCCAAAATCAGAACAGTGCAATCAAAGTAACATGAAAGTAATATCGTGTACAAAACCGGATTCTCTGACCTATGGAGAATCTCCCTTATGAACTGTACCACAGTTTTCACCATCACTTTAATTTTCTTTTTCTTTGTTTATTTTTGAACCAAACGTCAAATGGCTCAATTGGTGAAAGCTGAAACTAATGCTACAAGACAAAAGAGAGGGTCTCCGTCCCTGGACTGCTGATTGTTAGGACTGAGTGTATGTGAGGAGGCACCTCAGAGAAGCTCCATGTGCATTCAAGGACTGGGTTGCCTAGTGTGGGCTTGGAGCAGGAGTGTCCAGATCCCCGTCTGCCTCACACTCTTCCTGTCCTGAGTAGGAGCTCAGGGCGTCCCAAAGCAGGTTTGGTTGCTCACAGTGGTGGTGACTCCTCCAGTGCTCCATAACCTCCTCCTTAGTGTCCAGCACCTCACTGCACAGCACACAGTTAAAGGCCACACCTGTCGCAAGGACACCAAGTCCTCCACTGCAATCTGGTGACGAGATGGCCCCACTGTCCTCTCCTTCCCTGCCACGATGGTGGGACATGATGTGCCTCTTCAGCTTGGAGAAGGAGAAGAACTCCTCATCACAGCTGCCGCACTTGACCATGCTGCGCTTCACATTGAGCTGACGCCAGTAGTGGGCAGCGTGCTTTACCAACTCATTCTCAGCCCCGCGGCCGCCGTGCGTGGGTTGGCCATCATGAAGTCGAACCTGGACCTCCTCCCCGTGCACGTAGACCAAGTGCATCTTCATGTCCGCAAAAGTGGGAGTGATGGTCTGGCAGCGACCACATTTAATCTGCAGCTCCACTGGGTCTTCATGATCCTGCTCATTCGAAGGCTCTGGGGAGCTGGCCCTGGGGAGGAGCAGGATGAAAAATGCTTATTTATCACTTTCTTATAACTGTCATAGATAAGCAAATCTTAGTATGCATTAGTTCTGTATGTTGGCCTGGCCAGGCCACATTATGTCTGAGCATCAACACATAATCTGGTGATCTGATGTGGTCTGATGCAATATTACAGTAAACAAAGCCCAATCCCAACTTTTTTACATGTGTTGTTTTTGTTGTAATTATGCACAGACATAAGGCCATTCATGTTCAACTTTAGTGTCTGAATAGAGATTGTTAAAAAATATCATTCAATTTTAAAAAAATGATAGATACTGGGACATAGCAAAGTCTTAAATAAAACAATATTTAACATTAAAAACAGAACCTAAACAGCAACCATGTTTTTTTCTCCACTTATTTTAGTTTGATAACCATCATTTGTTTTGTTTTAGTGTGTAAATTTATTTCAGTTTACAAATAAAAAAAAACAAAAGAACTTGTCATCTCAGTGCGAGTTAACAACCCTGCTACACAAAGGTTATTACCATTATGTTCACAAATTTACTCAATTATGAATAATTTTACCCTTCAATGTCATCTTCATGATGACTGATGGACGGCTCCACAGTTAGCACCACCTTGTGGACCTCTCTTAGATGACTGAAGTACACCCCCACATATCCAAAGGCCTTCTTGCAGAACTCACAGCACAGAGCTCGACGTGGGCGTACCTCAGAGTGATGAAGCTTCATGTGGGTGCTCAGGCTGCCAGAGTGAGCGTAGGCTTTGCGACAAACAGGGCAGACGTAAGGACGACTGTTGGTGTGACTGTTCATGTGGCTCTGGAGGTGATGCTTGAACTGGAAACAGCGGCTGCAAGTTGGGCAACGGTGCAATGGTCTACTGCCTATAAATACTCTGGGATGGGAGGCACCTCTCAGGTGGAAGGTTACTGGGGCTGGTGGGGGAGGGCAGTCAAGGGCCTTGGATGTGGTTGTGGTAGAGAGCTGATGACCAAGTATGAGGTCTTGTTCTTGACTATCTGGTTTAATGGTAGACAAACTAACCAGTTGAGGAACTGTTTCCATAACCAACATGGGCTTGGGTCGGATGGTCCGGTACTTCTTTGAAATATCAACTTCTTTTTGTTTGGAGGCAGGAATAACTGCTGGAGGTTTCTCAGGGACCCTCCTGCGGAAAAAGGACAAGGACCTCTTCTTTCGGGCCTCAAATGCTAAGATGTCTTCCATCGTCTTCCTCTTTCTTCCTCTTTTCTTGCCTGGTGGTTTCCCTGAAACAGGCATGAGTGTGGTCTTGGCCTGGGGCTGTAGAGTAGACTTATGCATTTGGTTTTGACTCAAGTCTTCAGTCTCAGGAGTCTTGGACGTAGGATCCAAGGGGCTAGTGAGTCCCATCTGGCTAGTAAGATTCTTCTTCTCTGGGGACAAATGGCTATGCTTGGCAGCTGGGAGGAGAGTGTTCTTCATTTTAGAGTAGGGCATAATGGGTAGTTTACCTTTAGGTGGGGAAGGGATAATCTGGACCGCTTTGCTAAAAATGGCGGGGGACAGGACAGTGATACTGCTTTGGGGCTGGGGTGCAGCGAATTTCGACTGGCACAGCCGCACTGTAGTCTTACTTTCTTCTGGCGATTTGACTGGGGAGCCTTTGATAGCAGAAGCAGGGTACTGGAGGTTCTGAATAAGACCAGTTGTAGCAGGTCGTTCAGAGCCATCTGGTGCTTGCTCCAATTGAGAGCTGGGATAGAGAACAGCATTGTCTGGGAGCAGAGCAGTGACCGAGATGTCAGGGGAGGCTGAGTCAATCAGAATTACTTGCTCTGAAGGCTCCTCTTTGGGCACCACAGCATCCTTTGCAGTCTGCTTGGACTCCTGTTTTTTCTTCATAGCTGTTGATGCTCCACTCATCACAGACTTGGTCTGTGCCGTCACAGCAATCTTAGAGGCTGTTTTAACCCCAGAAGCTAGTGGTGGTGATTTGACCTTCTCTGTGGTCCCTTTGCTTCTCATTGGCTGGTATCTGGGAATGGGCAACTTGAGGTTCTTGTGGATTGAGGGGGTTTGTTGATGCTGTTGCTGTGGTGTCTGAGAGGAGAGAGAAGGAGGCAGTGCCACCAATGAGAAAGTGCCATCCTGACCTGCTATTTGCATTAGTGCATAGTTTTGGGTGGGCACAATGATGGACTTTTGGCTGGAGGCAGTGGTAGCCTCAGGGAGGGCAGAGGGAGGCTGGCAGGACAGGGCTGCAGAGGAGGGGGAGGGTACCACAGCCGGGGCCTTAGGGGCGATGCTCCTGAACTGAAGACTCTTCATCTGAAGGGCTAAACTTACTTGCTACCAACTGAAAACACAGACAAACACAAAAAAATATGTTAATTATTCTTTTGAGACTACTAAGCCTGTCTAAAAACTAAAACAGTACTTGTGGACCTAACCCTAAAACCTCAAGTTTCCAACCATCAACAGCAACTTGCAGTTTTAAATATGTTTCATCAAGCATAATGTAGAGAAGAATCTGAAATGGCTACATCACTTGTATAACACCTGCCAAGGTCATTACAAAATGTAACCTTGCTGCAAAAGGCCTCACGTTTTTGTGGTGTTATTACTGTGCAACCCTAGCAGGGGAAAAGCAAACATTCCCTGCTAAAAACGTCTGCACAAGTGTGACAAGCTGTCCTAATACCCATGTCTCTCTGGACACACAAAGCAGACTCACTCTCCCCCAGGCTAAGGACAGACTGCACCCTTTGATTTGGTCTCAGCATGCATCCATGGTACATGCTGGAGTTCTGCAGGGGGGCTCCTTGTACCCCCCTCACTTCCTGGAAGGATCAGCCAGTGGAGCATGAAAGCTGCCCGATGGCAGGATCTTTAAAGATCAAGCGGGGCTGCCATCTCATCTCCCTCATCTACTGACCAGCACTACAACCTCACTGAAGGCCATGAGGATGTACCGGAAAAACCCTGGATTTATTTTATAATCCCTTGTTTGCATATGAGGATTCACGCTTACCCAGTAGGTAAATGGGTGTTGGACACTATGTCTCACTATTCTGCCTGTGTTAAAACAAAATACTGCTAAACTCTATGGAGAAACTACAACCTCAGTGTGAGGTTTTAAACAAGTCTTTATTATCTCAATCTACCGAACAGTTTCCATCCATCAATCCACCAGACCACAGGTATGGCTTTAAAAACAAAGGCAAAATTCCCTTCAGTTATTTCAATACTGTATCTTTATATCAAAAGAGGGAGAGATTACAGTGGAATGCTTCAGAGGATCTAATTGTAAACAGATTCTGAGGTTTATATTTCACATTATGACCCGACTTTCAAAAGCACCATTTGATACAGGCACAATTCCAACTTCACTCTGAAATACTAATCAGCATAAAATGCAACAATCTGGAGGTGTCGCAAAAGGAAAATATTCAACAACAGAATTTCTCCACACAAGACCATATTGACTTTCAAAGCGCTCTGGATGCTTTATACAATCAAAAAGCACAAGGAAAGAAAACCTGCAAAAGGGGCATATTGTTTTACAGCTGGAAGTGTTTCTGTACAGAGAGAGATTATTTACACAGTACCCCCACCGCATAACGACTCCATAAAACTGGAGATATTCCTCCTCTGTGAGGATAGTTGGTTCCAGTTTGACTCTGTCTTTGGCTGAAAACAGTGGAATAAAAATGTAGGATGTGAGTTCCCTTCTGGGCATTTTATGTGGCCATAGAAAGTAGATTTGGTTGGAGGAGATGCTTGACGATTAAATTCTACCCTGTCAAAGTTGGACATCAAGCGGAAAAAAAAGGTGTCGATGAACAGCTGGAGAAGCAGCCATTAGGTTTGTAATCCTTTTGTCACAGAGGATTCAACTTACTTTACTTGAGACCAAGTCATAATCATCTGTTTGTACTAGGACACTACTGGACCAGCATGGTCAGCATTGGTATAGTGACTGAACTTTCATACTTGAAAATATCTAACATTGAATGAAATTATCCTATACCTAAAATATCAAAAAGGTTTGTGGATTAAATTGCAAGAAAATTTGTTTGACCATGAGAGATGTGTGGCCAATCAAAATACTAGTAGACAGGAAGAACTGGACAGCAAATATTAAAAATATTTTAGGACTAGTGTTTTAAGATGAAAACTTTCTTCCGCACTGTAAATGAATCCTTGCTTACAAGTGCACGCAAAACCCAAGCAGGGGGATCAGGGGATGACCAAAGTCACTAACATCTAATGTGTCTGGAAATCCTGAGTGTCTGTAGCAACTGGTGCCAATCCATGTGGTGCAATTAAAGATATCTGATCTGCTGGTGGCTTTGAAGAACAAAGTCAGTAAAACGAGAGAAATTTCAAGCAATTCCAGCAAATTATTCAACAGTTGCTAATGTGTCTGAGGCTAGAGGCTGAAGTGTTGGATGGTCTGACTGTAAATAATGAGAGAATAAACTAACTCTCATCAGACTACACATCAGTCAGACAGGCCTAAACAGGCCCAGAATGTCTGGCTACATTATCAAATGTGCATTTGTAGCTGATCCTAAAATATGTTGTATTTTCACAGGTCAGTCTAGTGCTGATGTCTGGGGCAGCAGTGGTTTAGTGTTTCAGTGATGTGATCGCACACAGACTGCAGGGTCGCCGCATCGTAGCCTGACACCCCATGGACACAACTGTCCAACCCCAGCTGCTTAGCTTGCACAAGCCAGTGCAGTCTGAGTGCTGGTCCCAAGCCCGGCAAAACTGGGGAGGGTTGTGTCAGGAAGGGCATTTGGCGTGAAACCCTGTGCTGGACAAACAATCTGCTCGAAAACAGAAAAGTCTGAAAGAAAAATAAAAAGGTCCTGAAACTACCAGATAAACTTGTACAATGAGCGCTTGAACAGGAAGTACACTACTGCAACAAGTGAGTGTCACTGATGATGGCATGGCCTCAGGCCAAGTTTAGCTGTTCCCTCTCCAGAATCGTGCAGTGACAGAGTGTCTTCACCGCTGTAGGCATCACAATATTAATATTTAAAAAGCACTCTAGGCTATCCTTTTCTGTTCCCCTCCTCTGTACCTCCTCTTTCTTTATTCATGTTTGTGGTTCTTCTGCTAATGACTGTCTTTACATGCACTTAAGTTACCAGGTTGTTCAAAGGAATTCTCAGATAATCAGGGGGAAAAAAATGACATACACTTTTGAAGCCTGGTTACTAGAAAATCATGTAGCAGGTGAGTGACCTGTTCTGTCCTCCAACTTATTTTGGAAGCCTGGCTCACCGAACTGTACTGGACAGTGACCGAGAGCGGCGCTTCCCGGATTTTTCTAGCCGTGTCTCTGTAGTGTGACAGCTACAGGCTGAAGGAAAAAAGAGGCTAAATCAAGTTAGTCTAATCCCCTTCCCCAGTTTCAGAAACCAGCTTTCCTGTTTACGTGGTGATGTTAGGAAACCAGCTTTCCTAAGGCCGACAGTAACCTGCTTATTAGGTGCATGAAAATGCAGTGACTGTGTGGCTTAATATGCATAACCACACATATTAAGAACTAGCTCTCTCTGCAGTTCAGCCACATAGGAGGGTAAAGAGGAAGACAAGAGAGAAAGGGGGAGGAGTGGGACATGGTTCGTTCACTTGTTTATGTACCACTGATGGTCAACTTGCCCCGTCATGATCATTCTGGATTCTCCTGTGGTGATTCTTGTGGTATTCCAGAACACGGACTGGAGAAAAGCCAGACTCACAACTGCCTCAGAGCCAGACATGTAAACTTTCCTCTGGTCATGATGATCTAGACACAGCTGAGAGCACAGCAGAGACACTGTGGTCAACGGCAGAGACAACACAGAGGCAACAGTGTAATTAAACTGAACGAGTGTTCACTCTATTAATTTCTCTAACTTAGTATTAATCACATAAAAACAAATCGTAATTTCTTTTAAATAAATACACAGTTCGTATGCTGTATGTTGACATTTGTTTCTATTTTTGTTACTTTTGCTGTTTTAAGTGTAAAAGCCCTTTGAGCTGCATGTTTCATATAAAAGGCAACACAAAGTTGATAGTCGAGAGTTAGAGAACAGAGTTCACTGGGCTTTATAGTTTGTTTCTGTTGTCACAACCAGCTCTGAAGAGACAAAACTGCATTTGCCTCCAGAAATCAGTATCATAATTCATTTTAATTTAGGAAGCAGCAGCAAGGGTTATACTCTTTAATTACAATTAAACATTTTTCTTAATTAGCAAATTAGTTTTCACTTTGTACAGTAATTGTCTAAAGATAAATGAGCATAAACTACAATTATTCGATTAAATCTATAAGACAACTAAATTTGCAAAAAGTATAAATTGCTGGTTCATGGCACTTTATACTTTCACATTCTGAAATGTGACAAGCTGATTGAGAAGGGGGAAGAACACAGGAGGTGAGAAAGAGAAGGTCACAGATGCTACTCAATTTGTGGCTAGATTTGAAACGCCAACCACTCTAATCTGACTGGGGTCAGAGGTCAGGGCTGGGGTGATGCAAAAACCTGGTTTCTGAAGAGAATGTGAGAGAGAGCAGAACAAGTTGGTGGGGGGCTTAGACACATTATCAGGTAAAGCCAGAAGGGTGAGAGGTGAAGATCTGCTGTTTATGCTGGAAGCAGGTCAGGGGTTGAGCAAGAGGGCAGTGTGGGGATGGTCCAGGCATTTACCTGGAACGGAATGGTTTTAACTACACACACACACCCAGCTCATACCTGGACCTGGGTCACATGAAGACATGTTCCAGCCAAGACAAATGGGCTGACCAGCCAAATCAAAACAACCTGCCTATTGTCAGCCAGTAATCCAAAGGGTGAACAAATCATTCGGAAATGTCAAAGCATGGACAGCGGTGGGTTTTGGTTGCATTGCCAGTGTTTTCTGATTCCGCTCTGTCTCACTTTGGCCAACTAAGGTTCAAACTGCAGAGAACACAGTTTTGCTCCCAGTATGTGGACACTTAGGCCAGGACCCCCCCCCCCCCAAAAAAAAGAAAAACACATAACAACTATTAAAAGACAATCTCACATAAAAACATCAGTCAGATTGTTGACAGTAAAGACTAGGAAAGGGAGGCAGTTTCTCTCTTGTGGTGAGTTTAACAAAAATAAAATCACAAATGAGCTTTGAGAGAAAAAGAGCAAGGAGCAGCAGTGTGAGGTTTGTTATCTGCCTTGTAGGTGAGAGCAATGCTCATCTGGGAATCAAGATATATCAATCAAGATAGAGCCTGGAGGGGGTCTGGAATGAAGCATGTCTGTGTGTGTGTGTGTGTGTGTGTGTGTGTGTGTGTGTGTGTGTGTGTGTGTGTGTGTGTGTGTGTGTGTGTGTGTGTGTGTGTGTGAAAGAGGGAGGGCTAAAAACCCAGCAGAGGCCAAGCTCCTCCAGGTTTTAGCTCAGATGAAAGGCCAGGATCTGGGCTAGATAAGAGGGCAGATCATGGGGGGTCGGTGCCAGCCAGCTGTGAGAAGCAATGTCCAGCGGCCAACTTTCAGTGTCCTCTGTCTGTCTGTCTGTCTGTCTGTCTGTCTCTTTCACACACACATAAACACAATATGTGGGATTAGTAAATGAGAGCAGAGAAACATTTCTGTATTAAAACATAAAGAACCGGTTTGTGGATCTTGCAGCACAAAAAAGAAATTAGATCGTACTATTTGCTTTTCTCTTGACTGGACTTAAAAGTTATCTGTGCTCGATTGCTTCTTCCTGCATGCATGCTTACTGCTCATCTCTCTTCAGCCTAAGGTGTACATGTGTGCGCAAGAATCTGAAGCGAAGGCGGTCATGAGGAAAATGAAATCAGTGTTTGCCGAAGTCCTTGTTTCATCCCAGGGCTTTGCTGAATGGGAGGACCAAGAAGTAGAAGCACACGCACACACAAACTATTATAGCTGGAGATTTGTAGCATCCAGCTGCTTCCTGTGCATTTTCACTGGCAACAAACACTGAAAGGTGTTGCAAGACAGAACATTACAGCCCAAAATGGTGTTCATGACGTACACACACACACACACAAACACCCACGCATCCGCACACACACACACACATATGTCATCCACTGTCACCTGAGCAAATCAATGCAAGGGAGAAATCCATTCCAATTAGGATCCCGCTGCTCTGTCCTGCATGTGGATGCAGATTAATCGATACAGAAATCCCACTGCTAAGCTGCCGTGCCTCCTATAGTATATGCTAAACTACAATTCTGGATGTTTCACTTTGTATCTCAGAAATAATGAAACTAAAATGTTCTAATCATCTTTTGCATTTAAACTGCTTTCTAGGTTTAAGGTAACAACAAGTTTTAAGTAACAACCACTTGTAAATGAGGTTCTGTTGCATGGTTAAGATTCAATTACCTCTCTACTTAAGAGTGTGTGCAGGTGTTTGTGTGTAAGATTAAGCTGGGCTTTGGATTTTTGTGTGGTCTGTATTAAAAACCTATCAAATAATAATAAAAAAACAGTCTTTTGAAGACATGACGCTGGAAACCCCTGACAACCAATGACTTTTGACCTGATGTTCAGTGAGACCATGTGTCATCCCCAGGAAGTTGCAATGTCGTCAATCATCTGTGCTCACAGACAAACCAAATTAGCATATTAACACACAAAAAAAGACACAGACAGTTACATGCACAGATGACATGGCTACCGGCTCCAAGCTGAGACATGTCAACATGAAGTGGAGGTGACAGCAGTGTGTCCGTGCGTGTTCAATGTCTCGAGTGTTAATGCGCCCCCTCCTCAGGCAATCCGCACTGTGTTAGCCAAGCAGACTGCTCAGCACTAAACCTTTACCTGACCTTTCCCTCTGCTGTGACATTTGGACCCCTCTGAATAGGTCAAACAGCTCTAAAGAGTGGTGGGAAAGAACAGCAAGAGTTGGAAGACAAAAAGAAGAAAAGAGGAGAAGGATGAAGGCTGTGTTAGTGCAGGAAGGTGACAGAAGTATAAATGTTTGTAGTGAATGAAATTACTACATCACTAAAACGCTGCAGCTGTTCGTAAGTTTAGAACATTTCAGTCGGGACCAAAGGACTGTGTGCCACAACCCGCTGAATTCAAGTCAGCAGAAACATGCCAGCAGATCTCTTGTTTTCGAAATGCAGTGGAGTCGCTGAAGTCAGGAAGTTGCTGTAAGCTCCTTTGGCTGAGTGACCAAGAGGAACAAGGCAGGAAATGATGACACACAGGCATGAGACAACGGAGGCAGATAACACACAAATACCAAACGGGTAGAAAATTCAGTCTGCAGCCTGAATTAGTCTACTTGTCTATGGCCTGCCGGAGCAGACCTTCACTGCAGTCCAAAACACATCAAGTCTGCCAGACACACTGCACCACTTGTTTCTTCATTACAAAATCCATAGTGGAGGGGCCACTGGTGCACATGTGCTATGAACCCAAAAAAGTACGAGGATCATACAGTCATTTTTGTGACTGGAATCTGTAAAAAATGTGTTTTTAAAAAAACTCCACCTGAACGATGAGCAACACAGAAGTGACTGTGTGCCATGTTTTAATCTCACACTACATTCATGGTTACACAACAGATTCATCACTAGTTTGTCACATTACAAGGTCTCACATCATACATTTAAGACGGTCATCAAGAGATTTTTGCCATAAAATGTAGGACACAAAAGTAGGACATGTGACATTTTACACAGGTTGAAAGCTAAAGTAGAAATGAGTATAACGTGGTAGTGCATTTATAAATTCTACTTAATCAGGCGATATCTTTGAAAAGATGTTCAAACCTGTTCTGCCTGCAGACCTGCCTCTTCCCCCTCACTCCATGTTCTTCTGCTTCTCTATCCCTGTTGACAGACACGCCATCCCTACTGTAGTGCAGTGGAAGCACAAACACTGTACATGCCTGTTCAGACACACAAACTCTCCAACAGATGAACATTGGCCCTATCAGTGAAATGTGATGCTATTGCAGCCTCGACTGGGACACTAAGAAAACACCTGCTTTCCCGGTCCCACCATAATGATCACTCAACGCAATGGGAGAACTTTAATGGGGGCCCAGGAAGGAAGGAAGCTGCCAGCTTGCTAATTTTAGGCACTCTGCATCTCAGATGAAACGCTAGAAAAGGCAGAGAGGAGGCGTGGTGAGGCGGGAAAGTTCTCTGTCTCTCACTTTCTGCATCATGTCTCCTAACTATCATTATCTCCTACATCTGCTATGAGAGAGAGTCTCACAGCTCTTTGATTCTCTGAATCATTTCTCCCTCTCTTCCTGTTTTCAGCCCTCCATCTCTCTCTTCCTCTTTGCAGCCTCTCCCTCCCTTTCCCTGACACCCTTTCATTCTCATCTCCTTCCCCTTTTGTAGGTACCTGAGTAAATAAACAGCGTTGTGTGGGATGCTAATTAGAGCAGGTTCAGGGACGTGACAAGCCCAGAGACAGATAAACAGCAAGGTGGGGAGGAGAAAAGATGAGATGGAGGGGGTGGGGGTAACCCAGCCCAAGGGCAACACAACACAGACAGAATCCCGCTTAGTGGTGAAGGACAGACACGAGTGGATTTGGCTTTCAACCCAACTTAGCAAGGCTTTGAAACATGGGGCGGTAGTAAGGCAGATGACTTTAAAGAGGCTGTGAGGGGCACTAGCTGAGAAGGGGGCACATGGTCGAGCTTCATCGAGGAAGTGGGAACGTCTCACAAACTTCCTTAATGACGGCTGCTCCGAGAGACCCGGTGCGAGATCAAAAGATTATGCAGATGAACCCAACATATCTCCTGTTGAGGTGAGCCTGCGGTTCTAAAAGCAGGTCAACGCAAGACAGCTTGTTCTTCCTTAACGTAAGATGGCCTTTTGGGGGTTTAATCTACTCAGCACGCAGGTGAGAAGAAGAGGTAACACCAAGGACATGAACATAAACAAGTATCCCCGCATTTGTAATTCT
This sequence comes from Channa striata, assembly GCA_033026295.1. Lineage (NCBI taxonomy): Eukaryota > Metazoa > Chordata > Actinopteri > Anabantiformes > Channidae > Channa > Channa striata. Next base: position 843,696 of record CM065169.1, read on the forward strand.
GAACTTTTATTAATGATGTTGCCTGTGTGGTCTTGATAATGTCAAGGAGGACCAGCATGCCACACACTAAGCAGCTTCAAATAAATGTCCACATGAGCTGTATTACATGTGACACTCCAAGTCAAAGACACTTAAAATCACTTAAGACTTAAGCTACAAATCTGAAAACCTGAAATCTATTATCTTAGAGTGGTCATGATATGCAGAATATCAGGAACTAAACAGTTTTTAAACTTGACTTCTACAGCATCTAACAGCTTAGTAGTATGAATCACACATCTGTGATCTACCACAATCTGTACCTCTCTGTGAGGGAACCCCCTGGAAAGTACCCTGACAGTAGAGCTTCAGGAACTCTAAAGGTGGGTGGAGAAGAATGAAAACGAAACCAAAATATAACCTTAGGTAAAGTTCATACAGTGACGGAGCGCTGCTAGTCTTTCCCCTTTAGTTAGGGGCTAATAACTCTGCACCTGTAAAAAGCTCTAGGTGTGACTAAGTCTTAAATTGTGAGGACAGAACTGAGAGTTTTCTGACTTATCTGTGGAAAGACACCTAATTACTAACAGCTTGGGGGAGGTGAAATCTTTTTGTCAACCTGTCTCTCTTTGTCTCTCTTTGTTTAGATTCCATAAATTGATAAAAGTGTCTTTGTTGGCTGATTAAAACTTAGGGAAATGCTGTCTATGAGGATCAAAGCCAGACTTGGTCTGTAATGATCACTGATGCTGCCGTTAAATTAAGCAGATGTGAACGCTGTGTTCACTCTAATGGGGGTTTCTGTCCTCTGGGAGAAGAGGTGAGGAGAGGCGGCGGACCAGGTAGAACGAGAAAAATGGTGAAATGGCTCATAGCAAGCGCCTTTAAAAGTTGTAAGATCATAAAAACACTGGCTTTAATGTCAATCAGAGAGGTTTCATCATCTAAAGACATCTTATGATGCCAGATTACAGCCAGATTGGTGATGATAAGCGGGGGGGGGGGCATTGTCATTACAAGAACTTGCATAAGCTTTTAATCTTATGTTACGTCCGGCAGAGATGCTGATAGAGTGACAGAGAGGGGCGTGGGGAAGTTAGAGAGGATCATGATATATCTGAAAGATTATGGAGCACAAGGGGAAATGGAGGGAAATGCGATGGTTGGTTAGATGAGCTATTTTTATAATGAGGTCAGTGTGAGCTGTGGGATTTCATTCTCCTGGGATGGACACACACACACACACACACACACACACACACACACACACACACAGAAGAAGAAGAACTGTGGCTGCCTCTGTCCACAGGAAGGAGATGCAGTAGAGGACGGCACAGAAACACCAAGATTGAGGAGGCGGATTTTAAGGATTCTGGCCAAAATCAATTCATTAGAGACTTTAATTTCTGTCTCTAGAACAAAATATTTAGACTTGATTATTCAACAAGACAGATTTGCACATTTTGCCTTTTTTGAACAACAAATAAAACCAGGAACTGAAATGTCTCTTAACCTGCAAAACTTACTTGCAGACATTTTATGTCACTTTATTTTGCAATTGTTGCATTTTGTGTAAGTATCTGTCTAAGAATCATCTTAGTACACAGCATTTGTTCTGTATATATTAATGTTCTAAGTTTTCTCTTAAAATGTTTTTGCATCTGATCTTCCTAATTTTAAAACAACTGATGTTTAAGTGAAAGATCTTTACCGATGATTCCTTTGCATAAAGCTGCTCCTTTGCTCCTTCTCTTTCTGGGTGTTGCCTGGGTTCTGGTCCTGTCCGCCCCTCTCCACACAGCCACTTAGAAGGAACAATGATAAAAAATAAAAAAATTATGTTAAACATTTGCCTTAGAAAACAAACACCCCCAAAAAGCCCCCCCTAACTTAATTTGATTTAGAATAAGATTTATTAAATATTACAAATATTTTCAGGACAATGGAGTTGTTTTGTCATTACAAAATAAAAGCAGATGTTTGGATGAAATTGTTTCATGACAGAATTTTAATGAATAAATTATTGGGATTAATATTGATAACTGGGAATTATTGGTTAACTTATGAAGAGGATGTATACACATGTATAAACATTCAATATAAGTATAAAGTCATATTTATTTCTTAGTGTTCTTATTTGTTGTTTGTTGTTTAATATTACTAATTTGAAACTCCATAACTTATCACCATAAATATACTTATTATGTAGTTTCTGGTCAACATTAATCATGAGAAAAAATAATTATTCTGCAAATTATTCTGAAAGCATTTTGAAACAGCTGAAGATGTGTTATGTGATCTGCACTAACGTTGTGTAACACCACAGAACGTTGAGTAGTGACATTATTCACACACTAGCATGGCCTGCTACACACACACACACACACACACACACACACACACACACACACACACACACACACACACACACACACACACACACACACACACACACACACACACACACACACACACACACACACACACACACACACACACACACACACACACACACACACACACACACACACACACACACACACACACACACACACACACACACACACACACACACACCCCTGCTCTCTCTAAATGCCTGTCGCTTTGGCCTTCCATTAAGCCAAGCGTGTGCTCGTTTAGCCAACAGTGTCTCAGCAGTTGGGGACACGGCCTGCCCACTCAGTCAGATCCAGCCGTATTAAATAAATAAGGCGCGCTCTTGTGTGTAAATTATTCATTTAACACGCCTTATCCTCCTCCAACAACCTTGTTAGAGCAGCTCAGGAGTGCAGAGGGGGGTGGAGCGGTGGCAAAGCAGGGTAAGCAGAGGGAGAGAGGCAGACACCGCGGCTCATGTGCGACTCAGCAGAACCTGTGGTGCATCTCTAAGCTCTCTGGGCGTTCAGTCATATGGGGGCTAATTCGCCCTGACACCTCCTTTGTTTCAGGCGGAAAAGAGCGGCGTACACACAGCTACGCATTCACTCACTAGTGCGCGCACTCGAACACACAGACATGCACGGACTCAGAAAGAGCACAAGAAAGGATTTTTAGTGCATATTCATAGAATAATCATTCTAGTTGTCTGGATAAATTATTGAGAAAAGGGGGACTAGGACACGCGATGCTGGAATGCAAGAGCGGTGTTTTGTGCTGCCTGAACTCAAATCAGATAACACAGCAAGTCATCGTCTCTAAACAAGCCGATTCTAATGAGACAGGATGAGGACAGATAGAAAAATGCTCATTATGAACAAAAATTCTGCTCCGGATATTAACCTTGAGGACAAATGCACAGAGCACCTAATGTTTTATACACCGTATTTGTGATGCAGCAGAAAACACATTAAGTTAAGGTAAACCAGGGTTTACAAGGACCAGAGCTACTCTGAAGCTGTACATTTATGCAGAAATGTTATTTAAATATTAAAGACCACATTAAGGGAACTATTTATTATTTTGCTGCATAGTTAAAACTCTGAAAATAAATCACATTCAAATAAAACTTCAAATAATTCCAAAATATTACGTTGCTCAAGTGCTAAATCTTTTAAGTGCAGTGTACTGTAATTTTATTCAGGTATGAAAAGAATTTTATGCAAAAACTGCCTTTCATACTTTGAGTTAACACTATTTAGCTGGAAATCTAGCCTCTACTATAATCATGTATTCCAGTGAAGGGTGTTTATAAGAAAACTTTAAATTACAAAAGTGAAAATGACGTCTCGTTTTTCTATTATCACCTATTTAAGATCATGGCCAGTTGGAATTATGTGCAGTCTGACTGTAATGTCCAAATCCCAGGCAAATGGCCACAACACGACTGAATTTAGTGGTAAATTTAGAGGGAGTCCCAGAATCAAACCTGTTCCCCATCTTTCTCTTTCTGAGTCCGATGTCGAGCCCCAGAGCGTGAAGTTGTTATGTCAACTCTGACAGTGCTCATTACCAGCTTCTCTGCTCTGAATTCGGCTACACCCGCCTGGTACAATGAGGTGTGTGTGTGTGTGTGTGTGTGTGTGTGTGCTCTACTGCACTAAATGTTAATCAAAAAACACTTTCATTTCTACATCACACCCTCAGGCCACTGTGTATTACAGTGCTACTGATATGCAATGTACAAAGGCATGTGCTGCTTATTCTCAGTTTATCTCACAAACTCCTCCATACAAATTCCGATGCAAAAAGACGTCTATTTCTGAATATACCAGTGCTGCGATGTAGTATTTCTTTTTTTCTTACTAGACTGAAATGATTATTTCAGCCAGTGTTTCTGTTTAGAAGGTTTTGGTACAGTATTAGCAGTTACTTGATGTAATACTGTAATTAGCATAAGGCAGCTGCTATCAATTCTTTCAGTAATGAAATATTCAATAAATTGTAAATAATGTTCCTTTATTAAAGAGCAGTGGTGAGTAAACATAAATGATAATAGGAGTGATCTGTTAACATGAACAAAGTGCAATACTTCCTGAAAGACACGGTGTGTCAAAGACGATCGGTACAGAGTGAAAATAAATACACTAATCAGCTACAACATTAAGACTGGTGGTCTCAATAATGCCACAGAAGGCAAGGGTCAACACGGCCACGGCAAGCGGCCCACAGCTGCACAGCCGGATACACAACAAACTACGATGTACTTTGTGCAGAGGTGGTACAAGCAAAATACAAAAATACAAAATACAAAATATGTAACTTTTGCACCAATTTACTTATGTAAGAATAACGTTTGCTGGACAATGCACTGTTGTTGCAAAGCACGACCAAACATTCACGACCCACCCACACCAGAAAGTTTCATTTTGAGTCGGTGGGGGTGCCGACTCAGCAAGCCTCGTCACGACCCCTCGCCTCTCCTGCCCCTCCTCTCTCAGGTTTGTGAGCAACTAGCAATGACAGTGATTACACATGTGATTACGGCGTTCCACTTCAAACACTGCTGATGTTTGTACTGCACCTGATGTGGCAGATGGGATAAAAAGCAGGTAGTGCTCTGTGGTTGTGTCAGTGTGCACGCTGTGTTTGCCTGGATGGGAGGATGAATGTCATCACGCCCAGACTCTGTGGACATAGTACTACAATTGCAATGACACACTAAATGCCGTTCTGCATATCACAGCTGCTTCTTCTTCCTCACACTCTTACTCCGCCTCCTCCACCTACGTAGGACTATATTAACTACACTGTGCTGTGCTGTCACACGCTCTTTTACATTGGGAATGAGTACGGCTCACTGAAAGGATTGTAGAGAGAATGTTTTTTTCTTATTTGATTACTTAAGAACTCTGGTGGTTTTGCAAAAAGTGCCAAGTCTTCTAATGTGTCATCAATAGTTTATTGACTTATGCTTCATTCCATAACTTCAACTGTGTTTCTAAATCGAAGCAAAACCAAAGTTGTTCATGTTACATTATAAACAAGTTTCTTTTTCCATTTTTGTTTAATCTTCGAGCAGAATGAGAAGGACAAAAGTGTGAGGTGTCCCACAGCTGCAGCACTGCAACTTAAATTAGCCTGGACCACATGAAAAGCTGTCGTCTCTATTCCAAGCCGGGGCGGGAAAATTACAGCCCTGCTCTCTCTACTCTAGCATTAAACCTCAATTAGTGCACAACTACACCAGTGATGTCATCACCGAGGGACCCAAGAGCCCTGGAAGTAAGGGCCGCTTTGCTTTATAGCAACAGACATCCACACACACACAAAACGGAGCCACCTCAAACTTTCAGGTCCTCACTGAGCCGCTTAAAGGCTGAGAAAGAGCTCGGCTTCAATTCAACTAGCAGAAGATGAGGTGATGCAGCGTCAACAACAACAACAACAACAACAAATGCATCTGTGACTAGGTTTGACTGAATTTACCAGGAATTTTAATCCCAAGTAATGACTAGAGTTTTCCCAAAAGTGAAGAGGTCAGTGAGGTAGAACAAGAAAGACTCTTTTGACCTCTATTGACTTGACGAGACAGAGAAGAAGGAGGAGGAGGAAAGTGACGGGGGCTGGCTCTTTCAAACATCGACACCCCATACTACTGCAAAACATATTGCACAATTTTTTTCTATTTGAACCCCAGACAAAAACAAGATACACAAATAGTTGATTTATCTTAATTATATGCCAGTTTCACCCCAAGAACTAGGGGTGTATGTGCACTAACAACAAAAGCAACACAAAAAACATCTCCAGAGAGGCTGTTATCCTTTTATGTACTATGAAAACTGTAAAGAATACTAGGAGCAGCTGTGCCATTATGTCCAAAAGCCTACTGAGAGCAGCTGAATAGTGGACAATTTCAAAACACAGATGATTTACACGCTGTACAGTAAGTAGCTGGTATATAAAGGTATAAAATGCTGAAACTTGTAGACACAGTGATACAGTCTAACTGTGAAGCCCTGTGCTGGTTCATTCACCACTTAACACTTTGGTTGTTTGACTTGTTTAAATAGTATTATGTGTAATGACTTTCGGAAACAAGCCAAACGAAAAGACAAGGAATAAAAGTGGGACATGGAGCGTTTCCACATCACCACCTTTCCTCGCCGTTTTGTTGTCATCTTCAGCTGCTGCAGCCATCATTACTCTAGCTCGTGTAGCCAAGCTCACACATGCAGTTCTCCCCAAGGAAACGCTGACAGCTTAGATTACTGTTGTAACAACCGAGAATGGCTGGCATTTGAGTGACAGCTAAGGAAGTTTGTGACTTAAGCATTCTTCACTTCATTCAAAAGCAAACATTGTAATTAATTGAATTCAATAAGTTTTCTAGTCCTAATTGATCTGTTAATGCATACGATTACTTTTAAGTATCAAATTAGTTTATGCCCAGGGAAGAGAATCTCAGTGGCATCTCTACACAGAAAGCATTTAAATCCCGGCTTCTGGCGTCCATTGCACGGACTATGATGGACTTTATTTTAATTAAACACCTGCCTAAACAAAACTGTCTAAGAAGGTGGTTTCTTTTGAGTCAGTCTCTTCCAGGTCAAAGCCTTGTTCATTTTAACAGATCTCATACTAGTGTCCACTCTGTGTGGATCTCAATGGAATCCTCCTAAAATGGCGTCACGTGACACCAGGGATTGCTGTGGTGGTGAATGTCAGCAGTGACTAGGACTGATGCAGTTTGGCTAAATTAGCCATGCATTGTGTCATTTGACAAAACCTCTGAGTTTGATCTATTTTTATTCTTTCACTTTAACTAAAATTGATCAATTACCATGTGAATCAATCCCTACGGTTCTACAAGGTGCAGATAAGGACAGAGTTGAATGAAATGTGGACTGTTCCCCAACCAATTTAAGGTGATATGAGGCAATAAACAGTCTGCAGTAACTGTATTTTATAGTGTTTTTTTTTTACAATCTTAAGAAATGATGGCCAAAACTACAAAAATAAGACGTTGTTGAAGTTGTAATAAAACTGTAATATTTTTTACCAGTGCCTTTGGCTTAAAAACCATAAAAAGCTCTGGGCCCAGCACCCCTCTGATGTTTTGTAATCCACAGGGTCACTGCTCCTTCATGTCATACAAAGGACAGAGCAACTTCAGCACAGCCCAGCAAGGGAACACTCTTGGGCACCACCTCGTACCTTTCTCCTCTTTGTAACGAGCCATTCCACACACACTGCGTGAATTATGCATCACAGCTCCAAGCAACTTCTCACCAGTTGTTCAACCAAGCTGCCCGAGGAGGCTGAAGTCCTCTTCATTGTACCTCCATTTGAAGAGACAGATCACCCTCACATCTTCAAAGAGAAGTCAATCGCGCCATAGATTGTTAGAACCACCCAATGGGTTTACAAAAACTTTTACTTAGTCTCTCACAGGTGCAGGAAAAAGGGGATGGGCCCACATTTCTCAGAAAGTGGAACAGATCTTTTTTTTCCCTTTCTGAGCTCCGACAAAAACTTTGAGCATAGGTGGGGGCGGTGAGGGGGGTGGTTGAGATCAAAAGCCTCCAAGTTCCTGGCGAGCGGACCCAATCAGCCGAGAGGGCCAAGGAGAGGAGGAGAGACAAGCGCTTCCCTTTTAAATTGATCCCACTGAGACCCTCAAGGTTCCCCTCGCAGGACTTACAGAAAAGCGATAAAAATCTGGCCCCGTGGATCTGCTGAGGAACTGGGAGGGGAGAAAGCAAAGAAGAAAGACTGTTTCAGGGGAAGAAACTGAAAGAACAGAGAGGTACTGGGGGGGGAGAGGAGCTGATGGAGGCAGATCAAGGGGAGATGAGGGAGACAAGGAGGGTGGGATCATTCTCTGAGGGTGAACCAGGCATCGCTGTGTGCCAGTAAACACCCAGAGCAAGGGGGACAGTTGCTATCAGCTATCACACCCATGATACACATCTGACGCTGTGCTCAACCAATCCACTACAGGCATATCTTTATTCTGCCCAGGTCCTGGCAGCTAAAACACTGGATCGCTTTGCACTGGCCTGAGATCAGACTCTGGATGAGTCCGGTGTCGTTATCCACATCATGTTGGGGTCTCAAAGGAACATGTGCTATCAGAGCAACCCAGACACACAGCAGACCTGCACAGTCGCCAACAGGGGCAGACAGACACACCATGGAGCGGTGTGTTGTTTGTCCAATTCCATGGTGGTATTTTTACCAATACAACATGAAGTCATAATCAAGTTCTACAGTCATCAAAAGACGAAAAATTCAACAGAAAATCCACTCCTGTGCATTTAAATGTCATGACGGATGCAAGATGAAATAATAAGAAGCTGAAAATCTGATTTACTCCTTAGATTGAGTGGCATTTAAAAAGAAATGTATTTTTTCTCACTTTTGTCAAGAGCCCTACTTTCTGGTGACTTTTGATTGCAGGGTTGCTCCACGACATAAAAATGTGATTTCTTCCTAGCTTTTAAATATTTCTCCTCTCAGACTGTATTGAAATTGTAAACAGCCTAGTTTTTAACCACAATTGAACTGTGACAAGAGAATGTATGAGAAATAGCTGAAATAGATAGTCAAATGAAATTAATGCGTGGAATATGGTCTTGTATAAAAAGAATCCCAGTTATTTGAAATTGTTTTAATTTTTCTGACTGGTCCTGATTATAATTCAGATATTCAATTATGTTTTATACTTTCATGACAGAGAAACATTTAGCATGTAGACTTTACACAGGGAGACCATAGAAGGTCAAAGGTCCAATGTCACTTTTTGTCCTCAGTCTCTGACAGTCCTTGTGACTCAGTGTGTCACTATGAGGACTGGCTGGTAAAAGTATGTGAGGTCTCTTCACAGCTCGAGGCCGTATATGTTCAAAATCTGAATCTCACCACTCGGCACAGGGGCTGGAAACAGCATACATGAATAAAAATCAAGAGGCTGTGTTGGTGGGTGAACATTTCTAGGTACTAAGTACTTGTGGGCCAATTAAATAGTCTGAGAAAATTCAATTGCAGTATTTGCTTAGACCAGAATGAACCCTCCCTTAAAGAGAGACTGGGTCCCACTGTGGACACTTGAGCTTGAGGCTTAGACTGCAACAAATCTAGCTTGCGTGATGTTGGAACCATGCTGGAAGGCAAGTGTTTGGTAGGATATCCATTTTGAATAGTCATACATAAAGGACCGTGATAGAAATGTGACAACTATTTAAACATATAGCCCAACATTCTCCTGAAAGGTGTTCATGGTGTAATGTTTCACACATGAAAAGCGATATAACAGTAACACTGGAGAGCGAGAGAGAGGGTAGTTTAATGTCTGGCTCATTTGTTTCCTCGACACAGCTGAGCAAGCAGCTACATGAAGTTGGTGTGAATGTCAGTGTCTTGGTTAGTAAGTAAGATTTTAAGACACAGCTGCCCCTGATTTTGACATAAGAAGGCCATCAGGTGGGCACGTTTGACCATCTGATCTACACTATTCTACATTATTCTTATGCCTTCATTCTCATTGATTGCTTTGCATGACTCAAACACAAAAGATACAGTGCTGTTGGAGAAGGTTTGCAAAAGCAGTGGGATATAGTCGGCAGAGGGTATGACAGCACGCGTTTCATCTTTTACTGTGGATATTTGGAAAAGGTATAAACATATTTGCTTTCACCTTGTAGTCTGACAAGAAGAGGAGGCAGGAGGTGAAATCAGAAAGAGCTGTTGGAACAGAAACAACGGGCAGCATTCCTCCACACCTTAAAATAAAGAAGATGAGGATGCAAGGTCAGTGGAAGAAGACAAAAAAAATGTGCTCCATTTATTAAAAAGTGTTTAGTCAAAAGAGCAGCAGGCTAATCAACAGGACTTTAAATCTGCTGTATGGTCCAAATGACTATATATTGAAGGGGATGAATGACTCTGTTACTCTGGTTAACATCAACCTAGCTGTGGTGCCCTGTGCTGAGCATGAACAAGTTAAATTTCAACCTTCATGAATAAGCAGATCTCTACTAAAATCATTAAAATAACCTCGAGGTGGGCATGCCCCTTTATCCCTGTGCAACACCTCCACCAGCCAACCTCCGCTCTATCCGATGAATACCCTGAAATCACATAACTATTCAACATCAATATTTTGACATTTCATTCAGCTGACTCTCCAGACGGAGCCATTTATTTAATTAGCTGAATAAAAATTGGCAGAAGAGGCGAATTCAAAGTTACGTGACCAAGGCTCAGTTGCCACAGGTAACCTTTTCAAAGGGACTTGGTGTGGCAAATTGATTGCTGAGAGCGCAGACTCATCACGAGTGCTAATTTTCAAAAGTAGCGCACAGCGGAGCGGGAAAATAGGGGCTCTATTTATAACAGAGAGAAACAGGAGAGGGGGATTAGCTTGTCATTAGAATAAAGAACCAAGAAGAAGAATCAATTTCAGGGTTTAAAAAGCTGACAAGCACAGTTCACTTATTCACTTCACTTTCACTCGCTCTCTCTTTGCCTCTGAGCTTCACTTTTTGACTGAACAGCCTGTGACCTATAAGATATGGAGGAGAGTTTTTTTGAAAGCTTGGAATTCAACCTTAAAGATAAGTCTTTTATGTCTAAACTAATTAGAGTCTAGTCGACCACACAAGTCTTTGAATATGACATATACAAAGTGACATATTCAGGGTTGGGAAGGTTATTTTTGAAATGTATCAGGTGACAGAAAACTTGTTGCAATGTTTAAATTATAGAAAAATAAATGTAAGTACTAATTGCTCCATCAAAGCAATGCAGTTTATTACATTTGATTATTTACTTTTCCGATACATATTTTAAACTACCAACTAATGCTGACCTAAAACAATGTTTAAAACCAGGCAGCGTGAACATCGACCAATAGATGTCATCACTGATAGACAAGCTGTATTATACAGGAATACTGACACCTTTTTCATTTGTATTACGAGTTAAAATTGTAAAAGAATTTCTCATCTGATGACATTGCCACCAGCCGTAGAGCAGTCAGCTGGCAGAACGCAGCTGCTCAAAGTCAAACAATCAAAAATTTACATAATCCAAAAGAAGGCTTTATTGGATAGCAAAACAATGCAAAACAACAGCATTAATCTTAACGAATGTATAAACATGTGACCGCATGATCAGCAATATTTTGACTAGCAACTGTAATTATATATTTTCTCTTGGTAACTAACCATTTATAATTACATTTAGTTTGTAATTTATTTACAGTAACTAGTTACATTAATTGGGCCACAGACTTATTTGATTTAAAAAACATGCAAGCAAAACGGTGCCCTCGTGTAGCCTGTGTTTATTATAATGCTGGTTGTGCATGTAACCAAGATCCAAGCTTGCATATATAATAGGCCAGTATCATCTTAGCACTGGCATCAAATCACAATAATAGTGGGACTTTGAGGGGGCCTTACTAATCTTGGCCACAACTGCTTGGATCTACATAGAAATCCTGTGTTGTCCTGAACGCTTTCACTGCTGAGATCCAAACATTAAAGTCTTCAAATGTTGTCGTGGCCTCTGTTGATATTGTGGGAATGTGAACATTCTCATAGAAGAAATCCCTCTGTCACTCAGGGATGATTAGGCCCGGGTGAGCCCCCTTGTTGCTAAACTTGAAATCCTCGAGACATGAATAAACTATGCAACGATGGTCCCGTCGGCGTTACCAATGTCTACGCATATGAATAAGTAAAAAGTCAGTATCCCTGGGCCCTTATCTTGCAGTTCATTTCTATACAGCCTGATAATAGGTTTAACATTATCAATTTCACCATTGCCAATTCAACTGATCACACTCCAGGTGTTGAGGAAAAGTCCTTGGGAAAACCAATTCTCACAGGTTTTCCCAGGAAGGAAGCATGGAGCTGATTACCAGGCAAAAGCAACACAACCTGTTCTTCCTACCCTCCCTCACCACAAACCCTCACCCCTTAACCCAAGCCATCGCGCGCCCGCTGTATAACCGGGGCAAATCTCGGGGACAGGAACCACACAGGAAACTGTGTAACACGAAACCAACAGGAACTTGCGCAGGAGGGGTAGTGAGAACAAAGTACTACAAAATACATTTTTTTTCCACCAACGCCACAGTGCAATTGAGGCGAGGCTTGCAGGGTGGTGGCACTGGTGCATTTCTCTTTTTGGGCTCACATAAAGAACCAAGCTGGCTGTAGGAGAAAGAAGTGGAGGGTTTTACCATACGCAAGGGACTGTTCAAGCAGACGTTGACACGGTGACATGGATGAAGTGAAGAAAGCCTTGCAATGTCGCATGGAGATGCTGCTGCCAAGAATCTTCACAGTCGTGATTCAGTAATAGGAAAACATATTTAATTAATACACTGCAGCAGACAGCAATACTGGACTCTCCAATCCAATCAGCTTATAGAACATCTAATAGCATATGAGGAGGACACATTTTGCTAATTTGTCTTGTCTGTGGAGCGCTCTGACAGCCCTATTGATGCTGACATCTCTTTAACATGAGGTTAGTGGGTGTTTGGCCTCCCCTTCAGTCGTTTGTGAGCTGCAGAGCCTGGAAATGATTAGGCCTGGGAGGGCAATTAGCCTAAGCATTGCGGGGCTAAATATAGTCCAGTTTGGCCCAGCTCTATTCCTGGGTTGTATCCACACCGCAGCCTCCATACATTTTCAATCTGGTTCACGTTTGTTTTATGACTGATGCAAAGGCTAAGCTGACTCAGACAAGATAACATAACTCAGCTGTCGATTAGGTGTCTCGAGAGGGAGGAAGTGAGTGGGAAATAGCCATGGAAGGAAAAGTAACGCAGTGACGTTGAAAAGAAAGCCCATGTTAACCTTAACATGCAGAAAATAGGAGCTGGAGAAGCCTGTTGCCTAACGTGGACGGATTTATATTTATGTATTCAAACTCACTTACACTTCATGTCCTACTTGTCCAGAATCAAGCCTTCAATTTGAATTCAATAAACACTGTTTCAGGCAGACTACTGTTGAGAAACATAAGTTTACACAGATTTCCACCACTGAAATGGAATGCAAAAAAAAAAAAATCATTCTTTCTCATCACATGGGCAATCCCTGTATCTCCCACCCCATGTGAGAGGAGTTAAAAAAAAAAAAAAAAAGATTTTATCCTTGAAAACAGGAGGTTCGCCCACTTGTTCACCTGGGACGCCTCTTGGACAGCAAAGGCAAGCTAGAAGGTTATGGGAGCCTGGGAATGTTTAACATCAAGAAAGCAATCAGAACATAGCTGGAGCTGAGGGAATTGGACAGGAAACATGGAGAGTAACCCCTTCCTGCCTAAAAGAAAAGGGAGCAGGTCTCCACAGTGTGAGAAATTCATCCACATCTGAGGGTGAAATTAAACAGTGTGAACGTGGAGATTTATTTGCATGCAGTGGTGCGAGTCCCTCGAGAAGCTCGTTCTAAACATCTTTAAGAACCTGGAGCATTTATCGTGAAGAAACTAGTTAGTGGGATTAGTGGATTGAAAAATATGGTTTCAGTGTTTATGCTGCGTGTAGCATCTTATCTCCACACATTTCCCCTTAGCGCTCTGTGTTTGCACTTAAAAAGTCTGAGCTTCTCCACTGACAGCCAAGAGGTGGTAGAAAAGCGAGTCAATGACAACATTAAATATGACTGTAAAAAAATAAAGGGATAAAATCCTAACCACTCCTAAGCCTAATTATCACTGGTTCAAAGAAAAGCAGCAATTCATATCAGGGAACACTAAGTAGTGTTCACCCCATTACAAGACTCACTTTATGTCCCGAATCCTAGACTTCAGAAGTCTATAGTAATTTGTTATTCAATTCAGATTTCTCGCCATCTAATGCACAGATCTTTAAATAATATAAGAGCTTGAAGTGTTGCATTTCGGCAGACCAATTCCTTTAAATGTAGAGCCCCGAAGAGAGGGAAGTCATGTACGGGCAACTATTTACTGTCTGCTGTAAACTGAAACCAGCAGGTAAAAATAGTAGGTTACCTAGACTTTGACAAATTCTAAATATAGACATTTCACATCACGATATCTCAAGAACCTGAAAAGAACCAGTTTCACTTCTCCACCAAGTAACACGTTTTGCCTGCTCTTTACCTACACCAGCATTTAGACGTGTTATGTGCGAAGACCCAGGGCTCTAATGTGATACAAGAAAAGCACAGCGAAAAAGGTAGTGGCCTCTAAGTCAACATGGACTCTGCTTCAATTTCCCCATCACCTTGACCCAGTGTGTTTATCAGCAGAGAATGTAGATAGAGGTGAAACATAAGTCGAAAGTTCTTGTCCTACGCTAAGTTTAGCACAAATGGCACAAGGTACAGTATCTCAGGAAACGGGGCTCTTGGCACTGTAAGAAAAAGAGAAAGGAAGACTTCTCATCCAACAAACACAACTTTTGGTTTGCACTATACTGTGGCAAAAAGAGTTCCACTTGAACGCAGTAATCACAGGAGAAATGCTATGAAAGCTTATGAGTGTAGATCCACACTAAGGGCTCAACGATGGTGTTCTCATTTTAACAGAAAGCACAATAAAAGTTACCATCAGATACAAGCTGAGTTTCAAAGTTTCATATCGATCTTCTGAGTCATCATACAGTAAATGTATATCAAAAGGCTGCATGTTGTGGAGTTTTTGCATGAGAATTGTGAGAGCACAAAGGTCAATATCAGTGTGTCTACATGCACTTAACTAACTGGGTTACAGTCTGCTTCACCCGAGTAGCTGATTTGGTTCCTGTAGTTGTTGTAGGGGTCTTTGCGTGGCAATGTTGATTTCTCAGGTAAATTTCCGACCTGGCACAGGTAGACTTTTTTCCCCCCAAAGCACTACAAAATACATATTTGATGAGCTTCTGATTTCTTACCTTTAGTGAGCAAACACAAAATACAAGTTCTAATTCATAACTGCAATTATTAAAGCAAAAGGGTATCCAATAGCTAAATGAACAATGTACAAGTTACCTGAACTTTAACCAGCCCACTGTGAAACTTTCATTTACATGAATGTACATTTATACTTGGGATTATTGGTTTGCTTGCTACAAACCAGTTTTAATTAACAGATGACATGATGTTTAGCTCATTTCCCTCTATCACAGCAAGCCAGCCTGGCAGTGATGTCGCCACCAAATTGGTATGGCTGTCTTTATGTGGAGTTTGTGTCTTATTTACACCAGATGTAATAAGACCCTCTCTCTTCTAAACAGCACAACCTTTGACTTGATCAGTACATATTCTGTTAAAAGGTTTCAAACCCTCCTGCACAATTTCCTGTTGGTGTTTTTAGGCTTGAGTTTGAGGTGTCTCTATGCTCTTCTAGGTTAGCAGTGGTTTTCACCGCAAAACTCTCCGACAAATGACTTTCTACTCCGTGTTTTTCAGACAGTCGTCATAAAAAGGGACTCGTTTTGAGAGGAGTAAGTTCTTGAGTGTTTTATGAAATCTTAGATGAGTTAATGTCATGGTCTTTCACTAATTTTGGAAGGTCAGTCACTTATGGGAAGGGTCAATATTGTTCCAAGTATTTTCCATTTATAGATATTGTTTCTCAATGTGCATTGGTCTGGTCCCAGATCCTTAGAAATAGCTTTACTGTGCACAAAATAAGTGAAACATTTGGCCAAGTAGCATTATGGGGGGAAAAAAAAAAAAAAAGTATTTCAAGAAGCAGTTCTGGGAAAAGATGGGGCATTTGAAAAGTCAACATACCAGATGACAGCACCACCTAAATAGTGCCCAGCATAAAAAGCCCACAAAACTTAATCCCTGTCATAAAAAAGGCCATCTATTGTGTTTCCACTATGAAACACTTCCTGTAAGCCCTAACATTATGGCCATACCTATAGATATCCCTCCAGCGTAAAGCAGCAGAATACACATGAAAATACATCAATCATAAAGAGAAGTCACTTAGACAGTATGGAGGGATAATAAAGCTAAAGACATGCTCAGTGCCTTGTTATATATGGTTTGTTAATCAATTTTTTCACACAAGAAATAAAATAATAATATACCTTGTCTTACAGAAAACCACATAATGATTGAAGCATGTCTTTGGAGTGACACTATTCAAATAAATTTGCTCAAGTGAATGCCTTACGAACAGTGCTTCTGTTGGAGCACTAGAAGCTTTACCTCCGTGTAGTGTTGGCTTGGTATTTTTGTGTGACTCACTGCAGGGATGATACAGACGAAGGAGGTGGGATGCATTAATTTACCCCTTCATGAATAGGAGGGATTTCCTTTTGATAGCCTATTTGAACGTATAGACAAGTTAGAGTCTTTCTCAAAGCTAAGATTCGGATCTTAATTACTTTGTTAATTAGCTGGGATTCACAGGGAAAAGCCTCGCCCTATCCAAAGTCCCTGTGCATTGCTGAGGGGGCACCTCAGAAGCTTTCACATCCCCGCTCCCATTTTAAAGCACCAATCCTGCACTTGTGACACTGATTTGCAAGTGTGCCTCTGCTGAAGGTGGGCTTTTTTTCCTCAAATGTCAGCAAACCCCATAGTGCTCCCGCTCTCTACTTCTATTGCCTGAGGAAAGCGGAGTGGTTCAGACCATTTCTCCCCCCCCCCCAACTGTTGGAGACTTATATCACATGGACGCATTCCACAGATTTATGTTTTATGGTTTTCCAATAAAAGGAAGACAGCCAGTGCAACATCCCGTCAGCTCCTTTCGCCAAGTGATAAATATGGCTCCCTCGCTCTGGGTGCCTCAACTTGGCGGATCGATGGAACATTTAGCTAATCACAGAAGGAAGCCACAGTAGAAAGAATAAAAAGGACTGTCATAAGTAGGCGTCGAGTGAACTCGCTGGACAAATGATGCTTTCATTTGCTCGTAATGCTTACTCCAACACAGGCCTCAGAGGTAGTTATCACTCATCAAGGTGGATCAAGCTTCTTCTTGTACTGCATCCCGTTTACACGCCACCTACAGCAGTCGGTATCTTGAAGAGGCAGTGCAGAATTTGAGAAAAAGTAGGCGTTTTGGCATGCAGGCAAGCAAGAGAGAACAGCAGTCTGACAGAAAGGAAAGGTAAGGTCCAGCTGAAGCAGCTGCTTGCTATTAGTCCAGCTCACCCCCCTCTGGCAGGAAATAAGCAATCATTTAGTACTGACAGGTACATGTTAAACCACTGCTATCTCTGCTCTCAAACCAACCAAATAAGGAATTACAGCAGTTTAGTATTAACCTTTAAGCCTCTCAAGTATCTTTGGCAAATTTACTCAGTTTTATACCTTTCGGAGTATGAGTGCTCATTTTCCTGAACAGGCTGAAACATGAAGTAATCCTACATTATAAAGAGTATATGTGAGAGAGACTTTACTGCTGCTTCAACGGCCACGCAAGTATCGACTAGCACAAGCAAAGATTTCAGATGCACAAATCATCTCTGTGTGTAGTCGCCACTGAGACAGGAAAACACAGCAGCAAACAAAGAAAACTCTCCTCTGAAATCCTCAAACATCTGAGGTGCTTTTCTGCACGAGCAAAGCAGTAATTTAGAGGTCTCTGGTGAGCTGTAGAAGGCTTAGCGTGTCCAACTAAATCTAGAGTGTAGCTGTAGACCTGCATTAATGCACTGCCAGGACACAGTTATTGTGTGAAAATGGCAATACAAGGCCTGTGTGACGGCTTGTAGCATGTGGCACATAAACAAGGTAACAGCATGAGCAAAACGCTACTGTATACTTCAATACATAGAATCAAAGGTACTGTAAGGTATCCATGTCAGAGTAATATAAAACTTTCAGCATGCACACCCCTCCGCCTTAAAAAAAACATGATATATAAAATAACCTGATTGTATATTAGTTCATGTTAATCATCAGGCCAAGCAGTCGAAATTAGATGTATTCTCCCCTTTGAATATAAATGATACTATATTTGTAAGAAAACGCAATAAATAAATACACAAACCGGTTCTGGCACAATTTTTTGCCAACATGATCTTGCAATTAATGAGGCTATCAGACACTTTAAATAGCCAACAGCACCCGTTCCAACCAAAACATTACAGAGCAACGACATACTTTCTACTAAATGCAGAGGTGCCAGGCCAACAGGCTGACCTCAAAAACCTTCACGCCGAAATCAACTTCATACATAAATTAGATGCAAACTGGTATTAAACCTAGGTTTTATCATTTGCATCCAGATACAGTATTTTAATGTGACTTACTAAAGTTGGAAAATACCTGTTATAACTCATTCTGCACTTCAATAAAGTGCATGGGAAAATGTGTGCAAATTACATAAGACCACATCTCATGAATAAATCTTCCCAAAAATATCTACAAGCTCTGTGGACTGATTTAACCAACTATAGGAAACACAGACAGATGTTGGAAAATCACGCGTAAAGACAAACAAAACAAAACAGATTCATTTTAAATTTAAAATCAATGACTTTGGATTTTATGGAAACTTCAGAGTATTTGTTTTACTATTACTAAAATATCACTCTGTATTCAGAGACTATGGCCTAACAATTTTATATCCAGAAAAAACACAGCTATGACATGGGATGAAGGGAATGTAGGCCTAACATTAGAAAACTCTCTTCTGAGCAAAGAAATGCCCCGTTTTATCCTTAAATAGCAATGTCGCAAAATTGCCAAACATATTTTTCTTTTCATTATTTTGATATAAATCTTATTTAATGTTAGCGTCGGCACTGAGGCTGTGCCAAGGCAAAGTTGAGGCCAAATAAAATGCCAACACAGAGGCAGGAGAAAACAAGCAGTCAGCTCTGCTGTCTGTGACAGTCCTACAGGCCCTCAGGCTCCGGAGACGTCTCTCTCTCTACAAACAGCTCTGTGCTCCAGCCCTGGATGTCTCATTACTGTAAAACAAGCAGAGAGATGAGTGACATACAAGCCACTGGCCCACAACGCTGCCTCCCTTTCAATTAGAAAGGATTAGCCTAGCCCTAACGGAACGGACCTTCCTGTGCTGTGATATGCTACCATGCTGTGTGACTGTTGCACAGGACCGCCATATGTCAGCCTTAAATAAATTACGGAGGAGGCGAAAGCTTGACGATGGCAAAAAGGGAGTTATGGCTCTGCTAGAGTGCACAACAGGCTTAATAGGAGGAGGACGCTGTAGCCTCTATAAAACTTCATGCCGTATGAAAGAGCATGGGCAAAGACACAGGTATACCTTCCCTCACTGACTCTCATAAATTAGAGCTATGAGAGAAGTTGTACCCCGTGTGCATTAATAAGGTGATAAAGCCATGCCAGTGAAATATCTGCAGTGCCATTCTTTGGCAAACCCAACAGGACAGATCTCATCCCGTCTTATGCTACGCTTGGTAGGAAGAGAGGCCCACATTAAGAGGAGAGCAAGGCTCTCATACTACTTCCTGCATCACTCACTTTCATGGACGTACAGCAGGGTAGGGTTTAACAACACGTTTTACCCGTCAGAGGAACTGACATTACATAACCGTAAAACGAGGAGGTCCACAAATCACCCGTGGGGTTGTGATGCACGGAGGGATCTGGGCTTGTTGTGTGGCTCACAACACTGCCGGCAAACTCTCTTATTTTTGTGGGTGTATAGGGAAGGGCAAATGACAAAAAAACACATTAATATCACATGTCTGTACTGCTATCAGATGAAAGCAGCCTATATGCCGAAGGTTTCTTCGCCACAGATGAAATTTAAGATGCATCTACAGCTAATCCCGCTGTCTGCCGCTCACTTGGCTGCATCATTTTCCAAGGAGTCTGTGCCACAGCTGGAGCGACTCCTCTGACCAGGGGCGTCTGTGGTTGAAGCCTACTAGTCCACAGGTCCAGGGAGGCAGGCAGCAAGCAGGCAGGCAGGCTCCGCTGTGCCTGACATGGAGCACCCTCACAGGGGGAACGACTGAGTAATGGCAGGGTAACTTGATCCAGGGCTGGGAGTGAATGGGAGCAATTCTGACACCTAAATCATAGCTGTGGGATGGGGGGGGGGGGGGGTAAAGAGAGAGAGGGGGGTGTACAGAGGGAGAGAGCGAAATACAAGAAGATACAAATGCGGCTGAGGAGATAGTGGGTGGGACAACGAGAGAAATGAGCCGTGAGGGTGGGGAGGACAGTATATTTGGGAAAGGGCCAAATGACTGAGGATGAAAGCAAACGCCTCTCTGCTGCCTTTCATGCACGTGCCGCTCCCACCGCTGGGGTGGGAGGGACCTCGGAGGAATGACAAGGCGTGGGTTTGAGTTTCAAATTCACAAGCCTGTCTCAGACAGTATAAACACACGTAGGCCCAAAATGACTTCTATTTTCCCTAATGTCTGACGCTAATTGAGAAATTTAGAGTGGTAGACAAAATAAATGTAACCCTCTACATGAAGGCAGAAACATTTAACCACAAAACAATGTGTCGTACAGGCTAACAGAATCACTTTGATTTATTTTTATGCTTTTCATTATTCGTTTCGTACTTTGGTTTTCAGGTTATTCCAAGTAAAGCATCATTTTAAAGACTAAATGTAATTCAGGGAAACCCAGCATGTTAAAACACAGTCTACAAATCCAAATCCAAAGTCGTGACATCCAAATCGCCCTATCCATTACATCACATGGTTGTTTGGATACTTTAATACAGTTACACTCAGGACTTAGACTCCAAACTACTGAGTAAAAAAACAGGCAAATACCTTGGGATCCAAGAACTCCATGGACTCTGGGCAAAATCTGGATTGTTTTTAAGATCTTTGTTATGTCAATTTTCTGCACTGAAGTTGCAGGGAACTGCAGAGGGCACAAAGACCCGTTTACTTATGATAAACCACTTTGTTTTTAGGTTTTTAAATTAATATATACAAATGTGGAGTCAGGGAGTATTGCATTTCACACAGACTGTAAGCATTGATGGGGGTTATAGAGGCAATAACCTTTAATTTTGCCTGAGGCCTCCAAGCAGATAAATCCAACCACGTGAAACTGTATTTAACTGTATTCATCACAGCTAACTGAAATAAAATAGCTAAATATCTTAGTGATAAACATATGCTTTTATAAAAATAACCAGCAACTAATCACAATCCTCCTCAGATCATTCATTATGAAATTAATATTTTAATCACAATTTAATAAATAATCTGGACAAAATGTCGTAAAGTTTAGAAAAATGCATTCAAGTTAAAACACCCAATCATCAATTTAGCTTATTCTGATACATACTAAACATCCCCTGTATAAGAAAAGTCCTTCACAGAAAAATCCCTGTTGCAACTACATTTAGTCAAGGTAAAAATACCCATATACACAAATTGCAAATACAATACTAAACCCCTGACTACAGGCCATGGTGCCAGTTTTTCATGACAGTGGCAGAAAACAACTTCCTTTTTAAGGCCTTTATTTACTGAGCTCGAATGGGGTTTACCGAAAAATCCTTGAACAGTAAAGGCTCGGCCTTATCTGTTGTTGGCTACCCCAAGTCTGGCGTCAGGGGTCCTACACAAAAGCAGCTCAGAACAAGTTCTGCTCACACCCAGATTTATGAAAGATGCTGTTACTGAACTCGTATCTTTACAGCTGTCTGTATTTTAAATTTTAAATGAAAGACTTTTACTATATCTACTATTATTTAGAAAATGGCCAGAGTTACTCTTTAAGATCTATCATAAACGCATCATTATAGCAAGCCAAATGACAAAGAACAGTGTTCATACACGGTCAACGTTGTAGTTTTAAGCACCCGCTTATGATGTTACCACACAATGACAAATTTTTACCACGCACACGTGGCGAACAAAATGGTTTTGCTGGAAGTGGAACATTGCCAGGAACTATGCTAATGCTCCAAGGAGCAGTCTAATATAATAATATGCCTTAGCTGCCTGCAGCCTACAAATCCTGTAAAAGTCAGTCATCAGGCTTCACATGTAATTTTCATTAAGTTTTCTTGGAAACAAGAGTTTAGCAAAACCAACAATTTAGCAGAGAAAGAAATGTTCACCAGACTATTACCGAACCACATCCTCCCTTTTCCATCCACAATATGGTCCCTATTCATTATTCAAGCTAGAGATGCACTTTCCTTGTTCTTCATCGCTCCACTCTTGACATCTTTTGACAGCACTTAACAAATAGGATATGTATCAGCTGTTTATAATTCAGGTATAACAACAAAAAAAACTTTATATAAAAAAAAAAAGACAACTTAAAGGTTTTAATCTATTAGGCTGGGTAGGTTGATGGACTACAGCTTGTTTTCTAACAAAACTTACACAAAGAGGATTCGGTCCTAAAATGCATCACTGAATTAGAGGGTGTATTAATGTTTTAGAGAAGCGCTGCACTATAATTCAGTTTTGTAGTGCCTTTATTGCAAACCATAACGCAGAGAAGCCATAATTGAAAAAGTGGGCCAAGCCTTAAAGCAAGATTTAACTCAGAAAAACAGAGCCAGTAACAGCTACAAAGCATCTAACCTGCAAGACTGTTTGTGCAGAATGACTCGCTGAATGTTGGGCTGTATTACCGAACCCCTAGTGTAAAATGTCAACAAGATTTGGGAACGCTCTCAGCTTTTTTGTTACTCTACTACTTAGGCTGCTACTTCAAAGGGTGGCAACGAGTGGCGCCTGGAGTACAAAAATCTAGTGTGTTTGTGTGCAAAAGTGTGTTATGGTAACACGATCTTGGTTATGATTAAGCGGAAATGTTAAGACAAGCATCTCAGTTTCCTCTGCCCGTTTCCAGCCTCCTCTTCTAGCCACATGTGAAACCACACTGGAACTGCTCTCGAGCCAAAGTAAATGCTAGAGTCAATCGCCTGGCATGTGTTTATACTGGATGCCAGCTTTACATGCAAGGCCCTTACTCATATTCTAGTGATAAACAATATGTTTTCTTTCATATCCACTGTTTGTGATGATCCTTAATGTGTGAAACTCCACTCTGTGTTTGTGTGGGGAATGATAAGGTGTTCCTCATACTGACTCACTGCTGTGAGTCTGCAAAAAACTAAAACAGTGAATGTGTAGGCCAAACAATTTTCCAAGTGAGCAGAAGCCGCTCTGACATGAAAAATACAAGTTAAATAAAGTAGAGTCAGAATCAAAGCAAATGTATGCATATATGATCAACATGGGTGTACACCACAAAACAAACTGTACAGACTGAATGGAAGACATATTGTTTTAAACAAGCTGAAATATTTTTGTATAATGTCATTTCAACACAAATTGTAACAGAAATATTTGTTGATTGAATATTTTCATTATCAATTTTATTAGTTAGCCAGTTATTTTCTCAATTACACGATTATGTTAAATATCAGACATGTATGACATGAGTCCTCTGCTACATGTTTCAATCTCTATCCTGTTGCCTGTCAGCTCCCAACTTGTGTCTATCTAATAAATGTAGAAATGCACCAAAAACTCTAGGATAAAGGAATAAAAATATCTTCATGTGTATGATGCTAGTCTTACTATTCCATTAGGGAGGAAACATGGCATATGTATAAATCTGTCAAGTGCAGGCAGAAGGGGACACTTAGGACTTAAGAGGGTGGTGCATACAACAAATGTTGCCCAGGTTCATCACCGGTCAGCTAGCTTGGGATCGTCAGACCATAGAACCTCCTTTCCGGGTCTCCCACATGCCTTCAGACAAACTCCAGCTCAGATTTGACCTTTTTTCTCTTTGCCACTCTCCCATAAAACTTGGACTGGCAAAAAAAATATCTGCACTGCTTTTTTGGAGAGGTCAACATTACCCCTCCACATTAAGACAAGTTTGAGATATCACAAGAAGATAGCACTTTAATTACTGTAGCTTTGTAGGTGTTTGTCAATTTTGTTTCTGACTCACACATTTAAATTTGGAGTACATTCATATTATTACAACCAGAGGTAAACTGTCTGATTACTGATTACTTCTGTCAGACTCCTTATACAGAAGGTATTGAAACACAAAAAGCTGATTCTAATCGTACTGATTCTAATTCGTCATTTTTAAAAATGCTACTGAACTGTGAACACCAGTGTAAACGGAACCTTCCAGCTTTTTACTGGGCTTTCGGTTTGGTATTTTTTTTCTGAAACAAATCAATTACAACAACAAGATTTCTCAGAGATGACAACAACTACACTGAAACCGGAGAGCATGGTAAAAATGTTTGTGACGGTGGTTACTGTGATCATCAAGAGCAAGTATAGAGTAAGTGTTGAATGAGTGTTTGCTGATCTGTGTGCTGTAGCCCGCTTTCCATCATCAGCACAAAATACTGCTAATACAGCACTTCAGCTACAAAAAAGGTGTTTCAGTGAAAACAATTTTTCTCTCTGCGGGGCCTAATAATGTTGCCTTAACATTAAGTTCGACCTTTTTTGACTGATGCGACACTATTAGATTGTGACAAGCACCAAACATTATACTGGAATGACACTGAAGCCCAAGTGACTCATAACAAAAAAAACACACACTTGTGTTTGTACTTCAAATCCCCTAGTTCTGAATTTGAACTGTAAAAGTGAAGCTATTACTGAAAACAAAACACTGCCTGTCCATTTCTCCTGCAAAAAGACCTAAGACGTGGAGCTTGCAGACCTTTACAGCATCTTTTCTGTGGAAAAAAAAACTGGGCTTCTGTAGATAGTGAAAATAATAACTTGTTGTATCTGGAAAGAAGAATGAGGAACACTCTCTGGAACATAGTGTATACCACAGTGAGAGCGATTTCCAGCTCCAATGAAATGGCTCTGCCTGGAGGGGAATTTTGTCCTTCCCCAAAATCCAGCTTCACCTCACCACAGCTGATCACAGTCCTCATTTTAACATCTTAGATGTATTTAATCCAAATCTTCACTCAGATCTTTGGTGAAATGCTTCAAATTGGCAGCAACACGGGTAACAAAACCAGTTCACTAAGACTAGAATAGTTGCCCAAATTCTAAGTGCCACATGAAATCAAGGCTTCAAAGCAAACCAACTGATGATGTACAATCTTTCCTATGGAACAGCAGGCCTGAAATTGCCCCACAGGTCAGACTTGGTGTGTATTTGTGTAGTAGGTTCCTCCAGCTACTAATGCAATAGGTTAGAAGAATAAAATAATTTTACAGTCCAACAACTCATACAAAAAGCAAAGCAGTTTAGTACTTTAATTAGTACTTGGAATCAGCGAGCAGTCAAACTGAAGTACTTTTAGGGGTATCTGGACATTCCTAGAACAGGAATTAGGGTTGGAGTTACACACTGGTTTCACAGTGTCCCAAAACGGGAGGACAAAAATGAACCGAGAATCCCACCAGTTTCCTGTAAGACTGAACAACTGATGCCACACATAGTAGAGAAGTGGCAGAGAAAAGGAGGCTCATTTCCATCCCCAAGAAACAAAACATTACATTTTGCAGAAATATTTTGAGCATCACAATAACGAATGTGGGTTTTTCCATGAGGGCTGCCAAAGGAGGAAACACACCACAACACATCCGAGACCGTTAGCATACAGAATCAAATATCACTGCAAGCCTTATAGCAACACACTGACTCAAATTCTTTGTCACCCGATATTCATTCTGATACCTGGACACTTTTATAGCAACGTGATATTGGTCATGTTATGTCTGTCAAATTTTAAATCTCTACATCAAACTGTGATGTCTACATGTTACCTAAAGCAGTAAATACAATATATTACTCTCTTACTAATACAATTAATTTCTTCAAAAACTGTGGGTGGTCCATCATATAAATGCAAAAACTAAACAAAGTGAGGCCAAGCAATGCCAGAAACACAGTACGCCACATGGATCTCTCATTGGTTGACAAATTTCTATCAAGTCACAGTTTACATACATGTTTCATCACTCTTCATCACAGTAAATTGAATAATACAATGTGTAATAAGATCCCACTCAGTCAATACTAATGGTACAATGTCTTCTGTTTAAATACATGGGTTTCAGAGTGATTTCATAAGTGTGATGCACATTTTTGCCGCTAAAATTGCAAAAATCACAAATGTGATGACTGGAAATTGTTAATGGTCTCAAGAAGGAAACCTGCCTTTTCGCTTACAGGGCAGAACGAACTGTTAGCTGCAACAACCTGATCAGATGGATGGATTTACACTGCAACTGCAAGAACAAGACCAGTTCTGCAGAGACAGCTCACCCTGCTTCTGTGCTGGCTTTTTGATAGATACTAAAGTTCTGTATTTCATATGCATTGAGCGTTTTCTGTGGGTAACAGGTAATAGGTGATTTTCAAAACAAGGAATAAAAAGGTGCAATTCACTTCCACAAGTATACAGGCCTTGTTAGCGTCTAAAGAACAATTTAACGTGTTTACATCTTGTTCGATGATTATTAAAGCTGAAAGTCAACGGTGCCCCAGTTACCGGCTGTGATGACGCCGGATGTTCCGCCCCCCGATGTGCGTGTTTGTAACCGTCCACACACACACACACACACGCCTTTGATCTAACTGGAAAACAGCTTCTTTACTGCATTTACCTTATGAATCCTTCATTCCTTTAGCTCCCAAAGTGACTGAAATAATATAGGACCGATTCAAACTATTTAAAGAGCAGAAAACCGAACGGCCTCTTCGGGCTCCATCTTGCACAGGTGCAACTACACTGCTGACGTTGAGGTCAGACGGTTTTCGCAGCATAAAAATAGTCCGTCCAGTCTCGTGCACAGCGCATCCTGGACGGCGGACGCACAGCTGCAGGCTTAGCCACAGGCCTGCTCTGCATCCGCGGCACACGTAAACACGCACACGCTCGGCGCAGGACTTCTCAGTTCCGTGGACCTGTCGGCTGTGTGTTGCATGTGTACTTTCGTGCAAAACGTACACTCTGTGCAGATTGTTGTTTGACTTTGAAGCTGTTGTTCATACTGTAAATGCTGACCAAACCCGGGGACTCTTCCTGCTGTAATTAGAAGCTACGATGATAACTGTGCAAGCGAAGCCCTGTTTGGCATCATTCCCTCAGCCTAAAAGCAGCGGACTGGGTGGAAATGTCGGATTAACTTTAAACGTGTCTCACCTGGATCCCCAGTTATGTGGAGGGAGCGCCTTCAAACTACAAACCGGCTCATTTTTTCGTAAATACCTGGTAAAACCGTCGATCCTCATAAATGTTTCTCTCCAGCCATTTTGAGCCAAACCGTCAACTTGACTTGGCGACGGGGGTGTGAATCGGGGTGAACACGAGCGAGTTATCTATCAGTAACATTTATCGGAGTGTGCACAGCAAAAGGCAGATAGACATGTTTCATGCTTCTAAATCACTCAGCAATATGTGTTTGAAAGGGACGAGGAACCAAAACTCTGCAGTCGTTAACTTCCTGTAACACCCCTTTTATGCAGAAGTGGTACGGCTCGTCGAATTCCGGGGACCTACTACGCTCCGCTGTCATCGCGGCCAATGAGACGAGCGGCCGTGTAGGAACGTGCGGCGGCGCGGCGCTGTCAGCGTCAGCGTCAGCTGAGCCAAACATGCGCCGTCACCGTCGTTCAGCCGCGGGATCAGTTCAGGACACTGCAGCAATGTGGTGACAGCAGGGCCGGTTCTTTCCTACGCAAGTCAAGCAGCGGCAAACAAAGCACGAAACCAGCATGTAAGTGAAACTGGTAACGGAGAAACGTAAAATGCGCAGTTCCACGGCAGGTGACGTGCAGCCAACAGTGGAACTAAAGGAACACAGCGACAGTTTCACATGTCACAGTCACAGGCAACTACGAGCCGGTGTTTTGAAGATTAGAAAACTATTTTTAATCCAGCAAACTCCCAATCTGACTGTCACAAGTTTCTCAACTTTTTTGCTGACAACTGAGTTTCTTTCTAATAGGCTGACACCAAACTGAAAGCATCACATGTAAACACTAAGTAGTGTGATCAAACTCTTGATGTTTCCAGTATTATTATTATTATTATTATTATTATTATTATTGTTCCGAATTCTTTCGTACGTTATTTGGCTTGAAAACAATATTCCAAGACGTGTGGAGAGCTGTGCTATGACTTTGTGAGTTGATCGCTAACGCAAAATAATATTTTCATGTGAGAGGAGGTCTATGGGAGTCTTTCATGAAAGTTAGTTGTAAAGCCTTCAGTTTCATTTGTGGAACTGCAATTGTGCAGAATAAAAAGTTTTTATCATTACTTTCATTTTTTAACTAGTCAGTGATTCCGATCTCTTCAACAGCCTCCTGCTGGAGCGTTACAAAACTGCAAATATGTAAAAACATTTTTCTTTTCTTTGTTTTCACTTCTGAAGTGTTGGATGCCTGCAATCCTAACATGTTTGTGGAACTGCAATTGTTGAAATAAGTTTATTTTCATGTGCCTTCACTTGTTCAGTAAATGGTTCAGGGCTTCCAGTCTCGCAGTGGTGAAGGCTGCGAGCAGCTGGCATGAAGCAATCCCACGCATTTTCTTCAGGAAATGGATAGGAAACAAATAATGACAGTTACAAAGAAACAAATCATTTATTCATTATTAGGATATCAAACAATGGGCATGAAAAATACAAATGTAAAATGTGGTGCAAAATATCATTAGCTAGTGTATTGGAAGGATTGACGGGATGCATGGCTCTTATCATCCTTAAGGAGAAGGTAGTTTTCAGAGCCTGCACCTTATAATGTTTCACATGGTAATTATACAGGCACACACAATACATACAGTATTTTGGACATGAGCTCGTTCATTCATCCCTATATTGCATTCTTAGATATTATTATATGTTAATACTGTATTACACTTTCATCTAACATCTATAGCTGTTATTCTGTTAAGGGTCATGGGGTTCTAAATAAAGTCTAAACACAGATTATGTCAGCATATCAGTATGCAGGACTGGGTGGTACTTTTAGCAAGGAAAAACAAAGAATATGCTTTCGGATTTTTCATTATGCTACACGCAGCTGTAAGAATCATAATGATGGCTACATTAATTATTGCAGCACAATAAAGGATGAATAAGCTGTGACACAAATTTAAACCTATGAACTCACACATTTAGACGTACATGTTAATTGACACCCACACACACACACACACACACCCTTTATGCTGGTGTTTCACACTGCATTTTTTGATGCAATGAAGCATGGTGTTGTTAGTTTTGCAATTTGAGTCACCTGGGGCTGCACATGTCCTGTTCTGTCAACCAGTGTCAGGGGCCACAGCGTAGAGTTTGTGGCAGGTGGTGGTGCTCTCAGTCTGACTGTGTTTGTTTGTGTGTGCGTGTAAATGTGTGGGTGTGTGCGAAAATGACAGACAGAAAAAGGTGCGTTCAGTTATACAATATGCTACTTGGGATTTCTCAGTCTTTTTCTGTTTCACACGCATTCTGAGAGGCAGCGGCGGTGACAGAAGCCGCGAGAACAAAGACATGTAATCAGGAACTCCAGTACAGGTGTTGTCACTGCTGCTTTTCTAAAAGGCTCTGTTTCATGCTGATAGTGCTCAGCGAGTAATATCAATATTTCTCATCTCACAAAACAGGATATGAAAGAGAGCTGCCTTTTTCTGCAACCCTTGATAAAACACGGTGGTACCACTCATGAGCATTTGTGTTTCATGACTGTAACACTTGATAAAATACTCAGGTGTCCATTTGAAACATACATTTAAATATCTGCCTAGCATTTGGCTATGCATAGAGCTCTGGACTATGTGAACTAGGGGCCTTTTTTTAACAACATAGAGGTCTTAACTATAGAAAAAGTAGTTGTGGCATCCCTACTTTGTGATCAATACAAGAATCTTTAGCTCGGGGCCAAATAGAATTAAGAATTGCTTTAGGATAATGACAATATCGACCAGCGCTCAGTAAAGCGTTTCAGTGTGGCAGGTTAATTCCCCTCTATGAAGGTGTACAGGGAGGCAGTCTGACTCAGGTTTGATGCTCGGAGTAATTCTCTCCAGCGTGGTGCTGCTGTAGCACTACGCACGGCAACGTCTTTCACCCTTGTACCACACAGGCATTTTAAGATGCTGCTGTATGATTAATGACATATTCTGTGGAAACTAAGTCATTTAAGAGTCTCTGCCATCAAAGGAATTGAGAAAAAAAAAGTTTGGCAAAACCACTATAACTGCAAGCTTATGGAAGAACTGATCTTCCCCATTGGCATCATGTCTCCATATCTGGGAAACCATATTCCTCAGGCAAATCATGGATTACATGTCATTAATTACAGGTCAGTATGAGTTATAGTAAGATCAGCCTGCATGGCATTAAGGCGCTCGCTCTAATATAACTTAATAACACAGTAACAGTTTAAAAAAAATAGGTTAGGCAAATAATCCTAGGAAAGAATTAGTTCGTTTTCATGTTAAACAAGCTCCTCTTAGGACAGATTATTAAAGATTATAGACAGATTACAAATTATGGCAAAATACTGTAAATATAAGTCGTTGCCTCTCATCCCCTTTCTTCTCTGTGCTGAGATTTATTTCTACAGCAAGGTATTTTGAGGGAGCAGTTCTTGTTCAGCTTCCCCTCTGTGAAAGTAATTTACCTTGCTCATTATGTGAGACATTGAGGTGTTTTGATGTTTGGAGATGAAAATGCTTTGAAATGAAATATTTTTTTTAGATGACTTAATTATGTATGTGTCCACTGTCAAGTTGAAAACTGCTGCTCCTGTGAGGGATATTTCAAGCGTACCTTTTTGCCATTGGCACAGAATACATTACCTCCTTTGTAACAGGCATTGCCGGGCACACACTCATAGGCAACCTTATGGAAATATTAAATGAAGAGGCTGCACACCTCAGTGGACACACTGAATAAGCATGAGCGGATCTTGTTTGTGACTCATAATGTTAAGGTTTGGTTGATTGTTGTTTTTCGCTCATTTGTTTCATCCTCTGCAGTTCTGGTTCGAGGATCCTGCCAAAGTCATAGGTCAACCTCTAACAAAAGACTCAAAATGAGACTGTGATGAGAAATCCGATGCCACGCATGTCTCCCCTGTAAACACCGAGCTACCGCAACAACTCTGTCCAAAGGTTGAAAAAGAATCGAGCAATATATGTGTTTATATATATATATATATATTTTTTTTACTCTACTATAACCAAAGAGTAAAGATGACAATTTGTGGTTTTTCAGGCAATTAATCCTGAACTATTTCTGCAGTCTCTGCTGGTTTTCTGGAAACCTCACAGTGACTGCAGGGGGCCAGTGCTCCCAGCCAGGAAATACTGTAGTCCAGCACGTAACCCCACTTAAAACCAAGACAGCCCTCCTCCCCTTGGCACTCGCATGATATTTACAGTGCAGACAGGAGAGTGTTATGGATCTTCTCATCTAACTCTCAACGAGAAGGAATAATAGTATATGCCAAAATTTGGAAAGATTCCTTTTAACAAGTGTTCCCAGTGCACGGTGGGCAAAGATGGAAAGATATGGAAAACAAAAGAAAAATATATACAAATGACACCATGTGTTTGCTTTCTTTTTTCTATTTTCTGGTTGCGTTTAGTGTGTCCAAGAATTTGTGCACATCTATTTGCATGTAAGTTTGCCAACGGCCTGACCTCCTCCTGGCTTTGTTACTCTTTGGATGTCTTCTCCGGTCCAAGCCATAAAGTCATAGCCCTCTTGTGCTCTCCAAAGTTGTAAAACATGAAAATGAAACACTAGTCAATCTCACTTTCAGTTTTGTCCAGATGTCATATTGAGTTTTAATGTGCGATGTTCTGCACATGTTTCTAATAGGCACTTCTGGTGCATGTCTGGCGTGCATCTTTGGTGTGGATACTCAAGAGGTGATCAGGACTGAGCCGTTGGGTTGCAGTACATGTGTGCACAAAGCTGAAAGAAGAACAGGCCTTTGTATAAGCGTCCATCATACCCCTAATTTGCTAATGCTATCTTAACAAAGATGGAGACAGTGAGTATGTTTGGCAGAAACAGAGTTGTGCCACATTCTACACACACAGCATCACTAATAATGCTATAAGAATTGGATTTAAATTTCTCCAACACTAGCTTACCGAATTTACCCATTGCTGGGTGAGTGTCCTCATCCTGAACACCTCATTACAAACACAAATGCACGACTATCTCTCCACATTCATTTCCAAAGGTGTTATGTTATTATTGAAGTCGTGCTCTGTGCTGGAATTTCATTTTGGGGCTCCCTTTTCACTCCTAAACTGCACTAGTGGCCTGTCGCCCTTTCAGCACCTCTCTCTGTCTCTTGTAAAGGTGTGGGTGGCCATGGATGGACCCTGAAGTGGCCACACGGACTCTGAGCTGTGAAATTACATTAAGCCGCCAGCCTAAGTCCCATGGCAATCCTCCCTTAATGAAAACTGTTTCACAGAGCAGCCTGCTCGGAGCACCGGAGACAATCTGTTTGACAACCAGGGCTTAATATGGAGAGGTTGAGTATAGGGACACCACAGTAATTGGCTGGCATTTTAGATGTTCATTTATAGTGCTCCGCCACTATTCATGTGCAGAGAAAAATGTTCTGATGTGCCACGAGTGTATGTGGGAAAGGAGTAGGTGTGTGGTATTCATATTCATCCAGTGAAAACGGCAGAGGCCTATCACAGACTGAAACATGCACACGCACAAACATATACCACCCACGTACTATTCACTCAAAGACTTACCATTGTATGTATATAACCATACAGTTTCAGAAGTGCTTCCTTGTAATGAAAATGTGATGTATCTGCGCGTAGGGGAATGCCTCATATTAATTGTATATGAAAAGGTCAAATAATAGTTATCAGAAAAAGCTTTCACCCTAAAAGTGTATTCCCCTATCTGCGTCTGCCGCAGTATAAACAGAGGTGAATGGAACTTAGTTGTCTTTAAGTATTGAAATGCATATTTAAACCTGGATGAAATAACCGTTTAACAGTCCAATGGGCCACAGTCCCACATCCGATTATCACAAGCTCAGCATTTTCTTTTAGCTTTACATTTTTTTCACTTCTTGTATCCCACTGTTGTGGTTTTCTGGCCCTCTAGTTCCCCTCTTGTCAACCCCATTTCCAGCGAAAGCCGGCACATTTTTTTAGCCTAGAGGCTTCGATAAACCTGGTGTACACTTGTTGGCCGGCAGCAATAAACAGAGTTGACAATTAACTAAACACAGTCAACCATTTTGCAATTAGATCAGATGTTGGCTAAAACTGACTAAAACTGTGCTAAAAGCGGAATGAATGTACAAGGTGGTGAGATATAAGCAGATAGATATAGATAGAAATAAAGTTGAATTGAATTGAATTGGTGATGTACGGCTCCAAATGTTGCTCATCTTTGACATCTTTGCTTTTTTTTTTAAAGTGGAGTAAAGTCATCTTGGTGTTTGACCTTGTGCTGTTTGCCCCATGTCGTCAAAAATTCAATTGATGAAACCTAAGAAACTTTCCCACAGCAACTTCTTAAAGACACAGTGACCCTATAAATGATAAATGGTCTGCACTCATACAGCACTTTTCTATCTGTTGTTTCTTAAAGTGCTTCACGCTGCTTCTTAGTTACTCACACACACTAAAACACGGACGGGGGAGCTGCCATGCAAGCTTTGTGCATATGTAGATTTCACTCTATATGTATTTATTTAATGTTTGTAAAATAACCCTTTATCAATGCAGGCGGCATAGTAGCTCCCATTTCCTATTTAAATTCTGAACAGGTAGGAATTTGGCAAACGTTTTCTTCTTGAAAAACATGTCTTCACTCCGTCACATGATTAATAATGTCATTGTGTCCCGGCAGTACAACTCAGTTCACACGTACTGTATTACTTCACCGT
The DNA here is from genome assembly GCA_033026295.1 of Channa striata. Classification (NCBI taxonomy): domain Eukaryota; kingdom Metazoa; phylum Chordata; class Actinopteri; order Anabantiformes; family Channidae; genus Channa; species Channa striata. The sequence continues at coordinate 877,880 of CM065169.1, forward strand.
GGACTGGTTTCATCTCTGAGAGAAGATGCTTCCAAAAATAACGCCTTCACAGACCGAGTTTGACGTCTATACAGGCGCACAAAACACTGTTCCAGCCACAAGGACAAATGAAGAGTAAAATTCAAGGGGCGCTCCAATAAATACAGTGTAAATTTAAACTGGGCTTTTCGGGGGACGGCTGTCTCCTTTTGACACTCATAAGAGGAAGGAGAAGACTGGGGCAAGCCTGAGTGGAGCCCGAGGTTGTGTGGGTGTATTCATGTCTACGTGCATGCATGCGTGATACTTTCATGCACACATCTTCTCTGGCCAAAACAAGTATATATCTTGGCCTGCTGCATAGACAGGCAACGTTACGTTCATCCTTAGGTCAGGCGCTCTAAGCCCCATGGCCACCCACCCCTGTGGAATCATGGGAGTGGGGGAGTGTGTGTTTGTTTGTATAACGCCAAGCTTCTCCTCCCCCGCTGTACGCCAATCCTCCCTGAGTTATTATCTAATGCGGATTTTTGACTCATCAAGTGAAGAAAGGATGAGACAAAAACAAATACATTTTATTTGACTTGCCTACACTTTTTCCACAGATTAACAGGGTGCATGGGGCTTTATAGTCAGCCCGAGATCAGTCACAATATTTGTAAAGTTTGATCAAATCACCCAGATGATGTCATGGGGGTTATCTCGGATGGAACACACCATAACCATGGTCACACGGATTGATCTGAGAAAAAGTTTAAAAGATGTCTATAAATAAAATTTTTAAGCCAGTGTCTGCAAGACAGCTAAACCTACATTAGAACAATGAGAAGCCATTGACCATATCTGGGTAACAGCAAATGAATTTAAAATTGGTATTTTAATATAATAATGTTACACATTGCCTTGCATAACGTAATCTACTAATGTAAATAAAATATGAATAATTTTGTAGCTTTTAGCTGTCCCAACAGGATATATTATCTGCCACCGTGTTATTCTTTGGCATCAGGACCTTTGTGGGCTTTTAAATGCCGCTTGCTTTCGCTACTCAGATGAGTGTCTGAACAGCGAAAGCATCAGTGAGCGGGGTAGGATTTCCCCCATCGCTGTTTCTTCTCGCATTAGGCATCAAAAGAACTTTCTAAGGACCAGTCTGACTTTGCATTAGAGAACATTGTGAGTTGTACATCCATAGAGCGTGAACCTGTGATATGTTGGCAGTTAAAAACAGTGGCCTTGACTCACTGTTTTATGCGGACGTCAGATGTCTTTCTCACATTAAGGAAATGTTATGGGAAAGAAATCTTGACGAGCAAGCTGACAAATGGCGTCATGATAATGACGTGCAGAAGACTCAGGCTGTCTGATGGGCGGAAGCGAAAAGATCTTAATGGCACCTGATATCAGCAGAGAAAGGCAGTGCGTGTTCTATTAGAAGACGACTTTACTTACTTTAATTGTGTTTGCTCCACAGCGGGGGCACCTTTGTGGGCACTTTATCGTCTGCCTCTACTGTGGGGGAACATTAGAGGGCACTTTATTTTGTTTGTTCTACAGTAGGGGAACCTTACCGGCCACTTTATTGCATTTGTTCTACTGTACAGGAGGCTTAGAAGCCACTTTTGTGCTCTTTGTTTGTCCATACTTTAGAAGGACATTTAATAGAGTAAAAAGTATATAATTCCAGCAGCATTGTAGTGGAGCACAAGCAAGCAGGAAGTAAAATGGAAACATTTTAATGAAGTACCTCTAAACTGTACACAAACATTTGCTTGTTAAAAACTTAAAGAAACACTGATAGGTGTTTCCACCCTGACAATGAAACCAAACTCGAGGTTTAAAATCAGCGCCTCCTTCATGAATGTGAGGCATTCAATTGCTTTGGGATGTCTGACCAGTGTTTTGGTTCTGTCCTGCTCACCTTTCCTGCTCACTGACATGTTTGAGGTGTGGCTCACTCTGACCAGTATGTCAGCTACTTCCTGTCTTGAGAGAAAAAAGCCAAAGAGGAAGACGGAAGTTGAGCGTACTCCGGCTCGGTGGAGGAAAACCAAGAGATTGACATCTAGTCCTCAAAACATTGTATTGTTGGGCTTCAGACTCTGACGGCATGCATTCAACTCCCGTTGAATACTTGAGCTCATATTTGTTTTAGGAGTATCCCCAAGTGGCCGACTTGACCCCAACAGACAGACATGAGAAAAATCTCAGGCTTGCAACCAGATCTGTTTATTTGCTGCAAGCTGGATTGTTAAAAAAAAAAATCAAAAACTGTTCTCCCTGCTTTTTGTGCACTGTGGCTTCATTTTGACTCTCAAATTGATCTTTTCTATTTTCCACAGTATCACTGAGCACTTTCTAAGTGTGTGTATGTGTGTTTGTGTCTGACTTTTAGCTGCGTAACAGCCTAGATTGCAGCTGAGCCGAGTGCCATGCTAGTGATAGTGCTGTGTGGGGGTTGGTGGTCTGTGGAAAGGGGAGGAGGACCTCACATTTAGCTGCCGTCTCTTGGGAGAGATTAAGCAGTTTAGTCTTTGCCGTGTCTCTCTCTATCACTGCCACTGCCTCCTGCTTCTCCTCTCTATTTGGAGCAGGCAGGGTGTACCTTTTCTGCCATCCTCCTTTTGCACTTTCTGTTCCTCTCTTCTATTCTCATTTCCTCTGCGCCTCCAATCGCTTGTTTTCTTACCATCTATCCTTCCCGCTTGTGACACTCTGAGCTCTTTTGCTTTCGCCAGGACAGTTTCTGTTTTACGCTCCCTCTCTCCCTCTCTTTTTCCCAGACATTCAGCGGATTCTCTTAGCTGACGGCACAGATGGCACAGAGCTAGAGGGGCTGTGGTTGAATCTGTGGGACAGAGCTGCCCCCCTCAACTGCACAACAACCCCATCTTTCTCCCACTCCCGATAGGCTGCTTGGGCTGGGCCGTCCCACTGAGCTGATCCCCTGGCCCTGCGTGGAGCACCATGGAGCTCAACCACTGCTCCCATTAATCTCCTAAACGATCCTGGACCTAAGAGGATCAATACTCATTTTCAGGGAGCAGCATGATCCCTTAATGTAGTGGAGGTTGGCTGCTTATCCCTCACTCTCCCCCCACCGATCCTCAGTTTCAACTCCCCATAGGAAGAGCAGTTGTCAGCCTTTCATTTAGTTAAGGCAATATGTCGTTTTTATTACCGACGGCATTATTCAGGTGAATAGCACCTACACACAGAGCCTTTATGATTATAACTGCTCTGTCTTTATTAGTTCAGGAATTAGTTTGAGTGTAAAGTAGCTGTTTTTACCAGATTAGATCAATGTCTTGTAATTGACTTCTCTGACCTGGCATTCATCCAAATAAAAGAGGGATCATCAGGAAGTCTGCATGTATCCAACAACATAACCAACTCTGTTACTTCCCACTGGCTCGGGTATGAACTCGCTCCAGTACAAAATACACAGAGATTAGCCAGAGAAAATAAATCACCCCGTTTTACACCACTTGATCTGAAACACATAAGAGATGTCTCGGGGCTATTTCGTATTGCTAGTGGTTGTATAATTGTTATTCTTTGTTTTCCACAGATGCTGAAAAATGACTTCATGCTAATAGCTGTGTGATCCAAGGAAAATGGGAAAGATTGGACTTTCCAGTGGATAACAAGAATCCTATTTTTCCAGGCTTGGTGTGCAGGAACAACCACACGGTTAGCTGAGCATCTCATCATTGATCTGTGCTGATGCAGCTTGTTTCTGTGGCCTTTTTCATCAGGGGAGGCAAAGAGACAGAGAGAGAGAGAGAGAGAGAAAGGGGGGGCTAGGTACCCTCCCCATCCCATGTCCCTCTTCAAACAGTCTGTCCGCTGGTCACCTGGTGCAAATTTGGAGATGTTGTTTATGTTAAAGCTATTACTCCATGTGTGGGCAGCCTGCCCTGAGACCTGGACTACTGCTGCTACTGAATTATTCAGCCCAGAGATCAGCCGTCCTGTGTACACAAGCTGTCACACGTGGCCGATACGTTGTCCGCTAACGAAGAGTTTGTTACCTGCAAAGTCTGTAAACATCAAATCTGGAAGTATGCAAAGATTTTGTGTAGGGCGATTTAGAAAAAATACTGAACTTGTACTCCAAATACATCTTAGAAAGATAGAAGTGAAAGTGATACCTTCAGCTTGTTCCTTTAATCCCTGCCAGTAATAACAAAATGTCATGGCTTCATTAAACAGAATGTCTTACAAGTACAGGACCCCCAACTTAAAGTAAAACTGGGTCACACAGTGGAGCTGCCACAATAAAATGAATGACGGCAACATCTCACATACCAGAGGTCCAGGCACCACAACCTTACAGTCATCTGCTTCAGGAGTAGTCGCACCCTCACAGCAACTGCTGCTGCTCCTCTGACCTATAATTGTGCGTCATGGGACGTCAAGCATCAGTTCATTCCGAGCAGTTCATAAACCTCATCTGTCCTGTCACCACAACTTTCCAGAAGAATTCACCTCAAACATGTGATCCCGGATTTTTTATTTTTTTATTTTCTATTTACACAGAGCCCAGTGTGATAAGTGGCGTACGTGTGTGTCTGTGTACTGAAGTGTGATTGGACGCAGCCTGAACCTGCTGATTGTGCTGGCATGTCTGCGTCCTCTTCATCATCACTGCAGCGAGCTCGACTCGGGAGAACAACAGGGTCTTTCTTTAGGTGGAAGATTGAATCAGTGATGACAGTCTCATGACCTCTTCCTCTCTCTTCACACACACACACACACACACACACACACACAAACAGACACAGTCTGTTGTGCTGCTATCCTAGTGGGTCCACACACACACACACACACACACACACATAAACAACAGGTTGAGTCAAAGTTGAGCAGCAAAATCTCATACTGGTAGACGTTTATTGTAACATAATAGTTAAATTGGTGCGATAAACAGCACACAAACTCACCGTAAATAGTTTGTGAAATTATAAATTTTGCAATTTATAAAATGAATTACCAAGGCCTACACCTTTCACTTATGCATAAAATAGCTGTACCTCATGTTTAAATCCACGCTGCTCACTAAGAGCCAGGTACGTCGCTCGTCCCTCTCACTTCCAGCACACGGAGCGACTGGTACAGGCAGCGTGGTGCGGGGAGGTGCGGGAAGGTGATGTCGTAAAGCTGAGTGTCGTAAACCAGGTGCGGATAAGGGGAGGTGAAGGGGAGGGAGGAGAAGGAGGGGGAGAGGGGGTGAGAGAGGAGGTGACTCTCCGGCAGCATTTAGACACAACGAAAGGATCATGGCGGATGGCCCCAGGTGTAAGCGCAGAAAGCAGGCGAACCCGAGGAGGAACAGCGGTGAGTAAAACTACTTCCGACGCGGACCTTTTCTTCGGGGAAACCGTCTACAGGCGGTTCCGACCGCCGGTAATTTCAGCGGAAAGTTTGGGAGCCCGCAAGTCCAGTTTTTAGTGAGACAAAGTGTTGGGAAGTAGCAAGTGAGCGCTGTATTACAGCCCTATGTGGTGTACCGTTATACCTGGGTCGCGTCTCTCCCTCCGCCTAGCGGTCCGCTGCACCGAGGACCGTTACACGCACCTCACCCTCCTATGATCGGAGCGGCTCTTCTCACTTTATGACCGTTTCAGCTCTTTGAGACACTTTGAACCTGTTCGAACAGTCCACGTCCATTGATTGGGTTGCGTTTGATCGAGTTTCTAAGCCCACCACCAAACTCGGGACCTGTTTCTGGGGGCTGCCTGGTCGCTATTGCGGACCTCGAGATTATAACGCGACGTCCGAACAAGTTGAACAAATGAGTAAATGTAGCAGAGTTCGGCCGCGCGGACACCGTGTGTGTTCGGACTGGGAGTTTCGGACTCTTCGGGCTGTTCTCTGGGAGCAGGTAGCTGTAGGACACTGTTGCTGCACTACGACCGAACGCACCGAACCGTCCCGTGGACGCGCCGCCGATCGGCTTCAGAATGACTCGGCATCAAAATGTTTGAAAGGAGAAAATGATTCCGAAGCAGAATGTTCTGAAGCAGGTTTTAGTCCCGTCACAACCCTCCAACTTAAGACCGTTTGAGTTCAGTGCGGCTCACGCCGTCCCCGGTACATGTTCGGACGAGGACACAGATACTAAAGTACCGGGAGAAGCTCGGTAGAACCACGGACGGGATAACGAGGTTCCGGACAACGAGGAGTATCTCACGCGCTGTTTGGCCCATATAAGGGCAGCGGATCCGCTCCTGTCGCGCGCTGGGAATCCTGATTCTAGTAGGACCCGATTCGAGCGGACCCTCCAACACACGCGGTTCCTCCTTATTCCATCTGCTATTTCTTGCTTGAATACAAACGGCAAATTACAAATGATCCATAATGTCCGTTTATTAGTTTCATTATGCGGCGGAGCTCGGGGGGTCGGGACACTCGGATAAACACGTACATTTGTTCGGTTCATTTCTACTGAAGAACTTGCGCGTGGAAACGTTCGGTGCGTGGACGTCGTGGGCTGCTGTGGCTCCGCGACCGCTTTTATTATTTCAAACAGTTGCATGAATAAACACAACGCTTCTGTATCTGTCTGTCTGTCTGTCTGTCAGTCATTCTCGTGTTGTGCCACCCAGTGTAACTTGAAGGAACTGGGTTAATGCAGGAAACTCAATGTTTTTTTTGGGTCAAAACAAAAACTGCACGAGGTGAAGTCGGATGGTTGTGCGCAGCTGAAAACGGTCCGTGGGAGGGAGAATGCGACCAAATGGTGTTTTCTGGTGCGGGGAGGCTGTCGTGTGAATTCTCTGTGGCTGCCTGATGACTGATGTAAAGAGAGGCATGTTTTTTCATGTCACTCCGTTTTTTACATGCTATATTTAACTTTTAATGCATCCACAAGCTGCTGAGACAACCGTCAAATAACGGTCCAGCTCTGCCTTGTGTGAGAGTAGGAGGGAAATTATCGGCGTTCACAGTTCATACACCTCAGGACATCTACCTGTCCTTTGTTGTTTTCTATTGAACTTAACAGGATTTTAATAAACCTTCTGAACCCCATTGATATTCAAATCCAGATCTTTAAAGATACAGATATGTTTCCTGTTACTTTGCCCCATTTGCATTTACTTCAAAGGCTTGTCATTGTGTGCTGTGATCTGTCATGTAAATCTACTTCTCTTTAAAGTACATTTCTTGGTATTTTATGATGATTTAGCCTGGGTCTTGTTACACTTTTATAACAAATTAGCCGTTTGTCTTTGTTAGAACTTACCTGTATTTTCTTTTTTAAAGTCCATTGTTTGGCCTCGCACATTTAAGCAAGACCTCAAGTTGTGCCCAACTTGTTACAGTCGGTGCCTTTGCCAGGTGGCTGGCTAAAGGCAGGGGAGCGGACATGGAGGTGAGCTCCGTTCCCTGCTGTAAACAGAGAGGTGTTAACAGCCTGCAGGACGACAGGTGTTTGCAATCGGTGGGATACTACAGCTTTCTTTGTCACTTCTCCCCAGTCAGCTCCCCTTAGGAGCAGCAGCAATGGTAATTTAACACAGCGATTTGTGAATAGAGGAATGTGCCCAGTATTAACATTCTTTGCAAAAATAAACAGCGCTGTGCTGGGGCAGCTCTGTACCTATGTGTGGCTTGTGGAGCAGTGTTGTGGAGATCATTTGAAATGAGTGAGCCTACAGGTAGCTCGGGTTTCTTTTTATTTGACAGTATCATTGGGTCATTTGTCTGGTCACCTAGTGTTTCCTCTGTCCTCTTCTGTCTCTCTTACTGAGTTATATTCACACTCATACTCACACCTCAGTGAATCATGCATCGAAAAAGGAAAATGAAGTTGTGAGCTCGGAACTTGGCAACAACTTATGTAATGTTGAGGAACATGTTTATAGGGCTGGTAAAACTATACTTAAACTATACTTAGTGCCCTGGTCTCACTTACTCTGTCTACGAGGGATTGACCATATCCTGTAAGATTGTGGGAAAATAATAAAACACGTTGGTTTGACTAATTTTGTGACACAAGCAATGGTTTGGGCCATGGTGGAGACTAGTGAGGGTGGGGTTTGGCTCTTTAGCTCCACATGCTGCTTCAGTTTTTAAAAGACATCTGTTTACATTTAAATAGTCCACCTCTGTTGTGTGAAGAGTTTAGCAGCGGAGGAAATATTTCATTTATCTCACTGCTTTTCACCTACTTCCTCAGCAGCTTTATTTGAAAATGCCAAGTAAGAAGAAAATCCCCCCGCCTCTGCTCTCTCCTTACGTCTTCCCTCTCACTCCTTCTTCCAGAGCTTGTCCTTTATTTGGGAGGAGTTCAGACACAGTAGCCAGGGCTGCTGTTGATTGCCCCCTGACCTAGGCACCCATGCGTGCATAGAGTATGACTTCACTTTCCCCCGTGCCATTGTGAGGCTTCCAGCATGTTCAATTGTGTTTGTGTTTAAGTCTGTTCAATGAAAGGGGAAGAGAGGAGCAGGGGGCTGTGGGAGCTGCAGCTTTTTCCCTCCTTCTTTTTATCCATTCCTCTCTGACCCCTCAAACCATGGGCTCCATGTTCCCTGCGGAGTAAAAAGGGGGTGGGGGATAGAGAGAGTTGGTGAGAATTGGCTGAGGTGGTAAAAGAATTTTACAACAGGTGACAACTGAGGGAATGATGCTGGCAGATGAAAAGCATGATATGAAAGGAAGCTATTTGATAGATGCATGTGGATTTTTAGGCTTAAAGCAAGATGCGTGGTGTGGTTCAGACATGCATCTGCAAAAAAGCCTGCACAGTTTATATAGTTTACTACCTGCTTACTTTTTTGGGGGGATTTTTGGGGATTTGGAAAAATGATTTGTTTCCATCCTCATCCGACCATTGAGCAGAGTAAAAATTATGTAACGTAAAACCACACTCCCACCTCTGTCGAGGCAGTTTAGTGATTAGCTGCTTCCATGGATGCTGCGTGCATTAGCCCACAAAAAGGTAAAGAAGGAGTTTTAAACCCAGAGTCAGTTTCAGTAACCCCCTTAACTGCGCTTGGATGTGCTTTATTAGGGTTTGTGTGGCTGAATGCTTAAATGAACCATTGTGTATTCAGGCTTCGGTGAGAAAGCCTGAGGAGAAAGAGCCTAGTTACCTTTGCAGTTTGCCTGCTCTAGCCCATACACTTTCAGTGACAGAAGAAAAGGCCCATTCAATGGGCCCGGCATGGGGAGGGAGAGCCCTTTTCACACTCGGCTTGTGGGAAAAGTCTCCTCCATACTGTGCATGCCATTTGCATATGACCCATTCTTTTCCCAAAGGTCCCTGCGAGGGAGGAATCCGTGGAACGTTTGCAGAATTCATCAAATCCCTCTCTCACGTGGCCCTCAGGCTCTCGAGGGTCTGCGTTGCAGCACTCTGTGTAACATTTTTGTCTTGGAAATGTACGCGTATGCCTGTGTGACGCGTACTTGTCTTAACATTAATGCAGATGCATCCCTGTGGCATTTCTGTCCCGTGTGCTTTAAAGTGGCAATGTCTGATAATGGGTATGCTGTTTTAAATGTCAGGGTGAAGGCTTAATTTGGCTCAGCAGGCAGGAGTTTCCCCAAATCCCTAGCTTGGGCCGTGAGGGGTCCATCTGCATGACAGGACAATGCAAGGGGGGCCGTACGCCTTGGAGGCTCCCAAACTGCTGATGACGCAGCAATACATGGGTTGCCAACAGTGTCTCTGAAAGTTGTTGTTGGGGGATGGTAGAAAAGGAGATTGGGTTAAAACAAGGATGAGGCGATGGGGGCTTGAAGCGACACATCAGCTCAGTGAACTGAACAAAAACACAACGGTCGCTCTGGAGCAAAATGTGGCCCCCTCCCGCAGAATACCGGCCTGAGCTGCAACCAGAGGTGCTACCTCGATGTGAAACAGCGTATGGATCAGCATCCACATTCACCTGCTTTTTGCCTTTGAGTGAGTTGTGTCAAGCCTCCTCTTCTCCTCTCATCCATCTCCCGAGCACCGAGTCAAGAGCAGACAGGTGTGTTTGCGAGATGACTTTATGAACTCTCCAACTTCTTTTCTACTGTCCCTTGTTCATTCTTCATCTCTCAATCCTCCTGAGCCACTCCCCACAGGTGCGGGGGTGAGTGATAATATTGTCTCGTAGTGCGTATACTTGAGGGAGAGATTACCTCGAAATTGCTAGTGAAGGTAAATATTGTGTACAATGTGCCTCGCTCTGACTGTTGATGTGTGTTTTTAATCATGTATTTGGTGGCTGCTCTTCAGGCTCAGAGCTCAGACCCTTTGGGTCTGTCTGCAGACCCCTCCTTGTTTTCCCCCATCATCACCACTGCCTCCTTCTTTTCCTTCCCACCCATCTATCCTGTCCCCTCCTTGTAGTCCTCAGTGGAGCGGTTAATGAAAAAGGCCAGACTGACACAATAGGCAGAAGGCGGGTCTGGTGAGGGGGTCTTTGCCAGCTTGTGTTTGTGGCAAAACCTCATCAGGGCAAACCTCTCCTGTAGCTGTAGCCGCAGACCACCGGACCCTTTGTCATGTCCTTTTTTAAGATGTGCTTGGACTTGTTACAGTCCCACAGTGTTTCTGTCTACAGGGATGAAATTAGTCGACATCAGATGAGGAATAATCCTCTGTCATGTATTGTGCTTTGAACACAGCCAAGTAGCTGGCTTTTTGCCAGCCCATTATGATGACCATATTGATTTTCCTCTTCGTAGAACACAGAACTGATAATGGCCCTCCTGAGGGGGTACACATTCATATTCACATACTTATTCCAGTTGTCCCAGGGGCCACAATAACTAACAAATCGAGTGTCCCTCTGTCCCCAAAACCCGTGCAGTGAACTAGCTAGGCAAGACCAGCCCGGTGACAGCTCCGGCAGAAAAAAACCTTAGTCACCCTGTTTGTTAGTCGGAGAGAAGGCTGGCCGCTGTGCTGGATGTCGACACGGAGAAACATCCACGCCGGATTAATGAGGGAAGAATGGCCAGTCGGAAAACAGAGGGAGGGCAGAACAGAGGGAGGAATGGAGCGTCGGAATCGCCCCATTTAACCCATGAGTGTTTTGTTGAGCTCCCCATGACCCCAGTAGTGTGACCTAACGTAAGGAGGCAGCAAAGCCTTGTCACACTTATTGACTGTTGTAAGAAAGAAGCTACGTTACGTCTTTGTTTGAAAAATGCAAGTCCGTGAAAAACTACAAAGGACATAGGAATAACTATTGCAAATTTTAGGCAATTATTATAATCGAAAGTGGAAAACATTAACAATCAAAGTTTGGTCGTTGGGTTAACAGTCACTTTTAGGTAATGAAGTAAAATACTGTTAAAATGAAATACAGTATAAATGAAAAATAATTGTCTTTAACCACTGATACAACTTCAATTTGAAGAAAAAAAATCTATATATTCGCTAGTTAAAGTTACAGTTGGCAACATTTTCAGACTCATTATCTTAACGTGGAGTCGATGCTGGAAGCCACCTGTGACCCAGACTCTCGAACAAGACTGGCTTTGCTTCTAAAAGTGAGGGTGACAATAAGAGAAAAGAAGCATTTCTGCTTGATTAGAAAGTTTGACAGCATTGTAATTTATTGTTTGATAATTCATTTGATAATTACTGCCTGAAGGCCTGTGCATAGTGAGGTTCACGTGTAAAGAGTCAAGCAAAACTACATCAGAGCAGAGAGGACGGATTTCTATCTTAAGTAAACATCTCTTTATTCAAATGAAAATTAAATAAATTGTATAAATGCTCAATTATTAATCAATGAATGTATTCATTATTATCACACTTAACGCTGTATGTGTAGGTTGGTAGGCCCTAAACAAAGACTAATGAAAGAATTCTACAGTTAGTGTAACTTTAGTGTAGAAATACTATATTTCTTAACTTTGTTGGTGTTTTGTTCCTTTCAGTTGTGTGTGAATGAGTAAATGTGGTTTCTGCAAGATTTTCCCTCTTCCTCCTGGCCCCCGTTTGAGAAACACCTGATTAAAAAATGCATGTACACCAGTTCTTCATAAAAAAATGTTTCTGACTCCTACTTATTTTTACTAGGCCCAAGTATTTCTTTTATATACAGTACAGGATTCGATGTTCTGTAGAGTAGCGCTGACCAGCCATTAAATACAGGCTTTCTGCTCTTAAAAACTACAAAGAAGACGTCTTCTGTAGAGCAACATACACGGTGCAGTGTCTTTTTATGTGTGGTGTCTTACTTTGGAGACAGGAACTTAGCCAAGGACCACCTGTCCCATCACACCTGTCCTGGCTCTGTTCATCCCTGCCAGTGTTCAAGTGTTTGCAGTCAGAACACTGTGGGGCCTCGCTGAGCACGTTCCATAAATACGGGTTTACAGTGGGTACCTCAGATCTCCGTGACGGGGTTACCGTACATCTGTCTTCTTCTTCATGCTGACAGAGCCCTCTCCCATTACACCGGTGCTGTATCTCCTGCCTGCAAGTCAATGAAGCTTGGACTTTAATTGATCATGTTTGGAGTTGTACAACACTATTAATTAGTTAATTAGTGCTCAACACTTGTTTGTTTGTTTTGTCCTACTGTCCCGTCACAACTGGGATCATTAGTAGTTAGCTGCATGCCAGTGCACCCACATCCGAAAAAGAGGACGTACGTTCAATTTCATTCTGTGACGCTCTAATTCACTCGGTCTCATAAAGTGCCTCGCTCTTCGGCCCTTTGAGTTCTGTGCATTCTTTTCCTTGTGCTCGCTCTTTCTTTCATACCTCTCTGTGGCAGCTGCTTTGGCTGTGATTCTCCAGCACCAGCAGGTGCTGTAGGCATGCAGCAACTCAGCTATACAGCACTCATAAATAACACCTGACAAAAGTATGAGAGAGCCGGAGCTACAGCCAGAGTGAGGGAGGGAGGCAGAGATTGAAAGTTTCCTCTGGCAGGAGAACAGGGTGTGGCTCACGGTCAAATGCTGGCCTTCTCAAGAAGGACATGTTCGGAATACAGAGAGAGAAAATGTGAGGGCAGCAGAGAAAGGAGGAGGAATTCGAGCTTCTTTTAATATTTATACTGCCAATGTGTTGTCTGTTTCAAAGTTTTTACTCTTCCTCAATGCCAACTTTTCAATAAACCCCTTTCATGCAAATTTCTAGTAAATGGATCTTTTTAAACACAAGGCCAGCACTAAGTGACTAGTTAAGGAGGAACTTGAAGTCGGAGTAAGGCAGCGTAATCTTTTCTGTAATTAGGATGTAAGAGCATGGAACAATGTTAATTGTGCTTTAAAAGCAAATGAAGAGGTCAGGAAAAAAAAATATGCACACTGTCATAATCATCATCAGTAATGAACCAGCACTCGGAATAAATGAACCCATAAATCAGCCCTGATCAAGGACTGTTAATGAACAAAGCTCAAAATCAAATCCAGGCTGTCTCTTTGTCGTTTTACGTTCTTCAAATCCACCAACAGCAGACACACTTCCTGTCTCATCAGAAGCTATCGATCAGCTTCTCGGGGCGAAGGTTAGTTTGTCATTTTCTCTTGCCTCACCGTGAACAAAACCAGGAAGTGTGTGAGAGATTACGGCCCAGGATGCAACCTGAAAGCCCTTTATCTCTGTGAAAACAAGAGGCTTCCTGCGGCCCTGCTCCCATCCAGGCCACCTCCCCCCCCTCACATGGTCGGCCCCAGCACCTGTGGCAGCCTATTTAAGGCTCCTCATCAGGGGCTGCAGAGACCACAAACCAGGGCAAAAAACATAAAGGCCTGGAAAAAGAATTAGTGCTAGGATCTAGGCCTGGCTGTTTCATGCCACACAGAATAAAGAGAAAAAAGCATCTCCTTTCAGACGCATTAAAAAGTGGTTGGCGCTGAAGGGTGAACGTCGGACTGAAAGGTCTGTTTTTTACTGCTGTGCACCTCACTGTCGAGCTGAATCCTGGAAACGGGGCTAAAGATTAGTGATTTCCAAATGGGCGACCAGTGATTTCCAAATCTTGCAGTCACTTCTGTCTAGCCCACACTCAGCTGAGAGTGGGCCGGGCCAGCGTGTGACACATAGGCGCACAGATAAAACAGCCTCCTGTTTGCCTGTCATGACATTGTCATTCATTTGAGGAAGTTGTGACGTAAAATAGCTCTTTTGTTTCTTTTGTTCAGCTTTAGTGAAACAGTTACCTAATCTTCCGATCCCTCCTTGTATTTAAGCGACTTTTCCTCTCAGGTATTTTTGATAAGTAAGCAAAGGCTCTTTGAGTCTCGTTGGTCACCTAATGTTGTGTTGTTAACCCAAAGCCCCAGCCTTAGAAAACACTCCCTTACTCCTTTGAGTTGCTGCCACAGCTGGCAAGAATGGTTTGTCTTGACAGTGGCCTGCGTTGAATTTCAATGACCCCAGTCCTCCCCCCGTTTTTTCTTTTTTTAATGCCATCGCTGCTAACTGCCTCCTATTCACTACAGTGTCCTGACTTCCCAGAGGGACCTAGATAAACAAGGGCTATTCAGTCAGTGAAAAGCCCACCCCCTGCCAGCCTTGGGCTCTCCTTGTTTTAGTGCCAGGCTGCAGCGCATCGCGCTTGCCACCAACGCCAACAGCAGTGGGCACCGTGCCACCAATTCTTCAGCCACACACAGCACACTTTTAGAGGGACTGAACTTAAATGTGAGGACTGACAAATCCAACATATCGACGATTGTGTGACAGCTAGAGTGGTAGAAGAAGGAGGCATGTAAGTGTTTTTTATGTGGGTGTAGAGCTTCTTTATTAATGCGTTCTGAATATGAGAGGGAACGTTTATCTTTAGGTGTGGTGTGATGTGATGTTGCAGGCCAAGCTTACTTCCTGTTGTTAGAGTCCATCAGGGAGATCAGGGGTGGGGGATGCCCCCATGAGATTACCTCGTGAGAGTCACATGGTCTGGCTGCAGTGCATTTACAGGCCGTGTTTTGTGTGTCTTTGTGTATCTGAGTGTTGTAAATGTGGTTTGTGAGTGTAATTATAACTACCTGAATTTGGACCCAAGTGTGGACTGTCTCTAACGCTCTCTCCCTCTTTTTTGTTTTATTTTCTGCCCGTCTCTCCAACCTTCCCTGTAATCAACAGATCTCAGAGGAAAACCACACATCTCCCTTGGGCAGCCCCCCCCCCCCCCACCAGATGTTTAAAAGCTGTTTGTTTGTTTGCCCATTGGACGTCACTTTGATTGATGCCTACCATAAACTGTGCCTGCACACTGATGCCACATATGGCAGAGTGAAGTCCTTTAAAGTGAGAATATAGAAATGGAGCAGTTAAATTGCATCACTGGTTGTCCATAGCTACTGCCGATGAAATTATGACAGATGTCACTGTGATCCTGGAGGCTGCAGAACATTGGTAACCAAGAGGCACAGTGTCTCCCAGACTGCAGTGGACCTCCTGTTCAGCCTATCTCCATCAGTCCCCAACTGGCCAGCTAATTTAAAGCAGTGCCCTTCTAATTGAATAGCTGTCTGATAAATCTACTGAATCAGGACAGATGTTCGATGGGGTGTGGCAGTGACACAGTGTCTAGACGGGCTGAGAGGTGAGCAGACGACTCTAACGTGATTCAGATCCAAAGGAATCTCATCTCTGTGCCCAACCTACTACTCTGCTGGTTGCGTCTGATACCATAGAACAGCATTTTTTAACCAAACACGTTCCTCCTGAGAGTGTGAACGTTCCCAGGGGCAGAATATCTCAGGGTTATGTGGATTATTGTTGACACACAATGATCCTGAAGTACACCCTCAGAAATTACATTATGGTTGATTGAAGTGTGCATTATGGTAACAAGGCAGCAGGCTTATATTTGGGTCAGGCTTCATCCAGCCATCTCCTTAGGAAGGGTAGATGCCTAGTGCTGAATTCCACCTTATAATTGTATTGTCTTGTGACAGATAACATTGATGTAAAGCTCTTTATTGTTAACGATGAGTCTGTTGAACCCAGGCACGCTCTTCCCCCTTGTCCTTTGGGAGCTTATCCCTCTGGCAAGGCTGGCTGTATTTTTATTAAAGCCCAGGTTTAAATGAACCAGGTCCTCCGATCAACAAGCAGATTAACCAACTAATAAAAATACATCACAATGTATAGAGAGGCCCCCTTTGAGGCTTTGGATATTAATATACAAATATGCGGGATTACTGTCTGCTGCTGTGGTCTTGGAGAGGGGATTAGAGTCCTGGTCCAGACAGATTGATCTAATGTGTGTGTAGGACTAAACGATTGCTGTGCAACAAAGCCTTTCTACACATAAAGACTGATCCCCTCCATCTGATTGAGACGTCAGAATATCCTGCTCTGTTTGTGGATCACTCCCATTAAAGCTGTGGGTCAGTGCTCACCTGTTGAGACAGAAATATCTTACTGGTATTTTATACGAAATTCTTCACATTTTTATCAGTAATTGTAGATTCCTGTGCATCAAAGCTGCCCCCATGTTTTCTATTGTATAAAGTTATAAAGCTACCAAATACATTTGATAGCCTTTTTGATGATTGTGTATTCTTTGCTGTACGCACTGGGTCAGAGGGCATGTTTCAAATCATATAAATTGCATATTAAAATATATACTTTCCCTAAAAAAGAGAAAATATTGATTCCAAATGAAAGTGCAGAATCAAATGGTTTTTCTACTGTGTTTTCCAATGTGCTGTAAGATAAAAACTCAAGAAATAAGACAGTCAGTCTTAGTTTTCTCTGTCTGAATCCCCAGCGTGTCTCACTCAGGATTAAACCGTTGCCTCAAAGGAAACCATTGATGGAGGCACATTTGTTCTTTAAGGAAAGATGATTTATGCGCAGGCAAATTTCAAATTCTTGGTGAGCTACAGCTGACAAAATTGACTGTAGCCTTAATTACAAAAAAGTGCAAACATGTGTAGCCTTATATGCCACAGATGTCCTAGAGATAGAACTGGGCACGTGTCCTTTACCTGTTTTAACATGCGGCCCACACACAAACACACACCCCAGACTGTTTATCCCCAAGGGCGCTCAGCCAAAGGAGAGAGAGACCCTTAATCATGTCCCTGTCCCATGTCCTCGTTATCAGCCACGATTAATGAGCTCTCCATTAATGAAAAAAAAAACAGGAGGTGCTAACCCCTCCTGTAGGAGAGAGGGGCAGGAGGGAACTGTGTGTGTGTGTGTGTGTGTGTGTGAGGAGGGGGCTGATATTAAATGCTCCCAGGGTACAATGACATCACCTTCCAAGGTAGATATGATGGCTGTCACATTTAGCTTTTGTTAGGGATGACAGGGTGTGTGTCTTTGCTCACAGTGTGTTTGCATGCATGTGTGTGTACATGGAGCCTTGCATTCAGGGTTTTGATTGTTGAGCCCAAACTTCTGGGCGTTTAATCTGTTTTGCCTTTGTATATCTGTCTTTGTTTTTTGTCTCTGGTGGTGGCTGCACAGTGTGAGCAGGGCACGAGAAAGGGAGGGAGGCAAGGGATAAGGAGTGCATGATGAGACAGTGGAAGAGGAGGAGGAGGGGGAGATGAAGAGAGCGGCAGGTGCAACGGACACCCGGCACAATCACCAGCACTCGGCAAAAACGGTGACAGGAAATCAAGGTTGTCTTGGTAACCTGGCACTATCGATTAAGCGTGGCCGTCTCCGAGCTCACATCAGAGTCCCGGTGGAAATGGGGCTGTGTTGGGTTTCATGAGAGAAGAAGAGGGAAGGGGAGGAGGGTGAGGAGCTAATGGTTGACTAAGACTGAGCAAGAGGACAAGAAGTAGTAGGTGAGGAGAGAAGAGCTGCACAATGTCGAGGACAGGTGATTGCGTCTCGCTCAGAAATGTCTCACCAACACTGCGGTTCCACTCTTCCTTTTTATTATTGCAAAATACTTCTCATCATCATGTCACGTCCTTCACAGATTTCTGCCAACATTTAACATGCCTGTTGCCCTCAGTCTGCTGCTGACTCCTTTGTTCGCTCTTCCCTGCATCTGACTCTATACGTTGGTCTAAGCCAGCGCGGATCTCTGTGTTTCCAGGTCATTAGCTCACATTGTGCAGTTGTGGCACACGTGAAGAGTCAACTTTTCTTTCCGGACAGGACACGCAGATTGCTCTGTAAACTCCAGCCTGTGCACAGAGATTTCACCACAGTTGTACACTAAGGTGGTGTTGTTGCATAAGCCTTGTGCAGAAGTAATCAATACAGAGTATTGACTTGTCAGGAGGAGTATGTTCGGTTGATACTGCTCTCAGTTGGTGTATTTTAGACAGGACATGTCTCTTTCACACTTACACCCCCTCTCTTTCTTCCCCCCTCATGACAGAAGTTGGAAATCATTTGGCCCCAGATCCCTTGCAGATGTGTTCTCCTTCTCTCTGTGTTCCACACACATAGATACTAACAGTGCAACATTCGGGAAAATAGAATAGAATAGAATCATTACTGTCATCGGTGGGCACCTACACACAGTGGACATACATAGAACAATGAAAGTCTTTCTCTGCGATTAACCAGTCCACCTAAAGAAAGGAGTGGGCAGCCACAGGGAGGTGAGGGTCTCACTCAGGGACACACCTGGTGTGTGAGCTGGGAAGTCCTGCAGACTTCTGCATCCCGGCCTGGTGCTGGGCTGCTTATGTGTATCTGTCTTTTCTCTTTTACTAACAATTGCAATTCATTTTTTTTTCTTTTGAGACTAATACAAAAATTGGTAGGTGTGTTGCTTGAGGAGATTTAGGACAGCAGTACAAAACTCTGCCTGTTTCCATCCCTCCCTCTGGCATCCTCCTACCCCCCATGGTTAGATGAACACAGAGCAGTCCTCTGTCCTGACATCATGTGGGTTTTACAGCCTGATTAACCCATAGCTATCTGCTGAGCCAGGCGTTATTTTGTTCTACACTGTCTTTTATTTAGGGAGTCTGTCATTTTTTCTCAGGGGTTAAAGCAGCAGTTTTGATGGAAACGTCTTATTTCCGACGTTAGATAACGAGTCCTGTAGCAGCTTCTCACTGAACACACAGAAGAGTTGTGTCATGTTAATCTTCAATTTCTGGTAACAAAGTAAATAAACATCGAATTCAAAATGTCAAATCATTCGTTTAAATTATATAATAATAATTATAAAAAATGAGCTATAGCTATTGGTTCAGTAACACTTAAAAAAAAGAAATTCTTCATAACTCAAGCACTGGAAATTATTACAGTGCAGGATAATGTCTCTCACAAACAATATATAAGAAACATCAAATTGAGTGGGAAACAATGTGTGTGTAGATACCTGCACACATTCTCTGTGTATTAGTCAGTGGTTTTCAAGTGTTCAGCCGTTACTGGCAACATACAAACATTAGGGAAATAGGAACTAGATTCCATCAGATTTGAAATAAACAGCTAAGAGCAGAATAAAACAGAACTGAACACAAAGAAATCCTACAGTATGTACCCTGGAGTGATGTCTTACTAGACTGCAGGGGCGCCGAAGATCCCGATTCTCCTCTCATTTCTCTTTATTTGGGGCTATTCTGGGTCGGACTAATGTGGTGGCGGTGCTGCGTCCTCAGTGAGTCAGCGGTCATTAGGGCGTGCAGACAGCACTCTGCCAGAGGCCACAGGAGCCAGTCAGTCTAATGATGAAGCCAGTGAAGTACTGGGGTCGCGAGCGTGCAGGACATCCTAGAGCTCCATCCAATTAGCCGTCTCCGACCACAAATGTTGCAGAGCACCTGAGTGCGGGCTCCACATTTAGATTTTGTTTCTATGACGGAGTTACTGGTTTCTGATTGATATTGCATTGCTAAATGAATAACTTCTTTTTTGCATGCTTGC
The DNA here is from genome assembly GCA_033026295.1 of Channa striata. Classification (NCBI taxonomy): domain Eukaryota; kingdom Metazoa; phylum Chordata; class Actinopteri; order Anabantiformes; family Channidae; genus Channa; species Channa striata. The sequence continues at coordinate 897,633 of CM065169.1, forward strand.
ACTTCTTCACACATTTGTGTGTGCTTTTCCTTTCGTTAGTCAGAGTAAAAATGCTCACATTCTTGACTCTATCTGTCACGTCACGGACTGGAGCCTTAAGAACGAGAAAACGAGAGACAGAGAGAGAGAGGGAAAGAGCCACAGCGCTTAGATCCAGTCATCCTCCCCTGGGAGAGGCCGACTGAACAGGAATGTAAACACGGCAGCGAAATAAACTGCTGCGTGGGGCAGGGAGGGTTCGGAGATGCTGTGATCACTCCGAGAAAATGACAGAGTACAGGCTAGATCTTAGCAGTTTGAAGTGGAACACATCTCGGAGGAAATGGTCCGGATCGGGACAAATGCAATAAAGGGCATTTTCTCTGACCATTAGCTGGAAGCAGTTGTAATCAAAGAACTTAACCTGGGAGGGAAAATGACATCCAGTGCACAACGAGTCTTACAAGGACAGCTCGGCATTCCTCTCCCTCCCCTTATTTTAACACCTTATCTTAACCTCTCGCTCTAAAATAAGATGCACTCACGCCATGTGACATAGCACCAGCACTTCAGACCCTCCCCGCTCTCTGGAAGCCTGAATGTGCAGGAGGCTGCTTCACTTTGCTCTGCTGTTGTTTTGTGTTCTAACACGGGTCTTTGCAATTTGAGGAGTAGCTGCCTAGAAACTCTATTTTAATATAAGCGTCAGATGAATGGATTCTTACGGCTGGCCTTACCTTTGAGGTGATTGGTTAGCTTTTGAGAAGGTAAAGCTACGTCTAAATAAAAAAAACCCCGAACTTTCCAATTTTCTTTTCTGAAATGTGATTTTCTTTCCACATTTCTTTCCCAGTGCAGGGAGAAAAGCCTCTTTCTGTCTGCGGCTTCTTCAGGCGCCCTTCGACTCCGCCCTCAGTTGTCATCTAATCCTTCAGGGTTGTTTTGATGTGGCGATCTGACTGTTGAGCACAGGTGCTGCCAGCTGCTGCCACATGGTCTTTTGGTTGCTATAACTCAGGGCAGGTGGCAGCCATTACAGCCCTTTTCTGAAGTAGTAGACTGGCACCAATGTCATCTCATGGCATCTATAGCGCTCCAGTCCACAATTACAATCGATGGGTGACTGTTAACTGATTTAGCTCAGCTGTCCTGGCACAGTGTCCAATCATCACCTATCTCAACCTTCAACTATCTCCCCACTTTGTCAAAGGCACTGCTTCAGATCCCTCATCTCAGGTCCCGGTTCCTTCCCCAATTGGCTTTTTTCTCTTCCCGCGCCTTTCATTTTTTCCCAAGGTGGATCAAAGAAAAGAGGTTTGTGGAGGCGTATGGAACCAGACTCAACAAGCAGCTTTCTCTGATGCTTTGCTCCTTAGTTTGCTAAAGTTTACTGTGGAAAAAACCCAGCATCTGAACCTTATATATTTAGTGCAGGAGTCACTGAAAACCAGTGACTGTATTTGGAACTGTGTCCTCTTCCTACATCTTATTACACTTAAGTGAGCAGGATATCTGTTGTGTCATTTCTCCAATTACTAATCCACCCTCACTTTGTCTCCCCTTTACCATCACTCCTTCCCTTGCGTCCCTGCCTCCAACACTGGGCACTAGGCCAGAGGTGCTAAACAGCATCTTAACCTGGTGTCTGAGCCTCAACTCATCCTTTATTCATTCCCATTAAAAGAGCATGAGAGTTGTTCTCTGCCTGTAGTCACTTCTGTTTCCCCCTCCATTAGAAAGACAAACGACTGCAGTGCAAGTGTATCTACCCAGTCTTCCATACATAACTAAGGGTGGGCGTGAATAAAATATGCATGCTGGCTGCATATTGATACCTGTGAGTCCAATTTGTGACAGACCCAAGTACAATAGAGTGTGTAAGGGTTGAAAAAAAACAATAATGGTAATTATATCGCTTTAATGTTGAGGTTCTTTTCTTCATCAGTGGGAATTCAAGCCGCCCTGTTTTTAGTTCAGATTCATGTTCTCATAAGTCTATGTTTGTAATTGTTTCCTGTTTATTAAATTTGGTCTCATGCTACTTTTGAAGTGTGTATAAAAGGTTTTGAGGAAATATACAATCATCTTGAAATATTTATGCAGTAAAACAAAGACAGAAAGACGTAAACAGTATCAGGCACACAGAATACAGATGTGCGTACAGATGCCTCCAGCAGTGTCATTAGCTGACAGTGTCCTGAGATCCTGCCCAGGACAAAAGCCACACACACACACAGGCCAAACTAAAGAAGCATCTCACACCTTTTAAACCATGTATCCCTGTTTAGTCAGGGTTAGAGGATGATGGATACAGTCAGATAAAGGTTAACGATGTTGATAGAAATTCTACAGCGCTGACCTCAGAAAGGAGATGAGCGGGAGTGAGCATTTCTGCCCGGCTGGTGAAATTTTGAGCATTTGGGGAAGGGTGGGTGTGTTTTGCTTGGCAGGTGAATTGAAGATAAGTGTGTACTGTGGCCTGTCATCGCTCTCTTTCTCATTATTCACAGGATAAGCTGCAGTCGAATCCATGAATGTGATTGGTGTAGTTGTTTGGACACCAGTGATTGATGCCTTAAAGTACTGAAAGATATTTGGAGTATCAGTTAATTCTTGCACGTGTGTGTGTCGCTGTCTGCATTAAATTGTGTGTACACAATGTCTGTTCAGCAGAGGTAAGCGAAAATTTGGGTAGGAACCTTAATCATTAGCATTGATCCAGCCCGATAGTTTTGGAGGAGCTTTTTAAAATGAGTGGAGGCACAAAGGTGAACGAAGAGGTCTGGATTTTCCCCTAATCCTCGCAGGAGTTACAGTGAGAGCAACAAACAGCCACGATCCAATGGAGGGAGGCGTAAGGTTGTCACTGTGCCACTGGAAAACGCTGGGCAGTAATCACAGTCCATATCCATGGTTCTGGTAAATGGTGTACTGGACCCGTACACAAGCAGAACAGATGTAAATGAACTTGCTGTGTAACAACAGGAATCTAGTGAAACACGTTGGCACACAGTCACACGCCGCCATGCAAAAATGAGAAAAAACACCGCTAACACACACACACACACACATTTCCTGCCCTGTTCATCAGCGTTGTGGATGAGCAGCACTAAAATAGCAGGTGTCTGTCCATCGCAGCGCTGCACAGCCTGATTTGATGGTGATCTGTGATAGTTAGCTCAGGATTCTGGTGGTAACAGGATGACAGTGTGGCAACATTAACCTTTGGTGTGGAGTGCTACTCTTTTTTTTTTTTTTTTTTTTTTTTTGGTGATTTTAGTTATTTTTAGATGTTTTTATTTATCCATGAATAGGTTGGTGGTGTATCAAGATGTGTCTGTCCACATGAATTTCAGCAGTGACTTTTTTCAGTAGAGAGGTAAAATGTCAGACTGAGAAAAAAGTAATGACTCATTAAGGCATTAATCATAGTTTCCCAAGGTTTTGAATCATTTCCTGTGCTGTTTGTTTTCTCTTTAACACAGGACAGGCAGGCTGTACTGTTCATTTAAAAACTAAAACTTTGCTTGGTGTACATCCACCCGCCCACCTCCCTCTTCCTCTGTCTCCTATAACCTAGTCTGTGAAGCTGTTCACTGTTTTCGGATTATGAATCTAGATTTGTTGGTGAATCCACTGTGTGTGCTGGCTAGAAACGCAGCAGACTGTAGAGCTGTTGGAGGTGACACGCATGGCTCACATGGCGCCAACTGCTTTTATTGGATAATAATGGTAGGCTGCCATGGATGACTTACTGCAACGCGCCCACAACGTTCGGTGTGGAGGGGTTTTATGTGAACTCAAGAGGCTTGGTGCGCAAGTGTTGAAGGTTTTCCATATGAACCACAGTATGATGTATTTTCTGATCGTGGAAGCTTCACGTAGCAACACTTACAACTGTGAGGGTGTGATCAGGCGTTTGATTGATTGCGTTTCTGCCACATGTGGGAATAATACATTGGTTGTACTTTCTATGTATTTGTGTGTTCACAGTATGTGCTTGCGAGTCACAGCACACAGTCCAGTGTTACTGTTACTTGAGTAAACTGAATTGTTAGGATGAGGTGATGCTCATGGCGTTGGTTCCACTGTAGTGGAAAGATGTTTTGGGTTATTGTCATGTCCGACGTCTATAACCTGTTTCCCCACTGAAGAGGTCGCCCCTCGTCAGCTCATTACAAGGCCGCGGATGTAGTGAACTAGTTAATGATTTCATGGTTTGGTTTCACCTGTTGGTCATCAGCTGTGCTTGTGCGAGTCATATGCTGTCTGGCACCGTTTACAGCAAGTCTAGCTTCCTCTAAACGTAGTCACCATCCTGTCTCCTCTGGCAGGTACTGGAAGTGTCATGTCAGCTGTGTGATAGCCCCTTCAACTTCCTCCTAGTCCTAAGATTACACTTCCCCTTTGCCTAAAGGAGCTTATATGTGACAAGACACTGTAATCTGCCTGTGGTGGAAAAAGGGGAAGACATCAGAACGTGTCAGTTATGCAGAGATAAATTCAGGCTAATTATAAAGAAGACAAATGTCACTTCGCTGACTACATGAGTGTGAGTCTGTTGTCTCCTTTCTACTTTCACACTCCCTCTTTGTGTTGATGTCCAGTTGGAGCACCTGGGAGGAAGCAGCTGTAGGTGGTGATTACAGTTCAGAGACTCCAAAATAACCTCTGCTTTCCCCCGGCTGCTCTTTCTCTCTCCATTCTTTCCTCCTCAGCCTCCCTCTTGCAGCCTTCTTTTCTCTGAATCACCCGATCACCCCAGTAACAAATGTCAGCAGTGCGGGACGTAAGAAGTATAAAAAGAAAAGGCAAAAAAAGCCAAAATTGCCTCTATTCTCGACTTTTGGTCACACGGCATCTGCATTAGTACGTGCTCCTCTGTGTGTGTGTGTGTGTGTCTATGTAAATAAAGTGACTAATACACTCTGCCCACATCATCAATATGGGAAACGGTGGGCTCAGCTCACACAGATGAACACAGGATGTGAGCTGAGCATTGCTGCATGTGACCCCCCCTCTCTCCACCCACATGTGTCTGCGTGTGTTTACTGTGCTGAAGCTCAGTTCAGTCGCACGTTCAGGACTTTTCCGTGCACATACACACTCCCGCTAAGTTAATTAAAAGCTGGGCTGTTATCAGCTGAAAACTGGTTCCCCGATATACATTTACATCGATCAGGCGTAACATTGACAGCATCTGTGCAGTGTAATCAAATCCAACACAGTGGATCTGCTGTTAAGTCCACTTTTAAAAATGTTTTGTGGACACCAATAAATAACCACAATTTTGGTTGTATGACAAAAAGAACTAGTCCTTGGACTGAACTATCTTTATTTCCTCGTCCTCTCCTGTGCTACAGAGCACATCACTACATTTCAACAGGAAGCTCCGTGTGTGCTGGCATGGACTGCCCAGTGGAATTCCCCCTGAACTGCAGGCAGCTCGCATGGGTAAGCTCTGTTCTCTGACCCTAATGTCAAAGAAACAAAGAGCACGCTCCACTTCTATCCACACGGATTTATCCTCAAAGACCCTTCAATTTGACAGCATCCTTACTACTGCACGGCTCTTATGACTTGTTATGTGGACTGATGAAGAACTGATCAGTGATGGAATTGAGGAGAGGTGTTGTGCAAGTTCACAAGATCTAGTTTTAGATTTAAATGAACTAATTCATGTTCATGGGGCACGTTTTTGATTTTTGAAGTGCTAAATTCTATTCTAAATCACCATTCTAAAAGATTTTATTGATGTCACATTAAAAACATAATTTCCCTAAGATACTTGTTTCATTGACAGGGATATGGTGACAGTCAGCATCTTCTGTGACCTATCAGAAGCGATGTGTGTTAGAAAATCAACTGACTTAAACTTGTTGTGGTCCCTGACTGATGCTCACGGTCATGTTTTCAGTTACAAAAGAATCTGTACAGATCAATTTTTTTCGGTACGTGTTCAATGAATAGTGCTTTTTATCATTTCCAGGTACAACAGTGTTGATGAAATCAGAACTGCCCTAAAATGGGGCTGCATTTTCTTAGTGAAACTCTGCAACTGTGCCCTTCGCTGAATCCTTTAAACATCTAGCCTTCCCAAAACCGGAGCGTTAATACAAATAAAAAGTCATTAAAAACTGGGCCCACAAGTATGAATCAGTTGTTCACCAGGAAACATGAACACGATAGTCCCAGAAAGGCTGTTCTGATAGACAAGCATGAGGTTTTTCCTCTACCAAAGAACTATCATCAGATAGAGCACTAAGGTGTTTCTCCTTGGTTGTACTTGACAAGAAAAAGAAGCCTCCCTCCCAGAAAACATCTGGCCATTTACTGTGGAATGACTTCATATTATGGGTGACATCACACGGGATTGTCCCGTGAGTCCAGTCCAAAGATTTCAGTGTGTTTGGGTAATCAAGGTCCCACCCTGTTGGCTGTCGCATACTAGAAACCCTGGTCTGGCCTCCATCATTCAGCCTCAGGGGACAGCAACCAACATCTGACCAGAGCAGCAAGGAACATGACGAACACACACTAAGGACAAGACAGCTGCATGTAACTTGCATATCATCAGAAAGTAACAGCTTCTTTTGGTTGCCAGCTGCATAAAGTCCAACTGTTTGAGCATAATTAGTCAAATCCACATAAGTCTGGTTGACTCACTTCCACACTCAAAAACAACAAGTCATTTCTCCTGTTTACAATGCACAACATGAGGTAATACACCGGGGTACATGAGGTCCAACAGCCGCAGCCCATAACCACAGATGGCAAAGGGTAGTGAGAGATCTGGGCCCATCGATTTCCTCATCTGAACTGTCAATACTCCACTTCGAATTCTGACACGTTGAAATAATGGTCTCCGGGGTTCTATGGCAACCGCGCACAAGCCCACGTAACACTCAAGCACCTACGAGTGTAATGGCCAACTCATGATGACCTGCATTTATCTGCTGCGTCAGCCATTTGACTAATCAGTGCAACGTTGAGAAGGTGCATAACCAATGTCTGTGCCTGTGATTTTTCTTTTGTCTGCCCCTGTTCTCGGAATCAGTTTACGTGTCATATACAGTGTAGTCAGAGTGAAAGCAGAGTGTTTTGAGCTTGTCGAGGGCCACAGTGGACTAGTTTGACTTCCTCTTACGAAGTTCAGGTGAGGTGTTCACGTACACACATGGGCCCGCTCTTTCTCGCCTGGTTTAACAAGACAGATTTCGGAGCTGTCCATCCATCTGCAGTCCGCCCTCGTGGTCGTTTAACAGCAGGGTAATGGTGTGAGCAGTACTGGTTGACTGCTCTTTAGCTTTAGTAGCCCTGGAGGCTGGCGTTGTTGTGGGGAGAGGGGGCTCACCCTTCCTGATCACACAGGGAAGGCCACTTTGCCCGTAGAGAAAGGAAGGAGGGGATGTTGGTGGAGGGCCGAGGTGACAAAAGAGCTTTTGTAGACGCAAGTTTATGGTGTTAACCCCTTTCTCTCTCCACTTCACATGTTTAACAAGAAACCAGTGTGACAACTGAGCAATAGCTTGAGGCCGTGCGTTTGATTTTGCACTTTGTATGTGTCAGGGGGTTGTTCAGGACGTCTGGCCTCAGGAGTCTTGTGACAGAGCTGACATTCTGGAGAGAAAATGGTCAGCTGTTGTCCAAATACCACAAAGAGTGGCATTTTCTCCAGAAAGGAATATGTTGAGCTGCACTTTTGCACGTTAGTGTCAGATTAGTGAAAACGCAGCAGGTTGTCCACACAAATCGTGACAGTGGCTCAGCTGACCTGCTGATTGCGATGAGTTGAAACTGCTGTAAAATTAAATGTAACCAGACACAAAGGGGCACTGTGGGTTATTTCTGTACGTTTATCTGTCCTTTTGTCTTTGTACAAGTGTGGCCCCTCACTCAGACATCTGTCAGGTACAGCCACAGCGTCCACACCTGACCTTTACTGAGGTATGGCCAGCCACACAATGCACAGCCCAGTGCAAACAGGAACTATTTAGCCCGTCTTTCTTTTGTTCCGTCACCTTCTTCATTTTCGTATTATTTACTGCATTTTCCCCTTTTAACCGACACCCTCATTTCAACCTTTTACGTCTTCTTTTCCCAACCTGGATTTTCCCTCTATGTTGTGTCTGTCTGTTCTTTCTCTCAGTCTCCCTGACAGTTTGTGACACTGCCTCCCTGGGGCAGACATCAGTTCAGATGAGCATCACATCTGACAGGACAGCTTTGTCTTTTTAAGCCATTAGCACTTGTTCTCCTCCCACCTTGCCGTCATTCCCTTCCGTTTGCCTTTTCTGCCCTCTTTTTGCGTTTGTGTGTGCACATTTCTCTGCTGCTGACTGGCAAACTTGGCATTCATCTACATAAGAGGCACCGTCTGGACTCGAGTGACGAATTGTTGCGTATAAATAAGTGACAGTGTTGATGATGGTCGTCTTCAGTCGACTTAATGAACAGAAGTTGGTTTTACTGATGTTTGTGATGTGTCTGTGCACCGAGGAATACTTACAGGTAAGCAAGATTTAATGAGATTTTCCAGTTGGAGAATTGTTTGGCAGTGCACCTCCCTCCCTCTTCGTGGGCTAGTGTAATTCTCCCTGCTCTGTACTCCCCCACAGTAAACTGTCAAGCCTAATACAGGCAGGAATGTCCAGTCACCTGCTCCTAAAATGCAACAGCCCTGCGCTACACTAACCTAATATAGACCTGCGCTACACCAGCAGGTTGGATAACACCATTATTGCTCATTGCATATATTTAAACACACACCCCAGCCTGCACCAGCTCTGCTGTTGGCATAACGTAGGCCACCATCCTACATTGTGGAAGCCAAAATTATGCTCTGTCGCTCTTAAAAAAATGAACAAACACACATATTTGATGTGTGTTTGTTCAAGAATGTACAAAAGTGTATTTATGATTCCTGGATTTAACTAAAACGTATGAAATCAGTGTGTGATCCCGTACAGTGAAACCGGTGCAGTGCTGACATGACCAGAGAAAGACTGGGAGCATTTCGAGCATGTCAGCCACTGACCTGCGTGCGTCTATAACAAAGCTTGGGTTGAGCTGTGAAATTGGATTCTGTTCTCTCACAACATGTGGAACAGACTCAACAATTCGGCCCGCCTCTTGTCGATGATAAATGATTATCACAGCTCTGGACACATTAGTCCGTTGTGCAGCCTGAACGCATGAGTGCGGGTTTCTCACACGTGTGGACACACACAGTCAAATTGGCGTCATTTGGCCCTGTAGTGTGTAAGTACTTGGAGGAAAAGGAAACGAGCTATGTGATGGCATTTAATGCTACTGATGTAACTGACTACGTTTAAAGAGGCTGAATACCTTTAGGCAGTTGCTCTAATAATATCCTCACAGAGCCTCCACTCCAAATGTCAACTCTAGACACAACCTGGCAAAATCAAAAGAGAGGAAGACCATTATACTGTGTGCAGCTTTCGAAACCCATCAGTCTGTAACTGCAGGCTGAATAGAGTCTGACAGCAGAGGTGACAGCGACATTTCATTTTGCCTGCAACACTCCAATAAGATTTGACACAGGCCAATGCAACATTAGCCGGGTTAGTATTTGGTTGGTGGCCTGCTGTTACAGAGGTGTCGCGCTTAACTCGAAACTGCCCGTAACAGAAGGGAAACAACTGTTTACCCAGGTGGGTGTTGAGGCTTTCCTATGCTGGCTGAGCATTTGTGTTGCTGTTTTGATGCTGTTTCAAGTGTTCAAGGTGATTTCCAGCGCAGTCACCGGTGAATAATATCACGCCGAATGCTCACAGTGTGTAATTCATGGTGTATGTGACTGATAAATAATCAACTGACAAGGTGGAAAAAATGTGACAAATCAACCATAAAAGCAAAGAAAAAAGGAGCAGAGAAGCAAAGGAGATAGCGAGCAGAAGGAAGGTGGTTGCCGGATGCATGACTGCAGGTTTTCTGGGCTTACCAGAATCAACAGCAGATGTTTCCTCTCCTCACCTCTTTCTTTCTCTTCCCCTGCTCACCCACCTTCTATTTCAATTCTCATTCACCTGCCTGTGCTGTACATGCTTGTTTGCTGGGTGGGAATTCACTTACTAGAGACGTGCTGAGTGTGGAAGAACTGGAGCAGGCCTCCTTGCTGATGGAGAGGCAGGGGTTGTCCAGAGATACTACCACAGCCGTTGTGTGTCTGTGTGAGGTGGGAGGGGGCATCTGTTCCTTAAGGCTTCTTTGTGTTGGGTAAATCTAATATTCAACTAAAAGTGGTGTTGGATATGCAGCCACGGTCATTTGACCACCAAGAAGGACTGAAAGCCTACATGCCAATCACGCCTCTTAAGAGGTTAATGTACAGAACACACGCACACACACTGGCACACTAGGTGTACCGCCTTATTACCTCTGATGGGCTCTCACCTTCAACATAAACATGGTTTGGAAGACAAGCGTTAACTTGGTGGCCAGGGCATTGCTGTGTGTGTGTGTGTGTGTGTGTGTGTGTGTGTGTGTGTGTGTGTGTGTGTGTGATCACACCCTCCAGCCCACCTGGCCTTATTTAGAAGAGCTGAGAGGAGCCAGCAGCAGCAACTCTCTGAGGACACCCGGTGTAACAGAATGTGTGTGGCTCATCAACGTACACATTAGTCCCGGAGAGAAATGCCACCGTGTGCCACTATGATTTGTACCCAGAACAGCTTGTGACTTGCCCTAAGCAGGAATATAATCTATTACCTGGGTGTTTCTGAGCTTCAACAGCACTAAATGCAACTCTCCTGAGTAATAAAAGCATGTGGCCTAACGAGAAAAGCAAACAATCTGCAAGGTTTAGTACATTCCACCATCTCTGAGGTGCAGTTAAGGCTTTTTTTTATTTTTCTAACACTCATTAACACCCACTGACTCCTTTTACACTTAGAAGTGTCATCGTACAAATTAGGAGAACAATAGCCTCCATTAGCATTAGTGTTATCATGGAAAGTGCTCATCAGACGGGAGATGAGTGACCTGTGGAGGCCCATTAGCTCACGTGCTAAAACCTTGATCAGCATCATTAGGAAGACAAGAGGCCATTGTCTTCCGGCTCATCTCTGAAATGATTCCTACGAAGCTCCACAGGTTGTTTAAAAAGGACTTGCCTCTGGTGGAATAATCTTAACCAGTTGTCTGTGGTAAATGCAGAACTGCGTTTTAAAGGACAAACTCTGAGGATTGCTGAGTGCTATTATTATCACATGTTCATGCGAGTGCTTCTGCTTTTTTGCCCCACCAGCCTCACTCAGAACAATGAGTAAGAGTCATTTGATTTGGGGGAGTTTTTGGAGCTGAATGTTATTGTGTATTTAAGGAGAAACATTGTTCAGAATATGACTGGTCCTAGATGTGACTAGTTTGCTCTGGTATGGTTGGCACTGGCTGATGGGTGAGACTACACTTGTTAGGACACAGTCTCTTGGGACCGCCGGTACCCTCCACAGCCAACTGACTGTGTGAAGGGATACTGCTATGTGTTCACAGTTGTACACCTCAACTGCTGGAATCGAATGGCCTTTGCCAGCCCTGTTGGCCGAGCACCTTGGAGGCCGGCTGCAAAAAACCCCCAATTCTTTTGTTTTGTTATCGGCGCTTGAGTTGACCTTCCTGACTCGGTAGGAGGAAGGCTGTTGTTTTAACAAAACCAGCGGCGTTTACCTCAGCGCTGAATGAGGCGCCTCACCTTGAGACGGCATACTTGAGGTTTTGAGCGACATGGCTTTGTTTTACTTTGATTTGAGCTGCGTTTTTTTTTTTTTTTTTGTAGAGGTTGGTTTTCCTGAGAAAATGGCATTGCAGAGCCGCAAGGGCAGACTCTGTGACGGCAGGGTCTGTACTCTTTGAGGATGCCTGTGGTAGTTTTACCGCTGCCTGCCTGGCCCTGGGCTCTAAATGAGATAAGTGGTGTCCCTCAATGAGGGAGTCCGTACCAAGGCTAAATATAGAGAAAGAAGAAAACTTGCAGGGCAGAAACGAGTTGCTGCTGCTTATAATGAGTCAGTCTGTCTAATCACAAGCGCAACAACAGCCGAGCTGAGAATGTGTAAGAGTCAGTTGACTGAAATCAGTAGCAAGGAAAGTGCACACCCTTTGATCTCTGTCTTTAAGAGCAAAACTCCTAAAGAGTTAAAGTGAAACGTGTTTTGCTTGGACATTCCAGACATGCCTCCTACACCTTGTGGTATGGGGCTATCGGCCTGAACTTAATATGTAGAGGTTTTCAGATTTCCTTATAGGTGATAAATGAAGATTAAAAACTTCAGACAGTAATGTGTTTGTTCACAGGCTATATCTGCTTTCTGTGTCACCATCTAAAGCTCAGTTATTCAACGAGTCACTCACACCTCAAGGGCCTCCAAGCACAGAGATAGCACAAGATACTGCCATGACTACCTGGCACGCTTCAGTGTATGAACGGACAAACCCAGCAAGTACAGGGCTCCTCCGTTCAGATCCTTAAGTGTCTGCAGGAGTCAACCTGGAAGTCTCTGACGGGCTTCGTAGCAGTTTATGTTGAGATCAGCCAAGGCGATCCTCTCTAACAGAACAACACTGGACCCGTTTGGGGACTAACCCACCCAGTTACTCATTCCTCTGCTAGTAATTGATCCAGTTTGGCAGGGGTCATAACAACATAACCGGGTCTCCAGTAGGCATATTCAAGTGTGGCTGACATGAACTGTCTGGCACTGTCGTTCAGTGGACTCTGGGAATTGTGCAAGAGGGAAAGAGGGTGATAAGTGATGGTGAGAGTGGAGAAATACAAACTGCTTTGGTTTCAGTCATTTACTGCAGTATCACGGGGGAAATCCAGTCATTGCCAACTACGGCTTGTATCCCCAGGATGTTGCAAAGGTGTGTAGGTGAAGTGTAAATCATGCAATGAGAGGTTTTTTTATAACACTGACTTGTTTGACTGTGTCAGGGGCACAATTCAGCCCAATATGCCTGAAGTCCTGCTCACTTCTGTAGAACCTGGTGTGATCTATGAGCAGAAAATATGACTAACTTAAAGCCAAAGCTGTGGCTAGCTGTTATTATTATTATTATTATTATTATCATCATTATCACAGGTGTTGACACACTGAAACCTATGATAGAAAGCCCACATTCAGAAATCCGTCCTTCATCTCCTCCACCTAGCAGACATGTCTTCCTCAGATGTGTAGGAGTTGTCCTCCTGTTGTGTGCTAGTATTCTAGCACTAATGAGGCCAGCTGTCCAAACACTGAGCCGGTCGGCCAGAAGGGACTGCAGCCTTTGTTGATGGTAGGTGTTACATCTCCTGTTGGAGCGCACACTTTTGCTTCAACATTGCTGACCATTTGGCACAGGAAGACCTTCTCTGTTCATCCCCTCACGCCATTCTCAATATTTAACTTTTTCTCTCAGCCCCTCTGCCGTGCTTCACAGCGCTCTCTGAAATTGTCCCGCTCACCGTTGCCCCCTCCTGTCGACACACACCACCACATCGACTCTCTCTTCCTTTATCGTTGATCATTTTCTCTTGATGCTGGCGGCGGAGAGTGTTGCCTTTGTTATCGCTGACCTCAGCTCCACACCCGAGTGGCTCTGGCCCTAAACGTTCTTTCAGACTTGTCCTAAAGTACCTTGTGTTTAAGATGAAGTGCTGCGCCCTGTTTGGGCCGCTGGACAGGCGATGCATCACCTGTTTCCATGACAGAATAAAGGTGGGAATGAGGAGAAAGAGGAGAGACATCGACACATTAGTTAGAATCTACTTGCCGGCGACGCAAAGTTTGCGGCTCATGGGTATTTAGTTGTTTTGCCTGTTAAAGACATTGAACAGATTATAGTACGTAGTGAAGACAGCCGTCTTGATACAGAGGACGTCATCCCCTGCGTGACAGTGTGGAGTCAATTGCATCATGGTTAAAAAAAATCTGTGAACTGAGAAATAAGGTGAAGAGAGCAAAGAGGCTGAGAAGGATATAGCTCTCCTGACAAACCCCGATAGGATTTTGCAGCTGCGGCACGGCGGCACTGACCCTGCAAACGACTCGCCAAATAACAGCGCTTTAGTCTCTCCTCCTCCGCCACCTTTTCATCCCTCCTCCCCCACACCTCCTTCCTCACGCCTCCCCCTCAGCATGAACCCTGCATGCTACTGAGTCTGTGTGAATCCCAACCGGTTGTAATGACCTGCACAGCGCAGAGAGAAAGGAAGAGACCTCACCAAAACAATTCTCATTGATTGAAACGGAGGACCGCGGTTCTCCCGCCTCCTCCTCCCAACAAAAAAACATTAGCAGCCACTTCAGAAAGAGGTGGGCGAGTGGGGTTGGGGTGAGTGAAGATAGAGAAAAAGAACTGTTCAGGTGCTTTGTACTGGCAGTGCATATTCAGCGAGTGAATGCAGGTGCTGTGTGTACGTGCAGGCGCTGCGTGTAGTGTGTGTGATGTGAGATGAAGTAGCCGGAGAGGTAGTTTCAGAGCTGCAGCCCGGGCCCTCTGCTGACTGGGCTGCTCTCACTAGAGAATTGATTTGGCCTCCGAGAGGATCTGTAGTTCTCTCAGTGGAACAGAGGGATGGAGGGAGGGGTGAGAGCAGTGGAAGGAGAGTGGGTGGAAGTAACACAGGTGGAACTGAAAGATGGAGGAATGGGGCGGAAATGAAAAGAAGACACGGGAACACACACATCTGAAGCAGACAGTCAGTCAGGAGAAGTGACTCCCCATCATGACCCTCTCGGCAGGCTGGCTGCTCGATCGCGTAACACAGCTGACCGTGTTACATCGACTCCCACGCAACACACACGACTTCAGCTTGCAATGAAATGATCTCACACACTGTTACTTGACGTGTTTGCACAAGTGTCTAAGTGTGAATTTAATCCGCTTCTTGTGTTTCCACTCAAAAACTTGTTTATTTTCAAGTTTTCATTTGCAAACCTTGACTACGTTGCATTATCAAAAGCATCAGCTGCATTACTTTGATCATTTAAAGTTTCTTCTAATCTACTGAAGTTGAACCGTGGTCTATTTAATTGGTATTTCCAGTTAACTACACCTTCCTCACTCAAACAATCCTGTTAATAGTGACATTTTTTTAACCTCTCTGACTCATATTCAGAAATCCTAATCACACGGTGCATGCAGCACCTCCCATTATCTTTAAAAAGGATCAAACATTTGTCAGCTGTTCTTTTTTCTTTGATAACTAGTCGACAAGTGGCAACACACAGACAAGCCAGACTCTAACCTCTGTCCCCTGGCGTCTCTTTGCACAGTGACCAACTACAATAATGCGGTGGAGGCCGCCTCAGACTCGGATGACGAGGACAAGCTGCACATCGTGGAAGAGGAAGGCAGCCTGGCGGATGGGGCCGACTGTGACGGCACCCTGCCAGATGATGATCACCCCAGGGAGCCCTGCTGGGACCGAGGTGAGACCAGAAGCACAGTCAAAGGGCACGTTATTATACTCACATCCACACTGAATTATGCACATATGCGCTTTATTTGATCTACCTTTTGGGGATAATGGCACTGACAAGCTAAGGTCTTCATATGTATATTGCACATATATAATTTTCTTCATTTAAAGTATCAGAAAGAACGAAAACCTGAAATTCATATTAGTTAGTGTGTCATTTCACTCTCAGTCCTGCTATTATTAGGACGACAAAGTGCGTTTCTTTTTCACGTCTGCTCAGACAAAGCGCATTAGTTATAAAGTGTCTTCACCACTTAAAAGCAAGTGGCCACATTTTTGCCACGAAATCAATTGTTTGTTGCTGTTTCATTTTGACCTCAGCTGACGTGACGCAGGCTAAGTTAAGAAATGTCCAGTTGACATCTGTGCGCAGTTAAGTACCAGGCTTTGTCTCATTGTGAAGCACAGAGTATAAGGAAACAGGTACTACATGTGGTGGATTTCCAACTATGGCAGGAAGCACGATATTAAACCAAGACAATGCCAGCACAGGGAGAGACCTTCAAATACAGAAAATAGCCTCACTGCCAAAGAGCCAACGAAGAGCTTTATGGCACTGTGGGCATGGGACAGGCCGCCGTGAACTTCTTTTTACCTCCACTGTGTGGAAGTGACATCAGAAGCAGTTCTCTGCCACAGGAAGGGATGATGTCACAGCCACTCCTCTTGGCAAAACAACAATTGCAGGTGCTGAAGGATGTTGGTTTCAACCTGGGCCCAAGGCCTCCACTTTGCACTTCTGACCTGATACTATGTGCAATGTGTGTGTCTGTGTGCGACAGTCTTTAGGCCTCTGCAGGTACATGTGCAACGCAAGGCCACGTGTAACTGAGCCAAAATAATTATTTCATTTTGTCAATGTTTTGGCTGGATTTTTCATGGGTGAGACTGACGGAGCTTTGATTTAGCAAGAGGTCAAGTTAGCAAATTCAATTCAACTTTATTTATATGGCGCCAATTTGTGTCCACATGTCCAGCGACCTATCCGTGTCAGATTAAGGAGGGATTCTTTTGAAATTTCTCTCCAATAAGTGGACCTCAGTTTGAGCTGCATGTTGCACAGATCAGAAAGACAAGACCACAGACCCATGCACAGTGTAGCCACCTATTCCCCAGAGCATGCTATCATTTTCCTCACGGCTCTACAGCTGTACCTCCTTGCATAAAGGGAATGTTAGAGGAAGAATAATGTCATTGGTTTTTCGCCAGGCCTTGTGAACATTAAACACTTCAAAAGCATAAGCTACACTGTAACAGCTGAGTGCGCTGGCTGCGCTCCACCGTTATGCTTGATCAGGCATATTTTCTTTTGCTTTCACTTGTACACACACGCCTCTTTTTCATACTTTCACTCTCTGTGGCCCACATCTCATACATCAAGCAGCATCTCTATTGTCAGTCTGGATATGACTGATGAAACTGAGGAAAACCCACAGTCCTTTAAACAAACACTTGCCTTATCTCTCATCCCTTCATTCCTCCCTCTGTTGGTTGCACTCCTGAAAACGGAGTTGGGAGCCTTGAACAGTGGCCACCGCCCCCTAATCTTCTCCTCAGTGTAGCCCAGTCTGCTTAAAATTAAATCCTTGACACCACTTCTCCTGAGACTGCCATGCTCCAAAAGCAAACAGTCTTTCCGTGCTTTGCCACCTTTTTTTTTAGTCATCTCACGGTTTCTCTTGTTCTGCATCATTCCTCTTGATTATATGGTATCATGGGCCCCCTGTTTACTGTCATTACTCATTCACTCCTAAATGATAATGTAGTGTGGAGAAGATCGGTGTCCCTGCAGTAAACTGCAGTGTTCTCTCCTGTAAGGACAGACTCACTAACTCCAGGGGAGGGAACGGTAAAGAGCCTGCTGATCTGGGAGAGGTGCTGTTCCCTCATATCTGAGTTGTGGAGCATGATCACATCTCAGAGAATGGGCAGGGTGGAGCTGGAGAGTTTTGATATAGTGAGGCAACAATGGAAGGTACTAATAGCTAAAGGCTGGAAACCTAAGATGAGCTGGTTGAATGTTAAGTGGATTTGACAGGTCCTCATGCTGTCCTGAATTATTCCAAGTAGCAGTGAATTTGCCAGGCTCTCATACACAATGACACTTACTATTTCTTCACTGTTGGCCTGACCTGCTGCGATGATTTTTATTAGAACTGGAGAAACTAGAATTTGTGCAGCAGGGATTCATTTGACACACAGGAACACCTACATTCCTGCATGTAATATGTCATGATGGGATGTTAAAACTGAGCCACCCTTCTGCACAGGAAAGAAAGAAATCACTAGGGAGCAGGGAAGATTGTCCAGTGGAGACACACAGCACATGTTTGATAGCACTAAGCCAAGGATAAGCAAATCATCCCAGATTAGGAAATACCTCAAAGCTTTTCTCTAACTTACCTCCTGTTGGTGGAAGATACATGTCACATCTTTACTAATGATTGGGGAATATCCAAGCTGTTTGTGAGACTCCGTATCGCTGAGATGTCTCTCTCATACAAGATAGGATCTCTGAACGGGTCTGGATGCACGACCACAGGAAACACTGGGGCAAAGGTCGGTCAGGCCAGGAAATTCATCATGGGATAGTGTATCATGTTGCAGAGATGCGGCAGAGAATGATGAGAAAGAAATGAAGAAAAAAGAAGAGTGAGTGGTCTGGAGGTTTTGTTCATACTGTGGTGTCATGAGATGAGAAACGAATAAATGGTTCACTTTTAAATGTGGAACTAGAATGTAATGTCCTGCCACAACCCCACAGGATCTCACTTCTGGGGATTTTTGAAAAGATTTTCCACATGTGCAGCGATGCATTCGCATCCCTGCGTCAGCACATAAATGGCCTGTGCGATGTTTCGTGTCGGGGAGCAGCCTGATAACACAGAGTCACTTCAAAGAGGATGTGAACCCTCCTCGCCCGGTTATGTACTTAACAAAGAGCTGAGAGAGACAAACGCACGAAGGGATGCAGAGAGAACAACAGCGTGTCATACCTTTGCACCACAGACCCCCAGCTGGGAGTCCAATTCTCACACACGCTCAACAGTTTGTAGCCTAGAGGCGTGTGTTCTTCGGATGCTACCTACAACAGGGGTTGGGAGCTAAACACTGTTGGATAAGCACTTTCCCACGTCCAGCGAGGTTATTTTTACCCTGCAGTCATAGCAGTCATGATTCTGGAAAAGGGTATAAGAAGGTAATTAAAGAGCTGGTTTGAGACTATGGGACAGAAATCAGATACCACCCAGGAATAGATGCACGTCACAATATGTGAGACAAAGCCCTTAAAATGTTTCTGAGGCTCCACTGTAGAATAAGAATTCCACGACGGGACTTTCTCAGCAACTGTTATACATGTTCACCAGCAGACTTCCTTTTTGTCTGTCATATATCTCAATGGTTTTTCTTTTTTTTGGGGGGGGGTCCTTCGAATGGTCTTTAACAACAATAGCAACAAATGTCTTTGCTCAAATTGTTATCGTGCACCAGAGGAAGTCAGAGCAGGGTTGGATGTCGGAGCACTGGCATTCTGTGTGCTTCTGAGTCACGAAGAGCTACACCTGTTCCCATCTCAGAGGCGAACACAGCTGGCCCTGTCTCTAATCCTCAGACCCTCGCTAAACACGGGGATTGCTTACATCAATCCATAAAACATCTGCCTAAAAACACCACTGCATTATCCACAGTAGCTTAACTTCGCTTCAGCCGATAGCTCAGCCTTGTAATTATTATGTGTAGTGATACACATACGCACACTAACACATCCACACAGGAATAATACTCAGTTTCATCAGACACACTATACTTGATCCCAGCGTCCACCTCAGGAAGTGCCGGGTGAGCAGAGACAGATTGACGGAAGGAAGCTTTTGCACATCCTCAGGTTACACTTGCCTATAGCCTGATGGTTAGTGCTTGTTAGACCAGCTAGCGGAAATCGTGTAATGTCGAGGAAGATCATGCTCAACCAGGCTCTCATTTAGTGGAATATTGAGCACAGTGTGAAGGCCGGGCCTCTCCAGAGAACGGAGGTTGTGTGTGTGCATCTGTGTGATATCAATCCACTACAGCAGGATGAGATCAGGGTGAGATTTATCACCTAATTATCAGTCCCCGTCTCAACAAGTGCCTTACCTAACATATTGTGAATAGACGCTTGCCATTCAGTTCTTACAAAGAGCTCGATGCTCATACAGTGACCTGTGGCCTGCGATGCTAATGAGGTTTCTCATCCTATTGTGAACAGCAGCAAACAGGATGTTGGTTTTTCCTAGTGGCAGCACATGCCTCATTCCATGCTGGTGGACATGTCACGATCGAGAGCTTAGACTGTAGGATCCAGTGCAGCTATAATGACACACACTACAACATTATTGGATTATCACATTTCATACACAAAGGTCAAGGTTTCATATGGACGGCCTACATCGACAAAAAAGCATGTCAGGTCTTAGGTTAAGTAACAGTGGAATCAATAATACCTTTTTTGCAGACATGACTGTAATCAGTGTGTTTTTTCCACCACAGTAAAGGAGGATTGTAGGTCAGATGGTGAGGATGACGTGAGCACAGATGCACTGGTGGAGGAGATTCTCCAGCAACAAGACACAGCTGTCATCTACCCAGAGGCCCCAGAGGATGAGCCACAGCGACAGGGCACCCCCGATGCCAGGGGCCATGATGAGAATGGTATGGGTCACACTCGCATTCGCACAAGTGAGAAAAACGCTCTTCTCAACACTGAAATACCGTTTTTTTAATATGTTAATCCATAGCACACATGGGTAAGGGGCAGCGTCTCCACAGAACACACTGAAATACACGCTACATTTCCACCTGAGAGCTCGCAGTCACTGAGCTCTCACACTATTATTGCACCTACCCTGTAATTACTCGCCCCCTGGGGATGGCTCTACCTGCTCCCTGTCTCACCTCAGGTGTTAACTCCACCCCATTAACGCCACTCTCCAACATCATTACACACACCGCTATTTGTTAAGTGCAGCACACAGGGCCCATTATGCCTCCAGGGCTTTTGGCTCTTACCTGCTACCACAGAGTGGAAAAAAGGGACTGGGTGAGGGGGGAGACAGCAGCACCTGAGTAAATTTGTCACGTCCGTGCAAGGTCTGACTCACAGCTACCTGGGCGATAATGTGTGCTACATTCTCATCCTGAGGCCCTCACCTGTCCCACAGGAACTTAATACATCACCTGTTAACAAAGTAATGCTTAACTGTGTGGGAGCCAGGCAACTGAGACCCTCTGTTAAGCAGCTTGGATCCAGGCAGGCGGCTGTTGTTTACCAAGCTCACTTCTTCTTATGTGTGTGGGAGTTTGTGAAACACCTCTAATGCACAATAGGCAATCAAACGATGGAATTTCAAGCATGCGAAAATTGTAATTGCTGGGTTTTGTGTCTGTAAGAAATAAAAATAAAATGTAGTTTGGCACTGGCAATCTAAGCGCGTTGTTTCTACGTACGGAGGGAGGCGTTGCCAGAGATCACTAATCAGCTGTTGTCCATTTGGTTACCTGGGTTCTGTTTACCTGTGGGGGAGGATCTCTCGGTGATTGGTGAAATAGCAGAGGAGTGTTAGTCAGGCCGGCCATGTGTAACATCAAAGAGCCCTCCCTGTTGACTGTGGGATTTTAACCCCTTCCTCTGCTCGCTGCCTCACTCTTTCAACTCTCTCCTTTTGTGTTTCGTACCAGGGACCCCCGATTCGTTCTCTCAGCTGCTCACCTGCCCATACTGCGCACGCGGCTACAAACGTTACAGCTCTCTCAAGGAGCACATCAAGTACCGGCACGAGCAGACCGAAGAAAGCTTCAGCTGCTCCGAGTGCAGCTACAGCTTTGCATACCGTGCTCAACTAGAGAGACATATGACGGTCCACAAGAGCGGACGGGATCAGGTAAAGAGACTGCCACACTAGTCAGCGCTGGATGCCGATGAAACACATTCTTATGTAACGCTTTGAATATTTTACATGTATCCGGTGTTGTAAAGTATAAATTAAAATTTACTGTATTTAAATATTCTCTAAATATGTTACAAGAGCATTCTACTGGTCTGCCACTTTAGTGTACTCTCATTTCCATAACCATTTTTCAAGACTGGTTGATATTTAGTTGTATTCTGTTGTACCAGCAGAGCAATTCTAAATTAGGCAAACCAAACATGTAAGCTTTAGCTGCTCATTTTCCAACATGATAAATAAATATGAACTTTTGCCCTCGATTGATTAAAGACATTGTGACGTGAATTAGTAACAGTTCAAAGGTTGTGTTTTCATTGTGCGTCTCACTGAACGACCCCTCTCACCTCGTCCGACAGAGACACATCACACAGTCGGGAGGCAATCGTAAATTCAAGTGCACTGAATGTGGCAAGGCATTTAAATACAAGCACCATCTGAAGGAGCACCTACGCATCCACAGTGGTGAGTAGACCACCACTGTCACTATGGCAGCACTGTGTGTCTGTATGGGTGTGTACATGTGCCGGCGCCGGTCCAGCGTACACATCTTTGCTGATTAATGGCTGATAGTGGCTTTTGTAGGCCACAGATGCTTCAGTCTCTATTGCATCAATATTTATGTTTTAGCCAATTCCCTCTATTTGAATATCCTTCATTCTATTTCAGTCCATTGTGTGCTCTTCCTTAATGTGCTGTAATTGTGTTTCTTTTGGCATTATGGGACAACAATTAGAAAAGGGCATTCCCCTAAGGTGCCATTACATCAGCGTGTAAGCATCATTGAAATCCATTAGAGCTTTTTCCTGCCGTAGTGCTCATAGCCTCGCTTTCTTATTTAGCTTCATTCACTAATGGAAATCTCTCTCTCTATCTCCCTCCACCACTTTCTTTCCCTCTGTTATACACACTGTGGTTTTATTCAGGAGAAAAACCATATGAGTGCTCCAACTGCAAGAAGCGATTCTCCCACTCAGGCTCATACAGCTCCCACATCAGCAGTAAGAAGTGCATAAGTATCATCTCAGTGAGCGGCAGATCGCGCTTGGGGAACGCCAAAACCCAGACCCAGGCTCCATCACCAGTGCTGAACACACCGCCCTCAGTCCTCCACACCCAGATTAGGGAAAAGCTGGAGCATAGCAAACCCCTGCAGGAGCAGCTGCCCCTTAACAAAATCAAGAGCGAGCCGATGGACTACGAGTACAAGCCAACGCTCATAGCATCTCCAGCTGTCACCACCATGAATGGTGGGGTTTTCAGTGGAGGTGCCACAGCTCCTCTGCAGGGCACAGTGCAAGCTGTGGTCCTGCCCACTGTGGGGCTGGTATCACCCATCAGCATCAACCTGGCAGACCTGCAGAATGCCCTCAAAGTGGCCGTGGACGGTAACGTCATTCGTCAGGTGCTGGAAAACAATGCCAAAGGCCAGGGGCTTACCACAGGAACGCTCCACTCCCCACAGCAGCAACTCATCTCAGCCATCAGCCTGCCTATCGTGGGTCAGGACGGAAACGCAAAAATCATTATTAACTGCAGTTTGGAACCCAACCAGGGCCAGCTTACAGCGCAAAATCTGAAGAAAGAGCCTGACCCAGTTTCACCAGTTCAGACCTCTGACACCTTCAAATCCCAGAAACTCCCAGAAGACCTTACATTCAGAGGGATCAGACCCAACGAGACTAAAGAAAAAGAGGAAAAGACCACTAAGACTTGTCTCCTGTGTGATAACTGTCCCGGTGGGCTGGAAGCACTCCATGCCCTCAAACACTGCAAGAAAGATTGTCTCAGGCTGAATGGAGGAGGTCTGGATAAATCGGAATCTGCTGTTGCTGCCCTGCTCACCGAGGGAGGACTCTGCAGCCAGCCCAAAAATCTCTTGTCTCTCCTCAAGGCCTATTTTGCCTTAAATGCAGAGCCCACCAAGGACGAGCTGGCCAAGATCTCCGATTCAGTCAGTCTGCCGATCCATGTGGTTAAGAAGTGGTTTGACAAAATGCAGGAGGGTCAGATATCATTGGGTGCACCGACACCCCCCTCGGAGGAAGAGGACATCTATGAAGCTAACAGTGTGGTTTCTCTGGTGCCAGGGAAGGATGTGGCCACTATGAGCCCTTCTGTGATCCAGGACAGCCCCACAGAAGCCACCCCCGCTGAGGTTAATGGTGCCCATAGCTCACCAGCCTCGCCCTCGCCACTAAACCTGACAGCTGGCAGTCCCATCCCAGATCACCCCCCGCAGAGCACCGAGGGACCCCTAGACCTGTCGCTGCCAAAGCCCACCAGAGAGGAAGCAGACAGAGTTGTGGCCAAAGCCTGCGTTTACCCCTCTCTTTTCTCTGGGTCCACCAGTGAGGATGAACCCTAAATTTGACTTGCACAAAGAAAGACGCATCACCACTCTCAGCCACGGGCTTCGGCAATGTTGCACTGTACACCAACCAGCTAAGTGGCAAACCCCTCGACATTGTGACCACCATGCAATGCCTAAAGGCACTAGCTACCAACAACAAACAGACTATTCTGATTCCCCAGCTGGCTTACACCTATACCACTACAGCAAACAGCCCTGCAGGGACAGAGATGCATGAAACCATCCACCTCAACGGAGTGAAGGTGTGCAACTTTGCTCTCCCGATTTATGCTAAGTAATAAGCTACAGCCCGCAGGCAGCTCAGCAAGGCACAAAGGCAACGAATAGAAAAACTTAAAAAACCTCCACAGCAGTTCAGACTCAAGTTAGTGGTTTTAACGGCAGAATACAGGTTGACTTAAAAGTCATTTTTTGTAGACCCGTTCGGCAGTCCATCTAATTGAGCAGTGCATCTGCTATACACTGCTGAATACTGCCTCCTTTGAGAAGCCGATGGACTGCGATCAAGTCTGCGTTTCTCTTTTTGAAGCGATTAGTCAAAGCCTTCTATCTAGGCCATTATTTCTTGTTGTCCTAACCCACTAGAACGTGATAGATAGTATGAAGGCATCCAAAATCGAATCAATAAGTCATATATAGAAATGTCAGAATTCAGCTCTTTGCAAAAATGATAGTCCTTAATAGTTCTTCATTGTGTAGATACTTAATGGCCTTCTAATGATGGATGTAGATCTCACTGTGTGTGTGAGTGATCTTTACTGGGCTGTCACCCAAAGGACATGATGCTGCACTTTACTGCTGAGCCTCTATTGATCTGCTGGAATCTGTTTAAACGCCACACCTTTGCCTGCCTCATTGATTTATTGTTGTTGTGTTATACTGTAGTGTTAAGTGGACTGGCATAGACCTGCCCTGTAAAATAAGAGCAGCATGTATATATCTGTTCCTTAATAACGCCTCACATCCTCTTCCACTGCGTCAGAGGATGAGCTCTGCCAGTTGAGGGACACAACAAAGTTAAAGATGTGCTCACAAGTGAACGGGGTCAGGCAGAGGGACGTATTGGTAAAGAGTTCGAGAGAACTGTGTGTAGAGTACGATGACATGGCAGCCTCCCCTGCAAAACACATGTACACACTTAGCGGTATTGTGTTTTCTGAGTCATGGAGGGTTTTTTCTGTGAAAAAGGCAGAAAAGCTCACATTGAATTTTCATTGGTGCATTAACATGATTTCTCAACTTCTTCAGGAGGAGAAACAGGACACAGGCTCAGAGGGCCTGTCCACCATGGAGGAGCAGAACGACTCGGACTCGGGCCATCCGCGGAAGAAGATGAAGAAGACGGAAAGCGGCATGTACGCCTGCGACCTGTGTGACAAGATCTTCCAGAAAAGCAGCTCGCTGCTTAGACACAAATACGAGCACACGGGTAAATACAAATTCTCATTGTTTCCCAGGCCCACAGACAAACACAGCAAACAATCACAGATGGACCGAATAAAGGAAAAGGCAACAGCAAAAATGCAGAAACACAACGTGTCTCACCATCACTCACTGTCGGGTCCTGGGAAAGATGAGTCAGAGAGTGAGAGAAGGGGGATTTTGAGCTGTAGTGTAAAGAAGGGTGGACATCTCTATTCCAGCAGGTATTACTCAACATGCACAGAAGAGGTCTGAGAATTTCTTTCCGCCAACTCCCCACCTCTGCTCTGCCAGCTTCTCATGTGAAGCAGCGAATGTTGCAACAGACAAGCTCTGGTAGTGATTTGCATTGCTCTGGGATGATGGTTCCGTGGCCAATCTCAGGTCAATACTCTGAGAGGCGTTCAGCTTCTTTCACTTTATTACTCTGATACCTGGCTTGTAACCACTGTTTTTAGCTCCAAATGACCTCATCTGCCTGGATGAAGTTTCTTTGACCGTGTTCAAGCTCAGTTGTGATTTTGTTGTATTGCTTGGATACATCAGTGATAGCTATTGTTATGGGATTCCTGAGCTTTGGCACCTTTCAGCCAAGTATGTGGGGGACTCACTATGATTGCAGCGGACTGTTTATTGTTTTCCTCCCATGTCTGTGCTTTTTAACTCAACAGAATTTCCAGTTTTGATAAATATATTGACTCCTATTTATTTTTTCTGCCTTTGCAGGAAAGCGACCTCACGAGTGCGGCATCTGCAGCAAGGCCTTCAAACACAAACACCATTTGATTGAACACATGCGGCTCCACTCGGGGGAGAAACCATACCAGTGCGACAAGTGCGGCAAGCGCTTCTCCCACTCGGGCTCCTACTCTCAGCACATGAACCACCGCTACTCCTACTGCAAGAAGGAGACGCAGAGCCAAGGGGGAGGCCGGGAGAGCCCAGAGGAGGATGGCGAGGGCCAGGCTGAGATGGAGACCCTGAGCCAGGTGCCGAGGCAGCACTTAGCCCCCTCCCATCTGGACTCGGATGAACGGGGGAGTAGCACCAGAGACGACGAGGAAAGCGAAGAGGAGGAGGAGGAAGGTGCAGTGTATATGGACGACATCCAGGTGGTGCAGATAGGGGATGAAGGGGGGGATGACGAGGAGGAGGAAGAGCAAGAGGAGAAGAATGATGAGGAGATAGAGAGAGTGGTGGTGGAAGGGGAAGAGGAGGAGGAGGAGGAGGAGAAAACAGAGATAGAAATGAATGAGGAGGAAGAGGAGATGATGGAT
Organism: Channa striata; assembly: GCA_033026295.1. Taxonomy (NCBI): domain Eukaryota; kingdom Metazoa; phylum Chordata; class Actinopteri; order Anabantiformes; family Channidae; genus Channa; species Channa striata. Next base: position 924,156 of record CM065169.1, read on the forward strand.
GCAGAAGGGGGGGTGACAGAAGAGGGGGAAGCCGAGAGCAAAGACACAGAGCGGAGCAGAGGTGAAACAAAAAGGAACGCGGTTTCCGAAGAGGAGAATCAGACGCCACGGGAGAGGGGAGACACTGACTGAAGGAGGACGCAGACGCCTCCATGGGACACAATCAGATCTTTCCTCTTCCCGCGCCGAGGAAGAATGCAGGAGACGTTGTCTGGTCACTCTGACATTTTGTTTCAGTTCACTACTGTGTAAAAATCCAGGTGTGCCTGAAAAAATACTAGTGACTTTTCCACAGGAGAACAATTTCTCATTGTTAGAAAATTTGTAAAGAAAAACAATGAAGACGAGGAACACAAATTTTAACAAACAAAAGAAATGCATTATACAGACTTTGGAAGCTAGAGCCGACACGTTTTAGATAATGTTTTATTACTAAAACAACTTGGGTCATTTCTTTTTATCAGTGTTACTAATTTTATCACTCATATTTTAACCTTTAAAAGCTGTACAGTTGGGAGATATTTCTATACCTTTTTATTGCCAATGAACAAAAAAAGTCAGTATTTTATTAAGTTGGAAGGAAAACAAAAAGAATCCTGTGCACTACAAGTGGCTTGGTTTACCTATGGATTGAGCAGTTGAGTTGTGTTGTCTACCCTTCAGTATTACTGCACTAGATATATCACGCCACCGTGCTAGCAGATGTTAGCATTACTCGTTGTGTTTTGTTTTGTTTTTGCTGGTGTTTGATTGGATTATGAGCCTTAAGAAGAAAGTCGACGGAAGCCGGACGCGTCTTTTCAGTTCCTTTTTGGCTCTGTAGAAAGATCATCGTCAAAGTGTCTTTTACAAATCAACGTTTCATAGAAACAATTTGATATTTTGGGAGATTAGTTTTTCACTCGTTTTTTATGAGAGTTCGAAAAGATTGAGATGACTCTTCTGTCGGTCTGGGACATTTACGGCTACAAGCAGCGTTTGCTTAGCTTAGCATGGAGACTGGAATATGGAGAAACAGCTGGGGCGACCAGGAGTGCATGTTTAACCTGTAACGCCAAAGCAAGCTGACTGTCACCTGGCTGTCGCGCCATATGTACCCGAAGAAAGTCAAAGTCACGGGGTCTTCTCATCTACAGTATCTCTGACGTAGAAATTAAAAGAAAAGAAGCACGGCTTCCCCAAAATGTCAAACTGTTGCTTTAAACCTTGAGAGTGAGCAGATTCGGGATGCAGAAAACTGTCAGACCCTTCCTATCCACGCCCCCCCCCCATCTTTGAGCCTTATGCAAAAAAATCAAACTAAAACAAAAGAAACATGCATATCAAAAGTGCCATTGCATATCGCTCTTGAAGCTTAGAAACTATGATCAGGTCTTGCCGGGTCCCAGATCAACCAATAAACCGTAATACTGTTGACTTTGGCGTCCCACCACACATGGGGGGGAACTTTAGCCTAACGCATACACATGCATCAGAGGTTTCAGATGAGTCGCCTTCACTTTTACTCTGAGCGACGTCATCGATTGCAACGCATACGATTTCTAATTGTTAACTGTGTCCTGCCTTTTTTTCAAAGCTTACTCGGTGCACTTGTGGAAAACACCATAAAATGCTCAGATGTCTTTTCAGGTAACAAAATGTAGGCAAATATGAATTCCAGGAGTTTAATTCAACAAAGTATTATTTTTTTGGTCTCTTATGTTGTTTTATGTTGTGTTTTAGTGTGTACTGTATGTTTTCAGCAATGGCAGTATTATCCCCACCCCCAATGAGATGGGTATGTCTGGTTAGTCATAGAGAACTTTTATATTTATGTGTCTTATTTTTTATATTTCTTTGTGGTTATTTATTACACAGTGTAGTGTACAATACTGTAGTTTGTATTAATACGATAATATATTTTAGTATGGGAAAAGATTCAGAGGCAAATAATACAAGACTCCGGCATACTGAAGTATGTTTTTCGAACAAACGCAATTATGTTTTTCCTCTTGAAAAAAGAAACTCGCACCCTGCAAGCCTGAAAATTGGAACCTGTGACCTCTCTGCATACATTCTTATATTAGTTTAGTTTTCTTTGCCCTCAATATGAAGCTACTGAACTTTTGAAAACTAATTGTATGTCTAATAGCATGAGTGTGTGCTGTTGTATTGAAGGATGATCCTTAACCACACAAACTCTCCCTTTTGCCAAGCCAAAATAATATTGACATTCTTATGTTTCATTTGTGCCAATTTGTTACTTTATGTGTTAGTGTCAAGACCGCACCACTTTTATACCCCTCCCCCTTTAACACCTTCATTTTTTTTTTATCGTGATTGTTTTTGGTTTCTTTTTTTTGTTCATTTTTTTATGACTCCCCATCTCACAATAAAATGCATCAATTACAAGCTGTTTTAGTTTGTGATTAATATTGTCATTGATAGTTTTAAAATCAAACAATATTAGTCTAAGTTGTTCCATTGGTAAGTTATGTAATTCGCTCACTCTCGCACTGTTAGAAATATGAGTCTCAAAAGAAATGCTTTGGACGTCCACTATCAGATCTGCTTGGCATTGCAGAGAGCAGCAGTACATTTTAAAATATTTGCTGCTGTCAGACCTAATATGGACAATGAAGGTGATAAGGTCTATGTCAAAGCTGCAACCCACAGCAAGTTAGCATAGCTTAGCATAAGGCCTGGAAGCATTTGCAGAGAGGCAGAAGCGATGTCACCCAGCCAAGACAGTTTGGCGCAGCTGTTGGCTGCAGCTTTATTTAACTAGCATACAAATATATGACAAGCCAAACACACTGAATCAATGTTCAGGCCATGTGGCACCTCCCTTAAAGATCAGGTGACAGAAACAGAAGAAAAAGACAAATGTGTCTTATTATAGTCAGTGATGGCCAGTCATTTCCAAAGTAACTCGGTAAAGAAATCACAAATGTTCATCTTTTAAAGTTAAATCACATGGAAACTGTACATAGGCAAAACAACTTCTCATATCCTTCTGGTATCAGGCAGGACCCCCATTTTTGTCCAGTCTGCCTGGTAGCAGCCCAACCCAAGGTCAACCCTATTGATCCAGATCAGGTTTCCAGGAGGGTCGACCCTCCCCCAGCCTCCCGAGCCCCAGCCCCTCCACCGGCATGAATTAGTAATGGAATGGACTAAAAATCCATAGTCTGTTGAGGAGTTGAAAATGATACAATAGCTGGTGAACATATTTGATAGTCCCCCCCCACATCTGTTGTTCTTCCCAGAAGACTCACTTCCAGAGGAGGCATTTTCAGCAAAGTCCTCATGTCTTAAGTCTGTTTCAGGGCAGGTTTGGCTGAGAGAAGATTCAACCTGCCACGGCTTTTTTAGTTTGTAGATGGACAGGACTGCATGTGGAGGCAGGGTGTGTTCGTGTCTCGGAGAAGACATGTTTCTCTGTCATCATGCTGAATGAGACCCCAGACACATTTACGGGGCGGAGGTGGAGTGGTGGGGCCGCTCACAGCCAAGTGTGTTAAACCATCCACTAATAACTTATAATTGTGCCTGTTATAAACATCGTTATAAACATTGGTCACCGCAGCATCTAAAATTCTCAAACAAGGTCAGACAGTGTGTGGTGGGGCTGCTTGTTCAGGATTCAGCGTGTTTTACAGGCTTCCAGTCCAATGCAAGACTTAAAGCCAAGATATTGCCATATGTTCTGCTGGGCTCAGCATTTCAAAGGAAAATTGAAAAACTATAACTGCTAAGAGGATATGGAGTGCTCTTGCCAATAATGGTGCAACAGCCTGATGAAGTATTATGGCTGCTGAGACTGTGACACAGAGCCAAACCCAGGGGGCTGAAACTCCCCAGGGAAATTTAGAGAAAAGCCAAGAGGAGGAGGAGGAGGACGAGGATGAGGAAAGCAAAGGCTGCGCTCAGGAAATAGCAGTCACTTAAATATCATGTTCATTTATTTAACCACTAAATAGCAGAACATACACTGAGACATTATGTGTGTGTGTGTGTGTGTGTGTGTAGTTGTGTGCATATATATGTGTAAAGGGGAAGGTTGAAATGCCATTTCACGTGACAAATTGCTGTTTTAGAGCTCCATTTTTAACACACTGGTCAGAAAATCTATTTATCCACCTACAGTGTAAAACCTGTGAGACACACTGAGGAACAATCTAAACATATTTATGGTTTTACAGACCAATACACCTGTCAAACAAAAGTCCCAATCAAAACTCTACTTCCTTGTTTTTAAAGCAAAGTCAATGTAGAAAATCTTGGATATTGAAATGTTATGTTTAGAAGAACTTGGCTTATTTTTCTAGTTCATCACAAAGTTGTTTTTATAGTTAGTTCTTTTTGGCTTAGCTCCATCATCTGGTGTGAAACGGAAATAATTTGATATAATATCTATCCATTCATTATCTTTAGCAGTTTACATCACATCACAATAAATAACGTGACAAAAGCATGACACAACATAAAAAAGATTAACATATCCAACCATATCCAGTTACAGTCAAACCCAACATAACACACCATAAGATAACAGACTAGTAATATTTTATTAACATATTAACAGTATTTTGCAATTGCTTTGGCTTTCAATCGAGTTTTCATTTGCCAAACACATAAACTCTTAATTTATATCCAACATCAAGCAAAACACATGGTGCTGTTGCATTTCAAAATCAAAGGATCGTCAACAGTATATTAGTTTTTTAAGGCCATAAAACTTCTTTGAATCGCGTTCAGTTAAAATACAGTAAGCTGATACGCAGGAAAGCAGGACGTATTGAGACATTTGGATAGTATTCAGAAAGAAGAAACATACATTAGGTGTTTTTCTTGCCAATAAAACTTTCAAAATCCAGATTTGAGATTTGAGCCAAAGCAAAAATAAAACGCTTCAAACCCAGGAACAAAATCACTTTGTGACATTAGCATATTAAGCAATAAGAAACATCCCTGAGCAAAAAGATAGAGAAGTGCACAGACAGTAACATAAAAAGGTGCATTTTATCTTTATGAAAATCTGTTCACACGTTATTGTGGCCGTCAAAGTGCCGCGGCGTTTGCCAGCAGACGAGCTCACAGAGAACATGCAAACAGCACAGAGCTGATTGTCATTGTGCTACGTTCAGCTGTTACCTCCAACGTCTCCCGGACAATTACAGCTGCAGTCACATGAAGCCCATCGCTGACCGGCTGTGATCTGTCCTTGTTTAGCACGGAGTCATTACTCTGAATGCTGGTCACCTTCTACCAATCACTGTAATCACAAGTAAGTCTTCACTTTACCAGGCGCTCACACACACACACACACGCACACACACACACACACACCTTTATTTTCTTGCCTTCCAGCTGAATCCTATTACAGTGTTTTTCAGAGATAAGCCCTGGTGAAATCTATCTATAAATGAAATTTATGCATCATCGTTTAAGCTTGTAATTGCTTACAGGCTCGATTCATTTTATTACTGCATATCTTCTCCATGTCTGAACTCACTGTGTGTCAGCAACTGTGTTATTTCCACCTCTTTTGTGCAGTTTGGCTTGTTTTGTAATGAGGACAATGAGTTGATAGCTTTGCATGCACTCACCCTCAAATCTCTCATGTTCACTCTCCCACACACACACACACACACACACTCTTAGTATTAATGTTCTGGCAGTTTCTTGCTTTCTTTTCAGGGTGAGGTTCGGGGCTGACTTTCACCACTTCCCCTGCTCGTTACCACATCAGGACTCGAGTTGCGCTATAAAAACACCAGCGCAACCACAGCCACCTCACAACCCCTGCCTCTACACTCTCACACTCACACACACACACACACACACACACACACACACACACACACAGCGCACCAGCCAGTGTTTGCAGGTACTGCATGGACGGCCCTCCCACACTGCTGGGACAACATGGAGCCGCTCTCACTCATGACTAGAATAACAAGGAGCTACACAGAATTCAATTAAATGGTGTGCTCTTTCAAAAGCTACCACCCACCTGCCAGCACACGCACACACACACACACACACACACACACACACAAACGCTGCTGTACTGAAAGTAAAACACCTCTACCCAACTACCCACTCTTCTATGCTTTGGTCCTCCCACACACACACACACACAAGAAAGTATGTGTGAACATACACACATGCTAATATGAATTTTTCCTCAGTCCCGAGTCTGCAGTGTGTGTGTGTGTGTGTGTGTGTGTGTGTGTTTAGTCCTGTATTGTCCTGTCTTGTCAGCCTGGTGTAAGCCTGGACCTTTATGTGTCTTCTCCAAAGCAGCCACCTGATTGGCTGCATAAAGTCAGTGTGCAAACCCATAAAAAGGTGTGACATAATCTCACACTTCCCTAAACGTTCACCTTTTTGCCCTTACACGGTCTGTGAGCTACATCGGCTCGTGTTCTATATAAGGACCACGTCTCAGTGCCTCCATTAACACCAGGACTCTCTACGTCATTTGGTTGATCCGTTACCTCAGAGTGAAATATCTAAACTAACGGATGGTTTGCAACAGCACGGACTCCTGACATTTGTGTTCTTCTCCAGCTGAATTGTAATTACTCAGATGATTCTTTGACTTTTCATCACCTGGTCACATGGTTGTGCTTTGCATTTATTAATAAGTGGAACAAGTGCAACTTTAATGGTGAACGTTCTAAACATCACATGAGCACAAACGTGCATTAACTGTTAGCAGAGGTGGGTCTGGAATTGTTCTAATGAGGTGGACAGACGCCCAACTCAAAGACGGGGGCCACACAAATCTCAGCCCCCACCTAAAAGCCCTAGTTTTAGGAAGTCGTTAATTATGGATGTAGTCACTAAATATGCAATAACATTTAGTAAGAAATCATGTCCCTTCTATGGCCTGGTGACCACACCTTGACAATAAATCATAAATAAATAAGGATTAGGAAACAATAATTGATATTTGTAATGATGAGGATTGATTTAAGTCAATTCCTTTTTATGCTGAAGGTTCTACATTAATATATCACCACAAACCAAACGCCTGCCAGCTTCACAGTGTGGCAGAGGGGTGTAGCCAGGAGGAGTCATTCATACATCAACATTTTAAAAAGTTTTATTATCAAAAATTCTGGATACAGGTTAATTTTTCTTTAGTGAAATAATAATAATAAAGAAAAGAGGACCAGGTTTGTCTCTGAGCGGGGCTGTGGTTAATATTTTTACTTGTATGTATATTTTTCATCAGAACATGTTTTTATTTTATAGTTTAATAAAAAGCGAGTTATTTAAAGAATGTTGATGTTGAAAGCACAGCCCAGATGTTTTTTTCTAGAATAGATGAAAGTTGACATCATTAAATCATCTTTAGAATGTCAACACTCCACTTTGTCTTTAAATCAGCTTTTTAACAGCTACCGTTATTAGAATGAGCTGCTTCAACATGCTTTTTTTTGGCCTGAAAAGGTGTTTGGATCATTCAAATGTGATGGAAGTGGGAGACAAATATGAAAAAGTTTTCATACCTGAAGAAATGTAATCATAATCCTGAAGCTTCAGTATGTCGAGAAAATATTGGGGATAAACATATTTGTGCAACATCTGTTAATCTGAAAATCGGTCGTTAATAACGCAGCTTCTCTACGGACCAACTGTGGCAAAGCTTTTCACAATAAATGTAGAACGTCAGAACACAAGCAAAGAACAGCAGGATCCTCACAAAATGGCTCCTTCTTACCTCAACAGTTGAAAGGCCTCGACATCAGCTTCCCATTCTCCGAGTAAAACCTGCGAATGATGAGTGAGTGAGTGAGTGAGTGAGTGAGTGAGTGAGTCAGCTGCATTTCTAACTAAAGGTGTTAATGTTGCTTTTATGGTGTTGAACTCTAAAACTCTTCTGCCGGAGTGTTTGTGAAATCCCGGCTGGTCTCTAAGGACCCACATGCTCTGCAGAGCAGTAACACAAGTGAAAAGTCATGCAGCAAACATTCAGATGTGGTACAGGGCCGTGACTCACTCGGCACCCGGCAGCTGAACTCGGATAAAGCAGATCGGAGCCCTCTCACGTCCAGGTCTCCTCACCACTGAGCGGTTCTGTCTTTTCACCACGTCTCTGTCATTCTCGCTCATCATCCATTGTTCTGATCAGGAATGTGCCCGGCGTCTCCGTCCCGCTGTGCTCGACCTTTGGCAGGTACACACACTGGCGGCAGAGCCGCCCTTTAACCTTGGCCTTTGTGTGACTCCACTGGGAGGACGCTGGTGCGTGTACACGTTTCATGGGAGTGTGAGACGAGGTTAACCGGGGGATGTTCTGCACATTAGCCGCCTTGCTCATCAGACCTCTTCTCCACCTTCCATTTACCACTCACACAGCCGCATCCCTCCCTGTCTGTCTCTGTTCTTTCACTCCTCCACACACACTTCACCCTCAAATATGTGCTATGAAACAGACTTCCAGGCTCGGACAGCACCTGTTGTTTTAAATCCAACAATTACCATCAGTGTCGAGTCGTCCTCTCCTGAGACGCTGTTGTGTCTAAGACTCGAGCTCAACAGGCTCCTGAGCTTTTTACATGACAGTGTAAAACGTGGAAATAATGAAAGGAGGCCTGCTACGACGAGAGGAAGTGTTGTTTGTGATCATTTCATATCATCACTGGGTGAACAGCCGTGCCAGAAAATAACAGACACCCGTTTAGTTTGAACCGTCATTTCAACGGCTTTGAAAGTATTTTCTCAGTTTGCTAAAAAGTGGTGGATGATTCCTCACACACAGACCAACACAGAGAAAATATGGGATTTGACGCAGCGGACGAGGTTGAACGACAGATGCAACGTGTTTCCAGTCGTTGGAACCACGACTCTCCCCGTTGGAAAGGTGGGGAGACCCCACACAAGGTGGACCGAGGAAAACCATCACAAAGGCAAACAAATAAAAAATATATAAATAAATATAAAACAATACTGACAATATTTTTAACACCTTGAGAATAACTTTTTTAACACAAGCGTAAAACTCTTAGCATCCACAGTATAAAATAACAGGCAAAGATTCCACGTCTTTGTGGAAAATCACAGTTTGTGGCACATAAAAGCCCAGAGACAAGGAGCATCTTCACTGAGCCTGAGGTGAAGTGGGAAACTGAATTTGACATCCTCCTCGCTAAACAACAGCGAGACCCTCCGACTCGCCACACACGTTACAACAAGATATTTCAACAACACAATGTCAAACCACATGCTGCATGTGCTGCAGCACAAATCTAGGCTTCGTAGTCAGAAGATCAGGTGCTCTAACGGACGTGCCTGCAGGGAACGGGGCGAAACGGTTTCCCTCAGTTTCCCAATATTTACAGATTGAAATGTAAAAGTTTCGATTAAAAAAACGTTACCATCGAGACAGACACTGTTTCTGGCCTTTGAATTCAATAAGTGAGAATATGTTTTACAATGAAATGTCTCAGCTTCAGTATTTGTTCTACATTCCTGGGGGCACATGTTGGACCCCCCAAACCTTCAGGAACATTGATTTTCCAACATACATCTCTGCAGGTGCATGTCATTCAGCACTGACGCGTGTTCAGCCTCAGCTACACGCCCCCTCATCTTGGACAACTTGAGTCAGTCTTATTTTTGACAGCATTTATTTTAGAAATAATCTGAAGGTTTAGGGCGATACACCAAATCCTGAAATACATGTTCAAATTTCACTTTGGGACGCGTCATCTTTGCCCCAGCGATGCAAAAGTGGCTCAGCACTTGTTCCCATCAATATGTCACACCTGAAATGGTCTTTCTTATCGTAACCTTTAATGTGAAGCTCCCAGTGAGACGGAGAAAGGGAAGGGGGAAGGGAATAAAAGAGGATGGTGAGGAGAGGTCCTGATCAGTCCAGGCAGCGTCCATCCTCTGCTTCTGTCTCCATCTGTCCCCATTTCCTGAAGCTCTTTTCATGAAGACACCAGAGGCCTCGATCCTGTGTCCATCAGCACCTCTGACCTGTTGTCCCCTGTCCAAACCCGTGTGTGTGTTTCCAGTTCGGGTGGTGGTTCATGCCTTTGGGTTCTGTCATGGCCTCTGCCAGTATTAAGTTGGTTTGTGCTTGGGGATGATGTGGACCAACTAAAACCAGAATCCACAGAAATCCAGACACAGAGAGAGACACAATGACCAAAGGATGCGAGTGCAGGAATAAAAAAAAGTCGTATCATAAAATCCCACGGAGCACTTGTGTATCACAGTTGTGTAACCCAACCCGTGTCTTCTGAAACCCCCCACCCCCTCCTCTCAACCTCAGGACGGAGAACAGGTTGGAGCCCTGTCTTTTTGTGCCAGATGGCTCCACATTGACAAATCAATTAGGCTCCACCTCATCACTGGGGGACTGGGGCTACAGACCTGCCCCCCCTACACCCCCACCACCCCGAGGTCCTCGGTCAACCACTCCTCCTTCTCTCCTCGCCTTAATCACCCCCCTGATCCCCAGAAAGCGTTGCCCTGGTAAAGGAGAGAAAAAAAAGATAAAACAAAGAGGCTGGCAGCACATAAATCACCTAGCATCAATATGGATGACTTCCATGCTAATGCAGAGGAGACCTGGAGAGGAGCGGTGTGTGTGTGTGTGTGTGTGTGTTTACAAGCTCAGTCAGAGCAGATTTGCAATGTACTGAAGAGCCAAGTGTCTCTAGTTGTTTTTTCTTCTCTGTGTGGAGGTGGGTGAGGAGGAGGAAGATGAGGAGGAGGAGGAGGAGGAGGAGGGAGGGTGGACGTTTGGGGAAGTTAATCCAAGGAGAATAAACAGCACAGCCTGGAGCAGGTTTACATCTGGGTCGCGGAGACGAGGGGGAACCTGTGTTCTTCACTACACCCTAGTGGGAGAGAAGAGACGGTGCAAAGAGAAGGATGGACGGAGTGGACATGGAGACGGGACGGCACAGTCAAAAGAAATATTAAAGATTTATGTAAACGCACGTAACAACATAAAGTGGTAGAAATTCAAACTAAAGGCAAAAGATAAATGAATGGCTGTGTGAAAATGTCTGTTTCAGATTTCGATTAAACGAGTCACCAGACAAAAACATTGTTCGTTAACGGGCTGATCATGCAGCAAATGTGCTAAAGGCATTTAGGAAAGTTAAAGGTCCAGATCCAGGAACATACAGGAAAATGGACGTGGAAAAAATGAGGTATGAATTCTGACTTTCTCATCGTCTCCTGTTTGTGTTTGAGCAGTAGCAACATAAATTGTAGATTTGTTGTACTAACCCTTCACATGGTCAACGTCTGCAGATCCACACGCTGAACGAAAACCTGCAGTTTGTGCATTCATTGATTTTGTGGCCACTTGGGGGAAACATGGCAACCGGCAAACCCAACTTTCACAGTATCTCGAAATTCAGGGAACGTGTTGCCTCTTTACTCGTCCACTTCCAAGGGCTGTTTTACTTTTTAACTATCTACAAAGAGCAATGTCTGACTCTGACGTCGCTAAGTGCTTGTCTCCGTGCAGTACAGTGGCTGTCACCATAAAAACAAGATAAAGTTGGGGAAACTTGAGTAATTTCACGAATTACTTACATCTAAAAATAAATAAAGTTTAAGAAAAACTGCCTGACACACACTAGTGAAGAGGAGGATGTGATCCTCACAATGCTGGCAAATATTTCCAATTTTTCCCAAATGTGTCATCACAAACACTTTAAGGTGAAGCCTGGAGCTCACTGACGGATGAAGGAGTGAGGGGAAGGTGGGAGGCAGGTTTGCGTGTTGGGAGGGGCAATGTGTGGGTGCCCTCCTGGCTCCCTGGGTCCCTTTACTCATCCGATCTGGGGGCAGAGATGAGAAAGAAGGAGAGAGCTGACGCTGAGACCCCTGGGGAGAGATTAGCGCTGACAGCACAACAAAGAAGACTTATGACAGGGGCCCTCAGCTCTTCGACAAATTCAAATGTAATGTATGGCTTTAACGGAGCCAAGGAGGATCAACATAATATATGATCGACCCACTTTGCGGTGCGCTCCGCTGGCAGTGATGTAAAAGCGATTTATGCCCGTAAAAATGTGCAGGGCTAATTAAGTAAGACGCTGGCACGGGAGCAAATCAAATGAGCTTATGAGGGAGCTGGCAGAGTGACCGGGCCCTCCCTCGGAAAGGTTCACCTGCGGTGAGAGAAAGCAAACTTCCAGTGGGGCTCATGATCAAGAAGGGTCTGATCAAATGCAGACGTCCGTGTGTGAAAAGCTGTTGATCCTTTAATTAAATTCTTGTTTGTAATTTGTTTACCCCCTCACACACACACACACACACACACACACACACACACATCCAGCAGCATTTGTGGGCCTGGGGCCTCTGTAATTACACGGGGCCTCTCCTCCAATCAGACAGCTGTGTTGAAAAGACTGTGGGTGAAATGTCCTAATTACAGCCTCAGAGGAGAAAGGCTCCACCGGGGGAATACATGTGCCGCTAGCGAACCGATTCTTGAGCCAACAGTGTTAATGAGACAGCGAGGAAAAACAGCGAGCCACCTCCCTTTTCACATTAATCAGAGCACCTAGTTCTTCCTGTCTCACTGTCAGTTCTTATCATCCCCAACCTCAGCCTCACATCTCCATCCAGGCCGAGCGATCACTCCACTGCGGCTCTCATTTCTTCTTCCCAAAAGCAGCTCGTTCCTCCATCGGTGCAATCTGAATGAAATCACCCAAAGGCTCCAGAAACACGCAACTAACACACAATTGCAAGATCTCCAGAGTGTGTGTGTGTGTGTGTGTGTGTGTGTGTGTGCAGAGGAAGAAGAGGCCGTGTTGAGCCCTGCAGAGGCTGACGACCACCTCAGACGCATGTTAGTCCACATCGTGGAATGGTCTATTTGATGCTAATATTCCTGCCTGGTGATGACAAATCCAACGGAACAGAACATGTTTATTTTTTCACCCTTAGCAACAGTAGGAACATTCAGCTGATTGTAGCCCCCTTCACCGCGTGGCACCATTGTCTATCTCCACTTAATTTCCCCAGACCCCCATAGCAGCGGCTGCAGGTAGGCCTCAGAGATGTGCAACGCGGGGCCTCATCTCAATTCTCCTACAGCGTTTCAACGCTCAATCACAGGCCCGGAGTTGTCAAATCTTCGGCAGGTGAGGGAGGGAAAGGAGCGTCTGTGCAGCGGCAGCACAGAAACTGTCCAAGGGTAAATAAATAGATATTCAGGAGAGGGGCCATTATGTGTCACAGAGCACTGATACCGTCTTACCCTGTATTTATTGCCTACTTAATGCACTTGACTGTGTTGCTGAAGCTAAGGAGGAAGAAAAAAACTCTCATTGCCAGCTAGAAGGTACTTTCAGCCTTCTGCAATTACCTTATGTAAATCCCAGGCTGGAATGTTGATATTGCTATTTAAAATGCATTGAATTTCCATGGAAAATGATCCACTGCTGCCACCTGAAGCTCATTAATAACTACGACGAGCCGCCCTGACATTTGGAATACTTACACGCTTACTTAGCATGGCCACGCATGCGAGCACACAGCCTACCAGGCGCTGCAGCCATGACAGCACATTTGGAAAAAGGATGGCTTTGAATTAACGTGCGCCAGCAAATGAGCCACGGGAACCGGCGCTGCTTCTTCGCCTTTGTCTCGCATGTGATGTTGTGCTTGTAAGTTCTCACACGATCCTTGATCATGTGCACAGAGGAAGGAACAGGCTTCCATGTGTTGAAATCCAGGAATTCCCCGTTTTTTTTTTTTTTACCAACGTGCCTGTGGAATATTACAGATACAGCTCCAGTCGCTTCACACGTGACAATGGAGGTTTTCTCACTTCCTGTACTTGCTGGTTAAGTTTTGTTACTAGGATTTGAGGTGTGTGTTTCTCTATCAGTTCCGATACAATGGAAGGAAAGAAAATGATTAAAATATGTGCGTTGTATTTAAAGGGTCATTCCAGAAACTTTGCACAGAGGAACTGTTCACTTCCCAGCCAACATGGCAACAAGGGTCCATGATCATCACGGCTCTCGCTGCCTTGATTTGGACCAGTAGCTTTTCAGCCTTTTTCAAGTCAAACTTAATTGAAAAGCAATGTTCAATTTCTGGACAACACCTTTTCAATTTTTCAGCAGCAACATGTCTCCCCACTCCAGAGTTTGTGCCACATCAGCCTGAAAAATCCAAAGAAAATAGTAAGTTTTCTCTCAGGATGTTTCTTTAGTAAAGAGGCGTTCTGACACTCATGTATTCATCTAGTTCATCTGAGTAAATGCTCCTCTCCCCACTATCCATCCATCCTGGGCCACTCAGCTGTGCAAACGTGGGTCCCAGTTTCCATCCTAGACCAGCATCAGCAAGTAAGCTCCACCCCAACCTCACGCTGGTGACTAACAGAGGCACCAGCACCGGTGAGGCCAGAGGAACATCCATCCTCCTGTCGGACCAGATGTTTAGTTTGGAGGTTGGCTGGGGGTGTAGGCGCAGGCTGTGGTGGCTGTCGCTGTATATTAGGCTGTAAAAGCAGTTAACATGTCAAATGAAATATCACATTTAGCCTCTCCCATAACAAAAGGATCTATTAACATGTCAGAGAGATGGCAGAGGATTTCGGGTGGGAAAATATCAGGTTAGTGCATCGTTTTCCTCTTTGTCACCTCAAATAAAGTAAAACTCAATAGTTTGAAGCCTCACTGACATATATGGATCAAATGAACGTGCGCACTGTGAAATGTCAAGCCCACAGAGAATTATCATCTGAGCCTGCAGTTGCAGCTTTACACATATTTTTAGCATCTTTTAGCGCAGTACTTTAATTTTACAGCCTGCAGGTTCAGTATCAGGAAGTTACCAGATGTTTTCAAAGGCAGTCGGAGTATTGAACTAATATTCATTATTTCAACAGAAATTATTTCATATTACTCTTAGAGTTTGTATCTATGGCACTTAGAAAGTGTCGCATCATTTTGCTGATAATAATATGAATATAGTAATAATGAATCCCTCATCATATCATACCAAATGACTCATCTGAAACCCACAGCAACATCCTCTGGCAGCAGCCCTTCACTCACGGAGTTCAGAGCATAAAGTACATAAGCCATAACCACAGAGAAGCAAAACCTCCCAGCCATTTGCTCTTCATGCAGCCACTTTGCTGACAGCCCACCTGCAAATGACGGGGAGGGGAGGCACTGAAGATCCATAAATCTTTTACGGTCCATAATGGCTTGTTCACATTACCTGCCCACACCTCAGCCTCCACGGAGCAGGCTGGGCCGGTGCTGAGCACAACACGGCTGAAAACCACCGTGAGCATATGGAGCACTTCAAACACTCAAAGCCTCCCCGGGCCTGAGCTGCGGTCGCACCTATGAATTATAGAAATGATCTAATTGTTTTCTCATTTGGAAATTCTGGGGGCCCTCGTCTCTGTGTCTCACTTTTAACTGCCTGTGGTTTCCAACCAGGGGCCTTGATTCAGTGCTGCCTACGTCCGACGTGTTGGTTGAAACCAAGGTGGTCCGTCCTGTCAAAACAGAGCCAGAGCTGATGTAGACGTCAAGCCTGGTGAAGGAAAATAAGCCATAAGAACGAGGAGTAGTAGTAGATACATACACAAAACAAAACTGGGTTTGGATGAAAAGTCACGTTTGGGTAAGAAAAAAATGGTGAGTCACTACATCAAACCTTGGATCTTTCAAGTGTAAATATGACAACTCATCTGAAAGTGCTATTGACAGGCTGTTTGTCTTTTTAATACTCCACTAAAAACACAAAGAATCCTGCTTCTGTTGAATTATATGTCAAAACTCCATCTCAGCACGTCCCAACAGGAGGAAGCATGACTGTCAGGATAAATGCAAAGCACTGGCATCAGCGTTTGTGAGTAGACCGACCAATCATGGACAGAGCTTATTAATAAGGACACAAGGTGATGGCAGCCATGAAATTATTATTATGTGAATGTGTGTTTGAATGGGACTCTGAAAAGGAAAAAACTTAACAAAATGATGGCATTTTAAATTAAAGCTGTGTTCAAAAGACACAATTTTCCTTTGTATAAATGTGGAATATTTGGACCATGAATTTAAAACTAGATGTAATCTTATTAAAACATAAAAAAAAGCCACCATCATCTCATAAATATGACAAAGTGTTTCACCTTTCCCCCCTTTTTTTGGCATCTAAAAAGATACGAGATTCAGGAGAACACACAAAAACGCAGCAACACACACACACACACACACACACACACACCCTGCAGGAAAAGAAGGAGAAAGCTAAATGTAATCTTTGGCTGCGGCCCTCAGGAAGCAGCTTTGCTCAGCACTCGCTCCGCCTCGTGCTCCTTAATCAAAACTGGCACCGTGGCAATTACCTAATTAGACATCAATTAATCCACAGCCTTCAGGTCTGCAGCCACATCTGACCTGCGGAGTAATGACAAAAAGGGCTTCGAAGAACGGAGAAATCAGATTAATGGAAGCTCAGCGGCAGAGGTTGTGCTGCATTTGAAAAATCTCCCAAAATATACTGCACTTCATTTCATAATTAACAGATACGAATATAATTGATTGAGACGTGAGAGCTTAATCACTCAATTCAATAACCAGGATACCAGTGGTGAGTAGATTAATTCAATTATGTAATTAAAGCCGAGGGAGAGGTGAAGCTTTAAAGTTGATTGAAGGTTAAACAGCAGACTCACCTTCCTCTCCCTTTGTCTTCTCCATCCAAAACCATCATTTCACTTCACTCTCACACAAACGACACACACTTAAGGAGTCTGAGCATTTAGCTTTTTTTTATTAGACGTAGCATTTTCACAAACAGCAGTTAGCCTGAAAATGACATTCAGAATGTGCAGCCGACCATGCTCCAACACTCCAGATACACCTTCAAAGAAAAGTAACAGTCAATCAGGAGTGGTTTTTCTTTTAGCTCATGTTTAAATGTACAAAATCAAAATAGTCTTTCACTGGTTCACCATCAAAGCACACACACACACACACACACACACCCCCTCAGTCACTACAGCACATTTTAAACAACTACTTTCTGTCACCGTACATTTGCACTGAAAGGTATTTAAAGGCTCTTCTTTGCATCTAACACTCATACACTCAACGTCTGACGTGTCCTCAGTACCAGCACTCTGAATACTCTTTAAATATTAGCTTAGGCGAAGAGAAGGGAATTGAGAGTCTCTCTCTCTCTCTCACACACACACACACACACACACACAATTCAATTCATGTGAAATAGCAGTTCCACTTCATTGTTTTCCAGTAAAACCAGGAGCTCAGTGGTGTTTCCTCGCCACTGAAGAATCCCAACATTGAAGTTCAACCAACGAGCGCCAGCAGCTCAACGAACACTTTACCAAAGCACGTAAAACTACACGACACGCAGTTTGTACAAAGTGGCAAAGACGAGGATGGTTTTTATTCCATTTAGGTTAATTCAGTCCCACGCGCAAACAAAGGGTTTGTCTTCCGTCATTCAAGTCACGGGATGCTCATATCCCAGGTTTAATTAACACTGATTTAAAGGGGAGGAGTGGACGAGCGGGAGGAGGCTGATGGTGTCGTTAATGTACGTGGGACTGTGGGGACATGATCTGTGACTCCACTTCCTCCAAGTGCCAAAACACAGTCGGTTAACGTTAACACTGATTACTTTTTTCCACCTGATCCAAAACCACAGAGGGCTCATCTGTGATTGGACAAAGCTCCACAAGGAAAGAGAAAACCAGTTCAGAATTAGCTCATTTCTCCAAGGCCTTCATGAGGCCGCTGGCCCGGCCTCTCCACTTTAGTTTGAATACTGGCTTCACTGTGCAGGGGTCCAGTGTATGTGGAAGAACACCTGAATACTCAAATCCAACAAACGTCACAGATGTCCAGACAGCATCACTGTGAAACACTGGTCATTGTCCACTACTCGCAGCAGGAATGAAATCTGTACACCTTTTTTTAATATTCGCCTCCAAAGCTTCTCTAAGTGCAACACTTGCATAAACTGTCCTCTCCATGATTAGAAATGATTATTTTCTCCCGAATGCTTGGTCCACAACAACGTTCCACCCATCAAAGAAAAGGAGGGTAAGGTAAAACAAGTTTGTGTTTGTTGTCTTCTTCTCAGCCGGTGTCTCTACCTCCCGAAGACACTTTCGTACTCGAGCAATATGAGCTCCACTATCTGGTTCTGATAGACCATGTGCACCGCGATGTTGCCCGTCTCGGTCTCTGGCCTGAGCAGCGTGGGTCCGAACACGATCGCCACACTCTGGGTGGTCATGCGGTTGGCCTCGCCATGGTCAATCACCCTAGGAGGCAGGAGCAGAGGAAGAACAAAAGAGGATTTAGAAGTGAAAAGTGTCGTAATGAGGTGTGAGTTCATTTGTTTGCCATTTGTCATTCAGGTCTTCAGCTCCCGGGTTTCATCTACAAAAACATTACAATCTTTACACACATCTCCTGGGCTTGAGCTTGAGCGCCGAAGAAAGCCTCGCAGCACACGCTCCGTATCACCACTCAACGCTCCAGGCAAGAGCATAATAGGGTTTTTAAACAGAATCTACATCCTTGCATGCAGATGTAAAAAACAATAACATTCACAGAAGGGAGGAAGAAAAGATTAAATCCGCCTGCTGATATATGTAAACCTCCACACACTGAATGTCACGCTATGAATTTCCTCAAGAAACGCCACTTCATAGGTGCTGAATTACAGCAAACAAAGTGCCATATAAATGCAAATGGAAGAGCCAGGTAAATGCCACAGTGAACATGTGATATTGCCACTTGCTGCAGCAGACAGAGAATGCATGTTGAACGTGGCTGTGGCTTGTGTTCGCCCACAGGCTGATAAGTCTGAGGCAAGTAAAGAAAAACCAGGCACGAGAGGCCGAACAGAGTTTGTGCAAATTTGATCCTCGCAGGGCTGTGTATGAACCGCCTACAGAGAACTAATTCAAGTCACCGCAGAGTCAAGAGTTCAGCTCAACAGTCAGGCATGTCGTTGAGGTGGCTGCTTGGTAAACTGTCCTGTGCACACACGGTATCACAATAGTGGATTTTCCAAACTTTTGACTCCAAGTACCGAGGGAAGGTGGAAACACATGTGCAAGATCTCTAGCAAAGACACTGGGAGTCACATCGCTTCAGGCAATATTTACGCCGACCTCACAAAAAAATATGTCACCCAGTGGAGCAGAGTGTCGGTTTAAAAGTGATCAGCAATTTAAGATGCATTCTTTCAGATTTTGTTGTGGTTTGATGTTCAGGAATATTTGTTTTTGTTGTCAGTCTCATGGCTTTATTAGGAAATGACTATTTGTTTACCTTTTATTAAGAAATTACACAACCAGAGTTGAATTGTTTCAGTCGTAATCATTAATTATGTGTGTGTCCTTCTTACCTCCGCAGGTGTTTGAAGAGGCTCTGCATTGTGTCGTGGTTTGGTTTTGGCAACTTCTTGATCAAGTCTTTAATTGAATTCACTCGCTGCTTGTAGTCGGAACATTCTGAAACAGGAACGGAACAGGTCAGGGAAACGCGTGGACGGAGCGCCATCCTGTGGTCAAATCAGGAACAGACACACCAGGCAGATGGTGCTACGCCTGTGCTGGTTTCCACATGCTCCATTTTCCTCCCAAGAAACAAGTACATGCAGTTCGGTGAAATGGTGACTCTAAATTGCCTGTATGTGAATGTGAGTATGAATTCTTATTTGCCCGTGATACACTGTCGACCTGTTCCGGATGTACCCTGCCTTTCGCCCAGCGACAGATCGGATCGGGTCCAATGAATGGATGATGAACATTTTATTTGCCCTTGAGTATTGTCATTGTGTCACACAGAGTCATTTTACTCACTGATGGCGTTAACAAAGTCATTGAAGGATCCGTATGTAAAAAGTGGCTCTGGAAGCTCCCTGAAGAACATTTTCAGAGCTCCCGTGGTGACATGGATGTCCTCCCACTTACTGTCATTCAGATCGACCTTCTCATCTGATAATAAGAGGAAAACGCATCCAACCAAAACAACAACAACAAAAAAAAAACATAACAGAGAAAGAGAAACTGTATTAATATAACAACACTTTGGTCTTCTACAAGTCATGCAGGTATTGGGGTGGTGGTTTTCAGACAGAACTAGAGTCCCACCGTGATTCACAGCAAAACGCAGCTTCTGTATCACCGCCAGATTCCCGCTCACTCTGTACAGGCCGTCAACATTGAGACCTGCAGGACAAAGATGGAGGGACAAACGTAGTGAGCCCGGAATCAAAGAAACCGTATCAACAAAGCTTCACTGATTAAAATATCTGTATCATCTTATATGTTACAAGACGTACTGCAAAGAGCACAACAAAAGAAAAATCCAACATCCACCAAGATTTATTATTTTACTGGCAAATGTATCAGTTATGCACACTGCACAATGGTAAATGTCTAATTATTCACCAATTAGCCACAATATTAACACAAACAAGTGGTTTTAATGTTGTGGCAGACATGGGTCAGCAGGGCACAAATGTAACGCCGGCACAGACTGATGTGTTTTTAAAAAACTATACGCAGACTAAAGCTCGTCACAGGACGTGAAATAGGTAACAATCACTGACACATCAGGCAGCCAGTCGATGTTCAGGCTGATGTTGCTGATTGGACGAAACAGTGATAAGAGCTGATGGCAGCTAATATGCCCCAAAACTCCCCCCCAAAGATTGGGCGAAGGTCAACCACAGATAATAACAAAAACAGATGATTGGTGAGTCAGGAGCTGGTGTATTTATACCTCAACAGAAAGTGACACGGGAGCTAATTATCTGCTGGACAAGACCATGTGATACCGAGACAAAAGGCAAGTAAACGACATTTTCAGGGTTTGACACACAAGGAACAACTGGATCCATGTTGTTGGTGCCATAGCTAATCATCACTACAATGATTTTAGTTAACAGCCGAGATAAGAAATGAAACGGGAAGCAGGAAACAGCTGCTGCTGTTCATACCTGTGTTCTCCACATGATCGATGCACATTTTGACAAAGTTGGGGACTGATGTGTTCTCCCGCTGGCACAGGCTGGTCAGACTGCAGCCAAACACCTGGTCTGGAAAACGGCAAGAACACAGTCATCACATCCGTCTTCAAGCAATTTGACAAACGTAATAAATATTCACACAGTGGCACAGAGTCACATGTGGGACATGAGCAGGAACAGAACCAGTGCCTGTACTGTATTCTGCAGGAATACCTTTGATGTATCCTTTGTCTCTGACGGCCTGATATGTCGGCCGACGTGTCAGGAACTTCTTGAGCTTCAACCGGGTTTTCTTCTGGTCTGATGAATCCATACTCACAGACGTCTTCATAGCTGCAGGAAGGCAGGACAGACGAGAGCGTATTTTATTAAGACCTCGATAATAGACATCCTTACTGCTGTGGGGGCATTGGCAAGGTCAACTCGTCTCACCTCTGTTCTTCTTGGAGTCACGGTGGTCTTTCTCCTTGTCCTGTTTTTCAGCTCCTGGAGACTCAGGCATGTCTTCTTCAATGGCCTCATCTGACTCCCAGGCCTGGAAAGGACACAGGAGTTGGTTAAATTTAAAATAAGCTAAGCTCAGATGTCCGTCTACCCTCTCCCTTTGGTTCGTTTGATCGTGGCAGGAGCTCTGAGTAACTTTGACATTTAACCATTTCCAAACATCGCGTTTGCGCTGATAAAACAAGATTTAACCGATGACCGTAAACCAGAATTGAAAGGTGTGTCCTCACATGTGTACTGATGGTCTCTGTGAGGGCCCGGTACCAGTCATTGATCACGCTGTCGATTTCTGACTGTATAAGCAGCTCTGTTCCCTGACGGGTCTTCAGCTGGGAGATGACAAGGTAGTTTTACTTATTGATTGTGGTTTGTGCAAAATGGATGCTTCCAAAGATCTAAAGTGAAGATTTACAACACACACCTCTATGACATGTTTCTTGCTGGACTTGTCCTTGGAGGCCCACTCCACAGACGCCCCTCGCAGGTCAATGGTGAACTCGGGCTTTGACTGGTTGCTGCCAAACTTCTGAAATCAAGGAAGAGGCGTGAGAGTCTGTACACAACAGTGCTAAACACAAGGCCACGTTATTTTTTAGGACATAAAGAAAACGTGTTAATGCTAAAAAAAAAAACAAGACATTAGTTCCATTTCAAAATACTTGTAATATAAACATCTGTTCAACATCTTCTTAATCACTTGTATTTAAACACACTTAAATTTGATTGTTTAATTGTCATGACAACTCATGAGTGCTGTTACGAGAAAGGCAAAAACACTGTTAATGCATATTAACACACAAACGTCTGTTAGATTCTTGGAATAAATATGATTCAGTCGTTCTCAAGGTCTTTACAGATTTTACTTTCAGCTTCTATTTTGCCAGTGTTGTTGAGTCATTCTGTGTGTAGTGGACCAGAGAATGTTATTTTTGTGGGACTGAACTTGAAGAGAGTGAAACCACATAGAATACGTTTCTTCTTCAGTTTATGTGTCAATTTATTGAGATTTATAAATCCTTAAAAGCATTTTAGATAACTGATCTGAGTCTATATATCTGAACTCTATCCTATATAATGATAAATAATTATTGTTAATTATTGTTCCCCCTCTGCTAGTGTTTTAACTATGTTTATCAAATGTCAAAGTGGAACAAGTTGTAGATGAGTATCATGTTACTCTCACAAATTATCATACACAGCATAACAAATTAGTCAAAACTGACATGCTTTGAAAAAAAAGAGATTCATAGTTTAGGGGTTAAAGGTCTGACCATGCACCGCTCCTTTCTGGGCTGACTAATAATTCACTTTACTAGTTGTTTTGTCCACATGTATGTCATTTTCTTGCCTAATCAAATAAATAAGCCTTGGTGAAAGATTCCACAACCTTAATTTATTCTTTGTATCATACTTAAACATGCATAAACAGATTTAACACTGATCCAAAACAAACCTGGTTGGACATATTGTAGGTTTTGGAAATCTATGGAACTTTTAAATTGTCCAGTGACATGATGCGATTTGCAAGACACATATTGTTTCTGATTGGTAGTGAATAGTCGTCTTTATGTACCTTAATAAAAAAAAATCTAATAACTGTCTGTGAGTGAATTTCACAACATTTTTCAGAATATACAGACATCTGGTTCATTGTTAGTATTGATAAGTACATAGTGTTTCACTTGGCTCAGCTAAATCAAAGTTCACGAACACACAAGCATAAGTCTTGTGGTCAGCCAAAGCAGGGGTTGAACGAAAGAATAAAAGACAGGCAGGAGCAGAAAGACATGCAGAGAGGAGGGACATACAGCGGCAGCCTGCACAGGCCCACAGTTCACAAAGGCCACGGCAGGACGGGGCTTGACTGAGCGTCTCCAGTTACTAAGGAGAGTGAGGAGCAGCTCTGGGATGGAGCCGCTGCGGTAATAGGACTTCAGGAATAGGCAAGGAGAAGAGGAGAAGGAGGAGGAAGAGAGGAGAGGAGCAAAAAAAGAGAGAGAGAGAGAATGACAGTTCACAGCACTGTTGACGATGAAGGACGGTGACTATGCAGAAGTAAGAAGACAGAATAACAGAGACGGATGGAATGCTGATCTCTAAAGCTTTGGGCCGCTGGGATACAGATACATACCCAGCTAGTGCCGCCACCTTGACCTTTCGCAAAAAGCAGCGAGGAACCCTGCAGCACTGTCCACGACGAGGTCCAGTTCTTCCTGTGGTCATACATGAACAAAGAATAAGATGCATCTTCAAATTTACCGAAGACCCTTAAGAGTTCATTCCATAATCGATCGTAAATTCCTACCTGACTTTCTTTCCGTTCTCTGTGATTTTAGTGACATTGAGGACACCGCACTTCTCTGAAGGCTGAGGACAAAGACAAAGACATAAATAAAAACCTGCTAGAACACGAGCAATAAAATATACACACATTCACATACATAAAAGCCTGAGATGTGAATGGGCAGTGCTGGAGGTGGCGAGCGGCTGTGCTCGTACACGTTACATCAATGTCTCACCAGCAGAGGGCGACATAAACCTGCATAAAACTGCTCTGAAACAGGTAGTTTATGTGTTTTTTGTAGCTCAGGGATGGATGTGACATGATGTGGCATGCAGGAGATAAGAGTTAGAACGACATGCAGGATGATGATGATGATGATGATGATGATGATGATGATGATGATGATGATGATGATGAGTGCAGTGCAGTGCAAGCTGGGATACTAACGGTCGACGGGTGCTTAGGAGATGAGGGGCAGGAGTCAGAGTCGGGAGAGCTCTGCTTGGGCACCGGAGCACACTCCTACCAACAAGAGGCACAAGAGGATGAGTTGCTAATAACTACCAGCTAACGACAAGACACATGATGTGATGTCAGACTATGCTACATGTTAATTAAGTTCACTGGAAGATACAGTTTAAGGTAAAAGCAAGTTAGGATTTGGATTAGAAACGGGCTTCATTCATGCACAATGCGCTGATTCATTCGGAGACGTTGATTTTTCAGCATGTTTTCCTGCAGCTTACACAGAAATTTAACGAAGCTTTTCACTAGAAACACTGACAATTAATCAACGAGGGTCTTGTGCTGATTAGAGAAAGGACTGCAGAGGAGAGGCTCTGTGTGGTACCAACATTATCTGGGTAAAGTGAGAGGCGAAATCTTCTGGTGTGTGGCTCTGAGGCCAACCGCCACAGTTTGAACAAGAACTGCAACATAATCACCACAGAATCAGCCTTCTTCAACTTTGTTGCCACATTAAACACTTGAAAATACAATATCACATAACTGAAAATATTATTGTTTTATGTTGTTATGCCGTTACATGATTATCACTGCACTGAATAAAAGTAAAGGCCAAACAAAATAAAAGCGTCACGCTGATGATTGTTTCACACACTTTCATTTCTTCGTTTGAGCATCGGACCACAATTCATGGCCGACACTGGATTGACAACACTGACATCAACAAAGAGAGAAGTGTGGGACAAAATTAGATCCACGCTCATTTATGGCCTCACAAAATTGTCAATCTCTCGCTACCAATGTGCCACAGAGCTTTTGTATCTTATCTGGGCAGCCGGGACACAAGTGTTCGCTATACATCACTGTGCCAGCTCGTGCAGTACAGAAGAAACTTTGACAGACGTCAGGATAAAACAATTAATCTCAATTAGTCAGTTTTGTTAAGATTTTGAATGCAGTTATAATATGTGGATATGACACTTGCTGAGCACCATACAGCATAAAGTTTTGCCCATAAAAATGTGATCAGGGATTCACAGAGTTTGAGCCAAACTGTAGATGTAAAGGACAGGATTCCTCTGCCTTTGCTGATTTGAATGAAGCTGTTTTTGGGTAGCGCCCATCCATTTCAGGACTCTAGTAACTAGTAAGTGAAAGGTGACTTACATTTTATACCTTCTAACGGAAGAACAAGCCAATAGCTGAATGTGTCCAAGTAAAACTGTTTAATGAGGCCTTTACTTTCCTCGAACAGCAACCACAAGACCCGATGATTTAAACCAGGCTTTGAAACAGAATGATTCTGAGCTGACCTGGACAGCTTTTGTCTGTTGATCTGTAAACACACGGTTAACACTGGTAATGAACAGGCCAAAAAGTTTGCCAGCAAACCCGCAGCAACAGGAGTGCCTGTCTCCAGACCAGTCAAAGACAAAGTGTGTGCGGCCACATTCTTTCTCAGAGTTTGGCGTCCTTAAACATCCTACCTTGTCATTGAGGTCTAACACATAGGTGCTGTGTCTCCACTTGGTGAGGACAATGGGATCCTGTTGCTTCCTTTCCAGACTGCGACTCTTTGGAACCTCACTGGTCTGAGGGGAGATATTATACTGCAAAGACAGAAGAGAGCTCAAGTTTAGACATACGCCCGTATTCTCAACCGATCCTTCAAGTCTCTTCATCTCCCCTACCTCTCCTTTTACTGTCCACAGCACCATTGGACAGAGGACCTTTCCTAAAGCTACAGCATTGTCAACAGTAAGGTGCACACTGCCGCTCGTTCACTCTAAGAATGACTGAGTCGGTTCTGACCTGCCCTAAAGCTTCCAGATTAGGTGGTAAACAGCCACTAATAGTCCGTCACCCAAGGTTAAACTCAAACGTGGCTCCTGTAAGAGCTCCTCAGACACTCATCCACTTAAATGAACAGGACCGGTCTTAAGACGGCACGTCGGGGGAGGAGCTACAAATTAAAGTGTGTTACTGGGTACAGTTGGCGATGAAATATGAAAATATTTATTTATTATTATTACTGATGCATCAGAGAAGGCAAAAGTTGGCATCCATTGTAATCTGACCTTAGGCAGTTCCCATTCAGATCTGGATCCATCAGCGCTGTAGTAGTATGGCCGGCCTTGTTCATCCACATGCTTTATCCACTGCAAACAATGACAGAAGACACAGACACACAAGAAAGAAATACGCTTGTCTCATGTCAACACAAACGACCGGAGAGGTCGACATTCACTTCTGAAAAATACAACGACAGGTACAGAAACGGTTCGCACCTTCTCTTGTGTGTATTCCGACACGTAAAGAGTGTGTCCGTGCTCATCCAGCTCCTCAGACCAGCCTCTGGGGGGTGACCCGTACTGGCTGTCCGACTGACTGGAGTGGGTGCTGTGGCAGTTTTCCTCTGAAGACAACGGCTGCACAAGGACAAGACACACAGACAGGAATCGTATCAAATGCATTGTTTTTAAAAAAATATATAATACTTTCTCTAGTACTCAGTCTATTTTAATAACTCTGTGTGACTGTTTCAGAGGCATTAGTTTGAACTTCTGTTTGATGTCCCATGATGCACAACTACTGTAATTACAAAGACACTGTACTCATTTATACAACTAACAGCTTGATTTGACAAATATAACGTTTTGGAATATTATTGATTGTTATAAAATAATTAGAGAACAGATTTGCATTTGGTAAAACTCTTTACTGTTTTTGTTAAAGGCACAGCCAGCAGCCGGTGAGCTGAGTACAAAGACTGGAAACAAGCAAACTTCAGTTATTGTAGAGATTAAATGAACAAGGACACTGTGTCAACTGATGAGTTTTTCACCTCGTCTGGATACAATATTTTACCGTAGCATTTTTTCCCCTTATTGCAGCCTTAAAAAGCGACACTAACGTGTTACTGCCTTTGGCTTTATTCAGTATTTAGCAGACAGGCAGGAAGGTGGTGTCTCGTATTTGTCTGCAAGAATGTATAGTGAAACTCACTGCATTATTTGTATGAATAACATGTGCCGCAGATGAACCCTAACTAACAAATGTAGTGAAGTAGGTGACAAGAAAAAAATAAAATTCTGTCAAGGAGAAGCATTAAGGAGCATTACATGCAAATATTGTCTTTATACAGTAACACATATGATGATCTGATTAGAACAAGACTGATGTTTTCATTCCATTTTCTTTTGATTGACTTATTAATACAGCACTAATTATATTCCAACAATAATACATGTAATTAGCCATCCTTAATCTCTTTAGTCTCCCTCGCATGGCTCCACAATGAACCAAAACTCCAGCTGGGGGCAGTGTTGAACCAATACGCACAGAAATTGAACCCAACAGGAAACCATGACTTCCCCATATCAAAGGCTCCGTACCAGCACCAACCACGGCACCATTTTCAAAGTCCTTTGAGGTTCACCACACCTTGTTTATTGAGCAGCGACTGACAGTTAAGCAGTTTATCTCCTTCACAACTGAGGCTTCAGCTCAGATTTGTCCTCACTCACTAACTACATGAATCCTGTGTTTCAGCCTGTGACCACACACACCTGTTGTTGGTGAGAAAGTCAAGGTTTTGTAAATGGTCTGTTCATGTTTAGGAGTAGAAACCAACTGGAGCTTTTATGATATTCATACCACGCAAGACCATAAACATTATAAGAAAGTGGCTCAAACCTTCCTCACCTCACTCTCCACTGCGCCCTGGCTTTCCCCCCGGATACTGCTGATGCTGCCGCTGGTGTCCCTTGTGCGCGGTGGCTTCCAGGTCCGCTCTCCTGTGGCTCGGTTGTAGTAGAAATGCCTTCCACTTAGGTCTTTGTGAGTTTCCCAGTCACCCAGGATATGGAGAGGAGAGCTGGAGGGGACAGGTGGCAGACTGGCCTGTGAGATCTTTAGCTCCTGGAGATTGGTGTAGACAGGAGAGTTGGGCCGACCCTGACCAGTAGGTGATGTTGTCTGAAAGATTAAGAGTGTGTGAGATCAGTCATTGGATATAGAGTTCATTCGTTCACGCTGTCATTTTATTTACAACTTAAAAAGTCTACTTCTCCTGATCTTTAACTGAGACGCCCCTAACTTTGAGTTTTTCTTCGAAAAGTTACCTCTTTTCCTCACCAAAAGTAATCCTGGAAACCTTACAGACTCTCCTGAGATCTAAATATTACATTTCATTTTGCAGACGCGTTTATCCAAGGCCACATACAGCTGTTATGTTGGTACAACGCAGCAAACAAGCCCCGACTTCGAGCGCGGAACATAAAGAGCCGAGCGGTTTGTTGTTTAAGTTAAAATCACAAGCTGCAGAGACAAAGACTTTATGTACAATACATGTGTGAGGCAGTGAGTTTCTCCTGACAGTCTGCACGGCAGGATGCAGCTGCTCAGCAAATCACATGCCACATGTGGTTTGCAGACGCTCTAAAACCATTAGTCTGATTCTAATCAGGTCCTAAAATCAGATGAAGTCAGTGTAGTTAAACTACCTGTTTACTACAGCAGAGGAGAGTGAAGGAACAGGAAAATCTTTTGTATTAGCAAAAACCTTTATTAAATAGCACATGAAAAAGTTATCAAGTAAGTTACCGAGTGCTTTTCAGGAAGAAGAAAAGGGGAAAGAGCAACGAAAAGACTGAGAAAACATTTTAGGAAAAGACAAACAAAAAACTGCAACCAAATTTAAGACTGAAAAATCGAAAGCAGTCACAACCAAAGGCAATGTGAAGACGTTTGTTTCAATTGTCCACCTCCCTCCAACGGTAAATTTGTAAAAATCTGAGATGGCAAATGTTGACTGACAGCCAGCTGCTGGAAAAAAATAAATGCAAAATGGAGGAACAGAGGCACGACTGCTGCAATGAGGTAGGGACAGTTATCTAATACCATTCAACCAAAGTCCTCCTCATAACTTTCATTTCTTTTTATATTCAACTGGGCTTCTGCAATTTTCCCTGGTAACATCTGACCACAGTCAATGCCATGAACTCCATCGCAAATGTGGCCCACAGTGTCACTGCAGGCCCACATCAAAGACAGTTTTTAAAGTCTTTGAAGGCTTGGCAGCATCCAAAGGTCACTCCACTAAAGCCAGAAAGCTTTGTTTCCATGGCTACGGCTCAGAGTATTTAACGCAGCACGGAACACTTCAGAAAATATTTGGGGTTTTGGAGAAATGCTGCGTCTCTGATTCCAATGCCAACCTTTTGTCTCTTTTTAGCTGATCCAGCATCAGACGTTGTGTGAAACACAGAGCAGGTAACTGCCCAGACTGACGAGAACTAGACATCAGAGGCTGCGCCAGCACCACATCTCCTCGCCGTTTGTCACAGGTGAGGAATGTGGAGAGGAAGCACACTTCAGTTGGAGTGTTTGAACGCTTTTCAAGACGCAGATGGGACTTCCTGCAGATCTTGGAATAGCAGGCATATTTCCACATAAATTATTATTTAATATCCTGCACACATGCAGAGGTAGAGGCACGGCTCCAGTGGCCTCCTGCAGTTTTTAGTGCGGTTTACCTACTGTTTCTCAGTTTCAGGCCAGTGCTCCGGCGTGGTGGTAAACCACTGAGAGATGAACTCAGCTTAACTCGGGTTCAGGCTCATCAGTCATAACCAGCTTGGAGCCAGCGTGATGAAGATTTAATTGGGTTCTTAGGGAATAATGTGATAACGATCGAGTGTAAAGGTAAATGACTGTGGGGTCGTATTCATATTCGCCTCAGTCGAGACAAACCTAACGGCATCCAGTGGAGAAGTCATTTGTAGGTTTTAACTATGTTAAACTGAATCCTTGTCCTCAACTTTCACTCAGACCAGAAATTTCACAAGAATTGTGACAGGGGGACAACGCACACACTTGCAGAGGAATGCATGGTTATTATAGGTCACAGCAATTTAATTTCATTTTATTCATTAAAAATCGTTACTTTAATATTTCTTCTTTAAAGAACTTCATCCTCATAAAGTTAGGAAAACATTTTTTTGTGGTTGTTCACCTAAACAAAAAACTGGACTGGACAAACGACAGGAAGTCGCCTCCACCTGCTGAGCAGACTGTCCTTTGGGGTGAGCTGTTACGGACTTTCTATGACCCTGTGGGGGCCTCAGCAGTCCCATTAAAATATAACACCTGTAATATTTTTCTACTGTTGCACATGCAGAATAAAATATTCTTTATTTTTTATTTTTTAAATACATTCTTTGAACAGTTAATACTGTTGTTTTTCATTTATCTTGTTTTTTGTCCTTTGTTGTTATTGCTGCTATAACACAAGCATTTCACCACTGTGGGATCAATTAAGTCATATCCTATCTTATTTTTATGGCTCAAGCTCCAGAAATTCCATAATGGACAAATGGTTATGTTTTTAATAATATCCCAGGCCTTATTCTCTACCTTCAAGACATTACATCATAATTTACAATTTTACAGCCCCCTATAATGAACATATGACATTAGCAATTATCTTAATTTTAAGTTCATCCTGTAAATGTCTTTACAGAATTTTGACTAATACACTGTGTTTTTTTAGTGTTTGTGGTGTAGATTTGGCTTTAAAAACAGATGATGCACAAAAACACTTGATTTTAGTCTTCCTGTGCTAAACTGACATGACTGGACGCCAGAGGTCCCACAATTTACACTAGCAGCCAGAACAAAACCAACCTACAGAACCAAGACTGTCTGGGTAACTGGGCAATAAGGGCCTGGTCCAAATAGAGCCACTGTAACAGAGTCCCAGATGCAAGGATGGGAGAATTTAAAAAAAAAAAACATATTTCCACGTTTAATATTTACATTATTGGTTATTGAGTACATGTAGCACAAATACATCAGAAGCTATTTTCAATGAGCAACTACTGATGAAATCTAGCTGATATTGTCAGATGGGTTTTTACAATACACTAACGTTGGGAAAGGCACAAATATGACACAATATTGATCCCTGTCCACCACCACATTAAAACCACCAGGGGATTTGTAGCTGTGTCTATATCATAAATATTAGTGATTTAAGGGGGGCAACAGATGCTTTTCTCTTTTTGTATGAAAAAGAAACGCTCTATGCAACGTACACCATGCCAAGACAGAAATCGAGCACATGCCTAGAATAGCAGGAAGCAGCAGAGGCACTTTTTTAAATGTTTAATTGAACTCAACATCAAGCATTTTACTGGCAGACAGTCACATGGTATCTGCTGGTTTCAGACAGGCAAACATTTATTAGGACCATATTAATGCTACCTGGAACACAGTTTTACAGTACAAAGCTGGTGAGAGCTGCCAGTGTCTGTTGGAAAGCTGTCAAACTATAAATGGGCAGTTTGAGGAAAATAATGATTACAGGACATCAAATCCATCTGTTCTGGCAAAGCAGCAGGAACCCTGTTCTGAATCCATCTACAAGTGGACATAGTACAAAGATACATGACAGCGTGAAAATAACACTTCCATTTTTAGACCAACTCTTAGCACCCATATCTATTGTCACCTTGCATCCGGGGCCGCACACGAAAACCTCGTCGTCATCCTCCCCGGCTCGCCTGTAACCTCTGAATACGCTGAATGCACGACGCATGGTGATGCACGACGGCCATCAAGTGTGACAGGACGTGTGATGGCCCCTATGGCTTCACCTCCAAAACACACGTACACACCCCCACTACTCCACCTTCTCTTTTCTCCCCCACCTTACAGTCAAGCTAAAAGGTAGGAAGTAATGTGAGACTGACTGTGCCAGAGACAAAGGGGAACCGGATCTTTCAGCCTCACAAACAACCAGCAGATTACACAAACTCATGTGACACAACAGGAAACTGTAGCGATACAAATGGTCAAAGTCTTCTCTAACAGAGTGTTTCTGTGTTTTTGTCAACACATCTGTCAGTGCCCAGTTCGACACAGACGGTCTGACCACAGGCCAGGATCTATATTTAACTCGACTGGTACACACACAGTGAATGTGTTGAGGAAAGGTAAAACCACTCATCACTAGTGTCTGCACTCACCTTTCATTGGACAACTGAGCTCTGAGGGCATTAGCAAAATTGCCAACAGTGAAGAGGAAGAAAAGAGATTCAGACAGACAATGCAAGGAAGTTAAAAGCATCCAACAATTAAAATTTACCAATTCATTAAAATGTCTGTTTTGTTTGAGAACAACACAGAAAAGCTCCTGCTGGCCAGCAGAGATTTAAACCTTGCAAAGAAACAAACTCTCAATGTTGATGTTGCGCCTGGATCTAAAAATAATGTTTAATTTAAAATGTTTTGATGTGAACTGATGCAGGTTTTAAAAAATGTGGACATGCATTGAACTGTGAGAAAGTTTGTGATAAGCTACAGTTCATCAGTAAATGGATATTATTGGCTTGTGGGCGCTTGTGCACACAGAATACCAAAAAGCATTAAATTATGCATTAAAATGCATAATGCAGCTTGGAGTGTGAGTAGGCACAACCAGTATGGAAATGTGTGATCAATTCAACTCAGGGGTCTAATGGAGTATGTGAAGCCAGAGGAGGAGAGACACACACAACAATAGCAACATGGAAACACCTGGCTTTCTTAAGGATTCCACTGAGATACTGCTCTGTTGCATGGAACGCAGCTTATCTAGTCGAGGTATATCACATTCTTAGCAATGCTACTGTTTCTGCTCTCCCCCTCCTCCAGTAAATCCAGCCTCGTGTCCCACTGTGCTTGTACAATCACTAGATAATACTTGTGCCTCGCAGTGCGCTGTAAATGAAACCATAAATTATTCGGTGCGTAAGAAAGTGCAGGTCAGAGCGAGGGCAGCAGGCATGTGTGGCTGCAGCTGCTCCCTGCATCCACTAGGTGTCTCCCACGAGTTGAAAGGGAGAATGTGAGTGAGTGGGAGTCTCCATCAAACGTATCTGGTCATGAGGAGAGTGGCACGAGGGGGAGGGGTTTCCATGGCTGTACACATGGCAACCAACTCTGCAGCATCTCTATGTTGCTCTTCATTGGAATCCATGCAGCAGATCCCACAAAGCCACACTCCACAGTGTGCACAAAGCAGCTATAGCGTTGTGTTTGTCATCTTGGTCGAAGCTTTAATGGTGGTCAGTCACTTTGCAGCAGCTTAGTCAGAAACTGCAACTGAATCACCATGATGCTGTGATGCTGCTGCTGCTGCTGCTGCCAGCATAAATAAAGTGGATAAAGAAAGGCGAGAATGTTCAACCAAATCTCAGACCTTCCACAGTCACTGAATAGTTGCTGCTGACCTGTTTGTGAAAACTGCCAGACCCTTAGGAATTAAATGCTTGAATATATTGAAACAATAGGTCAGAGACACATAATGCTCAGCGAATGGTAAAAATAGGAATAGAGGCACATAACAGCAGACTGAGTCCACCTGAAGGCATTTGTTCTGTTGTCCTTACGTTTACAGATGGGAAATGACAGGAGACAGTCTGAGAGATAAGTTGAATCCCTGCATAGTGTCACACCTGTGTTGACTGCAGACAAAATCAATGTCCCAAAGAGGTTTCAAAGGGTTCAGACCAGGGTAAACTTGGCATTAAAAATGTTGAATGCAGACCATAAATTCAATGTCCCAAAGAGGTTTCAATAGTTTTTATCTTGTTAATAAATACATGTGGAAGCAATTAGTCTCAACTTTATCCGGGAATTTCAGATCTAGTGTAGAGGAGTGTCTTAAACCGGACATGCAAACTCCACACAAAATGACTGTCGATATTCTATGTACATTTCAAAGGTCTGTCAGTCTTCTGTCACAAATGGCGTCAATCTCACACATCAGAGCTTATGTGCACTTGCACTTCGACAGTGTTGCACAATGATTGTGATTGTGTAATTGAATCAGAGAGAGCAGTTTAAAGAACACACGGTGCGGTGGCTGGGAGAGTTGCACATGTGATATCTATCCGGTGCTTGAAGATAAACGATGTTAAGAGGCGGGTGTGGAAGGTGGCACACCTCCTCCGAGTCACTGCCTCAGCCTAATCCTGCCGTCTGTTCTTTTGTCCTTAGTCCTCTCAGCTTTCTCTGCGCTCCTTTTCCCCATGACGGTCATCTCCAACCTCTGTTCACTTCCTTTTTCCTGCCCTGAGCATTTGTTCTGTGCAAATGCACAGAAAAGCCTCCCTCGCCCTTTTCCTCCTCACAGATGTCCCCGTCCCCCCAGCACCACCACCATCACCCCTTCCATCTATGATCCAAGAACGGTTATGGTCATATGACAAGATTAACCTACATTTCCACCTCAGTGGGTGTCAGACTACATTCATCATTCATCCATTATCACATGGCGCCCCCAATGCAGCATGCACATAAAGAAAAAGGAAAATGCTGAGATTTAAACACACTACTCATCACTTCCCTTAGCAACCACCAGCCTCGCACTGCGGTCGAGAGGGGATTGTGTTAAACAAGAGCTGATATTCAGTTTGGTTAAAAAAAGAAATGAGTGCAGATGGAGAAGATGTTACTGGAATTCAAATACCGACTTTACTTAATGATGCACAGAAATGAGTCAGCAGAACACGACCAGGGTTTGATAGTGAAAGCTGAAAAATTCAATGAAACCCCGGGATGAAAGTGAGTCAGCATCTTTTCACGCGTCGGGAAGACGACAGCAGCTTGTTTCATTTCATGGATCAGAGGAGTCGGCGAGGCTCACAACCTGACAGAGACTTCGAGTAATTAACCTTTTGGTCCTGAGCCGATAAAGCTGAGCTAAAATGTCCGTTTGTGTCTGTAGGAATAAATTCACTTTCTGTTAAACCTCCAGCTCGGTAAAGATAAACTGGTTTGGAAGAATCAAGTGCCGCCGCTGCTTGGATACAGCGAGACGTTTCACAGCTGCAGAAAAAAAGGGCACGTTACCAGGTTAGCAGCGAATGGTGTAACTGTGCCGAAAACAAGCTGCAGTTGTCAGATGAATTAGCATTCCTGTGTCAAAATTATATTTCACATTTACAAACCCCATCTGTGCAGTTTTGATTCCTTTTGTGTGAGTGAATGAAGGGGTTTTCTGTGCCGCACTGTGCCTCTCCAATCAGATTTTCCTCTTGAAATGTTAATGAGTAAAAGGCAGAGGGTGAATTTCGAGGACAGGGGAAGCCTGCAGCCATGTACTGTCTCGTGTGCATATGGGGAGATGCTGTCATTGGCCAAGAACCAGTACTGTGGCAGTACTGGTGCCAGTGAGTTTAACTGGAGCAGGGACTTAAATAACTGAGGGACCATTTTAGGGCAACACATCCATAGTTATTTTACCGACAGACATTCAATAGATCACAGGGTCGGGGCCTCCATCTGGAGCTAAACTGAAGTTGAAGCATGAAACCGATCACAGGCGTCTCCTTTTTATCCCTGGTGCTGTGTTTAAATCTTATGGAGACATTCTTGGAGCATCACCAGTTGAGTGGAACAGAGGAGAATACAGCTGTGAGACTGTAAATGTGAAGACGCATACTTTAATGAGACAAAACCAGACGTAGTAGTTGTGAATAAGCTCCTTTCTTTCAGTAGATATGATATGATGCGTTTAAGTCTAAGTATAATCATGCCAATACTTTTTCTAGTAATGCGCCCAATAACAGGTTAGGTGGAGGTGCTGTACATTGTATATTGATGTATATATAATCTTGAAAGTTGTTCTGTTTATCAAACATCAACAGCACCATATTTGTTCAGAGAGAAGAACCCATTCAAATATCTGTTCCCGTGGGATTTATCCAACTGCAAGGTATTGATGAGGATTTTACTGTTCAACAGCTCATAGTAGAAGCCAAACAATTTAGTTTAGTGTCGGCAAGGACTCAAATGTACATTTTTGTACCGTCTTGGAAAAAGTGGTAAAAAAATGTGATCCTTTTAGCTTGGTGTTTCTACTGAGAGCTTAGTTAGTAAGGGCTGTAGCCTGTCTATTAAATACCTCGCATTTTCTTCACCACTCAGTTGAATAAAAAAATGGATCAACTTGCAAATGTAGAAATAAACTCAATAGCTTAGCTTGCGTGCAACTTCTCCAAAAATCAAGCTGATGCGAGATTAAAAGCTTGTGGAGTCAGGATGTGGGTGAAAGTGCACACGTCAATATCATAAAAAGATTTCTATATTTCTCTCCTATGTAAGGTCAAAGTCCACACACTACAAAAGGGACGACTCCCAGAGCCCCAAACCTGGACTCGGATACAGCACTTTCTCTAAAAGCAATCAGGAAGCTTCTGTTTTCCACAATCAAAGTGTGATACACACAGCCAGACTTGTGGAATGAGACGACAGTGTCGTGCTACAATCTGTTACCCACACAAGCATCCAATAAAAAGGAAGGACGGGGTGTGATGGATTCTGCGTATGCTCTAAGAGAAAAGACAGAACAGGAAGGGCCCCGAAAAATGAATTCTGGCTGCAAAAGTCAAATGACCTGCCAGCAGCCCGGCAGCATCAATTTGTACTGTTTAGTTGCAGACAGGTTTCGATGGAGGGAGACAGTGACGGAAGGGTGGGAGAAAATTCAATTTCTTTAATAGAACTGGCATCGCCAATTCTCTCTTTATGCTTATTTTGAGTGGTCTTTGCCATTTAAAAGATTTGTTCCAACTCACAACCATTAGCTTTTCTCTCACTGCATGACCAAAAAAACATAGGCTCCAATATATTCCAATGCCGCTAATGCACATTACGACACTTGGGATAGAAAATCCTGGTTATTTTGTGTCAGTGCAGACTGTAGTTGGGACTGTGGTCTGGATCCATTCCTTTATCCTCACACACTGTACTCAAATACCATCTCTACAACATGTAAAGAGCAATGGAAACGGACATTTACAGCTGCGGTTTGGGCTATTAGCACAACTGAAATCGGTTTTTTGGGTAAGTATTTTTATTTTCCAGGATTCTGTAAACACAGCGGGGCTCCTCTGTGGCTGACAGCTGATAGCTAAGCCCCCAGTTAATGACTAATCCTGACCTAATGCCTCCCCTGTGATTGGCTTGAGCTAATTACAATAGCTCCCTTCCCTGGGAGCTGAATGGTTGGCCGGACAAGGCTCTGGTACTAAGCCTGCCGTGCTCTGCAAGCCCTGGGACTAACGTTTGGTCCAAATGGGCTACCTTGAAATTAAATCAATTCTATCAAGTTCATGTAACATCCAATTCTACTGATGTCTGTGTGTTTAAATGAATCCCAGAGGTCCTACAATCTGCTGTAAACAGATGGACCATAAGACAGTAGACTGAGGAGCTTTTTCTTTCATTTTTGGATCTCCTGCCAGAGTTGTGTTGTTGCTCTATAGGCCTGTATCGGTGAACCTCATTTAGGCTTCGGTTAAACAACTGTAGAGTTGTTTCTTACAAGTGCTCGGTGGCATAACCATAATGTGTAGTTAGATTATAATTATAAAAGTTCAAAGGTAAAGAGCAGTTTAGCTGAAGCATTTGTTTTCCAGAAAGACATGCCTCCACATACATTGTCGCATGCATTGCCTGAAGAAAATACTTTATAGAGTTATAGCAATATTTGGCATTAGTGTTTTACTGGTTCTTAAATCTACCTTCCTTTCATTCAGTCGAGTGGAGTGGCTCATGTCGCCGCTAGTAGTAGAATGTAAAGAAAGAAACTCAGAAAATGCAGAGACAGCATCTCTCATGGGCAGAGGAGCTGTTGTGTCACACCACACAGAGCGGGGACACCAGATCTTTCACAGAAGCCGACAGAGATTTAACCCCAAAGCTATATTTTAGTGGTTACTCATTTGGCGTGGAGGTCCATTGTCTACCCACATCAAATCTTCAGGCACAGACAAAACTGGTCCCAGTCCTACCGACTGACTGTTTTCTATTTGTTTGTATGCAAGTACAATACAAAATTATAAGTACAATTTTACAACAATGGATACACAATTATTGGACATACTAAATCCATTACCAGGAAACACAAACTTCATCATAAAAAGATGATAAACACTTTGTGACGGCTCATTAAACTTTAAAACAAGCTCATACGAACCAAAACGCCAATAACGCTTCTTTTCTTTATCGCTGGCCTGAAAGGCAGCTGGCTGTGGTTTGGAGCAGGTTTTTAATATTCACTTAAATCGTCCTGCTAATCTGCTCTGTTTATGTGGTCACACAGAGATCCTCAGAGGGGTTCAGCAGGAAGGAGAAGACAGGAGGAGAGAGGAAAAGGAGGAGGGACCCTGAAGTCCTCAAATGAAAGAAAAATATTCTGTACAATTCAAGGAATATTAAACTACATATAAACTGAGGAATCAAGCTGGATCTGTGTGCTACTTAAAGACAGACCATTCTCACTGTGTACACTATCTCGGCTAATGCCAGATTTAGGAGTGCACCGCTGCCAGGCTTCAGGGAACATTAAGACATTGACAGCACCCCTGAAAATCCGGATGTCTACCTGAATGTCCCTCCACGTGTTACCAAGTATGTTTTTCTTGTCCGACAAACCTGAACAGACCAACCAGAATCCACTTTTACTCTACAGCGCAGCAAAGCTGCAACATTCACACTCTTGATCATTTTTTGCCCAAGCTGCCTTTTCCAGACACGTTTTCTTGAAACATCAATAGGAATTCTTGTGAATCTTTTTGATGATGAGAGACTACATAAATACATAAAGCAGCATTATGTAAGAAAATTATTACTGTGTAGAATGAATCTTTTCTCAGTACTTTCTCTCCTGGTAATATTGTTTCAAGTTAAAAAAAAACCACAGTTTTACATAAAGAAATGTGTTTCCTGTGCTAGACAGATGAATTCATGTCTGCTGTAAACATGCTGCAACCTGTTTGTATTTCTCCTTCAGTGTGGCCAGCATGTGTGAGTTTTTAATCATCTTTGGCTCCACAAGATCAAATTCCTGGCATTCAGTTCAATTCCAATATCATTACATAATTGTTTACAATTATGTATAAGCACAGACGTGCACTGAAAAACGGGTAAAAAGTGAATTAGTAAAGTTTGGCCAGGAAAGTGCAAGTCCACTCTCATTCTTCTGCGCTCATCTAAGGACCCAGAAACTTTCTCACAGCAGACACATCAGCACATCGAGCTGGGGCTGTGACAAAACATATCAGCTTTCCCGCTTCACAGTGCAGTCAGCAAATATATCAAGAGCCAACCACAACAGAGCTGATATAACAAAATGTTAGATAAGAGAGACTCCCCACAAACACATGGCCTCTACTGATAAGTATTTCACATTTTAATAAAGCATTATATTGACTTATAACACAATCATCACCTGTGCCAACACCCCAGACTCAGTTAGGACACTATAATGAAATACTAAGGATTAATACACGCTTATTATTTTATGCTGGATAAATTTCTATCCAACTCCCTAAAAGGAGGTCAGAGTTCAGGGTCAGCTCCAGAACACATGTTTGAGCTAGTAGAAACTAATTATTTTGCTTAATACTTCAGCAGCTTCAGCAGAGTTATTGTTGGCAAGAGTTTCAATGTCCGTCTTTGATCTGCAGAAATATGCCTTTCTCAGTTCTTTGATTTGAGATGAGAAATGTAAAGATTATTGTCCCTGCACATGTTCATTTTACTCTTTTAGAGTCACTTTTGGGTTCATTGTCACCTCTCTGACCAAGGCCTTGGTTTTTAAACTGCCGTGCAGAATGAATGACGGTGCCTCTTATACACAGGTGTGGCTCTTTCTGAATTATGCCACAGGTAGTGAGGTACCATGGGGTCAATGGGATGAACCTGATCACTGTATAGATTGCCACCGCATTCCTTGAATAATTTTGTCAATCTGATACTTCATTTAAAATTTTTTTATTATACTCTTAAAACAACTGACAACTAAAACTTTGCTCAACATTACTATACTTCTGGTACCATATGCTATACACTGCAGATATGACCCCTTTAGTGTAGCTGGCCATCAACCAATGTGTTGTACCAACTTGAGTATGCATTTGTTTATTTTTGCCTAAACCCTGTTATAGACATGAACCCCAGAGATTGTCAGGAGGATCAGGTCCAGACGTTGTGTAGAGTTTGGCTTTCAGACGTGTACCCAGCATTGAGAGACAGTCGAGGGCGAGATGTGTTCTCACTTGTGAAGAAATACCCCAGATAACTGGGCAAGGGGTGGTGCTTGGGCAATACGACCAGGGACGTGATGCAAAAAAAATAAATAAATAAAATAAAAAATGCAATAGATAGTGTTTTCCTTGATGGCGATGGAGGACAACACAGCAATTTACAAAATTTAGAATTTACTTAATTTATCCGCAGTATTGGTATGAGTTCTTTACCTTCACACAAACCCTCTGGATAAAGTCTAGATTGTTATTTGGATGCTGTATTTCACCAATGCCAAAGATCAAGGGAAACATTTTGATTGTATTTTGGGGGAAGTGACACTTTAAAATGAGGCCCTGATTGATTTGAACTCAGAAAGCCCTACAGGCAGGAGTAGGGTGGGATTGATGTGCTAATGGACAGGACCCATGGGGCCTCATGGCAGCAGGCAAGAGGTCTACTGATGTACTACGTGACGTGCAGAGACAGCGCGGGAAGCCACAGCTCTTGGTAATGAAGAAAACAATGGCCAGTCCCCCTTTAGAGCCTACATTTGAGCAGCTAATGACTGAGCGGCTGAAGAGAAAGAAATGAAAGAAGAAGGGGGTCAAAAAGACGTGTGACATATCACACGATTATTTGGCGTCTCTAGAAGTGAGTGGACAGGGAACACTGTGACAGACAAAAAAAAAAAAAAACAGAACCAGGACAATAGAGAATAGTTGGATTAGACAGCTGTGGGTACAATGGAGGAGTGGGGTGGAAGGGGATGAGCCAACATGGCTGTTATTACTGGAGAATAAAAGAACAATAATCATAAGTGTTTGTACATTGTCATGTTTCAGCTTTTCTTTCTACTGTTGTCTGAGAATGGTCGGGATGGTCAATGCCAGGGCTCAGGAAAGAAATATCCAGTTCTATGTAAAGGAAAACCTGTGTGAGCACACGCGAGGAGACACTACACTTGAAGGCCCTGTCATATTTCACAGCATCAGCTCTGTTCACTGGCTGAGTCTATCTTTGTCAGTGGACCATTCAAGATGAACTGCATCTGCCATGTAGTTCAGTAAAGGTTAGATCCTCTTTATAATCTCTGAATAAGTTATTGCCTCGTTTTGATGCTGAGAGAAGAAAGTGAAAACAACCTCTTGTCTTTTGTGTAACACAAAACCTTAAAAGACAGTTTGACGGCACTACAACTCTTACACCTCCAAAATAAAACGTATACAACCAGTTAACAACTAGTTAGGAGAATGTTATCAACAGGATCTTTTGGCTGTGAGGTTCTTTTCATTCACAATCTGTGTCCCTGTTGCAGCATTTTAATTAGACAGGGGTTCTGGTAAGTCAGTACATGCAAGTACTCTGCACACGAGTACTCTTCAACACTGTTAAACCCATCGTGCACCAGAGATTATGTTCTGTGCATTTTCTTACTTGTCAAAACCTGGAGCCTATAGAGTATTACTTTTAATGCAATGTGACTACTGATTATCACACTCACATCACAGGCAAAGAAGAGAAACAATGACAAGAACCAAGACCCACTAACACCTGCTCTACTTTTCCCTTAGCCAAGTGGTCTAAGCCTTAACACGTCCTGTTGCATTCAATAAGCCTAGTTATGGACAGTGGAGAATGACAGCTACTTACAATGTAGTGTGGCGTCCTCAGGTATGAAAACATGGTCCAAAAAACAAATTGCACCGGTCAGGGCTGGGGGTGGGTCCCGGCAGTATGTAGATGGCAAGTGCTGATTACTGTAACAGCTTCACTGCACCCAGACTGTCGTCACACAGAGCGGAAGAGGCCACGGCGGCCGATTAAAGGATCTTAAGAGATCTATTTAGGGCCCAAGGGCTGGCCTCAAATAGAAGCTCTCATTAGCTGAATGACCTGAGCTTCTCAGACACACAGGGAGACAGGAGCAGGAAGAGTGACAAAAAATACAGAGTCAGAAGGGGTGAAAAAGTGAAAGAGACAGAGTGGACTGCTTGACGGGTGGTCACACTCAAAGTTCACCCAACTGGACATAAAAGGTCAAAGGTCACGATCTCTGGGGCACTGAGTCTGTGGTTCACACGCTCCCTTTATAGCGACAGCCGCTGCAGTGAAGTCTGCTGTTCTCAAAGCAATTGACAGCCAAAAACAACTCCGAGGGCCTAATCTCAGCAGTGTCTGAGAAACACAAATGGC
Organism: Channa striata; assembly: GCA_033026295.1. NCBI lineage: Eukaryota > Metazoa > Chordata > Actinopteri > Anabantiformes > Channidae > Channa > Channa striata. The sequence continues at coordinate 966,718 of CM065169.1, forward strand.
TCAAACAAAAGCTTTCTGAAACCCAATTTCATACAGCGAATAGCGTCCAACAAGCTGCAATCACCAAACTGCCAAAATCCACAATGTTTGTTCTCCTGGTCGAATATTAGAAGGAGATTATCAAGATTAGATTTTTGGATTTGGGGTAATTCCGCCACCAGCTATATGTGAAAACAAAGTGATCACAGCTGGTCATGATGCCCCTTTGAATGTTTCCCCCCAGTCTGTCTACAGAAAGGGCAGATAAAAAGATGAGAATCACAGATTATTGCAGTTATCTACTTCTTTAGCTATGGAGCAGACCCACAGGTGGAGTTTCATCTAACTAAATGTCTCAACAACATTAGTTCTAGCTGAACGTGAACTGTTATTATGTTATTATGTTATTATGTTAGGTTTGCGTCCCACTAGATGTGATGTTAACGGAAACAGATGCAAACTTACACAAAACTTAACCCAAAACATACAGGTGACAAACATTTACATCCACCTTGATCATTTATTTTCTGATGACGGAACAATTGTACTAGCTACATATTATTTTGTAAAAAAAATAAAACATAGTTTTACTCTTTGACATTAGGGGATGCAAACCTTCAAACCCAACTTTACACCGCAGCAGAAAGCATCACATTGCAATTAAATATGCATTTACACTTGAATAGTCTATTAACAGCGGCTCAGTTGGTGGAGCAGTCGCCACTGACCATAGGGTCCGAGGTTTCCGCCCGGCTCCCCCAGACCACATGTTGAAATATCCCTGGGGAAGACACAAACCAACCACAAACCACTCATCCTCATCCCCGGCAACGCAGTGCTGGTCCACAGCTCTGTAGAAAGAGTGGAGGGTTCCATCAGGAAGGGCATATAGATAAAAATCTGCCAAATCAACATGTGACCACTGGTCCGCAATGGTGACCCTGAACTAGCTGAAAGGAAGTTAACAGAGCGAATTCAGGGCTTTGGGTTTTTCAAGAGAAATTGTCTCACTGTGTCTAATGTGTTGAAACTATAGAACCACCAACCGTCCCTTGAAAAGCAGTCAAATCAAGAGACACCAATGGATTCTACAAGATTTGCAAATATGCATGAGCAACAGGCTCAACAAACAGAAGGAACATGATGACCCGAAATCCACAGAACTCACATAAGACCTTAACAGTCTTGCAGATGATGGAGCCTTTACATCACATCAATACGAATTCCCTGATTACAGCTTTGGGCTGCGTACTACAGTGGGCAACTCATGAAGCCATAAAGTATGACAATTACAGATGACTCACTCTGCACACGCCTTCATGCCACTGATTTAATTTTTACAGTCTAATTGTATCAAAACCTCATAATAGGAACATATAGTACTTGTAGTAATCATCTTTCACAGAAAGAGGTGAACTGGTTATCCTTTAGTACCACAACACCTCAGCAAAGTTCTCTTTTGGTTCCTATTATCTTCATGCCTTTGCATTTGTTTTTGCTTTCATGTGCATAGACGCCCATGGAAGAGACACAGACCAACGTGTCTGTATGTGCTCAACCACATGACGACTCATGACCGGTAAGATAAGATTGGTAGCGCCTTCAAGCTGCTGAGCACACTGGTCGAGGCACATCAGGGTATTAACCCTGGTGAATCAGGTTAATTGAACATCGAACACACAGTGCCGAGTACTTTTATCTCACAATGCTTTTCCAGCTTCAGGTAGAGCAGCGAAAGAAGGATGAGGATGGCACACCACAGCGTGAATCAGTGTGTAGCTCGCACTTTGTGTTGCTGTTGTGATTGTGCACTAGTGTGCGTTTGCTCGCATGTAGCAGATTTCTAATGTTCCAAATTGAATGATCCTCCTTTCTAAAATGTGACCCAGATAAGTGCCACCCTGCTACCCGAAAGGTTCAAGTGGCATAATTTCACACACCTCTTTCTTGCTGCCTATTCTGCTGGAATTGCCAGGTATCTCAGAACATGGATTAGAAGGCTGTCAAATTCTTAAAGCAAACTCATAACAGTATACTCCAGCTGGGTTAAAATATGACTTGTATATCAAGGGAATAAAAATCTTTTGTTTTTAGTTGATCAAAATACCCCAAAGCAGGAACAATAGATATATTTTTGTAACATTAGAAAGATTTATGACAGATAAGAATCTTAGCAGAGGTTGCATTTACATAGTCATGAGACATCAAGACTAAAAGAGGAGGAGGCTCAAGAGAGCGAGAAAAGGTGAGGAAAACAGAAGAGGGGAAGTGATGGAAGGAGTGGGTTGATTTGCAGGCTACTGGTTAGCGCTGTGTGGCTAAAAAATGTCATCTTGAAAGGAGGAGGGGCTGAGATATCTGGCATTTCTATACCACTGATATATAATGAGAAGCTTTCTTTGCTTTGATGTATTTTATTTTCTTCACCATTACTCCCTTTGCAGCTTAATGGCTTGCAAAGTCAACACACATGCTGGTTCTTGGTGTCTCCAAGAAAAAGGTAGACGCCTGATAGGCATTTTTAACACTGGTCATAAGCAAACATTCAAATTATTTAAATCAATTCAATTTATCGCGCAGCCCTAGTACAGCCTATGCAATGAATAAACAGAAATGCAGCGGGTTAAGCTGAGATTTAGGATCCCTGTGCCTGCTTAAATTTTTTCCCATCCATTATCTTCTGCTTATGCAGTTCATTCTAGGACTAGACCTGATATCTTAATAATTAGATATACGTTTGTTCTGCTTATAATTTTGGTATTTAGATATTCATCTTTTTTTCTTTAATTTAAAATAGTTTTTTACCTTTTGCAACCACATTTGACCTATACTCTGTACTGACCCTGAATGCGTCTTGAACGGAGCCACGTGCTATGGAGTGTTGATCTTGATGCAAACCCTCCAACAAATGAACAGACGACAAAGAGCTTTAAATATTCATTAAAATAAAATTAATCAAATATTAACCTACTAACGAAGCTCAAAAGTAAATCAATATCAAAACTGTGTTTAATATTTTTAGCCATCAGGGGTTTATTGGTATGCTACTCAGAAGATCACTGCGAAGAAACTGCTGGTATCCTCTGTGCACCCCCACACTGTCAACTTCAACGACATGAACTTGCCCCGTCTCCGTTCTACAATGTAACAGTGTTTATTTACGTAGACGTGTTTCGGTTGTAACAATTTGCAGGTTTCACACAAATCCACAGTTGGCTGCAGAGCCACACAAAGACGTTTAGCAATGCTAACACGAGGGAGACGACGTGGATCTAAAAGCGAGTTTTTCCGGGTTTGGAACCAGGAAAGGTTTAGTGTTTTTACTTGAAAATTAAGAATTAATTTGAACCATGAGCCATAATCACAAAGATTAGTGGTTCCAGTTTCTCAAATGTAAGGATGTGTTTGTTTGTTCTCTCATCCTCATCATCATCATCATCATCATCATCATCATCATCATCATCATGAACTGGTTATACTGAGTTATTCGCCTGATGGTGTGAAGTAATAGGTCAATTTGGCCTCTTGTTATTTGCAATGGCCACTTGTCGTTCTAGAATAACAGATAGTCATTAAAGCAACCTGCAGTGACAGCACCTAGAAACATGGGAAACCGGGCTACTGGGCTACACACAATTAAAGGGCATATTTAAATCGCTGGCCCATCCATTAAATGGCCCACACCATGACTCAGGGTGTTGGACTGTGTGTGTGCGTTCTGGGGGTGGAGAAGCAGTGACAGAAAGATGCATTGTGTCCCATTCACATGGGTCACGGGTCACTCTGCCCACTAACCAGAGACAACCAAGCCAGCCAACCCTCCCCTCTCTGTTCCCTCAGTGCCTCTCAATATTCATCCAGAGAACAGTTCCAGCAACGAAGCAGCCACTGTACAGCCATTGTTGTGTACAGTCCCCGTCTGAAAGAGAGGCCTGCCTCATCTATACTGCCCAGTCACATGCTCACGGTCTTTGTAAAAATGAACTGCATCATCAGCTGGCCACTTCTCTCTATGACATACTGAAAACATGACCACATACTGAACTCTGGAATGCTTTCAAGCTCCTGAACACATTCCTGGTAACCTAACAACAACCTGTTGTCATTTTTATACCTGTTATAGAAGCAATGTTTTTGTCTGCCTCGATCTGCATTAAGACATTCCTACTTAGAATAGAAGCATATAAATTATGAATTATTTTTTCTAGAATAGCACACATAAGATCCAACTAATTTTAAGTAGCATCAAAGACCCAACACTTTCCCCGGATCTAATATTTCCCCGCTATCTGACAACCTTTTGTCCTCCGAGTGACCCATAAACAGGTCTTGGTAGGGTAATTGATCATCACAGAGCTGCTTCTGTAGAAAGCAATTCAATTTCCACTGCATGTCTTGCCACATTAGTGAGAAAAGAGCTTTTGTTTGGTCAAGCTACACATGGCACGTAGAGGCAACTCAGCCCACCAAAATGTCTTCCGGCCCATTGACTTCATTTCCAGCAGGCTAGACAGCAAGTGGGGCACTTGGTTATCTTGAGCCATGTGGTGGTCTTCTCATGCCGAGTGGTGTTGAGAGAAATCTGAAGCGATGGTGCTGCTGGATGGGAGTAGTAAAAGGGGTCAGTGGGTTTGCTTTAAAGCAACAAAGGGACATTGGACGAGGGCCCAAATGGGCCCAGGGATGTTTCAAAGGTGCTGGCCTGGTCCAACTGTCTGTTCGGGATAGGTATCTGAACCACAGATACAGCTCAGGTTTTACAAGTCAAGGTGGGCCTTGTTCAAAAGGAGAATCTTCAGGCAAAAAAGAAAATGCAAAGCCTAAACCTTTCCAATTTTTTTAAAAATATTAATGAATGACGTGATGAATATGAGATAGCTGTGTCAGAGTGTGCGTGAAAATAACTAGTTCTTAGACGTGTTTAAGGCCTACATTTAAAAATAAATATGAATAATAGGTAGAAACTAAAATATATATACTTAATAAGTAGATAAGATAAAACTGATTAATCTACATTATAAATAGTTTTTCAAAATATAGGTCAATATTAGATTAATTTAACCCATTTTTCTACAGTAAAATATATTTGACACCACATTTGGTTTGCTTTTGTTCTATGGCTGTTTATTTCTTTGTGGCAACTTTGGCCGAACCCAGAGTATTTTAACTCTGGCAAAACAAAAAAAATATTAAAAATTAAGTTGAGACACACGAAAAACGTATGCATATAACATAAATCTATGATATCGTTACATTATTTTGGCAGAATCATGTCAAAAGAATTTTGAGATTTGATTTATGTTGAAGGAAATACCGTGCAAGTCTGTGGCTCTGTCAGCTTTGCCACTGAAAAAAAATGTCCCTTATATTTTATACATATGCACAAATGCTAATTTGTTCAAATAGATATCTCTTGAGTGTTACTACTTTAATGAAAAGTATAGAGGGTGCCCTTTGATCCCATTTTAATAACTTCCCAATTTGAAATATCTGTGTGTGAGTTGGCTAATGCATCACATTAAAAAAAAGAGCATGCTAAACTTTTCCAAGGCAACGCATATCAATAGGCACTGGAATTGGTTGTCCACTGATTTGACTATGTCACCATGGTTGCAGACACCCACTTATTTTAGAATCAACGGTAGCTCAGGAGCCTCGGAGTTGGCTGGCATATCCCCATCAAACGTGTCTACTGGCCAACAGGAGGGGGTCCTGGGGTGAGCCACAGAGCAGCCTTATTACCCCAACTCAAAGCAAAGACAGATTAGTCGCCTTTCAATTAACACTAGAGCTTTGAAGTGCGAGACACAAGTAATGAGAATAGATTTCTAAATTAAGTAACAAGGACAAAGAACTGTAAGTATCCCCTTGATCTTACCTTGGCCAATTCAGAGTATAGCACACTCCATGTTGGATGAGGCAAATGTGGTGCAGGTTTTGTTTTTCCCCTGATCACCATTACACTCAAGACTAAAAGCACAGAGCAAATATGAATCATCAAATAAAAAATCCTGAACATGTTAGAATATAATGAGAAGGAATTTGGGGGTGGATGGGTTTAACCCCAGAGTGCACTGTACACAACCTTTTAATCCTGATATGTAAGAAGATTGCATTCTAGTATGCATGTGTATGGAAGCGGGCTCAGTGCTGGTCTGGTCTGACCTGTAAGCCCCTCTGGTCCACAGTTGCTGGTGCATGAAGCTTTGCCACTAACGCCTGTTACGCTAGTTAGGATGATTGTGGTGCAGTGGTGTGGCCCGCTTCTATGGTTTCAATAAATAAATAATTAAATAAATAAATAAATAAATATCGCTGTAAATATTTGCCACAAGCCCACTGGCACACAAAGAGAAGTAAAATCCATTGTGCTTAGACAGCTGACCATCATCATAAATAGGGCTGCAACTAATACATTTAACAGGCTTAGCAATTTTCATTATAATCATGTTATTAAGTCAGTTGCATTAATACTTATAATCTATTTAAATTCCATATCCATTCTTTTCATATTCATGTAGCTTGGATTATCATGTTTATTCTTTAGTAAGCAGGTTATGTAAAACCTGGCATGAGACTATGTGTGAAGACCAGTTAAATGGCTAATTAAAACAACACAATTTCAAGGTTTTCATCATTAATATGCCTCTGGATTTTCCTGAGACAGTGACACTTTGATTAATGTCAATACAGAAAAATCACCAGTGAACTCAATATAATTTGCATTGTTCATAATTTCGCCCTCGTCTTAACTGTAACTAATGCCATGTTGGCAACAGGAAAAGACTCACAATGGTAGACGACAATGGTATTTTCACTTTCATATATAAATTTGTTATAATAAACCTAAACAATACTGATCTGAGAGATAAGAGGTATATATATATATTTTTTTTTTTTAAAAGCAATGGAAGGAAAATATCAGAAAAAGCTGATGAATGGTTTCCTCTTGAACAGCTTCACAGTCAAAACTTTCCCGTGAGTTCCTACTTGCTCCTCTACTTCACACAGAAGCTGGCCTGTACATGTACAGCTAATTCCTCCCTGACAGAATATTCAGCAAGCGACTGAGTTGACCAAACCAATAGTGTCACAGAGCCACCACAGCATGAACATCAAGACATCTATTACCACTGGCATATCCATTTCCTTATTGGACAGAGGGAGTGCCTCTCTGTCAATCAAACACAAGGGCAGTGTAAGGCCGCTGGTCTTGGCTCTTGACTCTTCTCTAGCTTGACAAAACACTGGCCAGGCCCCTGGTGACAGCCATTTCTGGTCAGCTTTGAGGAAAGTAGTGACAAACACTGGATCCCCAAAAGGCAGAGAATGGTTGTCAGTCTCCCTGCTGAGCTGAAATCCCATCAGTGTGCAATTATAGGAGGTGTGTTGATGTTATGTTAAAATTGGATTTGCCATTTGAATTGACTGTTTGGGTACAGAGCTTTTAAGCCCGCAGAAGAATCCAGACTGATCCACAGTGGTAAAAAGCGTGCACTCTCTCTATACCCCCTTTGTTTTACATCTCTGTTCAGTGGCAGATACTGATGGAAAGTTCTGAGGACAAAAACACAGTTTCTGGAAAGGCAATTCAGTGAAAAAAAAACCCCCAGAACTGATGATGAAACACAACAACGTATTGATGAACTGAGTGCCATAATCAACTAACCACACCTCAATACTGTCTCTAAACCTTTCTACAACCCTGCACACGCTCAGCAGACGCCAACAGCTGCGAGATGATGTGATAGACCAATTGCAACCTCCCATCCACAGTAAGTGAACTCTGTTGAGACAGCCTTTGTGACTATTTTAGTGCTAAAATTGATTCGCAGCTCATCTTTTGTCTCTTTGTCAGCCATGCCAAGTAATTAACGATAGCAGTGGCATATGACAGAGACAATACGTGCCCCCTGACGCTCCAAAACGCCTACGCTCCAATGCCTCCACTGGTCCTCCCACCTGCTGGCAACCAACAACAGCTGTACCTCTCCTGAGGAAAGCAGTGAAAGAACAGAAATACTAAATGGTTTGCAAATATATTCTTTGATCTGCAGTAATGTGCTGTATTGTAATAATAACTGACACACAATTGCAACAAGTCAAAGAGCAGCTAAAACACATCAATGAGTTAGCTCAAGGAAGAAATCAAGCTTGAGTTGAGTTAGAAATAGGTTTCTTATTCACATATATTTGCAGTGTTTGGTTCTGGAGTTCAGAGAGGGAATATCTGGGGGAAAAAAACACAACAGATATTGGACATTTCATCCTGAAAAACAATATTTTCAGCAACTTTTAAATTTCAGGTCCAATGCAAGTGAAAACACAAGTGTGGGCGTTAGAACGAGAAGAATATAAATGCAAGGCCGTGTACTGCAAGGAGCTACGGCGCTCCGCTTTACCGCTCTGCTGACAGTAAAACCCTAAGGTGGATTCAGAGGTAATAGAAGAAATCAAAACAGGGCACGCTAAACAGAAACCACCAATGACGCAGCTGGAGTCAAACATGCTTTCATACCCAGGAAGCAATATCTGAATGACTTCACCGTCATCATGCTAATAGCCACAAACATCTGATACAGACAGCTTGACCTGTTCTCTGATCCAAAACAGGAGGCCGCCGCAGGGAAAATGACTAGCAGCTGTGTAAAAGGCTGTAGACCCAGCCAGCAGCAGTTATGTAACTGTTCACCGAGTCTAGAGCCCTGAGCATCATCACTTGTATGCAAACATGGACCTCTGTGGATAACACAGCAGAGGGCGGTCAAGTTGCTTGCTAAATAAATCCCACACAAGAACACCCACATGTGCCCAACACGGTATCACACACATTAATAGAGGATACAACAGTTGGTGCTGTCAGTCTAAATATTACAAGGCAAAATATCACAGGCAAAAAAGGGTGTGGTGGAAAACAACGCTGGACTCAAAATGTCCCAAACAGCAAGGTCATGGTCAGATCAAGAGCTGGAGAAGGGCACAGATGGAGAAAGCACGAGGAAAAGAAATCAGTGTGCTATCTAAAGTGGAGCAGCGAGCTGCTCTTACCTTCTCTGGGTACATGCTCTGCCAGAGAGCTAGAGTAGTGACCCCGACCCAGAAAACAGAAGAGCAAACAACAGAGGTAGGACTGAATAAACCGCACCGAGCAGGAGAGGGAGAAGACGAGGGATAGGTGATACCCCTGACATCCACGCTGTGAATAAATGCTAAGCTGCATCACGGGCTGACAGGCACAGCCGCTTTACGGATGTTGGAGCTGCAAAACCAACCCCCACCAACAGGGTAGACCGAGAGAAGAGAATCCTCGTTTCTCTCTGCTTCTCCGCTGTAAACAGGGGTTACATCAATGTGGCTGTTGTTTGGTCCATTGTAAACCATTTCGTGAATTACTACATGTTGTAATTTGAGATGTATTACTTCAAATCACGTTCTGCCTTAGCTGTGTTTCAGTGTTTAGTTGTGGAAGTGGTTTGTTAGTTGTCGTTTTGCTCTAACCAGTCTGTTGTCTGTGCAGCTGACATCACTCAGAAGAAGATGCTGGAAACAGTTCACACTTTTACCCCAAAGCATCAAACATCAGCACCAGAACAACCCCCAGGGCTCCATTCTTCATTTTTGTGCTGTTACACAAGATGACTGATGCCCCTGTTCCCAAGTGCAAAGCTCTGATTTGGGAAATATGGGAAACACCCATAAATGAGCACAACAACTAAATGAATCACTGAACAAACCGGAGATGCGGGCACTGATTCACAGGCCTGATGCCAGGCTGAAGCATAGTGCTGGTTGTGGATAGTTTTGTTCGTGGAAAATGGATACCTTCAGGAAAGAACTGTGGGTGTTGTTGATGGGATGTTCTGCACAAAAGTTCATATCAGACTGGGTGGTGAGACAGTGAATATGATAGTTTCCTTCATGGTGGACTCTCTAGTTTACTCAATTACATCAGAGGTCAGCGCTGTCAAGATGATGTGCAACTGTTCAGTGGTTAAGATTTGACTTTATGCAATAGCACCATCTAAATTTACTTAATCTCCGTGAGATTCACGATTGAAAGGCCTTTATTGATCCCCAGCGAAATTAGCTTTGCACGACTGCAGCTGGGCTGGAAAATATTTTTGAGCGAATAAATTTGTTTTTGTTTTAAAAACTGCAAAAAGATGGCTAAATTACAAATTTGTTACTAGCGCTTTCTCTACTCTCCCACCACCACCAGCAATTTCCTGCAGTTATGACAGTAATGTAAGCTGTCACTGTTTCCTAGGAGATTCCTGCACATGTGCGCTTTGCCAGTCAACAAGCTTGAATAATGGCGGCGGCTATAGAAAGCAAATTAATACCAAATAAAGGTGGTCATGCTACCTCTGTCATAGAGAAATGGCAGAAATCCCACATTTTTAAGTAGCTGCCTGACATCCACAATTCTGTGGACAGACAGTGTACTGGAATCCCAGTTCTAAGTGGACCCATTATTTGCCTGTGTGAGCAGCTACGATGCCATGCCTTTATTCTGTAATAGTACACGTACAAGTAACAATGACAGTGAAGAAGCCATGAAAGTTTTGGGAGCAGCATTAGATATGTAACTTCAAGGTGATGGTAAAAACAACCAAAGAAAAAACAGAAAGCCATGCAATTACAATCACAGACAGTTATGAGCAGAAAGACACAATTTATTTTTTTTACAATTGAATAATACACACGGATGCTGCCATTGAAATAGGATTTATGATTAATCGGAAAAAATAAAAGGACTGTCCAGTTTCAGTTCCAGACTTTGGCTGAAAGAAGGGGGAAGATGTTTAATGACCACACAGGAGGAAAGGATGCCTTGCAGTACTCTTTGGAACACTTGGCAGTGATCAGTCTCTGATTGAATCAGTGAGAAAATTGTGACCCCTGAAGACAATATTCACTCATCACAGTGATCTGGCAGCTATTGTCATTTTATGTAAAGTTAAGACAATCATATAATCGACAACAAATATCGTTTCATTAGTTTCATTACAGATGGCCAGAGTGATTATTTGAGAATTGAATCTGTCATTACGGTGCTATTTGACCTAACTGACGCAGCATTAGGTGGCTGCTACCCCAGCCTCAACAATTTCAGTGGTGTGGGAGTATCAAATGCAAAAGGCCTTTCCACTGTCTGCCAAGAATAAAACACTGAGGTGAACGTCACTAGGTGCATCAATATAAAGTTTTAGTCATTAGGAATTTACACCCTAAAGCTAAACATGCATAATGAGAAAAAAAAAGAAATTCAATATAAGAAAGGCATTATTTATAGCTCTTACTTGAAAAGAAAGAGCATTTTGGAAAACACATCCGATTCGGTTTTACCCCGAGCATGATTTTTCGGCATCAGCTACTGTCTGAACTACTCTTGAAGACTCAGCACCTGTGGAATGTGGATTTAATCCCCTTGTTATATCAAAGAGGCATGGATCGGTATGCATTTGAAGAAGAAAACAAAAAAATAGTCATCACAGCTTCACGCTCAGACTAGGTTTACTTTCACTGAGACCAACTTTGGCTGTAAACATTTGAAGTGACAGACAGGTGTGCATGCAAAGCTGACAGCAGAAGAGGAAGCAACAGAGACAGAGGAAAATAGAAGAGAAACTAAAGGCCCAGACAGAGGAAGGAGAAGCAGCGCAAAGAATGCAGCAGGCACAAGCACACTAACAGAGAGGCAGACACTGCATGAACACAACAGATGCACTATTCGCTCAGGCTTAGTATTAGATTACTGGAAGGTCCAGTGCTTCACTTTTGAAAGGAAAGCAGACCTGCGTTGACTTCGTTTGCCTGTTGCCTTCTAGTGTAAGTTGTATGTAGGCACCGAAGCAGGAATGTCAAGTATGCACTGGAAAACAATCAGGGGCCTCCTTTTCAGCTGGTCCAGGAGTAAGACTCTCAGCACAGCTCCAGAATAAGGGACGCAACACACATGCAAAGGTTAACCTGGTATTTGGTATTTACCAGGTCATTACTGAACAAGAGCATGTGTTTTCGTGTACTTTGGAAATTGGCTGCAAAGTCTTCTCTGCAGCAAATGTTAGACACTGCTGGCAAATCATCCTTTCAGCACAAACTGTAATTAGCAGATTATTGGGGCATTCGAATCTATAGGGTCAGGTCATCTCTGCACAGTAAACTGAAGACCTCCCAGAGACCCTCAAGTGGAACAAAAACACCTGCTCAGCATCTACAACATTGTCCTTAATGTGAACAACACACACTCAGCATCACACTGAAGAAGATTCACATCAGTGGACAATGATGATCCAATTCACAGCACCTACGTAGCAGGTACAACAGCAGAAAATGATCAAACCTTTCTAGGAGTGAATACATTTTTAATGGGCACTTAGCAGCCCCAGCCACCCCCACAAAGCAGTCTATGGCATTGCTAAGCTCCTGAAACACATTCTCAGCCTTTGCTCGGCTGCACAACTCAGCAAACCCTGAACTTAGCAGAACCATGCCAAAGAGCGAACATTATTCACAGAGGAAAAAAAAAAAAAAAAAAAAAAAAGAGCAAAAAATAAGGAACTCTCTTTTTACATGTCAACAAATACTGAGATCTTCATGACATTCACTTTGAATGGTTTCCTCTATCATTAACGGTGACCTTGTAATGTTGCTCTTTTAAGTCATTCATCTTGTCATTGCAGCCATTCAAAGGTTTACGGCTCAAAGGCCACAACTAATCTCCAGATTCACCCAAACATGAAAAATATATCTGTCTGGCCTCCTGTCACTGGGTCCATGCCACAGGCACTACAGTGGCTCTGTCAGGGCCCAGGGCCCTTACTCTTTGTCCCCATCTCACTACACCCACAATGCCCTCCCTCTGCCCCCACCCCTCACCCCCTCCTCCCCCCTCCCCTCCCCCTCCTACTACAACCACTGCTACGGCTGCTGCTTAAGGCCCTGCCAGCTCGTACGCAGACCACACAGCATGCTGAAAGCAGACACACTCTGGCCTCAACTCAGCTGCTTCCTTTGGTTTTAAACCTTGCGAGAATCTGTCTGGACACATTTTCAAGACATTTGTCATTGAGGCGACAGGCAATCTAAAGTGGACCATTGCAGACATGTAATGTACTGTTGAAATAGAACATGCAATTGTGGAATACAGATTATTTTAGGCGAACACCCGATCCATCTTGTAATCTCAGGGAATTACTTGTTTTAATATTGACATTGAGCAGAGCATGATACAGAGTTAACAGCTAAAAAGCCATGTTATGAACAAGGGAGGCTTGAACAGTGGCTGACACGTTGTGTTGAAGTATAATTGTGTAAAATACTGTAAAGGGTGAGGTGTTGGGGTCTCTCAAGGCCTTTCTAATCAGACAGCGAGTGGGTATACCAAAGGTTCCATGGTGCAAGGCCACATACACAAACACTTCCAGGGCTACCTCATTTTGTGACACATCTCTATGAAAGAAAACAATAATCGGGCCTTTTACACAATACCAAAGAGCAGCCTATGTCCGCTCAAATAGTCACTGTTTGGAAAAGAAAGGAGCAGTTTTCCATCAAACGGACAAATCTCAAACTTCCCCTATTCCTAAAAAGATGTGAGTTGAAATTTTTCAACATAACTTAACTGGTCTTTGTGGTAACAGAGATTGTTTTGTTTTTGTTTTTTTGTTGAGTTTTAAAACACACGATATAGCAGCATCTAAACACTATAGCCGTGGAGTAGCACAATATTTTTATGGGAAAACAGCCTTTACATCATATGGTGTGCTACATTCCTTTTAAGAAAATAAACACATTATCCCACTGCAAGAGAAGTGAAGAAAAGAGGTTTATTTTGCCAATCTCTAAAGAGCACAGGAGCTTTTAAAGAAGTAGTGGGAGGGCCTGGTGACTAACTAGGATTCAGAAGGATGACCGTGCAGCCACAAACCCAACCATGCTGAGTTAGAGGGGGAACGGACTCCGCTGCTGACAAAGCCCCAGAATCACATTATTTATGGTAAGTATGGAGAGACACAAATGTGCCAATTGTCACCCGGTGATCAACTCTAATTAATTAGAAACAGTCGGCTATTGCTGGAACAGAGGCATGTCAGCGACAAGAAATCTAACCAGCAGCTCCTTCTGAAGGAGGACCCATGTCCAAATCATTTCAATTCTCAAGGCATTATTTAATTATTAATGCCGGATTATTGCTGATTCCAGATTTTCAAATATTTCTGTGTAATAAAGGATAGTAAACAGAATCAGCTTGTGTAAAAGATACTTTCTGACCAGAGGAACTTTATTTGATAGGCACCAAGTCAATGCTGTGTGGAGAAAAGGTTTCACGTTTAGCTAAGCTAAGTTTGAATATTTTTTCATGCAAAAAGTACCAATACAGTGGCTCTGCCAAGGTTTAGATTAAGGTTTAAATTTCTGTTTTTAGGTTGGGTAGTGGAGAGGGTGATAATGTTTTGGCCACCCTGCTTAAATAAATAATGTGGTCAAAATATAAACTCCACTGCCCATTTTGACCTCAACAATAAACACATTGTTGGCTAATCACCTTTATCACCACGTTAACTTAAAAGCTGAGAAATGATAACATTGTAAGAGTAAAATTCATGGCCCTGCACAGGTGGTCATAGTTTTATACCTGATCAGTGTACATGCATGGCAACTGCAACTGCATCACTTGAGAGCTCCTACCGGCAGAGCAAATGCAAAAAGAAAAAGAGCTGCTGAAGGGGAGTAGTTTGGGGGAAACTCTCCAGGGGGTGGTCCCTACAACAAGCACCTAAAGTCAGACCCTCTCTTTATCTCCCAGTTTGCAGTGGAAGCAACGGAGCTGAAAAACGTGGGGTTTCCTGCATGGCAACAGACCAAACAGGCCAAGCTGACACAACACCACAAAGGCACAAAGAGCAAGTGTGTGGGAGTGTGTTCTACCTACCCTAACAACCACAGGGAAAAATTAGGAGTTTTGATTGAACCCTGTATTCTGTCTGCTTCTTATCCAGCCTGCCAGCACCATTCTAGTCTGACAAAAAAAACACTACACATGCAAATGTAAATGGCTGAGAGTGAAAGGTGTGTTTATTTTGGTCTGTGTGATTTGACAAGCGTGAAATGAATTCAAAAAGGCTGGTAAAGGCCGGCACCATAATAGAAAACTACCTTTTTCTTGCCTTGATGGGATCTTGTGAGGTATGGCAATTCTGTCCCACAAACCATTTAGCTGTCGTGTCGGCTTCTGAAGTTTTAAACGGTTAGCTTGTTTCCATTCACACTTTCCTTTCCTTCACAAGGCACATGGCACATGGCATTCACACTCTCTCTCAAACACACACACACACACACACACACTCACAGTGGTCCCTACGGTGGGGCGACGAGGGGCCTGCAGATTGATCCTTGCCAGATATGACCTAGTTTCTATTCAAGCCTGTGTCTCTTTGTTCACTCCATGGTGGAGGAGGCTGTTGCAGCCTGTGGAACAAAGAGCACATGGAGCCTTCAAACAAGCTGACCCTGCGTAGATGCAGCCACCCCCCAAAACCAGCTCATGAAGGCAGTGCTGCTTGGACTCCCACTGTCTGGAAATCTGCTCTTTTTTCTACTTTGATCTACCTCCGCTGCAGACGAGGGAGGATAAGCCCCAATTCCTGCAGTCGTCACCCATTGTCTCTCAGGGTGCCTCTCAGATATCATGGAAATGGGCCTGCATTAGCAATCCAGGGACTGGAGGGACAATTTGAGAAAGGAAGTCATCTTTTTTTAATCCAGAACCACTGGGAGGTTTGGATTAGGAATGAATCTCATTTATAGTTTAGTTCATTCCGATACCAAGGCGAAATTATATGCTTCAAAACATTAGATGTATTATGTCCACACTGCTGTAGTACAAGACCATAAAAAGTTTTAAAGGCAAAAGCAGCAAGCAAGCAGTTTCACTTCAAAAGACTCATCCCTTCATTTAATATCAGCGCCGTGAACAGATGATTGAGTGTTGATTGACCTCACTACAAATACCGCCCCAAAAGAATGCACATCTGTAAAACCTAGACAAACAACATTAGATGGTTTTAATAAGGACTACTAATTTTAATAATAGGAGCTAATGAATCACAGTAGCTCTGCAAGAAACAGGGAATGAAGAATTTGAATCTTTGAAACAAAACCTGTAAGTGAAATTAGGCAGATCCTGGAAGGCCACCAGTTTCTTAATAAAATAAAGTATCAACTCACCTGCATGTGTTCTGTTGAGCTGCTGCTCAGCTCATCCCCTGACTCAGAGTCATTACGAAGCTTGCCCAGCCCTTCTCTTGGCAGATCACTTAGTGGGGAGATCTTGTCACTGTCTGGACTTTTGTTGTGGTTGTTCCCCACTTTGAGAGGAGGAGAATCTGCCTGTGTCCTTGACAACGTGGAATTGTTTGCATGGTGATGGTTGTTGTTGTTGTGAAGAAGTACTAGTTCAGCTACCACCTTGCAGTGATGGGGACTCCCCACATTCTGGTTGGCATCCTTGGGCAGGGCTGGCGCTGTGACACGATCAGATGACGGTGATGGGGTGGAGGATGGCGATGGACGCCCAAAACTAGACATTTCCGGCTGGGGTCTGTTGAGATTTTCGTTGGATGCTTGGCAAATATCCAAGACAGTTGGCTTGGCCCTTAAAGTCGGCTTCTGGGGAGGCATAAGAGCCCGGCGCACCTCTCTGACGTACTGCGCTGGCACATAAAAGGCTTTAGTGCCTTCCTCCTTCCTCACCTGCCACCAGTCTTCATTGGTCTTCTTCACCAGCATGTAGCACTCTCCCTGGCGGATAGTTACCATCTTGTCTTTGGCCTTGTACTCATAGTCATATTCCACCTCGATGTAGACCTGGCCCGGGGCCACAGTCAAGCCCTCTCTGTCAGCCATGACTGCCGGAACAAGTGCTCAAACTCTGACCTCAGCTGCTCAGCAACTTGGCTGGCTTCTCATGTCTGATTGGAGGACCTGTTGATCCGGAGATAAGAAAGACAGGGGAGGATTTTAGTTTTTCCCTAATATTACCTAAATGCCACAAAATTACATATTTTTAGAGTCCCAATATCTAGCTAGCTCAGACAGATGACCATTTATCATTAAACCACACAAACACGCTCCTACTTCATAGTGCAATCCTCCCAGACAGTCACACCCAACCTCACCTGACTACCATCACCACCACAAAGTGCTCCTGCTACAGTACACTCACAATATGACACACTCAACTTCCCCATAGGCATGGTCCACAAGTGAGTCAAGCAAACAACACCGCAGGGCAACTCCTCCCGCTGATCATCAGAAACCACAAAAGACAGCAAATATGCTTGTTCCTGAAAACCTACACCACTGCCAAGGATATCCAGCCTAGTAACCTGATCACCCTCTGCGGAACTCAAGGTGATGACAACATGACCGCACACGCCGATTGCTGCATGGGACCCTGTGACTACAACAACTTCCTGGAGCTTACATTCCTCCAGAGATTGCATCCAAAATAAAGTTTGTGTTGCTTTATCCCACTCTGCCTTTTGACATCATTACTCACCGACACATTTACAAGGCACAGCCACAAACCTTTAAAGGGCTAGGAGGGATCTTCTCTATATTTCACATTCAGTAAATGTGTGAGTCACATGACAGCTGGAGCAGCTCCATTCCTGGAGGGTTTGTTTTAGGATGAGGCCTGTCATTGATCTGTCCGTCAGATCCATCTTTTTGTCGGTACCCTAAATAAATACTAGGGTGCTCCCACAGCAGTAGTGCTGCTACTGAGCCATGGCTCCTCTAATATCAAATTTTACTTCTACCTCCCTAAAATAGCAGCTGTGGTGGACTGACATTCTGGAAGTGGAGGCAGGTGCTGTTAGTGGGGTGTGAGAATACACCGGCCAATCTATAAGGGGTTCATCCTTACGTAAACGAATATGTACGCACACCCTGCAGCTCGGACTGACAGCTACACACCCAGAATAGATTTACAGCGTGAGAGGCGTATGGGCCAGAGTAGGAGCCTATGAGAGATAGGCTTCATGTTCATTAAGTGCTTAAATAGTTGTTTTATCTGTTTCAACACCATTAAGTGTGCACACGCACAAACACGCACACCGAGTTACATAATGCCATGGTTTTAAGTGTGTGTGCCTTACTGCAGCCCAGTCGGGGCCTGCCCCAGAACAGGATTCAGCCATGATGTCAGCAAACACACGCAGAAGCTTTTATGAATGACTGACTCTCACGAAACTGTTACTGTTTTCATATGTGTGTGTGCCCCCACCCCGACACTAAACAGACACAACATACAGTTCACGCCATCATCAGAGGTGCCAGAGATGTAGTTAGGAGTCTGTCAGACCTTCAAGTCATGCACACGATAATGTCACTATCAGTGATGTTCAACGACCCAAAAGTCCTGACCCTACCACCGCACATGTGAGAGTGCAGTGTTACTGCACTGAAATAACAAGTGTGTACTATTTCTCTGAAAAAGCAAACGGTTTTTCAATAAGTAATATGTTTGTTAGTATGTCCAAAGATAACTTTATCTGTTACATTAGTGTAACCAAAATCATTTCAAACACAGTCAAAAAAACGCTTATTACATTCCTAAGTCAGGAAAGGCGAATACGCAAAATTAAGCAGTATTACAACTGACCTTGAGGCATATCAAAACCCTGAAGTATATCAAAGAGCAGAGAGATGATTGCTTAAAGTCAAGTATGACATCACTCACTTTGGCAGGGCCCCACAATTGAGTCACAATGACTAAAGAACTGTTACCTATAAATTAAGACTCACTTGTTAGACAAAATAAAGCCAAAACACCACTCTTGTCTCTAAATTGCCTCAGAGTTTTGGCAGAGGACCAGAAAGAGTAATTTCACTGGAAATAAAGCCCCGGCCCTGTGTGGTGTCGGAAAAGTGAGGTCTCCGAAGAGTGAAGCAATTCAAAATGTGAACCGACTCAAAATGTGAAAGTAAAAACAGGTTCCCAGTGCCGTCACCAGCTACTGCATGTTTGTCTATAAAGACCTAAGACCTGCTTTTTTTTTTTAAGAATCAAGGGCTAGTTTCAAAAATGGAGGCTGATGGACTTCCAGGTGTCCATGAGAACAGCAATGTTATTTCTATCAAAAGGTTTCATTACATGTACTCACAACACAAGTCACTGCAGTTATGTCCAGTATTTTATATAATTCATTCCTAATTTACTATTAAATAATCTCCAATGTTTTTTAAACTTTAGTGGCTCAATCATTCTTGCATTATTACCTGGCACCTTCATGTTTCTATTGTTAGCGTTTTACGCTGCTACTGTAAAGTACATCTGAATGTATGTCCTCCGTTGGCAGACGTCTAATTCTCGAGAGAAACCAAATTAGCAGCAGGAATGTATATCACAGCAATTCAGGTAAAATAAATGCTTGATCACAATCTCTACACATATCCTAAAGAAACTAGTGGACAGGATCAGCCACAGCTTTCACACTAGTGGATTTCATGATGTCATGGAGGACAAGGGTCAACATGGCCCCTGTGAGCAGTCTGCAGCTACACACACATATACGCAGCAAATTGGGAATGACTGTGTTCAGGGGTTGGAGAAGCACACGAACTCCACACTCAAGTAAAAGTATAAAAAATACTGGTACCAATGCAAACTTAAACAGATTATCTACTATTGAATTAAAGGTACAAAAGAAAAAAATACTCCATAAAGACAACAAATACTATTCATAGTAATTATGGCAAAATGTGCACAATATTAAATTCAATCTGAGGGTCAAAGATCACTGTTGTTAGGGGTACAGCTGATTATAACTTTATGTGTTGACAGGTGGCTAACAAATATTCATGCATTAGCATTCATTAGCTCATACTATTAAAAAAACATGCATAATCTATAGTAAAGCCACCAGATGTTTTTATTGCTGTGACCGGCCTTATGACAGATCATAGCAATATAGCCCAAAAAAATGTAAGCATCAACACAGATCCACATCTGTGCTTTTGTCTGCATACATCTGCAGC
The DNA here is from genome assembly GCA_033026295.1 of Channa striata. Taxonomy (NCBI): domain Eukaryota; kingdom Metazoa; phylum Chordata; class Actinopteri; order Anabantiformes; family Channidae; genus Channa; species Channa striata. The sequence goes on from CM065169.1 coordinate 986,746, forward strand.
AGCAAACCCCCCGAAACTCGGACTGCCTTTGTCCCTGGGCTTCATTCAAAGCAGATGTGGCCGGGCAGCCTCCAGTCCGGCGTGTGCTGCTGCATCGCTCCGTCTATGCGGCGTTACTCGCTGCGTATGCGGAGGAGCAGAGGAGCAGAGCACGGACACCAGCGCGAAAACACGCCGCTTTGGGCGGAGAGACTGTGGAGTCGGCCGCGGCGCGCCTGGGGCAGGTGGCGGTGGTGTGGGGCTGTCGAAGTGGGGGCAGGGTCCCTTGGAACCCCACGCAGACTGCGGGCAGGAACACAACACAAAGGAGTTTAATCCACGTGGATTCATGACAAAGACCCCGACTCGACAGGACCCGCAAGTCCCAGGGGCGAGGGACGGCCAGGACGTGACTGCCCAAGAAAAGCCCCCCGCGGTCGGGGACAAACAGCCAAACACGCCGAGGCAGCACGGACGTAGGTGCGAGCTCACACACTGATGCTAACACGTGAGGGTTTAACAGCTGAAAGAGCCACAACAAGCACCGGGACACTTTTATCCGCGTGAAGGTTCTTCAAAACCGTGGGAGACATTTTGTGACAATGTCCAGAGGCGTTTCGCCTGGACAAAAGCCCCGCAGGTTCCCCCGGATCCGCAACAGCGGGCATAGCAACAACCTAAGTCCGACAGAAGCCGACAGCCTCTCGCTGACCCGCCGACGGAACAGACCCACACAAACCCCGAAACATCACCGACCTTTCACAGCTCCGCCGGTGTCTCCCTGGGCTCCGTGGTCACGGCGGGGGCAGCCAGGAAGAACTTTCCCCACCTATTTCAGTATCGGTGGCTGCAGCAGAGCTCCGGTCAGCCGCTCCGTTCGCAATCCCCCGCCTCTCCGCACGCCGGCAAGCTCTGTGCGGCAAAACAGGCCACTTCCGGCCGCAGCCTTCACAGTAAAGTAGACGCACCTTCTTGATTGAGTTGGACTTGAAAAGAGAAGGAAAACATGTAAAGTGTTAATAAAACATTTAAAAAAAAAAAGAAAAGTCCAGTTACACAGTTACACATTTCTAAGGTAATGATGGCGAAAAAGTCACAACTCAATAATCTAAACAATCATACATAATGTGTTTTTGTGCCATTAGTGCTCTTGTCTCCTCTATCAAATCCTGCCGTGTTTTCTCTGCTGCCTACAGTTGGAATCACCCATTTCCATACACAGATTATACTGTCATTTGTAATTTTTGTAATGCCTTTCTTAAGTCTCTGGCTGCAGACAAACATGGTGGTCTACCAACCTTTGCAAAAACCAACAGTGGGTAGGGTTAGGTTCTAGAAAAAATTGCAAATTAATAATTTCTGGACATAGTAAACAACTTCTGGCTGAGCTCAAAAGTCAGCCATGCCTTCTGCCATTCTCTGCCATCAGTCTGCAGTGAATGGGACCTCGGTCACATAATTACATCATTTATAGAGAAGCCAGAAATAACCTCATACACCCCCCTGATAAAGGCACGAAGGCTGTAAACAGTTGGTAAATGATAAATGATAAAACAGAGGGGGAGTAGAGCAACAACATTGTTTCTATGTTAAAGGCTATTAATGCATCTCTAAAGCGTTCAAACAGTGATAACAGTGATAACAATGATACAATCTACAGTTCAAATCTCTCTAAACGCCAGTTGTGTACAAGCACTAACTTGCCTTTATTTTGAAGGGAAGCCTGCGCTCCGAGTCTAGCCAGCGTGCTTCCGGTCAGCTTGTTGCGGCTGTGCGCGCTCGTCGCTCGTCTCTCGCTCCCGCCCCACCGCTGATAAACCTTCTGTTACTGCTGATAAACGGCATCGACCCCCATCGACCCCCACCCCACCCCACCCGCGGTGCTTCCCAACCGTCCGGCATCAGTGTGAATTGAACTTTTGGATTTAAGACCCGCACACGTCAACGTAAGAACGGCGGCTTTGGTGCCATCAGATCTCATTAATTGACATTAAAAGACAGGATTTGTGTTTGTCATATGTATAAATGTATAAATATGTATAAATTTCCGCAGGTTAAACATGCGAAGAGGTTCCCACCGCCGGGAGTCTCCCCCTCCCAGCCGCATCCTGATCCGGGAGCACGGCTCGTCCTCCGTGGAAGAGCATTCCCACTGTGGCGATCCTCACGTCGTCAGCTCACAAGTGGCTTCAACAATAAACGCTACACAAAAATGATTTCAGCTGAATTCCCACGATTTATTGGTGTAAAGCGTCTCTGTGTAGTGCAGCAGAATTTCAGCGCTATGGAATCGACTCATGCTTTCGACGAAAAATCACGAGGAATAAATGTCCTTTGCCGAAATTAAGGTAATTGAAGACCTTTAACCCCTTCAGACATGTTAAGGGTATTAAAAACGCACAATGACCATATTATAATAGTGAAAAATACATAACAGTGTGTTCACGTTTTAATTGATTGTATTTAGAATAAAAAATCTGAAAGCTACAGAAAAAAAAAACACAATATTGCAGGTCTGCTCATGTACATTGATGCTGTAACCTGGAAAAAGTGACAGGTCCAGTGACGCCTCAACATTAGATCAACAGCAACAGTGGTATGGCAAAATATGCTTATGGCTGAGGAATTCAAAAGAGACAGTTATGTATAGTGCACTTCATTTACTTTCGCTTTGACTTGTCCGCACAATGACAGCAGCTCATTGCACTAGATTAGCATAAGTGGCGGTGCAAACAAAGCTGTTACAACAGAGGTGAGATATAGGCCACAGGTCAAGTATTGATCTGCCTCTTCACTGCTGCAAATTCAAGCATTTGCATCACAGTCTGAGCATATACACACGACAGGTTTTACCAAACAGAGGAAACAAAAGTGAAGTCTGTCTCATGCCTGCAGCCACCAGGTCTAAAGAGCATGTGTCTCTGTGTCCCTGTGTTTGATGCTGTAAGTCAAAGACTAGAGGAGTGTTTGGGACTCCGATAATCATTGTAAAGCTGAGGGGTCAGTCAACATTTGGAAAAGGTCGTGGGAAACACACGACAGACAGAGAATGCATGTAGCTACAGGTGGGTGGTGTTATTTTTCTGATGTAAGTCAGCAGATGTGTTTAAGTACAGTAATCATCTGCACATAATAATGAAGATGCATAGGCAGAAAGGTGTCTTCAAGGATGCTGGATGTTACGCTGTAGCTACAGTGACATGTGCTGCAATGCAACATGAGAGGCCACTTTTCTATACACTATATACAGTAGATGAACTGATGTTTGATGAGGTGCAGTGATTTGAGAAGAAAGTTCAGAATGATGATTCTTGGGTTCAGCTTCATCTCTGGTAATGGCAACCTCAGCAACTGTAGAAGAAAACAGAAGATAAAAGGATATGTCATGTAATTTCAACAAAGCAGGGATCCCGATGGAACATGACGCAGAGTTCTCTTGCCTGTCATTGTCTCCCCCATTATGGCTGTTCTGCATGAGGCTGGACCTGTTGATGTTGGGGTTCATAGGAGAGGCACCCGGCAGCTGACCGGGTCTGATGGGTTTTGCTGGATGGGACACAGAGAGGAAACATAGATCACATACGGAGCAAAGATGGAGATGTTGGTATGTTAACCCGAGGATGCTCAATTGAAGACAAGCCTTTTATCCTCAAAGTTAGATAAGAAGATGATGCCATTCTCAGACTTCTTGTCTTGGTCTATGCTCCGATCTGTGTTGCCCTGGTAACGACTCTCTCTACCTCTCTCCTTACTCTGCTCATTAGTCCTTATTCGTTCCACCTGTGCCCCTCCCTTGTAACCTCGCCCTCCCATTCTCTCGTGCCACATTATCCCTCATGTTTTGCTGTGTGGTTCTTTGTCTTCTGTGCCTTTTTTCTCAAGGTTTCTCCCTCGCCCGAGTTGGTTTCTCCGTCTGCCGCCTTGGACTATCGCCCTCCTGTGTCCTCCGTTTCCCCTCGAATCAGCTGGCCATTGTCTCCCTCCTGCAGTGCCTCGTTTGCGAGTTATTGTTCCAAGCTTTTTTCTCTGGACTCACCTGTTACCTGGCACACCTTTGGATTTTGTGAAAGGTACAATTATTTGCATCACTGTTTATTTTTTTGGGACCGTCATGAACGCTGAATAAATTTACTTTGCTTCTTTGTTTTAGTTGGAGCTCCGGACGTTTAGTGTTTCCCCCGAGGACTTTACCCAGCGTCAGTTGTTGCTTTGTGCCTTTATCCCACTGATGTTGCCAGCTGCTTTCAGTTCTTCTAGATTTCCTGTGTTCCCTGCTCTTCTCCACCTCCTGTGTTCACCAAGTTCCGCTCTCCACTGTAAGACTCCTACTTGCTCTGTAAATTTCCCTCCACTTTTTTATTATGACAGTAAATCATTACTCCCACTCACTTGTGCTTTGAGTATTTCCGGGTCCACTGAAACCCCATTTCTGATACTTGCGCTTTAGGATTAGCGCTAGGACTTTGAGGAAGATGGGTGAAACATTTTAACCTGGTTTTTCCAATTTGTACTAAACAACCCAAACAGACAGCACTGCTGATGGCGCCTCTATAGTTCATCATGCTACATGTTATATTGATTTGTATAATGTGCACAAACAGTGACACATAAAATAAGTGGTATCAAGTAAAAGCACATTGTTTTTAGCACAATTTTGAGGTATCTCTAGATACCAGAGGACTTCCATTTTCTGCTCTTTTGTTTTGACTTTACTACACTTAATTTCATAATCAGAATAAAGCAAAGTAGAGCATCATCATGCTTTTTTTTATTTTATTTTTTTCAGGTTTCAAGTGTGAAATTCAGAAGCTACCCAGCAGTATGGAAAGTATTAGATTCAAAACATACAGAAAGATCATCACAACAGCATAGATGGTTATTGAAATTGGTTCCATTATTAAATGAAAACACATAATTATTTATCGCAACTGTTTATCCAGTTAAAGTCTCAGCTGTAACTGTTACTAAGCAAATTTATCATTTTCACTGATGTGAATGAAGATGTGCCATATATTTGTCACATTTTCAACGCAGGACTCTAAAATAGTATCTCTTCATTGTGGTACTTTCGTTTACGTATGATGATCTGATTAGTCCTTCCACAACTGAAAAACAAGTTGTGGTTTATGTGGGAGTTCTGAATCTATTTCTTGGCAAACGACAATATTGTATTCAAACTGCCGGTTTTGTGTTCACAAAGAAATTGTTCCAGCTCATTTAGTAACTCAATGTTTGTGCACAGATTCAACAAATGATGTAGAGCATGTTGAAGTCAGCTCAGTGTGCATCTTTATAATTTAGACAGATGCAGGCCAGCAAATACATTTGAAATATTTCCCAGTATGTCAAAGAATTCAATAAGGATCGGATTTTATTTCAGATTTGATCCTCGTCTCTGGGCTCAGAATATTGTTTGTGTTTTATTAATATGCGTGTGTGTCCACCTACCTATCTGTGCGGAGGGTCTCCGGCCCATGTTTTTAGGCTTAACCGCATCCTTAATGCGCTCCATCTCCTGTTGATAGCGATTTCGGTCACGAGCTGCGTTCTCTTTGGCTTCCTTCAGGGCGGCCTCCAGGGCTTTAACCCGCTCAGCAGTGGCCCGCAGTCGCTTTTCCAGTTTAGGAATCTCACCGCGAAGTTCTGCATTGTCCCGCACCAGCTACATAAACCCAGGCAGGTAAAGGAAAGAGTGAGGGAAGATGGTGAAGGTAAGTGGTTTTACAATTAGAGAAGAAATCACTGCATGTTGGCACTTACCTGCTTGTGAACTTTGGTCAGCTGTTGAAGGTTGTTCTCCAGGAAAGTGATCTTCTGTTTCTGGGCTGTGCTCCCTTCTGTGTCATCTGAGTCCGTCTGACCTTTCTGCCCAAGCACAACAGCTGATAAATCATTGTTTATTTTGTAGACTCCTTAAAGGGCAACTTTAGAAAATTGCTTTCTACGGCTTTAGTTTAGGGTGTAAATAGTCATTAATGATTTTAAACTCTCTGCTGACTCCCCTGTATTCATATATTTCTCTGCTTTTAGGTGACATCATCCTAAGGAATGTTTTATCATTCGGGGTTAAGATGAGGTCATCTTGAGGAGCTTGCAACCTCCACAGTGTTGGCAATGACATGACATAATCTGAACTGAGGGTTCCTCCAAATTATGTCATCTGGGGGAAACTTTAGCTAGAAGTAGCAAAATGTTTTAATGCTGGGAAGTCAGAGTTTAAACGTTTTATGTGCATGTAATAGTCAAACAAGAACCAAAAGAAGCAAGTTCAATGTCAGTGAAGGCATCATTCAAATCAACACTCACTGAAACCTTTATTAGTCCCCATCTAACCTAGTTTTAAGGATTGCTACCATTAAAAAAACAAGTTTTAAAAAAATGAGGTCAAACTCTGTTTTCCTATGCAGCACCATGCAAATCTGCTTACATTAACAATATCACAGAGAGAAAACAGACTAAATAAATCAACAGATAATAAAGCTACTAAAGTATACTGCCAAAGGAAAGAAAAAATAAAAGCAAGACCAGAAAGCATTTTCTCTCACAAATTACAGAATAAATTAGAAGCTCGTCCTTTGTGTTTGAAATGGGGCCTAAGGTGAAACATGGCTAAAGAACTGTGGTGTAGATCTTAAAGTGCTGGATGCATTTTGAATGTGCACTGGTTCGTGCATTACTTCTGCAACAATTGATAAATTTTTCAAGGCAAAATGAATGTGGTTTGTATCTATAAGAACAGTGTCTAAAGAAAATGTAACCCCTGAATCCAACGTATGTGTGTCAAATGATGTAATAAGCCGCAGATTTAGGATGTTCTGTGTGTTCCACAAAAGCCTGGCCTGCCTTCATTAAGTCCCTGCCTGAGGGCAGGAGATGAGTGCCACGCTCAAGGTCTGAGTCCCCAATTTACAGCTGCTACCTTTGAAGAATCAGATGGCCTACATATTGTAGACCGTTTCTGTTGTGTTCCCTGGATTCATTAAAATTTTATCACGGTGCAAATTAAGCAGAGTGCAGTCTGTGCATCAGCGGAATGTGGGGCTGTGTGTCTCCTTCCAGGTAAATGCCGTGTTTGTTGCGACCTGAGCTCCAGAAAGGAGGTGAAATAACACAGTGATTCAGTTCACAGGAGGGGGACTGTAATGAGTATGTGCCATGGTCAGCTCCAGAAAAAGGAAAAGCTTTTACTCTGAGAACGGTTTACCTTTTTCACTCTAGTGGCCAAGTCCTGGACGAAAAGCCTCCTCAGGTTGTGGAGTGTCTGCAGCTCCCGAGCCTGTGTGAAGGTAAGGAAACGACAACCGCTTAGCGAGAACAAAGAATTCGGTGCAGCTTGTGAGATTTCTTACTTTAACCCAACACAACACTGGTGGAGGTCCAATCGTTTCCAGTGATGGTCGTATAGTGGTGGGCACAGCTCCTTTCTAAGTTGGTCTCGGTTCAATTCCTGTCTCTCTTCACTTGTAAGGTGTTTTTATTATACCATAAACATAAATCTATAGGCCTTTGGTACATAGCCAAAGGCCTATAGATTTATGTAAGGTAGCTGTAATCAAACCTCTACTGATCCAGGTGTTTTAGCCAATTACAGACCAATATCCATCTCCCCTTAATTGCTTTACAACTACTTTTTCAAGTATTTTAGAAATAATGTGACCACCTGAGCAGAAACGACTCGTTTGAAGAATTTCAGTCAGGATTTAGAGTTCATCATAGAACAGAAACCGCACTGATTAAAGTCACCAACGATCTTCTTCTGGCCTCAGATAATGGACTTGTCTCTATACTAGTTCTGCTAGATCTTAGTGCTGCATTTGACACCATTGATCACAGAATATTATTACAGAGACTAGAACATGTTATTGGAATTAAAGGAACTGCACTAAACTGGTTTAAATCTTATCTATCAGATAGATTCCAATTTGTTCATGTTAATGATGAATCTTCCACATACACAAAAGTTAGTTATGGAATTCCACAAGGCTCTGTATTAGGACCAATACTCTTTACTCTATATATGTCTCCCCTTGGCAACATTATTAGAAAACACTGTAAATTTCTAACAGACTACAAGCATGTCTAAAAGACATAAATGCCTGGATGACCTATAATTTCCTTTTTCTAAACTCAGATAAAACTGAAGTTATGTTAAAAAATTTAGAAACAACCATATCGTTAATTTAGATGACATAACTGTGGCCCCCAGTAGTCTTGCAATGAATCTCTGAGTCATTTTTGACCACAATTTATCTTGAGCCTTGAGATGACCTTGTTGTAAATTGGCGCTACATAAATAAAGTAGAATTGAATTCAAAATCCTATATCCCACTGTTAGCATCAGATGGCAGGGTTTAACTCCTAGAAGTTGTAAGTGAAGGTTTTTCCCTTTGCTAATACAGTAAATGTCTCTATTAACATTATCTAATGTTAGTATAATTGTTGCTTTATTCAGAATGCAGAAAGTACTAATCTTTGTGGTTCAGGGTTTGTTTACTGGGAATTAACATTATGTGCTCAGTACTTATTTCTCAGTGTCTGAAATGGTTTTGGGTCTGCATAAGATGTTGCAGCTGAATTTTTTGAAAGTGTAAATTTTGAAACGGAAAGACTTAAACACAATGAATTTAATTATGGCCAATAATTGAAATTAAAATAAGTTTCTTTTGACTTTCGGTTGAATTTGCCTTTCAATTCAATACCACCAATAACTGACCACCGTCTCCTCCAGTCCCTTCAGGTCCTGTCTGGCTTGCTCCCGTCGATCCTGGAGCACCCTGCGGAAAGCAGAGCAGGTATTACTTCATTTTGGACAAAGGGACACACGTGGAGTCGGTGGAGACTACACGTCGAGGCATTACGTGAGCTCTTGCAGCTGGCGGCTCTTCTCCTGCTCAGCAGCTTTGAGCTTCTCATGCTCCACTCTCAGTCTCTCCTGTTCCAACATGATGTTCTGGTTCAGACTGCACAGATGTGAGCAACACTGTTAGAACTGCATCAATCACGAGGGAACCACATGTTTTGTTCATGTGCTCATGTCTTACTCCTGCAGCTCCGTGATGATTTTCTCCTTGTTGTCCAGCTCGTCTCTCAGGCTGCTGATCTGTCTCTGATGGGTCTCTCTGTGAGACTGGATCTGCTTCTCCACAGCTTCCTGCAGAAACGTGAGCATAAAGCCAGTCAGAAAGTCACATTGTAAAATGAATCCACGCTTTTGCAGAGTGATTTTTATTTTTCTTTATTTGTTGTTGCTGAACGGGTCCAATACCTTGACTTCATTTGCAGACTGGATCTCATTCTCCTTCTCCATGGCATTAACCTTCTCTGGAAGGAGAAACTATTTTAAATACAACACTGAACAGATATCAGTACCATTCTGTGATTGCTGGGTCGTTTTCTTAGTTCTTAGTTTGATAAATGAAGTAATCCATTCTCTCATTATTTAATTAATCAAATATGCATTAAATAGATATTTTGCAGAACCTCGAAGCAGAATTATAATGTTGTTACTGATCCCGAGTGAATGTTAGATAGATGATTAACCAGCAGGCTACTGTCGATACTGTTGTGTTTTCATAAATACAGTAACAATTTGTTGCTAAGCCCATGTGATCTGTGACCAAAAGAAAAACATAATAACATGACCACCACAAGATCTAACATGCTTGATCGGTATTTCAGTTGATTTTCACCAAATATTTAGTATCTATGGTCTTGTCCAGGTGGGGCTACTCTTACTGCTTTATATGAATAGATATTTTAAGTAATGTGGTGCAAAATGTAAAAAGATGCAGTGACTTACAGTATGAAGAAAGTAGCTCTAGTTTGTACAGTACTCACTTACAAACTATAGCAACATGTTGAATTTCACTCACCTTGAGCTTTGATCCTGACTATTTCCTCATTGAGACAGTCCACATTTTCCTCCAGCTGTCTTTTCTTCTGCTCCACATTCTGGAGGCAGTCTGTCAGGGACTTGATTTTAGCTTCATGCTGGACACCATCAGGTAAAAGAGAAAGATGCGAAACACAGGTGACATGTGATTTAACCTTACACAACTCTGTGACGATTCCTTTAAGACCTGCAATGAACACTGTTCCACTGATAACCACCTCATCTCCTGTTTTAATGAAGAGCCACATTTGTCACTATGGCGACAGAGGCAGCAGCGAGCAGCAGTTACCTGGGAGATACGGAGCTGGCATTCGGTCAGCTCCCTCTCCGTCGCCTCCATCTTCTGGGCGCTCTCGGACTGGGTGCTCTCCAGGTGTTTGCTGCGCTTCACCATGGTCTTCACCTCAGACTTCAGCTTACTGATGTAGAGGCGGGCCACGGTGAACTCTTCATCGATGACGCCGCTGCTCTCTTGTTGCTGATGGATCAGAAAAAGAAAATTTGTACATCAGTTTGTCCAGTGCTGCCATAAGTAACAGTAACTAACAGTCACGGACAAATAATGATACAGAGAAAAAAAGGCAAAAATGGTAAAAGGCAAAATCAAAGTACTGGGATCTTTTTTGGTAATAATTAAATTTTTATCTGTAACAGATCAGAAAAGGTAACAAGGTTTGTTCATTTATAATTTATCAGATTCAAATACTCACTGTATACAACAGGGAAAAACAGGAAAGGATTACTAAAAATCAATGAGTAATTTGTGTTTAATTATTGATTGATTTGCAGCTCTAATGTAGGAGGGATTCAATTTCCACTTGGACCTTCAGTGCCACATATAAAGGTGGTACGTTGTGTTTTAGAGGGATTCTTCACCAAGACGAGGAGTAAAAAAACAGAAACAGATTATCTCAAACCCTCTTAAAAGCCGTACAGATGGAAATATACTGTCATACAGTTCCAATACACTGCCTGTGGAGTTTGTCTGGTCTCCCCATCCTTGCCTGGCCTTCCTCCCACAGTCCAAGACATTCATGTTGGGTCGACTGTGAATGACTCTGAATGGCCGTGGGCGTGAATGTGAGTGTGAACGGTCTGATCTGTCTTTCCTGAGACTAACCTTAATGTCGCTGCTTCCCAAGGCGACGCCTATCTCAGCCAGGTCTTTGAGTAGGGATGACATCATCTCAGTGACCCTCTTCTTCTGGTGGTTTGTCATCTCCTTCAGCTTCTGCAGTTCCGAGTCAATGGAGGCCAGGGAGCTCTGGTGGGAGGTAATAACATATGAGCACACATTTCACAAAGTCCCTCAGCTGAATTAGTGTCAGCACTTCCAGTAGCTTCGGATCAGCCAAACTGTACCGATTTCTCATTCAGCTCCTCGCTGAGGGCCTCAAATTCCTTTGCTTTGTCCTCAACTTCCTGACTCTTCTGGTCATAGTTGACGGCCAGCTCCTCCAGAGCCTGCAGCACCTCCTTCACCTCTTCCTTGGAGGCTTCGTTCTCTGATAGGAGCCGGTTTAGCTCTGTCTGCAGGGTGTCGTGGTCACGGCGTGAGGACGTCAGGAGCTAAAGGTCGGGAGATTTGAAAGTGGAGTTGAGTCTAGCGTGTTCAAATAAAGATAAAGCAGGATGCATCTAAATAGGTTTCCCTTTTAATTGTAACACCTCTGGCAGGGTTCCAGTACGCGCTAAGAGAGGATTAGTGTCTGACGTGTCCTGCAAAGCTACTGATGCTCTTCTATCAGCCGTCACACTGGCTTTATGCTACCAGGAACAGCAGGAAGACTGAAGAGCAGTGGGGGTGAGGGGAGAGGTTGAGGGGAGAGGTGATGGAAGGGTGAGGGGAGAGGTGATGGGAGGGTGAGGGGAGAGGTGAGGGAAGGGGGAAAGGGCTGTAGTGTCACCTCTTCCTGATCCAACATCTGCTGCTTCAGCTTCTCCACCAACTGAGACTGTTGGTTGATCTCATCATCCTGGAGAGACGAGAAGAGAAAATACATCAGTCACTGGAAACCAAAGGAACAATTACTGAAGAACAGTGTGTGTCTCACGCCATCTGCTGGCCAATGTAGATACTACAAGTGAGAGGAACCCCACACAAGCATCACGGTGAGATTATGAGAGAGATAATAATATTAGCAATGTTACATAAATGCAATTAAAATAGTGACAATGTTATTCACATTATACTTTTTAAAGTATTGTTAGATTTTAATTCATTTATTAATAATTTCTTGCTTTGGTTCAATCTGTCTGAGCTGTTTTCCTCACATTATTGAACTGTTTATCCATTCAGTTAATTAGAGATTGTGACCTCTGCCCCCCGTTAACCTCCTTAGTTTGATGGTTGTGTGAGGGGCACAACTTTTACAAAACTTTTCCCTTCAGTTGTCGTCCCAGTGTGTATTTATATACGTATATTTGTATTCCCAAAACAAATGTTTCATTGTTAATATTTAATGTATTGTTTTTGTGCTATTTATGTATTAGATATTGTTTTTACATTTCATACATTTTATACAGCATCTCATTTTTGTAGGAACAGGGGTTTCACACTAGCTGCATGGACTGGTATCCATATCAAAGCATGTAGTAATATTATAGTAAACCACTTCCCTGACATATGACATTATGATTATGTATCAGAGGTCAATACACAGCTACAAAGCAGCATGTTGAGGTTTCTCACATCCTTCTTGTCAGAGATGTGAAGAGTCTCTGTGGGTTCCTTCCTCACCTTGTCATCCAGCTCTTTGTAGAGTTTGGTCATTTCTGCCTCGTACTTGTCCCTCTCAGCGTCTGTGAGTTTGACTCCAGGCAGGCTGCTGAAGACGGGTGCGGTTGTGATCTTGTCATTGTTGAGTGCCCCGTCCAGGGCCTGCACCTCTGCTTTGGCCTTCTCTTTGTCAAACTGTTCTTCCACGGGCACAGTCTCTCCTGCAGGATCAAAGTGTAAACGAGAGGAAGGTCAGTGACTGACGCAAATATGAACGTTATAATCATGTTAGACACATTTTGCTGACACTAAAATAATCCATGCTTCTTCTTAAAAACACAGTGACCTTTTGTGTTATATTGAAAATGTGTAACACCTGAAACAGCCAGTATTTTCAAACTCCTCACCCTTCCTCCAGCGAGTCAGCTCATTCTCCAGCCAGCTGACAGTGTTTTTAAGCGTTTTGTTTCTGTCCTTCTCTTTCTCCCACTTTTTTTTCCACTGCTCTGCTGTCAGCTCCACATTCAGACTCACTGTGTTCTTGATGGTCTTTGCCCTGGTGAAGCAGAGAGGTGAGAAATAGAGTGAAACCTCGAAATAACACCTTTAAATAACTTCCTTCAGGATAATATGTGTCAAGTTATTTCTTATTTACTTCTGGTTAGTACTAAACACAGCTTATTTCCTTTCTAGCTATTGATGAATTGAATATGAAAATGCCAGACTCATGTCTGTGCACCGATCATGGAGGTGCCACTGCTATAAACTTGTAACTTTAACCCTTTATAACAGCACATAACTCAACTGTGTTTACATTTTTACTTTAGGCATGTATTACTCACTCATACATCATCAACAGCAATTACCACAACATTAACTGGGCCAAACCACAAACAGGCTTTTCGATCCAGGAGAAAGTCTGTGTGTTTTGTCGAAAAGCACCTTTGCACCATTCTGGGTGTACTGGTCATTATGGAGCGTGTTTACAATAAAAAGACATTAGTATGACAAACGTCTGTTGTTTTTGGCTCAAATGTAGTGTCATCCATGTCCATGAATGAGAACACCCCTCGGATCTCAGTCAATCTTTCAGTGTGATCGGCCTGAAGCCAAATGATCACATATCCATTTTCTTTATAGTGTGTGTTATATGATGATTTGGATGAAGGCCACAAGTAATTATGGTGTTTTTTTAAAGAGGTATGGCTGACAAAATGACCCCAAAGCGGCACACAACAACAAAAAGAGACAAAACAACTCACCATATGTAAATCTATGCAAAAGAGGTGCAACAATATAAAAAAACCAACACAAAACGACCAAAAACAGATTTTCCCTGTTCTCACAGGAGGCACCATGATTTCGTGACAAACTGGTGGAGAGTTTATGTGTGTGTGTGTGTGGTGTGTGTGTGTCTGGCTTGTGTGTACCTTTGTCCAAACAAAAGTGTGGATCTGGTCTCTGCATCGTTAAAAGAGGAGGGCGAGCAGCAGATGATCATGGTGGTCCGGCAGTTCCCCCCCAGTGAGTCCTGCAGGATCCTGGTCATCTTACTGTCTCTGTATGGCACATACGTCTGACAGAGGACACAAGCTAGAGTCCTCAGGGCTTCTTTGGTTTTGATTCATGATTTCTTTGTCACCTCGAATAATTTCAATTTAAACTGACGTGTTTTTAACTAAAACAATTCTGTGTTGAGGTAAAGTAGTTCCTCTTTGATATAATCAAATTCACATTCTGCTGGGAGCACGTTCAACACTCAAACACCCCAAGAAAGAAACGTGTGTCTCACCGAGCCTTCTGCCAGAGCCGAGATCACATTTCCCAGGGAGGACAGGGACTTGTTGATCATCTTGGCTTCATCCAGCACTGTGCCTTCGGCTCCAGTTTTACCCACCTTCAAAATGCCAAACACAGGAGCATCCTCATCATTACAGTGGAAGCAGTCAATCACAAAATCTGCACAACCGATGCAGCTGATCCAAACGTGCTCATGATTCTCCAAAGATGAGGAGGAGATGCAAATAGTCGCTGAGTAACTACAGGATCCTTCTATTACTGTCTTCACTGGGATGTAGTTCTGTCCTTAGATCGTTAGATCCAGGACAGATGGCTGCAGTGTCCCCTGCCACCTCACTACAGTTTCATTACGTACTGGGGTTAACACTGCGTACCTGAAGTGAAAGAGGCATCGTTATCCAGAGAACAAACGAGGAATGTGGACTGAGAGTGTGAACGAGACAGAGACACGTACTTTTTCACTCCCGGCCAGATCGACGAGGTAGAGTTTGCTGGTCAGTTTCTGGTCAGTCTGAGTGTTTTCCTGCTTGATGTTAATGAGGAAGATGCTATGACTTCTGGAACTGTGTTCATTCATGTCTGAGACATACAAGCGTACACACACACACACACACACACACACACACACACACACATGTACATTCACCAAAAGAGCCAGAGACAGAGAAAGAAGCACAGTGTAGTAAATTATTATTATTACTATTAATAATAAATTATTAATGAGTCTACGAAAGATAATCAGGTGATTTCAGTGGTGGGACATAACACAAAGTACATTTAGTTCTTTACTTTAGTACAATCTTCAGTTATTTCCATAAATCACTAGTTCCATTTTGTTCTTTGACTCTGTTTGTTTGAAACCTAACTTAAGTTTCAAACAATCTGATTAATAATATAAAATACAGTTAAATCATAGCACTAATTATTATTATTTGCCCGTGTATAGTTAATTCTACTTGTTAGAAATAATATGTACTTCTTTCAACTTCTTTCAAGAATAGGTTTTGGAAGGCTGGCATGACGTGTCAGGTTTGTCACATCACAGATACACAATCGAAAGTTGTCTCTGTCCAGGACAGTGTCTTCACACCATCGTAGTCATTCGGAGCAGGCCCACTGTCGCGGAGCGCCGGCATCTCCACGGCTGCTGCAGTCAGGAGACTTGGTGAGGTTAAACCCACTGAAGGCGCTTAGTGTGCAGACTCACTTGTGACAGCCACGTGTCTGTTGTTTTTGCCTTCGTCTATGGCGTCCATGACCTCCTCAGGACTGCATACAAAACGCTCGGTACACCCCTGGGGACACATGCACATCACAAAGAGATGCTGTGTTCACCAGCCGCACAGTGGGGCAGCATCACAGAGAGACAATTATCAGCCGAAGACACCATGACATGCTGCACCAGGTTGATGCTCTCAGGGGGAAATTTATTAAAGTGCAGTTCTCTCACTTCTTTCCCTTGAATTTTCTCTTTATGTAAAAAACATATGTTTGAGCTCATTGTGAGAGGTAAAAAAACACAAATATTGAAATAAGCATATTGTGTAACACAGAGAAAGTAAAGTAACGCACAGACACAGTTGTGTCATTGTTCGGGTCTGTATTCAGCTGTGTAATTCAAACTTGTGACTGTGAGACTGTGGAACAGAAGCAACACTGCACCTAAAAATAAAACAAGTGGTCATTAAATCAAATCTCCACGTGTCTCACCTTGACATATGGCACCCGGTTTTTATCCTCGTGCACAGAAAGGTTCGTCTTTGATACTGCAAGGAAAGGAAAGGGGAGAAAGAAAGACAAGTGCAGAATGTCCAAATTCTATAAGGTGTTTGCATCAGCGTCTGAATGATAACAGGAAAAAAAGACACAAACCATCTAACAGGTCCCTGATTTTATCCAGGTAGATTTCAAAATAAGAGACCTGTGGAGCAAAAATCATCATGACGATGTGAGTTTAACTTGCTGTGACAGAAAAAGCATTTGAGATGCAAGATAGAGGAAAACATACTTTAATGTGAAACTCCAAGTTCTCATCCATGGAATAAATGTAGTTGAAGATGTCTTGAACAATTCTGGGGATGATTCCCATGGTGTCTGGGTCGTGGAGCTTCCCCTTCATGAGATAAGTTTGACAAAATGTCGAAATAAAAATACCAACAGCTGCATCACTGCAAAATACGACAGCTTTATTCTGTGTTACCTCCATTGTGTGTGTTTTGCCTGAGGATGTCTGGCCATAAGCAAATATGGTCCCATTGTATCCCTCCAGCACATCTGTATGCATCAAGACAAAGACATAACTTTTAATCTTGAGGTTTGCGTTTGCATTTTCCAGGACTTTAATGCCCCCCCAGAGACCACGGCTGTATTCTGCTGCACATCTCACCTCTGACAATCTTCTGGGCCACAGCGTTGTAGAACTGCACCTGAGTTGTGTTGGACTGGAACACACAGTCGAAGTAGTACGGTTTACCCTGCGACGAAGAAGAGGAGGAGACAAACACGCCATCAACAACGTCCATGTTCACGCAGAGCTGAGCGTCACTTTTACAGTGACCAGAAGCTCAGACTGGCAGCTGATGAGGAGTGTTCAACCTGTATTTGCTCCTGTATGGACCTTAAAACCAAAGAGTAACTTCATGTACGTTGCACAACACAAAATATTAAGGCCTAATCTTAGTTTCTTGGCATTAGAAACATCCACAGAACCCTATAACAGCATATACATGAAACAAACTTTATCAGTGAAAGGCAGTTGTACAACGACATATTCTGACTCGTTAATTTTTTTGTTCACTGTGACTTTGCAGCTGGCCGCCTCGCTGGGTCTGTTACTGACTGTATGTATGGATGTACTTGTGCTTAATTGTTCATGTTTGTTCTCCATTTATGTATTTAATCACACTAATGGATCAAATGAGAACTTAACTAGATTTAGCACCTCATGATTATGTGCCTCTGTCAAGCAGATGTCTGTCCACACTCCTGTTGCGATCACTTTATCTTGTGAAATAAGGGATGAAAAGATCTTTAATATGATCCCAAGAGGCACCGCTGTTCAATAAACATCCATATCGTCTAATCCTCACTTTTAAAGGCTGAGCTGAGCACAGGCTTTATAAATCATGCAATAGTTTCATGTTCTAAAATATTGAAAGCTTCATCACATAAACACAGTTTTAAGCCAATGGGGAAAAGTTGTAGCTGTTTCATTGTAGCCATGTTATTGTGTCTTCATGCTCTTATAATGCAAATGGCTTCCAGACAAAATCATCATCATCATACCATGTTAGTCAATGTCACCAACTGTATTAGTTTTTATGGTTCTGTTGCAAATTACAGTATCCAGCCAGTATCAAACAAACACGTCACTGTTAATACATTGATCATATTAAGAGGAAATGCTTAAAATGCTTTTAGTCCACATATGACTATGAAAAACATATGTATGAATAACAATATACAATATGATACATGCAATAGGAGCATATGGCAGATGCAATTTCTAAGTCATATTATTCCTGGATCTAAGAGGAATAGATTACAGTGATATATATAGATTTATATAGATTAATACGGCCACTTGATTAGTATTTCTCTCTCTGGAATTCAAGGACACAACCGTCCCATTGTGCAGTAATATTACACATTGTGTTCGGCAGCACAAACAGATACAGAGGCGTATCTTCACTAAATGAGTCGTATTGGCTGCTCACTTTCCAAATCCAAAACAGAAAGAATGTGGAAATGCTTCACAGCTAAATAAGGCCTGATGGGGTCAAGTGACTTTTTCAGCTTTTTACTTTCTACAGAATCTGCTTTTAGACACCAACTATCTCCAGACTGAGCCGCCGGTCACACAGCCAGCGTGCTGATGCCAGTTTCTCAGCAGCAGCGCTCTTTAGCTTTCTGTTCAGCTTGTCTCTGACTGATTGAGTTATTTAACTGTTCTTTGGCACTGAGTGGAAATATCACATTAGGGGCATTTAGTAGAGACTGTCCTGAAATTTGGGTGATAAATTCATTTGAACTGCCTAGTTTTTGTGATAAATGGATTACGGGCTGCAAGCTGATAAAGTTTGAGGCAACGCTGACAATTGTAGTTAAGCTCGTGCAAAATGGCCCATTCCCACACGGAGACACGCAGGGAAAAGAGTAGCTGATCCCAACTGTGTGGACGGTTCATGGTTACTGGACCAAAAACACGTCTGTGGTCAGGAAAAAGGTTTGTGTTAATTTAATCCACTTCACAGATAAACCAATAAACGGCTTTCTGCAGTGAGGACTGGAAAACTGTCGGGAAAATATCTAAGGAACCTTTTGGCACATTGTTGGTCTAAAGTTGCAGTGTCCAACATTTTGTCTCATATTATTTGAATAGAAATATGCTGAAGCCTCAGCTGACACATCAACACTTTGAGATGTGGGCTTCTCGCACTATTGGCCAGTCTGAGAATAGCAAATTATTTCGGAGCAAAGTAAAGCTGCATCAGAGCAGGAGGACGCAGAGCTGAAAGGTAAAGGCCCTAAATACGATCCTCAGCACTATCATGCACATCTGTACAGGTCACTGGCCCCGCAAAGCAGGCTTTGTCCAGATTATAGTTATCTTCAGTCCTCCATCTTTCATTTTAAGCTTGTTCAAAGTTCCAAATAAAAAACACAAACAGACACATTTAGCACCAGTGTTTCCAGTCATATCCTACTGTCAGATTTTGATTTGTCCCAGTTTGATGTCATTGTGAGCTGGTGTATGAAGCTTGTTCTCGGGCAAATGAGTCACACACACTTCAGTGTCTCTTTCTTTTGGCTCGTCCATATTATTGTTGTTATGTTATTCTGTTGTTTTGTATGTTTTTATTATTATAATTGAGCTTTATTCTAACTCGGTGTTTTCATGCTTTTATCCATAAAACATCATTTCACATTTGATAACCTACTGCATTTTATAATCCAAACCTATAAATACTTTGGAATTGACATATTCCATAAAACTTGGCTTCTGTTACTCTATTAAAAATGGATCCTCACTGGATCTCTGATGGTGTCACACACTCACCGCGATCTGCACGCAGTCGTCGCCCTGGAACTTGGGGATGTACTTGTCTCCCCGGGCCACCTCCGAGCTGTTCAGCGGCCTGAAACGACACATCACCTTGATGGTGCACTCCGCAGGGTCCGCCATGTCCGGACGGAGGAGCGGGCGCTACACCCGCAGGGAGCCGCAGGCAGGCAGGCCGCGCCCTGATCGCCGAGATGACCCTCAAAGAATCATGTTAAACAGGAACTTCATTCACAAAGCAACGAGAAGACGAGCTGGAATCAGTCCACAAGAAGAAAAGGAGAGTTGCAAGATGCCAAGAAGAGATTTTTCACAATCCAGCTGTGAGCAGGGCGGGACAGAACAAAGTCACATGGGAGTGAGACAGTGTCCCTGTGTTCATCTGCAGATGACACGGATGAAATATCTAGAAATCCAGTGTTTTCATGTCTAAAATATAAAAAGACCTGCACACACAAGAAATGCGATTGTAAAGAGACAATCTGCTGTGTGGGTTTATTCTAAGAGAATATTAAAAGCATAATGCAACATAACTGCCTGTATTTATCTGAACAAGATAAGATTCAAAAGAATTCCTTTTTCTCTCGACCGTGACGACACACGTGCACATTTTCCACTTGTGCTGCAAACTTAAAGTCTATTATCACATTTCAACATCATCATGTCTGTTTTGCTTCCAACAGGAACGAAACAAAAAACTTTATTGTAATAAAGTCTCATGGCATCTTAGTGCCACTGCCCGGACACGTGCACCCATTCTAAAGAAACACAAATACTGTCAGGACATAAAAATAGGACACATGTTTGATCATACACTGACTTTAGGCGACTGTCAGGTGATGTTGAAATGTGGGTCATACAAAACGTTTCACAGAGCTGCTGAAGATGTATCAGCGCTGGGGTCATCACATCTACAAGGAGTTTAAAGTTACTTTTTAATTAACTTAATTAATGCAAATTCATTCACTTTTGCCTTCCCTTTTCCAAAAACAAATTATTTTGTACTGAAGTAATTTTAATTATTTTACCCTAACATTCATTTATAGTCTTTGACGATTTGTGTGACGTACAATGATAAACAATGTGCATCGTTATGATGTTAACGGTTAACTTTGCATCCTGTTTGAAATTGAAATCCATCCAACATCTTCAACCGTTTATCCTATGGACGGTCGTGGGGGGGAGCTGGAGCCCAGCTATCATAGGGCAAGAGGCGGGATAGATTCTGGACAGGGCGCCAGTCTGTCTCAGGACCAGCACAGACAGACAGACACCAGTTCACACAACATGCACGTCTTTGGACTGTGGGAGGGAACCAGAGGGCAAACACACAGAGAACAGGCAAAGTGGACGGGAACCAGCAACTTTCTAGCTGTGAGGCAGCACCAAACCACTCCACCCTCAGGTTGCCCTTGACTGTAAACCTAACATACTACTAATAATAATAATAATAAGAAGAAGAAGAAGAATGACTGCAACTATTTGCTGAAATAACAACTGTATGTGCCTTTTACCGACTTTGACCTTTTAAAATAGAAGGATGCAAACGTCACTGCATCCAGCTGAATGTTTCCCACTGGGCGTTAAAGATTTGATGAAACCATCTGGGGGTCACAAGGCAAAGTCATTTGGATTAACAGATTTAATGTATTACTCTACTTAATTATTTACTGTACTGTAGGTGAGATTATTTTAAGAAGAATGGACCTTGACACTGCGACGTCTTCTGGATGTCACACCAAATCTAAAAAAGACAGATATCTAATATTTACATGCGTTTTTATTGATACAGACAGAAGACATTTTAGGCGTTCTGGGTGTTTCCATTATAAATGGCAAACGAATGACAAGTGTAAATACAAAACAAATGTAAATATGTATTAATATGTAAATATGTATTAATATTAAACTATTAATTTGATTAATCATTTGATTTGATTCATACATAGTTCAAAATTTGGAAGGATGTCTGGGTAAGAACCAAAAGGCAACAGACATTGATGTAGCGGATGGAGAACAGGCGCCAGCAGAGGTCAGCATAAGATTTCAATATGTTTTGTGCAGCAAAACAGGAGATGAACTGCTGAATTTTCTTCCATTAATACAGTGCAGCTTACCTTTATGTTTCTTACGGAGTTTTGCCCCCTCATATACGAAGTTGGTATACACATGTGTTTTTATATTATCTGTGTGTATGAGATTGTGTAAGCCTCCCCCAATATCTCCTGGATATGAAAGAAAAAAGCAATTTGAGTCATTTTGAGTCATGTCCATATTTTTTATTCCATAGAAACTGCAGCATTAGACAAGTGCTGAAGCCATAAACCATGTTGTTGCAGACAAACAAAGTCACGCTTACGTCTTCACTTTCTGTCTCTCTCTCTCACACACACACACACACACACACACACGGCCGTTCACAACCATTCAGTCAGTGCTGAACGCCAGTGCCGGGGGACGAGACAGTAAATCACAGAGACAGGAGTCACACAGGCAACCAAAAAAGAAAGATGGGGGGGAGGGAATGGGGGGGGGGGCAGGCCATTTTAACGGACACGCACCATCACGTTTTACAGCGTTCATAGAACTGGGGGGGACAGTGACACACACACACTGACCTCTTAAAAACGGAACACCATCCTCAGTGGTTAGAAAATAGAAAGGATTCCTACAGTAAGTACATTCTCTAGATTAAGACCCATAAATATGTTTTGGAGAGCTCACATGACAGAATGTCCAGAGGTCCATGCGTCCACGGTACACATACACAGCAATAAATATTGGATATAGTCACAATACAGCATTAAGGCGGGTATTTGTCTTTTAACAAGGGACAGAGCAGAGCACTGCAGGGGTCAGCATTCAGAAACCAACGTCTGTCTGCTAAACGCTGCGTCGGTTAATTCACGCCTGATGCTGAAACATGCACAAGGAAAGAAAAAAGACGAGTGTTGAGGATGCGGCGAGGGGGTGAGAATCTGCAGAAGCACCAGCGAGCTTGTCCTCCAGGCTCCCACCTGACTCACAGTAGAGAGACAGACAGTGGGGGGGGGGTTACAGAAAGAGAAACTAAAACTGAGTCACCCTGTGATAAATGTGAGAAGGCAGATCAATGAAAAGCAAATCAGAAGCGGTTACTTTCCTCAACTGACTGTAAAACCCCCGTCGGGAGTTTATGCTTTGAAGAGTCAGTCACAAAGGAACAAAGGGAGGGAACGGGTAAGAAAAAAAAAAAGAGAGAGATCCTAGTTTTGGCAACAGGGCTTCTGGTTGCTAAGTAACAGTCTCCAAGGGCAGAAGAAGCGCCTCATTGAGGTTGTACGTCCCCAAGTGAACAATTTTCACCCCATCCCACCTCCACCAGGGTCTCTCCCGAACCGTCCGTGAATGCTGGCAAAGCTCCATCACGACCGTCCGTAAAAACGTCGGTCCGACTGCAGCTTCGAAGGTGGAGCGCTACTGGGTCCAGTTTGTCCTTAACAAAGCACAACTGAAAAAACGTTTTTCCTGACAACGTGAACCTAGACACGGAGAACTCTTTGTATTGTTGGGTACTTCAGTGGTGACAGGGCATAATATCCTTACAGCATCAATTTGATGTCTGAATATACTGTCGGTACATATGTTAGATCTTTTCATAAAGTAAAAAGACGTCGATTTGCAGTTATTGAGCATCTAAAAGAAAAGAAAAAAATCTGTCAAAAAATATAAAAGCAAACAAAAGAGGGAGCTGCTGCCGTGACGTGGTGTACGAGCTCGTGCCTCATCTTTTTCAGAGTGCTGTCCACTGCAAGTGTGTCATGTATCTCGCATCATCACGAGGACATAAAAATAAGAGCTGATAAGAACTAAAAACTGCAAAATCTCCTCCATTACTTAGTGTCTGCACATGCTGAGAAGAGCAACACATTTACCACAGAGCATGGACTGCCGTTTAAAAGGAAGGAAGGAAGGAAGGAAGGAAGGAAGGAAGAACCTCACGTCCACGTTTCAAGCTCCTGAAAGAGCGGATCACTGTGGGTTCTTTTCAGCCAGGGGAACCGAAATATAATTAATTTGATTTTAGCTGATTTAAACACAGCGAGGCCTATTGTGTGTGGATGTATTCACGTGGAGGAAGATGAGTTCAGAAGTTGGAGCAGATTACAGGGTTTTTAAAAGGAGACTTAATGGTACTAAAGCTGAAATGTCTCTAAGCTTTCACTAGAGTTTGGTTCTTTGGAGGAGAATTAAAATGTGCATTATTAATTATTAAAATGTGCATTTTAAAAACAATAATGGTGCATTGCCACCACTGGAAGTGAGGGAGCTGGAACTGACTTCCACGTAGAAATTCCGGCTCCTTTAGAGACAAGGGAGCCAAACTGGGAGGTATTTACCACAGGAGGTGGAAGTAAAGTTCCAGGAACTTGCAGGGGGAGAGACGTGGTTCTTGCAAAAGCATCAGTACAACTAAAGACAGGAGAAGAGCAAAAGTTCAAACGGGTTCAGGCTCTGGGTCGATCCAGGCTCAGGTGAGTGGAAATCGCTTTCATTGTCTTTCACTTTGATAGATAAAAAATACAGCTGAATCTCAAATATGGCTGAATCTCTATTTAGCTAAAGCTAGGTCACAATTTCTTAGGCAGGTCCATAAATATCGAATCATTTCCAAATAGTCATGATTTTTCATGTAACAACATGTCATTTGGTTTTAATCAAATGGAAAGTGGTCAGTTTTTATCATTTCCAATTCTAAATGAGTGTAACATGCCAAAAAATGTAAAAGACACATTATTCAGCACATTTTAGGAATGAATTTTCCTAATAAATAACGAGCATTCACTAAAACGGTTTAATAGTTTCAAGTAAATCTTTCTAGAAATCACAAAAGAGCAAAAAAGAAGCTTGTCTGTTCTTCGCATCATATTACATAGCTCTTTCCAGAAAGCTCTGAATTATTTATTGAGGAATGATTATCTGCAAATAAAATACTACAGATAACTAAAGGCATGATGTGGCTCATTGTGGTGAAGCTCTGGACAACAAACCTTATGATCAACCTTAAATATGTTTGTGTTTAAGTAAGATTAATTTGACCTTTGTGCTGAACCACTGTGGGGGGGCTTTGAGGAAACACACACTGACTGGGATCATTCACCCACTTTTACAACTGGATTTATCCAATCAGCTACAGTTCAGCAACACATTTCCAAATGACGACGATTCCAAAGTCACTTAGTCAGAACCCGAACGTCTGGGTTTGATTGTGTTTAAAGTTCACACACAAACTCAATAACAAAGAGTAATAAAGTGTGTTTACAGATTTTATGGGGCAGGGAAAAGCACTTGATGATTAAATGTACAAACCCGGAATTGGGCCCTGAATCGTTTCTTCTCCCATTGACAGTACATACAAATACAGCGTCCGCTGTCATGAAGCATGGCAGATCAGGAAAAACATACTGACGTAAATCGCAGTAAACATATTTCTGTTTAAATCAGGCATTTATATTTTGAAATTTCTTATCAGACAAAGGGGGAAAGTCTATATGAAGATTTGATAAGGCGCTTGGTACACAAAGGGCAAAAATATAACTTGAGTTATCTAAACAGAGATAGCTTATCAGTGTTGGACTCGGGTTTTCAGGCTGACCGGTTCACCCTGGTGTTTCTCTTCTCCTAAAATATGGAACCACAGTAAAAGTTAAAGTTCTGTGTAGCTGATGGCACCACGGCGTAGATTGTAACATGCTCCGGCTTCGGTGAAGCACGGTGTGACACAAACAACAGTGTCAACATCACTGACAGACAATTCAGCCAGTAACCAGCTAATTCATATTTCATACTCGCTGGCTCGCCTGTAGGATTATGACTGATGATGTAAGATGCATCTTAAGAGATCAGACGTTCTTTCACAACAGCGTGTGAAAAACTTCTAAGACGGGAACCAAGAAGCTAAACGCTCCAATTTCCCAGTTACACTGCAGGTCACTTCACAAAGCCTCAACAGACGAACAGAATAAATACCTTAACATGATCCACCTCCCGGGTTTTTACAAATGACTTACATACAGTACTTGTTTATTTCTTTAGACAAACGCATATTCTTGTTTTATAATATTTTCGTATGTACATTTTCAGTAGTTGTTACATTTATAGCATTTCAGCACAGTTTAAGAACTTGAAACCACACAGGAGGAACAGAGATGCATCAAAAAAAAAAAAAAATCAAAAAAAAGGAAGGTTTGGGAAAATCCATCTTTTGGCTCGTAGGTCAGTGTTGGTCTTTCACCTGTACTGACACCAGACTGTCTGTCAAAGTGTATCTGAAAATACTTTAAGCAGGTTTTTTTTAGCCGTCTTATGTGATGGACACCAAGTAAAACACACTGAAACATAACCTCACTTTTTAATTGTCACGATGAGCGAGTTTTATCAGTCACTCATTACTGACTCTTGCTCTTCTTTAGTTTAGCTTCTTCATTGGTTCTGTTTCTCTAAAAATCAAAAACCAACAACAGATTAATCCTTCACAGTACAACATGACGACTCTGACTTTTAGCTGGCTGCTGTGTGAGAGTGAGGGTGGCCCATGTTACAGGGTGTCATATGAAAGATAAAAGGTGTTCAGAAGGAACTGAGAGGAGCTGCAGGGTCAGGTGATACCACAAGTGACAGCTTGTGCATCACATAGAGAACACAGGCAATGGGTGCAGTTTTCTAAAGGGGTCTGTGAACAGTCCAGGAAGTTGGAAAATATTGAGGATTAATGATTTTGCTGGTTTTGGTCTTTTCACTACACAGATACCAATCCAAGAAGCTATGACGGAAGCTGAATCAAACGTTCACTCCTTTAAACCACCACGTGTGCTTCTATCATTAACCTGACAACACCTGGATGTTTCAGCTCCCCGCAGACGGCTCTGTTCAAAGATGTAGCAACATTTATGTGCCTGTACGACGTGCAGCGTCGTTAGCAGATGGGCACGCACAAGAATACAAAGTCCTGACGACAACTCTGGCCTCGCACCTTATACGTCACTTGGTGCGTTGTCCGTTCTTACACGTGTGGCAGATATTGCTCACACACTGTGGCTCTCTCCATCACAGTCATGAGTGTGTCTGAATGAAGCCAAAAGCAACATTTACAAAGCTTAAACGGAGCCATAAAGACAGCAGTGCTACGGAACATGTGTGCGCACATACTGACAAGCCTGCGTGTCACTGTGCAGATCCCGAGGCTTCGTAAAGCACGTTGCACGCTGAGTGACATGAGCCTGTAGCAGGGGTGACCTGTGTCACTGCACCATGTAGATTCTTCTTTTGCAAATTAGTGCAAGACTGTATTAGTTTCTAGGCCCAGTACAGATGTGTAGCAATGCATCATATAGAAATGAATATTAAAAATCACTCATTTAGGCCTCTAGTGCACAAGCTACTGTTACTGCATAAAGGCATCTCACACCCTTAGATAAAAGTATGTCTCCTACAGATTATGTTCGGAATATATTGCATAAATAAAGCAGAAATGTAAACCCCTGTAAAAACCCGCCAGCCTCTCCTGTATCGCACATACAGAGGAAGCCTGCAGCGCAGACCGAGACTGAAGCCGTCGAGCACACGGAAACATTCACTTGGTAAAACTAGCAAGTACTTCAGATTATAGCAACAATAGAGCGGCACAGTTTTAATTGAAAGGACTGTCGTTCTTCCTTGGCTGTCCTCATTCGGACCCACAGTGTAAGGTGTTGACTTTCAGGCGCAGTCAAAAGGGGCGGGGTGGTGGGGGGGTTTGTAGAGAGAATAGGTGCAATACCCTTTCGGTCAAGCAGAACACAGTAGCATCAACGTAAGGCCCTCACTTGCCTTGAGTTTTGTCTTGATGTTGCATGAATCAGTTTGCTTTACACGTGCATCTCCTGGGAGAGTCCGAGTCAAAGTAATAATAATAACAATAAAAAAAGGAAAGACTTCCTCATAAATAAAGGTTGGATTATTAAGCACACTGCTTTTCCTTTTAAGAAACCAGAACTCATAGTGGTGTGACCTCTGTGTAACAGATCTGACAGTGTTAAAACAAACCAGTGATGAAGTGAGAAAAGTCCCAACAATCCCACGACCACACGGGCGTTCAGGGTTGTGTGAGCCCGAACGCTAACAGTAGAGAGACATCCTACTGCGCCGCATGGCCTCGCTGATCAGGTACGCTGGGCTGACCTCTGGTTCCTCCGTCATCACCACAATGTTCTGCCACTCCCCACACTGATTGGATTTCTTGATGGTATCCACCACACAAAGAGCATAAAGGCAATCCTCAAAGGTGGCGGCCATTGTCAGAGGCCTCCCGTCCCATGTCCGCCTGTCATCTTGGTCCTGAAAGGCCTGTCGCACAGCCTGGATCATCCGGATCATTCCAGTGAGGTACGGGGACGGAATGTCACTGAAGGCCTTCTCCGGCAGGGAAGCCTTCTCAAGAGGTGTGGTGTCTTTGAGCAGCAGTTCCGGACCACCACCAGTTCCTCCACCACCATTGTTCTTCTGTCCATACAGGTCTGTGCCCGTGACAGTTAACCGCCCAACCGTCCCCACAACAATCACCTCCTGACGAAAGTCTCCAGGAATGTTGAAATTGAGCGTGACGGTGCAGCAGGCACCTCCTTCCAGTACCATCTGGAAAGTGCAGAAATCGTCGCTGGTGATCTGGCGAATGCCCCGGATGTGGTCCGTCTGTTTGACAAATGTCTTGAGGAAGCCGTGGACTTTGGCTGCACGCTGTCCTGTAAGAAATGTAAGCAGATCGATGATGTAACTACCCACGGAGTGTAGACCACCACCTCCCATCAGGTCGTCACAGCTCCAGTTGTATTTCTTCCCCAGTAGACTACCACTGTGGACCTTTAGGGCAAAGAGGAGAAAATGAATCTTTTGTAAGAAAATGTTGTCCTTTTTCCCACCTGAGCATGACAACACAGAGTTTGGGAAGAACACATCCTTCTGCAATCATCTTCTAACCCATTAAAACACGACTTCACAGTTTCCATCTCACCTGGGCCTCACAGACCAGAAGCTCCCCGATGTACCCTTCCTCTAAGAGTTCCTTCATGCGAACGAAAGCTGGCAAGAAACGTAGAACATTCCCCATAATGCTTAGCAACTTCGGGTAGTACTGGGCTGCTGACATCATTCGGAAGGCATCTAGAGGCGTGGCGGTTCTGTCGCAGATTACGTTCTTTCCAATACCTTACAAAAAAAAAGAGAAGAGAGCACTGGGAATTAGTCAAGTGAGCCTTAGTGTTTTGCTGAATCTTGAAAGTAGGTACAGAACAAGAGAGGAAGAGAGAGGAAAAAATAATATGGTTTGCCTGAGCAACACTCGCAGACATAATATCCTCTTGAGCTTGAAAACACCCCCTGAAGAAACAATGTAGAGCTATAAAATGTGGCAACTCCCAGCCAACTCAAGAATCCTTCAACTTTGAAAAACCTCTCCCTAACTAGGAGAACTTGACAAGAGGGCTCTTGCAAAATAAAGAACATATATATCCCCTATACATTACTGTAAGTATGTAAAAGGAGGCCTTCATTGTCGGCAGGCATGCAAGATGTGGCAGCCATGTACTTGATGAGGCTGCACAGTTGACAGAGGTGTAGACAGACTTCACTGCTATAACTGGAGGCCTGATGGAAGGTAGAACAAACTCTAATGCAGAAGGCACAGTGGCGATGGAGATGGGGGGAAACAAAACCCAATTAAATTCACTTCAAGCACATCAACAGGTTCACTGGTGCCAGCAACATCCAAACACGTTAAAGTAAAGAGATACAGACAGAAGCGTTAACTCAATTTAAACTCAACCCTCCAGTGTTACAGGAACAACGCGTATATGTGTGTCACTCGACTGCAGTCGGCATCATTTTCATTATGGATAAATCTGCAGTCGATGTTTTCTGATTAACTGATCCCCCATTCAGGCGCATCACTGTTTCCTGCCTGTAGGCCAACATCTTCATATTTGCTTTACGTTTTATTTACAGCATGTAACAAAGAGGCAGAAAGCTCCTATATTTTAGAGGCCAGTATAAACACTTGCTTTGGAGTTTCATGTATTTATGAATTATTAATTTTAATAAGTCTCTGAGGAAAGGAGTAGAACATTGCAGGCCTACAAGAGATGTTGTCACTTAACCTGCTACAGCATATGTACTAACGGCCTATGGTACTGTTTTTCCAAGCACACAATCTAATATTAATAAAAACTAAATTCTGCAGATGATTTTAAAACAACGGCTTACTTCAATGCACCAAAATTGTTCAGACCTTAAAAGAATTTATTCTGAGCAACGTGACACACAGAGGTTGTCGTGGCCACTGCGGATCAACATGGAGTCCGACAAAAAGCCGAATGTCCACACATTCCTGGATTCTCGGAGTCCCCGGAGTGTAAAAAAAACAGCATGCTCCTTCTTTCCAGTCCTGGCTGAGGGGGCTTTGCAAGTGAAACTTCCCATGCTAATCTGCCATTAGCTCCAATTCACCAGGCCAGAAAATTAATCCTTCTGACCCAGTTCTGAGGAGCGCAGTTGGAGCCCCCACGCACCACCCAACCCCTGCAGACACACAAAGCCATGCAACAACAGTTCACGCCGTCCCTTTCTTCTTTGGCAGCGAAACGCATAAACACACAGTGGAAGGATGCACAGCCCAGGGTAAGGCCCTTCAGGGTAACTGCTAAATGCAAGGAACAGGGTTTTGGCGCCACATAGAGATTCATATCTCTACACAACAATAGCTTGGCAATTGGCAGATTTCATTTATGGTCTAGCAAAAATACAATTACGCCTTTTCAACCAGATCAAAACTACTTAAGCTATAGAGAGATGAGTGAACACAAGGGCCGAGCTCTGAGTGCAAAGACCTCTTGTTCCTCACATCCAAAGCCCTGAAAGGTTAACGCTGGCTTAGACTGGCCGGCCTGTTGAGTCATCAGATCTGCACAGCTACAGCCTCCCCAGACAGCAATAGGATGTACGTGTGTGTGTGTGTGTGTGTGTGTGTGCAGAAGATTCGAGCTTCTGAAATCAGCAGCAATCGCTGAGATATAAAATGACACTTCTGTACTCAGCTGATGTTCCATTTCTTATTCACAGCTCAGAGGATCAACAGGTGACTGCTGCAATAATGTGACAGACTGCTGTGATTCACCTTATTGTCAGAACATGGAGATGCAAAAGACAGACACTGTGGATATAATCATAAGTTCAAATAAATGAACCTTCTTCGGAGAGTGGATGTGTCAAACCTCTGCTTCATCTCAATACTACATCATAATGTGCACAATTATCTCCACATGTCAAAACGATCAGGTCGCCCCTGAACTCTATGGCGTTTATATTGTGCAAAAATGATGTGCATGCATACTTTATGTCTTACAAAGGTTAATGAGTTTTTGTGTAGCCTGAATGAAATTTGCACTTATATTGGAGTAAAACAAATCAAAACCCACTGGACTAGTTCCCTGTTTTCTCCTTAAAACACCACCAGAGCTCGGTCAACAGCATCTCTGAAACTGGTCTCTTACAGTTTAACAATATGAGAACTGTCACAGGTTACTGATTACATCTGTACAATATGACGGCATAAGTGGCCACTCACTCACTGACAGCAGAGGCGATTTCATTCAAACCCGTGTTAACACACAGTGGAGCTTTACTGTGTGCGGCTAAAGCTGGTGGTCGAGGTGTGAGGCCAGAGTGAAGTGAAGCTCAAAGGGAAAGTTCAGCGGGAGTGAAGCAGGGGAACAAAGCTCAACATTAATAATGTACAGGATCTCAGCATGAGACTTTAAGGACAGAGGAAGAGCGAGAGAAGAGTCTGCAGGGGGAAAAAGGACATCAGCACGGTGATATCACCAGGAATAAAAAAATAATAATTCAAAATCATTTCAGTATAAAATGATAATACTTAGTATAGAACAAGGCGTCACTAATAAATGTGGAATTTCTTAAGAAAGACTTGAAATAACTAAAATAAAAGCAACGATCATTTTGTCAAGCAGGTGGTCGCCAAACAGAGTTCCCACGGATCACCCGATGCTTTCCAAGCGATTCCCTCGGTAGCAGCGAACGGTGGCAGTCTGCTCGCCTTCTGGTGTCGATGACGTGCCGAGAACTGACATCCTGTCAGAGAAAATCAGCTAAAAACACAGACTGAAATCACATCCTGTCACGCCACAGACCTGAGGCCTGTAACAAACCAGGTGGAGATCACAGAAAGCAGCAACTCGACCCACAATTCAAGGGGATTTCACACCTCTGCTCGGTTCAGCCTCACACAAAAGGAGATCAGTCACTGATAACTAACTAACTAACTGACTAACTAACTAACTACTAACTAACTAACTAACTAACTAACTAACTAACTAACTAACTAACTAACTAACCTAGGCGTGTGATACGCGGCCGTTTCAGTGTTGCCCCTGACTGTCCTACTGTTAAAATGTGGGTCACTTGTACCAGTATCGGGTTCCTTCGGGATCGAATCCCACCCCAAGTCCCTTGGTTTGGCCTCACCAAACCACCAAGGAACACCTTGGTGCCAGTCCCGAGCCCGGATAAGTGGTGGATGGGTCGAAGAGACCGGATTCCATTGAAACAACTGCTGCTGCTGTTACTGTCACATCGTGTGCCATGAAGGATTCAGCGATTTTCAGCAAACCAACATTATGTTACTAACCCTGTCATCTCTGCTCATGGACCCACACGGGAAGACTCAACAACTGGTCCTGTTGGTCATTTTCAGGACAAACAACCTCTGTGAGCAACTGGTTGGTGGCCCTGAGACAGACTGCTGACCAGTCTGGGTGTCGCCCCTTGAGAACCAAGTGTTTGAGATAATTGATGGACTTTGGTTGAAACAGAAACATTAACCGGGGATATCTGCAGATCTAATCATTGGTTATATAACACGCTGATTTCCAACAATGTCAGAATTTGTTATGTTATAGATCAAATAGCCAAACGTTGATGTGCTACATGGTCGTCTCACTTTAATTCATAAGGGTTTTGACAATAATGAAGTAAGATGGGGAATTCTGTTAAACCAAAAACCTAAACTGTTGAGATGGATTCAGGTGAATTATTTATAAAACCAGACCATAGATCCAACGTGCTGGGAAATATTTTATTCATATTCACCTAATTGGTTTATTTTAGTTTTGTATTTTTATATTGTATATTTTTTTGTTGGTGTTTGATTTGTTCTCATGGCTGTACACTGATGGCAGAATATTTATTGTAGAGTGGGAGAATCTTACTGCTAAAATATTGGCAAATGTTGTGATATAATATTCAGTCTCTGTAACCCAGCCCATAACCCAGGAAGCGTTATGACCTTTGAGTTCACTGCCTGCACAGACGCCTGTTAGTTTGCTTCGTGCTCCAGCAGAGGGTGTTCGTAAAACTGTTCTCAAATTAAACTCTGTTAGTTTGAGTTGAACAACACATACATCAACAACACGACGACTACTACTAATAGTAATAATAATAATAATAATAATAATAATCTTAATGATAATTATCCTAATAATCATAATACAACGTTTTCAAAGATGCTTTAAATCAGTTTGAGCTTAGCAGTGTTGAAGCCCCAGCATGTAAACATCATTTTTACATCTGATGTACATTTTTTTATTCATACACAGAATTTTAGCCCAGCACCTTTGTAAATGTTGAAGGATGATTATTTTTAAATTGTTAGTTCACTTAGAGCTTCTAATGAAATCATATTATTTCTGATAACTACTATGTTGCAATCAAAACAAAACAAAACAAAACAAAACAAAAGAGCCTATTTATAACCTCATAGTTTATACTATTTTGCCTTCAACATTATTATAAACATGTGTGTCTATTTTTAGCATGTCTACTATCATGATGAAACTTCAGCAGGATAAACAGGTTACACTTCTTTGTAGAAAACAAGAGACAGAACGAGAGAGAGACAGACAGAAGGAGAGACAGACACAGAGAGAGAGACAGAGAGAGAGGAGAGACAGACAGACAGAGAGAGAGAGACAGAAGGAGAGACAGACAGACAGAGACAGACAGACAGAGAGAGAGAGACAGAAGGAGAGACAGACAGACAGAGAGAGAGAGACAGAAGGAGAGACAGACAGAAGGAGAGACAGACAGAGAGAGAGACAGACAGACAGAGAGAGAGAGACAGACAGACAGAGAGAGAGACAGACAGACAGACAGACAGAGAGAGAGAGAGACAGAAGGAGAGACAGACACAGAGAGAGACAGAAGGAGAAACAGAGCGAGAGAGAGACAGAGAGACAGACAGAAGGAGAGACAGACAGAAGGAGAGACAGACAGACAGAGAGAGAGAGACAGAAGGAGAGACAGACACAGAGAGAGACAGAAGGAGAAACAGAGCGAGAGAGAGACACAGAGAGACAGACAGAAGGAGAGACAGACAGACAGAGAGAGTGAGAGGGAGAGAGACAGCCGTCTCCAGTTCAGCAGTCCTGTCTCGCTGACACACTCGTCTGCGTGGCTCAACACTTACACTTACGTGGAGGAGCAAGATAAGGCTGTGTGTGTGTGTGTGTGTGTGTGTGTGTGTGTGTGTGTGTGTGTGTGTGTGTGTGTGTGTGTGTTGTGTGTGTGTGTGTGTGTGTGTGTGTGTGTGTGTGTGTGTGTGTGTGTGTGTGTGTGTGTGTGTGTGTGTGTGTGCGTGTGTGCGTGTGTGTGTGCGCGTGTGTGTGTGTTTGGGAATGGTGGTGGACGCGCCGCTTTTGTCTCGACTTTGTGCGTTCACGCCTCCAGTGATTGTGCCCAGCAGCGGTGAGCTGAGGAAGGAAAAGCTGGAAACGGTGATGGTGCAGGAAGGTCAGGGTGTGTGTAGACGAAGCGAAGGTGGGGCCGGCAGATTTGTTCTTGACAGCAAAGTTATAGAGATTGTAATTAGTCATTGTTGGACATGTGATCACAGCAGGATGGAAACTCGCCATAGCAACTTTGACACATTTCACGTGGACATACAGTGATTGTGACATTTGCGATTGCCGACCAGAAATAAAATCTTCATTTGTAAAAGAAACAGAGACACATAATAAAGAGTCTTTTGTGCTCACAGCTTTGCATTTGTGGCACTAGCTGGAGGAAAGCAGGTGCGGTGAAAAGGATGCTGAACGCTTCAGCGCTGCAGCTCACACAATAGCTCCTCCAACTGAAGGATGCCAGAAATAGAAAAGCCAGGGAAGCCGGTCGGAGCGATGGCCATCTGCCACACTGTTGTGGGCACATGCTCCTGCAGGGTGAGCATCAGGCGGAGCAGAATCGAAAAGGAGGATCTTTATTCATATTTATACGCAGTTCAAAACCATTTATTACCTTAACAGAGTGAAACTATCAACCAGTCACTCGTGGTGTAAATCTGAACCGGTATGAAGTTACATGTTGTGTTTATGCAACGTCAGGTTATGTTAGAAAGTCTGTGCATGTATGTGATGCTCAGAGCAGAGCTGCAGAACGTATGACAGTTCAGAATCGTGTAAATCGTTCATCCAGTGACTTACTAGGTCGTGTGTTCCTCAGTGCATTTATGTGCTAAATAATTCAGTGAGTCAAATGTCAACAGTAAAAAATGAAAACAGGTTATGTTATGAGATTTGAGGTTTACGTTCTATGTGAAAAAGAAATCATTTCTAAAGATGAGCCAACCTGTCTCTGACACGGGGTGACTTAGAGTTTAGAGTTTGTTGCCTTGGACCACATGGTTATAAATCTGTTTGTTTTCTTTTGGTTTTCCATCTCCACAGATAAAAATGATTTAATACGCATATAAAATGTCATTGTTAAAATAAAACCCTGTAGACCGAAGCACTCCTTCTCATTCAGTCTAGTGTAACTGCCCCACAGCTCTACTTTTTTCGTATTGTGTGCTGTGGCTGTAAACGTATTCTAAAAAGTTCACACGAGCACAGAGCCAAACAGAGCCTGAAGTATGTATGGGCCGTCTGTGGGTCTGTCTATTAAACGTGTGCGTAAAAGTGCCGTGAGCAGCCCTGAACCATCACAGCATCCTTCACCACTGTTGTCCTGGAAAAGTAATTGGCTTTGACTATTTAGTGGATGTGGCAAAGCTCTAAAGTCTCACAGAGTGAAGGTGTAATCAACAGGAAACCAGTGACGTGTCTTTGCAGCTCGGCTCAGTCTGAACCAAAAGTGAAGCCTAAATATCCTGTGAGTTTGTCCAAGAAGAAGAAATTCAACCAACTTAATTTAATTTTTCATTCTGGTTTTCCAGCGTGTCTGTAAAGCAGTAGTGAATTCCTGCTGAGTAGATTTCACGTGTAATAACAATGTAAAATAAAGCTGTGGACACACGGCTTCAGTACAGAGGAGTAGATGCTCCGAGAGACAGGCCAGGCTCGTCTTTCTGCTGATTATCCAAAATTAAATTTAGCTTAAAGCAATTAGAGAGCAAGAGGGGGGTGGAAAAGACACATGGACATGAAGAACTACACGTTCCCATCAGCACATTGGGTATCAAGCAAAGAAAACTCAAAGTGACTGACATATGTCCATAGTCTGAAATCAGCGTAAATAAAGGAACCTTGAAGGCCTTTCTCCTGGAGGACGCCCACTATTATCATGCAGGAGCTCACACATTCAACGTCTCTCCGTTTTGTTGCGGTGGACATTGGCGACCCCGGCGTGCAGGGTGACAGAAACCTTCACAGCTCTTTGGGAAGGAACGCCGATCCCCACACCTTATACGTGGTGTCCCAGAAATCGGATCTGGTCTCCATCAACACCTGCGTGTGAGGTGTTCAGGGACAGCGCGGTGTTTCCAGTACACTCGGAGCTGACAGTCTTTAAACATATGACTGACAAATAGTTTCAGACTGTAGTTGATGGAAGGTGTCCTCGGTCTCTAGCAGTGACTCAGCAGTAACTCATTGAAGACTAGGTTCTGTCAACAAGTCTGAAACAGGTTTTACCTGCTAATCATTCCTCTTATTATAACAAGCCTTATGAGATCCCTCTGAAATTCCTCCTATGCAAATGATGGGAGATGGTTGTGAAAATACTACTGCCGCTTCCTTTGCTGTTCAATGGGAAAGTACTGCCCAGAGTGACACAAGATGGCCGTTTATATTCAATACATTTACAGTCTGAAAGTTGACAGACTCAGAAACCTAGTTAAATTATAATTAACCATATAATACCATATTTCATTGTTGTAATTCAAGATACATTTATAATGACTGGACTGACTGAAAGGCACGTGCAGGCC
Source organism: Channa striata (assembly GCA_033026295.1). Classification (NCBI taxonomy): domain Eukaryota; kingdom Metazoa; phylum Chordata; class Actinopteri; order Anabantiformes; family Channidae; genus Channa; species Channa striata. The sequence continues at coordinate 1,023,485 of CM065169.1, forward strand.
TCAACAATAGGCAGCTGCATTTCCCTGCATTGTTGTAACTCAGGGCAAATACAGGCTTCGGATTCAATCTACAGAAAACAAGCACAGTTTGAATCTCAATGACCATGTGGGTCACAAAAAAGATATTTTCCCCAAATCTTCAAGTGCCCAAGAGCTACGCCTTGACACATTTAGGAAGGATCTTGTTCTGTTTGGCCAATGCAATATACGATACAGCAGGCAGCCTGATAAGTGACATCTGAAACACAGACATATGTTGATAACAGCAGCTTGTGTTCAGGATCTACATTGTCTGTACTGCAGCTTCTGGTCCATTAGTGCGCGGCAGAGCTATGAATGATGATGAGCACTGGCCTCACTCAGCCGGCTTCCCCCTTTCTGCTAATGCCCTTGAGTTCCAAGGAGTTTAGCATTTCCAAATGTGTTTAAGTGCTGCCATTAACCCCTGCACCAGTGCGGCTCGGTTGCTCCTATGAAGATGAACAATAACCAACGAAGTGGCTTCTGGCAATGTGGTTCCTAATGCCTGCACTAAAAGCAAATGTTAATGATGGGTGTACACTTAGCAGGATGCAAAAGCTGCAAAAATTTACTCAACCTAAATAATATTCCTCTGCTGTTATTCAAAGGTCGGCCTGCTCCGTGGAGTTAATTTGTTCATAATCACTCGCCAAAACCCATTCAGTGTTTACTGACGTCTAACAAACATACGTGTATTTCAGTCCTAATGATGAAAGCAGTAATCACTAATTACATATAAACATATTTTAATTATTTGTGCTGTAGTTTTTGTTGTAGGCATCAAAACCTGGTCCTTTTCAAACTTTTCATAATCAGACTGATACAAATAAACGCTGCTTTTCACATGTAGGGCTGATTCTGTGCCAAACTTGATACGTAGCAATAAGGTGTTTCCATAAAACATACTTCTTTTTACCAGTTGTCAGTGGCTGATCTGCATCATCTGTTAGCATTTAACACACTTCATCACCCTAAATTGCTCAATGAGGATTAAAACAGCTTTTTGTTGGAGCAAAATTGATCTGCTGCTGCAAACTAAACACGTGTGTGTGTGTGTGTGTGTGTGTGTGTGTGTGATATCAGGCTTTCACCTGCACCCCCTGTGGTTCCCCGGCGTCTAATTAACTGCCAGGCTCAACTGCTACCCCTTCCATCTAATCACCCTGACACACACACAAACACCGAACATCCTAGTCAACGTATTTCTCTTCACAGCACTTATGGTAACACACATACACACACACACACACACACACACACGAAGGAGACAAAGAAAACAGGAATGAGACTGATCTGACCCCGTCTGGGCTATTTGCATTTTCCCATCAACAACAGCTTCTGCTCGCCTCCGTCAGGTCTCTTTCAGCAGGAATCACTGTCGACACACACCTTTTGCTTTTCTTCTAGTAATTAAGGTAATTTAAAGAGCAATTGAGCTCATTAACATACTAATAAGTGTTTAGGGTTGCATTGCCTGCATTGCTTTGCAAAACTATTATAAGCAGTTTGAACGGGGGGGACCCAAACCTACACACAACTGCTCATGAGGAAGAAAACCTGCACTAAATGACACGACTGATCATCAATAAAACACAGGTAAATGATTCATTATTCACAAAAACACACTGTTATTTCAACAGTCGCAGAGACGGAGGCCGGTAAATAATAGATGACAGAATTAGTCTTTATTGTAATGTACGGTATGAAGAAAAGTGTAGAGCTGTGTGGCTGAACAGTTGGAGTCTTTGTTTAAAGGTTACAAACGACCTGGGGGCTTCGGCCCAAACCTAGGCACACAAAGATGATAAGCAATGCAAAAGAGGCAAACTGGATCAAACGTCTAAGTGATGAGGAATGAGAACATATTTTATCATAATAACATACTGAGCAACGGAAACCAAATGTATATTTCCTGAAATTATGTAAGTAAATAATGGTCCCCAAATAAACAAAATATCAGAGGCAACGAAGAAACATTCGGCCTCAATAAGAGGTGGAGATTTTTGCGACGGTTGGGAAAAGTCAGTCTTTGACAAACATGACCTGCCTTTGTGGCGGCGGCTGTCAGAGCCATGAAGGGCATCTTTGTGTCAGACAAGGCTGCTGAGGAGAGAATGAAGGCTGCGAGCAGAGAAAGCTCAACAGAGAGCCAAAAGTCCCCGGCCACACATGTGCACTAATACACTACCACTCCACTCACTGCACATGACTCACAGCATGTGGTTGTTATTCAGTTGACTCCTAATCTCATTATTTCTATACCATGTGCTGGCAGAAAGCACAAGACGGAAGAACAAATAACAGGAATGAGTTCAAGTTTCATGGGCAAATGTGTTGAGGTGCTGCCAGGAGTTTGAGCGCGTTGAGCAGATTCTTGGGAACTAACATTTACATGACACAGGGAAGGAAAAACCCGCTGCACCGTGAGCTGACACTGTAATAAAAGAACGAAAGCCTCACTAACAACCATCAGCATCCTGATGCTCGCGGGCGACTACCAACACTAATAGATGGAGACGTATTCACGGAATCACACTCGCCACAGACACTCCTCCAAACAGCTGCGTGTCAGCGAGTTTCCACTATCGACTTCCGCTCTGGAAGACACTGACGAATGATCAGCCTCTATAATTCAGAGAAAAGAGCAGAGGAGGAGAGGACGGAAACTATCTGATGCGTCTATGTAGTTATTACTGCACGGACAAATGCGTGACGGCCTGTGTTCTTACATGTCTAATGAAGCAAACGAATGCCTTTAGATCATATAAGCTGATAACAATGTCTTCATATTTTTCATTTAATAGAAATTGTGCAATAGTTTACAGTTATATTTTGTTTCATATTTAAATAACTATTATTAAACAGCATTGCTTGGTCTCTTAGACCTCATTTACACTCTGCAGGATCGGATCACATGCTAAAAACAAGCTAACTGAATGTGATCCGATTAATCCAGCTGCTTGTTGAGGTAGTTTTAGCATTTTACCGATGTAAAATAAAAGCTAATGCATCATGTTGGAGGAAAATACATCATCAATGCAAGACATTTAGCTTGTTTTGGCTGGTGAGACCACGCCAGACCACCCCCCACTGACCCCCAGTCAAACGGCGTGTGATCAGACTATATGGAAGTAACTGACCTACACAAACCTCCCCTTGATTTCTTGTTTTTGTGAGGTAGAGTCTGACCTACTTTAATATGAACTCATCACAATCTGCTCAGAGGTCCAGATGCACTCAAAGTTGGACACATCTGTCATTTGAGGGAATCCACTGGGGCTGTAGTTGGCTGGTGGATTTGAATAGCAGAGAAGATTAAACCTCGTTATCTCTATATGCAAAAATCACACATTTGTATTTCCCCATGTTAATCTTATCTCCTCACTTATCATCATCCCATGACAGAGGACAGCTGACATATGGGCCGACCTCAGGTTCCTTTCGAGGGTCATTTTACCATCTGAACTGCTCATGTTGGATTTCACCATGTTGAGCTCATGCTGTGTATTCCCATGTTTTCTGCAGCAGTGACTGGAAGGGGCAGGGCAGACAGATGCTTGTAGATTAGTCGGCTCGCTTACTGACTTTCTGTCCATTTTAAAAGAACAGTTCGTTAGTATACTGTATAAAACCTGGAATCAGGAGGAAACAGCCAGTCTGAATGTCCAGTGTTAAAACATACACTGACCACTAAAGCTGAACAATGCACATGTTGTATCTTATGTTTGTTTGTTTTGTTTTTATTAACATTTTTGCATAGATCTCTATTCTGGTACCAAACCTGGCAACCTACTGTAACTGTGACAACAAAATTTGGAATGGAACAAACAAACGTAACACATTTTTAACTTGTGACCTTTGGCTTATTCTAAGGTTATTGCATTGGGCAGCTAAAGAGTTTAAAGAGATATTTCTCCTGGTGAAGGATATGAAAATCAGAAGTAAACGGAAACTGAATTGTTTATTGAACTAAACACTTTCATTCTGGGGCTTTAAGACACTCACCATTACATGGTACCAATCCTAGTTCATATCCAGCCAGGGATCTTTGCTGCATGTCATCTTTCTTTCTCATTTTCTGTCCTTTCTATACTGTCAACTATCAAAATAACTGCAAAAATACAGACACACATTTTACTAAAATCTCTCCACTAACTACAGATTAACCCAAAGTGAGAACACGCCGCGTTATTCAATGCTTAAACCCTAATTTCACAGACTTATTCTTTACATTATTGAAAATAGTTCCACATCCAACGTTTGCCATCTCTCTCTTTGGCCCCTAGATTGAATAAAAAAAAAGGAAACTGTCCTGTATATTGAACTTATGTGGTCAGAATTTATGGTAAGAAGATTAAACATACAGTAATTTGAATATTGCTCACATCAGTCCTACTTTGTGGTCTTCGTGTTCCTGATCATACCCCTGTGGCTAGCTGAGTCAGTGGCAGACTGCAGGACTGTACTCATCCCTGTGCTACAGCTGAGTCACGTATGACAACGAGCTGCTCTTTAGTGAAAGAGAAGATGGAAAGAGACCTGAACGACATGAATCTGAGATCAAAATGAAACTATGGGAATGAACAGATACAGCAGAGAAGGGATCTTTTAGAAATCCATCCTTCCATTTTTGACTGAAGATCATGTCCCTTATCATTCTGCCCTTGAGCTCAGACAGAAAACACGATGGTGAAACGTTGACTTTCTGTCTGTTGTTAGCAGGAAGACGTCGCGCAAACTCCTCACTGTCACACATGCACAGTTTCCACCCACCCCACGCACAACAGGAAGCAAGACACTACACTGCAGCAGACCAAAATATGACTTCCTGTTGCAACCGACTGTTAACGTGCATAACACAACACATTGTGCTGTTTGAGAGTTGGTCTGTGACTGCCACATTTCCATCTCCAAATCTAAAGTTTCAATGAAAAAAATAAGCCAAAACCTGCCGTTGTAACGTTGTTAGTTCCAGGAGCCCAGTCGCTCCATCTGAGGCCCTGACTGACTCTCATGTTTGCAGCTGCCTCTTGTCTTCAGTCCCTGATGAGCAATTAAGAAACACAGACGGTCCTATTCCTGAACACTGGCACATAAAGGACATCTGAGCAAGCCTATAATGGAGCTGCTTCACCTGGATAATGTAACAGGATGAGAGGGAGACACACAATGAAGAGCCAGATAAAACACAGCAGCAGAGTATAGAGGATCATCCGAAGTGAGGCAGAGGAGGGAAATAAAGCACATGGCGGATACTAGTTAACGTGTTTGTGCAAGATCAAATCAAAATTTCACAACAGATTTCCAGTTGCCACAGATTACGCAGGTATCGGGGTTTGAGGCTCGCTACAGTTAGCAGCCAGCCACACACACACACGTAGGCAAACACTCAGTGGGTGTGTCTGAAGTTTAATCAGTGAGGTATTTTATGGTGGAAACACAAGGATTACGTAAGCGAATGCAGATGCTTGTCAGAACATGGAATACGAGTTACACTAATAAAGTATGACAATAAAAACGAGCGACACAAAGACTTAGTTTGGGAACAATGGTGATGCAGCAGGAACAATTTTCGCTGCATCACATCACGTCATGATGAACTTTTGAAACAGATATTGTAAAGTATTTGTTAAAAATTATAATTTGTTCATATGGGTCAAATACTAACTGCAAAAATACACACACACACATTTTACTAAGATCACTTCAGATTAACCCAGTGTGAAAATATGCAGAGTTATTCCACGCTTAAATCCTGCCTCCACAGTCTCATTCTTTACATTTATTGGAAATCGTTCCACATCCAGAGCTCGCCTTTTCTCTGGCCCCTGGATTTCTCAACACAATGAGATTCCTGCACTCCAAGTTCACTGCCATACAACCGCTTCTTATGGCTGCGTGCAGAAGAAAGACCGAGCTGAAGTGGGCAGGGACCCGGAGGATTCCTGCTTTACCGTTTCCTATAGGAATGTCCACTTGTCAGTGCAGCACGGCGACTCCAGCCATTCATCTGACACACAAAGGCAATTTCACAGCGTGACAGGCTTTCTCTCTGCTGCTCCTCGCCGTCTCTCCATCGTTTCCACTCATTCACACGCTCATTCACGCGCACGCTGCCTGGCCGTTATCAGCATGTTAATAGACATCCAGGAGAACACGAACGTGCACCAGTGGGAAACTGCTGACCAGAAAGGCCCGAGAGAGGCGACGTACAGGATCATTCTCAAGACAAAGACCAAAATGCATTAGACACTAAAACCCAGAGGAAGCCGACACCAGCCAGACTCCCTCCTGTGTAAAAGCAAGACAAACAACACGTGTGTGGAAGAAAGGCGTGTCAGCACGCTAGATTACATAGCTTACACTAGCTCTATTGATGGAGCTCGTATCATCCAGGCATTTGTGCTTTAAGTCAGGCTCCACTCAAAGGTGGTTGGAAGATTTTTTTTTTTGAAAAACAATGCATATTTATCTAAATAAAATATTTTTTATCCCCCCGTTTACCTGGTCTGATGAGACCTCCTCCCCATTAACGCAGTCCGTTTTGATTGGGTAGCTCGTGGAAGACTTCCTGTTGGTCAACTTAGTGGGCGTGGAACCCAAGATGGAGGTCAACTTACAGCGTGACAGCAGTATGTCGAAGAAAATGGATCCCACCCAGGCCAACAGAGCAGACCAAAACCTCGGCTTTTCCTTTACAGCAAAAAGGCTTTTGGTTTCGTGTAATACTGACACCAACTTTACAGAAGTGTTCACATCACCCCAGATCACAAAAAGCTTCATATGGCGTCTTACTTTGACGTCCTGAGAGGAATTTTAGGAAGGAAGTTTAACAGCGCAAAGTGTTGTCCAAGATCCAAAGGGAAAATACTTGTAGTCTGGTGATTGTATAATTCATAAATACTGAAAACCGGCTCCTTACTTTCACTTATTCAGTAAAATTCAGGATTTAATTTTTAAAAAGCAAAGCTGAAAGATGAAAAAACAGATTGCTAGAATACAACTGCTTGTATTGCAACCTGCTTATTATCCAACACACCTAAAGGTTTAGGAGGCTGCCGAGGAGTTGGTCGGCAGCAGGAAGCGCAGTTGCATAACGTGATCAGCGCTGAGAACATGTGTTTATGATGATGTCTGGCTGCCCATCGCAGTCAGGTTATAAATAACACTTTGCCTTTGGATGTCCTCACAGAGCCGGTGTCGAGAGTTCAGACTGTTGACCCACCATGACAACTATTTACTACATGTATAATAATGATAATAATAATAATAATAATAATAATAATAATAATAATAATAGCAATAATAGTTGATGCAGACATCATATGCATTATATGGATGATGAAATCACATCTATGGGGTTACAAAACTATTCAAACACCTCATCATGCTCACTGCTAGGTGTGACTTCCCTCTTCCTTCTTGTTACTGTTGCTTCTGAGTATAATTTTAAGAAAGCATATTTTCAGACAGGACAAAAAGATTTCCTTTTGATGAAAATAAATAACTGGGTCTTAAGACCTACTACAAAGTCTCTATAATGGTCAGAAATGTCAAGAAAATTTTAGGCGCTCTCATAATTTTGTTGTTTGGAATAAGTTAATGGCAAAGTATAAAATAACTATTTTATTTAAAATATATTGTATATGAATGTGGGTGCAATGGCCATTCCCCAGGCAATCTGAGGCACTGTGATCAATTATTAATTAAAACTACATAAACGGAACCAAAACTTAAAATTGTGGGCGAGCCATACTACCAAAACAATGAGCTGAATGACACCACAGCACCTAGCACACCGGGGGTCTGCATATGGAGATGAATTTTGGGTTTTTTTTTGATTGATGTAATTAGAGCAGCTTTAACTGTACATGTGTACAATCATTCGGCAATGCAGCATGGGTAATTACCCAAACTGCCAATTTATCTTGCTTCAAAAAATTATTGGAGTGTGATGAGCTTCAGATGCTATTCATAGACAGCACAGGCTGGTCCAGTCTGCAGGGACGAGCCCGTGTCTGGCAGAGCAGCTCAGCACACAAACTGACACCGGAGAGGTTCTATCACTAACGAGAGCAAGGTCGTGCTGTGGATCCTCTGAAAGGCTTTGAGGAATCCGACGTTTTGGTTTGGTTGAGTGACAGCACCGTTCCTGAGCTCAGTATGAGCAACAACACTGATGCAGATGGAAACGCACTAAAACATAATCGTTTCCCACTGTGTACGCACATGGGATCAGTCATATTTGCAGTGAACTATTCAACTCTCCCCGGGTTTGAGCTACATTTTTACTATTTGTAATAACAGGAATGGTTCATTTCACAAGCTCATAAATTAAGAAACAAGAAGCGGAGGGGATTTCACACAGACGTCACAAAGTGACATTGCGTCCTATAAAAAGACACACTTCCATGTCTGACTCTCATCACAGTGAGACTCTACAGGTCACACAGAGCTGAGCTGAAGGCTCCTCACCCACCATCCAAACACAACTGCAGAGGGACAGAAAGTGCACCTGAAACTTGTGCGCTCGTGTTACATTTCAGTTCGCCTCTCAGATTCCCTCCTCTTGCCCCCCCACCACACACACACACACACACACACACAACCCGCTGCTCCAACAACATGAAAAACTACCAAAATAAGAGCACAATCTTTAAATGATGTCAGGGTTGACATTAAAAAAAAAAAAAAAAAACCCCAGAACTCAACTCACTACCTGTCTCCGGGATACAGGTTAAAAGATGAAGATGAGCTATACACAGATCACAGGACAACGTATTTTTAGGTATTTGGACACAAGATCACTGACTCTCATCTGTCGACGCAAAACAGGAACAATGCTGTCAACCTATGGGCTAAAATTCAAACTAGGGGACCAGAAGGTTCACAAGCCAGAGGCTAAGACCTGCTTCAGGGTAATGCAAGCCTGCCTGTTCTTGTGCTTTGTTTCGCAGGACGGTGCCTCAGGAACGCCACCGTAGCAGAAAAGAGAAAAGAAGTTGAAAATGGGTGAAAGAAATACTTAGAGAAGGAGAGATGCTGCTCGACAAGACCGACTGGTTTTCCTGTAATGAGACTAAGTGTGATGGACTAAGGAGACAAGCGTACTCCGGTAAAACCTGAACAACATGTAAAGCGTGTTGTCGACTTGTTATTTTCCATTCTTGTCATTGCTCTAAGGGCCTGGGGTTGCTGTGTAGATTGGACTCCATGCTCATCCAACCAGGCATGTGTGCAGTGAAGCTACTTCATGATAATACAGACCATAAGACATAAAAAGGAAATAGTGCAGGAGACACCAACCACTAGTGGATGTCTTTAGAGGCAAAGTCCACGCTGCTACAGTCCACTGACGAGATCTGATCACACTCGTCAGCTGAAGCAGATCGCTATCAGCACGCACGCCCTAACAGAAGAGGAAGTACGTTTTTGCAGAATCACACAGCTGGCCTGAGCTGTCATACATTTTAATGATGCAATATGCAGGAAATTTGGGTCTACATTTAATAGGAATGACTTCAACGATCAGCTGATGGTCCAGATGACTTTTATTTCATCATGTTAAGGCGTTATTTGTCACAATACGTGATACGGGAAAAGTTTGCTGTTGGTGTTTTTTTTCTTAGTTATGGTCATGTTTGCATTTTCATCCCACTTAGTGTGGCAGAAAATTAAGATTTATAAGCAAAATCTATATGAACTTCTTTGCTTATGCACTAACTAGTTGTGACTCACTCAACTGCAACACACAGTATTGGGGTGTTAAAACTGACAAAGCCTTCATGACAATGGATAAACACAAAAAAATCTGCATCGCCCCAGTTAGTCTCCTATACTGTGTGTTTATTACATGCATCCAAGCTAAAACGTGGAATTTCTTTTTCGTATTAAACTATTTGATCTTACTGTGGCTCCTCTTTAGTGAGTTGGATTCATTAAAAAGGATCATTAGACAAATAAATAATCATCAGTGCTGTTGAATATTTTTCATATGTAGTACGTCCCCATGGTAATAATTAATTATGTGCCAATAAATTAGCCAGACAGAGTGAACTCCTGTGTCAAAACACATATTTTGACTTGAGCCAATTACTGAGTGAGTTCAACAGAATTTGCACACAGAGTCGTATCATCCGACAGAATGCAAATGGCACTAGGCACAGACTTGGCTGGGTAACGGCGGCCGAGGAAGAGAGGCGGGTGGGAAGGAGCCGGCGGCGCTTACACAATGACGCTCAGAGGAAATGAGCTGGGGAGGAGGAAAAAGGGGGGAACGGCCATTGACAAGTTTACAGGGCTGGTGTGCAGGTTGAGTCAAGTTCACCGGGACAGGATCAGTGATTCTGGCTCTGCACCAACTGGCTTGTGCAACCTTCACATGGGGCAACAGTGTGACCTCGCAAACGCTGGGACACGCTGCCACTGTGGGCAGGAATGTGTAAATGTGTGTCTGCCTGTGCAGGTGCGATCTTCACTGTCTGATGCTCCCGCGCCTGATTTCGTGTTAGCTCCGGCTGCCACGCTGGAGAATCTGCTCAGGCCAAAAGGGGCTAAAGAGAGTGAACAAGGCGGCAGTGTGGGAAATGAATGGAGCCTTATCACGGCGCTGGGCAGAAGTTACATGTTTGCACGAGGGTCACAGGCCACTTCACGGACCAGCCGAGTCACCGGACCTCTTCTACAGGACATAATGCAGCCACTGCTGTCGGGATCAGCATCACCTCCACTGTTCCTGGACTGAACCACTTTTCCACTGTGGCGACATTATTTTCCACTGTGCCTCTGAAGCCTTTTGTTCAAACTGGATTCACCCTATTCTTAGATTTGTTGCCCCTCATCGCTCCCAGCTGCGTGAAATCTACTGAACCTTGAGTCCCACATGTTCATTTGCTGCCCATCTCGCTTTTTATTTCTCTTTCAATTGTTAACGAGACAGAACACGCAACCTGAAGACGTTGCTTCGGGTGTTTCTCATTGTTTTCACTGTAGTCCTCCTAAACTTACGCTGCCAACTGTTTGAGAGACATCTTACGATTTCATTTTTGAATGATCTATTTCCCCCCTGGATGTATTGCATTTTTGGATCCATTTGCTTCTCGGCTGATTGCTCCTGCCAGACTATGGGGAGAAGAAAGCCTGTGTGGAGTGGAGCTCAGTAGTCACGCCACCCTCCTTTCACACCAGCTCCAGTGCTCTTGAATGGCATCTCCACATAAGCCGCATTGCTCCAGATTTAAACTAGAACAGCCTCTCGTTGTACATCTCTCCATTTCCTGCATCCAGGCCTCTTCTCTGGGGCTTCTCCGTCACTCAGCTGTCTGAGCATGTGTTGTTTCAGGGACGTCCCCGTCCACCGGTTTCACCTACATTCAGGACGTGTGCTGACAGAGAGACTCTAGCCTAAATCTGACCTCATGGAGGTGTCCAATTAATGCCAGACTCATTTCAGCTGTGTTCATCTCCAACATAAAGTAAATAGTGCAGCTGTCTGCAAAGAGCTTTGACATCCACCGTAAAGTCAGCAGATGATGCTGCTCAAGGTCACCCTCTATCTTACCAGACCAAAAACGGGCCTCACAAGACCACAACTGTGACCACCAAGACCACCAAGCTGAAATGTGAAGGGATCAGTGACCCAGTGGCCTGCCTGCAGCAGCCAGCATCGACCCCCCCCTCCCCACTACACCAGGACCAGGGCCGCAGCCGCGGCAGCAGCAGCAGCAGCAGGACTCACCCAGTGTTTTGACGGCGATCTGTCGCGTCAGAGGCGGCGGCAGGTTGATGCAGACAAGATCCACATCCTGGTGCAGCAGCACGTCGTCGATCCGGTTGGTGTAAAACGGCACGTTCATCTCCTTGGCCAGCTCCTCCGCCTCCTCCTGGGTCCGGCCCCACAGCGCCTTGACGGCGAAGCCCTCGTTCTTGAGCAGCGGGATGATCACCCGGGCGGTCAGGCTGGTGCCGAACACGCCGACCCCTGGAAGCATGGCTCGGATCTGTTCGTCTGCTTCCGTGCGTCTGCTGGTTCTCAGTTCGTCTTCAGTAAAGCCCGACCCGCTGCGGCAGAGGACCGTCACGTTGGCCATCCACCTGCAGCCAAACAGCCGCTGCGCTGCATTCTCCCCGCGTCGCTCCGGATCTGCGATCGGGCATCTGCTGTGGTTCGTATCCGGACACAGGTGGAAGACGGATCCGGGCTTCCTCGGCGTCACAAGGAGAAACGTAGACGCACCATTCCGGTCTTTACCTCGTCCACGTCTGCCAGCGAGCAGCGGCTGAGTGACTGCGCCAAGCGGCGAAGGGCGAAGGGCATGTCACCGGGTCCCGCGGGTTTTTATTTCTACACCGGAAAAACAGGAGAACAAGGCGGATCAGAGTGAGCGGAACGCGGCCGCCGTCGGTCCGTCCCCGGAGGATCCAGCGGCAGCAGCAGCGCTTGTTCTGCGGAGGGCTGCAGCTCGGGCTGCGCGGTCAAGCTGCGCAAGCACACAGGAAGTACGGGGACGGCACTTTCAAAAATAAGAGCCCCAAACCACTGAGCCGACTTTTATCAAGTCATTCAACGAACACGTCAGACAATAAAGTGGCCCAAAAATAATGTTGTCTGACAAGATTAGACTAGAAAGTCATATATATTTGTCTATGTATATGTTCAATGACAAACATCACACAAACTGCCTCCATTCATTCCGTCTGCAGCCTCACACATCGAGCACTAATAAACATAAAAGATTATTATTACCGTTGCCATTTATTCATAACTACAGTAGAAGTAACAGTAGTTATATTAGTGTTTTATATTTTAGTGGCAACATTGTACTACTTCCGTTTTGTGGCCCTGCCCCTTGACGCAGCTCTGCGTGCGCGCTCCTCCCACTTTAACCCTTCAGGTTCGGGTTGAACTTCGTGTTTATGTCCTGTTTATGTTTTATTCTATAAACCAAATAAAGTGCATGTAGATACGCTGCTGTTCTTAATGGAATTACACCTGATATTTCTTTACACTTCCTCTGTCCTTTATTGTGGGTTTGTCTTTTATGTCTTTGTAACGTTCTGCATATTTCTGAAATAAAAAAAAACAGTATTTTATGACAAACAGTCATGTCTGTAGTTTTTATTACTCCTTCATTTTGACAGAGGCTGCCCAGGTGTCTGTCAGACACGTCTCATTAAGACTCGGCCTGCACCAACATCCCAGCAAACGTCCACCCTGAGCTAGTCTGCATCCTCAAATATTCTGTAGAACCACGTCGTGACAGAATAAAACAGGAAAAACATCATTCTCCAGGTTCAAGATCTGATGGAGCTGAGCTTCTCAGAAGCCTTTGCAGTGACGAGAGCAGCTGAATTTCACTGAGTGCTGCATTCAGGGTTTAAGCACAGCATTTGATTTAAAAGGACACAATCATGTGTAGTGACCTTAAATGTAGTTGCTGGTTTTGATGAAAGTTGCAGCTGCTTCTAGCTGCGTGCGTGGCTCAGACCAAACAGCAAAGAATGTACATCCACTCACCCCTTTGCTAAATTCCCTTTACTGCACATAGAGCACAGTAGGATTCCTGAACGTTTATCAGCATTTTCACATTTATTATTCCTGAAATGAACAACACTTATTGAGATTTTAGCCATTTAAATTTAAAGCTGTGATTTCTCAACAACTGGAATTGTCTTCAATTGTCTCTGAGTGCTAATTAGCAAATCTTGTATTCTCATAGAATACTAAGATTACACATCTAAAAATAACCAACAGATATGTGTCCAGTTCACATTGATTAATACAGTATCTGTGGACCTCATATATGTTCCAGTTAACTTAATCACTTTTTGATTTGAAATTTCATTTTATTTTGGTTTGTTTTGTGGAGCATAAAATTAATTTGTAGCTCTAGCTGTAGCTCAGCAGGACCCGCGGAGCTACAGCTGATGGGATCAATCAGTATTTCAATAAATGGAAAAAGGTCAATGTCATAGCTTAAAATCCATATGGCACAAGCCTACAGTCTCACACCACAACAGAGATAGAGACAAATGAATGAGAATTATTTGTATAGTCTACAAAACACGCATCTTTGTGCCATTTCAACACAGCTGTCAAGTTTCTCTAATGGATTTGGTGAACAATGCACAGAGCAAACAGTGATGTGAGCCTGGCAGACTGTACAGAGGATGAGGTGAAAGACAAGTAGAGGCAGTAAAAGGTCAAAGGTGATTCAAGGCCAAAGCTCAGCTCTTAAGGGTATTTGTGTCAAGTTGTGTTGGACTGAATGTTTGTTGGCTCACAAGATTGAATATAAGCTTAAAAACCAGCAGCTTTTTCCTAAAATCTAAGAAAGCTGAAATAAACTACACCTAACTGCCTCCTAGTACTAACAACAACATGAGCTTGGGAAAAGCGTTGCGCTTTTAAAAGGGTTAATATTTTTATCTGCAGCGTACATAATGAATGCACGGTAAAGGCAGCTCCAACAGCAGCTCTAAGATGAGCTGTGATTGATGAAATTCTGTGAACATGGAAAGCATCATGTTCTGACACGGTCTCTGTCACAGTCACGCTCTGATTGAATCAGATGCTGGTATGGTTTGTTTGTGTGAGACAGGCACCATGTGACCAGTCGGGGTCAGGCCCGTCAGTGCTGGGTAGCTGATTGTCCAGTTAGATAGAAGGGGAGGTGCTGATGGAGCAGGAGGAGGCTGACACCTTCCACAGTACAAAGGCCGGACGACATTCTGACCACGAGGCCGAGATGCAGCGAGTGTTCTGGTGCAGACCAGTATCACTTTGCCCTTGTGTGTATTTTGGAGCCGTATTCAAGGAAGTCGTCTGATTCAAACATTTTGATTTTTGAGATAAACCTTCATATCAGTAGCTGCTTTCAAGCTGCAGCAGGAAAAGAATTTCGAAGCGAGGCAAGGCTGCCACCTAATGGAGACTGCGTCTGTACATCGGCTCTGAAAGATGCTTCGTCTCTTTCAGCCTGACAGGAGAAATGAATCATTCAACACACAGACACAAACACTTCTCCGGTCACCCTGAGGGTCAAGACCTCCAGGGCTTTGTCTTTGGACCTTGACAGTCAGGTTTCACATGTTCTGAGGGAGAAAACGAAAAGAATAACTTGCCATTTTTGGTAAATACTGTGTTTTCATTTGTTTCATTCATGCTAATTACAGTAAAAAAATCACCTTAAAATGACTATTATACAAAGGTCTTTCCTAATGAATCTGCCACGGACAAATGACAGAAAGTGTCAAAATAATAATAATCCAACACTTCCCAGAACAAAAGATGAGTTTATGTAGACAAGGAAATGAAGGATGGACAGTTTCTCATTTAGTTTCTTAAATATCTTAAGAACCTTAAGGCAGCAGGACACAAGTGCTTTTAGTCGGCACATCAAACATCTGGAATGATGAAAACACACTTTAGGATGAGACTCTTCTTCATTCAGGACTGAAAAGTGAATGAATATGTGACTCACCTCAGTCTGCTGAGCTGATGTTTTCCCCTGCTGGAAAAGTCCCTTTCTTCATGAACTGATGATGTTTAACTGCAGTAGCCCATCACACGAACCTTGATAGTCCATCTACTGAAATGACAACACCACGAGGAATCACTGGCACCAGCTATGAACGTCATGTGGTTCACATTGGCAGCAAAAACAGCTTCAAGTGGAAAGTAAGTAGGCAACACAGCAGTGGTGCAAGTGCTCACATCATTTACTTAAGTATCAGTACCACGCTGCAGATGTTAACTTACATTATTAAGCGACTTACAAAGTACAAGGCAGCAATTATCGAAGTCAAGTGGAAAACATTCAAACAAAGTGTTATGAGAAGAAGTTTTTCTTTTTATAAGATGCAAGTGCAAGAAAGAGCAGATTGAACTGCAGATTTCTTCAGCTCGACATGCTGATACAAGAGTAAGTACTACACTCAAGATGTTACTTAAGAAAAGTACAAAAGTATCATGTGAAAAAGCTCATGAACATATTATTGGATTTTAATTTTAGACACATTCCTGTGTTTATCAGTGTAATGTTGCAGCTTTTAATATTGGAGCTTATTTTACCGACCTTATTCTCTGTCAGATTAAAACAATAAAATGTGAAGAATTTTTTTGTCCTGCTTTTGTGTTTCACATCGATAAAGACTCATAAATATATTGCATATTGTTTTATCATATTCAATCTGAAAAGTAACTAGCAACTTTAGAGTTCACAAATACATGTAGTTTTGTTTCTATGTGAAATACTCGAGCTCCAATTTGTACTGATCTAAAAGTACTGAGTTACTTTCCACAACTGAGGCCCTGCAGTTTAGTGGTGCCTCGCTGCAAACCTGCACAACAGACGATGTTTAATTGGACCAAAGCAGTGATCAGTTCAGGAAGGAGCAGAGATATTCCGCCTTCACATTTACACCAAGGGACAAAGTTACACTAGTACAGGAAGCAAGACCTTTACCATCTCAAACCGCATTTTGAGATGGTTGGAAACATTTTGTTACTCACAGAAGCACGTTTTTCAGTTTGTGCATCGTGTTAGTCCTTCCTTTCATGGATTTGATGAAAAGACTTATTTGACTTAAGTAATAAAGTATTTTTATCTCTTTTGTGTTCGCAGAGACAAGTGACCAATAACAAAACAATGCTACAACATTATCATTAGACACCCTCGCTACTTTGAAGACTAGGCTCAAAACCTTCCTCTTCGATAAAGCTTATAGTTGGTCATATTCATGCTGCTATAGGCTCAGACTGCCGGGGGACCAACCCCTGATGGACTGAGACACTTTCCTCCTCCCCCCACATTTATATGTCACCACTGTAGGACATTAACTCTGTGTCTTCTTTCTCCCTCTCTGTCCCTGTCTTCAGGTGCCCGCCCCGGCTGTAGCTCAGTTGGTAAGGCCATTGTCCACAGACCACAGGGTCAGCAGCTCAACTCCCCGGTCCCTCCCTGCCACACAAAGCATCCCTGGTGAGCCCAGATGAGCACCCTGCATGGCAACCATCACCATTGTGCACATGGGAGGGAATTACTCTGTAAGTTGCTTTGGATAAAATGTAAATGCCTATAGTTGCTCAAAGGGGATGTTTGTATAGTCTTGACTTGATTATGTAAGGTGCCTTGAGATGAATTTGTTGTAAATTGGCGATATATAAATAAAGTTGAATTGAAACTTAACTAGAGGCAGACACCCCCCACCCTGTAGTCACAACAGCACATACCACTTGGTTAGATTTGAGCACAGGTGTTTCATGAAAGCCTATTTAGCTCCATAATTGTCAACTCATGGCACCACGTGATGCGTTAAGCTCATCACATGGAGGAATGTCCCTGTCGCTAGGAAATACAGAGACATCAGAGACTTTAGTAGCTCTAAGCTGTAATCATTGACATGTATTTACTTCTACTTCAATATAAAAGTGACTGAGATGATTTTACTCGAGTTTTGTTTGTGCATTTTTCCTTTCTCAGTTTTCAAGTACTTCATCCACACTGGACACAAAGACCACAGCAGCGCATGGATTCAGTCGGCGTGTGATCATCCTTCTCCAGTCTTCGATCAGCAGCTCCCTGAGGCCCCTTGGATCCAGCTGAGCTCATTTTGACCTCATGGCTCAACAGAGAGTGACTGTGAGCAGGGTGTCAACCAAAGACACGTGTCTGCTCGTCATCTAACACCGGCCAGTTTTTGTCAGTGTTGGTAACCAATGTTTTGAATTATTGAACTATTTGTTCATAAAAATCCAGAGACATGCATCTGTGTGTTGGGGATTATTTTGTGATAATACAAAAATGCAAAAATTAAAATATTTCAGTCTATAATATCAATCTGGGATAATAATAATGATTCATATTTGGTAAAGTTATTGCAGTTTTGCTCCGTACCTAAATAAATACGGCAGGTGTTATGCCGAGATCTGCGTCCCCCAAGCGGGAGCGCGCACAGGCTGAACGGAAACCCGCGAACAGATGATTTGTTGGGTAAATCAATATGATCCATGTTGGAGATGTGAACAGATTATTAGTTTATAACTGTTGCTCCTGCGGCAGCTTTATGAGGCTAAACGTGATGTTTAAGTGTCGTAGTATTTCTAAAACTGCAGCTTTCATTGATTCATGTCTAAAAACATGTTTGCGTGGGTAAAATCTTCGTCCTATTAAAAAATATATAGCAGATCAGTAGTTTTGTGGTAAATGAAGGTTCGTTGAACGTATGAATGTTAATGTCACACTTTGTCAAGTCAAGCTCAATCTAATAAAATATCTGCTTATAACAAGTTTTGCAAACTTCGGGATGATTTGATCCACTCACAATATTTGGCAACATTGAGTTGCTGAGATCTGCATCCCCCTCTCTAATCAGCGGACAGGTAGCAGTCACCGGAAATAACAAAATAAAAGCCCATTGATCAGTCGCGTTAGCATTAGCCTGTTTCGTTCAGGTTCGAACCAGGACAGCGACGTTATCGTAACTTCACTCCGAAATCGATGAGACGGAATTCGGTGTATGACCGTGTGTTTTACTGTCCGTGAGGATTATGTGACGCTTCATTGGCTGTTGTGACAGGAAATGCTGCATTAACCGTCTGCAGCCCCGGACGAACGGATGTGTTCGCTCGTGTATCGGCTCCGGTGATCCAGCCCAGTTAACGCATGTTAGCATCGTAGTGCAGGTTCCAGCTCCCCTGGGTCGGAACCTCTGGTTAATCTTGGACCTCGTTCTTACCACACAGCGACAGAGGGGGAGCTGTGTCTTTTTTCCGGGGTTAGACTAGAGAATATATATATATATATACATGAAGAAGAAAATATTGGGATTCGGGTTATTTCACAGCATAAGAGGAAACTTCTCTCTTCTCTGCCCACAGCTGGACAACAGAAGAGTTTGATATGGAGGACACGTTAAAACAATAGGAAATATGAAATCAGGTATATGGGAAACCAGTGTGTGACTACAGTGATGGCACAGTCCTGTTTTGGTTTATTCCAGCACTTTTAATAATTACTCAGAGAGGCACAAATACAATTTACAGGGCTACTTCCTTTCCGTGTCCACGGGTAACTTCCTGTTCCAGCCTGTGAGCTGTCCACTTCCAGACTTCACCTCCCCGTGTGATAAAGTGGAACACACACACACACACACACACACACACCTCTCTGCTGGCCCTCCCACTCAGCAGAGACGCCACGTTTGCTTTCTTGAATTCACATGTAACATTGACTCTGAAAGAGATTTGACTAAACCAGTTTAGGTTTCTTCAGCCGAGCCTCAGTGAGACCTTGAGGTAGATTACACTCTCCAGTTACCTCAGAAACACACACACTGCCAAAAATTCCCATTTACCTCCAGGAGCTGGTTTTTATGCAGCATCTTCCATATAAGGTTTAAGATATTTCATATTTCCTTTGTACACAGCTGTGGCTATTCAGCTCAGTGACCAAACTGACAGAAGACATTTTGTTAATTTATCTTTGTCTATCAATTCATTGGACTAGACAATTTTATGTTTCTATATACATAATTAAGTATGTATTTGTCTTTTGTGGCTAAAACCTAGAACTGAACAAAGAAAATAAAGTAGTTTCAACTTCAAAAAGTGAGTCATAATTCATTTAAATCCGAGTACCACTGCATCATGAGGGGTCTTCAGTCCTGTGTGTTGTGCAAACTCGACAACTGCTGTCGTCTTTCGTGCATAAATCCCCCCTCTGCCTCTTTCCATGAAAACAAACAAACAAAAAAAATCACACAGAAAATCAACACTGAAAGTAACAGAAAAATGTGTTATAATCTCAAACACTACAGAGACCACAGCTACACGGGGGCTTACAGGGGCATACATCAACAACTGAACAAAACACAACCGAACACAGACATTGCATAACTGACAGAAGTTCATATCTCTCCACAAAAAAACAAAAAACAAAACAATGCGGGAGAACATGACTTTCTGCTTTATAAAATACTGCACAGCTAAATCTGAAAAGAAACTGTGAAGGAACATGTGGAAGGGGTGAAATCTCTTTTCCATCTTTCCTCTGTAGCCTTTCTGCAGCATTCAGACAATGATAGAACGAGTTGAAATGCCCTGGAACTGCGAATATTTCCGCATCATCGATTTGCAGAGTTTTAATTTGCAGAGTTTAATTGCAGAAACAATGACGTCTATCTAAAAAACGTGCTTTTCATTTTCGGGGTTTGCAAAGAATAAAGATTGTCAATGCAAAAAGCTCTAGCTACAGTTTGCCAAAGCTAGACGAAGCACTAGTAACACTTCCACGGTTTATTTTATAATGATTTGGCACTTTTTCTCCTACACATGCTCATATTAATATGACATTTCTATTCAGACTGTGACTCTTGATAAAATATTATAAAAACATTGAAACGTGAGCATTAAAAAGTGTGGAACTGCCTGCCTTCCTTCTTCCTTGTTTGTAGAAACCAATAAAAAGCATCACTGTAGGCGATAATAGTGAGCGTCCACCATGACATAAGTGCTCAGAGATCATTAGTGCAAAGTCAACAGTACTGTCAATTTGTGCTTTAACATTTTAAAAAGTATATTTTGTTAAGTGCCAACCATTCTGAAGGCAAATTTTATATTTACTGTGCAAACCAACTAGCCAATCTACTAATTTGCTGAGCTACAGTACGCTGTCAAACAGCCATTCAATTAAAAAAAAATCTAGTAGTAGTATTCCCAACTGAGAACTACTGCAAAGTCCATAAATATACATGTGCATTCAATATTTTACATTATACTATCTTAACTATGGCTACATCCATACTAACAAAACAGCACTGACTTCCCAAATACTCAATATTTGAAACATCCCTCCTCCACCTAACAGAAAGTGACCAACATATCCTCCTGGGACTGACAAGGCGAAACCATCACAAAGCCACATCATTACAACTCTACAGACGACTTTCAGAAGGACTTTTTGAACTTACAGGCATCTGCCCACCCTCAGGTCTTTATCCTAACCAAGCTTCTAACTTGAAGATCCGACCGAAAAAGGTGTTGCTGAGAACCGTTAAGTAGCAAATGGTGAATGAGATCATACAGATCACCAAAGTGTATTTGATATTGAAAATTCAGTGTATGTTATAATGAGCTAGCTTCTTGCAGTAGTGCGTTGGAGGGCGGTTTTCTGCCTCTTTGCATATATTTACTTTTTTGTAATTGAGCTCACATCTATGTTATCTATGACTGGGATGCCATTTTTTCCTCAGGTCCACCAAACATGTTTGCAGCTCCCAGAGCAGCAGACTACACCGCACAACGTGAAAGACTACAAGGTTGTTTAACAGTACACATTCAGTTCTTCTTTGCACTGTCAGTGCCAGTAATGTGACAACGGAAACACAAGAGGGAAAGAACATGAAAATGTAACAGAACAGAACACATTTTCAGAGTTTAAAAGAAAAACATGAAGTGTCTCTATTCTCTATCTTCCATGTGCAGGGGTTCTGTGGCCCAGTGAGGACACACTGTGCTCACTTGTCAGTCAAAAGATTCAATGCCAACTTGTTTCCTTCATCCTGAGGTTCTACAGACCATCTGTCAATCACAAGTGGTCCCGTCTTCCAACAACCCCCTGCCCTTCCTAAAAACCCACCAAGGCTTCTTCCCCCAAAATGCCCAGAGACCGGAATCTACGTCAACAGCCCGTGAACACAAGGTGTGGCGTGAGAGTTTTTTTTCTTCTTCCTAAGAATAGATGGTGATGACTTCACGGCCTCCGCCTCGCACCAAAAGGACCCGGTTCAGACCCTCGAGGAGAACCTCCAGGAACTCCATGTCTGAGAGGACAGCCGTCAAGGTATATCACAAACTGAGGGCAATCACAGGACATCAGATAACTGTACAGCACACCTGTCAAACCTCAGTTCAACATTGGTGACTTTCTTCACATCAAACCTCATGACCATGTCTGAGGATGTAGTACGCAGGCTTCACATCCGAGGACAGGAAAACTGTTTAGACTGTTATTAATGTCGAGCATAAAATCCTTGCCTTTTCTTTGAAATGTGCATATTTAACACATTTGCCTTATTGTTCTGTGTTACATTTACATGTCACTCACTGTGCACTGTTGTCGGGCAGAGCACCTATAATTTCGTTGTACCCCCCCGATTGTGCCATTGAAGCGTATTCTGTTCTACTCTGGTAGTAATTCAGGATACAGTTTTCATCGCCTCCACGGTTCCTCGGTGGTCCGGGCATGTTGAGAAGAACCAGATGAGCTCCCTGTGACTTGTTGACCACCACCTCGTTCAGTTTAACCGCTGTGTGCATCCGGCGAACATTGGACTGGTTCCTGGTTTCAAGAGATGTCCACAGTGAGAAAAATGAACCTTGTTAACCAACCAGAACCAGGCATAATTTCGTTTCTAGGCCTACTTCTGTCATTCTAAGAATTTACTAAAACTGGTCAAAAACTAATTAGGACATATCTCCAGGGGTCTGTAGAGATTTTAATCAAAGTAATCCAAGGCTAAGCGATATGTGTCCAGCTCCGGTGGTCCTAGCCTGACATTCACACGTCATTTTAGAAAGAGAAAAACTCTTCCTGTGGCAGTAGGTGGTAAGATGGAATCAACAAATATAACAGGATGCTTTTCTGACTCATCTATGAAATTTAACTTCACTTCTATACAGTCTTCTAGAGTAACTGTAACATACGGTCACATTTATCAGTAACAGTTTGTGGTGTTAAAGCATCCTACATGTTAGTGCCAAGCATGAAGGTAAGGTTAAGGGACTGAAGCGTTTCGAGGCAGCATTAGAAGATAAAGGGAATATTCAATATCATAGCCAAAATGGTGTCCTTTTATTATCGTTTGTTACAGCCAATTGCAACTTACATTGTTTAATAGATCCACTGCGAAAGCAACCATCTATCTCTTTAAATGTTGCCTCTTTATCGTCATCCTCGCAAATGTTAAATCACAAGGTCAGGGACACATGACATCAACTGCCAGAAGCTCAATGATGCTGAAGATAAAAACTATTTCACAAATTTCTGCTTTTCATTCTACTGAAGAAAAACATTTATATTTTAACAACCGGCCAAATGAACACTTTGTATTTGTTAATCATTGTGATATAAATTAAGGGAAAGCAGAAATTTGCTTACACATGCAAACAATGTGAGAAATATGACATGCATATAAAACAAGACGCTTTATGACCAACATGCTGTTTGCAAGCCTGTGCACGTTAGGACACAGAGACACACAGAAGCAGGAGGACACTGAACAAAGCAGGATACACTCAGGACGGCCTACGGCAAAGAGAATGCGACTTACAGGCTCTCCCACTCTCTGGAAGGAGGAAAATGGGACAGAACAACAGAAACAGGTTTAGATGCTTACAAGTCAGCTTCCAACTGTCCCACAGAGCTTGTCGTGACACCCAAAGGTGAGAGAAGGAAAATCCATAAATATCAAGGCCCGTTTGATGTGTGTGCTGGTGCTTTGTGGGGAAAAGCGTGGCCCCCGGTGCTTTGAATTCTAAACGTTACAGGCCAATAGAAATAGACTGAGACACAGCTGATGACGTCCACCCATTGACGGTATGGACAGTATGGGATGAAAAAGTGTTAGTGTACATGTGGCCTGGCCATGCACCAAGACTGAAATGGCTGGACGTGTACACACATGCGCACACACGCACCAAATACAGCCTGAATGCTCACACCATGCGCACACTTGTCCCATTTCACCCTGTCAGACTCCGTGTTACTACTGATGCTGCTACTACTACAACTACTCATGCTTTTCTGCTGCACCGAGGCTTTGGCACCATCCTGAAGTCTTGTCAGTATGTCAATATGTACGTGGTGTGCGGTGAACTTTAAATGACTGAATGTTTAAAATTTGTCTTTTAACAAAATATCAATTCAAAATGGTGCAAACGTCTCTCACCAGGCACATGCAATTACAGCATGTTATATATCACCGTCTTTTCAATATATTTCAGTTATATAAATAATAGACTTGAGCGCACTTTAACTTGAAAATGTACTTCTCTTAAAGTTACGCAGCCATAGGGGAAACATTTTCTTTCCACACTTTCTCCTTTCCTTTTGGGAAACACATGTATACTTACGGTCTCATGTTAAACAAGTCACGCACAGCAACGCTGGCATTGCACTCGCGGTTGCGATTCCGCTCGGTAAAGAGCTTATCCTTGGTCCAGGTCATGTGAACCCGCTCAGGCCCAGTGTCAGCCTTGTCATTTATTGTGGCGTGAGATGCCGTGTTCCTGTCATGGATCAGCTGGGCCTAAAAAGAAGGAAGGAGATAAATCAGTAGAGGTTTGGTGGTATTTAACCAAGAGACACTTTGTGGGAAAGAGGTGATAAATCTAAATAAACTGATTTAAAGAAGGAATTAAAAAGGAAAAGAAGAGTAGAATAATAAACATTTGCATTCATGGAGAAGAACAGGAACATACAGTGGGGTGGAAGAACAGAGGTACTTCTGCGGTGCAGAGTGACGGATGAACCAGTGAGAAAACAAACAATGTAGACAAATGTAAAAAGAAAAAAATACATTTTGACGGAGAATAACTTCAATACTACAAACCTGTTCAACACTTACAACAATGAACATGGGCTACAAAGAGAACAGAGTTTACTGTACACTGGGCATCGCAAGACAACACGCAAATTTTATAGGTAGCTGACAAAAACAGAGCTGAGGTGGCGGTGACGTCAAAGTGCATACAGGGCGTCCAAACGTTGTCTCCTCAACAACTATAAAGTCTGTAGGCTGGTGATTTAAGCACAGTGCACAAACAAACAAAAGAGTCACAGAGTGGGACCAACAACAGTCATTACTGAAATAAAATATAACTTGACTTCAACGTGTGACAGCAACTTTGGTCACTTCGGTTCATGTCTATGAACACAGTCCAGTGTCCAATGTCCAGTTATACAACCACAGCTCAATGCTAAGAAGAAATTCCAGTTGGATTGTGTCCAGGTGGCCACTCCAAAAGATAAGAATGACAGGAGGGTGGGAAATGAAATGTCAACAACACAGGGGAGAGGTAAAGAGGGAGAGATGGAAGTGGGCCAAAACGAACTGAAACCTCAACACGGCAAATTACTAACACTGCCTGATCCTGATCAGAGTCCTTGACCACTGCATATGTGCTCAACTCAAGGCATGAGTCCCAAAACCAACTTTGCACTTTGGGAATCTTCAGATTCCTAAGTCTGTATTTTTATAATGGCTTTTTAGTTAAAGGGCCTGAAATGAGATCTGTGGTTAAGTTTAAAAGATTTTCACATTTTTATTCTACAACATAAAATGAATCTGTAAATACTCTGATTCTGTCCCACGTCTTAAAAAAGATGGCTTGTAACAAGTGGCTAAAAAAGGCCACGGAGGCTAAACACCGAGACTGATCTACTCAGCAGTCGACCTTTAGAGCCTCCACATGCCAACACACACTATATCAGGTGACTACAGGAAGAAAGGCCTGTGAAGAAAAGGTAAATGCCACATTAAAACTTGGAAGTTTAGTGGTGGTGACACTGACGTGGTGTATTGTGTTTATAGGCTAACAATAGGCTGTTTACTTTTGACAATAGTATTTAGGCTTCAAAAATTGTATTAGCCTATTATCTGCCACAATCCTAAAGCTAATCAAAAATCCCATTGGCTATTTGTGAAGGGAATAAGGGAGATGCCAACTGTAAGGAATACTTACAAAAGTATCTCACCTTTATTTGTATTAATAGCACTTACTTATAGTAATAGTACATCATGCACAGACAGACATACAGTTATTGGAAAAAGAGTTATTAAAAAAAACTATACTTTTATATATATAATTTATAATGTTATTTACCAGTAGGTGCAGTAGATTCTCAGAAACAAACAAGACCCAGCATTCATGAAAGGCGTGTGTTCAGAAATAGCAGTGTGGCATTCAGACAGTGAGGTCATCAATTTTGTGAAAAAACAGGCGTGAATCAGGTGGCACCTACCTTAAGGATGCACTTGTTGAACATGCATTTGGAAGCCTGAGGAAATGGGCCGTTCCAGACATTGTTCAGAAGAACAGCGTACTGAACAGAAATGACGTTTGCTTTTCTTAGATCCATAAGAATAATGGGATAAAAACTGAACGTTTCTGTTCAAGATACCAGCTGGGACACAATCCTGTTCGTTACCTGGAACGAGACAGTTTATTCTCTGTGCCGCAGGAGTGACATCGCTGACTTCAGATGACGCTCTTTAAGGAGCAGATGTGCTGGTCTGAGAGCGCAAAGGCATATTGGAAGATTTTCTCACTGTGCTAAAGTGTTTTCTTAGACAATACTGTCCAGTCTCTTAACTCACATGTTTTTCTAGGAGTGGGAATGGGATGGGATGATGGCAATGGGAGGTTGGGCTGCAATCTGGGGGTGTGGCAAGCAGGTTTTCACAAAGCCGCTCTTAATGACTACACAGTAGCACTGCTGTTGGGCCAATGTGGACTTCTGGTTGAAATGTCAGATGTACTAGATGGATGCTATCTGTGATTCATGAATCAGCCTCTCCTATGTCCTAGTTATAAGGCTGTTAAGCCGTGACATAGACAAAGAGGCAAACAAAGACAAAGAGTATAACAGATTATACAAGCCACTTTCGTTATGGTTTTTTTTCCCGCTCAATCCACAGTGGATACTTGTTGTAAGAGAAGTGTGGCATCAAGTACTTCAACTTGCTCAAACCTGTTCAAAGTTCAGCAGTTGCGTCCTGATATAGAAGGACGGTGGTGAGAGTAAAATGTGTTTTACACATCTTAATTACCCCCAAAAAGTTGACCTCTTTCTAAATGATCTTAAAAAACAACTGATTCCTGATTAGCACCTTTACATTTCAAAGGTCCAGATATTAATCTGTGATAATAATGAAATGACAGGTGAGCACTTTAGTCAAAGATTCAGCTTTGTGAAGACGGGCCAACGTGACTAACAGTGAGGGATGATGGGTAATTAGATTAAACTACCTCATCCTCCTGCGTGTCCTCCATCGGTGAGGACTGACGGCTGAGGTTTGTGCTCTGGTCAGCACCTTGGTTCTTCCTTCGGATTGAGCTACGTGATTCATCAGTGATACTCTGAATCTGAGCGGTGTTGCACGGCCCGGAAAGGCAGTGGCAGATGAAGAGGGAAAGGGGCCAAATATTATAGAATGAAGTAGGCGTTTCCAGTTTGACATTGTTTGACCGTTGTCATTCAACTACGTATGGCGTTATTTACATTAGGAACCTAAACAGCTTGTTTCCATATGAAGTAATAAGTAAACTATGATACAAGCGTAATGTTGGATCATACCCCCAAAAAATAATTTTGATCCTCATGAGCTAATAATTGAACTGAACTTAAATCGAAAACAACATTGCATACAGTCATTTGTTGGATTAAAATAGAATACAACTAGACAGAATTAGTGATGAAGGGCCTGTGAGCGCTGTTGGGTTGTTTGTGTTCAGCTGGATAAAGTGTGCATTACCTCTCTCTCCCTCTCAGTCCTGGACAGATGCATCTGTTTGAGCATCTGAGACCTCTGCTCCATCATGAGTGTCTTCTCATAGGTGAAAGCTGAGATGTCATTATCGTGCTGCAGAGAGAAGAACAGAAACATCAGTCGGTGAATCAATACAATGCTGAGCTGGAAGTAGGTTCTGTAGCAGAGCAGTTATCAGTTTGTGTTTCTTTTCTATTTCTTTTATTTCTATCTTTTTTTACGACAACACAGATTAACATAATATTTGAATTTGACAGTGTTTGGCAGACAACCTGTTAATAAATATTGCCGCCACCACATTAATGCAACATAATAATTAATGCAACATATAAATGCAACATTAATGCACGACGAGAAATCACCCTAACGCACAAGTTCATGTCAACATAGCCAAGAGATTTATTTTGTAAAAAGAGTCTTACCATCTCCACTACTTCCACCTCTGCATTCAGACGCAGGTGATAAAGGAACATCTGGAG
The DNA here is from genome assembly GCA_033026295.1 of Channa striata. Taxonomy (NCBI): domain Eukaryota; kingdom Metazoa; phylum Chordata; class Actinopteri; order Anabantiformes; family Channidae; genus Channa; species Channa striata. The sequence continues at coordinate 1,051,537 of CM065169.1, forward strand.
ATCTTTCTTCATTTGGATGCTGTTGTCATCCATCTGGGCTACAGTGAAGATGCGCATTTTACATTTCCTCCACACCTGGGTGTGAAGAAAATAAAAAAAGTTAGGCCAGGATGAACAGATTAATGATTAGGAGAAACCAATTAATGAGACAAACAATAGCGTAAACAGGGTGTGAATGTAAAAGGAAGAGGGGAAAAATATAAAGCAGAATTTCAAAGGCTTAGAGATGCTGCAGAGATAAATACAAGCCAAACACACACACAACCTTGTGCTGTCGCAGCAGAAAGGGCAGCAGCATCAGCAAGCCTCCATCATGAACCACCCACCACACGTCGATGGTGCCCTCACTCAGGCGGTCCCGGTTGGTGGGGAAACTGTCCACATTCTTGGCTACAAGTAAGGCCTGATGTGCTGCTGTGGTTTCCCTCACAGTCTCTGGTTGACAGAGAGAGGGAGAGACAGTTTGTCTATGGGACACTGCCTCATGAATCAATATTTGCAATAGATGTAACACTGAGTAATGACTTCAATAAATAATTTAAAGTTCAACAGTCTTTTTCCCGAGTTAACTTCCCTTAATTGTCCACATTAATTGTGGATTTTGCATTTCTATAGTAACACGACCTCCTAGACAGTCCAAGCTGACTCCAGCCCTGTACCTATGAAATTCCTCCACGACTGTGGATCATTGGACTGCTTCCAGGTCCCAGGCCAGGCCATTAGGACTGTATTGTGCTTCATGCCTCCCAACCCTGCAGACTGGATGAGGTGGGAGACACCATCTCTGAGGTTTGAAGACACCACAACGTGACAGAAGCCCTTGGTCCGTTCGGCAGACATGGCGGACTTGATGTTCTGAATAAAGCACAAAACATTGTATATAATATAATTACACAATTATAAAAGGTTTACTCTAAACACAGCAGTCAGTATAACCGGGAATTCCCCCTATAACTCAAAAAATATATGTTCTTTTATTGAGCCAGTAGGTGGCAGAATTAATCTGCTTGTCCTACAGCAAAACTCTAAATTGATCCAGTACATTTGCTTGTGGAGTCGACCTTACTGTCCCCAAACCACCATATAGCCTTACTAATTCTGACCACAATGTTCAACTATGGAGGGGATAAATAATAAAAAAGGCAACATATTTTATCAGCAGCTACTTCTATAATTTCTGGTGAAATGTTCTATTTACCTGCTCAGCCTTCTTGGCCTCGGCCTCTTTGGTGAGGTACGTTCCCTCTAAAACATTTCCTACTATTGTCAGGCCTTTCCCTGCCTTCAGCTGAGTGCAGAAGGACAGCAGACGAGGGTGTCTGACTCCTTGATCGGAGTCCACATTCAGCAGCACCAACAACTGAGGCCTGGATACAGTGAAAAACAAAACAAGAGGAAAAAAGAGACGGAAGGACTAGGTTAGATTTCGTTTACAGTTATGCACGATCTAGAGAATATGACAAATTCAAGAAGATCAAGGTTTGTTTGTTTAAACTAGACAGGACAAAATTAAGAACTTATTTTTTTCTGATTTTTTTTAATTATTCATTTTTGCACTGGAAATATTAATCATATTTAAAAAACCTGAAGGGTGTTTACTACCACGGGGTTGTGTACAGCATGAAATCTTATCAAGCTTTTCTCTCAGATTACGTAGGACTAAGAGTTTGATCACATTTACCATCGTTGTCTAGTCCTTTACTTCCTTTATATATTAACGGTGACAGTAACAGCTGTTACTCCGTGTCAGCTGTAACCAAACACAACATACTGTACCTCCAGTTCTTGGTGTGTGGTGGAGCCTCCTCTAGGCGGATAAGAGCATAGCGCGCAGCGTTAAGAGACAAGCCACGGATGCCATCGCCCCACTCCTTCTCTGCCCTACAGGAAATTATTGACGATGAAACCACAGGAAATAAAAATAAAAGAAGACACACAGAACGATGCACTGAGGGGATGGAGTCATAAGGGGGACTGAAATTTAGCCTCTCAGGACTAAAAACAAAAACAGAACCAATGGGGGTAACATTTGTTCCAGCTTGCTTAAGTGCCTTTGGTGGCAGAGAAAAAATAAAACAGCATAAAAACAACTTTCAAATGCATGTCTGCTAAACCAAGAGCTAGCAACACACATAACAAATGTTATATATAAGAAGATGTCTTTATATGTTTGGTGTCGCACTCTGTTTTTGAAGCTTCAAATTTTTCCTTCCCATAAATTTCTTTGCACACTTTCTGTACCCCTTAGACCCAGAACGTGTCGAGTTCATGTGTAGAAAGTCAGTCTTTACCCTCTGTATTCAATGTATTTGTAGATGCAGCCGGCGATGACCATGGCAACAATAGCATAATACCAGGAGGAGATGAACATGAGCGCAAGACACAAGCTCATTCCCAGAAAGGACAGAGCCCTGTAGAACAACATACGCAAGTTTAGTCCATTAACTAGATACTCATCAACTGTTTCAGCTTGTCTGCACTTTCATGGAAATGTCTTAATAATATGAAACAAACAGGGCTGAGAAGCTTAGACCTGAAGCTGAATTAAAATGAATGAAATTCACTAACAATAGCAAGTGTCCTGTTTTGTCCTCAGCCTCCATTGTGGAACTAATCTCAGTAAAGGTCAGCATCTCACCTCATAACCATATTAAACAGGTATGTCTGTGGTGTTTATGTACAAATCCTTTTATTAAGTCTTGTCAGATCCCTAGCAGGTTAAATAAGGTTAAAGGTCAAACGGTTAAAACATAGCGAAATTAACCTCAGAAACTTAGATCATGATCACATGATAAACCTACCAGTGGTAGTATTTGAAGCGTGGTCTCCAGTTGGGCGTTCGCAGCAAGGTCTGAACAGCACAGGCGAGGTTCACAAATAGGTAACACATGAGGAAAAACCTGTGTGGGGGCAAGAAGCCAAGGAATACAACTTACTTATCATCTAAATTTCCACTTTGCGAAATACATGGAGGATCATAATCTTTATCTGGTGATCTGACTTTATGAAAAGAGAGCGTAGTATTACTATCCAAACAAATACTGACATGGAGAGGATAGGAGCCACAGCATCAAGAGAGGCGATGAGGATGCCGATCTCACAGATCCCAGCAGTCAACAACAGAGCCCAGGTGGGTTCTCCGTTAGCTTTCCCATGACCAAACACCTAACACATGCACAGTCGAGTGTCATCACTGAGGATGGACATTTGAGAAGACGGCTTCCACTCTATTTGAGTTTGCTGTGTGTGACTGACCTGTAAAAAAGGCACAATTCCATCTCGTGCGATGGCTTGTAGCAGGCGCGGGGCGCCAGTCAAACTCTGCAGTCCTGCCCCACAGCAGGAGAAGAACGAGCCAATCACAATGACCCATGGCGAGGGCCAGGATAATGTGCCAATAACAAGGTTCCCTTTAACCGAGTCACCAAATCTGCAGGAAAAAACAATGACATATAGTCTTTAGTGTTTTATTCAGCATTGTCAGGTGCAGATATGGTGCCATAACTTTAAATGGTTAGGGGGTTAAATCCACAGCATAATATATGTTCTCTGTGTGAAACTCTTACTTGTCTCGAAGCAAAACCCCCTCAATGCAGGCACCAAATAAAACTACGCAGCTGATGTCTGGTAATGACGGTTAGAGAATGGTAAGCTCAAGTATTTCTATTTCACATTCTTTGAAAAGCGCACACAATATGCACGTCACTAACTATGTACTACTCTTAATTAACTCACTTTAGATTTTAGATTTACTGTGCGTTTTATGTGCTTAGCCACATCACTAGCTTTTGTAGTGTCTCATAAAAGGTGAAAGGATACAGATGATGGAGGTGGTAGCAATAGCCAGGATGGTCCCAATGGGAATGGATTTCTGGGCGTCCCTCAAGTCACCTGACCGATTTGAACCAGCCATTATACCTGAAACATTTAGAGATGGAACACAGCTCAATGAGCAACGTTGTGGTGCACAAGCACATAGATAATAATTCCACCATTATAGTGTGTGTGTGTTGGTCACTTTAATCACTGTCTCACCAGTGACAGAGGGGAAGTAGATGCCGACCAGCAGCGTGAAGAAGGTCATAATATCATTGACTACGTATGGCATGTAGATGTCCTGGGCAGGATCACTTCCCCCAAAAGATGATAATGTCTTGTGTTCTACCAACATACCCAGGGGACCATATTCTGACCACATATTTTCTGCAACACAGAGTAATCAGGTCACAAATTGTACAAAACAGTAAACCCAGCAGGTTGTAACAGAGCAAACTGATGTCTTTAGGCAGAATGAAAGATACAAACAGTAAGTAAAAGACTTCAGTCAATAGTCAGCTAATTAACTTAATGTGAATATTAGTTTACTGAATGATTTAACACGTCACTAATTCTGTGGCAAAATCCATTTGCAAATAAAAGATCTTTTTTTGAAGTTGCAAAAACATCTTGTCATTTTGTCATTCTGTGTTAAACAACAAAAGTATTCAAACAAAGACAAAAGCAGAGGGGATAAAATAATCCTGAATTAAATCATTCAGGACGTAAGTCGCTTTGGATAAAGGCGTCTGCCAAATGACTGAACGTAAATGTAAATATGTCAGGAATTTGGAAGGAGTGAGGGCTGGCCAACAGTTACATAACGGTGAAAATATTCTGACTTGTGTGTAAAATATTGCAAATCATGATTGTGTAAAGTCTTCCTAAGCGGTTATTCTCAACTCATATTTTTCAGTTCCATGTTTCTAAATAGGTCAGAGAGGCTTTTCCTTTTATTTACTTCACCACATGTGTACACTGCTACAAAACCAGGGTTAAATAAAGCCAACCTGAAATGACTCCGCTGGTTAGTCCGGGGATGCCCTGAATCTCTGTGAGATTGTTGTTGACAAAGTAGTCGTTGCAAGTGGCGTTGAAATCAGGCCCATCACAGAACAGCTTCCATAGCTTGGTAGTGACTGTCACGTTGTCTATAATGTCTGTCTTAAGACACTTATCAAAGTTTTGATTCTGCAGAGTGCGATTCCCCAACATGCAAACACTGTGCAAAGAAAAGAAGGGAAGAGTTAGACGTCTTAAACGACATTTGCTATATGATCCAGTAAAATGTGTTTATTGTATTTTTTAAAAAGTCACAGCCTGACTACAGACAAAAAGCTATGACCATGGGTGACACATGTGACGCTACGATGGCAAAGCATCATTCACCAGAGAATAGGAAAAACTGGAGGAGATATCCTGCAAATTGGACTCACGGAAAGTCTGGGGGCTCAAAGATGGTCTTGATGACTCCAGCATAGATGGCGAGGATCGAGAGAATGACACAGGCCAGAAAGACTAGAGCTAGCTTGTTGACATATTTCACTCCTACAAAAACGACCACGGCCATCATTGCGAGGCAGCACGAGCCATAAACACGCATGTTATTCAGTAGGGCATCCACCTGGTCCTCCTTTCTCTCTGCTACGAAGATGGCAGCTTTAGGCACGATGTAGGTCTTACGTGCCAGGAGACAAGATAAAACGAGACAGAAAGAAGAAAATACACGATTGTCACCGATAACAAGACAGGAAAGATTTACACCTGTAGTTTCAGTTAAGATACAGTTAGGTTCCGTTTCATCCCCTTTGAATTGTTTAAAACTAAAGACCAAAAAAGGCTGGGGTGGATGAAATGAAAACAGAATTCCAACAATGTTTTCCCTCACCAGTAGAATCTCTATAGTTCCCAGGATGTACATGGACCCGGCGAAGGTTGTCCCTAAGTAGAAGCAGAGACCTACAGCCCCACCAAACTCTGGACCCAGAGATCTGGAAATCATATAGTAGGAGCCTCCAGCTGGGGAGAAAAAAAAAGTGACAATAATTTATGTGTCCTAAATGTTTGTTGGCATTTGTGTCTTCATTAGATGGATGACGGTGTAAAATAGACTGAAGTTTTGAGGAAAGAGATGGGTGATGCCTGCAGCAAAGGTCCCCAGACAGATTCAAACAAATTAGCTGTGCTGGCACTTCCTAAAAGACACCATGGTAAAACCCCAACTAACATTTTCTATGACACTGAAACCAACAAGACATATCAAACGTTGTACTGCATCACAATTTCTCCTCTGTCCATAATTGATTTCCTGTAAAGATTTGTGTATGTCTAAACAGCAAAGCATCTTACCTGGCACGACACCATTGGTAGCAATGGCACTCATGGATATGGCAGTCAGCATGGTCTGTGGAGAAACGGAAGTAAAGGCCAAAACCGTCAGGTCAAATACTGATAATGAGATTGACTTGAAGTTTGTTTGAAATTTAATAGCCAGTGTTGGCTGTAAATTTGTAGTATGATCTGCTATTCAAAGACTTTAAAAATAACTTCCTCCTTGGCACAAGCCTCCTGCTCGCTTAATGTTTCTTTATGTACATGAATTTTTCATACAATAGAATTCTTGGAGAGGATAATCTGGCATTTAGCCTGCTAAATTGCTTCTTAAGGGTTTATGCTCTAAATCTTGAAGATTTGTAAGGGATATGAGCTTTTCCATGGAATCAGTCATTGTGGCTGAGGACATTCACATCGGCCTGTTACCTAATAGAGACTGGAAAGGACGGAACGGGCAGAAGGGCACGAGACGGCAGATAGGAAATACAAAGCAAAGAAAAGAGACAAAGGTATTCACTGGGAAAAAGAAGAGGAGGAAAAAGTGTGAAGGTGAAAGCACAGAAAGGAAGGAGAAGGACGGGGAGAAGGGGAGCAAGGACACAATGACCAAGATAGAACCTGTTCTTCAGGCGCCTGGTTAAAAGAGGCAGACAAGCTGGAGGACAGCCAGTTACCTGACAGCTTTCGCTCCGCTCCCTCTTCCACTGAAACCCTAAGCAGCTACTGGCTACAGCAGCTTGGATTGGACCACGTCTCTCCTGCCCTTAGACATAACTCTTAAAAAGTCAACTCACATTTCCCATAAGTGATTTGCAATGATTACTGCTTTTTTTTACAGCCACCTGCTACATTTTTAAAATATTTTCAGTAAAGGGACTAAAAGTTTGAGCTGACAGAATATTCATTAAAACCTTCAATAGAAGCAGAAATAGTCCAGACCAATAACGTGACACTTATATACATTCACAACATAATAATAATAATTTAGAATTCAGTTCTGAGCGTAGAACAAGAACAACTCATATGGTTCCTACCTGTATTAACTGAACCCAGGTGTTCATTTTTCGTGTTATACAGTAAATATAGTGCTGATGAGGAAACATGTTTGAAAACCAGGTGCTGCCACTGACCTACAAACACGATGCGGCTGCTGCAGACTGGGTGAGTAAGACACAGCCCAAAGAACAGACCCAACCACGATGTGAGGAGAAATATTTTGCAGACGCGCTGTGTCCTGGCCCACTGAAGGAGTTTCTTTGTGTCTGTGTGTCTGTACAGTGACTATGTTACGACTGTGGAAGGCCTGGTGTTATTTGATGATCTCTGTTTTTATCGTAAAACACAAATTCATTTGTATTTCCATTTGACTTCTGAGACTGTTACAAGTCTTTAATGGAATACAAAAAGTCATATGTAGACATGTAGACGTTCTGCTAACAATCCGACAAAGCCCTGCAATTTACGGATGTAGCCACTGCTGCTGTGTGACTCTACATTAACGATGCACAGGGACAATGATTAGCAAACGGTTTCACTTTCTGAACTCAGTAAAGCCACAACTGCTCTAAATCAAAGTTGATTAAATTCCTTTTAGATTATTTTTAGACTACTCTGGTGTTGGGACTAGAGTCAACTAAATATGACCTATAAGCTGGTGGCAGATGTGGAACTATCAGAGCAGAGTCAGATGTGGTCTAAGCAGTGAAAATGAACGTTAATCTCTGATTATGTAACAGAAGGGATGCAGTGGAGGGTAAACCCTGCTACCGCACTTCAACTAGATTGTAATGAATAAAAATGGAATCCCCGTGTTTCTTGTTTTTCATGAAATCGAAGATTTAGTCCTAAAATTACAGAGGGCTATTTCTTTTTCCTTTAATATTAACAACATATAAATACAAACTAAATAACTCAAATAAATAAACAAATACACTAACATGTTGGGTATTTGTAGCTTTTGCTTCCTCTGTTATCTACACGAGATTTGAAATACATTTTTAATGCTTGACTTCACAGCGCTTTTAAGCATTTGACTTGAGTATTTCTTCTTTATGCTACTTTATACTCTGACTTTCTACTTTGTAATGGACTTACTGTACTTTTACTTTACCACATGTGCCTGTATGACAGTCTCAGGTGGGAGTTACTTTTCAGATTAGGATTTCAGCATTAACATTTAGTTAAAAATGTTAAATCACTATTTTCCAATCGTTCATAAAGTAGTTCGCATTTCCCCAAATATTTCATATGGTTTTATTTAAGTAACTGTAATTATTCAAATATTAACAACAACAGTAAATTTGACTGCAAGTTTCACTTGTAATGGCGTTTTTACAAACTGTGGTACTGATACGTCTAGAGATAAAAATTGACTCTGAAACTTGCGGACTAATGGAAGAATATTGTTTATTACACCAATGCATCTCGGCACTGGGCCGTCACTAGGGCAGTTAGCCAAGCACCTTAGTGAGTAGTGAAGTAGCAGCAGCCATAGCTCAGTCATACTGGGACTGTAACTGAAGTTGATCATGTTATGTCGTCAATGGTGAAGCAAGGACCACTCCACTGATACAGTACAGTGAGGTTTTTCTTTGTACTTTGCCTGATTAAGCTGAAGTAATCCATTGTGCTGAGGGACTGGCAAATATAGCCAGTGTGAGTGGGCATGCTGCTGTGTTTCTGTCACTTTGCAAATGCAGGGATTACAAATCAAGCTGTCAAGTGCAATTAGAAGCTAGCAGCGTGTGGGAAATAAATAGCCACAATAGCTAAATATAGGAGAGATCAATGGCCACCGAGTCAACTTGCCAGTCGCATATTACTGCCAAAAAGCCAACATTTGCACCTTTCTGCCTATGAATCAGCTTCTGCTCCGGTTTCATCAAACCCCTTAAGCACAAATACACATTCATGTGCAAATATATTTATAATGCATTTAACACCTGGAGATGTACATCACATTCACTGCTAGTGTCCCAATGACTTAAGCCCCAAATCCCACACCACAAGCCTGAAACGCTGTTTTTTTGTAAACCTTTCTTTAAAATGGAACAGTAGATGAGCACTTACACACGAGCAGCACAAGCCAACAATAACCAGCGACTCCAAGATTCCAGCTGTGCCAACAATCCAGGTAAGGCGCAGAAACAGGATGACACCCAGAATATTCTGCAGGCAGGGGAGGTAGACACCCATGAAGGTCCCCATCTGTGGGCTCTGTAGAAGGGAAAAATGTCGAGCAGAGAGAAAACACAAGTTAAGAGTCAATTCAGTGAAGACTAGAATAAAAACTGGAACCAAAAATGATTTTTTCATAGTCAGGTTTGACTGTACAGTTGAATTTGAGTTGTTCTTTATAGTTGGATAAAAGCAATCACTAAAAATAAAACAGTCAATACATTTTGTATTTTTATCTGACACACTGATGAATATCACAATTCACAAGACCACAGGTATTAAATCGTGTGGTCTTATGAATACAGGCAAAGTCTTCCTTTAACAAACTCTTTCGTTGGAGAGAAGACGTACACAGGAAAATTTGCTGGCAAAGCAGAAACTGCTGCTTTTAGTCCACTGTCCAGAGCCCATGCTTGAAAACACGGATCACTAATAAAAAGATAAGTTGGCATTAGGAACGGAACTCTAACACTTACATTTACTTTTGAGCACTCTATAATGTCTAGTGGCAAAACTTATTAAAAATCCTTCAATCCTTCCACCCCATAAGATAGCATTCCTTGTAAGAAAGTGAAGTTTCGCAACAGCATCTTCTGGTGAAAAGACACAGGCATGTGTTCAACTGTCCTGGCAAAAACAACAACGCGTTTAAACATTTACTTCCAACTAACATGCAGCTACTTTTATATCCATCTTTCTCCAACTGTACATCACTAATCCCACTGGTCCAGACAAAGAGGAGAGACAATGGCAACAGCTTCATCCACTTATTTCTTAGCAAGCTGTCCCTGCAAGCCAATGGGAGGTGCCTGAGTCCTATTTCCATGCAGGGGACTGAAGGGGGCAACTGGCATGGGACTGAGGCTGTGGTTACTGAAGCATCTATGTGTCGCATGGCAGCACTGTGAATATTTTAATTTTTTCTTTTGTGGGAAAACCCAAAAACATACTAAGAATCAAAACATACTCCAGGAGAAAGTGTATAACCTCTCTGTGACATGAGGGCAACACAAAGAACTGTATTGACAGGATAAATAGGAGATGGCACCAGGGCGCAGGACTGCTACTGTTTTTATAACTACAATATGTCATGGACTTTGACCAATGCGATCTGACCCAACTCATGAACCAATAGGTACAAATACAGATATTTAGTATAAACACTACTGCTAATCTTAGGTTAGCGCTGCCACTTCACTTAGAAGATCCCTGGATGAAATCCACCAGCCCCCTGCAGCCATTTGTGTGGACTCAAAATACATGCACGTTAGGTCAACTGGTGATTCTGAACTGCTTTTAGGTGTGAGTGTGAATGTTAAAGGAATATAACCTTACTAAGTGAATGTGTCATAAAATGTTTTCGTATTTCAGCAACATTTACAATATGTAATTTAGCACTAGCATGAGACTCAAAATCCCTTCTGCTCTGCCCAGCGACTCATCTCTCTCATCCACTATGCTCCTCCACTGTCTTTTACACACTTCATCGCACCTCGCACAACCTTTAGGCTATTGGTCATTATCCACTCACAGTCAACAAGAGTGCTGCAATTTCAAAGTAACTGGGAGTATTAGTCGAGTAAGAAGACAAAATACTATGGAGAAGATAATAAGGCGCATACCTGCAAAAAGACTGAACAACTCAAAAACAAACACCAAGTCTGTGATTGTTCGGCAGGTTATTGTTGAACAGTACATTCCTGAACTGCACAGAAATGTCCAATGCAGTCAGGATATGAAACAAGGCTCTCTGCTGTACCTTAACAGCCTTCTTCTTGGAGCCCTCGTCATCATCGGCTTCTTCATGCTCCTGGGCGCCCTGGGTGAGATTGGTGTAGTTTGCCAGTTTGTTGAGGAGAGATGACACCATGGGGTTACTGTCCATCTCCTCCTGCAATATAGAAACAATTTCCAAAATGTTACTCTTTTTTAAGAATAAAAAGTTCTTCCAGTAATAATAAATGTGACATGTCAAATATATATATAAATTTCAAAATATGTAACATTGTTCAATCTTTAATTTAGTAGTCCTGTGGTCCGTTTGTTATTTACATGGTTCTTACAAGGACAAACTCTTCCAGGATCAGAATAAAAAGTGCAATATTTAGCTCTCTGACTGTTCAAAGCCTCTTAAAATAACACAACTGGCTCAGCCTTGTGCGGAGCAGTGGAAAAGCGAAGCCGCGGTGCCTAATTGATTCTATACAAAGGCCAGTGACCACACGGCAGCAAAGTCTGCAAAATGGCAGCGCAAAGTCCCCAGCCCTGGGTCAGCTGAGTTCACTTCGAAGAATACACCATTTTTTAGGCAAATTAAGCCTCTAACTGGCACATGAGTGAACACAAGACTGGCACTTTCACCTCCTTGTGTACAGTTTTTGTTAGCTCACCACTTCGCTTTGCCTTTACACTTTAGCCTACTTTGCATTAGTAAATGGTGTGAACTTCACAGGTCTTATTAAAAGTTGAGATATAGTTCTGGCCATGACTGAAAAAAAAAGGGTACTGATATATTTGCTTCTTCTATTCTGCAGTTTAGGGTTATCCTTCATGTCTTATAGCATTCTGTCAAATTAATTCACACAGCTATGTCTTTGTGTGAAACATCCCACTGTCCTGTGTTTAAGAGCAATATGACAATGTGAATGCAGAGAACTACCTCAAACAGAGCCATGTTAGTGCCATCATAGCTGTTGCCTTTGTCATTCTCTGTGTTGTTGATGAAGGGACTGTTTTCCTTTGGGACGCCGTCACCTGTGGAGACACAACACAGTTGTTTTGTTGGATTCCATACAGTGTAGTTGTGGTCATGTAACTGAGGTAGTGGCTCACAAATACAGTCCCTCCAGGATTTCACAGTCCTACTTTGTGTTTGCTGCAGCCTAAAATCACTTCTTTCACAACAGTTTTCTCCCCCCCAAAAAAACTCATGCATGTTGCAATGTCTTTATCATTTTTAAAATTGCAAAGCTGCGCAGAATTCACATGGGATTGTTTGAATATATTATGGCGATTGCAACATCGGAAATTCCTGAAGGGAATGCAAGAACTCTTAATCTTAGGTTTGCAGATTCTGTTCGCACCACATATAAAGCAACACTTGCAAGGTTTGTATTAAAAATGTCACAATCAATTACCCCGGCCAAGCATTTTTAGTTACCATTAGACACTAAATAAATAGGCAAAATGACATATTTATCCTTATACAGATACAATCTGCATCTTTACCCTGTAATGTTAATACAAAGCAATTCATTTATTTCCATAATTATGGAAAATACAGCACACCAGTCCTCTCAGTTTACAGGACAGCAGTATTTTGTAACATGTCCAACAGTGCTCAGCATATACAGTATGTGGTAAGTGTCAGTGTCAGTCAATGTGGCAGGACAAATTCCTGAACTCTGAACTCAGTCAAGCTAGAAATACTTTTTCAAACAGAAACGAAATGTCCCACAGCCATATTGGAGGCTCCGATTTGCACTCTGGCTTGTATACTTGAATTGCTGTTAAAAAAGGAATTATCATCTTTTGATACACAACGTACATTTAAACAAACATAAAAACCACAGAATTTATGTTGACCTTTTAAGAAATGCAGAGCACAGAAAAGGAATTGCATGTGGGCAGAACAACAAGCAATATGGTGAATGTGGGACAAATAATCACACTGCATGCAAACAGAAAGTACTTTAAATTCTCATTGATCATGGCCTGATTTTTACCATAATCTATTTACCTGGAAGACATAACATTTTAACTTTCTGGCAAAACAAAATGTGATTTTTAAGATGCATGCATACATTTTGCCTTTGTTACATTTCATGTTCAAAAAAGAATTCATAAATAGAAATCAAATAAAATAATTCAGCAGGCTATAAATGGTTCTTACTTCATAATGAGCTCAAACGCAGTCAATGCTGCAACTTGTCAGGATTCTTCAATCGAAGTTCTCTTATAGCTACATAAGCATAATTCTGAATAATAAACACTACTTGATCAGCATGTCCATTTTGGCAACCCCGAGAGAAGTCAATCCATGTCACACAAAGCAATGATGCCGCCTTCACAAAGGAAGGTCAAGTACCTACAGTAACTGCAAACGCCGTTATGCCTGTTAACCACAGTACGATGCACAGACCAAACAGGTCAGAGCCGGTGGCTGAGAACGTCAGCAACGTGCCAACATGTCCGAGTGAAAACGGGGAAAGGTCTGGTGTCTAATATATTCCCATAGTTGCATTTACTTGTAAACATGTAAGCAAAAATGCACTTAGACATACAAATGGCCATTATGCCACGGTGAACAAATAATAACAAATAAATAACAAATGTATAATCGATTTTCAACCAAAGCATTACCAGTTTTCAGAGGGTTCAAGATGCATAAGAAGCAAATCAAATCAGGCTGAAAAGTGTCCGCAATAGAAGCAGATTTGCCATGCAACATGGGTCATAATACAACACTGCTGGTAAAAGTCTTTGCAAAACAGACAGACACAAATGTTTTACTGTGTTTAATAGATAATAAAACACTATAAATAACAGCCAATATAAAAACAGTAAAGCAATAAAAATAGGGTTTAAAAAGAATAAAAGAGGAAAAATGCATCAGGGAAAAACAAAAAGCTGGTGATTCTCTAACTGAGGAGCAGGAAATCCATCGCAGAGCAGCCACAAAGACCTAACACAAGGATAATGAAAGTAGAAAATCAAACGGACAACAACTCTGTCTTCTAGATACAGCAAATTCGGGCTGCCGCACTGCAGTGACTCCTGCAGCCATTTCGAGAGAAACAGCCTTCCATCACTAAACGGAATAATAACTCCACATCTGACAGCTCTAAAGAAAAAAGGGATTTCATTATTGAGCAATGTGCAGTGTTAACTACCCGTTATCCTCTACATTTGTGACAATATCCATGTGCAACTTTTTATCAACTGGGTTGAGAATATTTGATATCAATTTTACAGGCATTTTCTGCTGTGTTTTTGTTTATGAAATCTCAAAATATTAAGTTAAAAACCTAATAATAATAATTTAAAAAAGCCACAAAATGAAATTTTTACCAGAATGTTGGGGTTTATTTTCAACCCCCGACACCGTTGGGTTATCACAACCTCGGCTCTCGGCCTTGTTGACTCATTCATTGGAGAAGACGTGTATTGTGAACTGTGAGTGCGGAGGGATTTCACGGGTAACTTTCACTGTTTGCTCCAGCTGGAAAGGGAATAAGAGGCTTGCAGTGTGGCTTAGCCACTGGTAATCACAGAGAAAGTCAGTACGTCCTTGTACTGTGTAGCTCTTTAGAACTCCTTTTGAGTAGAAGAGCAGGACATAATTTAGGGCACAGAATTGACATAAGCTGGACTCATGTTGAATACATTTAAGAGAATGATTTTTCTGCTCGATCCTCTAAGGATGTTATTGATGCTGCACATCACAGGCGATCAGTGTCTAAAATGACACTGACTAAATCCTCTTCGAGGGCCGCCTGCAGGCCAAAACAAGCCGCACTGTTCTAAATCAGGGATAGTTTCCGCGTTTAAAATAGGCCTGTGTGTAAGGTGCTTTAGACGTCAGAGAGGAAGCGATCACAACTGATGGAAGTAGCCCAGGGTAGAACGGCTATATTACAGCTGCAATAAAAACTCTACAATACCAGTAAAGGATGCCTACGATGATTTTGAACTTCCCTTTGCCTCCCCTATATTAAAATGTCTCTCTAAGTTTAAATGGAAAATGCCTCCTGATGACTTGGAGGGCCCCTTCAGTTTTGATCATGCCATCTCATTGCTCACACTATGGAATTTATAATATATCACAGTCAACCGGTTTTTCCAGAGCTCCTCCAGATGACATCATATGAACTCCTAATGATGAAAAACTCCTTCAGGTGATGTCATCTGGAAGAGTTTTTCAGCTAGAAGCACAGGAATATTTTAATATAGGGAAGAAAGAGGGATGTTTAAAAGCAATAATGTACATTTACAAAGCAAGATAAAAACTGGTGAAGTCACCCTTTAAGAAAATATTGTTGTATGTACGGTACTCTTGAAGGGACAATGCCAAAGTCAGAAATAAGTACATGAAATAAGAGTCCTGCTGTTGGACAGAACATGTAGTTTCTCCCTTAAAGGACTAAACCAGTGAATTATCATGCAGCCCTGGAACAGTCACCTTTTACAGAAATATATATAAGAGTTTACATCCATCCATCCATCCACCTAACCTCTTATCCTGTTAGGGGTCATGGGGGTGCTGGTGCCTTACACTGGGCAAGAGGCAGGGTACACCATGCACGTTCACACTTGCAGGCAATTTAGTGTCACCCAGTCAGCTGGAGATATCCCACAGAAGTATGGGGGAGACCTTCATCATTATTTTATCAACGGTATATAAAAAAGTATTTTAGTAGAATTGTGCTTTAACAGAATGTTTTTCTCTGCTTCAGTATTTGCATCTCTGTCCTCACCTGATAGTAACTGTGATTTCCTGTCCTTTCAAGTTGACAGTAAAATACTTCTAAGTAGCTGAAGACAGCAAATTTTGTCCCACCTCCTTTAACTGAGCCTGGACATTGACATTTTAAACTAGACAGAGGTTCCAGCTGCCACAAATCTAAATACTAAATGCTAAATACTACAATTACTACAGGAAACCCCTTTTGTAGGGTGCACATTAAAGAAAGCTCACAGAAACAAAGCACAGTGGAATGCATTGGATGAGGATGAAGATGGTCTGACTACTCATGTCTGTCAGTCTGTCTACATTTACTCCTGTGGGTGTGTAACTGTTAACGTGTGTGTATGTCTGAGTGCATTTCAGTGGGCTGTAGGCAACAGTCCTGTGGGACATGGTCCAGATTCATATACAGTGGCAGTGACAAGACTCTGGCCCAGTTAACAGATGTTAGCCTCTGTGCACATTACACATGTCGCCATTTACATTTGACTAATTCACTGGAAATGTGCATTTATGTTCAAACGTGATCTATTCCAGTGGGACTGCATTCTTTCAATAATTGGAGCTTCAAAACATCAGGGCATTATCCTTATTGAACAACACAGAGGTCAAGGATAACTGACCTTCAACTGACCAAACTCTGCTTGTGCACTTGTACAATGCTTCCTCCTCATGAGCACATAAAGGAAAACTTTCAGATCATGCTGTTTTCTACAACTCCCTCCACCGCGACCCCCTGAGGAAGCCCAGCTCAGTTATAATGACTGACCATTTACATAGTGCAGGCTGCTCAGAGCTTGAACATCAGCTGTTCTCAAGTGTATGCAGAAATGCTGAAGGTGCACTGCACATACAAGTTGGTTCAGAAAGAACATTGTGTAAATGTTGGTAAATGTCACCTGGTCTACTGGCGAAAATGAAAGAAAGTAGAAGACTGTGTTTGATGTGTTTGATCTGATGAAACTCAGGATCAGTCTTTAATGCCAGTAAGGTCTCTGGATGAATTCATCTCATGGACTAACCTTCAGAAGATTCTGCTGCCTGTGCTCCATAATGTGTGTTTTCAATGGAATCCAATAGATGTGTGTGAACCCTTCAACACAAATCGCCACTCAAAAAACTGGCTGCTTGGATCCCATTTCATCTTGAAACCATACTGAAGCAGTGAACCTTATTTTGAGCAGAATTCAGACAACAACAAGTTATATCTGCACTGAGCAGAGTGTTTTCTTTCTGTCGATGCCTCTATTGTTTCTGTCCCCTTTGTAAGTTCTGTAATTTCCAAAACAAACAAATCACTTTGGTCAGTGAAGGTAATCCAACATTCAGGGGTTGGGCCAAACAAAGCCTTCCATTCTGATTTGAAAATTTCTTACATAACTTGGTCCTGACAAGGGGTCAGGAGTGGGCACATTCTTCATTGTTTTTAAATATCCCGTATCAAAATCTAAAGTTCAGTCATGGGAAGTCGACCAAGGCTGAACACAATTCACTGAATGGCTGTGTATATTTTCTTTTCCATTTTGTGTGGTAACACAAAAATATAGTGATGATTCACACAAGACAAAAGGTATAACGCCTGTTAGTGTACTTGTTTCAGGGAAAGTAACGTGAAACAATGAGTCATCAGGATTATGTCCTACCTCTGCAGTTCTAGAAAACCTTTGTGGCCTGTTGATATATTTCAGTGTTTACTCGGACTGCTGTCATATATTTTCAGGAAAAATGCTCAAATATATACCACGTACACTACATGGCTACCACCAAACACATGCTAATGAGCCAGGTATTTCAGTTACATTCATCAGGTGAACGTCAACTGAACTGTTTATGACAGCTTTTAAATATATAAGGAAGTAGAAGTATAAGGAAATCATAAAATGAGCCTGTTTGACCTTCTGTGAGCTTTATTAGATGGATCCAGTCAACTTTATGTATGTCTTTTTTTAATCAAACCTATCAGACACGTTAACATGAGTTGTTCTTTGAGATCATATGTGCCATTAGGTCATGTACCATTGGAAACACGCTGACTACAGAATTTAACTTGCCCAGTGGTCTGGGTATAATAAGAAAGAGAAAGTTAGGCGTGTAAGAGCTGTGCGTGTATGTGTGTGTGTTAGTGGATGTGTGCGCACATATGTTCTACTTCTGCAGGTGATGGGGAGCGTATCCCTGCGCTAGAGTGGACTAGGTGACCGCTAAAACTGTGACATTGCTAGAAGGTATATGCTATGAAAGAGCTCAAGCTCAAAGGTCAAATCACTTTACATGAAAAATCTTCAGATTCATTCTACGCAGATACGTATTTAATCAGATTTGAGTGTTTTGTGTATTAGAAAGATACCTATTTAAGTTATTCAACAGACCTTGTTTCATATATTATTTAAAGTATGTCTGTATTAGTACCAGATGTTGCATATTGCATGTTTAAAAGCATACAATGTAATTCTACATGTCATTAGGCTTGATTATAATAGCTACACGAAGACGATGTATACAATCTATATAAGAGTATCTCTTTTGTTAAACTAGACTAACTGTATTAGACTTCAGCACCTGGTATTTAAGTAGCAGTTTGTTTTACATTACAGTGAATGATATTACATAAGGGAGTGGACGTTACAGCACACTGCACCGCAAAAGTATGCTTATGAATCACAAGAGTCGTTTGCAGCGGTTCAAGAGAAGAAGTTTTGCAAAAGCTTGGTCTAAGGTCAGACTACATCACAGCTCTGCTCGCTGACTGGCACAAGTTCACCGGCAGGTATAGGTGCACTTCGGATGCAGGGGCGACAGGGCTTAGCCTTCCTGGTCACTGTGGTAATAAATGACCATGCATCCTATTTATAACCACTAAGCTGAACGCTGTGACGATGCTATAAGCTGCCTAACACAGCCGGACTTAGCTCAAGACTCATTGCATCAAGCAAAAGGCAACAAAGGAGGAGGAGGAGACAGTCCAGGTGCAGACATTAGAGATCAAAAATCAGCTCCTTTACTTTAAGATTTACACTGAAAGCAACCTGAATGTTAAGATGTTAATCTAATGTTAAAAGCGTTGGAAAGCTCTAAACTGATTAATAATTCTCGATCACTTACACAATTCACATTAAATCTAGCAACACAACTACTCCTTTAAGGCCAGTTTGGGCTTTAGTGGAACAATTCATTACCCAAGACAAACAACCAGCTCTAACACATGGTGTGACCCAGGTGTGATAAAGAAAGACCATCAATAAAACTATACAAATAATTATACCCGGCAAAAAGCTGCTTGAAATCGGAATGTACGTTCTACACCTAACTAAACAGGCTTAGTTTATATAGTAAAGGGCAACTGAGGTGTTTTTAAAAAGAAACTTACCCCTCCGTCGAGAGCCTCCCCTGTGCTCCATTCTGAGGAGCAGCGCTGGAAAGGGGGGTTGGAAGGGAGGGGGTCCTAGTAGTGGACCCCAGGGAACTCCAGTAATGGGAGCCCAAAGTATACAGATATTGCTATAGAGGTGCACAACTCAGGAATGCTGCCTGTGCAGAGTGGACAATGTGAGGATCAGCTATTTCTGTGACAGCATGTGTGGGTGTTTGAGAGTGTGTGTGTGTGTGGAGTGTGTGTGTGTGTGTGTGTGTAAAGACGATGTGACGACGATGTCAGTGACATCAGCCATGCATCACAGAGCACCCTGACCCTCCCACCGACAGACCTGCGCACACAAACAGACACACACCTCCCTTCCCTCATCCTGACTTTCTGATCCCCGCTCCTCACACACATGCCTCTATGTTTGAAGACGCACACAACGGGCAAAGACAGTGAGAGAAGGAAAAGGCGGTAGTAAAGCAGACATACTGTACAGCTTTAGAAAAGCGTAGCAGCAGAAAGAATGACAGATGGATGGATGTGCACACGTGGGATAAGGATAAGAGGAAGCTAAAAGAACCAAAATGAAAACTTCTTTCACATAAACGTATATTTGTGAGCTTGTGGTGCTGAGAAGATAGATAACACATGCCTCCGAAGCTGTGTTGTGTCATTTTTAATCAATAGCTGTTTGTCATTCTGAACTGCAGGTGCTGCCTGAGTGAGCAGATTCATTTACAGTCTGACCTCCTGGGTGACATAGGCAGAGATGGTCAATCAATCAGCAAAACAGAAGCACGAAGGACAGCACATCTGAGCTCCCTGACAGTGAGGCTTTTACATGATGCCTTTCTGGAGCCGTGCAATAGGATGCGTCTTTCCAATAATGATTTTAAGATGTTTTAAGTTTTAGCAGACATCAATACGGTAAACGTCACCAAAGCTTACATGCCATATAGATGAGTAGGAACATTGGGCTTTAGCACTCTCTGCTTTTATTTATTTGATCATAAATTACTACTACTATTACACATCTGGGCGCTTTATTATATAATGATAAAACCATCAAGCAACAAAAAATATATAAACAGGCTCGCCGGTGGCATCAGCTCCATTTCATGCCTGCCGCTGTTGAAAATTAGGCATAAAGAGCAAAAAGTGGGTGTCAGGCCCGAAACAAGGTATCCTTCATAGCACTCTGCTCTCTACCTTTGTCTTGGCCTCCCATTAATCTGCCCGTCTAAGACATTGTGAAGCGGACACTAATCCCTTAACCAGATTAGGCTAATCCTGAACTTTTTATAAAACACTGAAGTCATGTAGCAGTTCCAGACCTGAGGGCGATACTGCTTTGATGCTGTGTCAAAACTGTAGTGCTGCAGACTTGTGGCCATCGGCCGCCGATGTGTCAGGTGAGCGTCTTTCAACAGGCTAAAACATAATGTCTTAGGCTCATAACTTTGGTTTTATATACAGGACACGATCCTGACTGGGAAAGAAAACAACAACTTTCCACGAGTAGGCTCCACCCAACTGTCACTATATGAAAGCTGGGTGGGTCACTCTAAGGATAAAACAGAACATCCACTGCCAAAAACATTAAATTGACAGATGTGGCAAGGCAGGGCTTAAAGAGGGACTATGAAAGTAGGAAGGATTTAGTAGTATCAGGCAGCACTTGGTGTCAGATAGCTACTGATATAATATGATAGTCTCTGTGTGTGTATGCACAGATAATTATGTTGAATTGAATCATTCTATGTCCTAGTAATGTAAAAAGCGCTGTCTACTATGCAACACTCAACAAAGAAGAGAAAGAAAGAGCAGATACAGAGCTTACTGTATCATATACACAAAAGCACTAGTGTTTTTTCTAGACACAATTTCTCATATTTTACTGCTATATATAAACATAAGATTTTAAAAGTATTTTGCAAAAAATACTTTTTACAAATAATGACAAATATAAATAGAAAATAAACCTCTGAAAATGTGATAGTTATGTAACTATAAACGGTACAATATACAGTATGTAGTAAACATTCTTATAAATTTTTAAATGACAATGCACTATTAAGTTCACTAAAACTAATTTTGCCTTTTTTGTTTTGAGCAAAATTCCAAATGAGTCATGGTCAAGTGAGAGCAATGATATGATTTCCCTGCAGACACACCATTTTACCAAAGTAGATCTATCTGTCTCCAGTTGGTGTCACTATCAAGCAAAGTGAAATAAACTGTGTGCGCACACACATCAAGCTGGCAGGCTAATCTTATGGATCCCATCCTGAATCACAGCAGACCAATCTCTAGCCCTTATTTAATAACTCACAGAGTCCATCAACTTTAGATGTAGCACACAGTGGTCTAACAAACCCTGATTACTAGAGTACAGTGTGAGTATGATAGGACATAGTAGGAGCTCTTAAGATCAGTGAAAATGGAACATCTTCTCACTATTTCAGTACTTGTAGTGCAATCATAATTGTACCATATTTAAATTCTTTCCATTAAAAACAAACCAGTCAGAGAAGTGCAGCCATCAATGCCGTACAGCAGGGTCTGCAATGGAACAGTAACTACAAAGCTGGTGTGCATTCAACGTCAACCTCAGTGACTACTAACATGCAGCAGAGAAATTACTTTTCCAACTTAGAGTTTGGAGCTGGTTAATTGATGACTTTGTGGTTTCATTAATATTTTTTGACCTAGCATGAGATCATTATATTCTGCCTTTCCACATTACATAGTTGTTTTTTTTCTCACCAATCACGGAGCTGGTAAACAATTACTGAAGAAACAAAAGGTTCACAGTAATTCAGAGAAGATTTATGACGATTCTTATATTAAAAAACATAACACAAAAGCAAATACTCTGCATTCTGCTTTGTACCGGCTAGTTGTGTAAAACCACTGCTGTGAATTTTTGCGTTTGTATGTCTGGATCAAATGTGACAACACAAATGGAGGCACATCAATGGCATCGGCAAGGCAGGTAAGGCCGTCAGTACCTCCTTGCTATGTGTCCTAGAGGAAGACACTGCAGCCCAGGTTGGGTCAGGTGTGTTCGTGTGAATGGGTGAAGCTACATTGTAAAGTTGTTCGGATAAAAGAAATAAACAAGTGAGCATTTACCATATAATACGTTTTGTCGGTGGGAACATTTTATTGCAATAAGATGAAGCTTATTCTAAATCATGAATGTGCCTCTACAATGGTCAGAATCTAGAATAATAAATTGTTGATAAATGTTTTTTTCCAGCCAACAAGTTTCACACTGACGTACAAGAGCTCTATGAGTGTAACAATTTAGGGAAACAACAGCTTGCAGTAAGAGACATTTAAAAAGGAAGTCCAAGAGTTTATCTCTATGACCTCGTGATAGCAAAAGTCACGTGAACCTTGAGGGCCTCGCACACACTACAGCTGTCAGCGAAAGGATAGAGAAAGCCACAAAACTGTGTGTTCGTACTGGCTGAGGGCCTATCAGAGACACCACATTGAGAGCGTAGAGCGCGTGGGGAGGAGACCACTGTGAGGGTAATCGCTAGCAGAAGTCACAGTAGGTGTGACGTGAGACCAACTTATCCAATGAGCAGAAACATAAATACATATTTGAATCCTGTTTCATGTGTGGTAGATAAACCCGATGTGTCACCTTGAATATTCATAGATAATTTTGTAGTTAAAAATAGATGGGCCTAAGCTGTTTTTTAGCATTTATACATAGGAACTGTTCTGTTGCTTTGACTTCCTTCAATGGCTGTCCAAAGTTTCCATGTCAACTTTATGGTCAACCAAGTGCTAATGCTCCGAATGTCTGCTTTTCCCAGCTCATAGAGAATCGGATGATTCGATGTTGCTGTGCTGATCTTGAGAGGAAAATGTTCTGTTGACTTGCATGTATAAACCTGTGTGTAATGTTCCATTGCATTGATTCAGTCCCTACATTCCTACACATTGTGCCCCCCACCCCTCCACCTTCTCTTTTTTATTATATTCATTTCTCTCTTACTGTCATTACACAGCAATCAGCAGATTACATCATCAAGTGAAGGGGCACGTCAAAGTCCACTTTGACTAATACACTGTTTGTATAAAATACAAATAAATGTGAATATGAGAATTACGCATATAATTTGGGAAGTTCTTTGAATCATCAGCCTATTTATATATTCTGGTAGCATAAACTTTACAAAGAGTGTGTACACAATGGGCAGAGAAATATGTATGATGCAACTTCCACAAAGTAGCTTGGATCTACTTTTAGATTTTGATGACCCCTGTATAGAAATACACCTACTGATACTGCAGCCATGACACTGACTGGTGGAACAAGCAGCTCTAACTTATGTGGCCAATACAAACACACACTGAAAATTAAGCAACACTGCGGGTTCAGGCTGGCTTTCAAACTATCTAGAGGTCTAAAAGGGCATGAGGCGAGGCCAGAGTAGGCCCACTGCCTGCATCTTTTGGATGTGTCCCTGCTGAGCTACAATCATGGTACCATCTGGAGATGGCTGAAACCAATTTAACAAAAACACTGTAGTGGTACACAGAGTACACGCCCCAGCCTCTCAAGACTTTTTATAATATACAGCATCTAATAAACCATATCTCTTTCATCTTGTGATGAATTATTTAGCTGTTGATATCATGTTCAAGTTTATCTTTTACCTAATGAAGTGACGAGACACATTTGGATATGGAACTCCAAACTTATTTCCCATTTAAAATTAATGATAGAACAGGTCGTACTCACGTAGAACAGAATTATGTGGAGTTTTAATCACAGGTAAATATGTTCAAGGAGCCGTCCCTGAGTCACTCGCAATTTTGCTCCCCTTTGGCAATGTTTGCCTTACTTCATCCATTACTAATGTCATGGTTTGGGCTAATGGAATGAACAGAAACAGAACTGTATGTGTAAAAAGATTTGGCCCAAGTTGAGAAAGACAAAGAGATTATCTGTCATGTGAAAAGTTTCGGAGCCAAAACAACGTGTTGAATAATCAGCAAAAATAAACGTCAAATGATTGCAATAATTGATCAATTTTATCAGTTTTGGTTTCTTTTACTGCTTTCTAACAAAAATAGAATATATACATTAACTGCCTGATCAAAAGCAAATTAAAGAATGTAATATTTATTTTTAAGTAATCATTGCAACAGCAACCATGTTAAAGATTAAATGACTGCATGGTTAACAGAAAATCCGAGATGTTGAAAAAGACAAATTTTCTCGAACTTCCTGCATAATTATCACCCTGTTGTTGAATGAATGAATTATGATTTGTACCTTATGATGCAAACTTGCCAACTTTGAGTAGCAAAAGGTTGGCACCTTAAAGAGGTTACTGGGTTACTGGTAACTATTGATATTAGACCAAATACAACAGAGATAATATTGTTAGAGGATCCCAAAGCATTTACTAATGAGCATATGTTACTCACCTAGAAAATGTAGGACCAGAGCACCACAACATCAGACAGCTGTTATGCTAATATCACAGATGGCTGAAAAGCCTTTTAAATGTGCTGCTTATAAAAAATGGCTAGCAATAAGGGGAACATAGAAAAGCATAAGAGGGTGCAGAGTTTACAAGGTGAAACAAAGTATGGACGGCAGCTTTAAACCGTACCAGACCTGCCTGCAAAATAAACAGGAAACACATGGCTGGGACAGATGGGCTAACGTACTAACAGGCAGAGGCAGCAGCCGCGGGGTCATTTCACCTGTGTTGTTTCAGCCTAAACACACTGAAATGAGGTTGTATCTTACTGTAGCATGTTTGCATAACTATAGCAACAAATCATAAATCAGACATTAACAACCAACCACAACTCAAGGCAGGTCTGAGTGGCGGGTTTCCCGATGGTCTGAGGCGCTTACGTAGCCACAGGGCTTACATTCAGCTATGAGCTATGGGGAGGTTATACCGGACATCTGCACAGCACAGTTTTTTCTATGCTGCACTAGTCCCCTCCCACAAAATTTCTGATCATTATGTACGCTTCTGCTCACCGACCATCCCACCCCACCCACTCCCACAGAGATGTTCATGACTATTAAGAACATTGTGTTCTATCTGTCCTGTCCAGCAGATTTTAGTAATCTTAACCAGTTCTCATGCATTAACTTAGATGATTAATAAGGGACACACACATATAAAAAGCAGATGAGCTTCAGGACCTAATGATCTGAAAGCTGTGGATTTGTTGTTGTCCAGAATTATTATTTTCATTACCTACAGAGCACAAAGCATTGTCACATTTATTCATTAACGCTGAAATGGGTTGTTTTTGTTCAGCTGGGACCAAACACATGAGGGTTGAACATCTCACTTCCCTTCATACCACAGCTGCACTTAAAACTTCACTCTCAATTACCTACTTCTTCTAAAGAAGGCAGAGGAGGACATGCTGGTCAAAAACCCATGCAGCCCTGAGCCAAACATGTGTTTGTACACAGAGTGCAGATGACAGGTGACAAGGCTACGAGGCCTGAGGTGACATTTGGTTAGGTTTGCATTGGTGTGGCTCATTTGTGAGCAATAAAACATATTTCTGTCTCACACTATTAAGGAAGACTAAGCTTAAACCCATTTCTTCTAGTGACAAACTGTTTTGTAGAAACTGTTGACTCACTCTAAAAAGAAACACATTTTATATCATCTGCTTGACGTCAAAGGTTAGACTGTATTGTCAATGTCAATATCAGGAGGAAATAAGCAATGGGAACAAAAAGAACATGAAAGAAAGCAGGAGAAAGAGGGGAGTCAGTGTGAATGAGAACTGGAATTCAGGACAGACTGTAATAGCCAGAGGGTGGGGTCTCACCTCCCCCAAGTCAGCCAACAGGAAACAAGCCAAGAGGATAATCAATAACAGTGACTGCCATTTGACTCAGGCCTTTCTACAGTACACGACATGCTCTTGAGCCATTATTTATGCATTTAGGACCAACCCTAGTAAATTACACAAAACTGAGAGCTTCAAACACTCTCTTCTCTCTCCCCGTACCAACCAGCCTGTCTTATCATTTGGCCATTACGTTTTCACCAAGTCAGAATATTAAAGATAGTGGTACACATGGGGTACAGCTTGTACCCTCTGTTGTACGGCAAACATTGGCTTGTATCTAGGGTAGATTACAAGTGGATATGTATAAGTAGTCATCTTAAAACGCCATCAGTAGAAACAAAATAGCATGGACTAGCTGTATCACATAATTATGTGGCTTTAGATTCCCTGCACGTTATCCCCTGCTCTCTCTGGTCTTACTACAGTTTCTGTCGGAGAGAAATAACTGCTTGTGCAAATGTACATTTGTACATAGGAAACTGACGCATGGCACAGTACGATGTTCAGAATAATTATTAGAATAAATTGCTCTTCTCTCTCCTACGGTCTCTAAAAACTAGCCAGCGTGCAGTCGTAATTGCAGTTTCACAGCAGAAATTAAATACTGGCAGCTGATTTGCTCAGTGCCATGTGAAGTGCTGTAAAAGCAGCAACCTCACCAATGGTCTGGAAAAACATGGGAGAGTTGTAGGAGTTTGTTAAATATGCACTCCATGACCTCTTCATGATGAATATTCTAGAAAAAAAGATTAAAATGTTCTTCTGGCTTTGTGCCTGCAGACCGATTGACAGAAAACAAAAGTAGCGTACTGTGTGTTTTCAGCCTTTATCCGATGGGAGGTATTGTACATGAGAAACAACTTTACAGCATATGATTCCTTAGCTAAAGGATTGTGTATAGGTTCTGTTGTCCACACACTAAAGTTCACGCCTGGGTCTTGAGAGGGTGAGTCATGCTGTAGTCAGTGCAGAGAGATGGGCTGCGGGTGTCCAAATTAGAGAGTGTGTGTTACTCCTAAGTTGCTTGTACAACAATAGGAAACGTGGCAAAAAATTGCGAAAAAAAGGACTGAACAGAAAAGGTTTTTAAGTAAAGCCAGTCAGTTATGTGGAGAGGGATTGTGGGAAACAGAAGAAAGACTGGGCCAAAGGGAAATATTAGCATGGAACAAAAATTCATGTACTCCCCTGGCAGTGGCGAGAGAGGGGAACCGTCACCTCATGCAGCTGGTGGAAAACAAGAAAGCCTTCCCTAAAATTCCCAGTCTTCCTCACACATTATCCACCCACACATCACCCATAAACAGTTTTTCTGAAAAATATAGGCAACAGTAACTTGTGTGCTGAAGCCAAATGACCAGTTTGCACTCGATAATGTAAGCAGAGTCTGGGAACGTCTAGAATATTGTCCACGCAGGCTGGATATGTCTGATGCGATTAGATATCTCATTTACGTGTGCTAATCAGCCACCTGACAGAGGTAAATCTAAAACATCTGATCTCACCTGCCGTGTCCTCCTCTTCTTCATTCAACACATTGTTGTCATCCACATCATCTTCTTCATTGCCATCTTCTGTCTTTCTCGTACTGTCCTTCACCGGGACCACAGTGAAGTTGGTGGGCATTTTTACACCATGTGCTTCCGCTCGATGTCTCCTGTTTGTCAAACTCTTTTCCTCTCCCTCTATGTTTCTCTTCTGCTCTCTTTCTCTCTCCCTCCGTCCAACAGCTGTCACTCTTCCCTTCTTCACTCACTCTCTTCTTTTATCCGAGTCTCAGCTGTTTGCTTTTTTGTTCTGACCTACCGCCGTTTGTGTGCTTAACTCTGCTGGACAGACATCAGATCTAACTTCTGAGTTTTTGTTCCTATCGCTAGAATTCCGCTGTACACCCATGTGACCCCGGCCCCCCTTACTACACCAACTATCCAAATAAGGAAGACCACGAATGCCCTGCCCAATAGAGGCTGTACACACAAACACACACTAGCACAAAATGACATGGTCATGAGTGTGTGAGAGCATATATACTGCTCTCTCTGTGCCCGAGGTGAAGAGTTTTGCCCAGGAATGTCGTTCTGTTTCACACACAACAAAAGCCGGCAACGTCTGCCTTTGTTCAAAGAGAAGAGGAAGCTCAGCGCTGCTCCAATGAAGGGAATTTTCACACACACAAATACACAGATATATGTTTCCTCACTTCCTATGCTGTGTTATTTGACCCCTGTGTATAGTCAGTGGGGAGGGCTGATTTAAAGACGTATGCCGGCCCAGTTTATGAACACATCAACAAATGGTTAACTTGTGCAGTGCACATGTCACTGCCAATGTTAGTACAAAAATACATGTAGAATGGGGGAGGGGGACCTGACATGACGAGTGAGTCAGTGTTGATCTGCTGCTCTTATCTGCTCTTCTTCATTCATTCTTATCTAAAATACAATTCTGGCCGACTCAAAGCCTGAAAACACAGGCTAACATTTTTCCAGCATGGAGAACTGGGAGGGTAAAAAGAATAAAAATGAATCTATTTGTTGTCCATTACTAAACAATGAAAGACACAATTGCTTTATCATGGCTTTCTTGTTATTGCTTATTCACTGTTCTCGCAGCTTGTGCAGCTGTGCATTCTGTGTATAGCCATTATTCAGCAGTGTATTTCTGCCCATGTTAAAGCCAGTAAAATGACCTTACTGCTAATTTAAAAACAAGTCATTTCCTCTGGGTAAAGCTGCAATCAAAGTGATATGAAGTCCGGATATCTTGGGAAATGGTTGAAATAAATCTGTTGGGGAAAAAAGCTCCAATGTAGGAGGCAGCTTCAAGTACTAACTACTTTCTCCAGGAAGTTGCAATGTTGCAACTGAAACTAAATATTTCAACAAATGATGGATTCTTACCATTTGAAACATCAACATAATTTTTTGAAATGTCACAATATCTGGAGAGCTAACCAACTTCTTTAAGATCCCCAGCATGATGATGTACAGGATCAATAAAGGCAACAGACGGGTGGGGGGCTGCGGGAAACAAGAACAAGGAGGAGAAGGTGGAACTGACCTCACGACAATAAGAGACTAGCAGAAAATCTGTGTTGTTTATGGTTCTTTTGGCTTTTAACAAAACAAACAAAGTGCTCCTTCAGAAAAGCATTAGCACAATAATTTTTTATTTTTCTTGACAACAAAGAAATTAATAGTAGTAGTATATATTAATATGCTCCACCTCTAGACTGTGCACTACCTATAAAATGGTCTAATTTAGAAAAAGTATCATATACTGTAATACAGTACAACAGTTTCTTCAGAACAGTTTGTCAGCAAATAAGTCCAGCATATCAGAAGTATTTTATGGAGACAGCAGGTCAGGTTTCAAGGAAACATCCAGTAAGTGGGTGTGTTTGTTGGATCCAGGCAACATGCAAACCAAAGCTTCAGTGAACATGACTGGTACCTATTGCATTAAACCATCTACCATTTCTAAAATGTCAGGGCAGGACAGTACTAATCAATACAGAGATATGAGAACTGACTCTCACTAAGTTATTATGGTGCTGCTGAGGTAACAAAGAGGGCATTTATCCACTCTCTCCTGAGTGGATGAGGAGTGATATAACTGGCATGCACTGATTAAGTGGCTAGACACTCAGACTGCTTCTCATGGACGGCCAGGGCATGCATGCCTGGAGCACAATGCCTTTTGTATGAGACTTCCCAACAACTCACATAAAAAAATGAAAACTGGGTTAAATGCTGTGACATAAGCAGTTCTCACAGTTCTCATAGTTTAATTTTGGGCAGAATGTTAGCAGTCAAAGACAATGTACACTGATTAAAATATCTGCTGTAATCAAAGCATTTTTTAGCTCATATATTGTACACAAATGACAAGATGCTCGCAAGATCCAGCAGCGCCGATTGGAGGAGGGGAGATGCACAGAAAGTGATTTATGAATAATGATGCAACAGCTGCAGTAGCTCCTCGTAACATACTTATAACCAATCTTTAATTTATTGAATGATGACTAATAAAAGCTACTTAAAATTCATTAGTAAAATGCAAACAATAGACCAATATGTGGTGGCTAGCCACCTTCACCAAGCCTGGCTCAGGAAGCTAGTAATTGACCGAATGTCTAGTCTCAATCTGTTCATATCATTCTTCACATTATTCTTGATAGACGAGCACTAGCATAAGCAGCTCTCCTAATGCCAAGTATTAATTGCTCCAGCTGGACACATTTTTAACTATTTGAGGTTTGAATCTAAATGCAGCCTTTTCTTAACTCATTGTTATTTTGTACCACATAAGTTATTTCCATCAGAGGGTTTGTTTATTGTACAGGGGAAAGAGTGAATCCTCCAACACACACTGTGGTAGGAATTCCCAACGGAAACCACGGAATGTGGAAGATTTTCTATTAATGTTTGACTTTTGTGATGACTAAACCCAACAATATAGTTTAATTGATAATTTACTAAGGCAGAAAATGTGCAGGTCAACACTTTTCATCCAAATGTAATAAGGATGATGTCATGTAATAAGCGGTACGGTTAACTGCTTTTTCAGTGAATCTATGTAATGTCAGAAAACAGTGACAATTGTTTATTGTTAAATCTTTTTTGTCTGACCAACCATAAAACTAAAAAAAAAAAAAAACAGATCACCCCTGCAAGAACAATATAAAGTTTGTTTATGGACACTGTATATGGTGTATAAGACATACTGTACAAAAAAGGGATGTATTAATCTTCCCAGAAAAACAATGTGCAGCTAGACTGAACTTTTTCTCCGTGTGCTCACATTTCTCATCCTAAAAAAGGAATATTGATCATAAAATGGAAGATGAGAGGAGCCATGCCAAGGACACAAGGCACACAAGGGCCATCAAGATCTATTTTAGGGGTGTAGCAAGTTCCCAGGCTCCCAACATGGGGACAACCCTAAAAAGTTTGTTTAGATCTGCTTCTTTATGTCATTATTTCTCCTAGATAAACTAGTGTATTATTATGTCTTAATACAGATTATGTTAATATTTTTGCCCTTTTACAGAAAAGAAATACTCTGGGACCAGTATTTCTTTCTTTCACATACTGCAGTTTATGCTGCTGCCGTACTTAAATGTATATTGTTCTCCAGGACTTGGGCCACAGCAAAAGTAAAAACGGCTCGTCAATTCTGACAGCAGCACTTTAACAAAGGCAGAAAGCATCAAACGCCAGTCACATCACTAGTCCGCTGAACACAAGAGCCTAAATGAAAACACTAAGGCCCCACCAGTAGCTGGTAATGCCATCTGCAGGGGAAACAAGGGAGAACAACTTCCCAGAAAGACCATTTACACAGAAAGAGAATGTGTAAAACTATATGAGGTAATGTAAAAAATTCAATATATACATTTTAAAGAAATCATGGTGGCTTACAAACAACAATATGCTCGTTTTATCCAGTCATGTGAGTTTGGGTCACGATGTTTGTCACATGTTTCCACATCTGTCGGCTACTTCCTCCTGCTCTTCAAACGGCATCGCATGATTCTGACTGACAAAGGCCAGACAAAAGACAGCATTTGATATAATATACTGTACTTCACTGACTTAAGTGTACGCAGAAAATTACATAACATTACCTACCAAGCACTCATTTTCCTGGCCACTTGTTTAATGTAAAGCCAATGTCTTTCAGTAGTTTATCTCCTACTAACTTTGGATAATTTTTAATTTTTATTTTTATCTCCTATCATGATGAAAGGATACAGCTGAAAACTAGTAATGACACACTGTTGCCCCCATTTGTTCATGTTCAGAAGTACACAACTTACACCACCTTTATGACAAAATCTGAAAAAATTACCTTTGCTATGATTTGTAGCAATGCAGACAAACAGGTTGCACTGCAATCTGCCAAGTCGGCCGTCACACCTTGCAGTATTAAAACATGTAATTAGGCGTAAACTGGCAAATGGAAAGATCTGTTTTCACAAGCCCTGACTGAACCAAAAGGCCTGCTGTAATATTCAGTCAGACTTTCCTAATGTCAGACTCTAAAACGGTGACTGAACGTTTGTTTTCCTTTGTGCAACATTTCCATGACATTGTTATAAGCCTGTGTTAAAGACGAAATGCTGGGGAAAATCTATATAATGAAGATAAATCATGTGAAGTCCCACTGGACACTTTCAAAGTTAAGTATAGTAGGTAAAGACGACTCTGCATGTTGGAAGACAACGAAGGTGATAACTGCACACCTTAGACATCTCGGGTAAAACCCCACTGGCCTGCCAGTCACGTTTGTCTTGGCACATGAATAAGCTATTAGCACAAACAGTCTTTTGCTCAGTTGCTTTTTAGGCAGATCACTCAGTCATGTCACGAAAAACACTAAAAATAACTGAAGCTTTCCGTGTATCGGCTCAATTGCTGGCATTTAACTAAATCGCAGTCCTTGAATGGATATAACGGGTTGGGTTCTTATTCACAGACAAGCAGAACACGATACTCACGCAATGATTTTCTATAAACATTTCTCACATCGGACATCTACAAACACCAGCACCAAATAACTCGGAAGAATAAGTTGCAGTTGTTGTAGTTATTTGCTTTTTGCAGCATTATAGCCCAGAATTGAATTCACATCTTTTACATGAATAAAAAGTGAACATAAAATTCACAGAGGCTGCATGTGTTGCAGGGTTATTAAGGAAGCCATACCATTACCTATTTTAACACAATAATTGATACCAGCTGCCAATCTACAACAGTTTTTTGTTTTTTTTTTTGCTTTGGTTTGATTATTGCAATACAAAACACAATACGTCCCAAATGACCCGGTAAATGTCTTACTTAGCCTTTCACACACTGCTGACCAAGAGCTGGAAAACCCCATGACTTCAAACAATAACTATACTGTAGAGAACCTCCTGGGGAAAAACTGGTCGTGTAGTTTTTCCCCACATCTGTTCACTGTCTACGCAGCAGCAGTGGCTTTTAGCTGTTAGTGTTATCAGTCTGACAACATGCATTGTATGTCTGGAATAAACATTCGCTGCACTTTTATGTACAGAGCCTGAGGAGAGATAAGAACAGGATTTAAGGTTGATTACTGTTTCCATATCCAGTATTTCCAGGGCATTGATTGGTTAACTTTGTGCACAATATTATTTAGAGATGTCCCAGTCAAATGTTTTTGGCCTCGATCCTAATTTGAGTCTTTTTAATGATTTCTGCAAACTGTTCTGATTTATACTTAAATGTTAAAAATCTCTAAATAAACTAGAATATGCTATTTTTGACAAGCCAATTCATCAGTATTTAATTTAATTAATTTATTTATTTATTTGATAAGGACAGTTCATATTAATAAACACCTGTACTGATTCAAGAACAGATTTAAATATTTTGTTTTATAACCAAAAATGCAAATTTGTATCCATAGTCCCTAGGCAGGTAACACAAACACATGAAAATTAAACATACACAAAACAAATAAAGAAGGAAACACACATACAAAAGACAGACACAATGAAAATCAGTTAAAAATAATCACATGACTGGTTTCCATTGAGCCACTGTTTGAGTTGGGTTTTAAAAGTGGGGAATGTGGGACATTCTCTAATTGCGAGTGGAAGACTGTCCTACATTTTACTACTCTTCAACTACATTTTGTCCAAAAGCTCCCCTCTGGAGACCACCCTTCTCTTGACGTCACTAAAAGTCCTCAATTTAAAAAAATCAAGTTTTAAAGGTCTCAAAACTCAATAAATTATATTTAATAAAAATATTACAAGGGTGAAATCAGAGCGTTTTTTATCGAGATTCTATTATTTGAAGTGTGTTTACACCAGTTAAAGACCAGCTTGTAAACAGTACTCTATGTGTGGCAGGATCATAGAATGCAGGAACCTACTGTTAGAAATGGTCTGGTATGCTTAAAGTTTTGGAGATTACATTTCACTCTGTTTGCTACCTTTTTGACATGAATTTTGAAATTTAGTGTAGAATCTAATGTCACACTGAGATACTTGAAATAATTCTTAAGTTTATAATTTAGTTTGTTGAGATGCCTCTTTGCATTTTCAGTAACATCCATCTCTAGTAAACTAGAAAGTTCATAAAGATAAACTTTGAAATAATACAAATTAAAGATTAACTGTGGGAATTTTGACTGAAATTGAGGGGGAAAGTATATTACATGAGACAATGGTTATAGAATATCCATAGTAATCGTTACCAAAAGATGTGTCACAAAGTCTTACAAATGACTTATCTTCATTAACATTAGTGTTTACTCACTAGCTACCTCTAAAAATTGTAGTAATGTATTCTTAGCTTCTGGCCCAACACCACATGACCTAAACTCTGACATGCAGTTATGAAATGCAGTAAGTGATGAAAGCTAAACTTAATGACATCTGGAAAACCGAATTTGAAATGAATCAGATTTAATGAGTAGATCTGATAGTGGATTTAGATTCAATAAAGCTGTCAAACTCAATGAATTCATGCATGAGTCAAAAATATCCAAAGATAACTTGCACTGCAGTCTGTTCTACTGTATGTGGCATTTGCGTGTTTTGTACTCTGGTTTCTCGTCACATTCTTTTCACAGTCTAAAGGACATGCAGGTTGACCAAGGACTAACTGCTTGTCAGAGTGGGTGCACAGCAGGAGCAACAGCATGGCAGGCTGTAAACAGTACGATTAAATCAAGCAGGTCAATAACTGATAACTGATACTACAGTAGGTATACACATTTGTGTATACTGTATGCCAGAAAGTAAGTAAGAGGTAATTGTAGCACAAAAATGCTAAAGTAGGTTTGAGAATATCTCCAGTGTCATTTCATATTTTATCCACTGGTGAGAACTGACAGCTTGATGTTTAAGCTGCATGGAGCCATATCAATATGTGTTTATGTATGAGAACATGCCTAAAATAAAAGTAAGTTTATATTTTAAGTTTGCCCCTGACCCTTAACATGGCTTCCACAACATTCAACTCTGGAATGTACACACATGCTGACTATAATGAGTCAACAGCTGAAGCTCTGTGTCAGACCCCGAGGTCAATTTCTGTCAGCAGAGTAAAAACTAAACAGAGGCAGCACAGTAAATAAATGTCTGTTTGCCTAAAGTAAATGTGACAAAAATAAATGTATAGTGGAGCCATTAATATTACAGAAACTGTCAATGGTTTTGTTACCTGACGATCTAAAGTTACTGAATATACAAAAGTTATTTTTTTGACAGATTCAAGTTTTGCTTCTAAACAAAGCTCAACAAGTTAAGGGGATAACCTACAGGTTTTGTATTGCCTTCAGCTTACAGCTGTGTATTTACAGTTGAAAGTGACACTTGACAGTCTCCCAAGGCAATTTTCAGGCACAGGCCACCTTGGGGGAGAAAAAAAAGGAAAATAACTTGAATATAATATTGCAGTTCATTTTACTCATGTACACAGCAATTTATAATCAAATGTGGACTGAAGTTTGTGCTCAATTCTATTGATTCAGTCAAACGGTAGTATGGTTCTGTCTTTATGCGGGGCCTAATGTGTACAATGAAAATTGTCAAATTCAAGAAGATTATCTGTTATAGTACATATTGTATTATAAAAATGGCCAGAGCAGCCATAAGTGAAAGGCTCATATTAGTAAGACATGTAGTACAAAATTGAAACCGAGTCTGTGATGCAGAGACACAGAGACACAGCTGAACAATAACCTGAGAATATTTAAGATACAATGGTTAATACAATGATTAGATCATGTTTTTTTCTTCTCCTAAATATGACATCTCTTATAATTGTGGTTAAAACAGCATAATGCTTGTGTATGTCAATATTAAAAATTTTAAAATTCTAAAATAAAAAAGAAATACTCCTACAAACAGACATAGCAAAAAAGGTTCAATAATTATTGTCAAGTTTGGCCACCAAGTGAAACCCCATCTCAACCTCCATGTGTCTGTGCTTCTCAAAGCTCAGCTTTGACTGCATCACCTTTTTGGTCTAGTGGTGTTCGTTTTGCCTTGGACTCAACTAATCTGACATCTGTACCTCCATGTGTTTCCCACCTTGGATACATCACTGTTCCATACGCCTTCTCATTTCCATCTGAGAATGTAATTCCCCATGGCTTTCAGTTGGTGTAAGACCTCTGTGGAATTTTACCTGGCCAAGCTTAACATATTCCTCAAACAGTTTGATGGCCTCCTCTTGCAGACCCTCTGAGAATGGCTTATCCCATATCTATTGGGCCAGTCCTCCTTTCACAAGATTATCTCCTTTCTGCTTGGCGGTTGTGGATCATAGCCCCACTACTTGGCTCAGCAGTTCTCTTCTAGTCAGTGGGTTTGGAGTCTTTTAGTTCTACTTCTTCGTGTCACAGGTCTTGGCATGTCAACATCTTTCTTTTCCTCCTTGAAAAATTGATTGAGGTCATCATATAGAGCTTATCCCTCAACAAGATACCCAATACCTAAGGCCTTGTTGTTTTCATTGTTCATTTGTCTTGGGAAAATCAAGGGTTTGCTTTTCTCAGCTGATCCTCTTGTTTCTAGGTTCTTAGCTGTGCTCACTGACCTCCCACTTTGCCCTGACCGGACCCATGGTTTGAGAGAAAACCTACCAACCTTGAGGATCCCTCAACCTCTTCTGTGAGCTTGTCTAGCCTCTCTATTGTTGTGGGATGTGAGTATGTCATCTACATAGGAGTTCTCCTCCAAGACTCTGCACATCTGAAGTATGTCAGAGAGCCATTGCAGCCGAGCAGTTTCCCGCACTGCTACCTCTGCTATGCACCCAGCACGGCAATCACCAATGTTAACTCTGGTAATGGATACTCTTCTATCTCCTCATTCTCACAGTCTCTCCAGAGGAATCTGTGGGGATGCAGTTCTCATTTGTCCAATCAGACAGAGTTGTACAGAGTTTTTGTTATATCTTCAAGGACAGCATGTACTCTGCTCCTGACCCCTCATGAGCACAGCTCTGATGGGATTGGTCCCTTTAATTGAAGATCATTTATACTCACTCATTTTAACCTCTGGCTATTGCTCCACACCAGGCGGACTGGAGATGTCACTGAGTGGGTGTTGGGTGCTACCAAGTGCTGGTCCTGTCCAGTCTTTATTTATCTCATTTGTCAGCTTTTTTGCCGCTCCCCGCTCCAACATCTCATGCACCTGCGCTGTATAGGCAGCATACCATTGTGGCTCTCTCTCTCTGCCTTTCAAAAGTGGCCTGTACTCCACTCCTATTGTTGGGAAGAGAGGTTGGATCCTCTATCCAAGGATATCTTGCATCCCAGTGAGGAGACATACAGTGATCATCTTCTGAGACATAAGAAAGTCCCTTCTGTATGACTTCAAGCTCTCTTTCCTCTGTTAGAGTCATCATTTCCCCTCCTGTTTAGCAGTTACAGTGGTTCCAATTTTTTGCCCTGCATTGGCAGTGACCTTCATTAGCATCCTAATAACAGGAACCTCAGAAATCTCTAGGAGTCCTAACTGGTTACTAGAACTGTTCTTTACCACTTTAGTGTTAGTGGTGAAGGCTTTCTTGCACCTTTCTGCTAGCTCTGGAGAAGCCTCACTTAAGAACTTCACCTGCTCATCAGTTAAGTCGCTTTGCTGTCTACCACTTCTATGTAGTGAATTTTGGTTAACAGAGATTTGGTTTCCCTTTTCCACTTAGGGGGTTTTTGCTTTCTTGGTTTGTTTTACTGTCTTACCTCATACCTTTGTAATAAGCGATTTTATTTATTTACTCCTCCTAACATATAGTGAGTGATTTGTTTTTTGTCTGTTAATTTCTTTACTTTTTCCCCTCCTACACCTTCTGTTTATATGTGGGTTTATACCTCAGGCTTTGAATTTAGTTTCTTTAAACAAAATCTTAGTTTGCCCTTATCTCTGGTCTCGTGGTGACTTCTGCTGTTGGATCTTTAGTGGGTTGGACACTCCTGAATTTCCCCAGAATTTCTTGCAGAAGAAAATTTTGTCTTTATGCCTGTTATCCCCACGTACAGCTCTCTAAGGTAAGCATGTTTTTTGTTCCATTTCTTCTCTGCCTGATGCATTTGGTTTTTCTGTCACTCTGTTATTGTGAGCTGCTGAAGTCTCTCAAACATGTTCTCCTGTTTCTTCAGGAATTTCACAAGATTCATCAAAATGGTTATCCGACGTGACCACATTGCTGGCATCAAGCATACAAGCCAGTCTTTCTTAACAAATTCTGGTAGTTTTCTTTCCAAGGATTTGATTACCAGTGGATTTTTGATGGCACCAATGTTTCCAAGGATCTGTAAGATCTGTGAGTGCTTTCTCCATAGTCTGGATTAGATCAATTACCTTCCTATGTTGATTTCCCTTTACAGGAGGAATCCTTACCAATTGTGGTTGTATTTCCATACCTGTTCTCCAGTATTCCGAACATCTTATCAGCTGTGCTATAAACTGACAGTCTAAATTTTTAGATGATATTTTCGTCCACACTGTCAAGGAGTTGAATCTTTTTTACCTCTACTTATCCAGTTGGTTCTCCTTGCCTCTGCAGACTTTCCCAGTCATTTTTCCAGCAGTGAAAGTCTCTTTTATGGCCAAACCATTTTATAGGTTTGTTCTTCCCAACTGCTGTAATGGGCACTCCTCTCTGTCACTGGGGTGCTCTGGACCCTTTGCATCTTTTGGAATTTTTCTTGCTCTAGTAAGCTCTCCTTTTCTTGCTTCAAGCTTCTTTTTAGCTGCCTCTAGCTCCCTAAGTGGTTTTTGGAAGCCAGTTTTCTCTGTTTAAGGAATCTATAGTTTCCGGTTTAAAAGAGTCTTCACAGTCATTAATCAACTTCTACAGAAGGGTTAATTGCATTTCATAGGCTTCACATTTCACACTGTCTACTACAAGTAAATGCATACTCACAGGTTCTTTCTGCTTCTATAAAAGCAGTTGTGTCATTTCTTCCAGCCCATAGTTTCTCCCCTGATGGCTTGAACAGACCTTTTCAGCTAATGAAACCTTGCTTCACAAGTCAATGGTGACCTTCTCAAATTTAAGTTGGTCATCAAACAGTAGCTCAGCACCACCATCAGACTTAGACTCCATGTCCACCCACAAAGCAGTCCTGTAACTCCTCATTGGCATCAATGACCCTCTTTGTCACAACAGAAAGATTCATGGACTCTTCTTCAAGCTCTGACTTGGCCATATCTCTTGAACTGCAGATGGGAAAGATGGGTTTTCTTGTAAGGCAGCTCTTTTCTGCAGTCCGTTCCCTTTTGCATTGGTCCAATGTTTTCTCAGCAGCTTCCTTTGCCATGTTGCAAGGTTTGAGTATTTAATCTTACTTAACTGCCACTTTATCCTCTCTGTACCAACAGTTTTTTTCTCCTTGGACTTTCAGAAGGCCTTTAAACTTCACGTCCCGCTGCCATATACGTGGTTATCAAATGTCAAGTTTTCTGGGGGGTTTTCTTCATCAACTGCCCAAATTTGATAAAGGCAAAAACCAATCACAGGAGATGCAGCAATAACTCAATTTCTTCTGCTTTTCCCTCATTTAATGATGCTTTCTTCAGTAAACAGTTGAATAAGGTTGATACTGAAGTAACAGTCAAAATAGTTAAAACAGAAGAAAGAGGTTAAAAACCTTACAAAGAAACATATGTAAAGAAAAAATACAATGAAACATCATATTATTGCCATCAAACTTATGGACCTGCACTAATGTTACAGGAACAGTTAGTTAACCAAATGAACATACCAGTATTTTATACAGTACGTTTTTAACGCACAGCCAGCTTACACACCAGTGACATCCCGATGGTTAACCACACTGATGAAGCATTCGCT
Organism: Channa striata; assembly: GCA_033026295.1. Classification (NCBI taxonomy): domain Eukaryota; kingdom Metazoa; phylum Chordata; class Actinopteri; order Anabantiformes; family Channidae; genus Channa; species Channa striata. Next base: position 1,091,402 of record CM065169.1, read on the forward strand.
TCTTATTCCAGTTGAGTTAAAAGAGTACAACAGATTTTTCAACACTTTCAGGGTAAATTCAGCCTACAACTCTTATCTGCCTCTGCTCTCTGCTGCAGTCAGTCTTTCATTTGCCCTTATGTTTGTATTGTTTTGTATAGAAGCAGCAGACTGGGAGGCCAGGAGCTGAATTAGTGGATGCCAGGCCCCAGTTGGTCTCCATGTGCTGACTGCTGGACGGGGAGAAGCAGATAAGACCCAAAGTGTTTGCCTTTTTAAAAATGAATGCACACACATGCATGTTAAAATAATGCTGTGTGCTGAGGACATTCTGGAGACTCGCTCTACTAACCTTTATCTATTCATACTGACCCAAACTCAAATTATTACCACATTATGACTATCCTGAATAACCTTTGACTGCTCTGGATCCTCTGTTAACCTTTCCATTGGTTTTTCCCAATACATCCGTTTTGAGGGTTGTAAAGTGTAGTAAAATACGTCAAACAGCCGCAGACATTTTACATTCCCACATTCACACACACTCAGTTATCTCAGAGACCTTCATACCTTGACATTTCTGTCTCTCCAACAGATGGCCTACTCTATGTACTGTGTGGCATTCAGATTTACTCTGCTCACACTCAAAACTGTCTGTGTGCTCTCCTGTTTCCTATGCTCAACTTCAAAGCCCCCTCCTCACATTCAGCTACTGCTGCTCGCTTACCAAACTTCTGCGCTTGGATCTCTGTGCTGGCTTTCGGAAATTGTCAACCCTATCAATTTCCAGCCAATAGGATTTATGCAGACCAATCACGTAACAGGGGACGAGAACACACACATGCTACTAGATTTAGCCTTAGCATTATCCTGTATATCTACGAGTGAACACAGACAAGCTTAAGGCTGCTGCTTTACATTCCCAGAGTTGTACAACCTGCTATGAAGGAGAACACGCAGAAATCACCGTGCAGCAGCCGCCTCCAAGTCCTTCTCTCAGGTTAGTAACGTAATTTTTTTCTAGTTTTTACACTTTTAGCAGCATAGCTAACCAAAAAAACAGTGACCTTGGACTAAAGCTACAAATGCAAAGTAACAACCAACCACACATTCTGGGTATTTATTGGAAATAATTTTTAGGTACAGAAATAGGACACACTGACGCTAAGTGTGAAGGCCTGTTACCTGAGTAGCAATGCTAAACAAAACACAACCAGGACTCCTGTGTGTTTGGTTCAGTTTTGGTTTGCTGCAAAGTTTAAATCATATCTTACTTATGCCTATTATTATGTCTGCCTCTTACTTATTTTATTACTATTTTTATTTACTATGCCAGAAGTATGTTTGTTTAATCAAACTGTTACGGTGAGGACCTGACAAACCCTCCAGAGTCTGTGTCACCGCTCTACTTCTTCAAGTTCTTCATGTTCCAGTATAATCCTAGATTCTGAACCTCTGGATGAGCCAAGCCCCACACAGACTCCTGCCACTGAGCTTCTAAAATGACCACACAGATTATGAAATATTTATGACAAACCCTTAAATGTAAGCAAATTGTTTACATTTTATGCATATGTTTTTTCATTTTATGTCCATTGAGGTGGTGTAAAAACCAAAATGGTGACATGGTGTGTTAGTTACACTTAGCTATGCTATCAAACACATTCTTTTCATGATGAATATAGCTTTTTGTTTAGGACTATGTACTCCACTCTAAGGCCATTATTTTTTAAGCTACTAGCATTAATCTTAACTGGGTGATAAAATCTACTTCTCTTTCGGCTTTTCCCAGATTTAGGAAAGATCTGGGAAATTTTATCCAACCAGTGGATAAAATAATACAAACTTTTGTTGGTCTGATGCAGTAGATTTCAAAAAGCAATAAACTAAATCTTCAAAAATGGCAATGCAACAAAAAGCAACATGAAAAGCTGATCCATAATTTCTTGTGTACATATTTTCAAACATGAAAATTGCACTTCTGTTAGACATAAATTTTTGTAAGTACTTGTACATGTAAAGTTGAATCTAATCTAATCTAATCTAAATTTTGTTAATTTTGTTTATGCAGCAGTGAAAGATATTATTTCTAAACCCTTTCTGTGGGCAGTGTTGGAATAGATGCTGCTAATATATATATTTTCACCTAATTTTTCATGAAGGGGTTTAAAAGAAAACAATAAAAATAAAATGTTTTTGAGTTTTGTTGTAAAAGATGGTTTACCTGGCATGTTTGCCATGGTATCAGAGTGAAACTACAGACTACTAGGACTCTGCAGAGACAGAAAGATTTTCTGTATCTGGTTGCAGACGGTGAAAGCCTCCCTGGAAGGGCCGCTGCTCCCAAAATGATGAAGATGTAATCTGCCAATTCCTGCCAATTGTTTTAATTTCAAAGACACCTGAAATTACTCAAACAGTTTTATTAATATAAAAACTACAAAAACTCTATATTGTTATATTGTCATTTATGTTTACACAGCAGACTGAACCTATGGGTGTCGATAAAGTCATATAGGTACTAATGCAATTATTGTATTTGTTAAGAACTACACTGAAGCTGAATGTGAGGAGGGGGCTTTATGTTGAGCACAGGAAACAGGACAGCACACAGACAGTTTTGAGTGTGAGCAGAGTAAATCTGAATGCGAGTGCATGGACAAAAATGAAAATCTTTAAAATATGCTCAAATTGAAAACAACGCTCTTGATTTATGAAAAGAAATCATCTCATACATGCCCGGGTTATATCCCAAAATAGTGAAATATGTTGCACTGTAATTTTTAGAAATTCAGAATCGGCATGGCCCATTGTGATATCAACTAAAAGGCACAAATAGCAGCTAAAATACACTAGTTTGTAATAAGACCAGCTTAAAAAACCCAAACCATTTTTTTAAACATCTTTCTGCCTGTGGAGCTGTAATTTTATGGCATTTAAAACATAAATGCTGCTGCCTCACTGTGTTCTTACAGATCAATTATGATTTTATATACATGTCACGTCTTCTATTTTTTAAAAACTATTTGAAATTATATAACATCAATAAAGGAATAAAAACAGAATATGCCACAAATTAGAAATATTAACATGTTTTTGTGCGTCAGTACTCAAAGAGAACAACATTTTTCATTGACGTTGCTTACTTCAGAATTAGTTATGAAGATTATGGATGATTATGCAATAGCACTGAAGAAAGGAAGCATATAATACTGCCAAAGTGTCTCAGTTACAACAGGGACTCTGTAAGTATGAAAGTCTTCAGGCTCTGACATCGGCCAGCCTGTGAGCTGTCAGAGGTGAGAGACGGATGGTCTCCGACTGTGTTTAAACCTGACACCTTTTGAAGACCCTTGTCCCTGTACAACCTCGTTCATCTTTCACTGCCTGCTAATCTCTTATAAATCTACGTAACATTAGTCAGAGTGTCTGAGGTAAGTGGCAGACTGGATCCCCTGCTCTAACATGAAACTGCACCATGATTTCATTAACTATTAATACATCAATTACACTTCCTGTTAGGACAGTGTTTACAGAGCATGTATTTTGTCATACAATATATTGCTAGAATATACACAATCCACTTGTTTTGACTTGTTAGTTAACTATATATTATAGAACAGTTTTAAATAAGGAGAACAAATGACCAAAACAAACTAAAACAAACCACTATAAATTCACAGAACGGTGCATGTGTTATATGTCTTTTCCATGGCGTGATAACCACAACTTCTTCTTTACAAAATGTATTACTTAACCTCACCCTAAACAGCTCTTTTGCAATCTTGATGACACAAATAATATAATGTCACAGTTCAGTTTGTTTTCAAATGTCTTATTTGTTATGTTATTTAATATAGTTTTTAAAAGACCAAATTAAGTCAATCAATTACTAGTGAGCTATGAATGTCAAGAATGTCTCTGCAGATTTTACAAATTGCAAACAATCACCCTGCACTGATGCATTTGAGCCCCCTAGTTTTGCTGTTATGATTAGAAAAATGAATAAAAGTGAGTCTTTCTAAGGAATATGCTGGTATTGGAATTATCTGCCATCACATAATAATCAATGTCACACTTCAACAAGGGATTTCATTTGGTAGAAACATGCAGTAAACTGTAAGCAAATCGATCCCCAATAAGGAAGAATATATCCCTAATCATGTATTAATTGCACTGTAATTGCTGCAGTAGAGGAAGGACATGAGAAAAGTGTGGGGACAAATTCTGAATTTCTCATTTAGACAAACGGCTCTTGAGTGAGTAAGTAAAGATACTTGCATGACTCTTTGACACTGGAGCTGTAATACAACCATTTCCCGTGACAAAAGGTCGGAAGCCACACCCCATCCAAAAACTGTGCAACAACTAAATCTTAGAGAGAGACTTTTTTCCATTCACATGCTCTAATTTTCAGTCACACAAGGGAAAGCTCATACTGTCCAGGCCTGTTTAGGAATCAAATGGCAAGACATTTTTCAATACATGATAAGATCGATACCCAGCCATATCAGTACCAGATATATCAGATAAGCAATCATGTGGAAGGGATTTTGCAGCTCTGTTTTGGCTAGACACGCAGGTAATCACCCCTACATCTCTTACTGCATGAGGCTGATACTTGTTCTGTCATAAAGAACTTCTGAAGCTCTATTATATAGGATTCAGCAAACAATACAATTACAACATCACAAGCCTAGCGTGCAGCACTGAATATTGATGTTGGACCGGACAGTTTATCTCTATGTATCAAAAGGTTTTGAGGTTGCAACAGGTGAACTGATATATGCCTTGTCACACTATCAACACAGAGTTCGACACGGAGCTCTCTCAGCTCCATGGCTTAGCTTTATCCTGATATGCAGTGTGGATGTGAGACCACATCAGCCTCTCTTAACTTTATCCAGTCTGTTCCATTTGCCACAGGACGGTTCCAATCAAATTCTACACACACCACAAGAACAATGTGTTGCAACATGGATGCACCTCACCACAACATGTGCCATGAGAGCCATCAATTCTGGAAGATGTCACCCTTTTCTCATAGTGGTAAACCACTGTCAAAAGCATTATGTCAGTGCTTAAATTAATGTTATACCTCATACGAGGAGTAATAAACTGACATGAAGGTTAAAAATAAAGAAACCTTTCTAAGCATTAATGTAGGTAGGGTAGCAGAGCAAGATCAGAAGGATATTTCGTTGGATCTAACATACAGTAACTGATTGAGTCAGTATGTCAACAGCAACACTGTTGTGCCATGGTTCACAGCCAAAAACAATATATCAACACAGTGGTCCTTCTCATTTTTTCATCTAGTTTTCCGGTTTTATGGGCTCAGGACTCACTCAGTGGGGCATGTGGAAAGCAGCACCACTCTTAGGCTAAAGGACTTCATGCGAAACGTCCCCTTTTAGCACCTCAGCACAGTAAAACAAAACATGTGCTCCAGCAATCACAACCGATCCAAACGACAGACTAGTCCATGCACACAGAGACGATCAGTGCAGATTTGACATGCCTTCCTTGGACGGCGTGCCGGCAATTATTCCACCACTTTACAACCCCCAACCTGTTGCTATAGAAGCACTTTGTTTTCGAGCAACTGGTCCAACAAGCCTTGAGGCAAAGAACTGCAGTTAAGTTACGGTTCAGAGAAAGTCGTATAGACACACAAAAAAAACCCAACAGGATCTTTACAGTAAAGTGGATTTTTATGTCTTATGTAAAATTTTAATTTCCGTTAGAAATGGCATGATCGTACCAGAGGCACAAACAAAATCATTTAAGGTTTTTAAAGTTCAACATATAAATGAATAATTACTAATTACTGTTTGGTGACACATTATTTACACTAACTTAACGCACAATGTTTCATAGCAGCATATATTTTGTGACTCATTTTATCTCTAGGTTGATACTTTGCTGTGTTTTGGGGATTTTGAAGCCAGTGTCACAACTACAGGAGGACAAAGGCCAAGATGAACCAGTGACCTACTGTAACCTGTTGTTCATTTTTGTAAGTTCCTCACTTTCCGTCTAACCACGGTGTGAATATACCATGTGCCACTAATTTATTTAATTGTCCTTAGGACTTGAAGACCCATTAACAATTTTGGCATTTCATTTTAAACTGTTTTTACCCCTACTGTCTTTAAACTGTAATTGAATTAACATTACATTAACTTGGGGGCTTTTAATTACCTTTGCACAAATGAGAAATTGCTAGATTCCAAAGTCAGGGTTGCAATGTGGTCTGTAATATTTATACTACAAATATTAAATATATTGCTTAGTCTGTGTAGCTGCTACATTGGAAGATAAATTGACAACTGAAAGTTACAGAGGATTACCTATCTAATCACCTGCTGACTGTACCGCTTATACATGTAGTCCTGGTGATGAAGTTAGAATATGGACAGCTCTTTTCAAGTATTTCTCTCTCATTCAGTGGGACAGCATGTTTAGTAACGCCAGTTTTTGCCGAGTTGTCGTATCCCTAATCAGGGGTGGGACAAGACAACACCCAAAGGTTTGCTGTGCTTTGTTTGGAGGCCCTCTAGATGAGTCCCTGGATAAAGTAATGATTAATATTGTTCATAAACACAGTACAGATAGTTTAGTCTAAAGAGCTATCTGTCCGTAACATCGCCAAAGCTGATTTACAAACATCAGATGTGTCATTTTCTAAAGTGTCTTTTCTGATGAGAAGATCACAGCCATGGATCCATGGATTTGTATTAGTCTGTATATTACCCCACCATCCCTGGAGCTGTGGTGTCCACAATTACCAGGTGACAGCACATAAACAGCAGGTACATGCACGCATACATCCAATGATAATACTCAATTATATGTCCCTGCAGCTGATTTATATGATCACACACAGACAACATACACTGAATTAGTAGCTGTTATGTTTTTTGAGATGTTATAGACTAGTTTTTCTGTTGCCCCCTTTGCACATGTCTTATAAGGAAAAAAAGAAGTTTGCACTAACGTGCTCAGAGTTGTCATCAATGAAGAAGTGCCCTGTGCTTTGTTGGGGTAGGACTGACAGCAGACCACCCTCACGGTCTGATGAAGAAGGAGTGAAGGCTGAACTCTAGACGCCTCAGATATGAAATCAGCTCTTAGATGTGAAATCAGCTCTTAGATATGAAATCAGCTCTTAGATGTGACATCAGCTGCTCAGGAACTTGTTAAAACGGCTTTGACCGTGTGTATCGTGAACGTCTGCTGATGTTCCCTGAAGGAGCCGTAAACATGCAGGTGTCCGTCATCCGCAGCTGTGACTTTCGCTTCGCAACGTCAGTGAAAATGTCACAGTTTATGCTAATACTTCAACGAACGTGCTTATGACAAAGCAAAACAATAACAATAACATATAACTGCCTTCATAACCGGCAGCCGGCAGGAATATTGGCGGGTGAAGTTGAAAAAGTACAAAAAGAGAATCTCCCTCTCCGCCGCACTAACGTTCCGTCGCCGCCATGGACGAACCCTAATCCCCCGTGAGGCGTCCGGCTCTTACCGTACTTGTTGGGCTCCCTGTTGTACTCCAGGATGGGCACCGTGGTCGGCAGGTGCTGCGGCTCGAAGACCGGGTCCTCCCACGGTTCGCTTTCCTCCGCCGCGTCTCCGCCGCCGCCGCCGGTGCCCCGCGCCGGCTCGGCAACAACCGCGTTGGCGTGCTCCCTCTCCCCGGCGACCGGGACAACCACGAACCTTTCCCCCATGTCCCTCCTTTTCCCGCCGCTCTTCTTGTACTTTTAGTGGAGGGAAAGACACGCGTCCCGGTTCAGCCCGCACGCTCCAAGACAGAGCGAAACCCGGGGACAGTGTCCACCCACCCACACACACACACACACACACACACACACACACACACACACACACACACACACACACTCAAACACACACACACTCAAACACACACACACTCAAACACACACACACACACACACACACACACTCTCTCCGATCGCAGGAACGATTACATGAGACGTGGACCCGCCCTCGCCATTCGCTAGTTGGTTGAGAGGACCAAGAAGCTGTCAATCAACCCCAAGCGCAAATCAGAGCGGCTGAAATTTCTTAATTGCGTGTAAGCGAATAAGCGTGTTCTAAAAACTGCACCAACTTTATTATGTGCGTTTCATGTTTTGCTGCAATTTGAGCAAAATATAATTTCTTTATTTTGCTATCAATACCAAAATAAAAGGGAAATGTTTCTTAATTTTCTTATGTAAGATTGAGGGAGACAAAAATAAGGCAACTAAAGTCCTGCATGTGAGACGTGCCCGTTATTATAGTGCACATGTACTGCTATGTCACAATAAATTTATCACAAGCTATTTTAATTGTCTCAAAGTGATGGGGCAATTAACACTCACTCTGTACATCCTCCGGCACTAATACCCTGCCACAGAAACCCAATAAATCATTCTAATTTAAAAAAGCACTGATGGTTTAGTCATTTACTTACACTTCGCCATAATAACGTTGGTATTTTGCATCTTTGCATAAATTGCTCTTCTATCTCGGGACAGAATTGATTCTCATGTCCCCAATCAGTTTCAAACCCAGGTCTTAACTTCCTGCCAGCTCCACAAATCTGCGCCTTTTCAGCGTGACATGTTTGAAAGTCAAACATTCTCTTCATTGTCAAAACGCACACTTTTGCATTGAAGCATTATTCTTTTTCACCAAAAGATCTTCTCTGAAACACAAATTTCTACATACAGTAGAAATTAATTAATCACATATGAGCAAACAGTAATCACAAATGAAGCAGCTTCTTTCAAATTTGTTTTATGTGTCTAGCTTTATAGTCAAATATTTAGGGCTATTTATTTGGAGTCCATTAATTATGCTGAATAAACTATTAATAATTTAAATTTTGCTCTTTCCAAGAGCCACAGCTTTAGACTTTAGAGCCAATTTCCTTCGAATGAGTGTTTGTTTGTTCTTTATGATTCTTCCCCCTCGCATGTTAATGTTTTGGCCCGTTCAAAATTATTTAAACCACCAGCTAAATGTTCTGCATTTACCATGTCTAATAGATTTCAAAAATAGACTCTTATTTCCTCTTAGAGCATCTCATCTTTCACGTAGGCCATGTCAAATACTGGGTCATTTATGTCTCAGGCATAAAAAAGTTTGTAAGAGACATTATTCTGGAAGAACTCCAGGAGACCACTCAGACAGTAATTGCTTAAAGGGTGTTTCACAGCCGTCTAAAATAGACAGCTGGCAGGAGAGTTAGTTGACCGGGGGCTGGGGGTTAAGTGGGGGTGGAGTCTTTAAGTTACAGGAAGCCTTTCAGTTCAGTTTCAGATTAAAACGATGAAGGGGTCACCAAAATGTTTTTTTTTTACAACCACTCGATTCACAAATGAAAGTTTAAGCCATACCTTCATGTGTATAATGTACTTTCACGCTGCGTTGTCTGAATATTTCTTTGTTGTTCTGTCAGAGTGGATGGAAACATCAAGGGTGGGTGCATCTCGCACAGGGCGTGAGACTGAAATAGAGTAACTTGTAATCCTCCATGTCCGTGTTGTTTTCCTCATCCACAGCTAAAGTCATCACCTCGATTCAGAATGACTCGCATGCTGGACAAAATGAAATGCAGATTACTGTCTTAAGCTGTATGAGAACAGATGTGACCTTTAAAGCGCAGCCACAGCAGCAAGGGTTCAGGGGGTGACAAATGTCAGCCTTTATCTTTACCTTCATCAAATGCATGGAGGGCATTCAGATCTGCATGATTCAAAACATTTTATGACCTCACTCAGTGTGTCGACTCATGCCATTGGGATGTAGTTTTAGGGCAACACCTTGATTTAACATCCTTTATTATTTCAAAAGTATTATAAATTTCTTTATTATCTTTATTTCTTTGTGAATAAAGTAACATATCTTTATTCATTCACCTCATCACATCATCCTATCAGCTATAAAATAAACAGGAGCGCTGTTGACGTGCTGTAAATCTTACTGGAAAATCATTTACCACCTTGCATTATTACAGTTTTGCAAACAAACAGGATGACAGCGAAGAGTCGTTAACCATGGTGCGTGTGATTAGTCTTGACTCATTCGAAATATAGATCCTCTCTTCCTGCTCTTGTTGTCAGTCCTGTGGGAGGCAGCTGAACAAATTTGCTGTGGGGGAGTTGTTGTCAGGGAGCTTGAGTGAGATACAAGACTGGGACACAGTTGAGTGGTAGTCAGACGTATTGACTGTTTTCACTTGCACTTCCAGTAAGTGACCAGGGCGCTCAGTGTTTCTCGGGTCATCAGGGAATAAATCTACATGTTCTTAAGTAACCCAGTTACTGTAAATCTGGGAACATGCAGTAGATGGTTAATCTGATTTCTCCTCCAGCTCCGACTTCAGTATAATGGAAGCATGGCTGACAAGCTTTAACTGAATAGAGATAGAAGATAGTTATTCTGTGTGTGTGTGTGTGTGTGTGTGTGTGTGTGTGTCTGGGAGCAGACGGCAGAAAAAGAGAAACGCCAGCAGCAGAGCTGGTATATAAATGTACCGCCCTGCAGTCTTTTGTCAACATTAAGATTTTATCAGTGCATTTTCGAAAAAAGACATTTGAAAAATGTACATGCTACATGATATATGATAATGTGACTGCTTGCGTCACAGTTTTGCTCTACATTTATAAACCTAAAGTGATTAGACACTTACACTGGGTGACCCTGGTACAATGTTCTCCATGGCAGTAAGGCAGATGCTCAATGGAACCCTAAAACTGCTTCAGCCGTCTTTGAGGGACCAGCGATGCCTGCATGAAGTGGACAGGATGTGGGTCAGTACTGAAGTAAGATTTTATTCTGAAACAGACCCTACTGCTGTCTCACTGTGTTTACTCTGTCCCAACTCTAATCTCAGCAGCCTAAACACATCTCTGTACAGAAGTGTCACACCTAGAGTATATCCCCATTTTCACACAAATCTGTGCCAGATTTTCAAAAAAATCCTCAAGCAATTTAAAAATATAGACTTGTGTGACAATCTTGAAAAACGAACCTGCTTCTGTAACTGTATTTGAAATTCTGCAGCTCTTTTATTTAATGACAAATCTGATTTAATCATCCAGAAAATGCAATGCTGGGGAAACCCGACTATGAAAGATTTACAAGCTTACACAGTTTACAACAACGATAGGACATTTAATTTGTGTGTGTGGGTTTGTGAAATTGTGTTATTATGATAGTTTAATAATATAAGGTGGCATTTAATTTGAACTTGAAACATTAAGCATTTATATTTTTGGCTCATATGAATACTTTTTCTGTTCTTGACTGCTAATAAATCTCTATTTGATCATGACTGTCCTGATGCAGCTGTTAGCCCCTGAATAAATCTACCAACATAATAAATGACTAATGTTACAATTCAGATAATTGTTGTTGGGTTTTTTTCAGCTCACCTTTTCAAAAAGTATTTTTGTCACTGTAAATTTAATATTGTTGGTTTTCAGCCTAAAAACTACTTTCAAATGACTGAAAAATCAGTGATGACATCAATGATTTGTTGCAGCATTACCTACACTACAAGGGTATAGTGGAAAATATTGCCCACAAGGGATGACAGGCTGAATCTGAGACTTAGTAATTATGGAAGGGGTAAAAGACATTAACGGCACTTGTTTTTGTCTGTGTGCAGATGGCTCACACTGTGTAACAAGATCCCACGGGCTGCGCTATTCATAAGGGACATGCGTGCGACTGAGATACGCAGAGAATATGAGGACGCTTTGCATCTGGACTTGTGTCAAAAAGTCACATCATGTGTGACACAAACTGTGGCTGCATGAGTGTGTAGTTGTAGCCAAGCAGCTCCATTTTTAACAGACAGAGTGTGACCTGTTCATTAACTAACCAATTGTCATTTGGTTTACACTCTTTTCTGGTTTCATTTATTACCCATTGCTGAGATACATTCTTAGAAACATCCATGTTGGCAAATGGTTAATGCACAAGTGCAATAGTCAATACAATAATCAAGTGCCCAAGGACACTTCAAAATGTAGCCAGGAGGACCAGGAGTCAGACCTCTGACCCTGTGATTGCCAGGCGAGTTCCAGCTGGCTGTTATAATCTTTCAATAACTGTGAAAATCAACATTAGATGCCCCGCAAGCATTTCTCTTTCTTTACTACTTGTATTTTTCAAATGCGAAAATATTCACATAGACTATGGATTCAACATGTCAGATTAGATGCAGATCAGCCACACAATGGATCAAACGTGCAAAGTAATTTGTGGTCTCACAGCACCCTCTGATGGATCATATTGAGGGTGAACCAGTCCACGTCTGAATAATTTTGCCCTGTCCCCAAGCTCCTACTGATGGGCTAAAAGCGTAACAGAGGCATGACATCTTCCTCTAGGACTCATAAGTCTTCATTCCAGTCATTACCAGAAACAACACCTGTTGTGATCGTGGCCCTGATGGCTAATTGGAGTTCAGTTGACACCCAACACCTTAACATCGCTGAATTATTAAACTAATAAAGAAAAAAATATTTAAATTAGCAATTTCTTTCTGTTCAATCAATCAAAATTGAAAATTCTTTAAGAGAAACCATGGTTGCCATGTCCTGCAGACTAAAGACCAGAGTTGCCACCCGGCTTGTTGTGAAGCCTGCACCTCTGATGCTGTGCTGGTTGCACTAGTGCTAAAGACGTTGGCAGCTTAAACATCTGGAAAGGCAGGATCAATGCTGAAAAGTTCATAGAGGTTTTAGAGCAACACATGCTCCCATCCAAACTATGTCTCTTTCAGGGAGGTTTTTGCAGATTTCAGTAAGACAATGCTAAACCACAAAATGCATCCATCGCAACAGCACGGCCTCACTGAACTGCAGTCCAGACCTTTAACCGAAAGAAAACCTTTGGCACATTATACGACGGAAAATCCGACAACAAAGGCCCGGGGCTGCTGAGCAGCTAGAATCCCGCACTGGACAAGAATGGGACAACATTCCTCTCCTAACACTGCGGCAACCGGTCTCCTCACTTCCCAGATGTTTACAGACAGTCGTGAAAAGCAGAGGCGATGTCACACGATGGGAAAAATCCCTTTCAACTTTTTTGAAATGTGTTGCTGCCATGTCATTCAAAATGAGCTAATCATTTTCATGAACTGGAAAAATGTGTCTCAACATCTCATATGTTGTTTATGTTGTACTGTGAAAACCTTATGGGATGATGAGATTCAAATTATTCATAAATTAGGGTGTATCGTTATGTTGGAGACCTGTCAGTAGGAACATTTTGAAACTCAAGAATTGATGTAAATGAAGTTTTTTTAAAAATCTAGTTCCAATTTTAAATCTGTCCAAACTGAACATTTTATATTTCTGCAGATATGGGAGGATTTTGTTTTCTTGTTTATCTACAGTATTAATTTTAAAAAAGTTTAAAATACATTTTATTTGAGAATTTTTCAGAGAGATCATTTTCTTAGCGAAGGTAAGTTTTTTAAGGTCTAGTGATCCTCATCACTGCACAATACTTTGCAGTGATGAGGATCATTGCTATCACAGCAAGATGGTGTACTGAATATCACTATCAGCTATGTAATGTAAAAAAAAAAAACTGTCTGGCCCTTACTGATAAAATGGACCCCCGCACCTTTACAACATTATCTGAACAGGTTGGGGTTTGATTTCTTCCTATGAATCACACTCTTCAAAACAAAAATGGAGAGAAGTACTTCAGAGGGACGTTTACTGAGCCATGATCAGGGAATTACACAAACCTCCCAGTTTCCTGCCCTTCATTTGCCCTCCCTTCCACCCCACCCAACCCAACCCCATTTTTTCTTTCCACACCAGCCTGGATTGACTGGATACATGTTACAGCTGCCTTGCTGAAAGATTAATGACTCACTAGCATATTTCCAGCTATGACGCCCATGACATATTTCAATAAGGCACAGAGTATTTTTACACCACCTAATGTAACTAAGCTTAATGAAACTATTCTGGGCTATTTTACAATGTGTCGCCGTGGGTCAGTTCCAGCTGCAGCACTAACCCTGTTTCGGACTTTCTTTAAATGCCAGTAGTTTCTGGTCTCCGGGACACACACTGATATTTATCGGAACATTTCGAATAGTTGCTGATTTCTAAGTTGTGGTAGCAGATGATAAGAAGCTATGTCCACGTTATTATATGATCCCATTTTGTTTGCCTCTGACTCTCAGTCCCTCCTGTATTTCTTTGCCTTTTTTAAGGGGTCTGTGTGTCTGAAGGTTATTCTTGTCGAGCAGGGGTGAGGACATATTTTTTTAGAAGTGAACAAAGAACACTGGGATGCTCGGGATTCCAGTGGAGACACACACGGCAATTAGATTATCTGGCTACACACAAAAACAAACACTGTCCAATGTGTTGGAGACAGCTCTATCATGGTAATATGTCCAGTTTAACCCGTGTCTGTCTTCGCTGGACAGCTGTACATGATTTCTGTCTATCCACTCTGTAGACGAGTGATGCAGAGTTATGAAGAGTAGAGCGACATGTTTTCGGCTGATCGAAACTGAGACATGCACACGCTGCTGCACACAACAGAAGGTTCATCCAGATAGATGAAATGATGACAAACACTGCAGACAAGTGCTAATTAAAAATATGTTTGATCTATGTCATCATTAACTGGAGCATGATATTAAAAAATATTTAATTAGAAATGTTATGGGTTGCGTTGTTATTTTGACTGAAAGGTAAACATATGAATCAATCATAATCTTTTTTAACATAAATGTAAAACACAACGGAAGCATCTAAATACAGCTCCCTCAGATTTCACTTTTATAGTAACGTACATAGTGACCACAGGCTGTACCAGGACACAAATGGCTGATTTGCTAAAAATGTACCCAGCAAAGTCAATGAAAATCATATCAAAATTATATAAAAATTTCTGAAGCTTTCTTTAGTTTTGGTCCCCTTCACTTTATGTCTTCCAGCTGTTTTCAAAGAAAATAACGAATCCTTTTAAACTCCATGTCTATGTGTAAATTCTCTCTGGACGACATGAGGCATGTACTTTGATACTTTAATGAACTCCTCGCTTGTTGATGTGCGAGCTACCACCAGACATATGCAGGAGGAACTAGACGATTTATTCCCTGATTACCCAAAAAACATTATTTCACTACTAATGAGGCAAATGGCTGTCACCAATCAATTAGTTTATTTAAACTAAGTCTTGGATGTTCCATGTCATTCACACATCTTTCTATCATCCACCACTGGAAATAATCTGCTCTTTTTCTGAACAGTTATTGTATGATATTCATGGCTCAGACAGGAAGTAGCTCATTCAAACATATGTGACATTTCCAAATCCAAGTCACACTGAAAGATTCACACTGAGGCTCAAATTAACGAATTTTATCTAATTATCTAGTTCTAGAAACAGACGGCTGATTCAATAAAAGTCACCACTTTAAATAGAAGAGGAAAGATCAACAAAGAAAAGAAGAACGGAAAATACACTGGTGGGACATGTAAAGTTCCCCTGAAGACATTATACAATTGCTTCCACCGGATGAACCTCTGTTATGTTTAAAGTAGGTGTCTTTTAAATCCAGATTAATTCTTAGAAGTAAAGGTTTTGCCGGGGTGTTCAGTTATATATTGTATAGTCTAACTGTCCAATATTTGACATGTGATGATGAGAATGAATATGAACATTCCCACTAGTTCAATTAACTTAGTAACGGTTGAAAAACCACCAGGTGGCAACAAATCACCACATCTCCAGTAATTCCCACTGTTTGGTTGTAGTAATGAAGAAATGTCTACATGATCATCACTTTTGATCTTTTCCGTGGAACCGCTTTATGTTGTCTTTTTCATTTGAATCTATATGTACAGTCTCATGGAATTCAGAATAATGTTTTTAAAATGTGTGAAGACCAACCGGTCAATGTTAAAGGTAAAAAAGTCAGTGTCTTCACTGATTATAGTGAAGCCCAGATGGGTGAGAAGAGAGAGGACAAACGATTGCCAACACAACTTCCAGAGTTGGGCTGTTATACGTGTAAAAGCAGCTAAGAAGGTTTAGAATGAATGAACTGGGATGTTTAGTCCTGACCCGTCACTGTGACGTCGAGAGCATCATCGCTATGGAAATAGGCAGGAATGCTTGTTAAAATCTGTCTTTCTGCCTCGTCCTCCGACGCAGTTCACTGACTAATGCGAGCGTAGCATTCCTGTAATCCCTCTTTCCGAAAGTGTACTGTAAAACATTGGCACACACTTTTACTGTGAAAGGCCCGAGAACAGCTGTCAGCGGGATTCCTCCATGTATTTACCCTTCACACACTGACCTCACTTCTGCAAAACCAGCTCCCCCCTCTGTCCTTATACTGTTATATTGCATATATGTGGTGCCGGCAGACATCTGTGACTGTTAGTACAGAAGAATTACGATCAAAAGCAAATAAAATAAATGCAACGTGAATGTTAAGGTTGGATTTAATTAGTACACTTGTAAAAAATGCATTTATAAAGAAAAAGCTGCTGATTTTCATCCTTCACATTGTAAGTATAGTTAGGTTTCCGGGGGCAACGGCACAGCCAGGTGGTATCCTGGACTGTTTGTGGGGAAGGATCCGGAATCAGGCTGTTTGCTCTGTAAAGCGGGTGTCTCCAGCAAAAACGTTCCCACCACAGGCACAAGCGGAGCACGTCGAGGGGCAGCAGTTTACAGCAGGCAGGCCGGACTCGGAGCATCCTGCATCCTGGATGCTTGCTGCTGATAAACCTCAGCCATGGAGACCCAGCCTGGGATTACCGGCGCCCACTGGGCCCCGCCGCTCTTCTCCACCCCACCAGGTTACACGGATGTGGTTTGGTTTGGTGTGATATGTTA
This sequence comes from Channa striata, assembly GCA_033026295.1. Lineage (NCBI taxonomy): Eukaryota > Metazoa > Chordata > Actinopteri > Anabantiformes > Channidae > Channa > Channa striata. The sequence continues at coordinate 1,108,298 of CM065169.1, forward strand.
ACATTACAGACATGTATCAATACGGGCAAGTTAGCATTAGTATTTTAGTGGAATATAATCCCAACAGCAAAAAGATTTTGTTTTACAACATTTTTAAAGTTAGAAAAGACAACTGTGACAGACATCGGTTGTGAAAAAAGTGTCCACAAAATATCAACATTTCCAAAAACAAAAAAAAACATTCTCTTGTTTTACATGAATTTCAATGCCTTCAAATATTGCATAAACAAGGTTATGCAGTGTTACACGGTTGGGCATTGCTCAATGAATCCAATGATAGGATGTGAGATCCTCCTGGTTTGATTTATTTCACTGGAACAAAATTAAATTTGTGCTAAATTACATTTGGAAACCCCTCCCCAAAGCATCTTTAGACTCCTGCATAAGTGCCATTGTAAAAGAAAGGCTTGTCTGTCACACAGTGACCTACGACCTCAGGTGTCCATCTCTGAACCTTGGGTTTACCGTCCATGCCTGGCCGGACGATGACGGTGCTTCTGGATGCAAGTGAAGGGTCTTCATCGAAGAAATTGAAGGGTCGGAGGAAGAACCCCACTGCGTTGCCGGGCGTCGCCGTGTTGGGGATGTCTTCAGAGTGAGGCACGTGCAGGAAACCCACTGTCACCCAGGCAACCAGGTCCTGGGCACAGGAGAGGCGAATTAAATATGCCCCAATCAGCGAAAACAGTGGTTTTCAACCTTTGGCCGATCATAACACGACAAAACATCTACATTCATGTTCACTGCTGTACCTGATTGACTAAGTCTTCATTGTTGCGGATGTAGTCCTCAAAGGACACAACTGGTTCCCAGGGGTCGTTCTGGGTGTAAATGCTGCTGCTGGAGACTTCGCTATCTTTATGGCGAGTCACTGCCAGAGGGTACCTGCAGAAAAGCAGTTCATCATTTTTTATGATACCTGTCTTCAAAACACTTCAACTCAACTCGACCTGACTCCGTCTGTGGACTCAGCCGTTATAAAGACATCTGCGTATGGGTGCAACATTTGCTCCAATGCACAGGCAAACACGTCCAAACCACATATGTGTATGAGGCGATGGAGTGGACATCCAGAAAACGTGGCACAGTGGGCCTGAAGATTTTGTCCTTCATACCTTCATTTTGTATTTGAGAAAAACACAATCAGAAAGTATTTTGTTACCTTGACCAACTGATGCCGTTTTCTTCTCTCCAGCCTCTTGGGAGGACACTGTGGGCATGTGAGTTAAACTGAATCCGGTAGCCCTTCTGATTGCCCCATTTATTTTTCTCATTGGGGTTGTAAAAATGCAGATAGCGGGGGAACTTTTTGCCAAAACGGAAAGCAGCAGATCGCTCGGTTTTGTGTTCTGTCCTGTGGAGTTTGGACTGAACGATGAAATTGCTGGGGCTCCACGGGTTCGTGAAGTTGACATACTTTAGATCCAGCGTCTCAAAGCTGTTCTCTCGACCTGTGTCACAGTGAAGGCAAAGCAATGTCAAGAGACATTTGCACCAGAAGTTTCCATTTCTCTTTTTCTCAGGAGCACTAGTTGGAACAAACTTCTCAAAGAGTAAAAGTGACAGACAGCTTTTAAAAGATTAAGTTATTGACTCTGGCACAACACCTCAATCGCATTTCTTTAGCACAGTCACACAAACTGAAAGTCGCCTTTATGACTGGGTAAAGTCCAGAAAATCGTTTTATCTGGACTGGCATCAATAAAACACTCGGTTAAAGCAAATTCCACTGTGCCTGGTCATTTCACCTCAGTTGACTGCCTTTGAACTGTAAACATGTTGAATTGAAATTGGTGTAAAGGTAATAGTCATTTACCAGTTTTCCTTAAAAAATCAATGTGTGAGTTCACAATTATCTTCTCATATACTGTATTTTTTGTATGCACAGTTTCTGCAGGTAGCCACTAGTACAAATCTGTAGTTCTTTACGCTAAGTCATGGTTAAGTTATAATAAAGGCTGAAACACTTGAAACGTGGTTCTGTTAAGGGTTGTTTTAAGGGTTATGACTTATTGTACATAACCATCACACTGTAAACTACACATAAGCACTATAGTAATATAATGTACTGCATTATCCAGTCTGAATGCAATTTGTGGTTTTCTTGAGTTTTGAAGTTCAGACGAGGTAATACACAGCTAAATACAAAGGTGAATGTGTGAAGTGTAACTCTCACCAGAAATATCCAGGTCCACCTTATAATGGACTAGATGTGTGTGCAGGTTCCCCAGCACATAGTTGTACACCTTGGTGCCGTAGTGAAGTCCATTAGGCGTAAAGAAAGTAGCGTGGATGTATCCTGTGGCACTGACCTTCACCTCCACCACACCGTTTTGGTAGAACAGGAAGTCCCAGATGTAGTCATAGTTGTAAACTGTGGAGGTTGTCCGCAGCACCAGCACAGTGTTTTCCAGCCCCCCAAAGAAGTTGTATCCTCCATTGAAGTTGGAGTTGAAGTGCCTTCTCAGGGGCATAGCAGTGGTCATCTCAAAAATACAGAGCGCATTTCTGTGCCGGATAGGTTTGTCCGTGTCAAAGAAGTGGTAAAGGTCAACAAAGGTGGCAATTTCTGGACAGTCGATGCCTGGTGCCAGCTCAAAAGTCGAACTGCCCATTGCCCAGCCGGCATCAATATACTTTGTTTGCATGGCAGCAGGAGTGTCGCCAGCATAGAAGGCAATGGCTTCTTGGAGACTGATCTCATAGGCAATCCTTTCTCCATTGAAGCGGAGGTCAAACACCTGAAGCCCAGCTGATGAGCGGACTCTGTAGGCAAAAGACCACCCAGCATACTCAACAAAGTTGCGGTCAACATGATAGCGAGGCCCCTGGGGTTCCACAAGCTTCGGGCCGTGGATATCAGTGGGAGTATTTGTGTGACCTCGGGGGACGTAGGTGGAGAAGAGGTCACTGTCATCATGCTCAGGCAGTTTGACCTTCTCCACTTCTCCTGATTCGTATTTTTCCAGCAGCTCCTCAACACTGTCAAAGTACATGCTGTTGTACCAGACCTTCTCAACAGTCCATCTCTCTGGATTCAGGTCTTGATGGTTGATCAGCACTTCAAACCCAACCGGGTGGATGAAATAACCTTCCACAAACTTCTGCAACATGATCCAGGTTCTGCGCTCGCCAGGAGCCAGCCCACGGGGGGCTATGTCAGAGAACGTCAGGCAGCGGTCGGAGCAGTTCGTGAAGGAAAACCCGCCTGTTGTCTCCAACAGAAGCTTGTGAACTTTGGTTGTGATTTTCCTAAGGATTTCTTCAATGTGGTCATACTCTACAAAAGTAATAGGCCTGGACTCAAATCGGACGGGCCTATCACCCTTGAAGGTCCTGACTTCATGGGAATTTGGAGACGGCAGAGGACTAACAATGTACTCAGTGATGTTGGGCGTGGTCTGGTTCCCAAATTGGATAATCACACGGGCCTGACGTGGTGGTCTGGCCTGTCCACGATCAAGAGCTCGTAGGGCTTCGTGTTTCTTTGGCAGATGGAGTTCCATCAGGAGTATACTGTTCTTCATCAGAGTCTTGCTACGAGCATCAGTGAGCTTCATGTCTGAAATACCGTGCAAGTAGGCTCGGACGGCTTTCATCTCACGGGGAGTGAGGTCGGCAAACATGGGGGCACCGTGGTGAGCCCATTCTCTGGATCTAGAAGCAGTGCAACCAGTCACGCTGACCAGAAGCAGCAGATTGAGGAGCCTCATGGCTGTAGAACAATGGAAACAAAATTGAGCATGAATATAGCAAATAAAGATGACATTTTTTGATTTGTTTTCTTTAGTCTACTTGCTTTTATGAAATTATTTGATGCTTGATGATTTTTGTGTCATGCACATGCAAGACTGTACAATATATGTGCAGTTTTAAGTGTAAAAAAAAATAAATTCATAAAAATAAATAAACATGAGCATTTTACACAAATACTTCTCTATTCTTATTAATTAAATACACCAAGATGAAATTTAAGTTTCTTTTGAGCAGAAATGAGAAGCAATTTAAAAAATGTTTAAAATGTATTAAATTGTTTGATTACGTAGCTGCCGACTTTGATGAAACTGTTCTCTCCTCTTTATAAACAAGATATCAAACCTGGATTTTCTATTTAACCACTAGCAATCAATTTCCAGCATTCTGCTGTAACATGAAGCATTTTCTGAGGAAATTTCAACATTTCCATAAAAATAGAAACGTCCATGAGGTTCTCAAGCTACTTTGTCACATTCTTCGGAATTAGGTGTATTTCATAATAGTATTTATTAACAAGACAAGGACAAGGACTATACCTGTAGTCATGCTACTGCTCCGACTTCAGCAATTAAAGAAACGTCCCTGGACGTCCCTCGGCGCACTGCCGCTTATATTCAACCTCCTTCTTTGCGGTGATGAAGGCTGATTGGCCTACAGTGGGTTGTAAATATGATGAAACAACGTGCGGTTTTTAGATCATTAATCCTGCAGAACAAGTTCAGTTGTATTGCTCCTTGCAACAAAAAGCAGGTATAAGTACAGCACAAAAAAAAACATTAGGCAAGAAACACAGAAAGATACAGTACAAAGCAGCACAAAGACGTATTTTGTGCTTATCAGTGATAAGAGCTGTTGTGCTATTCAGGCATTTTATCGTGTAAAAGATAATGTTTTGGGGTCACCCACGGAGTTGTGAAGTTGTATCCCTCTCCCTATCTGTTTTAAAGAATGCTTCTGATGAATTTCATAACTCCGAATGGCTTTGGGCTCACGTACAGTAAAATATGAAATGCCTGGTGTAAGTTAGTGTCTCACTGATCAAAGGTCCTGATTGCATTGGCCTTTATGGGTGTCCTGGTGTTGGAGGTGTGTTGTGCAATATAGTGTATAGTGCAAGATATGAACCTGAACTGTAATTTAATTTAAACACTTAAAAGAAATACAATTTTGAATTGAAAGCTTTCAATGTTTGGTAATAAACCTCTTATTATTTCAATATATTTTAAAAATATTTTAATACATACAATTTTTTGAATTCACTACTCCAGAGACAGTGAGGAAATATGTGTTTTCTGAAAGAAAAGCCACTTTGAATCTGCCATGCACTCCACATACATGCAAACAGTCAGCGAGCTTCATACAGTGATGCCGGGACTTTAAATAACTTGAAACTGGCTATTTCCCTTCAGACCTAGAGACATTTTGGAAAGGGGATGGGGGGACTGTGGTGCAGCAGGCAGAGCGTCGTTGATTCAATCCCCACCTCACACACGTGTCCTTCAGCAAACCTCAACTTAGCTGCCTCCCAATGTGTGTGTGTGTGTGTGTGTGTGTAAGCGGGTAAATGATAAGCAGTGGAAATCCCTTTGAGAACCAGTTGGTAAAAAAGTATATTATAAGTGGAAATCATTTACTATTTCTGCAGGGGAATGAGCAAAAGGTTTGTGCAAGGAGGCTCACGAACCCCACTCAGCTGTAGGAGTTCAAAGCGGGCCAAGATTTTTGTAGTGTTGTGTAAAACAAAAAATAAAGAAGTTTAACCAAGTTGTATGGAAACTTTGGGATTAGTGATAATTAACAAATGAATTAGCAAATACAGTAATGATGCGTCTGCGTGAACACCAGTGTGCTTCAGCACACAGCCTAACACAGCGTACTGTCAAGGTTAGTAGAATCTGCACCCGCTTTTCTCTGGACCCTCTGCTTCACCTGTTTTGCCACTAAGGATGATGAAGAACTATTATAATAATTATAATTATTGAGGTGCAATACAAGGTTGCAGTAATAGTACGACAGTTAAAGCAAAAACCTTGTGGTGTCTAGTAGCTTGTCAGTCCTCTCATCTGACCTCAAACTAAAGTGCACCGTGGCGACAGCTGTGTTTGAGCCGTGCTGCTTTGTGGTCAGAAGGTCAGTCGCGGGATGCTGGTGAGTGTAAAACTCTTCATTCCTGGTGTCTGTTGACATGCTTCATTGAATAAATGCTCTCATCATCCTTCCTGAAATGTCTCTCTTTACAGGATTAAGCCCTGACAAACATCTCTTTATTCTGCAGCTGAGGCTCCACCACCCCCGCAGTCAGCGTCCTGTAATGTTGGACGGGGCGAGGTCGGAGCAAGTGTCCATCACAGGTCCGGTGGCCAGTGTCTCCCCTCCCAGCTGTTACCCCGTCAGTTACATCCAATGGCAGCCGCTTCAGATGCTACTGTACATCCCACGAGTTGCCCCCCCACATTTAAAACACAGCATCGGGGCTCCACTCACCTTATAAGACAAAGCGTATTTTCACTGAGGACTGTCTCGCAGTCTGCTGGACATCATCAAGTCAACACGTCCAAATTAGTTGTTAATTAAGAAGACAAAGACTTTTTAGGACATAAATCAAAAGATGCCTCTAGAGCTCGTCAAAGGTAAGATCAGCGTTTGTCAATTGTCTCAGGTGGGATGAAAAATGCTTTTAATAACGTGTGTTTATGTCGTAAAGACGTTTGAACAGGAATTTTAAGCACAAACATTCAAGAGAGAGCCATGGAGACGCTATTGCTGATGCTACTTGGACTGCAGACGGTGATGGGAATGGGGTGAGTGTCGTGCAGACCAGTCAGATTTTTTATAGACAGTACAGCACATGCACATCTTCTGCTTAAGCACATTCACCATTCATTCATATGCACACCAGTAGATTGGAGAGAGGTCATTAAAACTCTGCGTTGTGCTCCAGACACTGGTGTGAACACATGGTGCAGGAGAGAGTGGAGAAAGTCCTGTCCCCACGTCTCCAACTGGAAGTCAGCTGCTCTGAGGTGTATCGGTTTAACACCCAGGGCTGGAGGCTCGACGTGGACAGGATGCGTGTCATTCACGGCTCTGACGATGGCATTGCACTATACTACAGGCAACAGGGGCCCAAGGCGTCATGTTTCCTGTACAAGTAAGTGAAAGCTCCAGTATCTGGCTCAGACGGGGAAGTCACATTCACAGCTCATTAAAGCGGTTTTCCAAACTTTAAAAGCATCACAACAGTATTGTTCATTGGTTTTGATCAAATGAAAAATCCACCTTAGTTAAACATTTGCACAGATAAGATTTCCTCCAGGACCAAAGTGTTATGGGTGAAGGATTTTGGCTGCCACTTTAATATGAAATCCTGCGGGCAAGGGCAGAGCGTGATATGAAAAACCCGCGAGCCTGGACAGCACGTTGGACTTTAATCCAGCAAGTAGTCAAGCCCTGTACGTTCTGACACCTTTTGTTCAAGGCGACATTACGTGTTCCCCTTGCTAATCACTCTCACCACCAGGTGGATTCAACGTTGTCACTGATTTGGTTTTGGAAAATGTTTCGTTAAAAAGCTGTTTTTTTAACTCCGAAAGTAGGACAACGTGAAAATGTCAACCTTAATTTACAATGACAAGTTTCAGTGGAATGAATACATCTAATATGATGTATATATTGACTGTGATGTATGCATCCACCTCAGACCCCCAGAGATGGAGAGCCAGGTGGTGAACAAAACAGTGAGGACGTGCTGCGAGGGCTGGGGCGGACCACATTGTTCTGAGGGTGAGGACATAAATCCACCGGATCCCTTCCATGTACAGAAAAAGCATCACTTACGATTCCTACTTGTTTTATCGTGAAGAACCTTTACATCTTTTAAATCCCACTATAAATCCCTCTTCAAGGTTCTGTGGAATTAAAGAAAACACAGCTCTGCAGCTTCTTTCTCGCTTTAAAGATCTAGACAGTGACTCAACTGTCTTTCCTTGACATGCTCCATCTTTATTTGTTCTCCTTCTCACCCTCCCTTCTCCAAGTACTTTCTTCACCCTGTCTCACTCCGCTGTCCCCTTGTTGCCAGGTGTGGGAGTGCGTGGTCAGTGCTTCTCCACGTGGAGTTGTGAGGAGTTCCCTGGCATTCACAACTCCTCCCTCATGCCGATGGAGCGTTGCTGCAGCACCCTGTGGGGCCTGAGCTGGAGAAATGCCTCCGACCAGACCTGCTTGTCTTGCACCTACATTCTCTTACCTGGTCAGAGAACATACACGCACAGCTGCACTCCTCTGTACCCAACATGCATTTATTTCCAATTTTTATCATGTCCTTCATTTAGTTATAATGCTGCAAATCCCTCGAAATCTATCATACTTTGTACCTCCATCGAGACAGCAGTGCCTTCTTCCTATAGATGCCCAGTCTTCCCCGCTGGTGCGTAGTGGTCTCCTGGGAAGTGTCAGGATGCCTCAGGGATCGGCCACCTGCATGGCCTGGGGCGGAGCTCACTACCGCAGCTTTGACAGGAAGCACTTCCACTTCCAGGGCAGCTGCACTTACATACTGGCCTCATCGTCTGATGGGACGTGGGCCATCTACATCAGTACGGTGTGTAACGGGACAGGAGACTGCAGCAAGGTACGCAATAACATGCAGTTCATAAAACTTTAATATTAGTGTCATGTTCTGTGCAGGTCTTAGTTAAGACGCGTTTTGTTTCTCCATTGGTCTCCTCAGGCTTTGAAGATGATGCTGGGTCTAGATTTGGTTTCAATTTCTCTCCAGAACTTAATACTAAACAACCAACTTGTTCCAAATGGACAACCGCTTTTCCAGAATGGTATTTAAGGCATTACTTTTATCTCTACAGTCTACCACATGTATCCACAAGCACAGAACTGTTCTGAGTTTATATTCAAATGAGGCTGCATTTACTTGAAATCGTCTTCCCCCATTATCAAAACCATTTACTGACCTTACACATGTAAAATGCTCCTAACTAACAAAACTGCAAACAAACACGAGCACTTGTCTATCTGACAGGAGTGAGTGTCCATTGGCTGGGCGACTTTGTGTTTGTGGAGAGCGGCCTGGGAGTGAGAGTGAAGTTTGACCTGGTCAACACAGTCTATGTGACGGTCACCGCCGAGCACCTCGCAGCCACCAGGGGCCTGTGTGGAGTCTACAACGACAAGGCCGATGGTGAGGGCAGAGAAACGGTTCTCATTTGACCTTTGACACAGGCTTTGTTTGGATTTAAACATAGTCGCCACCGTGCATATGCAGGATTATGTTTGTGTCGTCTTTCTTAGATGATTTTACCACACTGGCTGGAACTGTCTCTCAATATGCTGCCAGCTTTGGTAACTCCTGGAAAGTTCCTGACCAACAGAATCAAGTAAGGCAACAAATACAGTCATTCAGTGCAAACAAGTAATATGCTTTTCTAAGGACTTTGTATTTGCGCAGTCTGAACACACCCTGAAAGCAACCACATTATGGAAGTACTTCTGAGATCAAGCAAAAATTGATATGCCCAATGACTAAACACTTACTTAACAGTTCTTGTTAATGTGACTGTATAATTGTGACCCTTTACTGCGTTTAACATAAGTAGCAAAGTACATTTCTCAGATGTGCCCTCAGTGATGAAGTCGTTCTCTGTGTCTCTGTAATCTTAGGGATGCAGCGATGCTGCTGAACTGGGTCACAGCTGTGATGTCTCAGGAGACCCTGCCCTGCGCGGGGAGGCAGAATCTGTGTGTCACCAACTACTGGAAAACCCCTTCACACACTGCCATCTCCGGGTCAGACACCCTCGTGTTATTTGTTCTTTACTGGATCCTGTGGTACTTTTGGACACTAGGATAAAAAAGTGGTTTAAAAGCCGAGTCTGTAATGAGCCGTAAATCCAGACAGTCTCTGCAGTAAATCATTTACCAGGTGTCAATTGTTAGAGCAGTTCCAAGGAATGACTCATAAAGCTATCAGACAACTTAAACAACAGATTAATTCTAATAACAGACCAGTACATAAACAGCTGAGCATTAGTGGATGTGCTAAATTACTAGTTTTAGTTCTGTTGGGTCAAGTTCTTTTGAAGCCTCTGGGTCGTTATCACATACTGGAATGAAGGACGAGGTAAAACAAATCTGCTCTTCAGGAAAGTAATAGTAAAGATTCTTCTTGGTCTGTTGATAACATATCCATGATGGATTGAATCACAAAAAGATTTCCCCTAGTACTTGTGCCTTCTCTGCTCATCGTGTCACACAGAAATATATTCGTACACATCTTCTTCCCCTTACTAAGTGAATATAATCAGTGCTGTGCAGATCTGTGGTTGAAGTCACTTCTCACAGGGTTTGTTCATTTCTGACTGTGATTGAAATTACCTTTGAATGCTATTCAATGAGACTCTGCTGTTAAAAGTCACATGTTTGTGTCTTTTAGTTGGACCCAGCAGCATATATCGACACCTGTCTGTACCTGTACTGCAGTCTCACACCCAAAGAACGGGATGGTGCAGTGTGCGAACGCTGGCCAGCTACGCTCGAGAGTGTGCCCAGCAGCACGTCATCATAACGTGGAGGACAGCCAGCCGCTGTGGTAATAATATGTGGCCCATTGGGCAACGCTTGGCTCAGCTGGCTATGGTTTTAAAGTACATGCTGCTGACGTTTATGACAGCGACGTTCCATTCTCAGGAAGAACAATAAAAGCAAAGTTATGCACATTTTGTTAAACAGTATCCACGGTGGCCGCACAATAGTTGGTGTGAAAAAGCAAAATAAGGACTTGCTGTGATATGGTGGCGACTGTAAACGCTATGATATTCACAGTAAGTAATCGCAGGCTTCTTTGAGTGACTGTCAGACCAGTGTGGTCTCATAACTCAACTTTTCTGCTTCCGCAGGTCGTGTCTGTCCCAGAGGACAGGTGTTCTCTGACTGCGTGTCCTCCTGTCCCCCCACTTGTGCATCTCCCCAGCTCACAGGGCCTGCTGCAGCCGTTGGTCAGTGTAGGGAGGAATGTGTGGGGGGCTGTGAGTGTCCACCAGGGCTTTACCTTCACCGGGGACTCTGTCTGAAAAGAGATGACTGTCCATGTTTCCATCGCAGACGCACCTACCAGTCAGGAGACAGGATACAGCACAGATGTAACAGCTGGTGAGAGTGAAGTCAGTGTGTGTGTGTGTGTGTGTGTGTTTTTTGTGTCTCTGGTTCCTTTCTTTGTCCTTTGACATTAATCTTGTTTTTAACCCTGATGCTGCCAGTGTGTGCAGAGCAGGTCAGTGGCAGTGCACTGATGAAAAGTGTGCAGCCCAGTGTAGCCTCATGGCGGCGCTCCAGGTGACCACCTTTGACAAAAAGAGATATTCACTACAGGGAGGAGACTGTCCTTTCATCGCTGTGGAGGTGAGACACATACAATGAAAACAGGCGCACAGTTCTGTAGAGACACAAAGTTCCAGCCCTTTCTGCGGCGTGTGTGCAGGACTTTGTTGACAGGAAGCTGCTGGTGAATGTGCGCTGTGGAACGTGTCCAGCAGGAGGAGGCCTGGGTTGTCTAAGGGAGATCTCAGTCACAGCACTCCGCACCACAGTAACCATCACAGACAGCGGTGAGTGACCGGACGGGTCGTCTCAGTTTGAAGCATCATCACAGAGTGATCACAGACCCAGACAAGCTGTAGCAGAGCATTTAGCAACTCATTGGTCAGATATCTGTGTTAGGACTTGGTGGGGACCAAACCAGAGCTAAAAGGGGGTGAATACTGAATAACTCCAAATGAATGCTAATGCTCTAAGTCTGCTATAAATATGCAAGTGTTCAAAAGCTGATATCAGATCAAACCTTTCATTTGGACGTGCTCCCTGCCTTCTGAATGCTTACAGTACAGGCGTTGTTGTAACTTCCAGGTACACTGACATTGAATGGCCAGAGGGAGGCATTGCCTGTGGTCACCGGGGATCTGGCCGTGCACAGGGCTTCCTCTTCATTTCTCCTCATCCAGACTTTTGGAGCCCAGCTACTCTGGTATCTGGAGGGGTCATTTGCCCTCATCATCTTGCAACCTGGCTTTGCAAACAAGGTGACATTACGAATAATTCATCTGCTGCCATTTAGCGTTCCCAAACAAAACAAAGCCTTTGTTTCCCAGAGTGGTTCAAACACAATTCTATCACTAGAGAAGCACGTGCAAACACAAATGATGCAGTTGTATTAAACTTGCATTCAAGGTGCGTGGCCTGTGTGGAACACTAACCTGGAACCAGCATGACGACTTTACCACCCCAGAAGGAGATGTGGAGAACAGTGTGTCATCCTTTGCAGGGAAGTTCACATCCGAGCACTGTACTGTGCCTAGTGGGGCTCCAGCTGATCACTGCAGCACATACGCCCAGAGGAGACATTACGCAGAGTCAGTGTGTTCCATTATACACAGCCCTGTTTTCCAGGTATGAGGCACGTCCCTTCATGCATATATATATTCATTTGTCTCATTGTTTTTTGTTCTTACCTATACTCCATACCATCCCCTCCATATGTTGCAGATGTGTCATGATGTGGTGGAGAGGGAGCTGTATTTCCGTCTCTGCCTGTCAGAGGTTTGTGGCTGTGCTCCACAGAAGGCCTGTCACTGCACTGTCCTCACTGCCTACGCCCAACGCTGCGCACAGGAGGGCGTCGCAGTCAATTGGCGCAACCAAACCTTCTGCCGTAAGTATGGAGGCCACTGGCTATTAAGCTATAACATGCCATTGATATTGCCATGGATAACCTGCATAAAACGCAGAGTCTTTGTCAGTGAATATAAAGGAGGGGGTGACAGCTTTGCTACGTCAAAACTGAAAATACAGAATTCAGCTGTCTGCCAAAATGATTTTCCTTTTTGTAACCACCTTTCGTTCTTCTTCATCCCACAGCGGTCCAGTGTTCAGGAGGTCAGGTGTACCAGGAATGCGGCCGTGCATGTGGGAGCTCCTGTTCAGACCTGAGGCAGGCCTGGGGTTGTGATGACAATGGTGGAATAGGCCTTAGGATGTGTGTTCCTGGCTGCCAGTGCCCACCAGGACTAGTGCGGGACCACCAAAGCCAGTGTGTGCCCATCACAATGTGCCCCTGTGTGCAAGGAGACAAGATGTACCAACCTGGTGCAGTTACTCAGAACAACTGTAATACCTGGTACGTCCTGTGGAACAACTCAGTTACTCCCTCAGTAAAATACTAAACTTTATACTGTTGAAAAAGATTGACTATTAACATATCGGCACAGATGTTGTATCTTTTTAACGAAAGACAGCAAACACACTAAACCTGCCAAAAACACATCGACCTCCAACACATCATATTGGAGGTGGATTTAGCTTTAAGACTTTTACTGATCCAAACATCTACAATGTTACTTTTACAGCTCATCATAAAAGCATGACCTTCATTTTGTGGTTATCTGCATGCGGCTTTTATCATGTGGCAGTTGTGATAAAAAATCAGAAGGAGTAAGCATGTTTTCCCCACTGTCAGTACAACGCAGCTGCAACATTATTCTTGCATTTGGTTGTATTATTCTATTCATGGGGGTGTTTTTATGATAAACTTTAAATCAGTGAGTCTGACCCTCGTGGGAATAATTATCCATCCATCCATTACCAGTAACTAATTATCAAGTTAAGGGTCAAAGGGGCTGAACTTTCCTGGGTGTTTTAGTGCGAGAGCCAGGGTCGCCCCAAACAGGTTTCCAGTCTATCTCAGTGCCAAAACAGACAGACAACCATTCACACTCACATTCATTCACACCTACAAGTAATATAGAGTCACCAATGAACTTAACATCCATGTCTTAGGACAGTTGAAGGAAACCAGAGTACCCAGAGGAAACCTGCGCAAGCACACGGAGAATATGAATATTTTGATACTGATATGACACTGCAGTTGCATAAAAAAGCTGCAAATAGCAGCTGTGTTGGCCTGTGTTTATGGGAACATGTCACGCAGTGGGTCCCTGGTGATGTGAGAGTTCTAATGAAATGAACCTATGTTCCTGCTCCCTTTAACAGGATAGGTTGGTTTCATTGCATCTCTTCACCACAATGTTCATCACTATATGGATCAGGTGTCGTGTGTTAATGATTGAGCCAGAACAGTTGTACGACAAAGTTGAGTAAACATGTTCCTGTAGGATTTTATTGAACGTGTACGTGCACGTCCAGATGCACTGAATTGCCTGATTTCTTTTCACTGTGTTGTAACTGCTGACATTTGTCCATGTACTCACCTTTGACCTCATTAGTTGCTATTAAGAAATGCGAAATTAGGATTGGCTAATTATTACACAGACATAAAATATGCCATACAATACTTCCATTCAGAGTCTTGGCTGGTGCAGTGACATGATTTTCATTACACCTCTTAGCACATTTTGTCATTGCCTCATTTCGTTTTACAGCCACTGTTTGGAGTTTAGTAACAGCAAAGAGAACTGTACCAGATCCCAGCGGTGTGTCTTGACCTCAGCGCTGGCTGCGACTCACTCTCCTCTTTACCTCGCAGTGTGTGTGAGCAGGGGCTGTTCAACTGCACTCAAGAGCGCTGTGAGGAGGTGAACCCATGTCCAGGCTCTCTGGTTTTCTCCCCACGCTCCTGCCTCCTCACTTGCTCAAGCCTGGACCCTCCTGGCCAAGAGCGGGGGCACAGTGGTGCACAGTCCGGCTGCAAAGAGCCCCTGTCTGGCTGTGTCTGTCCCCAGGGAACTGTCCTACTAGTGAGTAGAGACACCTTAGAGTTAGAATTGTGAATGAAGTTGGACATTCTGTTGGAAGTGCTGTGAATGATGGGAGGCAAAGCTCAGGTGTAATTCATTCGATTAATGATTCCTCTTTTAGATTATTCCACAATAATAGGCATAAACAATATCAGGACCCTGCATCTAGTAAAGAAAAAAACAACAAAAAACAACCCAAAAAAAAAATATATATATATCTGCCAACAATTGACATAGTTCCATTTTGTGATATTACATGTATCAATCATGAATCATTGGTTTGTCTTTTGAAATTGCATCCCTGACCTTTCTGAAGTTTTCATTTTGTTATTCAATCAGCAACAGTCAGTAGTAAGAAAACTAAGCAGCAACTACAGTTTGCAAACATATATATCATATAATATAGCCGCCAGAACACCAGTTCATCTTGTAAACATGTAAATAATATTGGCATATAATGGGTATCCCTAATCTGTGTCATAGCCACCTCAGGTCAGTGTGCAGATACTGTAGGACCCGGCCAGCAGGCCCGTCCAAACCCAGAACCTTTTAACTGTTCAGCGACAGAGCTAAGCACTTCCACTCACGGTCATCTAAAATACTACAAACATTAGAGGTTCCGATGGCTGCAGTCTTAATTTTTTTGTTTAAAGCTCAGCTGACATGAAAGCAGTGATTGACAACCTAGAAGAATCTTTAAACCTTAAATTATTGTTGTTAATAGACAGTTTTAAGTCGATGGACAACTATACCCATACAAACACTTTTGCTAACTGTCAAAAATACAGAGATTTGTCTCAGTTTTAATAAAAATAAAGTAAATCTCATTAACCAAACTGTGTTCACTTCAGGAGGATCGCTGTGTTCTGCCTGACGAGTGCCCATGTCATCATAACGGACGACTTTATTACACTAATGACACCATCACTAAAGACTGTAACACATGGTAATTTTCACATTCGCCATCTTCAATCACAGCCCATAAACATTCATTTATCTGAACCACAGTGAATTTCATTTCTTCCTGCAGTGTGTGTAAGAACCGTCGCTGGCACTGCAGCCAGTCTCCTTGTGCTGGTGTGTGCGTGGCAACTGGCGATCCACATTATGTGACGTTCGATGGCCGCTGTTACTCTTTCTTGGGTGACTGCCAGTACGTGTTAGCCCGAGAGACTAGTGGTTTATTTGCTGTAACGGGAGAGAATGTGCCATGTGGGAGCACCGGGGTCACCTGCACAAAGTCAGTCACCCTCACCCTGGGAAATACCATCATACACCTGCTGAGAGGTAGGAGGAACGGGCAGTGGCGTAAGGGAAGCACAAAGTCGAGGATATGCTGGGGTTCACAGGCGTTTTGTCTCCATCATTTAGGTAAAGCTGTGACAGTAAATGGTATGCCAGTCGCTCTACCAAAGTCCTACAGCGGCAGTGGTCTGACTTTGGAAAGAGCTGGACTGTTTGTGTCTGTCTCATCCCAACTCGGGGTCTCTCTGCTTTGGGATGGAGGTAGGACTACCGTAGCTTTTCCTTTCATTACTGTCAATCGCCTATTTTTTATAGAAATACTGTACTGCTTACAGTGTGACTGCAGACGTAGATTCGGATTCCATGTTTTTCCAGGCATGCGTGTGTATGTGCGTGTGGCGGCCCACCTGCAGGGGAGGGTCGAGGGCTTGTGTGGTAACTTCGATGGGGATACAGAGAATGACTTCACAACACGGCAGGGTATCGTGGAGTCTACACCCGAGCTGTTTGGAAACTCCTGGAAGGTCAGTCCCTCTTGCCCTGATGTGGAAGATCAGGACCTCCGGGACCCCTGTGCCGTAAGTTCAGACACACACATTCACACACACATGCACTCAAGCTTACAGGAGCATTACACTTGGATCTATATGTTTTGTGCAGCTGAACCCCCACAGAGTGACATGGGCAAGAAAAAGGTGTGGAGTCCTGACTCAGGAACTCTTCTCTCGGTGTCACCCTGAGGTGCCCTTCCAGCAGTATTATGACTGGTGTGTCTTTGATGCTTGTGGGTGAGTGAATGCACTGATCACTGTGTAGATTATCCTGAACATTTCTCTCAAAAATGTGAACTTTAAGTTATTCTTGTTCCTGTTAATGCATATTGGTACAATTTGTGGTCCATTTCTGCCCCCAAGTGGGAATACAGTATGATACCTGAGATCTCTGCCACTGTTAGACAGAAATACTCATTCAACGCAGGTGTAACACATCTCTGAACATCTCTATTAGGTAAAACTGTACAGGTTTCATTTCCTGTCGGTTGTCTTTTCGAGAACTTTGCGTCACAGGATCGCTGTTGAAGACATTGCACTAAATACGGTTGTTGGCGTTTTACAGATTTTTGTCTCTCTGTGTCTTTTAGCTGTGATTCAGGTGGCGACTGTGAGTGTCTCTGCACAGCCATCGCTGCCTATGCTGAGGAGTGTAATCGCCGAGGTGTCTATATCCGCTGGAGATCCCAGGAGCTCTGTCGTATGTCACACACACACACAGCAAACTGTCCCAGGGTGAACGGTTGTCTCTCTGACCTTCTGTTACTTTTCTTTGCTGTGTTTGGTGACTTTAATTCACTTTCTTTTCAATATGCCCCCCACAGCTCTGCAGTGTGAGGATGGGCTGGTGTATGATTCATGTGGTCCAGCTTGCTCTTCCTCTTGTCCCACTGTGCAGCCGAGTCCACACTCCCAGTGCAGCACCATCCCCTGTGTGGAGGGCTGCTTCTGCCCTGCCGGGACTGTCCAACATGGTAAGGAAATTTACCACACTAATTCCTAAGCTGCGTCTGCTATTTCTGTCCATTCAGCAGTTTTCCCTTCAACGCTTCTTAGAGACCTTCTGAGACTGAACTTATTTCCTCATTCAAAATGAGAATTTCTTTTATCTTGGACATTTCATAAGCTTTCCTGTAATCGCCTGTAAAAACATGTATTAAGTATTAAGTTGTATTGTTTTGTTTCTTGCTGCCCATAGGGAACATTATTTAGACTTCTGTCTGTATTTTAGGGAACAGCTGCATAGCTCCCACTGAGTGTCCATGTGAGTGGGAGGGCTCCATGTTCCCACCTGGAACTACCATCAATCAAAACTGCCAAAACTGGTCAGTCAATGCACATGCTTGAAAAATGACGGTAGACTCTGATAAAAGATATGAAAATTAAAAACAACAAGGAAGTGACTGGGGCCTGGTGCATGTCTCGCCTTTGTGTGAAGCTCCTGTGTGGAGGGGCTGTGGCGCTGTGGGGGGGCGGCCTGTCCCCCCCCTCCCCTCCGTGCCTGGAGTCAGAGTTCACCTGTGCCCGGGGGCGCTGCATCCCCGCCCAGTGGGTGTGTGACAACGAGGATGACTGCGGCGACGGTTCCGATGAGCTGTGCCCGTCCACCTGTCCCCCGGACCAGTTCCACTGCACCAGCACACCAAGGTACAAGCTCAGACGTAACGGGACAAACTGGCACTGAAAGCTTTAGCCATGCTAACGTCACAATGTTCGTTAACGCGCTCTGCACTAAACCCGAAACATGCTAGTAAAACCTGCAGTTTGTATTTAGCTTTAACATGACCTAAAAATCGATGTTTTCTGTAATTCGATCCAAAATATAACTTTAAAAGACACGTTTACTTAACTTTAGCCGCCGTTAGCTTATGCTAACATAAAACATCTAGCTTCCGGCTGTACATACGGGCCACTAAAGTTTAGAAAACATGCTAAATGTAAACATGCTAAGTGTTTTAGCTAAACAGAAGCATGTCGACATTTTGATAAGTGTTTACTCATTTTTAGAGCTTTTACCATCAAAACGTTTTTAAAATTGAAAGAGTCATTCCCCGCTGCTGGCATGTGAGTCCTGGAGTAAGTAAAGTGAGTTAACCCCAACCCTGCAGCGGACCGTGTTTGAACGTGGCTCTGCGTTGTGATGGCCACCCGGACTGTGCTGACCAATCAGATGAGGAGTTCTGCGGACCCGCCACCGCGGAGCCCCTGTGCCCTGCGGGGGGGTTTCAGTGCGCCAGCGGAGCGTGTCTGCCAGCCAGTCGTGTCTGTGACGGGCGGCTGGACTGTGGCTTTGCTGATGGATCTGATGAGCAGGGTACTTTGGCAGTCATCTTGTATTCATGCTGTATTTGTAATACGTCCTCAGCATCACTGAGTCAACATCGCTTTATCAAGGATGATGCTGTACTAGAAATTCAAATTAACAAAATATCATGCAAGATAAGTGTTTTGAAATACTGTGTCACTTGAAGGACCCCCCTGTATGTACTTGACTGTATTTTTGCTGGTCCAGACTGTGGTGTGGTGTGTGATAAAGGAGACTTCCTGTGTGCTGGAGGGCGTTGCATTCTCTACCTTCACCGCTGTGATGGACATGATGACTGTGGGGACTTCAGTGATGAGAGAGGGTATGTTATTGTATTTTATTTTTTAATTTTGGTATTTGTGATACTTAGTGGTCAGATTGTCATAAATAATATGTGCTTTGCAAAGCTTGTTCATATGGCCGCAGGTTTTAATGCGCTTGCGCAGCAACAAATCGAGACACCTTTATTACCATCTGAAAATATAGCAGCAGCACTCGTCCATTGAAAGATGGTTTATCCAATCTTTTGGCTGGTTTTAGGTGTGTTTGTGCTCCAGGCGAGTTTCAGTGCCCCGGGGACCAGTGTGTCCCTGTAGACAAAGTGTGTGATGGACACAGAGACTGCCCATCTGGAACAGACGAAGCTGTCTGTCCAAGTAAAGGTAGGGAAAATAAAAGTGCAGTAACAGTATAATTGAAAATAAATTATAAACTCATGTCATCCTCATTTGTGTGGTAGTGACTTGTGCCCCTGGCCAGTTTGCCTGTAGCGATGGCACATGTGTTTCCGCAACTCAGCTGTGTGATGGAACATCAGACTGTGCAGGTGGAGAGGACGAGAAGAAAACTATTTGCCAGTCTTTTATTGCTACAGTGCCACCTCCACCTGTCACACCGACTGTGCCGACTTTGGGTAATTGTTGCATCTTCGAAATTTAGAAGGAGAATTTTATTTGTTTTCTTTAAACAAACTTATTTCTTTGCAGCTTGTCTGTCCTACGAGTTCAGCTGTGCCACTGGTGTGCAGTGTGTGCCGCAGGCTTGGCGCTGTGATGGGGAGACAGACTGCATGGATGGTAGCGATGAACAACAGTGTACTGCCCCCTGTGGCCCTGGACAGGTCCCTTGCCTCAGTGGGGGCCAGTGTGTGGACTACCGGCACCTTTGTGATGGGACACTAGATTGCAGCGACGCCTCAGACGAAAGTATAGACAACTGTGGTGGGTTAAATACAAAAGCTTACAAAAGGTTAAATACAAAAACTTGTGTGATTCTGAGCCTTAAGGGATTCCCAGGCTTAGTCTAAAGATAAAGTGCAACTTGACATTGACAGTGATTTTGTCTGTCTTCTAGGTTCTACCCGAATACCTCCCTGTCCAGGCAGCTTCTCATGTGATAATCGCACCTGTGTGAATATGACGCAAGTGTGCAATGGGATCCCGGACTGTCCACTGGGTGATGACGAGTTGGTGTGTGGTAAGTTCTCGTAACATAAATGGAGTGAGAGGTGAGAAATAGATGTAGGGGAAAGAAGACAAAAACAGAGCAACAAAGATTTAAGCTAAATTAAGAACTGAATGCGGAACATAACTAGAAAGGAAGTAGGCACTATGAATAAAAATTCCTTTTTACATCACTTTCTTTCCAGATAAAACTGTCCTACCAGTACCTCCTGGCAGTAGGAACACCACTTCCACCTGCCCTGAATTCACCTGTTTGGATGGTTCCTGTATAACCTTCAACATGGTAGGTGCTGTTTTTTTTCTGTTGAAAATGAGACATGCAGATTATTTAAAATAGCAAGCTAATGGATTTTAGTTGGTTTACTGTTGTATATTATTATATGTTCTTCAACACCTTCATATTACCAGGTTTGTAATGGGGTGGAAGACTGCCCAGACGCCTCACTAGCCCCACTTGGAAAGCCCACCGATGAGCAGGGCTGTAGAACTTGGAGCTCCTGGGGTCCCTGGGGCCCCTGCAGCACGTCCTGTGGGACAGGCTCCATGACCCGACAGAGAACCTGTCCCTCAGGAGATATGCTGTACCATTGTCGTGGAGAGGACATTCAGAGACAGCAGTGCTTCAACACCACCTGTCCAGGTTAGCACCTTGACATAAAGTAAAGATGCATTTGAAAAATTTTATTTATAGTTGAAAATGAAACATTAAATTGTATTTTTACTGGAAATGTGATGCTCTCATGTCACTCCCTAGTGGATGGTCAGTGGCTGTCCTGGGTGAGCTGGTCCAATTGTTCCAGTGATTGTGGTGGAGTCCAGGTTCGACATAGAGGCTGCATCCCCCCTCGCTATGGAGGTCGAGACTGTTTTCAGCTCCCTGGACCATCCAACCTGGCCATGGAAATCAGTAAGGACTGTCTGTAAACTCAGGTTGAAATGACATAAATGAGATTTAAGGTAGTGCTGGGTGATAAATTAAATGTATCAGGTATGTTGATATATTTTCACCAGAAATGTACATTCAATGGCCACTTAATTTGTAACTTGTAGAATCTGATACAATCCAATGCAGACAGTCTGCCATGAATTCTACTTTCATTATGGTACAACAAGTTTACTTAATCTGGCCTGTGAATGTATATCGATACAGTTTGAGGCTTTCAAGCCATTACATTACACACCAGTGACAGCTCCACACCACAGTGCCAGCAATGTGCAATTTGTTGTTGTCTTTAAACAAAAAGAAGCTAACATAGAGTTGCTTGCGGAAGCCTACATAAGTCATTTTCGGCTGAGTTTTTGTTTTTTTCGGGAGGCTCGTGCTCTGCAGCTCTGCTGGGTCACTCCCTGCAATGTCACTGCTGAGAGACTAAAAGGACCAAAGAGTCAGGAAGCAGGGACTTGTGTCACTGTACATTTAAAATCTTTGAACCATGCTGGTCCAGTACCCTAATATAAATATTGTATAACTATAAATGTAAATTTAAAAAATACAGGACAGGACAAAGTCAGTGACAGATAAAAACTACAAAATTAAACAACTCATGCACTCACACACCACAAACAAACTGCCATTCACCTCCATTGTAGTTTGATGGAGGCATGAACTTTAACATAGACAAATGAAAACTAAACATTTGCATGACATAATACCTGTAGAAGTAATCAAGAACATTTAGTACGGATATGTGCTACTTGACCAAGTCTGCAGAAATGTTTGTTGTATGTATTTCATAATATATTCTATTATAACAGATCTGTTCAAATCATGCATCTTTTGTTTTACTAAACAAAGCGATAAAATGTGCCTTTTAATCTAAAGCACAGATATGGCAAATAGGATAATAAGGAAATTGTTCTTCATTTCTCTCCTACTCCATTCCAGAGCCTTGTCCTAATGAGGGATGTGCCAACACCAGTTGTCCTACTGGACAGGTGAGACATAGCTGTGCTCCCTGTCCATTGTCTTGTGCCCACATCAGCAGTGGGGCAGCCTGTGATCCAACATCGGCTTGCTTCTCAGGTCAGTTCCAATGTTAATAAAAAGATGCAATTTTTTTTTTTGGCACAAGCTGGTTTTCACACAAATACGTTCATATTTCCCACATAACGTTTATACTTTAGGTTGCTGGTGTCCAGAGGGCCAGGTGATGAGCCATACACAGCAGTGTGTGCTACAAGAGGAGTGTGTGTGTGAGGTGGCAGGTGTGCAGTACTGGCCAGGCCAGCAGATAAAAATGGACTGTCAGATATGTGTTTGCGAGAGAGGAAGGCCTCAAAGATGTCAGCCCAATCCAGACTGTTCAGGTGAGTCCATCGTTCACTGGGTCAATATACAATAATGTAGGGTTGATGTCAAGCTTAAAGTCGACTTTTACATTTTGGGTGTTGCTTTTCATCTGCTTAAAGCCTGCGCAATCATACACATTCACTTTTCTCATACTGTAGTTCACTGTGGATGGTCATCGTGGTCTGAGTGGGGAGAGTGTTTGGGGCCCTGTGGTGTCCAAAGTGTTCAATGGTCTTTCCGCAGCCCAGATAACCCCACCAAACATGGAGATGGGAGAGTTTGCAAAGGAATTTACAGGAAAGCCCGCAGGTTAGTAGCCTCATGAGATTCACTGCCACTCTCCACTTCTTCACTTTTTCATTTCTACTCCTTCATATCTATTGTACCTTTAGGGTGTTTCCCAAAATTAACCCCAGGGAACTTGTGCTGTGTGCGTTTGTTAGCTTGAAATTTAATCTTCTTCAACAATTTTTTGGACATTAACATTTGCTGTTTGCAGTGACCTTGAAAATGTTTCACAAAGTTACTGAAGTCTTAGTGCAAGCAAGCATTTTCAAAGAAGTACACATGCATTCTCTCACCTCTTACTTTCATTTATTATGTTTTTGTGATTGTGATCACAGGTGTCAAACAGACCCCTGTGATGAGTGTGAGTACCAGGGACAGTCTCATGCTGTGGGAGACCGATGGAGGTCAAACCACTGTCAGTTATGTCACTGTCTGACCAACCTTACAGTGCAGTGCTCCCGCTTCTGTGCATACACTGTCACTGGATGCCCACAGGTAAGAAGGGAAATTGCATTTAGGCATACATGTAATGTGTATACAGTACATATGCATCGGTTTTTTATGTATATGTGGATGACCTGGTGTGTGGTAAAGGGTCAGATATTGTTTTATTTGTACAGGGCCAAAATCTGTTCCCTGGTGAGGGAGACCAGTGCTGTTCCTGCCAAGGTAAATCATGACTTGTTTTTTCTCAGTCTTCACTGACTAAATGTCTGTAATTTTGAATACAGTAATGCATTTAATTGTACTAATGTTGTGATTGAGAAATAACTGTATCAGAGATGACATAGTGATCCAGTTGTCTGCTGACAGTTATGTTGTATTATTCTACGCCATCTCTGCATGTAGGGGGAAATGAGACCATACTTGTGACAAAAAGCCCTACCATTGTCCCACCGGAGGCCACTACACCCCTGGTTCCAACATACCCGCTTCTTCCTGCAGGTTAATGTCATGCTCATGTGATCACTCAGTTATACACTTGCACAATAAAAGGTGCATTTTGCCTGTTGTGAGTGTAAATATTATGAAATGTCATCTCCCCTTTGCCCGTTTTCAGATATGTGCTGGTCTCCTCTGGGTGTTCAAACTCTCCCAGACTCGAGTTTCAGTGCCTCATCACAGCAGACTGGTCACCCCCCTAAGGCAGCTCGCCTCCATGCTTGGGATCCCCACAGAGATCTCCAGGTATTCCAGGCATTTATGACCAGTCATCCATAAAATTAATGGCATTTGCATCATTCAAATATTTATGTTCACTGCTATATATCAACATGCTAAGCAAGGGTTGTAAATGGTGTACTAATGGTATAAAAACTTTATATACCCACTATGTCACTGGAAATATGTTAGAAAGAGACGTTTAGCTCAAAGATCAGTATGTGTACCGCCTGACAGGACCACATGTATGAGTGCAATGCCTCAAGTGCATCTGTGTATCACTCTCTGCAGGGCTGGAGTCCAGAACCTGAGGACTATAAAGACCTACCACAGCGGAGCCCTGAGGGTCGCACCAGCAACACACAAAGCCCCTATCTCCAGATTGACCTGCTGAAACCATACAACATCACTGGTAAACATTCAAATAGACATCTTAGAACATCTGCAGCCTGAAATTACGTGTGAAAGTAAATCCCTGAGTAAAATTCCATAGCATGTATCTGTAAAATAAATCAAATGTCTTTACTGTTCTGCAGGGTTGTTAACTCAGGGTGGTGGTGTGTTTAGCACATTTGTGTCCAGCTTTTACATCCAGTTTAGCCAGGACGGCAAACAGTGGTACACTTACAAAGAGCTTGTCGCTGATGCCCTGCCCAGAGCCAAGGTCAGACACACAACCGAGTCCAAGTATCTTTCTGTCATAGGCTTTAAAAGCCCCTTTATAAGACATTTTTAAGTCTGGATATCAGTGTCTTTTCTGTCTTGCCACAGGTTTTCCTTGGTAACCATGATGATCAAGGGGTTGCTGAGATCAGACTGGACAGGATGGTTTCAGCTCAGTTTGTCCGTCTGCTGCCACATGACTTTCATAATGGCATCTACCTTCGACTTGAAATAATGGGCTGCGACGATGGTTAATGGATTTTTACGCTACGTTGCTGGTGGTTTTATGCTTAAATTGTATTCTAAAATGCTCTCCTTTCCCTTCCTTAAGGTGATCACTGGTTAACTACTTCAATTCCTCCCTCACCGGTCTCACCATTCGATGGCTGCAAAATGAAGGAGTTCCAGTGTAGAAACGGTCGCTGCGTGCCAGCGGGTCCTCAGGGAGTTGTCTGTGATGGAGTCAATGACTGTGGGGATGGATCAGATGAGATAGACTGTGGTGAGATTCTCAATCTAACATGCATGTGTTGAATGTAAAGCCTGCTTCTTTTTTGCTAATTCATACGAAGACAACTTCCCAGTTTTCTGTTTGCATGCATTGTCCCACAAACTAAAGTATTTCTCATTTAGCCTTACTGTTCCCCACTTGTAGGTACACAGCCCTCTCCTACAGCGATCAGTCCACGCAGCTGTCCAGCTGGTCAGTTCTCCTGTCCCTCTTCAGGGGGATGCATTGCAGCAGGACAGCGCTGTGATGGAATCCCACACTGTCCAAAAGGAGAAGATGAAACTGGCTGCCACCTCCACGACAACATTACAACCCAGTCAGACAGGTGGAGAGGATTGTTGTCATTTCTAGTAACCATGTCAGCAGTCATTTTGTTATTCTGCTGTTTACTCCTTTCACACTTTTGTGAAGCTCCTCTTTCTTTGTGCTTTGAAGTTGTCAAACAGGATTTCTGGGATTCTATTTATTCCTCTTTCTTGTTTTGTGCCATTTTACAGACCATACACCCCCACCCCTGCTCCTCTCAGAACTCCATCCATGTCTCCTGTCACTCATCCTGCAGTAACACCACGCGTAAGGAAGAATTTTATTGAAACATCAGTTATAACTACTCTAAATGCTCTTATTATCCATAGAGACCTAAAAAGTAATCAGTTAGAAAATGTCAGCTGGTTAATTAAATATAAAAATATACCAGTACAACAATAGCATCAAATAACCAAATTAAAAACACACTGTAGGACATTGATGGTTGTTGACAATATCCCAATTAGTAAATATTACTACAATTAATTAATAAATAGCCTGCAGATAAATGCTTATTTACATTTACACTTCTATAAATACTATATACTATAGATCATCTAAAGAATACCAGCATTAGAACTTCTTCAAAATTTAAAGGTGCAATTTATAGGTACATACTAAGATACACTTACTGTAACTAATTCTCTAATATACTCACAGGATGGCACCCCAGGATACCGTGGTGAGTGTTTTATACAATTCAAATGTAGCAGACATTTCGTTTTGTGTGTGTGTGCACTTTGAGAACTGCAGCATAATGCTTTTGGATGTTCTTGACATTCCTTGCATCCTTGTGCAGACATCTGCTCCTCACCCCGGACTGGAGGATGGGAGAATCCGATATGGTCAGCTGACCTCATCCTCACATCGTGAGAACAACCCTGCTGATGCTGGACGACTAAACATCATCTCCAACATGTGAGTGGTCAGATATTTGCATAGCTGCTGTCGAAGCTGTTGTCTGCATGAACTTTAAATCCTTTTATAGACCTACGAAAAAACAGCCATACATATTGTCTTCTATGTAGTCCGGTTATGGAGCCAGGATGGAGTCCCTTGCCTACAGATGCCCAGCCATATTTTCAGGTTGACCTCCTGGAACCCATGTGGGTATCAGGGGTGGTGACGCAGGGCAGTGAACACATGTTAGGTTACCTCAATGAATACCGTCTGGCCTTCGCACTGCACAGCAGCCTCTTCACAGATTACACTGAGAACACGAAGCCTGGTAGCCCTGCTAAGGTATTTGTGATAATTTAGACATTTGTATTTTCCCTTGGGAGATTCTTCTATTTGTTTATATCCTAATACATCAGAGAGTTCTATCAACACATTCCACCATGATAGAACAAAAGTAAAAGTGTCATTACTGGTGTACATTAAGCATCTTTTCGGCTGGGTTTTAGGTGTTTGAGGTGCGGATGGCTGGCAGCACCCCAGTGACTCGTTGGCTCGACCGGCTTGTCAGAGCTCGCTACCTGCGTATCTTCCCTATAGAGTTCAGACACACCTTCTACCTGCGTGTGGAGATCCTTGGCTGCAGAGGAGGTGAAGCAGATAAACAGATTTATTACTTATAAATATGTAAACAATGGAACTGAATCTTCTTTTGAAAAATCTGTGCTATTAATCTGACATCGCCGTCAATATGAACTTTCCTTCTGCTCTTGCAGATGAACTTGTGACCCCCAGTGGTGTGACCTCGTCTCCCTCTGGTGGAAAGAATGTGACCGGACAGCGCTGTAAGCCAGGCCAGTTTGCATGCCACCAGAGTGAAGAATGCGTCTCTATCTCTCTGCTTTGCGATGGTCGGCCGGACTGCAAGGACGATTCTGACGAGATCGGCTGTGGTGAGAGCTCAGTGATATTTGGCTGCAAATGTTTTCCAGTTTTCCACAGTTTATATGAAATGCACCCAGTTTACATTTCATAGATTAGCATTAGGAACACTGAGGGCCTTGGTTCTGTAGTATTCAAGTAATTCAGTGTTTTTGTCTTTTATGTCTCTTCCTTCTTGTCTTTGTTTTCAGGTACAGCTTCAACAAGTGGCTTTCCAGGGTTGCAGAACACCAGCATCCCCACCTGGAGGCCGGGTTTCCATGTTGAGACTACAGGTGCACCAGGTCTCCATACAACAAGTTCCCAGAGCGGTCTACCTGGTGTGGCTACATCAGGGGTGACAGGGCAACCTGTACTCCAGAACTCAACAAGTGAGCTATTGATCATATCTGAATTTTACTTTCGTTATTTGCATTGCTGTAATGTTTATAGCCTCAACTGTTTCAGTTTTAATGAATGGGTCTGCAAATGTTTTACTACAAATTTCATTTAATAAGTTTTAAAACATGTCTGTTATCAAATCACTGTTGATCAATTTGGCATTTGTCATCAGACCACTGCACCACAGGTCAACCTGGACTCCAAAGCTCTGCATACCCCTAAACATGGGGAAGCAACCATACAGGACTTAGAGTGTGGAGCAACATACTGGAGCCTCATTGCTACCTCTGTTCTCTATTTATTTACAGCCATGTGGATCACAACCCCCCCCCATGATGGTGGCCTACCCAGGGTTCTTTGCGTGGAGGGCCAGTTTGCCTGCTGGACATTTGGCTGCGTGGACTCTGCACAGGTGTGTGACGGCAGACAGGACTGTTTGGACGGGTCAGATGAGGAACGCTGTGGTACGCATCAGCACCATGACGGGGGGCAGTACAGAGGAATGCAATCAATATTTACTAATTCATAATTTAACTTTTAGTAACACTGTAAATGTAAAATGTGGTATTACTCATGTCATAATAGGTATAAACAGTACTGTGCTGAAGTGTGCTGAATATAAAGTGAAAATGCATTGAAATATAGTGCCACTTCTGCACTTTTATGCATTACAGTATAATAATTGAAAATGCTCCAAATTATTTCACAATACTGTTTAAAATTGTGTAAAACCATGTAATTTATATGCTTGTATATATAACGTCCTTTTCATGTGTAGTTTGTGCATAATATCATATGTGGGCTAAAGACTTTTGCCATTGTATTACCATCTGTCACCAGGCATCACAGTCAGACCAGTTGTGACTCCCCAGCATCCCAGCCTATGCTCACCCAAGCAGTTCCACTGTGACAGTGGGGAGTGTGTTAACCTGGACCGCAAGTGTAACCTGCAGAAGGACTGTGTGGATGGGTCTGATGAGAAAAACTGTGGTAGGTTGCTAATTCACCTCAACATTGGTGATGAGGTCAAACAGGAAAAACTCTTTTTACATACCTTTACCTGTTGTGACTTCTAGTGGACTGCATCATGTCCCCGTGGACTGCATGGAGTGCATGCAGTGTGTCCTGTGGTCTAGGGTCCTTGTTTCGGCAGAGGGACATTCTGAGGGAGGCTCTGCCTGGCGGGGCCTGTGGTGTCACCCAGTTTGACAGTCGAGCCTGCTTCCCTAGGGCGTGTCCAGGTCTCGTCTTCAGACCCAATACCAAATGGAATGCATCTTTCGCAAGTGCCCAGAAAGCGAGTTTATAGTTATTTCATTCTTGTTCCCTTATTTCTCCTCCTATAGTTAATGGTCAGTGGTCTAAGTGGACAGAGTGGTCAGACTGTGATGCCGAGTGTGGTGGTGGAGTCAAGCAGAGGAACAGAACTTGCTCTGCTCCCCCTCCGAAGAATGGAGGACGGGACTGTGAGGGCATGACCCTTCAGAGCCAGAGCTGCAACAGCCAGCCCTGCACCAAAGACACTGGCACACAGACAGGTGACAGTTCTTAACAATAAATTGTGTTCCTGTTGTTTTAAAGCAATTAGATTTTTGGTTCTAGTTCAAACACAAGACTTTTAGTACTCAGAGTATCATCTTTGCTCAGTGTAAGCATACTAACAGACTGGATGGTCATTCAGGTTGTGTCGATGGCATGGTGCTGGTGACTGAGGCTGACTGCCAGGCTGGGAGATTCGAGCCTTGTCCTCCAACCTGCTCACATCTAAGCTTGACCAGCAACTGCACTGCAGCTTGTGTACTGGGTAGGGCACACGTTGTATTTGAAGATTTACATTGTACCTTGTTTTGTATAGCTGTATAGCTTCATGATCCAAAAAATAAAATTTGGATTGTGATAGTAGTCAAAAATATAAAAGTCATACAGTATTTTGGAGATAGACGGTTTGCCATAATAAATCTATACTTTTGCTTTTCTACTTTAGTTAGGTTGAGTAAATAAATTGGACACTTAGCCAATGATATTACTTGAAATTCTCTACGGTTCATTATCTGTTAATTTATTAAGTGCATTTGCAGTTTTTAATGCGTATTTAAATTATTTAGACTGCAAAGCAAAACAAATTTAAAAGGAACAAATCTACAATGAAAAATGCAATGTGGTGTTTTTTCACAATCAGTGGTACTTAAAAGATTCATAAGACATGCATTGTGTCTTTCACCAGGCTGTCGCTGTCCAAGGGGTCTGTACCTTCAGGAGGGGCGATGTGTGAATGGCAGCCAGTGTGTCTGTCACTGGGGCGGCCAAACGCTGCAGCCGGGACAAACAATAAGCAGGAATCAGTGTAGCACATGGTGAAAGACACTGGCTTTTCTTTTACTTTGGAAACACGCTGTTTTTCTAGTAGCTTGTGACAGTTCTAAAATACTGGGCTGACTTTCATAAAATATGCTAAATTTTGGCCCTATTTTTCATGTCCTTTTGCCTTGTCTGATAGGGACTGTTATTTGGCATTTTATGTAATATGATACTCCCTTTGCTCTTTGCACCATTAAATTTTGAATATTGTAAGTTAAAACAAAACTAACTGTCAGTAATGCCCCTCCAGCATTTGCAGAGATGGACAAGTCACCTGTGACAACTCCAGCTGTGTGGTAGGCTGTCAGTGGTCAGCATGGTCGTCATGGTCACCATGTGATGTAACCTGTGGTCTGGGGCTCCAACAGCGCTACAGGTGAACCTGTTTAATTCTGTAGATCTCCGAAGGTGGCTAGTTATCAATGTTGCATTGCAAGTCCCATTTCTCTTCACTTCATAATGCCTGTTTTTTTAACAGATGTGCAGTTTAATATTATTTAATCAATAACTTATCGTATTAACAATATATAGTGTCCTGAAAGTATTGGAATGTCAAGGGCGGTTAATTTATTTTTGCTGTACACTAGACATTTGGGTTTAAAAGCAAATTTAGAATTATTTCCACACAAATTGGTTAAATGGCATGCAACTTGGCAACTTTTGTATTAGGTGACCCATATTGTAAGTGAGTAATATTAAAACAGTAAGAAGTATTTACTGATGGGTGTGTCTTGCTACCCTTCCTGTGGATCCAACGTTCAAACATAAATATCAACCTGAAAGCCAAGCAGCTGTCTAAGAGATAAAAGCAGGCTAATGTAAATCTAAGAAAAGAGGGATGAGAGGAAAAAAGGGGGCTGGACATGATGAGGGCATAGCCAGTGCCATTTGTAATGTCCTGAAAAGAAATTGACCAAGTAAAATTACAATGACAGAAACATTGTGAGAGCCTGGCTGTTCCAATGCTTTTAGAGGGGACTGTAAATTCTATTTAACATGTTTTTGTTTTTTTTCTACCGATTACATAACAATTTATTTATTAATTTGAATCAGACGTTTTTTTCATCCTGTATCCTCCTCAGGTCGCTAGTGAACCCACCAGAAGCAATCAGAGTCCTGCCCTGTACAGGCGATTCAGTTGAGAGCCGCAGTTGCTCCAACACTTGTTTTCCTGGTATACCTACTTAAACATCATGTTCAACAAGATTTATTTTTAAACATTAATTTGTATGTTTCTGTAAATGTGAGGCAAGATTTATTTTGCTGCCTATTGCAGTTGCATTCTGTAGTTGTAGTATAATAATCTGATATAATAAAGCACATTTTTTGAAAGCATTAACAACTGAATGAGAAAGAATTGCAGTATAGCTATAACGATTTGTTGAAGTCACATAATCACATAAATCACTTGTACACAGTAAAAGTGGAATGATAACTGCTGTCTGCTTGTGCAGTTCTACCTCTTGGAGTTTGGAGCAAATGGACCAGCTGGTCCGAGTGTAGTAAGACGTGTTTCAACCATGTCGATGAGGTGGGAATTAGACAGCGATTCCGCAGCTGCAACAACACAAACTCCACCTGCGATGGAGACAGTGAAGAGCAAGAACCTTGCAACACGGTACACTGTCCAGGTATGATAGGCGTTAATATAGATAGATGTTCATACACGAAACCAGTGTCTATGAATTTCTCCTCTGCCTCTTGAAATTTGTTTCTTTGTTGGGACGTATCAGATATATAGCTGATTTAGTTATGTATTTCCAGTAAATGGAGGCTGGTCTCTGTGGTCACCGTGGTCTAATTGTTCATCGGAGTGTGACTCTGGGGTCCAAACAAGAGAGCGATTCTGCAATTCACCCTCACCACAGCATGGGGGCAGCAGCTGTCCTGGGCCACAGATACAGACAAGAGACTGCAACTCCCACCCCTGCTCAGGTGCTGTATGAAGTTTTCTTATAATACAGTAGTTATTATGTACACCAGCAGCCCCAGTAATCGTCACTAATGTGTGTCTGTGTGCACGTAACGTCTTATTTCCACTCCTGCTCCTCTCAGGTGCGTGTCCAGATGGCATGGTGTCTATGAAAGCAGCAGAGTGCGAGGCTCTCGGTGGGGCATGCCCGCGGGTGTGTTTGGACTTGACCTCCAGCAACGTGCAGTGTGCCACAACTTGTTATGATGGCTGCTACTGCGCCCCAGGCTTTTACCTGCTCAACGGCAGCTGTGTGCCCTTAGCACAGTGCCCATGTTTCCATCAGGGAGCGCTCTATCCAGCTGGTGCCACCCTGGTTATTGATGCCTGCAATAACTGGTATTTTTATGACAATACCTCTTTTTACTCAGATAAACCATTTCTGAAACAAAAGAACAAACAAAAGTCATTCCAACTCATTCTTCTGTCCTAACAGCACCTGTACTAATGGAGAAATGCAGTGTGGAACAGCTTCTTGCTCTGGTCAGTGGTTTACTAATATTGGCAGCTCTGATTCCTTTTTTCGATTACTTTCTTATGTTTTGTGATTATTATGTTCTTCTCAGTGGACTGTGGCTGGAGCAGCTGGACCCAGTGGAGCACCTGCAGTCGAACATGTGACGTTGGTGTGAGAAGGAGGTATCGTTCAGGAACCAATCCTTCTCCAGCATTTGGTGGTCTTCCCTGCAAAGGAGACAGAGTTGGGATTGATACCTGCAGCATTGAACCTTGCTTTGGTTAGTGGAAGTACTTGGTTTGTAACTTTTATCCACAATTTTAAATGTCAAAATCTTGGTATTGGGTAAAGGGTCTTGGGTATTGTGATTACTAAAGACCACTGCGGTTTCCATTTCATTGCTGTGTGTAATATTAAATCTCAAACTCAAACCACACATTAAAGCATAATAGGAAATTATATAGGTATGTTTTGTCACAGGTGTCAAGGAACCATGGAGTGCTTGGTCAGAGTGCTCTGTGACATGCGGAGGAGGTTACAGGACACGAACCCGTGGGCCAATTCGAATCCACGGCACTGCTCAACAGTTCAGCGCCTGTAATCTGCAGCCATGTGGTACAAGATCCATCATCTAACAACACTTTTGCCTTTTTGTGGAGTGAAATTTACTTATTTGATTACAAGGTGGCAATAGGTAGCAACATTAAGAGAGTAAAAGATAAACCACAAACAATGTCACAAAAAGTCATAGTTATAGCAAGTTTGTTGCCAACATATGCAAATGTGGGGTACTGGTTGTTGTTAATGTTGTGGTGAATTTCCAGTTTTTAATAAAACCATAAATCCATAAAGATAAATTAATTAATATTTGTGATTTAAGTACACTGATGCTTAAGGTCTGCCTGTACACCGTTGCTGTTAGGTGGTGGCCACGTTTGTCCTCCAGGACAGGAGTGGAAGCAGTGTGTGAGTGGAGCAGTGTCATGTACGGACGTCACAATGAACCTCAGCAGGAACTGCACACCAGGATGCCAGTGTCCACACGGGACCCTACAACAGGTGAGTAGGATTGTCATTCACAGACATTTACACACACGTGTACAGTAATCACACCATTAACGTTTATGGTCATCGATAATCCCAGGATGGCGCATGCGTTCAAGAGTCTGAGTGTGGCTGCCACATGGATGGGGAGCAGTACAGACCCGGAGACACTGTTCCAACGGGCTGCAACAACTGGCAAGCTGAACTCAGCAATGAATTTAACTCAATCAGCAGCATTTCTTTTCATCAGCATACAGAAGGTGGTAAAATGATGTGTTTTTGTATTTTAGTACATGTGAAGCAGGGAGGCTGGTAAACTGCTCCCAAGAAAGCTGCAGTGGTAGGTGAAATTTCCCTAAAATTTGTGCTTTGTTTGGCTGCAGGGATTGACATTAGTGCTTGCCTGTGATGTCTAAACCATATTTGGGCAAGCAAAATGCACGATGCACTTGCCCGATTAGTCAAGTGAGAAGCTTTGTAGTATTTCCCAAACATCAGTAATGTGCGCCGCCGCGCCACAAATTGCCATTGACATTTGACCAGATTGCCAAAGGATTCACTTTAAAGTGCAACTTACAATGAAAGATACATGTACGACCTGCAGGCATGTCTGCACCCGTTAGTCCATCAAGTGAGCGACCGCTATTCCATGGTATTTGCAAGATCTATTTTTTAAATTTTAAAATTCTTTCTACAAATTCAAAGTGTCAAGTCTAACCTCTATTTATTTAAGACGTGATGAAAGGGTAGAATAACACTCCTGACTTTTTATGCATTATTCAAAGGCCCCTTTAATCTCACAGATTTCCTGTCAGTGTTTTAAGCTTTGTAGAATGTCTATGTGACACAGTAACTTAACATTTGTAGTTGAACTTTACACCTTCTATTTAACAAGCAAATTGATCCAAATACATTATGTTTTGCATCTTAATGTCAAGCCATGTATGCTGTCTTTCAGTTTTCATGTCTTGCAAACTTGCAAAAAATATAATTTTATGTAGTAACAGTAAACTACATGCCAAAAATGTCTCATCCAAATTCCTTACAGTAAACAGTAACATGCTCTATTACAAAAATGTATCTTTTGAGAATCATGAATTGGCTGTTGTCACACTGTAATAATTGACAGCAATGATGTAGTAATGTGAAGCAGCTTAACAAACTAATAATACAATCCTAACTCGTTGTCCCACACTACAGCTGATGGCCAGTGGTCCACGTGGACTCCATGGAGTCATTGTTCAGTGTCGTGTGGAGCAGGTTTCCAGTCTCGGTACAGGTTCTGCTCTAGCCCCCAGCGGTCTGGAAGTGGCCTGCCATGTCTTGGTCCTCACAGGGAGGACCAAGTTTGCATCAGTGCCCCATGTGACCGTGAGTTTGTTTCTTTTTTCGCTGCTTGTCATGATTTAGGGCAGTCAGTCCACATTCTGATAAACCTTTGAATATAGTTGACTAAACTCAATTTCCTGTAAAGTTGTTTTCATTTTTAAAAAGTTTATCGCGGTCTTTCCAGGTGACGGAGGCTGGAGTCAGTGGAGTAACTGGACAAAGTGTACCAAGTCATGTGGCGGGGGCGTTCAGAGCCGGAGGAGAGAGTGTGACAGTCCCATTCCAGAGGGGGAGGGAAACTATTGTGAGGGGCTGGGAACTGAGGTCATGGCCTGTAACATTAACCACTGTCCAGGTACAGTTGAAACGTGTGTAAACTGAATTTGTTGTGTTTATGGTATCACTGCATCCCTTATGATTTTTGTTCACAGTAGAGTGCATGCAGTTGGTTTTGTGTCAGGGTTTTCATAACTTGAATCGGTTTATTTTCCAGTGCCACCATGTTCTCAGGTTCCAGGCACAGCATTTTCTAGTTGTGGTCCCTCCTGTCCTCGCTCCTGTGATGACCTGGCAGTAAGTATCACACCTAACGGTGGTTTAGGATGAATTCATGCTTTATGGTTTTAATGTAAAAAATATATTTTCTTCCTCTTTGTAAGCACTGTGAGTGGCGATGTGAGCCTGGGTGCTACTGTACAGAAGGAAAGGTGCTGTCTGATAATGGGACAGTTTGTGTTGAGAGAGACGACTGTCCCTGTCTGGACCTCAGCACTGGACACTGGCTGGAGCCAGGAGTCATCACTGAAGCCCAAGATGGATGTAACAACTGGTCAGGATGAGACAAACACAAACAGCACCTATAGTGTTTGCAAGTACCCTACATTTACATTCTATGTAGAACCGTAAAGTTATAAACGCTGTATATTCTGTGCTTCAGCACCTGTGAGGGTGGGAGGCTCAACTGCACCAGACACCCCTGCCCAGGTAAGACCATCTTTAAGACCATCTTTAAACTCTGTATGTATTGTCAAATGTATAATTTGTGTTATGTGTTATCCATAGACAACTTAAGAAACTAGATCTTTTTATTGGCTATTGAACATGTTTCCTTTGTCCAAAAAGTGTTTACATTTACCTCCTAAAAATAATAAAAAATAAGTTGTCTTCATGATTAATAGAAAATACATGTATATGTTGATTGTGTTTCCAGTTTCTGGTAACTGGTGTGAGTGGTCAGAGTGGACTCCTTGCTCCAGGACTTGTGGAGCAGAGTATGTGTCTCGCTACAGGAGCTGTAGCTGTCCTGAGCCTAAGGCTGGAGGGGCAGCCTGCTTGGGAGAACAGGAAATACACAGTGGAGTTGGAGTTCAAATCCAGAAAAAAGCCTGTCCTGTCATCAGCTTCTGTCCAGGTACAGCTTTATCGCTTTTATTAGATTGAGACCTTGCTAGAAATTGATGTACTGATTAGATAACATGGACGATTTAAGACACTTTGGACTTCAAGTCAGAAGCTTATAGTTGGTTGGAAAGGAGACTTCCAACTCTCTCAACCACTCACTTTATACATTAGCCATCCCTGTTTTGGTCTCCATTTCGGTCAGGTTTGTCTGCCTCTACATTTCTATCATCCGGTCCATTCTTTGTTTTTTTTCTTACTGTATGTAGACAAATATCATTTTTCTTTTCATTTTCCATCTTTCAGACTCTTAAATTTAGTTTGTATGTCACTCTCCTCTTAGTTATCTTTGTTTCTGTGTCCTGTTCCCCACTCTGTTTAGTCCATGGGTCATGGAGTCCCTGGTCAGCTTGGTCAAACTGTGATGGGTGTGCTGGATCCTCCACTCGCACCAGAGAATGTAACAGTCCTCCTGCCCGGTTCGGTGGCCTGCCCTGTCTTGGAGAGACCAGACAGACACGTGGATGCCACGATAACTACACTGTCTGCTCGGGTGAGTATGACTCATTAATTGTTTAAATTGGAATTAACGGAAAAGAGAGTTAAGAGTTAACATTAAGTTCTGGAAAAGGTGTTGTAAGAAATTAACATTTTTTTACTTGTGAGAAAACAGCTGCTTAAGATCAATAATTTTTTGTTACAGCTTTGATATATACTAGTATCTACCAGCTGCTCTAATCTGCAGTATCCATCTAGGGACCAGTACCACCTATGCCCTTGTATTAATTGTTTTTTTTTCTTTTGTCCAATGTAACTGTTTTCATGTTTTCATCATGTCTGTTATGAAGCAAACTAAACAATAAATTTAATTAGTCAAATGCCTGTATTATGTTTGTTCAAACTGTGTCTCCTCTATGTTCTGAAGACTGTGGTGGAGGCCAGGAGGAATGGCCTTGTGGGAAGCCTTGTCCTCGCTCTTGTTCAGATCTCCATGGTGACACAGAGTGCTTGGACTCTCCGGGTTGCAGCCATACTTGTGGTTGTCCAGGTGACATGGTTCTGCAGGATGGAGTGTGTGTTTCCAGGGAGGAGTGCCGCTGCAAATACCACAACAGCTCTGCTTTTGGTTAGAGCCACAGCCTGACTGCAGCATGAAGTGTGGACATTATATAAGTAAACTAAGACAAATTGATTCCTGGTAATTATGTTCTGTCTGTTTGCTTTGCTGCCTGGGCAGGAGGTTTAGATTCCTCTAATACATCATGGGTATGGCCTGGTGGATTTGATTGGCAGTTTGCAAATCCAGGAGACAGCATCGTCGATGACTGCAGAAACTGGTAGAGTACAGCCGACTGGCTAAGCAATGCACTTTTTGATTTTTGCAGTACAGTGTTTTTTATTTCTTTCTTTATTTTCTCACTTGATATCAGTTCCTGTGAGGCCGGGGTTCTGCAGTGTCAATCACTGCCTGGTTGTCATGTTGACGGTGGCTGGAGCCAATGGGGAGCCTGGACAGAGTGCTCGCTTTCTTGTGGTGGAGGAGTCAAGTCTAGGAAACGTCAATGTGATAATCCATTTCCGCAGAGTGGTGGAAGAGGCTGCCTGGGAGCAAGTGATCAGCAGACAAAGTGCAACATTCAGACATGCACAGGTCATTAGTCCAGTTTAAGTAAAAGTTTTTAGACTAATGGAAAAAAACACTTTGAAACATTTTGCTATATATATTTTTACCTTGTGAAAACAGGAGGCTTTTATACCACCTCATAATTTGAAAAACAAATCTATCTTTATTGCTTTATTATATTATTATATATTCAGCAAAACACATTTTAAATGGAACTTTAGATGGAAATATGTGGAAATGATGGGGATTAAAATAAAAATGAGCATGTTATAACTAAAAATGAATTAGCACAATAAAATAAAAGGCAATCCATGCAGTCTTGTCTTCACGTTGATGTGTGTTTTTTTTTTTCCTCCAGACGCAGTAAGCATGTGGCAACCCTGGTCCCAGTGGTCTGTGTGTTCAGTCAGCTGTGGTGGAGGGCAGCAGTCCCGCTCTCGTCTCTGCAGCTCTCCACCCTGCAGTGGCCTCAGTCGCCAAAGCAAGACCTGCAACACCCAGGTCTGCCTCGGTAAGTCCCTGTTTTCGGTACGATATCTGTGGCTATTGCAGCAAAGTTTATTTAATTGTAGGATTGTAAAAACTTAAAAAGGATCTTTACATAGTATTACTGTGCAGATGTTATGATTCTGTGCAGAGGTGGGCTGCCCCCCCGGCAGGCTGTACAGGGAGTGTGAGCGAGGTGAAGGCTGTCCGTTCAGCTGCGATCAGGTCAGTGGCAGGGAGGGCTGCTATTCCGATGGCTGTGAAGAAGGCTGCCACTGTCCCTTGCACACTTACCAACATCATGGAGTCTGTCTACAGGTGAGTTCTGTCTGTGAGCAGTTAAGCATTTAGTTATATTCCTGAAAGTTACTTACTGGTTAATGCTTTATTCAAACACAAAAAAAACACACTTTTGACATAGTTGAATGGTGTCCAAACTTTATTTTACATAATTTAAAAATTTCTATATTTCAGGAGTGTCCCTGTCTAGTCAACAGTGAGTTTCTGACCTCCTTACAGAGTGTCTCTGACACATCCATCTCATCTTTGCTCCTCCATAATATCTCTGAGGGAATGGAACTTCAGTCTGGAGACACACTGGTCCATGACTGCAGCACATGGTGAGCAACGAGTTCTGAGGATATTTGCATCTGTACTACATTTCATGAAGTCCTTTATGGCCCATAAACATATTGTTAAACAACATTATCCTTAAGACGTCTTCTGACGTTTGTTGAGTCATTTAACTGTCTTACCACTTCTGTAAACAAGTGTTTTAAACCGCTTTACACGTCAGCCATTCTTTCCTCCTGTCCCATGCAGTGACTGTGAACATGGCCGGTGGAATTGTTCCTTGGAGCATTGCCCTGTGGATGGTGGCCTGTCCCACTGGGGTCCCTGGAGCCCATGCTCAGTGTCCTGTGGAGGTCTAGGACTGAAAAGTCGCTCCAGAAGTTGCACTCAGCCTTCCCCAGCACACGGAGGGAGAGATTGCCAGGGCCCACGCCAGGAAACCACATATTGTCAGGCCCCTGACTGTCCAGGTACAGGTGGTAATGTCGGCAGTTTAGGTACATTGTCTAGTGGGAATGATTAAGAATGGAGTAAACCCATAATGACAGCAGTAGCATTAAGGACAAATTGTTTGGGGAAGGTTAATGATAAATGTAGGATTTATTTAGATTTTACATTATTAGAAAAAAGACTATGCATACTTTCAAATGCATGTTTGTGGACAGTAATAAATATTGGTGCTGCTGCTAATAATTTATTTAACATTTTGGCAGTGATTGTTGGTCCTACAGAAGAACCCATACTGCCAGGTAAATTATGTTTTCATACAGCATTTTATATCCCAGTGTACAACGCCTCTACTGCAGGTTCCTTGTTTAGATGGTGATGTTGCTTATTTACTGTTTTTTTGCATGCATCTACCCTACCATATCAGAGCAGTTTATTATGAGTATAGTTCCAGTTGTTGTGGTGTGGAGACTCCGTGGAGCCTCCTCGCACTTTATCTGTGATAAGACAATCAAGATTTCCTCCTAACGTCGTCCTTATTTTTTATCGTCTCTTCTTCACGACTGGTTCAGATGAGGACGATGGCTTCTCTTTGTGGTCGCTGTGGAGTCCTTGTGCTAGTACCTGCACTGATGCTCACAGCCCGGTCATGAAGTCCCGACATCGACAGTGTATACAACCTCCTTGCTCTGGACGTTCTCACCAAGAGAAGGCCTGTAACCTGCCACAGTGTACTGGTATGATCAGCACTCACAGCGTCTGCCTCTTTCTATGGCAATGAAAGCAAACTTTGCTCGAGCCAGTATACAAAACAAAGCAACAGTAATAAAGTGTTTTCATTTTTTGACTTGCCTAGCTTGCTGAGCCTGTGAGACAGTGTGTCCCCTGCCAAACAGATTTGGTGTATTGTTGCAATTTAACATCTCCAACAGGAAGACCTCAATATGGCAAGAAGTTAGGTGACCCTGGGGTGAAGCTACAGTTTCAGAGCTGAAGCAACAGATCTGTATTTTATGGCAACCTTGTTTCAGAACATATTATTCCAAAAATTACCAGAGGTCAGAAGCTGAAGTATATACTCTTTTTATTTTTATTTAAAATTTAGAGTATGTTGCAACAGTACAAGACAGACAATGAAATGCGATACTGAAAAAATATAGTACCATGTTTGTATTTTCTTTTGTATTTGTGTCGGTCTACAAGGTGGAGCTCTGATTAGTGTTAATATTCAGTTTTGACTTATTTAGCTAAATGTACCATGTACAAAGCTGCTAAATGTGATATGATTTTTGATGTGTGTTTAGATGAAGATGAGGTATGTGTTGGAGCCAACTGTGAGCAAAGGAACTGCTCCTGGACAGAGTGGGGGGAGTGGGGCCTCTGTTCACGATCATGTGGAGTGGGTCAGCAGCAGAGGGTCAGAACCTTCCTCAGGCCGGGAATAAATGGCTCTTGGTGTGAAGACATACTGGGAGGCAACCTGGAACAGCGCTTCTGTAACATCAGGCCCTGCAGAGGTCAGCCTGCAGAGAACCGCTTGTTGAGTGATCAGTCATCCTTTTTGCTTGAGATCAGACGCCCTTTACACTGATTTGTACTATTTCTCTTTGTCTGTCATATTTGTTTATGTGGCTGGGGTGTATAGTGGATGGGGGCTGGTCCAGATGGAGTCCTTGGTCCCGCTGTGATAAACGTTGCGGTGGCGGACGTTCAATACGCACCCGCTCCTGCTCCAGCCCTCCACCGAAGAATGGTGGGAAAAAATGTGAAGGGGAGAAGAACCAGGTCAGACCATGCAACACCAAACCTTGTGGTGAGACAGACCTATCCTCCTCCCACACACTTTTCAAACACATAATGACCAAAGGGTTAGTTCATGTTTTGCATGTGTGAATGCTGATTATTCAGCATATGGCTGAATATTTTCTTCCGTACATGTTGGGTTTCAAAAGTCAACACAGACTGTGCTCGCAGTTCTTAGCGACAAATGTTAGGTGAAGAAAATGCCTGCAGTGTCCTGGGGAAATTCGTGACCTTCTGTTTGTGTATTGTCAGACGAGAAAGGTTGCCCTCCGGGCCAGGAATTTGTGCTGTGTGCCAACCAGTGTCCTCAGCGCTGCTCAGACCTCCAGCAAGGCATCGAGTGCCAAGGCCATACAGAATGTCAGCCCGGCTGTCGCTGCCCTAAAGGTACAGAAGCGTATTATTAACAGATAAGCTGGTGTGTGAGTTTGTGTGTGTGTATTTGTCTGTAGATCTGAGCAGGTCATGTACCTGCTAGTGATGAACACATAAGTATCCTACATCTATATTTATAGTTATGACCTGATGCATTTTCAGGGGTCAGTGCTACCAAATGACATGATTTCAACTGATAGTAGCTTCCAAAAAAAGACCCCCTTCCTTTTAAAGCCGACTATACTACATTGTAAATTTAAGTTGAAATTTGAAATGAATGCCTTTTCTACATTACGCTACACACAATAATTTACATTGTCAAAGTAAATACATGTTTTTAGAATTTTTTCTAAGTCTGGATGAGCTTTTCACACTGGGATTGGGGCAGTTTATCTTATTGTTCCTGACAAATTCTCTCAAGGTTTTGTCGTCAGGTTCTCCCATCCCTGCAAAGACATTGTGACGTTATTTTTGAATGACCACTGGGTTCCTGGCCACCAGGGTCCTTCTTCTCTGGAAAAATAAAGTTTTAAACTTTTTTTGCAATGATTAAGGCCACTGGTCCTGATAGTTATCGTCTAAATTGATTAACAAGAGCTGGCAGATAATGACATAGTGACTTGTATGGGAAAATCATTCAAGACTGAACAGAGAACTATCATGTCCACTCACCTCCACAAACAATGGCTTATATTTTTAGAAATTATGACATGGTTACTTCAGATAATGCCCCTACCCCAGTGTCAGCAATCTTTTGAAAAAACACATTCTTTCCGAGAAATAGTCCCAATTTAAATTCACTAAAGTGGACTCATTGTTCTTTAACATGCCCAGTGATTCTGTAAAAAGGGAAGACCATACTTCTCAATTCATATATCATAGCATGTTATATGACCTGATCTCCTGTAAACCTATAAAACATATACCACTCAGTGCCTATTATTCAAATTCTACACAGTTGAAATGACTAGTGTATGTGTCTGTCCAGGCCAGCTGCAGCAGGATGGCGTTTGCGTGCAGCTGTGGCAGTGTGACTGTGTGGACTCACTGGGACAGATTTGGGCGGCTGGCAGCTGGCACCAGGTGGACTGTAACAACTGCAGCTGCTCTGACGGACAACTGCTCTGCACAAATCACAGCTGCCAGGCTACCTGCACATGGAGCTCCTGGTCCAGTTGGGCACCATGCAGCGTTTCCTGTGGACATGGCCAGAGAACCAGATACAGGTGAGCAAAGTAAACTCAACAACCACCCTTTATTCTTGCACCTGAGCTAATATGTAGATTTTTGGCAAGATTCATAATAAGAAACTCTAATTTCAAGCATTAATACCGTGTGTCAGATCTCTCATCCCAGAGACTGAAGGAGCAAGCTGCCAGTTTGAGGAAGTCCAGCATAAATCTTGTGACCCAGGATCCTGCCCGCCACTCTGTCTCCATGACAACCAGGAACTATTTGTGGGAGACACCTGGCTCCTGGGAGAGTGTAAACAATGGTGCGATAAATAATTACAAACACAAAAGAAAAGAAAATCTGCATGATTAAGAGTTAAAAGAATGAAAAAAACCTTTATATATAATATAAATTTTCTAATTGATATTCTTTGCCTCCTAGCACATGTACCCCAGAGGGAGATTACTGCCAAGACATTGACTGCAGAGGTGTGTCACCACACTTATTTTGTAGATTGTGTAAATTAGG
This sequence comes from Channa striata, assembly GCA_033026295.1. Taxonomy (NCBI): domain Eukaryota; kingdom Metazoa; phylum Chordata; class Actinopteri; order Anabantiformes; family Channidae; genus Channa; species Channa striata. The sequence continues at coordinate 1,151,384 of CM065169.1, forward strand.
TTTAAATTGGATACAGTGGTAAAGGTTCTTCTGTAGATGTGCTAAATTACACATTTTGTAAAACATTAGCTTACATTAAGCTTGAAATAAAATTTGTCGTTTTGTATTTTGTTGTCAGTGGATGGTGGGTGGACCCTGTGGTCAGTTTGGTCGGACTGCTCAGTGACCTGCGGGCAGGGAACCCAGGTGCGAACTCGTGCCTGCATCAACCCCCCACCACGGAACAATGGCTCTTACTGCAGCGGGCCAGAGAGAGATTGGCAGGACTGTTACACCCCTCCTTGTCTGGGTTTGTATGCCCCCCACGATTCAGTTTATTCGTCTTTTATCTATTATTATCTTTGTCTTCTCTTTTCTCTGTCTTTAAAAGCAACAGGTACAATTGCTAGTTTAAATTCCTCTCCATACTTTATATACTGTATGCATAGTATATATGGGTAGAGCAGCGAGATAGGATGCAGATCCAATCCCAGGATATCTACCATGTGTGTCCCCGAGCAAGACGCTCAGCCACTTGCTCCCTGGGCCCCCCCTACCCGTGGAAGCCCACTGCTCCCCCCAGGGCGATGGGTTAAATGCAGACAATGAATTTCATTGTTATATGTATGTGCAATATGTACACATGCTCAAAGGTTCCTCTTCGAAAAAAAGACAGACAGTAAACCAGGGCTATGAAGAAAAATACAGTTAATATTTGCTTTTATTGTGTTATCTGCTTATCCCCAGATGACCTTTGTCCCTGGTCGCCATGGTCACCGTGTTCCCAGAGCTGTGGCGCAGGTTCTGTGTCACGGCGGAGGGTGTGTGTGTGTGAGGAGGGAGGTGATGCAGCATGTCCCACAGAGATAGCAAGAGAAAGGAACCGAGAGGAGACGCAGCTGTGTTACAAACAGCCCTGTCCAGGTACGAAGGGAGTTCGCTTGTTAAACTGAAGCTAGACTGAGACAAATGCAGACATGCCGACCTGTACATATTTTGGGTAGTAGCTACCCGTTTTTATATTAAAGCAAGTTGTTACAATTGGTCACCCCTAATTCTGGCCAAAGGCCAGTGACGCCCTGTGAGCAGAATGTGAATGTTGCGTTTTTCTTGCATTTGCAGGGCTCACACAGCCCCTGTGGCTGGTGTGTGTCTTCACTAACTTTGACAGAGCTCTTAGAACTCAGATCCTTAAATCTGTCTCAGGTCGGAAAAACAACATGCTGTAGTCATTCACGTATTAATAGTGTACTATTAACAGTGCATTTATTGAAGCTGTTTTCTGGGAACCCTTACACTTTTCATATTTTTTATAGAATACATATTTAAATTTACATTTAGTCATTTGGCAAGATCTATAGCCAACGTTCTATGACATGCTAATTTGTCTGTCAGCTTTAATGCCCAGAGAAATGGCCTGTAAGACCTCTAAAATTATATGAAATCGAAGGCCAAGTAGCCTAGTCCTTTAAATTATGAAATGTATGACATAAAACTTTCATCAAAGAGCATCTAGTCCATGGACATAGGTCTTCAAATATGTTTTTTCAGGTGTAATCCCACTCAGAAAAAGATGTCATTTGTTAAGACTGTGCTTAAAGTCAGAATTGGATTCATTCTTTTCCTGCCAGATTTTATATTAATTTACTGGATGTAATGGTTCATATTTATTTTGAGGTATACAGCTAGTTTGAATTCTGATATTATTTAACGGCCACTATTATGCACGTTCTTTCGCATAACGTGTTACTTTCTTCAAGCTTGAACGGTTTGCAAATGACTGAAGTCAGATTACTGCAAAGACACTGACTGCAGAGGTGTGTCACTACAGTTATTATGTATTAGTGTAAATGATGAAGTTTAAATTTGCTGCAAAACTTTACATTTAAATTCTCTGATTGGTTAGAAGTGATTAAATTAACATAAACACCAAATTAATGATAGTTGTCATTATTGTATGAAAAGATGGATTATGTTGTGTGTGTTGTAAGGCTGGTCTGAGGCCTAAAATATATATTTCATTCTATTTAGTTTCGTCTTTGTATTATATGCACTTTATTACTTGATCAGTACCAATTAAATACTTTAGACTAGACTGTGGGTTGAATTTTTGTTTAGAATTTTAGGTTTTCAAGTTATCTGCACATAAGATAAATTATTACTTAATGTGTGAACTGTGTTGGAACTGAAGCTCATTTAACAAATTGGATGATTTATAGTGTCTGTGCAAAAGATAAAAACTATATGTTATGATTCACTTTATTAGGGATTGTTATGAGTAACCTTTAATTTGTTCGAGATTCTATAATTCAGTAAAAATGTTGTTTAGCTCTTATCTAATAATTGGGCTGTTTGTTGTTGGTAGTGTCACATGATTTTGGTTGCTACTTTAATTTTTGCTTCTGCTTTAACTGTCAGTAGTTGATGCCATTAGGTGAGCCTTATATTGATTGCAGTGGTAAAAAAATAATAATTTATGATTCGTTGTTTGATGTACAAACTCACCAGGACCAAGCAAGCTGTAGATCACATAAGTACAAGTTCAAGAACTCCCTCCCATGTTCAAATTGAAATTGTTTAAACACGCTTGTTGCACCGCAGTGGTTGATTTCTTTAATTTTTTTCAGAATGCCCCATGTCACAGTGGAGTGTTTGGTCTCCGTGCTCGTGTGTCTCTCAGAGGCAGCAGCGCTACCGTGTAGCTCTCTCTCCGGCCACCAGGGGTCAACAGTGCTCTCCTGTTGAAAGGCAGAGCAGGGTCTGCAACCTCAGTCAGTGTGATGGTAAGTTCTTGTTCATAGTACAAACAAATGTGTTCTGTGTGTGTGTGTGTGTGTGTATCCACATCAACAAAGATCTTACACTTCATAAAAAAATCCTTTCCCCACACAACAACTTCCACTGCTTTCAATTTTTCATTTAGTGTGTTTAACTTGTGTGTCACTAATTACGTGCATGTTAGTATGATTGTGTGTGTGAATTTATGATCTTTTTTAGATTGTGAAGCCCCGTTCGTGTACTCAGAATGTGGTGTTCCTTGTGAGAAGCAGTGCGCTCTACAAGGCCAGGGAGACCTGTGTTCAGATGGCAGAAAATGTACACCTGGCTGCTACTGCCCACAGGTACATCCTTCATTTGCCAGTCTGCTTTATGTTTGCATTTATGTTTTATACTGTTGACTTACTGGAAGTGGGTCCTGTAAGGATGGGAAAAACTAAAATGTTGGCCAAGATCGACTGGTGTCAGAACACACGGTGCATCACAGTTTGCTGCGTATGAGGCTGCAGAGCTACAGACTCTTGAGAGAGCACATGCTGACCCCAGTCCACCTCAACATTAATAACAGGGTACAACGTAAGTTCAGAGAAGTTAGACTTTTTAAGGCTCACAGTAAATCCATCAAACCTGTCTTTAGTGTTCACATAACTGATAGATAATATAAAACAAAATAAAATCAGACAGTTGTGTTTCTTCTCCTACCAGTTATTTAGAACCATATTTTTTTCTTTAAATAGTTTTGTGCTCAGAAATGCACTACCAGTCAAAAGTTTGGACACACCTTCTCATTTCTCTATGACTTCTGCACAGCACAACTGACAAGAAACTCCACAAATGCTCCCTGACAAGGCACAGCTGTGAAGTGAAAACTATTTCAGGTGACCACCTTGTGAAGCTCGTTGGGAGAATGTCAAGAGTGTGCAAACCAGTAATCAAAGCAAAGGGCGGCTAAAATATAAAACATGTTAATTCAGACTTTTTCCTTCACGACATAATTCCCTATGTGTTCATTCGTAGTTTTGATGCGTTCAGTGAGAATCTACAATGTCATGAAAATAAAGGAAAACAATTAAATGAGAAGGTGTGTCCAAACCTTTGACTGCTAGTGTATCTTTGAAACATGATTCTGACATTTTCATGCTGCATGTAAATATGGTTGCATACTGGTTAAACAAATATTCAGCACTCACCTAATGTAACATGTGTGTCTGTGAAGACCAGAGTGAACAATATACTAGGACGAATTTAGCAAGTTAAATGTGCTGTGCTACATAATGTTGTTAATACATCACTTGGTTATGAATTGTGATGACAGTTTTACAAGGTTGTTTGCCCCAGTTTGGGAGATTCCAGCATTGATTTATTACAAAACCTTAAAAAAATCCTCTGATGGACTGATGATACACCCATACAGGAGAAAGGAGTGGACGTAATGAAGTGTAGAACAGATCGCTAGAGGAGTACACAAACCCGTTATGTATTTGACAACAATAAATTGCTTTTAATTTAAGTGGGATTGATCATTCACTGATACAACTATCGGAAAAATTAGTCAATTTTTCTACCTTGCATTCAGCGTTAGAAACATTTCTATCATTACTTAGCATAAATTGTCGATAGAGGGGAATAAATGCACAAGTTATTGGCCTCTATGTTCAAACCAAATGAGCCAAAACAGGGCTGTTTCCTCTTTTACATAAATTGTGTGTGTGTGTGTGTGTGTGTGTGTCCTTTCCAGGGTCTGCTACAGCAGAATGGGAGCTGTGTTGCTCCTGAGGAATGTGGCTGTATTCACCTGCAGCACCAAACATCAGGACAACCACCAAGGCCTGTCACAGTCTCTCAGGGCACAACCGTCACCATAGGCTGTAGTACCTGGTTAGAACCTATATTTTACTGTGGCAGGTTTTTACATTTAAACTTCAGACCAGGTCCTAAGAATCACGTCTGGACATTGTAAGAGTTGTCGTTTCACGCACACAGCACTCAGCAGGAGACTGTCCGTGTCAAACATGTTATCATAGGGGAAAACTTTGCAGTTACAGGATCAATGCAGCTTAAGAACTTACACCTTCAACTTTTACTGTGATGCAAATTTATTTTAAAATGGTAAAAAATCAAAAAGCAAGGTCAGAATTGAGAGAGGTATGAATGCGACCACGAGAGCGCTGGTTTAGTTTTCAGTATGATTTCATCGGTCGACAGCCAAGACAACACTGGGGTGTCTTCAAGTCTCTGATTGTCCTTGAGTGGTCCACACGAAGCCCAGACTTAAATACCACACTTCCCATGGAATCTGTCAGAAAGAATGAGATAAACTGTCAAAATCCAGGTTTGAGAAGGTTGTAGAGATTTAAAGTTGTAATTGTTTCCTGAGGTCCTACACAGTACGGAATTACAGATTCAAACAGTTGTGGAAATGAGAGATTTCAGTTTTTCATTTTGAATTGCTGAAATTTATTTGCAGAGTGCAGTTTTATGGGTTATTGTGTGTAGATTAATGGGAAAATTGCAATTTTTCCCCAAACATTTACAACACTAAAATGTTCAAAAATACTCTGATACTTTATGATGTGACTGAATGTGTTGCTTTTTAACCATTCTCTGCTGTTTCTCTTTAACATCTACTGTATGACTCTCTGTTTCTTGTGATGTCGTGTTCTCTAGCCTTTGCCATGATGGGACTTTGCAGTGTGACACAAGAGAATGTGAAGGTAAAAAATCAGACTGTAGACAGTGACAACAGCAGCTCCCTTTTGAATGACTATTTTATCATATTCTCCTGTTTTTTTCTTATTTCACTGAAGTCATCCTCAGCGAGTGGTCAGAGTGGACTCCCTGTTCTCCCTGTGTGCCCTCTTCCTCCCTTCAGGACAGCCCAGCTCAAACTGAGGATACCAGCATTAAAATGGTCTCAATTCAGAGGCGTTTCCGGGCCTGTTTAGACCTGGATTCTGGTTTCCCTGTCCCTGAAGAGGAGGAGAGCCAGTGTCCCGGACCCTTGATTGAGGAGAAGCTCTGTTCAGACGCGAACATCTGCAGAGGTAATGCTGTTTGTATAAGAAGGCAAACAGAGGTTTGTTCTTATTTTAGGCTTGAAATGCCATCAGTCCGTTTTTGTCCCATTCTGAGTTCTTCTTAATGTGTCGCAACTGTTTGATGGGAGCAGACAGTGCAGTGAACTGGAAGTAGGAAAGCATAGGTCTGTATAAGCTGCGTTTGTGCCAGTGTGACTGTGACAGTGACTGGCTTCTCTGTAGTGAAGACGGAGATTATGTGCTTTGAAAAATGGGTATAATCAAATGTATAATTCATATCACCATTTAACAAGACAACTGAAAAGTCCTTTATGTGCTGTCAGTAAAACGCTCTTAAAATAAAATGTATTAGAGATTCTAAGCAAAGTAAAAGACAGATCTACTGTAAACAGGATTTTAAAGAACAAGTAAAGAAAAACTAAAATCAAGTAAACAAGTATAAAAGTAAATAAATGCAAATTTTGGCAAAAAAAATGTCTTCTTAACAAGTTTTACCTGTCTGGCCAACCTTTAAAGACAAGACTACATGATTTGAGGCCACAAAAGTCAAGTAGAAGCATGTTTTATTTATTGTCATATGATAGAATTTACCATTTCTAATTAGTAAGTTAAATTTGAGGTCAATCACAACACAGTCATCTGTATTCGGAACACTGACATGTTTGGGAAGTCTTCCAATCTGTCCAGAGCAGTGATGTGCGGTGAGGTTTTTGGCTGGTGAGGCACAATCAGATCTACAAACATAAAAACCCCACAGAGGAGCTGATTCACCATTTGATCGGCAGCAGTTCGGAGGAGTCGCAGGAAGAATCACTGGGATCATGAGGCAGGTGAACTGCCTGCTTCACTTAGGGCCTCGACACTTAGCACAAGAAACACACTGTGCACACACACACAGTTGTTGACAAAAATACACTGTACATTATATACATCAGCTAAACTATGCAAATTCAATTCATAGAGCAAAAGTGTTTGAACATTTTAACAGCGACATACAGCGGCAGCAACACAGTCTCACTGCATAGCATGCTAACACAGTTAGCCCAGTCATTGCACAGGCCATGGTGAGGCTTCACCGCACGTCTCTTCTCAGTATTTGAACAGTTAGTGGGAAAGCTCAGCGATTTTAAATACCCCCCCCCCCAAAAAAAAAAAATAATTAAAACAGGTGAAGTTGGATTAAAAATTAACTTTATAGTGCAAATCCCTGTATTAATCCCTGTGTTTTCATTTTACTTTTTTTTTGTTTCCATGATGACGGCTAAGGCACGGCCTCCCCTGCTTCCCCTGACCGTCGAGTAGAATTAACTGGGTTTTAACGGAGGATAGTCTCGGATGTAATTGAAGCAGAAAAGAATTTTACCACTGTGGGGAATCTCTAATTAAAATCTATACAGTCTTGTATCGGCTGCTTTTGCTTTTTTGTGTGGGTGTTTATTGTGTGTCACTGTTGCCGTTGTGGATTAATGTTTTACATCAGTCTATAGTCTGAGTTTGCAATCAGTATCCGCAGTGAAATGTATTATTGTGCATCTCTACTGCGCTATTCACATTATTTCCCAAAGAAGGGAGAATGGATAAGGATTTGAAGAATGGAAGAGTAAATGTCCGTGTGTCTCTTGGGACACATGAAATTGATTGGCTTTTGTGTTGTGTGTGTGCAAAGAATGACATGAACTCAGTCTTATCAGCTTTTTATTCTTCTCAGCGCTTCCCTTTCACATATGAATGTGAATAGCTCACAATTGCTATGATGCCCAGTGCACCTTGGGTTTCATTTGCATGTCAAATATAGTTGTACTACATTATAGTGGATGGAAAAGCTCTACCTTAACTTTAAATGAACAGTCTGTAGGCTACAGTGTATGCTCTTATCTTTAAAATACAGTATGCTTGCACTTACTGTGTGACTGTAAATATTTGTCATTGCTGATAAATATCACAACAATTACAGTTATTACAGCAGTCAAAATGAGCCTTGCATTCATTGTGATGGGGTGACAACAGAAATGAGGCTAGTTAAGATAATCACCCTGATCTTCCAGATCTGTGTGAGTGGAGTGTGTGGAGCAGCTGGACAGCCTGCGCAGAGCCGTGCAGCGGTGGAGTCAGGCAGCGCTACAGACGGCCCCTGGCCTCTCCCCCAGGACCCCACTGCAGCAGCCAGCAGACACAGAGCCAGATCTGCAACACTGGACTCTGCCCAGGTACAACTAGCATTTCTTTTTTGCTCATGTGGATGGATTTAGATCTTGAAAAGTAATTGTCCTTGTTCCTAGGTGAGCGCTGTGAAGATAGAGGACGGACCTATCAAGAGCACTGTGCTAATCAGTGTCCTCGCAGCTGCACTGATTTATGGGAGCATGTGCAGTGTCTTCAGGGATCCTGTCAGCCGGGTAATCTTTGGTCTTTAACATGCACAGTTCTTTTAAATGAATGATCAGCCAGCACAATATCAGTCAGTGTTTTTTTTTTTCTTTGTTGTCAGGTTGTCGATGTCCACAGGGGCAATTGTTGCAGGACGGCCACTGCGTGCCAGTGACAGAGTGTCGCTGTGGTGTCCCTTCAGGCAATGGGACACTGGAGTTCATCTCTACAGAGGAGCTGCCCGTTGACTGTAACACCTGGTGATGAAAGCTCCATGTTTGTTTTAATCTTTAAATGCAAATAGTTCGGATTTAATATTACAGATCTGAAACCAGATCTGTAATATTAGAAATTGTCTCAGGCACTGACAGCAATTAAGAACAGAACTTTGCAATTTGTGTTTTGGTCTGTTATAAAATCAGATACTGTACCTTACTTTACCTCTAATAATAATAAGTTGTTTGCTCTTTTGCCCCTCCATCTGCAGTGTGTGTGAGAATGGCACTCTGGTTTGCAGCAATGTTCCCTGCCCAGTTTATGAGCCCTGGAGCCCATGGAGCTCCTGCTCAGCTTCCTGTGGGCGTGGTCAAAAGACAAGATCACGCCTTTGCCAAGAAACAGAAGGCGGGCCTTCCTGTGCGGACACGCTGCAGACAGAGAGCTGTGATCTGCCACCATGTCCAGGTCAGAGGTGCTGAATGCATCAAAAATGCAATTTAATATTGACTTTAACTGATGAATAGAATTTAAATATTACGTTTACACTCTCTCTCTCTCTCCAGTGGGTTGTTTGTTAAGTGAGTGGTCACTCTGGAGTAAGTGCAGTGCCACATGCGGCGGTGGGTTGTCTGTGCGAAACAAGACAGTCCTAAGAGAGCCAGAGCCTGGTGGGATGGGCTGCACTGGACCACTTGAACAGCACACTGTCTGTAATATAAACAGCTGCCTGCCTGGTACCAGAAACACACTCCCACTGAATGTTGTACATTTACCACCCTGGCAGCACTATATTTCTACACAGCAATATAATTCTGACAGTACAGTTAAACATCAGGGTTTCCTAGCAACTCATCAAAATCTTTGTCATTAATGCTTTCTGTAAATTTACTGTGTCGTCTAGTCAAAAGTGTGAACACAGATGTGAATTAACCACTCTGTTTTGTAGACATTATGCATATTTTAGTCTGGGTAGTGAAATATATATGAGACATGTTTTTTTGAATGTGTCTTGCAGAGTGTCCCAATGGGCAGGTGTTCAGTGAATGTTCAGGGTCGTGTCCATACACCTGTGAAGACCTGTGGCCTAACACTGAGTGTCTGCCTGGGCCCTGCACCCCTGGGTGCACGTGCCCTCCTGGACAGGTTGGCCCATCTCGGTTTGATTCTCTAAGTGTCTTTGTGTTTTGTTTAATCGCTCTAACCGTCTCTTACTGCGTTTCTCATAGGTCTTATATAAAGGCTCCTGTGTGTCCCAAGCTGATTGTCCCTGTACAGCCCTCTCCCTGCCAGCTGGTTACCAAAGCAGGAATGTGAGCACTGCGGAGATCACGGACACTCTGCTGCCACCTGACACGGCTGTTCAGTACCTCTGCAACACATGGTACTGGTGTTTATCCATTCATTCACAGATTAACTAACAGTCTTACTCCAGACAGCAAGAACATAAAGATATACATCTGACCAGCTTAAGTTATCCTAACTTTGAACCTGAATCTTCTGAGGGATCCTCAGGGGATTGAACTATAGGGTGAACCTATGCCTCCCCACAATATAGAGTCTAGCTTCACATGGACCAATGGTGCTTGGCTCTGAGGTTTCCCTTATCAATTTCAGTGCAGTAAATTATGTGACCATGTCTCCTTGAAATGGCAGCGGATCAAAGCTGCTAAATTCATAACACAGTCATGTGGTATTTTTGGTATTTTCCCACTTAACCCTCAGGAGTTGTGGATATATCTGGTTATTTTCGGATACTTTTGACTTTATCTTTGTATTTCACCGTTATATTTTACTAAGCCAATATTTGGTGTCATTTTTCTCAGCACAACCTCACCTGTTATTTTTTCAATTTGATATACTGCAATAACACATTAGATCTACAACTACACAAGAATTGTTCATCCTGCTGAGTTGGACATTCACATTCTCCCGGGGGTGGGGGTTCGTGTTCCAGCAAAATAAAAAGCTGAGAATATTTAAGACAACTAAACACATCTTAATTTAATAATTAATAAAGACAACTAAATAAGACAAGAGAATGTTGCACAGAGACTTATCTTTCCAGCAAGGAGTGACAGCAGGCAGTGGCCGTGTATGCAACTGGGATCAGCAGTTCACTCAAAACAGGCGTGAAAACAGAGACATGGGAGACAGAATAAAGTAGAAGGACAGAGCTGAATTGAAAAGACTTTAGTTTGTACATGTGGGAGACTATGGCCTGAGGGCAAAGAAAGGAAATGACAAAACAAAATCCAACGTGTCATGACAATTTATATTCCAACCTGCAGTACAAGCATTCCCTCTTACGTTGATTAACTCAAATCAAGACTTTTATGTGGATTTTATTGATCAGATCATACCAGAGCCATGCAACATTACTTGAGTCTGTGACTCATAAAATCAATTAAACACGGAGTGCCCATATCAGGCAGTTACAGTCAGAGAGTGTCAACTTAACAACACTTCAGCTTGGAACCTTGGTATTTACTGTATTGGATGATTTGGCGTGCAGCAGATATGTGGTAAGGCATTTCCACCTCCCGTGGGTTTGATTTTTTTATACTATAATATAGTCTGCTGCGTTCAGCTGTGTGACGTGATGATTGCTTTGCTGTCTCAGTGTTCAGTGACGTAATGACCAAACGAATTTTAACTTCATTGTTTTCTCTGATTTTCTCCAGCGTGTGCCAGGGTGGAATCTTCAACTGTACCTCAGAGCCCTGTGATGGTGAGTGATGCTCTGTCACAGCTGCATTTCCTTCACATTTTAGAACCGCTCTCTTTTAGCACTGAGAGCACCAGCAGCTCTTGGACTATGAGGCCTATGATAAATATGTCAGCGTATCTATAGTTAGAAACAACTGCTGCAACAGTTGGCTCGAAAAAGTGAGCGTCAGCTGCATCCATCACACTCTACAAGGGCCATTACCGGCTTTTTGTTTCATTAACATGTGGTTCCATCTCAAGCTGGCAGGGGGAGAAAGAGGAGACGGACAATAGTGAGAAGAGTGTTGCTGTGTAACAACTCATATCCTCGGAAAAGACAAAGTGTAAATAGCTGTCTGATTTGACCTTTGTGTTTTATCTGTCAGGCTCTTTTATCCTCCTGCCTCTTCTCTCCACTGGATTTGAAAACACCTTCTTGGCAGTAGCGAACAGCTTTTTGACAAAGAGCATTGTTAAATGCAATTTAACATAGATAAACTCAGGTGTCTGATACGGCCCATTCTCTTATAAACTTATAATCATTATAGCTATTGATTATCAGATTGTAGGTCTTCACAGGGGCCTTGGCATTGTCAGTGTTAAACACTGTTTAATAGTGTCTCCATCAGCTTTGTGATGACAACACACTTTGGTGTCGGCTCTTGGAGTTCACATTAACATTCTCCCTGCCAATATTGGCTGTTGTAGCCAAATATTGGCAAGTAGTTTTCACTGTAGTGAACTACTGTTAATAGCAGTGATAGAGCAATAATAGCCCATTTTCACTGGGGAACTTTATTAAAAATGTAGCATATTCTTTATTTTGCCATTGATTAACTATAAAAGCATACGCAAACCATCTTCTAAAAATTGCCACTCTTTCTCTAGTGTGCACATTAGAAATTAGGATGTGGGTCCATCACCATGGATGTGTTAAAGAAAGTGCTCACATGCTTATACTCATTTCCTTAATGCATTTGGTTCTTTCCATGTTCCATCAGAAGTACACATAAAAAACATTCTGGAAAAAAATAAAAGTGACTGACAGGTACAACGTGAAACAACAATAAAACAAGTGTTTAGTTTATGTGTGGTCTTTCTCTCCCAGATTTCAGCTCTCTGTAATTCTATTATCCTGTCGACCATAAAAATAGTTTCAGATAATTAAACTTTTTTTCGCCCCTTTCCCCACCACCAGTGGACTGTGAGTGGTCCAGCTGGTCCCAGTGGAGTCCATGTTCAGCCAGCTGTGGTACAGGGCGACAGACCTCCACCAGAGTTGTCCTGCAGCCCCGCATGTATGAAGGGGCCCCATGTGACGGCCCTGACCTCCGCACAGCAATCTGCATGGCCCCTGACTGTGGTGAGCGACATGATGGCATTTATTTGATTAAAAAAAAGGCTTTTCCAGGAGTCACACTTTAAAAATGAGGAAGCTGTCGAAATGAACTTTACGTCAAGTCAGCTTCCTTGCCAGTTAATCCATGCACACGTTGTGGAAAAAATGTACTTTTTTTTCCACATTACAACCCAGATTGGGTCGTGGTTTGACGTTTATCATTTGCTCCTTTGTCTTAGAAGAAGCATGCGTCCCTCCATCCATTATTCAAACCACTTAAGTTCACAACACAAACCCTTCAGATCCTACCTATGATTGAACAGTCACTGCTCAGGGAGGGTCATAGTGAATTTTTTTATATGACCACAGAGTATGTATCTCTTTCCACACCCACTCTTGACTCCACTACTAGTTTTTCTATTGAATTAAATTAATTCTTTTCAGTTGTTTTCAATTTTTCCCTCTCCGTTCTACGAACATCCAGATCCATCTTACCCCATTTCTCATTTATTCTCGCTTTACTGACACCATTTTAAAACTCCTGTCCCTCTCCTCCTACTCGGCAGTGTGTCCTGTTGGGGAGCAGTGGCGGAGGAGCGTATCAGAGGTGGTCCCGCTGTGCGAGAGGAGCTGTCAGGACATTTACTCCTCCTCTCCTGTCAACTGCAGCCACTCCACAGAAGGTTGTGTGTGTCAGGAGGGACTTTACCGAAATACAGAGGGGGTGTGTGTCATCCCCGCCCTCTGCCCCTGCCTGGACCAGGGCGTCCTGCAGGAGGTAAACACACACACACACACACACACAGGCTTACATCCAAGCAAAGACACATTTGCTGCCCAGCAGACCTGGCAGCCAGCAGCCATCGTGCCAGCCTCGTCGTGACATTTGTCCGAACCTTCCCGTTACTCGCATGGTGTTTATGTTCCCTCCCATTCACTGCCTTTCTGTTACTCACTCATAAAGAAAGGTCTGTTTGAAGTTGAGTGACATGCTTTTTGGGTCACATTACACCATGGTGCTCTCCAGCTTTCGGCCTCATCAATTATGTAGGAGGACCGTAGAAAGCCAGCACCGGGGCTGCAACTGGGCAAGCCTGCCAGGAATTATTTATAAGGAGAAGTTATTATAGGATTACAAGATTTAATCATACACTGACAAGAGGTCAGATCGCCTCCTCCTGATCTTTCTCCTTCAGCCTTTTGTCGTTTATTCTCTGTTTCTTTCTTCCCCCTTTCGTACCTCAGCTCTGTTTGTCTTTTTTACCTCCACTCTCTCTCATTTTGGTCTGTTTTTCTTTCCCTTCTTCAGCACCTCCCTCTTCTCTCTCTTTCTCTTGGTCTGTTAGCTGCTGATGGCTAGTATTTAAAGAGCCTCTGTGGCTTTCTAATCAACCACCTCATGCCTATTATGCCAAATGGCTCAGTGTGAGTAACACAGGCACTCCCCGGTGGGTGCTTTCGTACGGGTAAAAACTGTCCTATAGCTAACACATCACTAGTCAGTGTTAAGTATTGTTATAATTACTGCATCACACTTTGCCGCCCGAGCGTTAGTGAATTCATAATAGAAATACATCCTGAGCTCTGGGCTGCTTTGAAAGGCACAGAAAAGTGAGCATTCATGAAAGAAATGTCAGTGGGGCTAAGCTGAGTCATACTAACTTTCAAGTCTGAAAAGTGAATATAAATTTCGTCTGTGTCTTTTTATGTGCTGACTCAGGCTGGATCAGAGTGGGATGAGGGCTGCATGTCTTGCCGCTGTGAGAACGGGAAAAAAATGTGCCAGTTGAGGTGTCCCCCACTCCAGTGTGACGAGGTGAGGCACACACACACACACACACACACACACAACTTACAAAAACTGTATCAAAATCTGCCAACTGTAATGATTTATTAATACGCAGTTGCACTGGGAAAATATGTGGCCATTCCAAGGTTTTGTCCAAACCTAAAAAAACTTCATTTCATTTAATACATGTTGCCCTAAAAGTGTTTTACTTGGTTTAATAGGCCGAGTGATATCGGAATGGTAGTTACCTACCTAGTTGACAAATCCCTGTTGTTTTATTGTTTTATGTTCACCTTTGGTTGTTTAGTCATTCAGTCTTACTACTTACATATAATGTGAATATTATTGGGGTAGTTTTAGGTAGAACTATGACTTTTTTTTCTTTTGCTGATCATTTCAATAGTAAGGTGCACACAGTAGTTCAGTAAACCAGTCATCCCTGGGTGAGTAATCATATATGGACGTGAATCTGTTGTCACTAGTGGTTTTATCCAAGTATTAACAATTAAGGATTCTTAATATCTTTTTCGAGGCAGATGCAGTAAATTTAATTTATTAAAATAAACCATCATCACTTTTTTACTGTTGAGTGAAGAAGTTAGATTCTCGTCACTGCCAAACAGACATGGAAGATCTTCATAGTCCTTTCACCTGTTGCTGCTGCTCCGGTGTGGAGACTGTCCAATCCTCCCACAAGCCTTCACTTTTTCTTTTACTATGCCCTTCTTCTTCTGTGTTTGTCATTAAGATCCTCTGCAACATATCCACAAAACTGAATCTGTTATGCAGAAGAAATGACACCATGTAAAGCAATATTTTAGTTACAGCTGGCGCTTTAACAACATTGAAAATCAAGGAAAGTGACCTCTGTAGTTTTGGAATATTTCACAATTATGTTTTTGCATTAGAATTTTACAAATAGTTTGGGAAGTTGTGTTGTCAGGCATGAGGGATTATAGGTTCATGCTGATGACAACCTCTTCCCAAGAAAAATGACTTTGCCTTTGTCTCAAATATGACAATGTCAAAGCTATATACATAGGAGAAGGTAACGGGCGTCCAACTTGCAGGAGACGCTGAGTTAAGTCAATTATGCATGCTCTCTGTAACTAGAGGCAAAAAAGGAAAAAAAATAAACTCCATATAAAATATGTAATACGATTTTGTAGACAGGTGAAACTTTTGGTCAGAGTCAGTATTTCTTCTCTCTTCTTCTCTCTCGTTTCTCACATTTACAGTCTTTAGAACATCTTTAATAAAAAACTCAAATACATGCACCAAGCTGTGAACATAGCTTTGGTCTTATTTTTCAGGTTTTGGTTTATCTCTAAGATTTCCAGCACTATCCTATGACAAAAATATTAAATATAATTGTGTGTGTGATGCTCACTGTATTGCTCACCTGGTAAAATTAATTGAGACAACTCTTACCACAAACAGTTTTGGAAGATTCTACGTTTTCAATGTGGTCCCTATTTATGTTACAGTTTTTCATAATTACTTTTTATAATGTTTTTTGTGATTTTGTGTAACTCATAAAAGACTTCCCACGAATGAACAGCTTCCCAGAGAAAAGTGGACTGTCTCCTCCTTGACACAGTAAGCTGAATTCATATCTTTAGCACAGCAGAGCTGTATAAAGGCCAGGGTAAAAATAAATTCAGCTGACATACAGAACTTTAAAGGGAGAGGTTGGCGGCACAGTGAGTGCCACCAAGTCGACAGTAAACCAAGGGCTCCACCTGTGGTGTGCACAGGTCTGGATGTTGCTGCACTGTCTCCAGAGGGGCTCGGAGGTGTGTAGCTATTTCTGCTTCGCTTCCCTCGGCTTCACTAACTTATGCTGCAGTGAAAGCACTCGTCATCCTGGCCAGTATAAAAAGGTCATTGAATGCACGGTGCTCCTAACCTGACAGGCTGAGAACGGGCTACACGACAGTTTACACTTAATTGCATCGCTTGTTTAAACCTGAAATCTCCCAACATGCCTCCACGTCTCTGCATGGAGCCCGTTTCCCAGGCAGTGCTTCTGTTATCCTATCGGGTGATAAAAGCTTTCAGGACACTCAGCCCACTTTTGCTGCAGCAGACATTAATAGCATTCTGATTTCCATCTCACAGCCTGTACCCTTTATTTAAAATGCCAAGCGCCCTTTTCTTCCAAATAATCAGAATCCACATTTCACACTATTTCGACCCCCTACTTCATCAGACATACACAGACACATGCAGTCGTAACTTAAAGAACTTGAAACGGTCCTCTTTGTGAACTCCCACACTTTAAGTGAGTGGAGGCTGACAGCAGTGCAGAGTGGGAGGAGAAGTCCTCAGGGTGAAGAGTTGAGAGCTGTGTGTGTGTGTTTTGTACAGAAATGGTACGGCATAGGTGAAGTTTCAGTGAGCTGAGGCCTGAGGTGCTGAAACATGCTGTCAGACTGCGTGCTAATAGCAGCTTTGCTCAAACAGGAACACCACGGGACACCCTGCTTTTTTCTACACTTGATTGCTCTTCTTAAGAGGCCTCACTTCTTTTGTCTCTGTCCTGTATGTCCTTACATCATTGTTCTTCTCTCTCTCCATTCTTAACCTCTGTATATGTGTATGTACAGTATATATAGTATGTTCTTACTGTCACATGTGGAATGCTTTGACCAGTTCTGTCCAGTTATGTCAGTCAATTCAAAGGATATATGCCATCTCTGTTTCAGGGGGAAGTCAAGGTCGAGGAAGCAGACAGCTGCTGTCCAGTCTGCAGAAAGCAGTTTCCAGGTTAGTAAACGCATCACAAACTAGCTAAAGAAAACACTGGTATTTGGGATGTAGCGAGAGACATTTGTAAAAAGGCTTATAACAAGTCTGAGGGCTTTATTATTCACTTCAAATGTTTGTATCAGAATGAGTAAAACACACTAATGATTTCAAGTAAATCAGAACATCAGCACACATTGTGTGGCTGTTCGTTAGACCTCTGCTTACGACATTACTCCTCATATTTCCTGTCATCTCTGAATTAGCTGTGTAGCCTAAAATGCCATTTAGTGATGTGCTTTCATCTCTGATAATGTCAAATAACTATAGTGCTTATGGTAAGACATCACCATCACTCCCTTCACTCCATGTTGAATTTTCTATAGTTCATTTTATAGGAGGCTAAAAACCAAGTGCAGCGGAGCCTAATTAGTGAGAGATCACATTACTTAACCTACATTGAGGCTTTAATCTCTGTCCCCAGCGGAGGAAATGTCACATGCTGCGAGGGACCAGGACAATGTCACTGTACTCTCTGGAAACAACTCTCTGCCTCCGTCTCTTCCTTTGTCTCATTCCTGCTTTTTTATGCAAATACTAAAAACTGTCTCTGTTTTTCTCTGTCTTCTGGCTTCACATATTTTCCTTTCCCTCCCTTTACTCTGTCCCTTCATCACATTTACCTCCGCTTTTATTCTCTCCCATTTCCTCCCATCTGTGTCTCTGGCAGGTGAGCCTCTGCCAGAGTGTCGACGCTACGTGCAGGTCAGGAACATCACCAAGGGAGACTGTCGGCTTGACAACGTGGAGGTCAGCTTCTGCAGGGGACGCTGTCTGTCCAGGACTGATGTCATGTTGGAGGTATCCACAGTGCACACACACCAACATACTAATCAGACATTAGTGCCAAAGTATCTTGTGGCAACACTGATGTGCATTGACATTGACATGACAATGAGCAGAGTGTAGATCGATGCAAGCAGTGATGTGAACTTAAAAGGTCCCAGACTAAATAATTATACTTTACTTTATGTCAACATGCATAATTACAGTAGTAGAGACACCAGTGACCTACATGTAGATGTTGCGGATATGACTCCCATGAAGGGATCGTATGAATGCTTTAACTTGTTTGTGGTTCTGTTTATTTTCTTTTCTCTTGCCCTGACTCGTCGTTTTCATCTTGTAAGACATCAGGCTCATCACCTCATCACCATGGAGACTTTGTTCCTCCTTGGCATCCATACGTCTCCACTGTAAAAACAGAATCAGTCATGCTGGGAGATTAGTAAAAATAAACATCAGCTCAGCCAAATGTGTCATTACCTCCTGTTACTGTGGCAACCAGGAACAGTAACTGGTGACTAGGCAGCACAGAGACGTTACTTTTTCATTGATCAGCACGATCGAAAATAGCAGGAAATAAATGTTCTTTCCTAGCATCAGCTGTAGTGCTAACGCACACACTGTGGAGCTTTCAGAGTGTGAAGCACTAATAACTGCAATTTTTCAGAAAAGTTGACAGTGTTTTTCATCCTGAACTCCCCCTTCTCCTCCTATTATCTATCATTCTCTGCTACCATCTTCTGTACTTTTCCACAGGCTCTCTCTTCCTTCCTCTGCAGTAATTGGACACATGAGTACAACTTCTTTCTGTCTGTAGCTGCCGTCTGTCATGCAAAACACCAAGGTTGTTGTTTTATGTCTTGATATATTTGCAAGGCAAATAAATTGCCAAATGCTTAATCATCAACTAATCTCTAAATTTGTGTTTGTGTTTTAGGATATTTTTCCTAATATCAATTTTCATGTAAATTGTTCAAAGGCGCTCTATAAATAAATGCATTGTTATTAATATTTCAGAAGTTAAACCACAGATGACTCTGCAGTTCTCCTCAGTTTAATAATCCTCTGCATCCTCCTGAAATAACTTTCTTTGGTTTTGCAGTCCAGTATGTATTTTATAAAGTATGTTCTGTCTTCTGTCTGATTTTATTTCCGATTTTCAGTTTGAGTTTGAAGTGGTGGCACAAATTTGATTGTTTTGATGATACAGGTTTCTGATACAACCGCAAATCACGGATGTTTGATTTGCATCTAATTTGCTGCTAAAGCATTTCCGAAAGTCAAAATGAACTCTTTCTCGATCTCTTTCAAAGTGTGAGCTTCTGCCACACTTGTTCTGTTTGTAGTCTTGTGTGAGATGTTCACGTTAATGTCATGTATGCAAACACGAGGTCCAGCAGCAATATTCACTATCGCAGTATAACAAATAGCGCGATATTGAATGGCATTTTATAATTTTCTCTCAAAACCTTGTTCCCTAATTTCACAGTCTCGTTTTTTCTCCACATGGTCGTCCTCCTGTCTCCTCCTTTTGCCTCACTCGTCCTTCTCGTCCGTCTGTCCACACAGGAGCCGTACCTACAGTCAGTTTGTGAATGCTGTAGTTACCGTTTGGATCCTGACAACCCGGTCCGTTTCCTCAGCCTGCCATGTGAAAGTGGAGAGAGTGAGCCGGTCGTCCTGCCCGTCATACACAGCTGCGAGTGCACAAGCTGCCAAGGTGGGGAGTTAAGCATGGCCGAATGGATTTGCATGTACATGTCTTATGTCATCGTGAGAACGGAGCATTTAAATATATGTAAAGATTTGTGCATGTGTTTGGACGCGTGCTTACACACTTCAGGCTGTGTGTGTTCCAAACAGGGAAAGTCAGGCACTCTCAGGTAAAATTACATCCTTTAGCTAGATGGATATTGCTGAATATACGGTGATGTCGGAAAGTTTTCACACCCCGTTCACACCACATTTTGTTAGATTGAAGCCTGATACTACAGTCATTCAAATTAATTTTTTTCTCCATCAATCTATTCGCAGTATTCCATAAGGGGGGATGAAAACAGAAATGTAAAATTGTTACAGCCTGGATTCTTTTGCACACCTGGATTCGAGATTTTCTGGCATTCTTCTTTGCAAATCTGGAACTTTGATGGGGAGCCATCTCATTTACAGAGTCACTCCTCCTGTGTTGGAGGATCTGACCCGTCTGAGGTCCTGACTCAATCAGCCCAGATCGGAAGAGGGCCTTCCTCCTGGAACTTTGTATCTTTCAATCAGAGGGACCTTCATGATCTTTCCAATACAGTTTACTGTATTCCTCTTGATTTCATTGAACATGAAGTAAAGCTGATAAAGCTTCATTGTGATAAAACAATAGACGTATAATTTCATCTTATAACTCAAGTTATGGTTGACTGACTTTACAACTGAGAAATGTTACCACTTTTCAAGCGTATAATTCAAAGTAAGACAAGCATTACTGATTTAAAAATAACAAACTGGAATAGAAACCGCAAAGAATTGAGACGGAATAAAAGTTAATTACAAAATAGACAAAACTGAGGTATGAAGTAGCTATTCAAACGTGCTTAAATTGAAGGCCGACCACACATGAAGCAGCAGGTGGTTCTGAGTGGGCTCTTTCTATCCGACAGGCCTAAACGCTGACGTTGGTATTAGCGCATTTTTCATTCAAAAGATTGCGATCCTCGAATTCTTAGGCTTGGTAACTGTTTATCGTTCTTCTTTAAGCTTTATTCAGGTTTGCCACCATGTATGTGGCAGACTGTATCCACAGACTTTGACTCTGCCCGGATAAACATCTCTTCTCATTCACAGGGGTGTGACACAGCGATGGGGGGGCCAGCAGTGTGAGTTATCTCAAATGACAAACCAGTTAGTCGTGTCTTCCTGTGAGGCCCTGCAGTGTAAAATCCTGGACAGTATACATTCAGTTTAATCACACACACAGTAAGAGACACATACGTCCTCACAAAGAATCAGCGAAACACGGAGGATCCCACTTCTCACTCAATTATGTGTGGATCCGTTCACCAACATGTGCGCTTGTCTTGGTTAATTGGATGTACTGCAGTCACAAATGACAGAACACATCCCCCGGCCCACCCCTCTAAGTCATACCCCCCTCCCAGTGGTAAACATCAGCAGACGCCGTGTCTGACAGATGTGGTTGTTACAGTGATCAATCTTGGGATAGCATGTGGCCGTGCTCCCTCACACACACACACACACACACACACATTAACTGCCACTACAAGTTCTCTCATTTGTCATCCCATGCTACTTCCAATGACCTACACACACTGCTGACCTATTACAGACACAAGCCTGCAGATAACTGACATCAGTACATTTTTCAATTCCCATTACACCCTAAACTTTTGCATTTACATAAATAATATAATATATAAATATGATACATATATTTTTATGTTGTTCTGAATGCATTTTAGTTATTTGCTGTACAACTCATTTCACTTCACCAACTTAGACTATTGTGTTCTGATCCATCACGTAAAATTCACAATAACTAAACATTGAACTTAAGGCTCTAATGTAACAAAATAGACTAAATGCCAAGGGGTGTGAATACTTTTGCAAGGCACTATATTATTTATTTTTAATATAGTTCATGGAAACTCAGATATTCCAACTCCTGCTGCTCACATACATTTGTGAATGGAAATAAAAAGCCCCATCTTTAATCCTGCAGAGGAAGCAGTTTTCTTCTTCTTGATGCATGTGTTAAGATATTCCAGAAAAAAAAAAACTGTGAATTATGACACTATCTGTCTCACTGTTTTTCTTTTTCACAGGAGGTGACCTGTCCAGACGCTGAGGGAGTGCGATGAGTGAGTGTGTGTGTGTTTGTGTGAATGTGTGCATGAGCTAAGGAGGGAGGTAGAGAGAGACAGAGAGCATTATGAATGCCAAGACAAGTGGAAGCCAGCTGGGTGAAAGACGGAGGATTTTGGGACAGACAGAAGGAAATCGAAGGAAAGACGGCTGGATGACCGAGTGGAATATGTTCTAAGAAGTCCAGAATTAGTAGCTGCCGATGCACATATTGTTCTGTAGCCCTTAGTCATCATATGACTGGATGGTATCGCTGATCATAGATTTCTGTTGTGTTTATCCTTCAGCCTGTACAGCCCCTTTTCCTACTGTATATTTATAGATATACTGTATAGAGGATCTATGATATAGACAGCTTAAGCATGTTTAATTTTGAAAATGTATATGTGTCCCCTGTACATTAGGTTGGAGTTTGCATGCTTTATATTTTACATTTAGCAGTGCAGTTTCCCTGTCGTCAATAAATATGGTAAATGTAGATGATGGTCTTTATTTTTAAGAGCTAATCATTTTCCAACAAACGTCAGTGACGTTACCGTTCCACACATCATATATATTGTTTTACAGCTACAGAGTGCGCTGCCCTTTCTCCTGCGACACACAGCCGACGTATTTAAAATAGAACCAGAGGCTACGAACAGCAGTGGCCTGCACAGTATGAGAAGTATATCATTACATATGTATTCAGGCATGAGCCAGGGAGCTCAGCTCACAACGACCTCGTCTCCTAAATAAAACTCAAAACCATTCCAGAGTTAATCATAAAGACAAGTTTATTGTCTGCCATGCATGTTTCCATGCCATACACTGTTTTTTTTATCTGTTTTGCTGCTTTTGATGTTTTTAATTTAATTATTATTTGTTTTATGTAGCCCTGAGGTTCCAAGCAGGTATAAACCAGTTATAAGTGGCTTATGTATAATTTTAGGGACGTTTTCCGCCTTATTATTAATATTTCCTTTATTTTATGTCATTCGTTGAATTGAATTGTTCGATTTTGCTACTCTATGATTATGTGAAAAGCCCTAAGCGCGTCATAAACTTTGTCAAACAGCTGCTCAGTGCTACAGCATTACCAGGGACTGATTTCAGGCAGAGTGGCTCATTTGGAACCAGCGTGCTTGTGTGGACAAGGATATTTCTGATGACAGGGCTAAAAGTTTTAGTCATTATAAGAAGTTGTAGCTTTTAATGGGTTTGTCCAAGTGAGGCCTGGAGCTTTTCCACTTCTTTATTTCTGACATTCATCGATTACTGCACCATCGCCTTGTTCTGCCTGTGTTTGTGTGTAGGTGCCTTCTAGGTTTCCTGCTTCCTTTCCTCCTTCCTTTCCTCCTTCCCCCTCTCCTCGGTCTCTCTGTTCTTGACTAAATAAGGGAGCTGAGGGGGAACCAGCACGCCTCCTCTGACTCTCAGCTGCTGTAGTAAATACTGCTGGATTTAATAAGCAGGAACTGATGCATTTTTAATTCATACCCAAATGTCACATTGTGACGGATGGTTCCTCAGGCCTCGTCCAACTGCAAGGCTGCAATTCATCACGTTTAAGCACAAGTCATTAAGACGCCGATCACTGGGGACACGGATGCGTTCAGGGAAGCGGCAGAGTTGCTTCAGGCCGATATCTGACAACTCAGAACAAGGAACATGTAGTCAGCAGGGCTCTATCACGACCCTGAGATGGAGACAAGAACCGAACTCTAACGGGCTTTTAAGGGGCTGGGAGGAAGCCATGCGATGGTGCGTTCACGTGCAACTCCGCCTGCAGGACGCTTTGTTTTCCACGTCACAACTTTGAAATAAAAATTCTTGCTACAGCATTTCCAGGTCAATGTGTTAGGCCGAGGATGAATCCACTCACACTGTCTAGTTAATGCTAGTTACTACTTCATGAATAGACATAAATAATTTCAGGATCTCCGCCCCCTAAACTTTGTGTGTCTGCATGTGGATTTAAGTTCATTTGTTTGACCTAGTGTCATTTCTTGGTCATTCAGAAGTCATGGCACTAATCCTTCCTTCATATTAATAAGAACAGTAATAATGTCCACTTTTTGTTGACAGGGCTGGAACGTATTTCTATTATGTCCATCGGTTTATAAAATGAAGATGGGCTGAACATCAGAAACCTTAAAAAATGATCACATGGTTGAATCTTAAACTGCTTCTATGAATGATCATTAATTTCAGAGCTGTTGTTAGTGCTGCACTCATTTAGTTGAACTCAGTTTAGCAATTCTCTTATCCGCTCTCCAAACCGTGCGCGCTCCACATAAAGCTGCAGTTTCAGACCGTCCGTGAAGGCATCAGCCCCACCGTGACGGAGGGGGGGAAACCCCGGGCTGTGACGTAGCAGGTCGGATCCCCGTCCAGCAAAGCAGCGTCATAAGCCGGTGGTCAAGGTGCAGCCGGATCCTCCGGCAGAGAGAGAAACGATTCACCTCACTGCAGGTGTGCGGAGTTTTTCCACGGAGGAGTGTGTGTGTGTGTGTGTGTGTGTGTGTGTGTGTGTGTGTGTGTGTGTGTGTGTGTGTGTGTCCCTCTCATAAAGACACAGCGGAGCCAAAGGCCGAACACCTGTTAACACGAGCCGCCGGGCGCAGCTGCTGCAGGGCGGGGACGCGCTGATCGGACCCTCCCTGGGAAACACACCGTCACACACTCACTGACTGTCAGTCATAATAAATGATAGTTTGATATGGATGAAAAGCATAATTAATACTTGGACACACCTTGGAGGCCCCGGTTCGGGGGCGTAAGTTGACCTGTTTTCGGGGACCTGAGAGCGCATGTTCCGCCTCCTCCAGCCCGAAAAAGTGCGAGCAAAGGGTTAAAGAGGCGCAGCGAAGCGCCGGTGGAGCTGAAGAGAGACACGGAGCCCGAGCGAGCACGGCGGAGCCTGCGGATCTCGCCTCCTTCGTGTCCCCGCTGAAACCGACGGAGGAAGAAGCACAAACGCTCGGATCAACTATGGCTCCGGTGACGCTCGTCCAGTCCGCGGCACGGGAGCGGGCTGCCGCGCAGGACCATGAGAGATCTGCCGGGCTGCGCGGAGTGTGAGAGAGGGGCGGATATTACCTGACCGCCCCCCCCCAACCTCCCCCCGGGGACACACACGGACACCATCGCTCTTCTCCACCTGGAAACCGGAGGCTGGAATACGACTGAGTCCGAGCCTCGCTTCCAGAACTCTCCCGGATCCGCCACAAAACCTCCGTGACTCGGAGCAAGTTGACGGGAACTTTGGCCGCCGGATTCCCGCCTCCGATCCCGTCGGTGCCCCGCGTCCATGCAGAGGGCGCGGTGAGCATCGCGCGCTCGGCTGCGGGGAAGAGGAATCGCAGCCTCGGTGTGATACCAGTGGAAGTCCTGCGCAGTCTGTCCAAGTCCAGGGGCCACCTCAGCGACGATGCCGGTTCGGAGGGGCCATGTGGCCCCGCAGAACACCTTCCTGGACACCATCATCAGGAAATTCGACAGTCAAAGTAAGATGCTTGTTTACGTCTTTCCTCCACGGTTGATGTTTGATCTGTTGCCTCAAAGCTCCTAATAACGTCAGCTGACCTTATGTTTGCTGATGCATAGCTGATATTTATATTATTGATATTCAGACATGTGACATGATGCTGCAGCCACTGACTGGGGCATGTGTGACAACTAAAGCAACTAAAGCAGAATCAAGAAAGATTTTTTCATTTCATTTACACCATAATGTGTCACATGAGTTTGATACAGGGACATTAGAGGGTTTCTCTACTTCCTACATGTGCATCACAATATGGACGTTTGCAGTATTGGATCAGAACCCTGCAGCTGCAATAAGCACCTTCCATTCAGGGCTGATAAGTGTGTGTCAGGACTGTGTCTTTTTTTGAAGGATCCTTTGTCCTTTATAGCTCGTGTGTCTCATGCTCCTGCTGCCTGACAGCTCTCTGCAACACTTAGGTTCATTTCAGGCCGTGTGATTACTTATATTTGACTCGGTTACTATGGAAATGTAAGGTGGTTTCATACAGAAAGTCGTGGACAGGCTCCAAAAACATCCATTCAACTTGAGTTTCAGACATAAAAGTAAAGAAATGAAGAAAATCTATCTGTATTCTGTGCATTGATGTCCAGTCAGTTATCAGAGGGGAAAACAAACAATCTGAGCTTCTAAATCTTTCATGGAGCCGACGGGTATGAAATTCAAAGCCGTCTATATTTCCGAATCCCCACACTTCATCCATCCTCTCCTCCCTGCGGCTGTGTTATCTTTGATGCAAATCATTCATGGGTGTTTTTTTTCCATCTCTGAATGTGGGACCAGCTTGGAAACGTGCCTCTGCAGCCACCACGGCACTTTTCCCGAGGAGATTCACCTGCAGGCTGCTGGAGATGATGGGGATAGTGAGAATAATGTTCGGGAAAAGTGGAGTGTGTGTGTTGTTAACGTTTCATCACTTCATGTTCTGACAGTCGTGCTGATGCAAGAAACATTCGATGTAAATTTAAATGCAGCTTTCACTGAATTTCAATGTAAGTTGGTGGGATAAACCTGAAGACGTGAGTTAAACACTTCAACTCTTCTACAGGCTGTAAAACACACGGCCTGCCTCCCACCGTTCACCAGATTCACCAGGGGATGAGCAGTTTAAAAGGCTGCGAGTGTTTTCGCTGCGTCCGTGTCACCCAACAATCACAGCAGCAGATGTGGAGAGGGCTGGACGTGACGTGAAAACCCGCCGTCTGCCCCGGCACAGAGGTGCTCCAAAGCGACTCCACACGAGTGCAGTCGAGTTGGAAACCGAATTCAGACTTGGGTCCGGTGACTTGAATCCTGCACCACTTGCATAACTGTGACAGGGTGAAGTCTGCTCCTCGTTGTGTTCACAGCTTTGCACCGGATGGGCAGGTGGCAGGAAGCTTCTGTGCGTGCTGGGTAATTATGGACGAGTGGAGCACTTCAGCTTTACACGGGGAACAAAGTAAGCAAGACGACTTCACGCCAGCGCTTTCCAAATGTTTTCGGTCAGGCTAACGGAGACTGCAGATGATGATGATGATGATGATGATGATGATGATGTCTTTAGTAAAGGACGTGAGATGAGGAAACTGCGCAGTAAACGACTTGCCAGTGATCCTCTGAACGACCTACAGGCCTCATTTCAGTTTTCATGTGGCCTGACCCTGCTGCTGCCCATCACTGAAGTTGTGCCCAGTTTTTCGATATCTGCAGTTATGAAAGTGTTTATACGAGGCTTCCAGGCAGCCGTGCTCTGCATACGTGTTCATCACATGCTTTGCTGTTGTCTTGGTGTATAATCAACACTAGGTTTCTCACGTCTCCGCTGTTATGGAGTCCGTGATGGAAATGATTTCAAGTGGAACGAAGGAGAGGAAAAAGCAACCTTCATGCTAGAATGAGTGTGGCAGAGCCATTTCTTCTCCCGGATGGGGCTGTTTTTAAAATAATGTGCTAAGATCACAAGCTGCGGATTCTTAATGCTCAGCCTTGGAGGAGACAGAGTCTTGGAGGAGACAGAGCAAACACTGGGCATCTCTTGTCACACAACACATGGAGACTCCTTCCATCTGGCAGATTGTGTGGGAAATTCTGTTTGTCGTCTACTTCAGACAGTGATATTTTGATCATTTATGGTGTATTCAAGTTGATAGGATTCGAGGTTGTGGACTTGTATGGTAAGTAATTTGGGTCTTTTGCTTTTAAAAAAACCCTTTGTTTTGGTCATTCCCGGGGAATTAGATTTTCAGCTGATGGACACACAAACTAAATCATTTTGAAGCGAACACTGTTTATAGAAGTACACGGAAAAGCTTGGCTTTGAAATGTGTCAGCTGGTTTTCATTCCATTAGTCCATGAAAAAATCCCCTTCAAATCCTCAAGACATGAAGTTATTCTTTCTTTTTTCATTAGGCCATGAGTGTGGTTGTGTAGTGTTATAGTTTTTATTGTAATGAACCCACAAAAAGTGGCTGTCTATAAATCGTACGCTGACACTGAATTTATCTCACGTCAGAATTTCAATTAGTGGCCACTAAGACTGAAAAACCAGCTCTCATTAAAGCAGGTTTAAGAGGAAAAGTGATCCGGTTTAAATAATGGATCTATGGGCCAAAGTTTCAGACAGGATTTTAGTGAAAAGCGATGCCACCAGCAGCTATTTCATCTTTGTCAAGGCTCACAGCTCATCAGAAGACGTTCAGCGCAAAGTTCGGCATTCATCAGGGGTGTAGAACCTCAGGTCTCAAACGCTGCCTACGTCCCTATGCTGATGATGTGTGTCTCTGTATTTCAGACCCCGTTGATTTAGTTGACTTTTTAAGAAAAGTGTTTGGTTCATTTTCAGGCTGTAAGCTGCTGTAAGTCAATGCTCCCGCTATCTAATATAATCAATGCTGCTCTTCTGTATCGTCATGTGATCCGTCACTCTGCTTTCGGTTCTGCTCACACCACCTGTGGGCTTAAAGACGTTCTGTGCCACCCGCATAAACTCACCTCACACATTTCAAGCACAGGTCACGTTGTGTTGCACATGCATCTTGCATCGCATGATATTGTAGCAGCGACTAATCAACTGTTTTGTTCACAAAGTTCAATTCTTTCTAACTTGACTTGTAAACTCAAAACTGTGTCCTCACATCCAGTAACATCTTCAGCTCCTAAAGCATCTTGTCACATCTTCACTTTATGATAAAGGAAGATACATTTGTTCCAAACACATGATAAGTACATAAATCCAACCAGAACAGAGCTGAAGAAGTAACAGGCTGCCAGGACAGTGATGGAGAGTAGCTGTTAAAAATCGATTTCTATAATACAGATGTTTATTGGATTATTAGACCAAACTGAACAAGAGGTCAGTGAGGTTTTGCATAGAGATTATTGATGTGTCTCCAGGAAGAGAATCAATAGAGAGCGTGGTCATTGTTAAAACTGGGAATATGACCCAGACACAGATGTGGGTAAACAAGATTTCAGGTAAATAAAGTACAATAGAATATGCACAGTAATACGAGCATGATGTGTTGACTAATGCGCAGTCACAGCTTGCATTTCTTTGTATTTGGTTCACATATGTTGTGTCTCTCTTCGAGAGATTAGCTCTGGGCATTTGGCTTCTCACCCAAAATGTCAGACTGTAATGTCACTGATCACATTTTGACAACATTTCTGGGAATAATTCATATCCAAAATTACACCCACAGTATTAGATAAACAGATTTAAACAAAACTTGCTTCTCACTTCGGGCCAAAGGGTCTGTGGTTTATTTGGAGACATTCTCATTAGCAAGTGCCCTTGACAGGAATGTATAATTCATGAGGGACAACATGTTAAATTTTACTCCGAAGTCGTTTGTTTGGCCCAAAAGAACACATTTGATTAGATTTCACATTTGTAAAAATGAAAACTAGTTGGATGCAGAGGTGCAGAATCCATGGGAATCAGCTCTGAAAGCTTCTTCTGTGCTTACTGTCTACTGATCCTCTGTGGAGCCTCTCTGTTTACTGTCCTGTGACGCTCCATGTTTGGACTGCACAGACAGACAGAACGACAGGCAGACAGACAGAAAGACAGACAGACAGGCAGAGCCTCATCAGCAGCATCACATTTGGCCACGACGAGAGGTTACAACAACCTTTTGGGCCGCAGTTGTTGTCTTCTCAGGCCTCCTTAGAGAAGCCTTGGCCCAATTACAAGCCTCGCAGCCGCTGTCCCCTGGGGAGGATGTTACCATTCTACAGCTGAAGTACAAACACTTCATCACCATGGCAACTGGTAACCACCCCCCCCCAATTCCCCAACCCACACACCTACCCACCCACACACACACACACACACACACACACACACACACACACACACACAGACAGTCACAGCAGGTAAACGTGCTCCGTTTCTAGTCACCAGCTCCAGGTCGTTTGAGTTTCTCATCTTTTAGAAGGACGTTGTCGGACATTATTATTTCACACAGATGCAGATAAATGGGATAATAAAGGCCAACTGACGAGTGATGTGCGTCTGTTGTTGTTTTTTTGGAGGCACTTACTAATAAACCAAATGTGTAACAAGCCACAGAACAAACTAGTTCCCACCAAAGGTTCAGTGAAGAAAACGGTTTGAGGAAAGTCCTTTGCTGTTTAGAAATGACTTACGGTGCGTGACCCATTTTGTCTTCACTGGGAACTAAAGGGCCACGGAAGTCAGAACACGCAGAATGACAAACTGTTGGTTTGGGTCTTCAACACAAGCTCTATCTTATACCATTCCTATGCAAAAGTAACGGACAAACTGCCAAATGTCAGGTACAACCGGAGGCAAAAGTTTACAGTCAGTTTTCCCGTCTTTATACAATAATCACTGCACATTCAGCTAGTACAAATTTTTATCATCGGAAGCAAGAAATTGCCAAGGAGTGACAGTGTTCTGTCACTTACAATTATATGACAAGTTAATATGTGTAATTAGTGTAATCAGATCGAAATGCAAAGAATCTACAATTAACTTAATTATTAACTTCTGATGTACTAAATAAATGTGCTTTAAATGTTGCATTGATGGAGAATATTCTTTGTTTTGATTTTTTAAACCATTTTTACCATTTCAAATGACATCTGGACCAACTGTAACTAATAAAGTTTCACTTTGCATGTTTATTCAAAGGACATCAACTATTCCCCTTTCATAGAAGAGTTTATACTCCAGCAAAGGCGCTTAATTAAAATGGGAGGTGACACACACTGACGGCTCCTCCATTTTGGATTCTCTGGTCAACGACAGTAGAAATCATCAAAGCGATGGTAAAAAGCTCTAAGATGTTCGATTCCCCCACTGACATGTGGACTTTGTGAGAGAATGTGAAGTTAACGTCACACTGTAGTAACTGTTGGGAGAAGCAGGCGCCATCTTAGTTTGCATCAGTGGATCTTCCACAAATCCATTGAAAAATTGCTCATGTGTTTGTCGTTTTTTCTCGCTGATTCCTTCAATGTAATTAATTTTTTATCTCGACTCTTTCCACGTCCGTCATTACTAACAGTTGAAACAACTTGTCTTCATACGTAACATGGCACTTTGTATAACTGGAAAGTGCCTTTTGTCGCCTCTGTGAATTCTTTGGCTTGGGACACTCAATCAGGCCCCTTTACAACACTGGGTCACTCAGAGATCAATGCGTCCGTGTGATGAACAAAGTGCTTTATTTCGTGGAAGACATGCATCACACACACGTCACACACACGGCGACATGTGTTGGACTAACCCGGCAAAGAAAGAGCAAAAGAAAAGTGGCTTTCAGACAAAAACAGGCGGCGTTCCCGTCTTTCCACACAGAGGCTTCCACAGTTGCTGCACGCAGCACTGAGGCTCTTCTCCAGTGCTTCGCCTCCTTTCTCTCTCCATCTGCTCCACTCGGACGGTGTAAACACAGCCACACAGCTCCACTGGTGCTGGAGTGGATGGTGAGTCAGAGCCTCGGGATTTCACTTTACTGGCGTGAAACTGGTCTCTCGCTCACACTCGCTCTCGCTCTCCGTCCTCCGGCGTCTTCCCTTTCTCCCGTTCGTACACACACACCCACGCTGAAGGACACACACGGAGACGCGGGAGAGCACACACTTGTAAACACTCCCCTGTCTCGCTGCCGTCCCTCTGCTTCTTGCTCCTTCCGCCTTTCTGCTCTTTGTCTCGTTTGACAACCTCCTCCTCCCCCACTCTGCATCACTGTGTGTGTGGCGCCCAGAAGATGCCCGCTGTGCTGCCGTGCTTAACCGATCTCAAACGGGCTCCTATCCAAATGGGAACGATGGCACCTGCTGGGGAAGCTGAGTGAGAGGAGGCTGTGTGCTGATGCTGTACGTCCATGGGTTGGTCGTGTTTGGAGCTTCATATCTTCATTTCCTAGTCACGCGTGGCACCTACAGTGATTCCATGTTGCTTGTGGTGCAGCGGGATTTCAAAATACAAGATTGTTGTGTGTGAAATTCTGTGAGAATTCCTCCATTTTTGTTGCAATAGATGCCTCCAAAATGTGTCTCAACAACCTAAACCAGGACTGATCAGTCCCAGCATGTGGTGATGTTTTTTAGGATATCAATCTTGTGATTGGATGATCTCTGTGTTGCTGTGAAAAGCTATAGCAGATAGAAGAAGGTGATCAGTCCCAGCATGGACTGGTTTGCAGTGAGGTTTCTCCAAGGCGACAAGTGGATCCAAAGGGGTGGTTCCAGGAAAATGCTCCCTGCGACAGAACAGAGCGACCCAGTCGTTCCCTGTGGGGGTCAAACGTTCATGGTTAGACAGTTCACATGTGTATTATTACCCAGGGCAGTTTGCATGTTCTCCTACTTCTGGCCTGGGTTTCCTCCACTTTCCTCCCACAGTCCACAGACATGCATGTCAGGTTAATTAGTGACTCTAAAGCTGTAGGTGTGAATGGTTGTTCTCTGTATATCTCTCTGGGTGGACCTCACCTCTCACCCTATAAAAGCTGGGACAGGATGTTATTACCTGTATTATTGGACAATTATATGAATATTAATTCAGTGCTACTTGCTTGCAGTTGTACCTTGTGCTGCACCTGTCACTAATCTGATCGGCTGTGTGCTCCAAAGATGGAATCATCAAACACATTTCTGCTGTGTGTTTTTTTTTTTCATGCCACAGTAAGAAAGAAGATGAGACAAACTTAAATGTCTCAACAGAACCTTGTCAGGTGATGCTCCGCGCCTCAAAGGGAATCGGGATGTTTATTCCACATTCCTTGAAGTAAATCTCGGAAAATGGCAGCATCCCGCCTGAAGTAAAATCAAAAACAATGAAGAAGAAAATGGTGCAAAATGAAAATGCAGTGAATTGTTTCACAGTGACGGACAGCTGATGCTGGCATTTAGTGATGACAAACTTCATCCCTGTGATGTTTCATGTCGCAGCACAATCCGACTAATAACCATTTTAATTATAATCGTACCCAGTGAAAAACCTATTTCATCATCATCCAAAGTTAGTGCTGTGATCAGTAACGTTGTAGCTTTAATGGCTCAATAGTTAAAGTGTGTGTGTGTGTGTGTGGGGGGGGGGGGGCTGTTTATGAGCTGCTATCATCTCAAAACCAAAAGATGTCAGCACAGAAAAGCACAACATGGCAACGCCTGCCTCCCTGGGAGCTTCGCTGACTCCCAGCTATTCTCCGGCCTCTCTCCTCTCAGCCCTGTGCCTGTTCTGCTATTTGTCAGCGCTTTATCTCGTGGCAGCTGCCCTTTCGCTCTCGTCCTCCCATTCATCAAGTCTCCCTCCTCCAGCTTCTCCCAAAACTTCATCACACCTCTCTCGCGTCCGCCGTCTTTGTGTCCCTCGCTCCCTCATTCATTCACTGTGACTCCTGTGGCGCCCGGCGAGCACACGATCAGAAAAGACCAACTAACCGACGTAAAGACCCAAAAGTCCCCGGCATCCTGGGGATTAGGCCTCATTTGCATAAATCTGCATAACCTTGTTAAGGCAGGGGGAGACGCTGTACACACTGTAGCCTGAGACACTCCAGAGCGAAACAGCCCATTAAGGATTGCAGTGATTATGGGATTATCACTCCTAACGACTGTTGGGAGACTGGACTGGTGTGTACACTCTGAAAAGTGCCACATCGCATGACTGAATCCCAGGCAGCGCTACAGGAGGGAATTGAGTTTGTGTCAGGTGACCTTCACATTGTGTTTGTGCGTGAGCATGTTTTTATTTTCACTGAAGGTCTTTGGAGAATTGCAGCAGAGATATGATGGACGCGTTTAACAATGGATTACGAATCCAAATGTGTTGGTCCAGTTGTTCAAATGAATTCAGCTCAGCAGAACATTTACTTAAAGGCTTTGGCTCATAACGTGGACATTGTGTTTCATTTTGTGAACATCTACAATAGCTTTAAATTATAATAGAGCGGGCTCCTATAAGCTGCAGGTTCTAATGGAAACCAAAACTGCCACACAGCACTTTGGGATTCCAGGAAGGTTGTGGGCGCCTCGTGGCACAAACCGTGACTGCGCTTCGTCAAGAATCAAAGTAGCGTAGCGACACACTACAGTTCCAGTAGATTCTGCAGCTGGATAAAGTGTCAAATAACGTGAGCTACACATACAGCTGAGCCATGTCTTCTGTGTACGTGTGTCCACTATGTCAATGCATGAACACGACTGGAAACGATACGGGGCAGAGCACCGGGCACTTATTGTCACATTTGTCCCTTTACAATATCGTCAAAGTTCCATCCACAGTGATGGGCTGATACAGAAAACATGGTTCAACATGTGCCAGTGAGTGAAAAGCAGGTTGATGGATATTTAATAATTTATAAAGTGTGTTTAAAAACTTCTCATAAAACAATTCTGGACGTGGCCTGAAGTAAATGCCTAGACTGTCAAACCACGACGGGACCCCCCATCCTCCTGTCAGCTGTCTCGCTCTGATGACATCAGCACTTTTCCTGCAGGGACGAGGAGTCATGCTGTGCTGTGGCAGCATTTCCACGTTCGTTGTGGGGGGACACTGTCGTACCCTCACCCCGTTCAGCACGTAAGACAGTGGCTGAATGTCTTTACTGGGACAGAGCTGGACCTGGTGTCTGCTTTGGTTTACAGCTGTGTCTAACTGAACGACTCGACTCCTCTCTGGTCCATCCTAGCACACACATCCTCATCAGAACTTTTATTTCTATTTCACCAAAGGCTTTACTTTCAAATGGTGACTCATGATATCCCACACAGCAGTTCTGGTGGCTGCAGAGAAAATACTAGCGCTGAGCTGGAAACACCCACTTACAATTCATATGACTCAATAGACTGTGTGTGTCCGAGTCATCGTTTCTCTGCACGTCTCTATAACTTAGAAACTATTAGTTAGACAAGAACAGAACTGATTCTTCTTGAAGGATAGAGGTTAGCAACCAGTTTGCTGATGAAGACAAAAAGCTTCTAAGGGTCTTTGAGTTAATCTGGCATCATGAACTAATAAAATGTGTTTGAGTTTGGGTGTATGAATGTGGGAGCTGCTGCTCTGATTAAAAATCTCATTGTGCACATGAACCATTAGTGGCTGATGGTTCATCATTTGTGTGTCCTAATAGTCGCAGAAGCTTTACACACATTCATCTGCGTCATTCTCCCATTTGTGCTGGTGAAAGAACAGAAAAGCGTCTGCCTCTCTCTTAAACAATAATCGCCTCTGTTCAAAAAGTAACATTTGCATATTCCTCCATTTCCATATTTCTCTTTCTGGGTAACTCACGTCCACACACTAACTTCACCATCCATGAACTACGTTTGTTGTCTTGATGTTAAAATCCGCTGCAATTACTGCATGTGGTGTGTGAACGCCAGCACTTCCCGGATCGTGACCTTCTCAGTGAACATGTGACTGTGCAAAACCTGTTTATTATGAACCTTTATACATGTGATTCATTTTTGGCTGTATGTGTGCAGACATGAAATGATGTGATTCATCTTTGGACTTGAATGACACGCTGCATCTAAAGAGTTTTACATCTATTCAGAATTTAATGTGAGTGTTGGAGAATTTGGAATGTGTCAGATCTTCAGTTTCCATGGCAATTGCACAGTTACGAATCGGTAGACAAAAAAAAAAACAACATTTCAGCCCGTCACTGTGTTTGCTCGTCTACACCAGCGAACCAACCACACACACGTGCTTCTCCTCTCCTTCTCTCCTAGGATTTGTTCGTTTTATCTCTCCGTTCATCCCTTGCTCTCATTCTCTCCTTTCATCTCGACACATGGGCTTCCCTCCTTCTCCGCCTACGCCGCACACTTAGGGAGATTCCAAGCACATGCAGCGCTCACACACACTCGCAGACTGCAGAGCCCCCAGGTCTGCCGTTGGTGAATTATTCAGCGTGCGTTGCTGCGTTGGTCAGAACGTGTACACGCATCTCAGATCTTACACGTGTGTGTGTGTTTCATCAGTCTGTGCGTGTCAGCTGGAATATGAAACGGTGCTTTCCTTCCCAGCAGCAGCAGCTTGCCGTTAACCAGCCTCTCTGTCAACTTCCCCGTCCTTTGGCTCCAAAAGCTCATTAGAGGGAAATTGCAGGGAGAAAGCAAGTGGTCGGTGAAGTCACCAAAACCCAGAGACGGATGGAGGATCTGGACTTACACTCGTTAAATCAGTGTGACGTGGGGCTCATGCTCATTAGGCTGCAGTCCATTCAATCGAAACGTTCGCAGAGCACGTCGTGAAGCTGCAATGAAAATATCATGGTTATGACATAAACTGCAACTCAGTGATACTGAAGAACTGGGATTAATCAGTGTCACTGTTTGTGGTTAGGGGAATCCTAGACGTCGGGGACAAAGCAGCAACATGATTATGTTGGACAATTTCACGCTTCACGATCTACGTCCACTGTGGATATACGGCGTAATGCAACAAGTCGTTTCCCTTTACGTTGTCACGAGGAGGCTCAGGTGTGGAGGTTTGTATAGAAATCACAGTCCTCCCCAACTGTCAGGTTTTTATAAGGGGGATGGTTTTAAATAAAAAAATATATACTGTATATATCTTTGCCAGATGAAAATTCACTTCTTGATTATGATACATTCATTTGCTTTATTCAGACATATTCAGGAAACGGGTGAAATCATATGACCCCACTGGCATAGACACGTAAATTATTCAGGGGTAAATTAATAGCTACGAGAATAAGGCAAAATACTGAAATGGCTGTTATGTCTGAAATGAGTGACTGACTCTGCCCTTTTTGTCTGAACTGACAAAGACCTTGACATTTAAAGTAGTCGAGTATTAAACATTCTTTAAATGGTAACTGTAAAAAAATGAATGAGAAATTAAGACGTGCTTTTGGTTGAAATTATTAAAAAATTATAACATTACTGCAATAAAAAATTACCATTCAATTCATTTTGTCTGTATTTATTTGTGTTTTTTAACAATTGATTCATATGTTTCATAGAGTCCTAATGCATGGAATTGATATAGATTTTAAAATAAATGCTGACACAGTTTTGTGTTTCACTTCTCCCCACTATTAGATACTAGCCCAGAGAGCTGCTGCTTACTGATAGAGAGGCACAAAAGTCGGGACTGTAAATGTCTCTGCACATGAACTGAAGCACCTTTGACAGTGTTCACCAGGGAAAATGGAAACACGCTTCACTCGCCCCGTTATTCTTGTTTGCCTGCTGACTCCGACTATTGCATCTTTAGCATTTTCCTGCCTGAATGCTCGTCTGCAGACGAACAGTCCGGTGTCTGACCCCGTTCCCGGCAGAATGACGCCAGCTTTCCCTCACAAATCCTGAGCCCGAATGTCCAAACTCTTCTGTCTCTCCACGTCCCTGTCGTCCTTTTTCACTGATCTCCACAAGCTGTTCCTCCATTAATCTGAGGTGTTTTCATTAAAACTTTTGCACATCTCTTTAGCTGGAGACTGATTATATTTATCCTCATGCCTCATCTCTTACTTCAAACTCTTGTCAAAAATTTCAAAAATTAAACAACTTGGGAAGAAAAATTGGCGACAACAACAATAAGCAACTTACTTGAAGGCAGCAAAACTAAATGTCCACACACACACACACACACACACACACACACACACACACACACACACACACACACACACACCTCTGCCGTTGAATTACCCAGCGCTCATTGCAGCCAGACAAACCCATCAGGTTTTATGAGCCTTTGAGAGCTGCTGCTGCTGCTGCTGCTAATTCATGGAGGAGGCCATCAAGTGCATCCACACAACAATCTCCCCTGTTTCCATGAATATCTGAACAGAGCCACTAGTTCATGTCTCCCATGAGAACAGCCTGTTGAATGGATGGTTTTGACAGATGACACGTCTTTTCTTATGACGTGGGGGGAGGAGCGAGGCCGTGATAATGGTGCGTTTAACATCCACCTTTTCGTTGTGGAACACTGCGCTGATGGATGTTCACTGTATGTTGAAGAAGTGGGTGGAGTCACTTCTGATTCTTGAAGCCTGACTTTGACTAAAGGGGAAGAAAGAAATAGGAAAATTCTGCGGACGAGAACTTTGAGAGTGCAGCTGCGCTTAAAGGTGGACAAGTTGACTTGACCGAGGTCATGAAGACAGATGTCGAGTGAAGATGCATTTTTGTGACCGTACTTTGCTTTCAAAGATCATTTAAAACTACTTTTACTATTAATATTTGCATTATTCGTTTTATTAGTTTACAACAAGTCTGTCATGTGACTGTCGTTTCAAAGTCCTTTACCTACCTTGACTTTATCGTCCCTATGTTTACTGCAGTCCTACCGGCCAGCCGTGACTATGGCTGTTCGGATCATTCCTGAACCATGTTTGGGTTTTAACCGAACCAGGTCGTGTGTTTGCCTAAACCACAATGATAAGGATTTGGGTTTTTTTACAAAGCACTGATATGCATGTGGGAACACGCATATCATGTATTTATTTATTTATTTATTTATTATAACAGGTATTTATTTATTCATTTTTTCTGCTGCCAATCACTGCGCAAAAATATTTCTCAGTAATATAAATATAACACTGTGCTAGTCACAAAACGCGACAATTTGACAGATGGCTTCAATGAAGATCAACCAAACTCTGAACAGCAATTAACAACAAATGTTTCTGTGTGTAATCACCACTCACCAGTCACTTTATTAGGTACACCTGTGCACTCCAATACAATCCAATACAGCAACGCTCCCAAGAATTCAACTTTTGCAATGTTATAAGTTGTAACTGTCAGAAAGGTGACAATCGTTATATTTATTATTCATTCCAGTATTTACCTCAGTGATAAACCGAGAGATCTCTGTACTGCTGAAACACGTCGTGGATGATGTCATCTGAAAGACTTTTTCAGCTCTGAGGTTGACCACGACTCTGTAGTATAAGCCAGCAGAGGATATCCTCAGAGCTGAAAAACTCCTCCAGATGATGTCATCAGAGCAGGTTTGCAGCCAGAAGCAGAGGGATATTTAAATACGTGGAAGGCAGAGAGAAGTTTATGTTTTATAAGACGAACAAATTAACGGCCTTGGTTACAAAACGACAGATGTAATGCTTGTAAAAGTGGGCCAGCCGTTAAGCGCTGTACTAATACTTACCAACACGCTGCGTGAGTCTACTCTGTCGTAGCTACTTATCCGCCGTCTTGATTAGACGCCTTTTATTTGTCCGACTGTGAGGACCACGCTGCGTCTCCGTTCTTTGAACACAGGGTCACACTGTTTTCTCTTTAATTTCACTCCCTTCTGAGTCTCTCCACTCCAGCTTCTGTCTTTGATGCACCATCATCAGTTCTTTCAGGAAATATCTTGTGTGCCCGCTGCTGCTGAGAAAGCGAACACCACACCACCCCCTGCCTCTCAGAAACTCAAGATATACTCAGTTTAAGGGCTAATAAGCCATTTATCCAAGCACAACTAAATAGTTGATACCACAAAGAATCTTTTGAACATCCATTAATCATTAAGCTGCAGCCTCCAAACTTTTTCTAACAGACCATCAACTGCAGTAGTGGAACAAATCCTCCAAAAGAATGTGGTGCACGGACAGCAGGTCGCAGACTAGTGCTTATAAAAGTGATTTATAAATCACTTGTTTGGAGAAGCAATTGCTATACATCTTCTCTGTGAAGTGCATCTGGAACATCATAATGACTGTGTACTATCGTTCCATCTTCTCCTTGGTTCACTTTTCATTTACACATATTTCACGAGGGACAGGAAAGGTTAACACAAACAAACAGGCTGACGAGGAACTGAAGGATACTGTACAGTGCGTGTCATCTGCTGACTTTATGTTGAGTACAGCCAAACTGATGCATCATGTCACTTGCAGACATTATATTTCTGTCTTGTTCCTGATCTAGTTTTCATAACATAACACCCTGGTAAAGACTTTGATGATCCTTTTATACCAGATTGTTGTTGCATTTCAGGGCGTGGTCTGATATCTTGTCACATGACCAACATCCCAAAAACTGGTTTATGTAATGGAATTCTTTATTTTTACCCTGAGATGTGATTAAAAGGCAAATAAAATCAGTTTTTCATCTTTACGTGCCACTCGTTTGAATCTCACTTCGAAATGTTTTTATTTTATAATGCCGTCATCTGAGCTGATTGGAATTCGTTGGTTGGTGTTGCTCTTAAGATCTTCCTGAGATATAAAAAAAACTAAAATGATTAATCTGACATTTTAATTTGCTTATCTCTGTGCTGATTTGGTGAAAATGTTTAGCATTTCTGGGTCAGATGGACTCATGGAATATTGCATTTATGGGCGATATTTTTGAGCGGGTTAGGGGAGCTCAGTCACTAATTAGCCAACAACTATCTGGCGTAACTGGAAATGCAGATAATTGTAGTCAAGAGGCTTTATTATAAGAAAGGAAATTTGCCTCAGTGTGTCAATCGTCATACAAAAAGGCTTAAAATATTACCTACTCTGAATATGAACCTGTAAATATTGTTCAGATATGCAGTGCTCTGTGCAGTGCTGTAAAATGAACCTGAACTAAGGACGTGTGTCGGAGACACGTTCAGTCATGGGCGCCACGATCAAGACTCAATATGTTAAAATATTCTGTGATTTAAAGAAGGATCCAGACAGACACAATACAAAACATTTCACTGCCTTTCTCACCGAATTGATTTACAAGAATTTTTAGCCTGACTGCACGAGAAAGAAATCTGTAATTCCAGACGAGTCGAGAAATGCTCATGTCTCCCGAGGACGGAGGGAGTTTGGATAGTTTGGCTCAAGGCTCTGAATGTGTAAATGATACATTGTGGCACAGGTTTGGCAGCTCCTCTCAGATTCGAGTTATTATAGCTTTTAATGTGGCTCATAAGTCATAAGATATTTTAACAAGTTTTGACAGCTTATGGCAATTGAGCTGTTATTGAATCAAGTTGCTGACTTTATGTTATTCAGTTTGAAAAGTCTTACTGATTAATGATGACAGTCTGATTAACGCATCACACTCATCATTCAACTTGTGTATGTATTCATATATTTTCATCCAACTGCTGTCTAGATTTATTGAACAAACGTGCACCACAGCACATTTAACAAGTAAGTGTATGTCATTTTACATGGACAATTACACAGTTATTATTCAGATTTAACAAATGAATTTGGTTGTGCCCGTAGTTTCATGTTCACGCAATCATTGCAGTGCTGTGTGTGATTGTGAACGTCACGAACACACTGAAAACACTTGTATTCACAGTCTGAAGCTTGACATTCTGAGGAAGAAGCAGTTAGAGGGACAACGTCTCCGTGAGCTCAGCCAGAAGTTACTCATCCGCCTTCACAGCCTAAAGTCTTTGAGGGATATTTATCACCGGTGGCCTTTGTGAGGATCTCCCAACATGAAATTACATAAAGTGTCAGCGTGTTGCTTTCAGACCCGGGTGTATTAAGGACCTGTCTGCTTTGTCCACTGAAACAATAATCTTGTTGCTGAACTAAAGCCATTTATGTCATCCCCAAAATGTTCATGATTCTGGTCGTTCTCCAAGACTAACAAAACTTCCTCTGATGAACACGTCTTGCATGCAGCCCTCTACTGACAAATTCATTTCTCCCTCGTAGAGGCTTTGTTCTCATTATAGTGGACGTGTCCGGCTTGAAATGTGGTCTTGTTAGTGGCTTTTAAATGTGTGTGGAGTCTCTGAGTGACCATTATTGTGGCAGACAGAGTGCAGCTTGGAGCGGAAGTCCTGAATCTCCCTAAATGCAGAAGCTTTCACCCTCATCATCCATCCTTCTAAGTGTGCGGCCAAAAAAATGTCAATTAAGTTGATGATGCAACCTCTAGAAGTTGGCATTTGTGTTGCTGTTCACAGTCAGATGTGCGG
Organism: Channa striata; assembly: GCA_033026295.1. Lineage (NCBI taxonomy): Eukaryota > Metazoa > Chordata > Actinopteri > Anabantiformes > Channidae > Channa > Channa striata. The sequence continues at coordinate 1,192,965 of CM065169.1, forward strand.
TGCACAAAACTTCACAAGACGGAGCCATGTCAGGATCACACACGTGTAAAAGCTTTTAGCCGTATATTGCTGCATATAAAGTGTAGATACACCAATAAAAAGCTCCCCTGTATTTCCAATAGAGGAGACATGATTCAGTGCAGCTGTTTCCATCTGATTGTGGCCATTTATTTATTTCCAGTCGTTGTTTGTATGTCAACATCATTCTCTGCAGGTATTTAAAGCATTTCTACGTCAAAGTAATTGTTGCAGGACACAGTTTTACTCTGACTCCCTAACACTCTGATGATCCAAAGTAATCTGGATACCCTAACCCAAAAATAAAGGCCACAAGGTCCCTGAAGTCACCATCACACTGAAACCACCTGGATAAAGTAAAGACATTATAAGTGTAAAAAACAGTATTTATATAGGTGTTTTCATCTCAGGGCACTTTACATAATAAAGTCAGGACTACACAGACATTTAGAGATGATATTGGTATTATATTATAGCATAAATGCTTTTCTCTCCATTTTTATTGGGGATATTTTCGATCGTGTTCTCATTGCGAGAGGATGGTGTTTACTGGAAACCGCAGAACACGGTGTCCTCTTGGGCTGGAAAATACACGGAGAAACTTAAATGAACTAATGATAGTTAGGCTGTTTTTTTCACTACACTCTCCAGCTCATTTATTTGATGCAGCCTTATTGCTTCATCCCACAGCAGATCACTTCCCCTCTCTTCCCATTTTATCAGCTTCCCATAATCCATCCACGCCTTCATAAATGTCCTGCTTTTTCACATCTCTCCTTCCCAAACCCGGTTTACCTAACCAACCATTCCCATCTATTTATTCATCCTCATTCCGCACTTTTCCTGTCCACGTGTCCATTTAATAGTGAATGTTTTCTCATGGGCCCAGTGTTACCAGAAAGTAACAGCAAACACTGGAGCATTTCAGAAGATTAAACCCCTTTACTCATCTTTCAGCCTGACACACAGTCACTGTGCTGCAGCACAAACACACACACGCTGCTCGCATGTGTTTGCATGACACACCTTATGGGAACACACCAGATTAATCTTACACAAACTGGCCTTAGGTTTGCTCACAATTCACTGTAAGCAAAGAGGCAGAGTGCTAGGTAATGAAATATGTGCAAATGTGTCTGTGTGCGTTGAAGACGAAGCGCAGATCTCTGAGTCCATTAGGATCATCCTTTGACATTGAGCAGAGGCCGTGAAACTAAATGGTTCCTTCTGCAGTGCAGTAAGTGGTTTACAGAGAAACGGAGGCTACATCGGAGCTTCGTGGGAGTCGGCTCTCCCAAGGCTGCAGCCGTGCTGAACCTTCGGGATTTATCCACAGGTCACTATTGTGATCAACTTTATTTTGAAAGTGGGCGTCTTATTTTGAAGGTGACACCTCGGTGGAAGGCTGAAAACCGTTTGTTAGATAGTCAGTGTGATTGACAGTTAACCAGCGTGAGGTTTACTCACTCTTTTAAATAAAAATGAGAGAATTAACGTTACATGTCAACAGTTATGTTTTTAAGTAAAATAACTTTAAAAATGAACACGTTTTTTTAATATGAAATGTTGCATTTGTGTATTTCTTCCCAGACACTGGAATACTTTATGTTTTCCATCTGTACGAAAAGTGACGTGTTGCCACTAACTTAACTGAATGACTCTACAGCTCTACATAAAGAGCCCTGCTCTGATGTCTCACCCGCTACTGATCCCTGGATCGGGTGCGTTCAGTGAATCCGACTCCCCCACTCCAGCCTGGAGGACTGAACTCACCTGATCCAGGTGATCAGCAGCGTTAGTTGGAAAACAAGCAGAGGCCCGTGAGGACCAGGGTTGACAACCACTGGCAGTTCTTCAAATGTTTGGTGCTGCCTGCGTCGAGCTGAACTCATGGCTACGCTAAATCCAGAATGCAACACATTTCATATAAATGTTCTATTGAGTCAAGTTTTTATTATCAAATGGGAGATTAGTCGTATCAGTTTGCTGATTGTGGTGGCCTTTGTGAGGGTCTTTTACTACAGTAATACAAGAATGAAACCTGATAGATCTTCACATTTGAACAATAACTTGTAGTGACCTATAAATCTGACTTGCACACTGCACCTCAAACGTTGTTGAAAGAAAAAAAAATGTGACATGAGTGAAAGTGTGGAATTTCACCCACTCTCATTTTATTTGGATTGGAAGCAGTTATTTGAACGTGTCCCTTTGTTTCTTAAAATATGTTTCTGTGTTTTTTTATTAAGGGCCTATAATGAAGTTTGCTGTTAGGAGCAGGACTTCATAAAATGACCTGATATGTAGAGTTCACCTGAATTTAAAGATCAACATTTTATGATCTTGATCATTGAGACACCTCCTTTGTGTTATTGTGATTTACACCAAGTCAGCATAAGAAAACTCTTACCAACGTTGTTTAGCTGTTGTATGCGGCTTTATCTAAGTTGAAGTGTATGATGTTAGACTAAATTTATTCCACTTTAAGTTTTCAAATATGTTTCCACTTTAATTCATTTTTTAATTTCTTCCTCTCACTCGTGCTGCTGTCCTGTCCAAAACTGAAATAAAACGAAACTTTCTCCACCCACAGGTCGTAAGTTTCTCATCGCCAATGCCAGAGTGGAGAACTGTGCCATCATCTTCTGCAACGATGGCTTTTGCCACATGTGTGGCTACTCGCGTGCTGAGATCATGCAGAAGCCGTGCACGTGTAACTTCCTGTATGGACCAGACACCAAGCGACTGGCCATCGCCCAGATGGCACAGGCCCTGCTGGGATCAGAGGAGCGGAAGGTGGAGATCAGCCTCTACCACAAAGACGGTAGGAGGAAAAACTGCGTTTGTGCATTGGGGGGGATGTGGCATGTGGTTGTGGGCATGTAGAAAACTGTGGCTACACTTATTTTAGGCCTTTTGACTTTAACAGGAGATGATCCTTCGGTGTGTAAATGATAAAACGTTTGTCTATGTTTGTGGTTAAAAATAAGAGCTTCTGGTTTAGGGGGGAGGTGGGTTGTACCCGAGAGGAAGTCTGTGTGTTTCGTGCTTGGAGTGGTAGATGTGTTGGGAAATGGTGCGATGTTAGAGGGTCAGATGATGCTTGGAACACAAAGTGTACTCACTGGGCCCGTGGATCAGTTCGTGTAGCAGGCACAGAACATTCGGGACCCACGAGCTCATGTTGAAGTTGGAGCTGTGATGTGTGAGTGACCTGACAACCGTTCACCGAGACGTTCACGATGCATCTTGTGGGTCTAATTTGTTAGTGCTAGATGACTTGAAAGTGCATTTATTGCTGTATGCAGATAATTTTTCAAATCTTATCTATAACTGTGGATTCATTATGTTCAAGCATATTCTGCACCTTGTTAATTCATGTCCTGATTCGCCACAAAACATTTCAAGGAAAAAGCCTGCGATTTGAATACACTTGACACGAGGTAACCTTTACGGTAACAGGTCATTTGGAGGAAGTAAATAGTGAAAGTATTTATTTCTACGCACACGTCAACAGGAGCAGGTAACAGGACGCTGGTCTTTGCAATGACACGGAGCTTCCTCGGCGATAAAGAGCTGCCACGGTAATAAAGTCAGCAACTCCCTGGGCTCCAGCCAAAGCATCTGCTGGACGTTTTCCACCTGTAGACAGACGCCAGACGAGGAGCAGGGAATGAAGAGGAGAGAGAGATGGAACAGACTGGGGACGAGAAGAGTGGAGGAAAGACAGAGAGCGAAAAAGAGGCAGGAAGACAGCAGAGCTCGGATGTAAGAAAATGGGAAGAAACCGAGAGAGAATGAAAGAGTGAGAGTCAGAGAGTGAGTTTCACACGTCACTCGAACGCGTTGTTGATGGCGAGAGGAAGAAAGTCAAGGAGGGCAAGAGAATGCAGAGAGACGGCGCCAGCCGTCTCCACTCTGATACTTCGGAGGAGAACTTTGCCAGTTGATGGCTGCACATTTCACCCTCCAGTGTTTAACCGGACACACACACACACACACACACACACACACACACACACACACACACACACACACACACACACACACACACACACACACACACATACAAGTGAGCTGCTTTACAGAATCACCTTGTAAAAGCTGGAATCCAGAATGAGAGAGTTGTCAGTTCTTTGCCACTGGCTGTGTGTGTGGGCTGCTAACGATGAACCCTGGGCCAAGCGAGTTTTTTTTCTCCGGCAATCCGCTGTCAATGACATTTCAATGCATCTAATGAGAAACTGCGCTTTTCTGTTCTGCCATGAGTTTTGAACTGGAGGCGTTTAGTGGATGAAAGCAAAATGTGAGGTGCCCAGCAAACAAACTGCTTCACTCTCGCAGAAAGTGATCACGAAAAGCCGCCACATGCTGATGAAACGCCCTCCTTCTCTTCAGCTCCTTACTCGCCAAATGGAACATCTACCCACATTTGGCACTTGGCAGATGTGATGACTGGACTCTGCTGGTAAAGCTCCTGTTCACAGACAAAGTCCAGCGGCTTGACTGTTCCCTGACAATCTAGACAAAATAATAGTAACTGAAATTTATAATAATCTTATTATACATCAAAAAATTGCGCCTAATATGCCAATTTATATTTATTGTTGACTGCATGCCTGGTGTCTCATCGGATTCCATCTATACAATTTCACATTTCGTTTTCTCAGACCCTGGAGCAGATGGGGTCAAGGGGCACACTACACACTTCCTGTCCACCATTTTCATGTAACTGATGTTGGTGTTTCTTTCTTTAAGCGCCGTAATCGAGAGTTACAGAGACTATAAGCTGAGCCTGAAACACCTTTTGAGACATTTGTTTAAATTCTGTGGTACGGCTTTCAAATCCCACAAGTGGACTATTACATGCTGATGAAAAGCCTATGGCAGAGATTTTTACCGGCACCACACAGGGAAATGATTTATTATTGCCTGTAACAGGCCACGGAACCGCGGCCACTCCTGCTCCTTTGCGCTGTACAAATAATTCAAAGTGGTATTTACTGTTTTAACTCGTTTGAAGCGTGGGCCACATAGTGCACGACATGTTGATCACGGCCAAAGGACGACTGCCCCACAGTGTTGTGTCTTCTATTTGAAATGTGCACGTCTCTTTAAGCACCTCCTGTAAATCTTTGACAGCTCACAGTTGGGAAGTTATAAGGACTGAAGAGTCTTAAAATCTGTTATCTGCTATGGCAATTTAAAGGAGCTGAGCTGACAATACATACGAGGAGATAAACACACACACACACACACACACCAGGCATATGCTTCTCTATAAATAGGGAGCTCTGTCTGTCCCGTTGCCATGGAGATAGAGAGGCCCTCATCACGCTATCACAGTAACCAAGTGACACACTTTTGATTGGAGGGAATCGTTTTATTAAAGTGCTCCTCTGCAGTGGTTTGTGAGTCAAAGTACAGGATTTACTGCTGGAATTGATGACCATAACTTTATTAAATAGAACATTTCTCATGGCAGCTACTGCCATCGTTTCACTTACGACGAATACTTGACCATTCAAGGATTTACCAAAATACTGTCGATTTTTTTCCCTCATTTTACAATTACAAACAAAAGGAAACAAACACAGAAAACTTGGACAAAATACATTTTCAGTGTGTCTTGGTCATAGTCATGAAGTCTTTTTATGAACATTTATTTATGGTAACTGCACTGCTGGGCCCACCGGCCATTGGAGCCGCCGGGGGGAATACAGTAACATTACGTTCTTCATGAAAGTTTTATTTTTCAATCTGTTTATGAATTATTCCGCACATTTGCTCACTTTGCTGCTGCTTGTCTCTGACATGTTATCTTAAAGGTCACGTGGTGGGGGTGGGGGGGCAGGGGGCAAGTGTGACAAACACAGAGTTTTGGGTAACCCCAGCAGGATACCGTCTTGCCATTAGAGAACCACTGATCGAACGTCGTGGACACGGCTCATCCATAATGCACAGAGGGAGGAAACACTATGCCAACTTGTCTTATTCCTTTCCTCCACTCTCTCTCTTTTCCCTCTTCATGAAAACTGAAGATGAAAAATAAAAACAGCCTTTCTGTGCAAGAGAATGTGCAGATATTGGTGTTTTACTTGTCGTAGTGCGTGGCTTCGTAACCACGATCCACATGCACCTGCATACAGAGAACACACACACACACACACACACACACACACACACACACACACACACACACACACAAGCATCTCCTGAGCCTCTAACACCAAGCTCAGACGGGAGCCTTCACAATGATAGATGTCCCTTCTGGCTTTCACGCTCAATTGCCAGACTCCAGTTGTCGACTGGTCTAATCGATCATGCTCTCCGGTTAAACTGTGATACAAAACATGCAAACTTGGTCAAAAATGGTCACTTTTGACCATTTTTGACCATTTTTTTTTTGTTGCAGCCCGCCGCCTATGTAGAGGTTAGCTGGCATGGTTTTGGCATTGACCCAGATAGAAATATGGTAGAGAGTAGAGATGGGTAGAAAGTAAAGTTGTCTTGTCTTGGGAGGGAATAAACTCCTAATTTGTTTTTACTAGGTAGATATTAACCTTTCTTACTCATTGTCTCTCCTGTTTTCCTCTAGTTCCTTAAACTATCTGTCGATTCTGTCGGTTTCTCTCAGTCCTGTTTGACACAGTGTCTTTAACATGACCTCTGCCTTTCTGTCTCTCTCTTCCCCTTCACAAGGAAGGAAAGAAAATCACTTGATATTAGATATTAACAATGTGGGTGTTTTAATACAGTTTGTCCATGTCTGAATCTTCTCCGCTCGCATTTGATGACTTGTCCGTCTGCAGCCGGAATCGGCCTTTGCTATAGAACAGCTGAGAGCAGAAAACGAAGGCTATGATTTGCGAGGCATTACCAACATTTCACAATAGAAGACTGAAAAACATTGCCTGATCCGATGAGGCTCAAGTTTTTTGCGGAAACATTTGGATGGTAGTGTCAGAACTGATAGCGAACCATTTGTCCTCAATCACCATACAGTCGCTAAAACCTACTTCTGTTCGGCACTTCAGGCTACATCAGCTTGTTTGTCTTTGCTATAGAGGTGTGTTGTCGTCCAGAAACTTCCAGGAGAACAAGGGTCAGGGTGGGTCCACGACCCGCCATGACCAGTTGGGGCGAGTGGAAAGTGGAGCGAGGAAAGAAAAAAGACTAACAGAAAGACCGATTGATTGGTGAAACAGGCAGATCCAAAGCTGAGGAAACAGAAAGACACAGAGAGGGAAGGAACTGAACTCAAGGAAAAAGAAAACTCCAAGTTAATGTCTTAAACGCATTAATGCGGTATAAGGAGACATGCATAGAGACGGGAGAGGATCCTCACCAGGATCCCACAGTGTCTAAATCTGTAGCAGCAAAACGATGAGCTGGTTCAGAAAAACTGAGCTGCATCAAACTGAAAGCCTCATCAAAAAGGCTTCACAGGAGATTCACGGCTGAACTCTGGGAACCACAATCAGGGAGAGGATGGCAACCTGAGATCAGATGTGGTGGAGCTCGACCATTAAGAGCTTTGTATGTAAGGAGGAGGAGTTCAGATTCCACCTATGGGGAGAAGCTGATGAAGGGGAAATATGATCTCTCTGTTTACCCGTCAGATACACTGTTCAACCGGAAGACATATTTATACGTTCCAGAAAACTTGTCCAATTATGGTGATCTGAATGAGCATCATTTGGAAACAAAATATTTGGAGCACTAGTGGTTACATGAAAAAGTTAATGGAATTTTGAGTCTTTCTTCCAAGTTGAGATGTTATGAATCTGTTTGACTCACCCTCTCACTTACAGTTCATGGTGTGGAAGAACCAAGACTTCGTCAAAACAGAGACAGTGAAAAACATTTCAATATACAGTATTTATGTGTGGAAATGGTACATTCATAAAAATGGAACCGTCCATACCAGGGATGGACCTGAATATTTAACTGTTTGGAACAGGAATTAGTTTTTGTGTCAGAGGGGAGGGTCAGAAAGAGTTTATGTCCGGGGTGAGAAGGGTCGACTGCGATCCTGACTGCTTGTCTCCAGGTCCTAGAGACGTCCAGATTCTGAAGAGACAAACTAACTAAATTAAACAATGTTTATTATTCCTCAATATGATTGAATGTTAGAATTTTATCACTGTGTGAAAACGTTCCCTATTACCTCCTTTCCAAATGGCCATGGGATGTTCTCAGGAAAAGCCCTTTTTAATATTGTTTCAGTATTGAGGTTGAAAAATTAACATCAATGTTTTTCACACTATAAGACACTTTGCGTGTATTAAATCTTTGCTAATAACTTAATATATTTAAAGCGGGAGAAACAAAGGAAGGAAATGAATGGGGTTTTCATCAGAAGGTTTTCCGACTTCCTCCGTTTACATTTGTTATCGTGTCCGTATTCCACAGCTCACGTACTCTGTACCTCCCTATTACGGCTGTAGTGAGAGCTGAGCCCGACCCGGCAATTTTATGGCTGTTTTCTGCCATAAAACCTGTAAGTGAGAGGAAATTAACACTGCAGTTAAAGACTTGCTGGGGTTTTTCTTCAGCTTGCGAGACCAGTGTAATGACGACCACAGGCATCATGGGAAGACTGTCTTGTCTTTGAAGTGTTTGAGGACTAGCAGGTGTCTCTCACAGCCTTGTGGGCCCAGAGGAGCAGGTTGTCCTGGGTGACCAGCGGGACTCTTGATTGCCTGGCAGCAGTAGCTAAGCAAAGCACTTAGTGACCCGAAGCCTCTCAGGAGAGGTTAACGCTCTACGCTGACGACTCCCAGCTGAGAGCCCATCTCACACACCCACAAACGCCACTAACACTGTCGCCCACATAACGAGTTGCATTAGGTTTGTGAACTGAGCGGAGGCTCGGCCGACAAAAGAGAAACAGAGAGCGTTTTGTTGTCTTTCAGCAGAAATGAATCAGATAATGACTTGAAATTGCACTTTGGTTTGGGGTGTAACACGTTAGAGGATGGCGAAGGAGAGAAAAAGAAAGAGGGACAGAGTGAACGTGATGAATAGGAAGATGGATTCAAACCAACCGCATCATAAACACCACATGTACTTCAACGGTCTGTATGACTTTGTACTACAAAACCCTCACTACACCACAACGTGGCCCAATGCTGCTTCACGCTGATTTCACACTATGATTTTCTCCTTCTACTCATTTGTATTTAACTTCTTGAGTCACATTCTATTGCCATCCTCTGTGTGCTATATTCATATAATTCTCGACTTCCTACGTCTTCTCGTCGTGTTAGCTTAGCTTTTCACCTCTGGTTGCATCACTTTTAATAATGCCATGCTGATTTGTGTGGGGTGTCCTGCTTTGGGTTGACAAGGATTTGTCAGTCAGTGCAGAGTTTGCAGGGCTCCTCTGCAGCCACCTGTCCCAACTCATTGGTTAGTCTTATGCAAAGGAACGGGACCACGGCTCAGTAGAACCATCAGCAAAGGGCTGAGTAATTGTTTTCAAATTTCAAATTTGAAGCTGCTGGATCTACAAACTCTCATCTTGTTCGTTGGCATTTCAGAGAGGCGCCTGTTACTTCATAAAGAATCTTTGTCTCTACCTTGTTGTTGTGTTGAAGCCCGAGAGCGCTCAACAGTTTCATTTTATTCCACTTCACCCACCCAGCACAACTTATATTAGTAATTCGTCCTTGTAGTCATAGAACCGGTGATAGTCATTGTTCTTGAATGAAAAAGGCTCAGCTTGAGCCGTCGTCTATGGCCCGGGAAGCCACTTCAGGTTACATGTCGTCACTCGAAGCAGTTCTCTCTCCTTTGGTTCACTGCCTCAAAACTTTAAACTCTTTCACTTCCTCTCAGTCGTTCTCCCACTTTTCTGCAGTCTTAAATCCACGTGCAAATTTCCATTAACTCCTCTTTTGAATTTGCAAACGTTGTCGACGGACATTGGAATGTTTTCTGTCTTTATGCTGATTTGAAATGAGATAAGATAAACCATTTATTTGTCCCACGTTGGGGAAAGCAGCAAGATGTGAAAATAGAGTTCATTCATCTCAAAACCTCTAATTCAGTTCGTGTTTTGTTTAATCTGTATGATGATCTTTGATTTTTCAACTTCTAAACTGTAAGAATCACTTGGTTCAATTCAGAGGTCTCATCTATGAACTTTTGTGCCCCCTGCATGAGTATTTTATGTAATTAAGATCCTGATAAATTTGCTTGGTATCCTAAATGGAATGTTCCTGTTGTACTGCTGTGTTTGAAACACTGATTATAGACATTGTTAAATATCGTTTTTTATTTTAGTTACATATTTATTTTTTTCTCTGCGTCTGAATGCTGGTACACATTTCTTTTTTAACTCTAGAAGACCCTTATGTCCTGGATTCAGTTTGTTTGTATTCCATTCTGTTATATATTCTCGTCTCTGTGTATGTTCTTACACTGTTCTGCATAAAAGTGACGATGACAATAAAAACAATTGTTATAGTTTTGTGGAAACAGAGTGTTTGTAAAATTAGAAAAGTTTAAACAGAAGAAATTAATATTTGGAATGAAGAAACATTTCAGATTCTGCACTGTTTCAAGGTCAGTAGTCAAATTTAAGCAAATCATTTGCTCTGACCGTGTAACCCCCTTTTTCCAAAAGGTCAGAGCTTTACACTTTTATTCAAGCAAGAATTTCTATGACACTCAGAAGATCAATACGTCAAGTTCTGTCTGAGGCACAGAAAAACACATTACAAGCCCAGTACAGAAACAGAACTGGATAAATAAAGACAGGGCTGTCTGGAAATGGTTTGCCTACATGAAATACCTGCACTGCCCTGCACCTTAAACCCAAAAGAAGACCAAGGAAGTTCAAGAGGATCTGAGCTCCTCCACAGTCAGTGAGTTTCCTGCACATTTGTGTGCACACGTATGGTCACAACAGTTAAAAACCGAACTGGGAACAGCCTTAAAAAGCTGGGAATTCAAATGATCGAAGGTGTGAAGTCTTAAATCTCATCTGAAGGCTGCTGCAGGCAGCAATGTTCCGTCGGAGACATTTCTGTCGGTGACTGCAGGCCGACAGACGTCCCACAGTCTATTCGTGCAGTTGTCGTGACAGTGGACGGTGCTGCAGAATTCTGCCGAGTTATTTGTGCGGAGTTTCAGCTACAGGAGCTTGAAATCACGTTAGCCACAGAAGAGGCTGGTTAAATCCACCACCAGTCAAAGTCGGTTTTGCTGGTGTGTAAATACTGTATGACGAGCTGCTGGCGGAGAGTCGAGACAGCGGCCGCTCTGTGGTACACGGACTGTGGCTTCGCTTTGGAGTCTCGTGCTTTCTGTCACGGCCACGACACTGAACTCACCTGATCAGACAGATACAGAGAAGAAGGTCCATTCTAATAGATTTATTATTTATCATTTGCCTCCGTGTCATAAGTCTATCAGGACCTTCAGCCGTACTTTTCACTTTTCCCATGCTTATTATGCACGTTCATGCTGAAGCTCAGTGGCACATGTGACAAAGGGGTTTAACTGCCGTCGAAGACACGCCGTCCTTTGACAGCCAATGACAATAATGGCTACAATTCTTTCTCGATCTCTTCCTGTCATGAAATAGACAAATACTGTCCAACGTGTCCAACGTGCCATTATTTCTTTTACAAAAATAAAAAATACATGTGGCAAACATGTGCGTGGAAGATGCATTACTGTGTAAAGTACAGAAAAGGACAGATTAGGAGGTCAAGGATTCCCGTCTGTGTTTTGATTTTTGTCCCTGTCTTCATGTGTCTTTCTTATTATCCTCCTCATAGAACGGGAGGTGCACGTGCAGGTCTGGTTGTGTGTAGGCTTGGTGTGACTATACTTTTCTGTGTTGCGTCCCGCTGAAACTGTAGAAAGATCAAAGCAGCTGTAGCTTTTCTTATGCCATGATTTGTGTAATGGAAGAAAATATTTGTCCCAAAACAGGCGAGTGAGCTTCAGTACAAGGAACGTACAGAATGTGTCGGCTTCGTAGTTTTCCAGACTGAAGAATCCGGCCTGGTGGAGACACAGACAGCAAGACGTCTCTTCTAGATGTTTTTAGTGTTTAGTGTAAAAAAACTCAACTAAATGTTTACAATTTCCCACGGGTTATTTTAACTTATAAATTGAGAAATAATCGAGAAAGAATTATACTTTGGAAAACTATTCAGTATTTACAAGTTATTTGAATGAAAGTTGTAGAATTAAGATTATGAACCTTTCTAAGAACATTTTATGACTGCAGCTCGGCCTAATGTAATATTATTTAACGCCTCCAATCATAATTCGACATTCACATGTATCTTTTTTCTGTCTATAGTCGGGTTCTCAGTATCCTGGTTTATTTTATTTCTTCTCTGTTTGTGATGAATTCCTAGCAAAGGAAGGAGGCCTTGCTGCTTGTGTTTAGATCATAAATACAGTCTAAATTCATATATGATGCACAGAGACAGACAGCAGTGTGTGGGCTTGACGAACGCACGTCTTCCTGTGGCTTTTACTGTGAGTGTAGAATTGAAGGCACTCATAAAATGAGCATCCATTTGAACCACTCACATTTGTGGCTTGCCATTAGTGAGCACTAATGCGGCAAACATTTACTCTCTCTGCTGTTTTACATCAGAGGGCATTAATGTTATTTGTTGCCTCATACAGTTCGTGTCCATGAGTAGTTTGAGCCTTCCTTGTTTGTTTCATTAGTTCATAGAGTCATTGAAAACATGGAAAAATCATAGGGACCTAAAGAAACAGTCAGGCACAGCTGGAATGGGGTTCAAATCTGATTGAGCCAGGCATTGTTTGCCGGAGTTAGATGTGTCCGGTAGCAGGACGGTACCGGCTTTAGTTCATTTAGATTGAGATTCCTTCTGTTTTCCTTTTCATCCAAAAAAAAAAGGAGGCAGTAATCAAAACTGAAAAAATATACCGAACAATGAACCTTACAAATGTATTGTGGAATGACTGCAGAGATTTATTATGTTTTGTCCATCGAAGTCACAGTATTTGCGGTGATAGAAATTGGTTTAAAATCCTGGGAAACTCATGGAAAAGTGATGGAAACTAACTGGACAATATGTGAACAAACTCTGTAGAATTTCTATAAACCTAAATTCCCCAGTGACACAGCCTCGGGAAATATTCTGAAACATAAGTCGCTGCTGTCACGATTTGCCGTCTTCGTTTTAGTTCAGCCCAGTCAAAATAGAGCTTCACATTTCTAGGCAACAGAAAGTTTTTTTTTTTACAGAAATAGATGCAACATCCCAGTAAAAGGCAGGATCTCACTCTGCTGATGTCTGCGTCAGTTCCCGCTCTCTGTTCCTTTTCTTCTTCTGCCTTTTCCATTCATTCTATCGTCTTTCACATGAAACTTTTTCTACTTTTTCATTTCTTCCTTTCTTTCATGCTTACTTAATGGGATCAGGTAGTAACGTCTGCCCCCAGGACAGCCGACCTTTAGCTCACACTGGACTGATAATCACAGCAGTTTCTCCAAACCAAACCTGTTGCTGTTTGCCTGAAAATATTATTTTTAACGTGTCTAATTTGACTGTTAGTTGAAATTTTGCAAAGACATTAAAATACATCTGCAGGTGTTTAAAGACCCACTCTTTGCCCCTGCAGCTCTAGAAAACCACTGTAGAAGCATCATTTTTGGTGACGCATGCAACAGACCTTCCACCACATAAAGCAGGGATTTGTACTTTAGTGTTGAACTGTACAGAAATTTGACACAGTGAAGTTTTTAATTTAAATGATGAACATGATGAAGGTTTTTCATAGCTGTCTAATCGTTCAGGGTTTTTAAGCAGTTTGGTTTATTTTCCCCCTGGGCTGAAGGTATGAATCCCACCCATGGAGCGACCAAAACATATGCACACAGACCCTTGATTTGGCTTCAGTCTCACTCGGATCTGTTTACTCAGTCAGTGATCAGGAACATTCCTATTTTTTCTCATGATGCGTTTTGGTTCATCTGGATTTTTCTCTGTGCGAAAGCAAACTGAGCCAAGGCGGAATGGACCAGCTATACAAACTGGTCTACTGATTAGAACCAGAGCCAACAAAATTCTAACTCTGTGTTAAACATGGTGTTTACTGGTCTCCCTCTGCAAACAGGAATATGTTTGACATTTAAAATTCTAATTCATGTCCCTGGATGTTACATTTTCTCTCAACTTTTGCTTTTAAGCCCATGGGTGTTTGTGAAATCAGGATGTGCAGCAGTGATCAATCTTTTGTCACCAGATTGACTCTGTCTGCTTGGAGGTTGCTTTGAACGTTCAGATTTGGTTAACGCTGGCCTTGACGGGCTGGCTGCTCTCTTTTTAGTTCTGAGGAGATGTAAACAGTTTTTGATTAACCTCTTCCTGTTCCATGAGTTGTACGATTAACAGGCGAATATTAAAGCACCACCAGAAACAACCTTCAGCTTTCTGCTGGCTGGTGCTGCTCTGAATCCCACCGAGAGCCCGAGTCTTGCAGGGCTGATTGATGGTCCTGACATATTATTGTGAAGGTCTAATAGGGGATGTTGACTAATGCAGCACAACTAATGATGATGCTGAACGTGCATGTTATTAATATGCTTCAGCAAACTCCATTTTACATGTGAACAATCGTGTGCATGTGTTTCTAGCTGAGTGAACAGGTGTGCACATGAGCATGTGACAAACTGTGTGTGAGTGACGTATGTGTGTGGCCGTTCTTTTTAAATCATTATGACACCGTAGGCTTTTATGTTAAGGCTCCATCTTGTTTTCATTTACTCCACATTCATCACTTTGCCGACTTACACTGATACTGTTGCTCACTTGAATGTTTGGTCGGGGTTAGATTTTGAACACCAAGATGAACATGTTTTGCAGTTAAATTTATATCAGCATTTATTAGGGAGGTGAAGGATAAATAGCACTTGCACATGACCAAGTTATTGGGTGGTATGTCTTTTCCAGGGCTATTAGGGCTTAATGCAGCGCTATTTGGGGGGGGGGGGGGAGAGGTTGATTGATGGAACAGAAGTTAATGGAAGGGAGGCAGGAGAGAAGAGTTGTGACTGCTGAGCATTAAAACTAAAAACAGGCATCCAGTGCATGTTTTATGTGCACAATTTAGTTCATAATGTTTTTGAGAGACTATATGATAAATTAGTTGAAAATAAAGTTTCTGTTCGAGGAACGTTTGTATTAACTGTTTGATGTGTTTGAGGAAAAGACGTGTGGGCGGATGCAAAGTGTTGCACCAAACTATATGATACTACAGCAAGTCACATCTCTGTGAGAGGATTTTTAGCAAATAATCTATGAGTGTTCAGACAATAGCTGGACAGTCATGAAACGCTTTGGTCTGCAAATTTGAAAGGACTTTATAGGAAGTATTGGACTGTCTGTGACGTCAGCACAAAAATCCACAAATAAAGAGGGATTCTGCTCATAAACCCTTGGGTCTAAAATGTTGTCATCATTTACTAACCAACCTAAAGATTTCACATCACCAGGTCACCGCCTGTGATGCCGATGCAACTCCTGCCTTTTTAAATCATCTTGAGACACTTTTACTTTGCAATGCAAAACATGCAGTTTCAAAAAATCATAGACAGAATGTTCAATGCCAGTGTTATGCAGATGCCCCACAAATCTGCATCTCTTTGAAGACCGCTGAAGAGACAAACTTTAATAATTTATTATTCTGTATGTCTGTATCAAAACGGTGCATGTTGGAAAACCTCTCCCACCTAAACAAAAATAGAAACCATTGCTGTTTAGTCCTCAGAGAGCCTGGAAATTTAGGGAGGCTGAATTTAGAGACAAATCTACAGCCCGAACCCTTGTTTTACAGCAACTTTGACAAGACCAGATGTGCTTTTATAACAACAAGCTCAGACTTTTGAAATGAACTGAAAAATGATCTCACACCTTCTCACACAAAATGCACTTCTAATAAATCCTAGAAGAGACGATCACATTAGAACTATTGTAGTTTCTCGTCACGTGTCGCCACTCGGGTGTGGATTGATGATTCTGGCCTGACGTCGAGCTGCACTGCCGACTTGCTGCCTCGTTATAAGTCAGAGAACGGCCTCTGATCTTTTGCCAGGTCCTTTAAAACACAGCTCAGGACCACAGGAGAGCAGCTTTTGTCAGTTACTGGAATTAATCATTTTGGATAATGTCTAAATTTGATGGAGTTATTCCCCTTTCTCCTGTCGTGTTCTTACAGTAAACAATCCTGCCAGATGGCTATAAGTTACAGCTCCATGCTTCTGCATCATGCATGATTCTCTCATTGTAAACTAGGCCTTTTGTGTCCATACTGTATGTCAGCTTGTCTCAAATGACTCAATCTCCTTAATTGCATTACAGTCCTTCACACGACACCAACCACTTTGTCGCTTTTTTTCTGGTGATATTTGACACTGGAAACAAGTTTATGTATTTTGCCATTATACGAAGCCGAGGCTCCTCTGATCCTTCTCTCATCTCACTTCACTTCTAATATTTTCTTTCTCTTGTCCCTTGCATTGTCTTACCCAGCCTCCTCTATTTTCGTTCTTTACTCTGCTTTGCTCCCTGCAGGCTTCCATTTCCACGGTTAATCGTAGTGACCCTGTTTGACTGAGCACATTATTATGTTTGATGGAGATCACCAGGGAAAAAAATCAAAGGGGGAAAGAACTTTCTTGCCTTCTTCGTTAACCTTGATATATTTCTTTTAAATGTGTCGAGTTTATTATTTTAGCATTATTTTTATTTGTTTTTATTGAAATAGAGCTGCAGTAGTTTGGACAATCTTTTTAGATGATACACTTTGTCATAAAGCACATTTTTAGTTATGTACAGTACGTCCCTGTGTGTAACATTAAATAAAACACTAGGACGGTTAAAGAAAATATAGTAGGACAGAGCGAGAACAGAAACAGAAGTGATGCCTGTGACTGTCAGGCCACTTCTTTCATCGTGACAGTCTCCCCAGTCTGCAGGATGGAGATAAAGGTTGCCTCAGAGAGAGTCCTCTAAATAATCTCCAACATTATAAGCACAAACCCACTAACCATTAATCAGGCTTCCCGGAAACTAATTGGTTGGCAAAAAATAAAAAAAGCCCTGGGTAATAGATGGAGAAAAGCAAATAACTTAATCTGTTAAATAATGCTTTGATATCCAAAAAGTCTGAAACTATCAAATGATGTTACAAAGAATATTTCTGTCTTTGAACAACAACAGTCTATACTACTTTCCCTTGATGCTGCACTCACTCAAGACATATGTTGTATGACATATTCATCTCATACTTTTGTGGTGAAATGGCAGTAAAGTATGTTCAGTTGCTGTTTCACTGCTAGTGGCAAAGTCAGTTTTTCTTCTCTAATTGAATGATGGTCACCGTTAATCGCATTTTGTACCGTTAACGTAATAAACAAGATATTTATTGGCATCTCTCACCTGATGATGTACAACAAAGGTAAGCCACCTTTTGAACACAACATGATCACTGATGCTCACTCTCAATTTGCCTCTGAGAGTCCCGAGATGATAAATGGACCGGGCCAGACTATCTGATCCGTCATCTGTACAGCCAGTCAAATAAACCGCACGGGGAAAATGGGTCAAGAACAGCGGGCACAGGTCTGTGTCCCGGATAGAAGATGAAAGCAAACAGGTGTCTGTACATGATGTAATATGGACGTAATATTTCATCTGCAACAAACACGCTGCGTTTCATTAAAGTGCTTCGCTGAACTCAATATATCATGTGAGGGATCTTTTCATGCTTGGAATTAAATTATTAGTAAGCTGATAGATGTACACCGTTTCATCTGAGCTTCAGTTCACATACTGGATATCAGAGCCGTGATATCAGTGGGTCGACACTTAGCGGCTCGCTGTCTTTCCCTCTGTGTGTGACTGAGGGACGTATTCTACAAACACACTTTTTCAGGCTTTCCAATGTGTAACTCGGCCTCTCAGTCATACAGCTGATGCAGCAGAAAATCTGCATGTTTGCCTGGAAGATGGAACATGGTCTGTGGACTTTTTAGGGACAATCCAAAGTTGATGCTAGACTTGAATTTCTATCTTGGAAGAACTGACGTGAAGATTTCTCTCTCATTCAAGCGGACATGTCAGAGAGCCGGGCAGAAATGCACAAGACAGTAGATTCATCTAGTGGAAAAGACAGGAGGAGCTGTATGTCCTCAGCATAGCAATGCTGGGAAAAGCAGCGTTAGCAGATTTTAGAATCCAGAGACTTATGTAAAAAGAGAACACCAGCTGAGGAGCGTTAGACACCTGACAGTAAGTGATAGTCAGTTTCTTAAGCACTGGGGTAATTTGGGTTTGCTCAAATGTGGTGGGCGAAGGTGACTGTTGTGAGAGGGGATGAGATTCGTGTCTCCTGGTAGGATTTGGATTCAGGAGAATCAGAGCAGTGTGCCAGGAGGGGATGAGATTCCACACTATCCAAACAGGGAGATGAACAGGTGGTAGGGAAGAGGTCATAGGATTCCAGAGAATAAAATCACTCAGTGTTGAAAGAGGAGGAGGATGGATGATCTGATGAGGTAGTCGTTTTGGGCTGTGGGTTGGGGGAGTGGAGGCCGGTTTGTCTCGGCTGATGTTCATGTCTCCTGGGACGTTGAGAGAGGAGCCACAAGTGGGACGGCAGCCAATCACACGGCCGACCTAGTGGCCCATAGACCACAAGATATGACACCGTTTTGTGAATGTTTGTGATGAAGTTTGTATTAGCCAAATTATGAACAGCCACATACTGTAAAATGCATTTTCAATCTATGGATTTGTAAGTTTTCTCACCTTTGTCTAATACGTTATGTTTATGTCAGGGACATTCCACAGTAACATCTCTGTAAATGTAACAGCGTCATAGAAAAAGTCACTGCCTCAAAGATCAAAATCTGCCCCTCCCAGTGTTTCTCCCTCAGAATTTTTATTTCATCCCACTTTTGTTTTTGCTTCTCTTCTAAAAGCAGATCAGATCTGATCTGAAGCAGCTTTAAGGTCTGTTGCAAACTGCCTCACACATCATCAGATCTCCCATAGGCAGTTTTGGACATAGACAGTCTGAAACGATAATTGAGAGTAAGTGTTTGAACTTGAACAAAACGTCCTCCAGTCTGGGCTCCTTTACTGTGGGCTGGAAAATATTGGTATTTTTCTTTATATTAATCCAGACTAACAAAGCTTTTGTGAGAAATCTCCCTGCAGTTACTAATGCAGTTGTGGTTTCATTTATTGTTTTTTTTCTTTTTGGGTTAATTTTGAGTTAAGTTATAAAACATTAATTAAAATGAATATTTTGTCTTCAGGGAATTTGTTTAATTAAGGAAAAATTCCCTCTATTGTCTAACAGTGTAATGTCATTAAGATAAATACATTTTTCTCCTTCTTCTGTAAATAGAAAGTTGCTCTAATTTGATGGGAAATGGTTTATCAGACATGCATAATTAATCTCACTATGGACCTCTGTCTGACTCCTACAGTTCATTCTCTTGACTTTGGTAGGAAATTATGCCTGTTCTGGCTACGTGTTACAATGATGGCGGTTATCGTGTCCCTCGCAAACATCACTGTCACTTTGACAGATCGTTCTTTCCCCATGTCAGCCATGGCTGCCCTGCTTTCCCAACTTTTGGCGCTGCACTTTAACATGGAGTTGCATCTTTAGGTATGTTGCTACAAGCCATTAAATATGGATTTATGGAGAGCGTACCACGGTTGTCCATGTCTCTTCATGTATTCCCAGACGGACTTGACACTGTTCAGATCTGTTTCAGGGTTTGTTGTTCCTGTCGCCTCTGTAGATGCTCGTTCATAACTCAGGCCGTACGTATGTTGTTGCAGTAAAGATGTTGAGAAAATTCTCCCCTGATGAAAGTGTGAGGGCGTGTGCAGCCCTGTGTCAGTCCTTCTGCACTGACTGCTTTTAGATATGTTTTAATTTGCATTTGTAATTATTTGGTTTACTTTTTTCAGCACTTTTATGCCCTTTACATCACTGTTGTGTGTTGGGCTGGTTGGTCTGTAACACAGGACAGTGTGTCTGTGAGCTGCTGCTGTGCTCTGCAATGAGCCGTAATGAAATTCCAGCCTTACCTTTCGTGTAAGTGTAAAAGTGCGTGTAAAGCCGGAGGGAAGCAGGGCCAGAAAGATGGCACCTAGTTCCCATCCTCATTTGTATGGATCTCCAGGAATCCGCCCTCTGAAAAGAGACGACGAGTCATAAAATGCATGCCTGGCAAAAGGTTTTTGAGGACAATTCATGACAAACTCTCCACAGATTTGCCATAAATTCTCAGCAAAACGAGGCATCGTCAGAGATCAGAGCATTTTTCTTTGGGTCTGACAAAGAAGAATGCTTCTTTGTCAGACCCAAGAACTAGTTTCCGCTACTAAAGCAAATCTTGACAAGCCATCAAAAGCTTTTTAGTGCAATATTGAAATTGTGAATTTTTTCTGGCCAGTATTATTTTTCGCCATGTCTACTGTCCAAACAGCCTGGAGGACTTTGCCTGTAGAGATAATACAGGTTGTTAGACAGAGGCAGCAAACCGTTGAATGGGCTTCAATTTGTTTTCTAACACAGGGGATATAAGTGATACCTGTGGAAAACACACACTTTTTTTAGAATGCGGATGGAATAGATTATCGACTATTCTTCTGATCTGGTTTTGAAAAAAAGGTGATAAACCTGCTACGTATGGAAAAATCAAATCAAATTATATACAGACCATGATAAGTGTGCTCACTTAGTCTGTTTGAAGGTAACAACACATTAGATTTCCAGCCATACCCACTAATGTCATTACCACTGAACAATCGGCCACATTAGCAGTAGAAGATAACGATAATCATCCCCATTATTCATGATTAAACAATGGACAAAGTAAATTCCTCAGAGCATGTTTAAGGTTTGGAGACACAAAGGAATCACGTTCACAACAAGTGACAGAGAGTCGTTTCATATTATTGAGTGTGTACTGGTCCCTCCCGGTTTTGTGTTTATTGAATGATAAATGTGGCGTAAAGGCCGTTTTCTGCGTTGTCAGTACAGCAGGTAGGTATTGACGGTTCATTTGGACCAGAGAGTCCTTACAGACGTTTGATAATGTTCTGCACTCACAAGACGGCTCCTTTTAGCTTTATGTAACGTTTTACAGTTGGCTCTGACTGTAGAGCCCCTGGATTCTCGTGGAATCTGTGACTTTGTCGGCGTCCTGTGCTCTTGAGCATCCAGCTGACGAGAGCATGTCTGCTGATCTCACGCTCACGCTCTTTCCCTGCAGGCATTAGCCTTCAGGGGAAACACTGATTTGATCGCCGTGGTGACCTGAGCGCAAAAGGTTAGTCCTGTCACACCTGAGGGTGCGACCTGGCGTCTTCAAAGTTATGTACCTGCAGAAGTTAACTGCAGCGGTGATTATGTTTGGAGTGAGTTTATTGATTTAAAGAGTATCTTCAGATGCAGTAATTTTTGAACAGAGTAAGTCCTGCATTAACAAACATTAAGTGAATTGTCAGTAGGTGGTTGGAGGAGCAGCATGGTTTCCAAGCATCTCGTGTTGCTTGCATGGATGGATAGATGGAGGGTTGGAGTGGACCCAAATTTGGGTCCTATGTGTGGAAACCACTTAGTTTAGGATTAGAAAGGCTTTTGTATTATTATAAAATCAAACACTTACACTTTTCTCTATTGAGAAAAAAAAAACTACTTGCATTTGCAGTTGTAGTTGTATAAAAGTTAAATTCTTATCAGGTAGCAATACAAGGTGACGGAAATATACAGTACACAATCACATATAGGCTTTAGGCAAATGCATAATTGAGAAACATTGTTTATGAATACAAGTTTATGAATACCATGTATATAAACACAAAAACATGCACCTGCATCAGGACCACACACTCATTCTTTGATATTTACTATGAACAGATCAAGCTGATGGTTTTACACCTTTCACAGCTTTTGGTCCTGCACTTTAGTCATTGCACCTCATTACATAAGCAATAAATAAACACTCTTATGTTATACATGTTAGCTGAAAGGAAACTCAGACTAATTAATGTCTTACACTCCTCCACGTGCCCTAGTACTGACCAATAAAAACTTCCCTGTGTCTTTGTGCCCGGTCCGGCTCTCTGCCCAGATCAACTCCACAAAGAGTGTCGAGGCAGAGAAGGCGGAGGAGGGGGACACCTTGAGCTTCCTCAGAAGAACAACGAGGTTAAAATGAATGTGTTAATGTGTTGGACAGAACAGATAACTGCGATGTGAACGGATACGGAGATGTACAGGAACACAGACGCACAGTGTGTGACCTTGCCTTGGCTTATTGTGGTCTGGATAAGCACCGTAATGATGAGCTACCGCGCTGATACGGTGGTAATGTCATTAGGACCAGGGCACCTGAGGCCCCGTGCGCCCTGGGGACTGTGTTGAGATGTGATTATGGCGTGAACATTAACATAGACGTTCATTTGTATTTGTGTTCCTTCAGCATAGACCAGCTGAATATAGACCCTGCATTGTGTAAAGTATGTGTATGTGTATATATATATATGTGTTTTTGTGCCCATGTTTCAGCCAGCACTTCTTCAGATGTGGCAGATCCTCAGCCAGCATCTGCTCATGACGGGCCTGGCTATAATTAGGACGGCCATTAAAAGTCCTTCATTATTGAGCTGATTTGAATTTATGTCCCTTACTGTGCCCTCGTCCTCTCCCTGCCTTTGTCTCTGTGTGAGAGGCTCGCACATTCTTCCCCGTTCAGATGTTTAACGCCGATCTTGCAGCGTCTGACTCTAGCGTGAACGGTGGAATTCTGCGTTTGTGGACGACAGGAAACAGATGTGAACGTGTCATGGTGTGAATGTGAAGCAGGTTGCTGCTGGCTCTGGGCTGGCGTGTTTAGACTTCTTGCCTGGATGAATAAAGGTTCAAATAAAAGAAAATTCTCCATCTGCTCCGAGGTTTCTTGGTTATTATTCCGGAGCCTTTGGTTCATCCTCACTGATGTGCTCGGTGGGAGGCGACGTCGTTCATGTTGTCTCATATATTCAGCTCTTACATTTTGTTCGTTTGTATCTGCCTCTGGCTCTTTCCTACATCCTCCTTGTGCTTACTACTTTTTATCCTCCTCGTTTCTTCCTTCTGACCTTCATACTCAGCTCCTTTCTCTCCTTGTTTCCTCCCCTCCATCACATAATCCTACTGTACATCTTATCTTCCAGCCATTGTTGTCAACACTCTCTTCGTTTCAAGTGAAGAGGTGGACGACTTTCCTCTCAATCAGTGTCATTCTCAGCTTTTGTGCTCATATTTTTTGTTGCTTGTATTTTGCCTTTTTTTTTTGATTAATCTCATTTTACATTCTTTTTTTTTTAGTTTTCATCCTGCTCACCCAATTTTTTCTGACTTTCATCTTTTAATGTAATTCCCGGATAGCTTCCAAGTAGTTCCTTGTTTGTCCTCTGAAGATTTATTGATTGACTAAATTCAGTGTGAATGTGCGAGGCTGGTTTCATTGATGATAATGTTGCTGTGATGTTGTAACAGAATTAACATTTTATTGCAACATCCTGCTGTTGATGATGGGTTATCCATTTTATCGCCCATTCCCTCTTCATCTTAATTTCTTCTGAAACTTTCTCATATCTCTTTCTTTTATATCTGATCACATCAATAAATATATTATTCTTCCTTTTTCTGCCCATTGCTAACATGTCGATAATTAGTTTCAAATTTGATTTGATTAAATTAAAAACTTTAATAGTGTAAAAATGCACAATGAACTCAACACATGACAGATGAAAGGTTTTTTTGTCGGAGCTGTAGTATTAGTTTGACATGACGTTGAAAGATTTCCCCTTCACTTCCATTTCTTCCATTCTTATGACCAGGTGGTCTTTCTGACGGCTTCACTAAAAGCAAATGGAAAGTACCAGAGACCCTCTGTCAGCAAGATTGTCCCTTTGACGCCTGCCAGTCTCCAATCAGAGCAGCTGCTGGCAGAAAGGCAGCAGTAGGTTTTGTCAAAGATATATATTCAGTGGATAATGCCCGTTACGGGTGGCTGCATTGAGAGCTCGTCATTGTACTGTAGTAGTCAGGAGAGTTTTTAATTTGTGCTTACAACTATAATAAGGATGCTATCTGATGTATGGTGGAGCAGAGGAAATAAGATTGCATCGTGGACAGCAAGATAAGAGCCTATCCTGAAGGGTTTAATCTCAGCCACTTGATCAGAGGAGCCTGGTGCTGCCCGTTTGGACAGGAGTACAGAATCACAGCTGCACTTCTTACCCAGGACGGGCTGGTCTAATACTGTGCTCCTGTTTTATTGGGTCACATGTCCAAGTGTCCTTGAGCAAGACACTGAACCCCAACTTAGCTGCTCCTGGTGATCAGTGTGTGGGTGAGTGGGTGAATGAGAAGGAGTGTGAGGCGCTCGGATCAGCAGTGAGCTCCTCGTATGGTCCCCGATCATTTTTACAAACCCAAGCATGACAGCGAGCTCTGACATGTAGCCAGCACATATATCTACATTTTTACATTTATTTAAGATGTCAACTGGAATTGTACTTTTTATTCCTTTGGAACAGAAACGGAGAAATGAGGCAGCTTGATTTACTAGTTAAAACCAAAGTTATGAAAAAATACATACACCCATAAGTTTTAAACATTAGGAACCATTGAAAGAAAGTGTAAGTCAATATGTGATAATATACATATTATCCTCAGTTTATTTTAAAATTCACCCGTTTATTATTTCAGCTGTTCAGTTGCAAATAATGTGCTTTAACTTGACAATTACAACCAGGTTACGAGAAGTAAAGAACAGGGACACGGGAAATACTCTGAAACCATGTGACCAAAATGACGTCGGCTTGTCTCGGGTGACCCTGGCTGTGAACGGAGTCGTCCTGCGTGGGTCGAGGTTCGGGTCAGTTAACGACAAATAGAACGTGTGTGTTTGTGTGCACATGGCTGTGTGCAGCTGGTCATGTGACTTTGGGAAAACACTGTTGTGTGTCGCAGAGAGAAATCGGAGAGCGACTTTCTGATTGATGACATTAGACTTACAGTTAATGTGGCTGCCACCAGAGCTCCACAGACACCCTGCTTCATTAACGGGACACGGAGTCACTCCGTTTATTCTTCATGTCAGCTTTCCCGTACATCTCGTTGTAATGGCGCGATCGTGAAGCCCAAAGGCCGGTGGTTTGTGTCCCAGCTGTGATCCATCACTGACACCGGACAGTCAGCAGTAATAACTTTTACTGCTTCGGACAGTGCGAGAACTCAACGTGTCTCTCAGCTGTTTGTTGTAATGTTTCATGATTTTTTCTTATTCACTCTCTCCATCTTGTTTATACCCTCGTCCTCTCCTGCTCACACATGTAAAATCTTTTACATAGATGTAGTCTCTTCCTGTCTTGTGTCCCTTACACTCAGCGCCTCCTATAAGCACACAGTCTATTATTAATAACCATACAGATGCATGTACATATATGTGCTGGATGGACACATTTACGCCAAGCTTGGAATAATAAAAACCTTAGCCTTCTTCTTTGCAGTTCATTCCAACTTTCTGTCCGTGCGTTGCTGATTCCATGACGACCTCTGAATCTGCCTGTTTTTAATCCATGCATACAGAATCATAGTCTATTAAATAATCACATTTTGATTTCAATCAGGATTAGGGCTTCCAAATTTAAATACAAATGAATCGAGATGAAATGATCCTTGTGCCCCATCCTGTTTCACGATGATGTACTTGTCTTGTCTTGTGTCATAAATCTAGTTCAATCTAGTTTACAGTGGAACCCATTTGCCCTTTAATCACCATATATAGTTTTATTATTAGGATCTAGAATATGTGGGCAGTTTATCTCAAATATTGGCTATTTGGGACATTGTTCCAACATTTTCAGTGACATAGGAGCTGGCTGTAATCGTAGCAGCTCGCAGACCCAGAGCTGAGATCATCCAGTCAGTGTCCCGACGAGCGGTAATTTACGGCAGACTTTGCTGTAGGATGCGTTTTCATACATACTATATATACATTATCATTCATTTTGTAAGATAACATTTGGGTTCGTTAAATATAATGATGATGAGGTGTCCTGACGTTCTGGACATCCTGCATGTCACTGCTTGGTTTTAAACACTTTCAGGTTCACACTCACCAAACAATTTCTACACTTTATTAGATCGATCTAGCCATAAATTCCCAGCAGAACGAAGCTGTTGCTACATTTTTAACTTCAGACACACGCCTTTCATCTGGAGAACTATTGATTTCTGGCATGACGGATGGTTTATTAGAAAGTGCTTAAATACAATAATATCTGCAGCATCAAAACAAGCTTGGAACAAAAGACGAAATGCCAGTTTGTCCGTGTCACAAAGTCAGTCAGATCCATCCCCACAGACCAAAAGAGCAGACCTGTCGTTGACAGTAGCTGACTCTGATCCGGGTTTGGACTCAACAGGGCTGGTGTTCAGAATCCATCGAGTGAACGACAAAGCCATCGATGGATCTATTAGGGAATCAGACACACGTAACAATCAGCTTCAGGTCCTCAGCTTCATGAGTTGTCCCAGTTCACTGATTAGCTCCGGGTTGGTTCAGGTTGGGTTACAGGAATCAGCTGTTTGACGTCACTTCCCCTCATTTTCCCTTTTTCCTCTTCACGACAAAAACATCAAGGACAGTATAAATGCTCCACTGATGAAATGTCTGCATCTGAAAGTGCTAAGAACAACACATGGAAGACTTGCATAGTGGTTTGTCCTCTTAGTTTTAAAGATGAACACGTCTTTTACAGGTTTCATAATGTTATTATTATTATTTGAGCATTAGAATCTTGTTGTTTAACCGCTGTCTGGCTCGGATGGAAGCTGGACAAGCCTTGACAAAGCATCAAGGCAAAGTCATTGGGTTCGTTTAACTTCTCCATCAAGATGCCGTCCAAGAAATAACGTCACTGACTATTTCCACATTGAGAAGGCGTGTGTGTGCAAACTGACGCTGCAATGTCAATGTTTCGTCTTCCCGTAGCCGGTAACAGTCATTTTTTGGCGTTTCACACCCCTCCCTCCCATCACTGTTGGCCTCTCCAGCTGTTGTGATGATTGTTGGACGTGTGAAAACTTTAATAACATCCAAAGGGAAAAACGGCAAGGACAGAAACAAGGGGAGAAAATCTGGTGTGTGTAAAAGTGACGGTGTGTACTGGACATTGTTCCAGTGTGTTGGAGAATTAGAGACTTTATCACTGTGGTGGTCAAGCCTCCAGTTTTCTCCCAGACATACAGTATTTCTCCAGCTGATCAGCCTAGGAAAAGGGGGAAGTGTTATTCCTGAGGACTTCAGGCCCTGTAGACCATAATGTGGTCGACACTTACTCTGAGAGCTCTGGTTTGTCTCGCATTGTGTTCCAGCATTTGTTAAATGACAGTGTTCTCATATTCTTGTCTTTCACTGTGTTATTGGCCATCAGGAACATGCTGCTCACTGAACATTTCTGCTTCGTAGATTATAGAACATTAGCGCTGGTTTAAGCTGTGTTTGCTGCCTTTGCTTGGACTGTCAGACAACAGCTGCTCTGACGGCTCCTCATACAGCTCATCATATCCACATTCAGGTGTTTTGTTTAGTTATTTCAGCCCAGACTCATATTTGGACAGTTTACAATATCCGTGCTGATGTTTTGCTGATATACTGATAATAACAACAAAGACTAAACAGACCTAGACAAACGCAGGTGTACATGTCTATTTCTATTCTAGGTGAAGGGTGGAAAATTAAAATGTCAGTGCGATGCAGTTGCTGGAGCCGTGTAACATATCAGAGATTAATGTGCAAGACAGTGAGTAAGTCGTTGTTCCTACACGAAGCTTGACTTTGTCGAACTAAGCTTTGTTCAAGGCAAAGAAGTCTTCACAAACAACGAACCGCTTACAAAAACACACATGTTGGCCGAGGAAAGGTTGCGTATTATACGCTGATGTTGCACCACTGAAACCTAATGAAATGTGAGAGGATGAACAGACCTCAAGTAAAAGTGCTAAAAAAGCTTGACATCCATAAATAAAGCTTAAATATACAGTCGTGCTCATTGATAGTGAATATTTCGCCCCCGATCAAACATTCTGTGTTTGACAAGATATGGATGATTCCGAAAAATACAGAAGGAGCAAATTGAAAAGACTGAAAGTCTAAACTGTACATCAGACGCAGAGTAACTGATCGCAATCTGCCTGTAAAGCCCTGGAGCAGCTCCGGCCCGGATTGTGTTGCATCGACTGGTTTTGTGATGGAAGTGAGATGACGTGGATCGTGATGCGTCGCGGCACTAAAACCTCTTTTTCCTAACACGCCGTGCAGCTGTTCTGATGAGCTACTCAGGACAGTGTAAGTCAGACACGTTACGACTCCTCCTGCCGTCTCGTCTCTTCTCGTCTCGTCTCGTCTTGCTCTTTTCTGAAAACGGGTAAATGAGCTAATCAATGTTGATGTATCAGCCGGTTAAATCAGCTCCACCTTGTCAATACTGACGTATGAGCCTGTACTACACATGCTGTATTTACCATTGTCAGTATTTTAAAAAGACTTTGTTTTCTTACAATACTTTTCATTAAAATGTGCTTAAAGAATTTGCTTTGATTTGAGAGAATGTTTCAGGCCAGTACTTGCACTGTGAATTCCGTTTTATTCCCTGATGTCTTTTCCCTCTTTCCCTCCTTCTTCGCACATTTTCTTCTTTTCTGTCCGTCTCACTTTCTTTACCCCCTGTCTCCCCCCTCCCCTTTTCTTCCTTCTGTTATTAACAAGCCAAGGGCTCGTACGCTCAGTTAAAGTTACAGATCTGCTCCTCCTTCTCCTCTTCATGCTGATTTACAGCCGCCTAATATTTCTCAGCTGATAAATCATTCAGACGCTGGCGCCTCTTCTCTCGGGTTTTTTTTGTCATTCTGATCCTGGCCAGCTTACACTTTGTGTGTTGGCACTCTGGTCGACATTGCTTCTATTTGCAGGATGACTGCTTCCTGTAATGATGCTTTTTCATGTGCCTTGTTTGCACTTGTTTATAATAACTGGCAGTTTCATTCATCATTTTTTTAACCACTCGTTCACAACTTCACACTTTTTCTTTTCACTATTATGTCCTGTCACTGTCATCGTTCTTTGGTCCCTTTCTGAAAAATCTGACAACCTGCTCGTCATTTTTCAAAATATCTAAAACGTAAAACATTTGTACTTTGAGAACAGCAGCCGGATTTAAAACTTCCTGCAACCTACAAACTAGATAACACAAATTTTAATTCAACCCAACATGCGTTTGTGCCAAAGACAGTAAATGTTCATATTCTGTATCCAGCTGTCAGATGTTGATGAAACATGTGTGTACTTCATTGATGTAATGAATCTGACGCTTTAGTTCAGCAGTTTTTACAATACTTGTTGTTACCATCACAGAAATCTGCCGTTAATCCGTGAATTGACTGTAGGCCTACAGGTTTGTCTGTAGTGCCGTAACTCGAAGCCTCTGTGGATGTGTTTACTGGCTCTAGCCACTTTTACATTTTTCTTTATGGCTGAACAATAAAGGAGTGTAAATGGATCAATGTGTCGGGACCAGACTCAGCTGTGTTATGATGGTGGAGTGATTTTAAAGGTTCTGACTAAAACAACACGCATGAGGAATCACAATGGGACAGTACACTGTAACTAATTACTTTTAAGGACTTAGTTACTTTTAAAAGTTCTGTTTATTTTTCAACTGCATTTTGCTTCAGATGCCGTGAATCAGGACTAAAAGTTGATCCGATTGATTGAATCAGTCCAGTTCCCTCGCCAAGGGAAGCCTCTTTCCTCCCAGCAGCGATGTTGGGACACCTGTTTCCCCGCTGAGAGCATCCGAAGCCACAATAACAAGTTCCATTTTGTCCTGTCAACAACTGAGGTTTGTTAGTGACAGCTGATTTCAGCTGATTTGTCAGTGTTAGAGTGTCTCGTCATTTTATGACATTGTGCAGGGATTTTCCACATTGTAAGTGCTAGATTTGTGAAAATCATTGAAATCATGACAATCTTACATGCATGTCTACATACGAGAATTATGTAGACAAAAGTACATTTGTGTTACAATGTAGATATTGAAAATCTGTATCTCGTCTTTCATAGGTGCAGTAAAACTTTTCAGAGCGTTTGATTCGGACTTGAACAGGCAGCAACTCTGTGTGTGATAATGTGAAGTCACTGTTGTTTCCACGTGTCTTCGAGACGTTTAAATTGCCTTGAATGTTGAAGTGAACGTCTTATTGCCTGGAATGACAATGACGTCGAGCCTTTCTGTGATTGTTTCCACGTAATGACACGTGTGTCAGAGCCAGTAGCTCCATGCGGCACAGAGGGATTGTAAAGGCTCACTGATCCACCAGCCAGTTTAAACTTCTGTTTTTAGGTGATCAGCGTGGCGGGTCCCTGTCTTTCATGACAGGCACCAAAAGGAAAAGGTAAAGGTCTGACAGTGACCGTGAAACCCGCTCTCACTGAAGTCATTCCACTAAAATTCACTTGACTGACCTTTAGAGTACAGCGGATTTGCTCAAAGATCCTAAGCAAACAGCAGATATTTACATGAAATGGATTTGCATGTTTGCCTGGCCTCGTGTGTTCGGACACGGACGGGAAATCGAATGAACTGTAGATTCCTATTAGTATCCCAACAAATATGTTCAGATGACTCTCACTCAAAGACGGGGTTTTTATTAATGACAGTGTGAAGGGGGAAACATGTTGCCATTGATCCTGTGGCTCTGTCAGACAGAAAAGGTTTGGTATATATTTCAATGGGTTGTGAGAAAGCTTTAGATTCTGCTGGTAATAAAATGCTAAAATGCAAACGTTCGATGTGCTTTTGCTTGAACTGGAGCCTTTTTACTGGAGGTTTTTTTCACAATAAAATATTAGCATAAAGGACTGAAGCCGGAGTCACATGAAATATATTCTAACTGTGGCCACACATCTCTGTAGTCTGTGACTTTGCAATTGCAACAGTTAATCCAACCAATTTCCCATAAACTCTGTGCGTACTACATACAGTCGTTTGCAAAACCGGGAGATCCATATGCAAATTAAGAAAAAACATACATAGGAAGCCTGCAGCAAACAGACCTTCTGCAGTTACTGTTACTTTTAATTATATAACAAAAGAGAAAATTGTGCTCATAAAACAATTAAGTGCTAACTTTTGAAACATTTGCACATGCCACAATACCTGCTTAAATATTTGTCTATGTTCACAAATTAAACTATTACTAATTGACATAAAAAATATTATATTTTTTTGGGATATTTTTAATAATTGTTGCCTTATTTCAGTTTACTTCTTATAAAATAACAACAGGGACAAAAAAATCAATGTGTTCCCCATTCGAAAAAAAAAAACCCAGATGATGACAAGCTGTTACATTTTCCATCTTCTTACTTACTTTTGTGCTCACACTTTAAAACCATGTGTTGTACAAACGTATTCATGGGGCAGATTCTCCGTGCTGTTGTGCAGGACACACTGATTTCAACCACCGAGTTGTAGAAATGCTGATCAGTTGACCTCATGCTGGTCATTTTATGGACATGTGGTCCAGACTTTGATGGAAACTTCCTTTCCAGCCTGAACGGCAGCAACGTCCTCCGCTCCGGCTCTACCTCTGTCCTTGGTGCTGAATGTTCTCACTGAGGAGCGTGACCCTGTGTTCAGAGGTCCCGGGAAGTTCACACCGAACAAAGATTTGATTCAAGTCATTCCTTTTTCATGACTTTTGAGCCTGGATATATCGCAGAAACAACGGGGAATTAAAATTTAATACGTTTGTTTATTATGGTTTAAGGCTTGCAATACATTCATTAAGGAGAAATATCAAAAGCAATTTGTTTTATGCTAAAGTCCAGATCTTGTCATTGTGATTGTTCAAAGTGCTTTTGTAATGAGAATATATTGAGCTGCAGTGATTATTTATTTATTTCTGGACTCATTCTAAAATGCAGATTTCGAGACGTGAGCATCTCTCACGGAACAACTTCTCGAGGAGCATCTGTCGTTTCTGGCCAATAATTTTCTGTAATGTTTTTACCTCAACGTTTAGTGCTGCCTCAGCTACCTTGGAACCTGGAGAGCGAGAGAGCCGACATAGATTTAACCCCAAAGCTATATGTTAGTGGTTACTCATTTGGCGTGGAGGTCTATTGTCTACCCACATCGAATCTTCAGGCACAGACAAAACTGGTCCCAGTCCTACCGACTGACTGGTTTATATCTGTTGGTTGTAATTGTTTTGTAGTAATGTGATGGTGAACATGCAGCAAAGTAATGAAATCTGGCTAATACAGGAAGTGTTTACAGGCATAATGAAATAATATGTCGCTCTAGTGAATCTCTGCTGTGGCCGGTGGTAATGGACAAATGTGAGCAGGAAATGTTTGAGTTAGAGCTTTTACTCCCTAATAGTTTAGGGAATAACAAAATACTGCCGTGTTTAGAAATTCTTCCCAGTTTTTCTCTCTCTTCTCACTGAGATGTAACATTTAACCCTGTTTTATTAAACTCCTTTTTTCTCCATTGTACTTGTCCCATCTGTATGGTGTACAGTATGTTCAGTAAGTGTGTGAGAAGAGATCCAGATAATTATTGTTCCTCTTTCACGGCCGTCTACCGTTTCAAAGTAATGTCATTTTCACTGCCAGTCATTAGACGGCCTGAAATAAATGGGAGGGAGATCAGGTGAAGAGACAGAGGGAAGACAGAGAGAAAGAGGAAGGGCTGGAGTGTCTGTGAGATCTCCAGCATCTGGCTTCTCCTGCCTCACTGCGACGCTCCAGTGTGTGTGTCATTACATGCCTAATGTTTGTTAGCTGCTATTACAAAATCCTACTGTTTCCGGAGTATCCGCACATGCTGGATCAGACATGTGCCAGGGTGATGGAAGCTAAGCAGCGTAATTGTAGACATATAAATAGTAATAAATAGTTTGGGGAATCCAGAGGAGGGGGAGTGTGTCTCATGCTTAATAACAGCTGGTGTGACAGTAGGAACGTAGTCACTCTCAGGCTCGTCTGACTTGGAGCCAATAACAATAAAGTGCAGCCCTGGTTTTCTATCTGAGCTACATCAGGCTGTTTCACCGTCCAGGCGTGCCAGCGTAAGGCGGCCGGGGACTTTAAGAAGAAGAAGAACCTGTATTCGTCACTGAGCACATACACACATGTTACAATGAAGTTTGTCCTCTGCTTTTAGCCCGTCCCTCTGGGGGAGCAGTGGGCAGCTGCCGCCGGCGCCCGGGGGCAGGCGGTGGGTGTCTTGCTCAGGAACATGCTTGTTCGGTAGGCTGGGGGGGTTTTTATGAGTAGGCTGGGATTTGATCCCGCAAACTTCTGCACTATACTCATGTACACCATCCAGCTGCTCTGCAGATTAAGCTACCAGGCCGTCTAACAGGCCTCAATAGTGCCAACTTGAAAAAGGTGAAAGTGGAATCTCTCCAGCACGTTGACAGTCCCACCAGAGGAGAGTGGACTTCCCTTCAAAGAGGGCTACATAGTCAGCCCCCCCTCCCTTCGGTAAGCTGATCACACCACTGTCCTTCTCATGCCAAAATACA
This sequence comes from Channa striata, assembly GCA_033026295.1. NCBI lineage: Eukaryota > Metazoa > Chordata > Actinopteri > Anabantiformes > Channidae > Channa > Channa striata. The sequence continues at coordinate 1,226,673 of CM065169.1, forward strand.
AAGGCTCCGGCAGGAACCTCCTTCAGTGAGAGAAGTGATGCGGTGGAGCGACCAACCAGAGGAGCGCTGTATTCAACCAACTGGGACATGTTCAACAGCAGCTCGGGCGGAGTCAGCGAGGAGTTCACAGAAGCGGCTGTGGGATTTATAGGAAAAATCGTATTCCTAGAAAGTTTATCCGAGTTTTCCCTAATCAATCTACCCGTGGTGCTCTGCGTTCCTGCACTGTGGCCGACAACTTCGGGCTCGCCACTGGGAACATGGAGGAGTATAAGGCTGCCAGCTAAATTCTGCGACAGCCAGAGACAAGCACAAAATGCAACAAAGTGCCTCACGCGGACCGTGACTATGTGCAGTCACAGACTGTAAAGCATCATACACTCACCCGACGAGTGCCGATAACTCCCTGGCTGACGAACTGAATCACTTTTCAACATAAGGAGGGTGTTTGAAAGTGCAAACACCAGATTCCTAGTTGCTTTAGGGAGTCTATTACAATCCCCACCCCGTAGATGACACACCCCATCAGTCCTAACGACTTCAGGGCCATAGCCCTCACATCATAAAGATGAAATGTTTTGAGAAGCTGATCATAAGGTTCATCACCACCTCTCTGCCCACCACTCTGGACCCTCTACAGTTCACATACCGGCCGGTGAGATGCACGGTCGATGCTGTAACCCTCCTCCTCCATGTGGATACTGGCGAGGGGAACTATGTGAGATTGATGTTGGTGGATTATAGCTCAGCATTTAACACCACCAGTCCCCCCCAGACTGGTCTCTAAACTGTCCCTCCTTCTGTAAGTGGGTCTATTGCTTCCTGACCAACAGACCACGAATAGTTTGGCTGGGCAGCCGCACCTCATCCCCCCTCATCGTCAATACTGGACCCCCCGGGGCTGTGTGCTGAGCTCTCTGCTGTGACTGTGAAGCCATCTCCGATTCCAACATGATCTTAACGTTTGCTGATGACACTGTGGTTGGGGAACTGATGTCCCACAACAACGATGGAGCCTCCAGGAGGGAGGTCTCCCACCTGGAGCACTAGATGTCGGGAGAATCACCTCCTGCTGAACATTAGCAAAGCAAAGGAACTGATAGTGGACTTCCAGCCACTTCTCATCAGCGGCTCTGAAGCGAAAAGAGTAAATTCTTTAAAATACCTGGGAGTGACTTTTTCTCAAGACGTGTCCTGGACACATCACGTAAACGTCATGGTGAAGAAGGCCGGACAGCGTCTGTACCTGGTCACATGACTAAGAGGCTTTCAGCTCCCCCTCAAGGTGCCCAAGAACCTTCAGACCTTTATGCTCCTGCACAAGATGCTCTCTGTGCATCTGTGGGAAACTGCACTAAGCAAAACCGGGTGGTGCAACATGTGTGATGTGCCCTCTGTTGCTGAAAGGGATCCAGTCTCATGCCAACCTTTAGTGGCCCAGCTCATAAAAAAAACAACTTTTCTATTCATTTTTTTTATTCTAACACGTTAAACAGCACTCCGATAGAGAAAGTCACAACCCAAGTTTGTCAAAATTTGAAGAATTTCATGGGACTCCTAGAAGATTCAGGATCAGCAACAGTAAGTGGGAAGCAAAAGTAGATTTGAATTCTTATCACTGTTTTTCAGAGGAGCTGTAATTCAGGTACAAATACATAAAGGTTCCCTAACTTTTATTTGTGAAAGTACATGTCCACTGAAATCCCAGCAGTGTTATTTTAGCAGCTTTCTCTCTTTGTACAGTATAAAACATCCATGATTATATTTTCTGGGTATGTTTGAAAAGCCTTAATATATTAATAACTACATCAGAGATGATGTGTTTATTTCTTGGCATGGCATAATTTAATTGTAGAAAGCACAAATAGTTCTTTCTATAAGCCAGTTATTAAATGACTAGTTGCTACTTCTAAAATCTTAGATCAAACATTAGATAACAGCAGGTAGCAGTGACGGAGCCGCCGGCTGTCGGCCTTCATTTCCCTGCCTGTTTCTGTTTCTGAGTAATATAGTGTTTCCAGAGCTCCCCGTCTAAAACCACTGTGCCGCTAAAGCTACTGAGTCTGTGTTGAATAAGGTGAGGTTGCTAGGCAACATATGCTGTGCAGTTTCAGCCAGTTTGCAGAGTGTTTGGTAGTACTGCAGAGAAACAAACTCACATTCTGACGAGTAGAATGCATCTTTAAATAACCACCTTAAAAGTTTCTTTCCTCTTTGTTGAAAGTTTATTCAGATCATCGGTCTTGGATCTCGGGTGGGAGATCAGCAACTGTCAATCTCTGCCTGCCTTCCAACTCCATCTCCTCCATCATTATGTCAGCTCATCATTAATGTTCTCTCCTCTGCCTCTCCTTCACCAGCTTAGTCCCACTGGTGGTCTGATCATGATCAGACGGAGAGGAGAAAGCAGACATGCATGTACAATACGTGTGTGTTGCTGCATCTTACATTACTTTAAAATTGGTTTTGAGGTGTGTTTCTTGCTTGCTTGTCAAGGTCCACGGCAGCAGGGAGTTGACTATATGATACTAATGGCTGAGACGCATCCCTGACTCGGAACTTTACTAATGGACCAGAGCTCCATTAAGCATCCTGACGGGTGTCCGTATGAATTCACCCCAGTAACAGGACACCCGTCAGGAACCTATTTCTGTGCGTCATGACCCAAGGGCAGGCGGTGATGGTTGGCAGGTTGGCACTGGGTCAAAGTGTCTGCAGGGAGAGAGTGAGAGTCTTGAAGGTCAAAGGTGAGCTGCCAGCGTGTGCTGTATGATGTGCACATTCAAATCATATTTTTACTGCTATTAGATTTTTAATGCTGTAATTACAATTTATATACATACTTATTAATTTACAGTTGACTTATATGGGAAGCACATGGACTTGTGTGTAATCATAAGTCATATGGTCATATATGGAGAACAGATGAGAATCTTGCAAGGACCAGCTGGACTAAGTGCCTGTTTCTACGACAGCCTGCCCCATTCATAATGAATCACAACATCATGATGTTGTTATCTAGGGCTGGGTATCACTTATGGTTATCATTTTAATCTCCTCTTATACCTCGACTCTATTACTGATTGATACTAACCAAACTCAACAAAAGGAAAATCACATTTTGCTACAAATCATTTCAAAGCTACAATGTGGTTTAAATTTTCCTTTTACCTACAAAAACTGACAACTGAGCATCGGCAGATCGGCTTTTTAAAAGTCCCGACTGTTTCATAAAGAGAATGAAATTGTTTTTATTGTGTGCTGTGTCTCGCCAAGTGTCCTGAAAAGTGGGATCTCATCCACACTGATTCAGCAGGGACATCTACTAGTGAATAGCGGAAGGTTTTGGGATTGTGAAGTTGAGTTGGTGAGATGACTGAGAGGATGGATTTCTGTTGGCTAGTTAGCTATTGTTATTTGCAGCCAGCTGGGTAACAAGTTAACACTTAATAGGTAATAACAGTAAACACATCCGTCCCTTGATTGAAATGTAAAATCTTTCAAATTGAAAATGAAGTGAATTTTAAAAAGAGACATCAGCCGCTGGGCTGTTGTGGCCTGTCTCTCAGAAAACTCTTTCAAAGAAAATCCATCACAACCTGCTTCCTTTAACATAACTGTGTGACTATGTTATGAAATAATGTTAATGTTCACCTTTTTGGCACAATCATTTGCATTGCACGGTTTAAAAGAACTTTTTGAAAGTGGCGGACTCTTCAGCAGAAACTTCCGGTCCAGACGTAGAACCCTCCATTAGGCCTGGAGCTGTGTGTGTTCCGCCTCCTGACTTTGCTCTTGACATAGTGAACTATCAAATAATTTGTTCTCTTTTATTGCTACTAGAGCTATGCATTATTAACATCACGTCTACGTTGAAGGTGCGGCGTGATCGACCCTTTCAGCAGTGGCTAATGTGCTGTGTGAGGTGTTCAGGGACAGTGCGGAGCGCACGACATCTGAAAGCATTCAGAGCCTGGTTGGTTTTTAAATATATTGTTGCACAGCTGCTCCTATTTTTATTCTCTGCAGCGTTTACACGATGCAAAATGAGAACGGCCTTGCTAATGATGTTTTTCTTTATCAATATTGCACACGCTGTGTGACCCCAGTTTTAGGAAAAAACATATAGTTTTAATAAATAAAACTCTTTCTAAAATATATATGTTGTCTATGACGAAGTTGAGGAAATAAACAATTTTTAAGTTAATCATCACTACAAAATGTGCCTATTAATATTTTATTTACAAACGGCCTACGTTCATTAATAGTCGGCAAACTAAGGCAAATTATCATCTGTAAATTAGTAACCAATTTTTAAATTAACTTAAAGCCGTGGTCGAGGACTGAAGTTACACTCAAAAAAACCCCAAATAATATTCCACTCCAGCAGCAGCACAGAATGTAACACAGCCTTCTGAACGAGGATGACAAATCCACTTTCTGAGCACAAATCAAATACATAGATTTTAAATGAGATTTTCTTTGCGGGACAGAGATGTTTCTGGAACGTCATCGGTCTGTCGGCCATTCACCTGTCTCACTTTTTCGATACTAATAAATTCTCTGAAGTGGTGTGAATCTAAAACCCCTACAGAAGCCACAGAATCTCATAAAGTGCATGATATTTATCAAATTTGAAGAGCAGAACACAGTCAGGAACAGAGAGAATCAACACACGAGATCCAACGTAGGTTAAACGATTGATTTAGTCGGGGGATTGTACATCGAAGCATCTCCGATTTGAACGAGGATGCCGTCGCACACCTGGGCTGAAGCGGACCCCACGTACATTCCCTCCCTCTGCTTCGTTTGCTCGTTTTCCTTCACATTGCCTCTCTCCCTCCTCCGGGGTCGTGATGGTCATGATTGGCTTCTGTATTTCTTTTTCTCCCACCTCGTCTACTGGCAATTAAGGAGGCAGGCGGTGCTGATGCTGCTTGGGAGGCAGCGACTAGTCACTGCTGGTTCGTACCCACATCCCCAGAACAGAAACCCAGGCCTTTGTATTTCTGACATTTGATACCTCAGTCACAATTGATTTTTTTCTAGATCCTATTGAAACATCATTCTCCCCACTTCCATTACAGTTAAGCTGACAGGCATGAGGCAGCTCAGATTAAAATATTCCCTGAAGCCGTCAGACGTCTCCGAGGTTTGTAGCAGATGCTTTTAGTGAGTTAACTGCTCTGAGCAGCTGTCCGTCCACCACATCCGTTTCTCCTCTGTAATTTTTTATTCTTCAAACTGTTTATTTTGATGATGCTGTGTTTTTATCTGGAAATGACGTCGACTAACGTTTTATAAAGCTACTTGTGTTTGTCAGCGGCTCACACCTCGGTTAATAATTAATATTGATCATAATCTGACATTCAGACTTGCTTTGTGTCATATTTGGTTAGCTGCGTGGAGATGAAGAAACAAGCTGGGTAAAATCTGTTTCTTCCAGCACTTTTATTTCATGTGTCACACACACGGTTGTTGCATGTTGATCTAATTGTTTGATACCACATACTGTTAAAACTTAAAAACTTTCATGGTAAATGATGTATGAAAAATTATACACTGAAATAACACTGATTGCTGCTACAGCTAAAAAGAGCTGACTGGATTGTTTGCCTGGATTATGCTTAACTGTTGCTTGGGTTATTTATAGCAGGGTCCAAAGGTTTCTGTCATTTTTAAATGATCTTTTTCAGCTAAAATATAAAATGCACATTTACAGTAAATAGTACAAATGCTTTTTAATCAGAAATTCTATGAAGTTAGTGTAATAATTTTCAAGGGGATGCAAACATTTACCCCCGTGCATCTGCAGCTCAGTTGTTAAGGCAGTCGTCCATGGACCACAGGGTCAGTCGTTCAATTCCCAATCCCTCCTGTCCTTGGGGAAGATAGGTTGGTCAGACCTGCATGGCAGCCACCACTGGTGTCTGAATGAACGGGTCACTGAGAAAAAACAGCAAAACGTATATGAAACACTGCACATTAGCAAACGACATCAGGATAAATGTGGGCTTGGAATGTCCTCCACAGCATCCTGTTCATAAACTGACACTGCTAACAGGAAGGATTGACGATGAAAAGGAGAGGGGGCAGACATTAAGCACTGCTGGGAACCCCCCCCCCCCCCGATACGCCTTAAAAAGTCAACCGGCCCTAACGCTGACCTCCGTCCCCACAGCACTGCCAGGTGTTACAAAATCATGTTGGGGCTGATCAGAGAGGACGTAATATTTCATGTTTAACTAAAGAAGTTGACATTTCTTGTCTATGTATTTGTATTCTTTGCCTAGTTGCCTTTCAGATGGAGATGAGGGAGGCAGCTGTAGTGGAGGGACTGTGAAATAGCCGCAGACAGGAACAGCTGCCTGCTGCTATTTATTAAGTCATACAGTAAATATCTAAAATCTTTGCTAGATAGAACGAAGGAAAATACATGATTGTGCAGCCTCCTCTTGTTTCGCAGCTGCTGTTCTCCTGCTTGTAAGTCGGGCTGTGAGATATTGATTCCCTGTTCGATCAAAGACATTTAATCTCTTTGTTGACTGCTGGTAAAATTTGCCTCTTTATCTCGTTTCTCGCTCTGTCTCCCTCCTTCTCCGGTGACTCCCGAGTAGGAAAAGAGCTTCTTTGTCTGTGTGTTTGTGTGTGTTTGTGTGCGTGCGTGAGCTCCTTGTGTAGAGCGTACGTGTGCATTTGCTGTTGTACAGGTCTGGCTTTTATGAATGTGTGCGCAGTATGAGCGAGAGGAAACGTGCTAATAAAATTGGGAGAGTGTATGAGCAGATCAAATCTCCCTCTCCTGCATTTTAACATGCTCATGTTTCTGAGCTGCTCTTTCTTTCATCGCTATCGTCTCATCCACATGTTATTTGCATTTCTTAGGTTGAATGAATGTGTTGTCTTTATTATTCAATTCAATTACTGTCAGAGAAACACTGAACTTCTGGCAGCTACGGTTAATATAAATGTTGCTCCCGGGTTTGGGAGTTGATATACCAGAAAGTATTTTAAAATTAATAGTGTGTCACTGGATGTTGTGTTCCTGCCGGGACGTAAAGATTATCATCAAGTGGAAAGTCTTTGTTCACACGTGGGCTGTGATAGGCTTATGTCTTTCAGAACTGAAACCTGTTGTCACTTCCTGGGTTACAGGCCTTGAGCTGAGTCGTATGGACCAGCTGTTGCTGATGAAACACCTCAACTGCTGCAGATACACAGATTAATGAAGTCATCATTTCCTGTTAGTCCAGTCTGTTGGAGTTGTAGTCGTTCCCTTTCATGTACTGAGGGTTATGGATGCACACACACTGTGAAATGTGCCTGTGGTTTCCCTCTGATTCATTAAGGCTGATGGAGGGTCGGTGGTTCTTCTATGAATGCCTCTCACACTCCTACACACATTTTCACCTGGAGTTTGTTCAAAGCTCTTTTTTTTTTCTCACACTCGCACCATCACACACACAAACACAGTTTTACGCGAGCACATTTGCGTTCGTGTTCACTGTATGTTCAAAGTCCAACACATCACTCTCATCCTGTTATTCCTGCCAAACCTTCATGCCCCTCAGGTCGGTTCTGTATTTCAGGGCCACTTTGAGACAGCACAGGCTTTGTCTTTCAGGCCTGTGAACAGGTTTTCGTGTCTCCTGTTGGGATCTTTTCTTTGCTCTCTGGCAACCGTTAGAGCAGGAATCCTGTGTCTTGTCTAAAGATTCGGTTTAGTTATTGCCACCCCCATCCTCAGATGTTGGCTGTGCTGCACCTGCTGGTGAGAAATCTGATTCTTTCTGGTTTTTCTTCCTAACAGCATGATGAGACCAGATCTTGAGTATGTTGGCACCGGGGGGCAGCATGACTATTTTTCTGTTTCAAACTCATTATGAAAAGAATCTGGCCTTCACTTAGTTTTACCATATTTTATATGTACAAACTCAGATTATTTCAAATTTTACGGCCTTATGTTTCAAATCCAAACCTTTAGATATTTAAGGTGACATTAGTGTTTAGTGTTAAGTGGACAGTATCATTCAGTCCATATTGAATCATAATTCACTTCTTACAGTAGCTGTTGATCCTTATGTTCGATATAGAGCTGTCTGTTTTACCCGAGCTGAGTCACTTATCATTCCGTACCTGCTGATAAACCTTCTAGATCGTGTCTACCCACTGATTTATACATATACTGGGTTCTGAATTTTTTAAAGATTTAGTTTATACCATTACAAATATTTGTATTATGTAAGTGAAAGGAACTTGAAGAATGCAAGCTCAGATTTTTTTATAGTGATGACTCTTGATGTTGATGATTTTCCAACTATCCCTGCATTACCCACTGTTGATCAGCTGCACCGTCACTGAGGATTTCATCTTCAGTGAGGTGGCCTTTGATGCAGGTGATTGGCAGTGGGCAGCTCACGGACATCTGGAAAAGGCACAGAACAGTAAATAAACATGTGGGATTATCCATCACGTCAACTTTCAACTTTATGCTAAAGTATGAAACAGAAGGCTTGCAGTAATACTATTAATATAATTATGTATATATATATATATAAGTGTGTGTGTGTGTGTGTGTGTATATATATATATATATAGATAGATATATACACACACATACATACACATATCCACCCACATTTTCGATGGTCGATGGTGTCGATGTCGACCCCTGATAAGTTATAACAAGTTGTTTTTTTTTTTTTTTTAACTAATGTTGGCTTTCTAACAGCTTGACCAGCCTGACCTTTCACCTCTGACCTCTGGCACTAACAAGCCTTTTTCACCCAGGGAACTGCTGCTTACTGAATATTTTATCTGTTCCTAGATATGATCCAGTCCAACTGGCACCAACTACCGTGATGATTTTTGAATTCTTATTACAAAATAATAACTAAATGATAGTTATTATTTTTGTACATATATTCCTAGTAATAAATATGTTTTTTCTTTACTGTTACTATTTAGGCCCAATGTGTTCCCTCTAAGCCAGTCTCAGTGGACGTAAATGAAAAGTCTTTCAAGTTTCATCCATTCAAAAGTGTTTTCTTAATAAGAGAGTTTGAAAATATTTCACTCAACTATCTTAGAGACATAATTTACTAGGGTTGGACAGAATTGTTTAGCAGTAATGAACAATGTGAAATAAGTCATCACAGTTTTAAAGTATATTCAAGAAAATGAGTGTTAATAAGTTGTTAAATTAAGGAGAAACATGCAAGCCCTCAGGATCCTAAAAAAGGTCTTCATCTTATTTGAATGAGGGATACTGCACAACCATGAATCGTGGATTATGGACTTTATGGATTATGGAATTATGCATTTTGGATAAAGCCACTGTATGTTGAACTGAAGTTCGTCCTTTGCCAGGCTCAACCGTTGGGTGTTAGGCCTCTTTACTTGAGAAACCACAAGAAGATTGAGTCCTTATTTAAAAAGAAACTACAACCAATTAGGTCCAAAAACTATTTAACAAATAAGAAATTAGGTCAGCTTGTATAAAGATATGCAGAAACATATTTTGATAGTTTTGGTGGGTCTATTTTCTCTATCTTTACTATCATTAGTTCATAGGATCCTCTCATATCATCGTCAGAGAACTTTAGCTCCGACTAAAACGTACAATGTGTCTGGTAATGATGACGCGTTGCGGTTTTGTGTTTTTGCAGCATCTAAACTCGGAGATTTCCCTTTTCATTAGCATTAGCTCAGCTTGAGCGTGAATGGAGTGCTGTATCATAAAAAAAAACATGAGAATTCAGTAAAGAAAAAATTACCTCGGGATTGTCTGTTTTTCTTCTCCTTTTTTAATGTACTTCTTATGTTTCGTGCCAGCTCGTCCGCCCCGGATCTCTGCAGGAAGTGACATGTTTACATATACTGTATACTGGTAAAAAGATGATTAGTTTTAAAATGACTGAATGCATGGATGGATTATGTGTGACAGGTGTGGGCTTTCTATGCATGTGAAAGCGTATAAATTTTTTTAATATAGTTCCCTTTGATTGACTGAGCATTGTTATACTGTCTGCACAGTGTGTTGTACTGCTGTTGTGGTGCTAGAAGCTTGTGAGGAAGATGATTTTCTGCTTACCAATGCAACTCGAGAGAAAGGCTTCGGCCCACTGTGATTAAAATGTGAGTTCTGACTCCTGACCTCGTCCCTCTTGTGTTGTAAGCAGTAAGCAACCAAAGGGAAAGTATGACAGGTAATTTTAGCAGACAAGGCAGAGGTAGACATTTTTAGTCTGTGGATTCAGCATTGCAAACCTGTATTGTCAAGGTGAACGCCCTCCATCCAAATGTCACTCTACCCGTCCTACCGGACTCTCAAAGTTAATGGACTCTGCACACAACTGCCTCCACCTGACCGTGCATTTTCCTTCACTTCCCCTCCCCGAACACACAGAAGTGACCGTGCATCTCAAGCTGCCACAGCTAATACAATCTGGGACTTGGCCACCGGTTGCTTTGAAATGACGGAGATGACATCACAAAGTGGTTTGTCAAAGCTCTTTCAACACTCATCTGCATCGTTCATCTCCATCCTACAAGTAATCCACAAGTTAATCTGTGTGGGGGGAAAAAGGAGACATGAACTCAACAAAAAAGCCAAAATAATCACGAGTTCTGAGGAAAATGTGAAATCAGTCACACACCCAAATTTTAATTTTTAGAAATTTCCAAGTCTACAACATTAAAATTCATAAAAATATAAGCAGTGCTCTTTCCTCGGAAATACTCTGGTTGTGTTGGACAAAGCATGAATCACTGTAACGTGCTTTTGTCCTCATCCTTAAATTCTCTCTTCTCAACTCGTTACTTGAATCTCTGGTGTCTGAAAACGTTTGCAGCCTTCAGTTGTCTAAATGTCTAAACGTACGGTGAATTGTGGACTTTCTCTTGAATACCATTTATGTGGACCAGTGATGTCAGCACCTAAAAAATTGTGTTCCTTAAAGGCCACTTCAAAATTAGATATTGAATAAACAATGGTATTAAATATTGTATGAAACCAAGTAAGTTGCACAACATCCTGTTGAGGTTTTGTCGAATTCTGAAACATTTTGACCACAAATAATGAAAAACTGTTTAACAGTCTTACTCCGGAATCAGGCTAGTAGTTCACAAACTACAGTATTTACGTGTTATCAGCAATAATTTTCTGAGATCTATAATCTGGTCAGATTTCACTAGACAGGAGTTTCAAAACACATTTGATGAAACATTTTGTGCAGTTAAGCCTTTTATTCAAAATGACCCCCAATCACCAATTACGAGGGGGATTTGCCATATTGTATATAAAATATATTCATTCCTCTTAAAAACAGGCTTGACAATCCAGGTGAATTTAAAAAAACTACATTATTATTTACATATAACGATAAGCCAATGGAAAATGTTAGAATGCCATAAAATCTCTTCATGTAGCACATTGCTTGTATTCAAATACATAGTTTGTCCAACGATTTGGGGTTAAATAAGGAAATGTGTTTGATTTTCTAATCTGTTTTGTGCTCATTTAGCATATAATCTAGCATATTACTAGATACTGATGATGAAAGGAGAAATCATTTTCAAATAATGACTGCCACATGGCTCTTTATTAGGCCATTCCTTCGGACTTTGGAGGACAAGCTGACAACAGAAATTTTGAGGACGTATTAAACTTCATATTTCTGCGTTGTATACATCACATTTAGACATGTTGCTTTCTCCGCTGGAAGCGTTTGTCATCAGCTTCACCTTGAAATCGTCTCATTATGCTTGTTTTGGGACTCACTAAAATGAGATGCTTGTACTGAGCAGTAAGTAAAAGTTTGAAAGTGCCTATATCAAATATATCTAGTGAATTGTGTCCTCATTGGAATTTAATTTTCAACTTTAACAGGACTGGAGCTCTTTGCAATGATTTACACACAAGGAGGGAATCTGTTGTTTGGGACACGATATTTCTTCACCAAACTTTAAATTCAACTTCTCCGTCCCGGTTATAAATCTTAGCTGCCAACCCTCAGGGCACCTTCAGTCCCTTCGCCTCTCACTTTAAGTTCTGTCTTCTTCTGGAATTTACGCTGCTCACCTCAGGCTTGACTACTCTCAGTAATGGTTCCCTGTAATTGAATCAGGTGTGTATTGGCTGTATTGCTGTACTGTCTGCATTGACTCTTTTGGGCCCTTCACCAACATTTCTTATCATGTCCCTTCTTCTCTCCCTATGAGCACGACTTCTCCTCCAATGTTCTTTTCCTAATAACGCTCCTCTGTGAGTTTTCATCATCGTGGCTCGGGAGGAAATTGTTTTACTCTGACATTCAAACTCATTTAGAGAAACTTTTGGGGGTGTTTTATAGCCTCTTCCAGACACCCATTCCTCCACTTTGGCTAGTTTGTCTTTCTCTTTTCTAAAACTCCCACCAGCACACAGCCCTAATGATGAGGCCTTCCTCTTGTTAATGTCCATCTTCCTCCACGCACTGGCAATTACGACCCTCCATATCCTCGACTCCTCCCGTCTGTGAGCATATCTTGCCATCCATTTCTCAGCGGTCCCTCAGCAGCCCACTGCCACTTATCCCCATGAGTCACCGTGGGGAGCCGCACAATTGCAGACACACACACACACACACACACACACAAAAGCAAATTGCCTGAAGGAATGTCCTGCTGTTAAATGTTTTCTTTCTACCAGCTTTCCCATAGCAAACACATTTGTCATCCTGTGTGATTTTCTTTTATTAAAATGGTTACTTGTATATTTTAGTTTAATTCCTTTTCCTCTTCTGGTCATAGATTTGTAAAAACACTGTTTTGTAAAGTAAGTTCGGTGGCATTTTCCTAACAATTTCTCAGTTTGTCTCCCACAATATCAGCATAGTGAATAGGAATTGAGGAATCTCAGCTGTGGGAAACAAATTTCCAGCCTATTACTAGTCTGTCACAGGTCTGACCTATAGAGATGAACCATACATAATCACATTTTCACCAATGGGCAAATTAGCGTTACAAATTAATAGAGGCATAGACATGTGGCAATTAGACGCTCGCCAGCAACCAAAAGCAGGAGCGAGCGTCTTTGTGCCACCGTTCAATCCAGCAGCAGTTCTGTGCTCCAACAGAACATGTTGGAGAACATGCCACAGACCGTCGGTTTCATCATCGACTAACCGGATGATGATGAGATGAGGACGATTCTGCCCATGATCCACAGGTGTATGTGTATGTGTGAATTAAAATTCTATCCAAATAAATTCTAGTTAAATTAGAAATTGTTGTGAGAAAATACTGACTTTATACTCATAAAGAGCATAAAACAACTTTATTTTTCTGTTCGCCCTGTATTCTAGTTTGTCTTTAACAGTGTCTCAAAAAGAAACAAGAGGCAACGACAGAAGACACGGAGAGGATGAACACGGCTCCCGTGTTAGTCGGATGGACCGAGCACACAGGACGACAGCGAAAGAGAAACACGTGAACACTCACACTGACAGAATCAGCTGCTTATGCTCTGCCTGACAACGCTGAGGCCTCCAGGGGGAGAAGTCAGGAGAAGACGCTCACAGCCTTATCTCTGCACAGCAAGACTTACTGGCGTAATGGAAACCTCCTACTGCATATGGCAGAATGCAAAGGCAACGTCACGGAGAACCTGACACTATGAATGGGGTGAAATGTTTTGGCAGAATATACAGTAGAGGAAGGTGGTGGGCTAAATTAAGACTTAGATTAATAAGGTGGGTTTGACTGTGAACATTTGCAGACCTTTTTTTAAAAAGGTCTTCATGGATCAGTTTTCCATCTGTAAATATTATCTAATACAAAAAATCTCATGGGAATGTAAAGTGAGTTAGCTGTTGCAGACTGTGCCTGTCTTACTGCTCGCTGATCAGACGTATAAGGAAACTCTCTCCACATGAGCCGTCTGATCAAACACGCTGCTCCACACCTCCTCGATTTTCAACTCAAGCTCGTTTCCAACCCAATTTCACAGCCATTTCAATTGGATGCATTTGACTCCTTCCACGGTGAGACCATTTTGGTTTCCCCTTCAGCGAGGTCCTGGCTGAGAGCTGAGGTGGTGCAAGGGAGTGAAATGAGGAAGAAGGTCCTTGGAGGTAAAGGGCATGATGGTGGTTAACAGCCGTCACCGCGATAAACAGACATGCAGTACAGCTTTGTTTGTTTGGCAGAATATTAATCCTGAATTTATATTTCCATTTGACAATAATACTGGACATTTAGACATGATCACATTCATGCCATTACAAAATGTGCACTTTTACGGAACAAAGAATTGCATCCTGCTTTGTGCCTCAGTACCGGCTTAGATAACTTAAAGACAAGCGGATGGTTTTGGTGGAGAATTGGATGAATCTTTTCGGGAGCAATGTCAGTATGTGTGACACAGGAAGGGACACTGGGACTGTTAAAGGTGGGAGCAGGGCAGGCCTGTCACACACTTACACTCGCTCCGTCTCTCTGTTCTCTTTGCTTTAGTAGGACCTCCATAAACCATAAAGTCTTTCTTCCCCAGCACAGTGGCCACCCTCCTTTATCTGCTGCCCTCCAGGGGTGCAGCCCATTCACGCTGCCAGTCTCTGATTTAATTGTACAGTTCAGGATGACTGACTTTAACCTTCAGCTTCCACCAGGCTCAGCACATGTCATCCCCCTACAGTCTTCTCCTTCACCTGGAAGATGGAGAGGGAGGCTGTGGCAGGATGTGCTGTACAAATCACATCTTCCTACTTTGGCATTATTGCTTTTGGACACCAGTGAAATCGTTTGACTTCAGCAAATTGAAAAAGGAAGAGGAATGCCATAGATGTTCCAAAAACAGAGAGGTTATACAGGGAAATGAGAGCGGCATCAATGCAAGTTGGACAGTGAGGCCTAGACAGGAGGTAAACCATGTCCGTGTCTGCCTGGCCGTAAAGACGTACAGCCCCACCCGTCATCTGTGGTTGTTCACTACTCTTCTTTTCACACCCAACACATACGCACGCTACAAAAATGACGGCAACTCTAATCGATTAAGTGACAAACTTTGGAAACGCCCAACAATAGAAGAGGACAAGGTGATTAGAATATTTTTTGGAAACCACCTAAACATAAAAGCTGTGACAAGCAACTAACGTGCAACTCAACTCTAATGGGACTTTAGATTCTTATTCATGATGCAACAACAGTGGAGAGGTGTCCAATAAATCCCAGAGTCTTTCCTCAGCATCACAATGAGCCCGAACTCGCAGCCTGGGACATAAAAACTATTGACACTGAGACAGGCCAAACCCACAGAGGAGCCGTGGCACATTGTCCAGCATGTTTCAAACAACTATGAATTCTTTACTTTGAAAGCCTAAAACCTGTTTAAAATGAATAAGCCTTATGTTAAAGCTGAATATGAAATGGGGATGACAGAGGAAAATTGGAAAGTACGCTTTAAATTTTCATAATTAACTTCTATGTCCAAATGTCACTGAGAACTGAAAACAACACACAAATGTGGGGGAAGTGCAACAAGTCTCGTCTTGCTGAATGCCTTGTAGCAACTTAATTGCTCGGTGATTCGACCGAAACGGCTTCTTGCCTACAGGAAGTCAAGCCCTGAGCCATCCACAGACCCAATCTAATTATCCCAAGCGCGGCAGCTGTTGAAGACTCTTTCAGAGTTTTCTCGCCTCCGTGTCAAACGGGGGCTTGTTAACCTCACTGAAGCTTTTCCAGCATCTCTGCTGTTAAAACGAGGCTGTGAGCACATGGCGAGGTCACGCTGGACAATAAAACCTGCGCACCTGTCATATGTTTCCTCTCTGTTTATCTGCATTGGACCATGTTTGCTTCTCGGGAAATATGTGTTTAATAGTCACTGCAGCTGTTGACTGACCAGGAAGAGCTGCACTGGTGACTGTACACAGCTTCATATAAATAAATGTCCAGCTTTGGACAGTTTATACCCAAATGAATCTAAGCAAAGTTGACTGTCAGGTGACCTCGTGTAATTAAAGGTGTCCTCAAATCTGGCTCTCCAAAAATCCTACAAAATCCTACCAAACTCACTCCGATGACTGACTGTATATCGAAAACACGTATTTACAGTACGACACTGTGCAGTTTGGACAGTTGTGTTGTGTGGAAGTGTTTGGTATTGAGGAATTTCTCAGTTCTTTACTCAGTCCAGCTTTCCCTCGACCCTGACCAGTCTCCAAGTCCCTGCTGATCAGGGAAGAAAACCTGAAACCAGCACGATGCTTTACTGTGGGGATGGAATTGGCAGGTCATAAACGAAAGGTTTAGAATTGAAGCCAAACCTTCAATCCTGGTTTCAACAGACCCCAAAAATCTCATTCCTTGAAGTCTGAATGTCCTTCACATTCTTTCTTGAAAACTCTAAGCAGGTTTTCACGGTTTTTGCATTACGGAGAAGCTTCCATCTACCCACTCTGCCATAAACCTCTGATCAGTGGAGGGCTGCAGTGATGGTTGTCCATGGACATTTGTGCTCAGTTTTTGACAGCTCAGTTTGTCTGGGTGACCAGTTCTTGGAAGACTTCTGGCACAACCCGACGTCTTCCATTTGAGACTTATTGGTGGACTCTTGGCTCATGCGTTGTCAGCTGTGAGGCTTTCAATAGAGAGGTGTGTTCTTTTCCAAATGATGTCCAGTCAATTTAATTTAGCACAGGTGGACTCCAGTCAAGGTGCTGAGGAATTTCAGCAGTGACCAAGAGAAACGGGAGGCACTTGAGCTAAATTTCATGCTTTGTTGCAAAGGGCTTGAATAGTTATGTATATGTAACATTTAAGTTTTTTCTTTTTATTAAATTTCTCAAATTCTGTTTTCACATTGCCGTGTGTCACATTGTGGTGCACTGAGTCTAGGGAAGTCAGATTACTCGGAGCAAACATTTAAAAAATCCACCGCAAGGTGGCCTTTGAACTCTGCCACGATCATCATATTTGTTTTAATCAGTTGAACTGACATTAGTGCGTTCGGTGCGGTGCAGCAGACCGTTGCATTAGTCCTTCTTAATAAAACCAACAGGTCATTTTCACAGTTGAACATATTTTCTGTCTTAGTGTTGGATTATATTTCTCAAGAAGGCAAGAGACACACACCAGTGGGTCATGTGAGAGGGAAAGGACAAGCAGCGGTTGTTCAGGTTGGCACAACCAGAATCACAGGAGAGGTTCCGATTGTTACTTTACACCTCACATTCATGTGTTCTGCATTCTTAAAATAAGATTTGCATAATCAAATTACTAGGTATAACTAGAAATATCTTTATCAATATATGTTTACATTTGCTTGCTAACTTGTCTAAAATGTCTGTTTATCAGAAGATGTTTGGTGCCAACACATTTTTATCCAAACAAGTGAGTGATAGAATTACACAGGAAAGTGCAGATCACATTCACACTTTTATCCTCACTAAGGAGTTTCCTCTGTGGATGCTTGATATTTCCCGTCATAATAATACTTCTATCATCTTTCATTGCAACAAAATCAAATTAATAGGAACCTTCCCATTCGACTTTGCCCGTTTACTCTATGTCCATATACACTCACTGGCCACTTTATTAGGTACACCTGTACATTCTAATACAATCCAATACAGCAGCTCTGCCATGAATTCAGATTTTACAAGGTTCTAATTTGTCAGTTTTTAAATTGGAACTCTCACAACGGGGATCATTCTAATATGTGTCATGACAGGGGTCAAAGGGGTTAGTGGAGTTTTACTGGAGGGCATCAGAAGAAGAGATGGTTCTAATGGTGTGGCCAAAAAATTAGAACACATATTTTGTAAAATCAAAATTCATGGCAGAGCTGCTGTATTGGATTGTCAAACATGTTAATAGACGAGCACATTAACCTCCTCTTTTTTTTATTATAGTTTAGACAAAATATTTCTTTGAAATCTTTGATTGTTATGTCCGACTGCACTGGATGTTCGGAGTGAGTAGGCAATTTGGTTCCTGAATTTCTGTTATAAACTGCAGAGGTTGTTGAAACAGCAGAAGTTCCCTCCAGCTTTTCATCCATATTTTGACATTTACACTAAGCCACTGCATTATCAGCGGCCCTGAATGGCCAGTCATAACCTTTTGGGTAGACAGCTAGTAAATATAAAGAACCAGCAAAAACACAAAACAAACTGTGAATATCTGCCTCCTTTTATCATCTCTGACTTAATTCATTTCACTTCTGTATATGCGGCATTTGGTTTGAGCTGTGGTGTGTCGCTCGCTCTGCTTTAAGCCACAGTTTTTGGACACGTGGTTTTATTTACCCTTGAATATAAGGGAAGTTGGGAATCGTGTGTGTTTTCTGTAACAGTTTGAAGGTGTGAGTGTGTGTGTGTGTGTGTGTGAGTGTGTGTGTGTGTGTGCAGATGTTGTAGGTCAAGCAGGATGTCTTGCATCAGTAAATGTGATCGTAACAGACTTTTAAAAAAGGAGTCCAGCTTTGCTCTCTCTCACACGTTAAACCTCAGCATTACATGCATATGCCTACTGTATACATATAATATTAAGATGTTATTATGTCACTGTAGAAACAACCATATCTATGCCTAATGCGACCCTTTAAAAAAACGTGTATACATGCCTAGAATAGAAACACTTGACTTCGCCTAAACCCTTTATTGTAGGCGATTCATCGATTCATTTCACACATATGCAAACAGCAGCTGTTTTTCCAGATTTACATTGGTTCTTCTCTCACAAAAGACTAGTTAGACAACTAATAGATACACAACTGACAGAAACAGGTGTTGTAGCCCTTCTCTACATCAATGTCAGAGGTGTTTACTGGCCGAAATAAATGTATTGATTCGCTGAGGGAGGTGAGATTGGAGTTGTGGCACCACTACAGAGGTATTTGCCCTCTGTTGAGTGGCGCTTTGAATTTAGAGAAGGTGAATATTGATCTGAACTTCCCTCATTGGGAAGTCGAGCGACTAACTAAATACAGGAGAAATCAGGCAAAGAGCGCCCTTCAAAGACGGAAGAACTGGCCGAGTGCTCTGAAAAATTTCATTGGACGCAAGATGATATAACAAACCTGGATGGAATGTAACATGCATTAGCCTTATTTAGCCTCTGAGCTATGTGCTCACTCAGAAGAGATAAATCACATTCACGTTCAGTTGTCTCTGGGCAGCTCTCATCCTGCCACCACATGCATATGACATGATTTAAAAATTGCTTCTCCTACATTGGTAGAAATCAAGAGATATTGGCAAATGGACCCAGGTGAGGATTTTCCTCTATTAATACAAACCACGTCTCCGGTGCTGACCAGGGTCTGACAAAGCTTAAGATTTTCTTTATAAACTTTGTGCATGTCTGAATAAATTCAAAGGTTTTCGTGAACAGTTTTTGCCAATTTCATAAAACATAAAACATAAAAATTGGATAAAAACACGGCCCTGTCCCTGAACTTCCTGGACACCTGGACACACAGAGCTGCTTCATGGTGACCCACATGTTCTAGTGTCCCGCAAGACTCAGTAGTCCAGTTATAACGAAAATAGAGGAAATGTCAAGGAATTACCTCGGTAATGAAACCGCTGATAAACTATTTCTGTGGACCTTAAACTCTGGATGGCAGCTTTATGGTTTTATCTGTCACACAGGTTTTGGCTCAAGGCTCTGCACAAAAACAGTATTAAGGTCATAAAAAAACTAAGAAGTCATGTGCCTTTATTTTACGATATGTTCATAATGTAATGATTTGGACAGTTTTTGTGTTGACATATTTCTCCACCAGTTGGAGCGTCGCAGTGTGACAGTTTTTTACGTTGCTTTTGAGACCGCAAATAAAATCTGTATGTTTTAGCACGTGCACAGTCGGTGCAGTAGGGCAGCGCACAGTCTGCATGGACACATTTCTCATTCAGTCTACACCTTTTTCTACACCTCTGTCAATGTATTTCTGGTGCTGAATTATTGAATTGAAATATTGGTAAGTCTGTTTCCCTTTAATCAGTGAAGACAGTTGTATATATTTAGGATATGGAAAGCTTATTAGCTGTTGGGTGGGTTGGTTGTGGTAAGGATGGAATTTAGATAGGATCCATAATTGTTTATGGTACTGCTACTAAATTTTCAACTTTTTGTTTTCATATTTAGTGGCACTGATCTTTTTTGCAATCTTTTATATGTCACAGCATTAAAACCAGTGCTTCTAAAATTGAGAGGGGGTGATGCAGGCGTATGGAAGGGGAGCAGTTGGTTCTATGTCAAACTTTGGCATGCAGAAGGTCTCAGATAAATGTGCGCCCTGTTCAACCTTGAAGTCCGGCCAGGTTGAATAAAAAGTGACAAAGCCAAGTGCTGCATGAATTAAGCATGGACCTCAGAAGAAAAGCAGGAGCGTTGGGAGCATAGAAGGAGGGATGGAGGGAAAAGATGTCCGTGGAGAAAGAGAGAGAGATCCAAACAAAAGGAATACGATGAAAAGACGTAAAGACGGGAAGGAGGAGCGGGTGCAACAGTCAGTCATGGTGATACGTTGCCCTCGCCACAACCCCAAGTCACGACTTTCTTGTAATGCGGCTCTTGGCAACAATGTGTGTATGTGCATTCACATGCTTGTGTGTGGCCCTCAGCAAGTGCTGGCAGGATGGCGTAAAGCCGATGGAGCAAGGGACTGAGTGATGCCCCGAGTCCACGGCTGTCAGCCAGGCTAATAGAGGGCGCCACACTCGGCCGCCCACTGACTGACAGGTGCCAACTGCAGCCTTCATCAAGCAGGTACCGAGTCGGCATGCCAGCTCACTTATGGCGGTGAAGGATGATGACACGGAGATCGCTCACTCAGCTAATGCCGACACACATGGCACACGCATGCCCTCCTGCGCCTGTCACTCAGTGAGGAGCATAAGCCCCGAGATGAGGCACGTCTTTAGCGTATCGTGACCGGTCAAACATAGACAAGAGGCTCAAGTTGCAGCCTTGAAATTGTACTTACAATTATCCGTGCAGTTTTCACACTGGAGGCCTGACCCCACACGTTCAGGACCACAGTTGTCTTTCAAAAAAGACATTTAAATATCTCACTACAGCGAGACCTGAGCACTTGAACTTTTCTATAAAGCCCTCGGTTGCTTTCAACAAGCCTATAAGATAGGCAGAAAAGGTTTTAACATTATTAAACTGCTTTCAAGAAAATTGAAATCTGGGATTGGGGGGCTGGTAAATTTCAGGTCCTACCTAAGCTTGATGAGATTCCCCCATTTGAGCCCTATAGCAGAATGATGCATCGCATTGAGAAAAGAGAAGAAGTTGAACAGAGAGAAATGGGGGAAAATGAACTGAATTCAATTGTTGGAATGGAAACAAAAATACGGCGGTAGAAGATTTTTACAAGCAGGAGCAGGGAGACACTGCAGAGAAAAAACCAAGGGCAAAGGTGTAAAGGAAATACAAAACTAGGCTGAAGTGAGCCAAAAGGGCAAATAAAGGGAAAGCAGAGACTGAGACAGAATTGATTGGGGGGGGGGCATCTTCCCCAGTTGTCACCCTATCTCTCAGCAAGTATCAGGTTGGTGGTAAGAGACAGGTCAACTGACAGAATGAGACTCAGCCAGTCACGCAGGCCAATGATCTTGTCTTTCTTAACTTGAGTGACCTAAAGGTCAGACTAAGACTAAGACAAGCAAAATGGAAAAGCATCAAGTCTCGACTGATCATGTCTCACTGCTGCAACTTTTAACGCGAGCTTTACTCAAGGCTTTACAGGACGATGGGTCAACATCAGTGGATTTGGATCTTCAGTCACAAGATGTCCGTTCATGTACACATTTTTAGTCGTCATTACGAGCATCTGTTTAACAGAACAAAATCTGACAGTATTATTGGAACTAACTTTTAAAGAAGGCATGATTTCATTAAAGGGCCATACTGACAGAATATTGTTGCTAATGTGGAAATCACCTCGACATCTACCAAGTGTGTAAAGACGCTGGAGGACAAAAAACAGACAATGCGGGATCAACTCCCGGTGTGGAATCTCAGCCTATAAATCCCCAGCCTCCCCACCAGGCGGGTCCCTGAGCAAGACACTCGACGCAGGCTCTCCGGGCGCCCATGGTAGTTCACTGCTGCCGCCGGAGGGACGGGTTAAATGCAGAGGACAAATTTCACTGTAACTTGTATGTGCAAATGTACATGTGCTCAGTGACGAATAAAGGTTGTTTTTACATGTGCAGGACGCTGCAGAACAAGTTTGCCCCAAATGCGAGAGTCTAGAGTCACTAGACTGCTGAAAAAACTTTCAGTAATTAATTTTTTATATTGTCTATACATATATATATATATTTGATTGAGAGCGTGTGACCCAATTGAGCTCTGTGTGTGGCCGATGTGGATTAGACAACAGGTGTAAAAATATATTTTCAGACATTCAGACATTAGTAGGGGCATGTGCATGTATTTGAGTGTCTGTCTGGGATTTGTTGAAAAATTCATAGAGACAAAGACAACGAGTGAGACACGGAGAGCGGCACTAAACGTGAGGAAATGTGAGAGAGGCACAGTGCATGCAGCACAAGTTCAAAAGTCTCTAAGGCAAGTGCACTGAAAGAGATTAATGGTGAGACGGGTTCCGGGGGGGCGGGGTAGCCACACAGAGAAGAGTGAAACTGATGGGTGGGCCCCAGAGAAGAAGGCAAGCAGAAGGGGAGGCACACTTGATCCTAGCATGGCTTTCAGCCTCTAAGTGTTCACTGCTAATTGCTGCCTGCGCATATCGAGGGACAGCGGGTGCGGCAGCCTGAAGCACAATCATTGAGATTGTAATAACTGTTTAATTGCTGTGGGCTCGAGCTATATACAGACATCAGGCCGTTCACATTGGCCTCCTCTGCTGTCTGGGTTCAAGCCTTTTCGCACAGCAGCGTGAGATTGATGCCCTCCTACTGGCATCATCATCTCTTTTCCTCCGGTAGATTAATGATGATCCCATCGAGCCTCAGTCGACTGATGTGTTTTTGAGGGCTCACTGGGTTTTACAGGGGTCAGGGTTTGAGCTGTAATGTAAAAAAAACACACAGTAATAGTGAGATGATTTTGTGCAGACTTAGAAAAAACTAAAAATAAATGCTTCTCTGAGGGGAAATTGAGTGATACAGGATAATTCCTGGCTGGCTGCATTTGGATACAGTGCAGAGAAACGATGGAGAACAGTCTGGAGGTCAAGGTTAGGCCACCCAGCTTCATCTCTGTCATCATTAAGCTTCGGAAAGCAGCTGGCCTACGGCTTGTTAGCACTAACAAGACGCTGTAACTTCTACTAAATTAGAACCACAGAATGAGTGGAGGGTGGGAGGGACGGGAGGGGCACAGTGCTGATTCATCGTCAGGATATTGCATGTATAATATGGCAGTCTGCCACAAAGTATCATCGTGATCTATTCTTTGTGAAACGAGTGCTGCACATTGTTGAAAAAACTTGCTTTGCAATGTTTTTTTTCTTTCTGTGATATACAGTGAGATATGAAACATACAGGAAGTTTCACTAACTTAAATACCGTCATTTGGAACGAAGTGTTCTAGATTATTGGGGGGATGTTTGTATTTACGCCACTGTCTCCATGGTCCTCGGACGCCTCGAGGGAAAGCTGGGGACTGACCTCAGAACAGGAACACACCCGTAAATTTGTTGCTCATGTTCACTTTCTTTATTTGGAAACGGATGTGTTCAGTGGTTTTCTGAATGGTAACGCGTTTGCAGCCCATCCATGCACAACACTGACTTTTCAGCTGTCTGCAATGCACTAAATCACCAAAAATGATTTTTAAGGGGGAAAAAGCATTTTATTAAATTCCTTAACACCCCATGAAAGTACTGCAGACAAAGTAAACGAAAAATAAATCATTCCCCTTTGGCATCACACATTCTGCAATATATCATGCAGCCAATAACTTATACCTGCCTTACAGGTAAAAACTGCCTTTTGTTGGAAGACACCTCACTAGCCAATTAGCATTAACACAACGGTGTCTGTGACAATAAATGTGTCGTATTGGATTTTACAGACACAGAGTTTCTTTGTGTGTGTCAGTCTCTCCGTCCATGCTGCTGTGTGTCTGTGTGTGTGTGTGTGCTCCCTCACTGCACACCGTGTGTGTACTGTGTCGTCCTCTGAGATGGTAATTAGCCGACAGAACCATCTATTATCGCTGCTAAAACGTCTGAACAACAGCACTACATGTACCTGCTCTGTGTTTGTGTGTCACTTTGCTTGTGGTGCTTTGTTATATCAGCATCGGTTTGGTGTCAGCATATTCTTAAACATCATTTATTATGTTTTTATACAGACATCTGTACATGTACGTTAATCTAATATATGTATTCATATACAGGTCGGTCCAACATATTGTAACACTGTATATGCAGAATACACCAATCAGCATCAGCAAGTAATGTACATGCTTACGGAGGAAAGAGTGCTCAATGCTTACAATAAAAACTGTAATTAATTTAAAATCTTTTTTTTGCCATCTCTACTGTCCAGGAGGAATATTATTGTTAGTGCTGTTGCCAGGTGATGATGGATCCCAAACTGTGTGTGTGTGTGTGTGTGTGTGTGTGTGTGTGTGTGTGTGTGTATGAAATCACTAACTACAGCGCTGTCATCAGATACACAGATACAGTCCAGTGGTGTCTCACTGCATTCTAATGTTCTAGTGTCATGACGTACAGTAGCTCATATTTATCACCATGGACATTAAGCAGAAAGTGCTGCTTATTAATAATAATATGTGAATAAATAATAAAAACAGTTTTAAGAAACCCTCATCTCCATCTTAGCAGAAACAGATGGTTTATCAAAATGATTCCATTTTAATATATCTGTTATTTCTATTGGTTCTACCGATGAAGAAGGTGTCACAGTTGGACAGTAACTTTCCAGCTGTGTGATTATTGCTACGAGGCTGAACTGAAGTAGGGCTTAAAACAGTGAAAAGTAAACCTGGATAAGAGAAACTATACATTTTCTGGATATATCCTTCTATCCAATGTGAATTCATGAGCGTTAATAAGCTGATTGTTTTATTGTTAATGCAGTGCTTTCAAGTGAGATAGTTTCAGTTTGGAGCAGCACAATAAAACATCAGTTAAAACGGAAAAAATCGGACTGTACCCCGTTCGGTTCTGATGTTCTATGGCAGCTTCCATTTTGTATTTCTGGCAGCAATAAATACACATTAGAACAGTGCAGCAGAGTGGGACAGCCGGCTGCCTTCACCACCTCACTGCCTGGACATGGGGTAACTGTGGGTAACTTGCAGCTAAATAAGCAATTCTGAAAATTAGACACTGTGTTTACGTTGGCTTAATACAAGCGTTTCAAAATCGGTGTGAGGGAACAAAAAGCTGCATAAAATATCCCAGTTGACCCTGCGTCACATTTCTAGCTTATTACTCAGGCTTCTGTACACAACCCCTACTCTGATCAAAACACCTTTGCAAAATCATTTTTCTTTCTCTACCCTTTAGTTACTTTATGAGAAAAAAGAATTTTGACATTTTTGGTTCTTCTGACCAACAGTAATGAAAGGTCACTGCTGCCCGCCATGCGTCTCTTTATTCTATCTTCTCCGCTGATCTGTCTCCGTATATACCACTTTTCATCTTACCTCATAAGAGATTTGCTCACCCCCTCTCTGTTTCTTCACATTTAGCATCACCCATTCTACCATAGCTGTAGTATTTTACTAGATGGAAAGTACAATTCCAACTGTGCATTTCTTTTCTTTAGCGTAGGCCTGGTTTAAACTGCCTAGAGATGATATACATCAGGTTGCAAAGAACTTGAGTGACAGACACCAACCACTGGTTCATCGCGAAGGTTACAGTTCATAACAATAAGGACTGATGCTGTTAAATGCTTGGACAGCCCACCCCTGTCTGTGGAGCTTAAGACTGCTGATTGTACTGAAGTTTGAATGAGCGACCAGCATTACAATATGTGTCACAGTGTTTTCATTGTTAAGATTCTTTTGACTTATTAACTAGTTTATTTATGTGGTCAGTGAAAATAGTTTCACGCAATTTGCAGCCAAAGCTTTTTCTTTGCCACCTCACCCTGCAGTGCCAAAAGCAATCATACGGAGAAACAAATGCACACATGAATAATTGAACGCTGTCCCAATACACCCACTTCCCCTGGGGAGTAATATAGACACTCAGCTGTCCAGTATATGGTTGAAGATGGTCTGTGATACCATAAGTGAAGGTGCCAAAACGTGCAAATTAAATTCAAAAGGTGAGGGTGAAGCAATAATAACTGCAGTCATTAAAGGTGAATCATGAATACAATGCATAATGGTTTTTCATTTGACTAACCAGGAATGCATCGTGTCCAGGACATGTATTTCGGTTTGACTCTAAGACATTTAAATGGTTGTTTGTTAATGTGAAATTTAAAAAGTGTAAAAAGCGTTCATGGCAAATTATCACATATTTCTATGTAGACACACAAATGTATTTAATAAATTGCTCTTGTACAACACTTTTAAACTTCCTGCCATTCTGCACACAGAGACGGAGGCAACAAACTAGGAGGTTTTGGGTTTTTTTTGCTGTGTAACTGGAGTGAGGGGAGGCAATTTTCCACATGGCCTCGGCTGGAAACACTTGTCTCAGATCCAAACGCCCACGCACACACACGTACACACTCCAACAGAGTGCCCTGTCCACTGCCTACAGTAGCATGAGCTCCTCGTAAATATTTAAGCCTTGCTGTATTGGGTTGCTGCGTGTCTTTGTGTGTGTGTGTCAGTCTGGTGTGTGCTGATATCCATTGCTGTTGGCAGCTATTATGAAACCAACATTATCTCGCATGTAGTTGGCCAGTGCAGTCTGTGTAGACTGATGAATGACCTACGCAGATGAATGTTTTACAGAACCGTGTGCACACACACACACACACACACACTTTTGTCTCCATCTTTTGCTGATGCACTGTTATCCATTGTCCACCTCGCTCACTCACTCTTTCACACTCT
The DNA here is from genome assembly GCA_033026295.1 of Channa striata. NCBI lineage: Eukaryota > Metazoa > Chordata > Actinopteri > Anabantiformes > Channidae > Channa > Channa striata. The sequence continues at coordinate 1,253,694 of CM065169.1, forward strand.
CTCTCTCTCGATCATGTTAACTGGCTGATCCGCTGACCGTTCCCTCTGTCACATGCACTTATTCACGCACACAGTCGCTCATCCTCTCATTGACGAGCTTTCCTTCAGCTCTCTGTCTCTCACAGACACATGCTTACTGTCCACGCACACACAGGTCGGCCGCTGCTCTCACAAACTGTGACCTGCCTCAGCTGCTGGCTTGTTTGGAGGCACTGAGAATATAAAGGGGATATTAACTACAGCATAAACTTGACACAGTGCTCTAAAATGAAAATACACGTCTTTAATTTGGATCAGTTTTGCACAATAGCAGTGTGCAGCTGCAGCTGTATACTAGCATTGTGCCCAATTTGTTAATGTCTTTGTTTTCCCATGTTTGGTTGGCTGACACATTAGTTGGTCAGTTATTGATTTAAATAATGATCATATTCATCAAATTAATGAACCGCACAGCATGGATATGGTTTGTGGATCATTGAGGCCAGTTATAGATCAGTTTGTTCATGTACATAAACACAGGTTATATTTTGTAATACACACATACACTTTGTAAGGCAAAGAGAAATAGTTTCTCATATGACTGTAAAGAAACAGACATAAAGGAGGAAAGAAGAATACTAAGAACATTTATAAAAAGATATTGGGGACTTAATGTAGAGTCTGCAGATGCTAAAGCTGATGCCTGCTGCATGTTTAACTTTTTACTTAAATATCATTTGCTCTTATTACATCCATCCATCCATTATTTGTAACCGCTTATCCTGTTTGGGTCGCGGGGAGGCTGAACCTGTCCCAGGTGTTACTGAGCGACAGGCAGGGTACAAGAAACATGCCAATCTCAGAAACATGCACAGAAAGACAGACAAACATGTACACTCACATTCACACCTACTGTACAAGCAGTTCACCAATTAATCTAAGATGTTTCGGAACTGGAATACCCAGATGAAACCCACACAAGCCCCGGGAGAATATGCAAACTCCACACAGGCTCGCTTTTTACCCATTTTTTATCTGATTGACACTGGCAACAGTGGAGAGAAAAATCCCTTTAACGGAAGAAACCTCCAGCAGAACCAGGCTCAGGATGAACAGACATCTGCCTTGACCGGTTGGGGTGAGTAGAAAGTGGAGAGAGAGAAGAACAGAGCAACAAAAGCAACAAAAAAACATTGAGCAGGTTAGTAGGACCAGTAGCTGCACACTGGAGGACACACAGCACCAAATCCGGGGACACCTGAAGACAGGGACAGAGAGAGGGAGACAGAGAGGGAGACAGACGACTACGGGACAAAGAAGATACAGAGTTAATGTCATACAGTGGTGACATATAAATGTGGGCTGAGAGGAGGAAAGTGGCTCAGTGCATCAAGGGTTGGTCCCCCAGAAGACTAGAACTCACTATAAGCTTTATCAGGAAGGTTTTGAGCCTAGTCTTAAAAGTAGAGAGGGTGTCTGCTTCCCGAATCTGGACTGGGAGCTGGTTCCACAGAAGAGGAGCTTGATAGCTAAAGGCTCTGACTCCCATTCTGGGAACCACAAGTAGTCCTGGATTCTAAAACCGAAGTGGTCTAGTAGGATGATTTGGTACTAGAAGATCTTTTAAGAATGATGGAGCTTGACCGTTTAGAGCTTTGTAGGTAAGAAAAGGGTTTTAAATTCTATTTGACATTTAATAGGAAGCCAATGAGAGAAGCTAATGAAGGTGAAATATGATCTCTCTGATGTGCTTTACCAGTTAGCGTCAGCCAGGTCAGCATGTTGGCATCCCTTTCACTTTCCACTGTTGTCAACACTTGCCAAGAATCAAACCAAGAAGATCCCAGCTCCTCTTAAAACTACAGTACAAAATTCACAGAGTGGTTTCCTTCTAGCTGGTTGTTCTAACGAGGAACAGTCTGTATTGTTATCTCAGACAACAATAATAAGGTTCAACCTTGGTCATGTGTTAGATTTATTTTCATTTAGACAAGAAAAATCTCCCTGATACATACCTGTGTACAAACATGTGACTGTAAGTAAAGCAGAGGAGACGTTAAATAGACGGAGCAGCCACAGGAAGGGATAGAAGAAAATGAAAAGGAAACAAAGGCTGTGAAGATGAATGCAGATGTGATGGCTGGAACAGGTGCTGTCAGCGGCTGCAGAAGGTAGACGCTGCAACAGATGAGTCTTAGACTGTCCTCTGGTTTTCATCACGACAGCTGGTGACAGTGACAGAATATCATGCACACACAATCACACCTGCCGCACTCGCATGTCAGCAGAACTGCGAAATGCTGCGTTCCGCCCGTCTCTGAGCCCTCGAAGCTTTGACAGAAGTTCCCCCTTTACAGTTTTTTCCGTTTCGCTGTCTCACCTTCTCAGCACAGTAGATGCCTCTCCCCCGTTACCAAGGCAACGGAATTCCCACAGTTTCTGAAGCTGTCCCTTGGAATTAGGGCACAGGTGCTGAACTGTCCTTTCATTCTTAATTAGATAAATAGATGGCGATATAACCGCCACTAGTGATTTTTTTTTTAAAGCCTCCATGTCATCGTTTTACCACAGCTAATTTATTACTCCCGGTTAAATACTGCACCTTACCTTATGCTTTCCTGCCACTAATTCTTCCCTTTTCCCCTCAACTTTCTCTCTCTTTTGATCCTCTCCTACTGTCTTCGTCTTGCTTCAAAGTCGGCCACTGCCTCATTAAGGTTAACGAGCTTTGTTGCCCATTTGCCAAAAACATTTATCTTGCTGCTTAGCCAAACCACAGAGCTCGGCAATTACACACTGTGTTTCAAAGTGGTTCAGCTCAATACAGAGGAGGCAATTAAAAAGACTGGGGTTTGAAGAGGCTGGTAAATGAGAACGTCCTCAGCGAACAGCAGCTGACACGTGCCAAACCCACAAGGTTTTTCACGGTGCTCAGAAGGACGGTTAACTTTTTACTATTCTGCTGAGTCTCTCACTCAGAAGCCTTGGGAAAGGTGGAAACAGACTTCAGAGTCTGTCTTTTGAAAGTGCCTGCAGCTCCCCCTGCCCCTGTCTTTCTCCAGCAGCCTTTACTGCTGAGAAATCTCCAGATCTTACATAAACACATTCAAAGACACAGAGAGGGAGGGAGGGAGTGGGAGAAAGATGGAGAGGCCAACACAGCAGGCGGAAAAGTGCACACAAAGGAAAAACAGCAAAGAAAACGGAGAGGGCGATCAACAGTTATAGAAAAGTACAGACAGATAAATGTACAATTAATTCATATTGCAACATGCTGCACATACAGTGCATATGCATTTATTTTTACCTCATTTAAAGCAGATCCTTCAGGTCATTTAAGCCACTGGCCATTGTGAAGTCTGGCCTTTATCAAGGACATGAAAACTGCAGACTTTTCCATTCAGTAAATGCTTTTTTATTCAAATAACCACAGCTGACCTCCAAAAGACATTATTCCCATACCTCTCTCTCACATTCACATGCACACATTCCCCTGCTTGTACATAGACACCATTATAGTGCGGTTCAGATTTTACTGTAACGTCTTTGCTGCTCTGTATATGTGGTTTCATGTGTCGACCCTGTTAATCATGTCAGATCTGTGAATGTTCTGTGTTGTGTAATTACAGAGCTATGAGGTGTTTTGGTCAAGTGCTGTAGAAACACTCAGAAAGTCCTTGTTGTCTCTATGAAATCCTCTGCAGTTCATCCTCTGATGTTCTCGGTGTGTTTCCTTGCCCAGCTCAAGTGCGCAATACTGTCTGTATACAGTGAGAGTGCAGGAATGTCCGGCAGGCAGCAATGGAGAAGGATGGGAATCATCATTGTGTTAAATAACTGCAGCTCTGGAGAGGAAATGACAGTTCTCTCCCCTCTTCACCTCCCCTCCACCTGCCACTAGGAGAGGGGCTTAAATCGAGCAGAATGATGTAATAAAATATGATATACACTGTACATGAACAACTATGTCTAATTTACAACAGGTGTCACACAAAATTAGATGTAGAACCCACATAAGCACATTTATTGGTGGGTTTGGTAAAACGTGCTGTGCTGTGATTCTGATTTAATGGTTTTTAGTTTGTCCTTGATTGTGCATCTCTTCACTTCTGTCAGCTTGGCCAGTCTAGGAGCCATTAAACACGGACATCTGTTTTATCAAGATATTTCAATTTGTTCTTGGCACTATGAGTTCATCCTGGCACTACCCCCTTTTAAAAAGCCGTTAAAAAGTCAAGTATGCCATTGACAGGAGATTTATTTGTGCAGAAAGAATAGTGAAAGTGCTACTTGTTCCATTCACAATATTAATATACTAATTAAGAGCACTGTATAGCCTAATTACTTCCTTTACTTAAAAACTGATGCCCCCCTTTTTTCCACGTTAATTAGTGTATAATTAGTGTTATTTACATTTAAAAGTGCTGTGCAGATAAAGCATGGAGTAGCAGTGACATGAATCACTTTGTTTCATGTCGGAGATTTTATTGATCACTTTTGGAATCCTACACATGCAGCATAGCTGGGTTGGTTGTTTGTTCCATGCGGGTTGGAGCAGACGAGAAGTGCAGCTGACTCTGCTGTATGTTTGATGCCACAGTGTCAGTGGGACAGACATTTAGACAGCTTGGCTATTGGTCCTTTTTGTGTGTCCTATTATTCTGTCACAGAGAGTTTGGCATTCTCTTTTAGTTGTGTTGCGTCATGTGGTTCTTTTGAAGTCTTTTTACTTCTCTCTGTCATCGTTTTGTAGCTCTGTGGTAACTTTTGCCGTATCTCTAAAACTAAAAACAGAGGCCGTCAGTGAGAAACCGGCTCCAGGGCCTGACCTCTCCAGTCCCTGGGTGTGTAGTCTGTTCACGGTAATACAGACAGGCTGGAGCTCAGTCGTCCACAGACCACAGGGTCGGTGGTTTGACTCCTGCTCGGTCCTGGCTACATGTGAACGTGTCCTTATGTAGCCCAGGTTTCTCTCACTGGGTGAGGTGAGCTGCCATCATCTCAGTGGGTGAGGTGAGCTGCCATCATCAGTATGTGGGTGACTGGGTGAATGAGAGGCAACACTGTAAAGTGTTGTCTATAACTGTCACTGCCAGCAAGTATTTGCTGGGACTGAGGCATCGATCCGTTATTCAAAACCTCTTCATCACTATGAATGAGCAAAGAGGGTTGTCTGGTGAGATGCTACTCAGAGAACCATCGTTATGCAAATAACCCATAGTTCTCGTTCATAGCATTCGTATTGGGGAGAAACAAAATGGAGAGGAAAAAGTCCCTTAAATGGAAGAAACCTCATGCAGAACCAGGCTCAGGGCAGAAGGCTGTCTGCCTTGACCGGTTGGGGTGGGTGGAAAGTGGAGAGAGAAAAGAAAAGAACAACAAAACATTGGGCAGGTAGCTGCACACTGGAGGACACACAGCGCCAAATCCGGGGACACCTGAAGACAGGGACAGGGAGAGAGAAAGACGACTACGGGAAAAAGAAGATACAGAGTTAATGTCATACAGTGGTGACATTGAAATGTGGGCTGAGAGGAGGAAAGTGTCTCAGTCCATCAGGGGTTGGTGCCCCAGCAGTCTAAGCCTATAGCAGCATGAATATAACCAACTATAAGCTTTATCGAAGAGGAAGGTTTTGAGCCTAGTCTTAAAAGTAGAGAGGGTGTCTGCTTCCCGAATCTGGACTGGGAGCTGGTTCCACAGGAGAGGAGCTTGATAGCTAAAGGCTCTGCCTCCCATTCTATTTTTGGAAATTCTGGGCACCATAAGTACGCCTGCATTTTGGGACCAAAGTGGTCTAGTAGGATGATATGGTACTAGGAGATCTTTTGGGTATGATGGAGCTTGACCCTTTAGAGATTTATAGGTAAGAAGAAGGGTTTTAAATTCTATTCCACATTTAATGGGAAGCCAATAGAGAGAAGCTAGGAGGTGAAATAGCTGCTAAGTAAAAATTAATGATGGAAAGCCTTCCCTTTATCCAATACATCCTGTAGAAAAGTCAAAACCCAATGAAATGGGTCCATAATATTTAATAAAATAATCCACCTGGCTTTCTTTACTGATATGCAACCAGAGCCTGGGGTCCACTCAGCAGTCCTGTATCACATGTGGAACGCAACAGGTCTTGACAGTATGTGCAGTATTGCATGTATGTACTTAATGTTTTCTTACTTCTTCAATTTACTTATTTATCCATTCAGTCATTTGGAGAGTGGAAGACTCAGTAAGGATGTGGGAAAAAGCATTTCTCATATACTGTACTTATAGTAAGTGATTTTAGGAGAAAATGGGAGTAAACAAAGGCTTTCCCTGTATTCTGGTCTATATGATCAGTGTTTTACATGTTTTAGCATTAAAAAAATAGAGGCACAATTGAGCTGTAAAATATGTGCTGTGCAAAAGCAATAAAAAGGACTTATGATATTACCATTACCATTAGCCTTGAGAGCAAAACACCTGTGTGATGCTGTGCTGTAGTATAGCCACATCATTGCACATGACTCTCTGTTTTTAGTAGTTATACTCACAGCAAGCCTGTGTGTGTGTGTGTGTGTGTGTGTATTTGCACACTATGCAAGTATGCATATTAACTCAGACGATAATAAGGAAAAGGTTGTTGTGCCCTGCCACCTAGTGGTTTACCAGGACACTTTGCCTTCCTAGATGAAACCATCAGAGTAAGACTGCAACCTGCTGACTAAAAGCCCATGATCCCACCGCATCATATTTACTTGAATTCCAGATTCAGTATTTTTACCACTTCAGTGTGCTGTACTGCAATGTACTTGTTGATGAGTGGGTGTTATAATTATCAAAATTACTGGAACCAATAACAGTAATTACACAGATCAAAACACCCTGGGCTTAAAACAAAGTAAATCTTCTAATTATACACACTATCTAATACACTAGTAATAGTGCGCAGGTAAGACACTTTGTTGCCTTAATAACTGTTAACATGTGCATTAGGTTGATCTCAGAAAAAGTTATCCGTGGGGTTCCTCTTATGATGATTGCAGGGATTCCCTGTGAGAATGACACAGGGCAAAGTTAGTTGAGTCTTATTAATGTCATTAATATAACAAGACTAATTATATTGCACCTCCATGGGAAAATTGCTTTTGTTCATTGCGGTTATCATGTAGGTCAGGGGCTATGTTGTCTATAATGTTCCATTATTGGATCTGGGAGAGAGTCAGAGCCTTGATGTAGAACTTCAAGTGTATCCTGTAGCCACAGGATGGTGGTGTCACATTCATTTAAGCTCTGCCCAGCTGCGACACACGAGTGAAGGCCTGGTCACCAGATGCTGAGCAGTGAGAAGGAAAACTGAATCTGTTTTCCTCAAATCTGATTGTTCCCTACAAGTAGTTTTGACACACACACACACACACACACACACACACACACACACACACACACACACACACACACACACTGCTCTGTGGGTCAATGTTAACACACTGAAAAGGCTGGTGTTTGTTCACCTGTTTATCTATTGTTTTGTATAAAACTGTAAAAAAGAGAAGATATTAAAACCTCCCTGACTTCCTTTAACTTTAAAGGAACAGTTTGAGAGTTCAGAGCTTCTGAGCTGAGTACAGAGTGACATCACATTACAGCTAAGTCTCTGTTTACTGTTCTCCAATCTCCTGTCATCTCTTGCTATGATTTTTCCTGAACAGCTAATCCCTCCACCTCATTCCTCTAAAGCCATCGAGCAGCAGAGTCTCGTACAGTCTGTCATGGATATTAGTGGGTTTCCTTCAAACTGAATGTAGGTCGCTCTGTCTGACCCATTCTAACTCACTTCATGTCTTTACTTTGGATTTCCTCTGTTGCTTCTTTCCTGCACCCTTAAATCTTTCTCCTTGCATCTTTTTTTTCTAATTTGACACCTTTTTGTTCAAATGTTCATTGCCATCAAACTTTCTTATTATGGTTGCTTATAGTCAAACATATTAGTAATCTATTTTTTTTTGCACGCATTATTGTTTGCATCATCAGTTTGTTTAATTTTTAGTGACCAGAATGCCAAATACAGTATCTTGCAAGAGGCAGTTTAATTCATTTAATATTTTTAAATCTACACAAGCATTGAGAAATGTTATAGCATAAATGATCAGGACATAACTGTAGACATTTAAGATCGATCCTGGTCCTTTCGTGGATGCCAATAAAAAAACAACACTAAAACCACTGACATAATACTTTAAATCAAAAATACTATAATCCTGGATAAAGCACATACACAACAGGAGAGAATATTGTTCTCTAATATTTGTTATCTGTAGAAATGATATATTTCTGACCTGTATAGATGATTTGGCAAGAAGCTCCATACAAAGTCAGATAGACAGAGGAAGGTTTTACTACTGAGACAAAGTCTTAGTCCTTCAGTTTTATCTACGCCAGACAAACCCATAGGTTGCTATTAACACTTACATTCACCCAATCCATACTGAGAATATTCATGCTTGGTATTTCTCAGGGCTTTGCCTTTGGACACAACGCATTGAGCAGTTTGCACAGTGTGCATTTTTTATTTATTATTTTTTTGGGTGTGTTTGAGCGCATTGTGATAATCTCCCAGAGCTTTTTAAGTCAGCAGCACTGAATCAGATTATCAGCTGGTACATACTGAATTGGAATACACCGAGAAGGAGCATTTAGATAAAAAACATTTTCCCTCTTAACTCAACTCAATTCGTTTTCATTTTCACACGTTTGCAGTGGACACAGCCAGTATGACACTTATCAACAAATTGGTCTCATAGGCCTAAAATATGTACTGTAGGCTTAATGCTTGATCTCCACCAAGGTGCTAAATTCAGGACACACACAGACCCTGATAAACCCATGCACACACTGTCCTCGAAGACTTAAAATACAATAAGACACGCTGTAGTCATGATTTGATCTTCATATGCATTTATGCAAGAATGACATCTTGTGTGTATGTAAAGTAAATGCATATAGCCATAAAATCACGGAAGTTAAACATTGCAGTGAATGTCCTTGATTCAGAAAAGCAGTTGACAAAACCCTGCAATGTCTTGAGAACAATGAACTGAAGTTAAATCCTCTTGCTGACATTTAATCCTATGTAGGATGTGTGTGGTTGGTCATGCACAGACATGCACCACTGAGCTTTGAATCACAGCTGAAAGATTTAGACTCGTGGCTTTCACCTCTTACAGTTTAGTTTGGGAGACTGCTGAATATTCAAGGGTTGCTAGTTCAATCTCTGGGACAGACATGTTGCTACCATAATGAAATAGTGGAAATATCCGAAATGTATTTACTTATTTATTCAATTTAATTATTGTATTTGAGATCATGTTTTTTCATAGATTTCAGAGTAATTCTATGTGAACTGCACTCATTCACACCTTCAGTGTGAATAAATCTGGACATAGACACAGCCAAAAACCTCTTGAAGCATTGTCACACATGTCTGCAAGTGCAGAGCTTTGTAAAGCAGCTTTAGACAAATGCTCTGTCAATGACTGCTAATGAAAACAGGGATGAATGGACATGACCCAATAGATTATGAATGAACATCAGACCGGGTTCCTACCTGCACATAGGCATACGAGCACGCACACAAACTGACACACATGCACACACGCTGCTAGATATGGGCAGATGGTGTAATCCTTTAGTTTTCCCTGTATGTCATATTTTTTCCCCCTGTGTGGATTATGTTGTTGTCCAATCGGATTTCTGCCCACTCTCTGGCGATGATGTGAGATGAATGACAGGCGGTGGGTGGGTGAGTAGGACAGACATGAAGTAGACATACTGTACAACAAACCGTGCTGGTTGTAAGCTCGCTGCACTGCCACGACCACCGCGGCTGCTTGGTCATCACTGTCCAGGTAAGACAGCACAGGGCGAAGCCAGGCCTGCTACCAAATGAGAGAGCAACTATTTAATATTAAAAGATGGCTTCAACTTGCAGCTAAAGTATCCATGTTGAGGGTGAAATATTACGCATAAACTGTTAATCATTTTTCTCACAGCTGATGTAGAATATGAGCTTTTATCTGGATGTTGCAAACTGGCTGCATTTCATTGTTGTTGGTTTCAGAAGCTTTTATTGGCTGTAAGGAAATGCCGCGTTTAATGGGAAACAATAAATTGGATTTAAAGGATCTGTAATAGGATAATAGGACTGTCACAAACCATTTAGACAGGGTTTTCTATGCTTCCTGGAAAGTTTGACACCTATTATTTAATATAGGAAAGCTGTGTAGCAGGAGAGAAACATTAAAATTCTCCAGAAAATCATGGATATTGTTTGTGCTGGGAGCGCACTGTCATCCACAGCTGGCCCGTGAAATTACAGCGTGTTTAGGCTTCGGCAGGGTTCGAGGGTTGGATGTCCCACAAAGTCGCGGGCATTTGAATGCAACAGAACTCGGGTAAAAACACTAAAACTGTGATTTCACAACACAAGTAGCATAATTAGCTGGACACATTAATTCAAATTATTTTCATTATTTGGCCAGAAACGGGAGTAACAAAGTTAATTAGCCATCTGGAGCATTTTACAGTTGACATTTATCCGTTAAATAAGAATTTATTGATGAATTGGCTAATGTTAGCGCTAGGATGACGTGTGACATGTTACTGTAAGATGCTAGCTAGCCTGTTTTACCTGCAGATGTGTCATCTTGGTTATTTGGACATTATACGTTTTAGCTGGAGCGTGATGAAAAAAAACGTAAGTTTTATTATTTATTTATTTAAAGAAGACGTTGTCTTCATTTACAGTCAGCGAGGCTCCACCACTGCACCCTGATGCACGGGAATGGACAGGATTCGCTTAATGTTAGCGTAACTAGCTAAGTAGCACAGTAACATGCTGCGTTGTCACATTAGAAAACTTTTAATTAAAAAAAAATAAAAGTATAAGAATTTGTGTATGCGGCTTCTCCATCCAGACAAAACCAGGATTAACCGAGGTGATGATTCGAAAATCATCAACTCTCCCTGTTAATTTAGGTTAAGATTTGACATGTTTACAGTAAGTGCAGAGGTTTCTGCTGCAGATGTGGTCCCTCCACGTTTGCTCCCATGTTTTCATAAGCAGAATAAAGATTTCACTGATCTCAAACAGTTATTCCGTGTATTTGGCAGGTAGGTTGTTGTGTCACTATCATCTGTTTGTTCCTGTAATCGCAGTCTGACTCCGTGATGCTGAGGTCAGGGCTCTGTGGGGGCCACATCACCTGTCACAGACTTCTGCTTTTACGTCTGTGTGACGTCATTACCACGGTCCGGATGATATTTAGGAGCCATCCTGTATCAGTTCAGTGGTTACTGATAGCTGGGAAAATGTAAAAATTTTTAAAGAACCGTAATGTTTGCTCAGTTCTGTATGTTTTAAAGGTGAAATGATGAGAACAAAATCAGTTTATTATTTTGACCTACAGTAGATTATCATGTCAACTCTTAAAAATATCTATTTTTTATAAATAATAAACTATAATAAATATTGAATCTATTATCTCAAAGCATTTTATTATTTACATTTTTATTTCATCAGTAAAGCTACCTTTAGAAATTGCTGGATTTTGTAGTATTTGACGTTTTTTCAAAATGCAGGAAACAAACTTTCTTGACAGTAAGATTTCACTATTATATCACCTGTTGTCTAATACAAAAATATAGATATAAAGTTAAAAATCACATGTTGATATGTAAAACGATTGGCTTATATCTGCCCCATTAGCTTATGTACCTCTTGTGGATGAGAATATGTGAGCTCATAAGGTTCAGATACATATTTACCAGAATGAAAAGGTTTGTGCCTGAAAGTACCCCATGTTTTTTTAATTCTGTATACATGTTTACAGACGCACAATTACATGAACACACTATAATGCTGCACATGACAGATTACAGCTACACATTTTACATCATTTTCATATAATTATTTAAACGTGTGTGTTTTTATTAACCTGACAGTGATTGTATCTTTTAATGCCAATTCTAAGAGCATATAAATGTAAACTTTCCTAAATGGAATGAGTCTGAATGAGTTTTATCCGTCCCTCTGCCCATGCAGGACAGTGCATTCTGTGCATGGTGGATGTGGTGCCAGTGAAGAACGAGGATGGCCTGGTGATCATGTTCATTCTCAACTTCGAGGTCATGACAGAGGAAGCACTTCGAAACCGAAAACAGGAGCTTAATCATCGCCTGCCTACCTGGCTTGTCACTGGTAGTTGTTTCTTTTGTTGCTTTCTGCCTTTTAGTAATAAAGTAATGTTTTGGCAACTTCATAAAGGCAATAGATGCTCTTGATGAGACTGTGTGTGCTCACAATCTATTTATTAACTGCTAATACAGAGGTAATAGGGCACAGAAAAAATACAAAGCAATCAATATTACTGTGTTGATTACAAAAATAACATTTGGCCTGCATCTGTGCTTAAAGTCTTTGTCCAAAATTTCCCTTACATTGAATTTATTTTAATCTTCATGTATTTTTTTAAAGGGGCAGTGGACGTCATACTTTTAGTCAGTGTGCGGTGAAAACCATGACTGTAATTCACCCAGATGTATTTCATTGTATTTAGCAGAAAGCCAAGTGATTCTGAAATGTGCTAAGTCATGTTATTTCTCTGAATGTTACTGTAGAAATTTGAGTTGGATTAGGTTTGACAGTGTTTTTTTTTGTTTGTTTTTCATTAACTGTTTGTGCACTTACATATCCAGAGGAATAACCCAGGGCACCAGTAGAACAATGATCTAATGTCAATTCTGTCTCTCATTCAAATTCCTTGTTTTTAACATTGCGGCTTAATGGCCTGATCCCAAATCTAATCAATGTCACTGCCCCTCATTCCAGTAGATTGTTTTTTGGAGCTATATTTTGAAGGTCTGTTAAGCTCAGCATGGTGTAGTTCAAATCTCTCTCTTGTTCCTGGCGTGAACTCCACTGCCTCAGATACACTCCTGCTGAATTCCCCATCCTTCCTTTCTCTCTCAGTTTTTTTGACGTAGTTCTACATTCTGCCATGTTTTAATATTAGAAAACCACCTGTCCTCCTGCAGGTAGTGCACCTTTTCATTCACCTCCCCTCCTACTTTTCTCTACCAGGTCGTCCACGAGGCTTTAAGCTACGTCTTCCCCTGCTGCGCTCCTTGTCCAACAGTAAAGTGTCTCTGGACGACGCAGAAGCTGGTCACGTCCCGACTGCTACTCCCCTACCACTGCATCCAGACCACCACAGTCCCGAGGCCTTAGGTCTGGGGGAGTTCCTGCCCCTTCCCCCCCTACAGCCAGGCCAAGAGCAAATCAGTGGAAACAGGTAAGCCCAGAACATGTTTAGGACAAAAAGAGATATGTTCGCAGAGGCTTCTATACTGTCGTATTGTTTTCGGGTATTGGAACGGGTCAACGCACAGACAACTCATCCTGGTGCAGCTACTGTATCTAACGGGATCCAAAAGCACTTTCCACATTTATTGACTCTTTCCAGTCTTTCCAAATGCCAAATACTGATACTAGTGTTGGTGTGGACTCTTTTTTTTTTTTTTTTTTTTTTATTAAAGACTGTCAACTTTTTTCCACATTTTCTTTCCTTACTGGACTCAGCACACTGTCTTATAATGATATATGAAAACAGCAGCATTCTGTTTTTCCCTTTTGTGTTTGCTAGATCAGCTCTACAGAGGTGGCCAGAAGACCAGCAGGAGGACCAGCGCACCCTGTTGGGTTCTGAGCCTCCTCCACCCCCTCCTCCACCTCCACCTCCTCTGCACGGAACCCACCTGGTGGGTCCCCTCACCCAGTCGTCGCCGTGCGTAGCACCCCAACACCGCCTCAGCCTCAACCCTGACGCCTCAGGCTCTAATTGCTCACTATCACAAAGTCGCTCGCGAGAAAGCTTCCACAGCATGCGTCGTGCCTCCTCGGTGGACGAAATCGAGGCCATGAGGCCCGATTGGGATCGAAAAAACCGGAGAGCAAGTATCCGACCAAGCAGCAGCAGCACTGGTGAGAAAGATGAGAAGAAAAAGCAGCGGTCCAGTTCTATTTTCTGGTGTCATTTTTTACCTTTTTTTACCCTGTGTGTGTTTGCAGGTGCAGTAAACAGCAAGTCCAACATACTGAACTCCACATCAGACTCAGACCTCATGCGGTACCGCACCATTTCAAAAATCCCTCAGATCACCCTCAACTTTGTGGATTTCAAACCCGACCCGCTCATCGCCCTGCCAAGTGGGGAGATGGACATCATAGCTCCCTGCAAACTCATTGACCGGACGCACAACGTCACAGAGAAAGTTACACAGGTAGGACCCGGTCCATGTGTGGTCTTTGTGATGCACCATGCTGTGTGCTTGTGCTTTTTTGAATGTCTTGGTGTGTCTGAACAAGTCTGAGCTGCTGAGACATTTTCAGGCCAGATTTGTTTTTTATTCTCTGCTGCAGTCTAGTCCTTACTAAACATTGGGAAATAAGTGTGTAAAATGTGTCCTTCTGTGCAAGCAAACAGTATTTGTGTGTTTTTCGATGACATAGAGATGTAAAATATAATTCACTTAACTCCACCTGTCTACTTTTATTGCCTTAATCTGACAAGTCTTCCTGGTGAGATAATGCTTGTAGAACTAGCTCAAGTGAAAGTAAATAAGACTAGCTGAGTTCTGATTAAATGATAATGATGTAAAGTGGAGAGGCAGAACACCAATTACCAATGACTGACTTAAGGAGTAACAAAGGAAGGGATGTGTAGGACATGTTGTGAAGTAGTGCTTTCGTTTTCTCGCATTTCTCCCATTTCCTGGCATTTATGGAACAGCATCATCTCACTCACCCTAATTGCTCTCACCTACAGAGAGAAGCTGCCTATTCTCTCTGTAGGTGTTTTGAATTTCCGTCTTACACAGTCGGCACCTGTTTTCAAGTACACTGTGTACAATGCTACTTCCCATGGGTGGAAGCACTTCAGCTGCATAAAATAATAGTGTAAAAGGATATTTTTATCACATTTCCAAATTTATTTCAAAATGTAAGCAAAGAATTTCAGGAGAGTTGAGATGAGAGTTAAATATTATATTTATCTGGATCCACCACCTTTTGTTTGTGGCTTTTGTTGCTTTATCTGCCAAAAAAGTATTTTGTCAAAATATTTTTCTGAAATATCAGAAGCACTTAGGGAACGGGTAACCATTTTTCAGCAGTGTTTTCAACTTCTCTGTCAACAAATAAAATTATTATATTTGTATAGTTAAGAGCGTGAACGTTCAAGAAGGAGGACATTTTATTTTCATGCAACATTTTTGATAAATGTAATTTTGCCAAATTTATTGACTCAGTGTACAAGACTACCACTGCGTTTATTCCCTATATTTATCCAGTACACAGATTAAATCTCAGACACATATGTTTAAGGTTATGTTATTTGGTACTGGACACATGTAAACAGTCTTGAGCAATGGCTTGTATAACATCCATGAAAATCACAAAGCTGGGACCCGAACTTCATTCTTTTTCTCTGAGGTAACATGGACCCAAACTCAAACTCCAAAACCGGTACAAATCAGCTGTCAAACCTCATCAGACTGATTTCACTGTGTTCAGGCGACGATGTGCTAAAAGTGGGTACAACGCGGTCTTTTGTACGACTAAGAGCTTGATTCCGAGATGGCGCCGCAGGTGTCAGCCACGGTGTCTTGGTGCACCTTCTTTGTGTTGTTTTGTGTTTTAATTCACTTTTCTGCCATTGTTCTGGTGGTTCTTACTTCCGGGAAGAGCTCATGAACATCAGAGCTACTACCCCTGTGGATTTATTCCCGACCTTTATTGTCTTCTACCACGGATTCACTGGCTAATTTGATCAAGGAGCTCCCCCCTGGCATGTCCCGCCTCCGTCCAAATGGCATGTCCCTGTCCAACTTGTGCTCACTCTGCAACAAAATGGACAAGTTGTCTGTCCTGCTGAGCAAAGACAAAAACAGAGACCTTTCTATGTCCTGTGTTTTGTGCTTCACGGAATCGTGGCTGTGTGATCTAATACCGTATTCTGCACTATCAGCAGTGGCTGTTGCCACAGTGTTTCAGTTTTGTCTCAGCACTGTTCCCCGGACCACTGGCCTTCATCATTAACTGGAAGCCTTTTTACTCCCACGTGAGATCTCCTCATTTATTGCTGTTGATGTTTACAATCTTCCACAAGGCAGCCTGTAGGAGATACTGTGTGTGGAATGGACGAACCTGGGCGCCTTGGTTATTTTGCTAGACCACTGCTACGCCACCATAATCACGTATTCCCTCATGCTGTCCCATTGCGCTGCTCTGGGGCAGTCTAATCAAGTCATGGTGCATCTGATTCCATCATACAGGAGGAAATTAAGACTCTGCAGACCTGCTGTGAGGACATCAAAGAAGTGGACAAATGAGGCCGTGGAGGAACTTCAGGAGTGTTTGGACTATACAAACTGGGATGTTTTTAGATCTGCCACCAACAACCTGGATGACTACACGTCCAACATCATCTTCTGTGAGGACAGCACCAGGGTGAATATAACCATGCCAAACCCTGGTTCACAGCCAAATTTAAACAGCTGAGGTCAGAGAAAGAGGCTGCATTAATAGGCCTGCTGAACCGCAGGCCCAGACTCTGTCTCCCCTTCCGCCCTGAAGCACTGTGCCAATCAGTTGTTTCCTGTGTTCACAGACATTTATAATACATCACTGGAGACCTGTCACATGCCAGTCTTCTTTAAGGCCTCAACCATCGTGCCAGTCCCTAAAAAGCTGAGGATCACAGGACTCAATTACTACAGTCCTGACTTCTGTGGTCATGAAGTCTTTTGAATGCTTGATCTAATCTCACCTCAAAGTCATCACTGACCAACTTCTGGACCCCCTGCAGTTCGCCTACAGAGTCTACAGCCATGCTGTAAACGTGGCCCTCCACTTCATCCTTCAGCATCTGGACTCCCCAGGATCCTATGTCAGGATACTGTTTGTGGACTTCAACTCTGCCTTCAAAACAAGCATCCCAGCTCTGCTCACAGATAAGCTATCCCAGCTGAAAGTGCCTGACACCATGTGCCGGGGGATTGCGGACTTCCTGAAAGACAGACAGCAGCTAGTGAGGTTGGGGAAGGATGTCTCCGACTCACTGTCCATCAGCACTGGATCCCCCCGAAGGCTGCATCCTTTCTCCTCTCAATTCTCCCTTTACACCAACAGCTGCAGATCTAGAAATCAGGATGTTAAACTCCTGAATTTTGCAGATGACACCACCCTCATCAGCCTCACATCTGTTGGTGAAGAGTTGGCCTACCAGAGTGAGATGGATCGACTGGTGTCATGGTGCAGCACAAACAACCTGGATCTTAATGCTCTCAAGACTGGAGATCATAGTGGATCTCAGAAAGGAGCCAGCCCCCCTCCCCCTGTCATCTTTTGTGACACACCGGGACCTTTGTGGAGTCTTTTCGCTTCCTGGGCATCACTATCACCCAGGACCTTAAGTGGGAGCAGAACATCAGCTCCCTCACCAAGAATGCTCAGCAGAGGCTCTACTTCTTACGGCAGCTAAAGAAGTTCCACTCCCTTTAAACATGCTGGTAAATATTTACACTGACATTGTTGAATCCATTTTTACATCTGCCATCACAGTCTGGTTCACTGCAGCCACGGCCAAGGACAAGGCCAAGCTGCAGGACGCCAACCACTCTGACACAAGCAGTCAGGATCACAGCCGACCCTTCAAACCTGGTCGTAAACTCTTTCTGCCCCTCCCCTCTGGCAAGAGGCTCCAGTCCATTAAGACCAGGACCTCACGCCACAAGAACTCTGTCTGCTGAACAGTGGCCCAATCCCCCAAACTTACAGTCACTTTAACTTTCCAATTTATACTACCTCACATTGGACATTTACTTATCATACTTTTATTTTTATTGTATTATATTATTTCTGTACCTATTTCATATTAGGTCAAACCTTTGCAAAGATTTTGTGTTAACACTGTTAAGTGTTCTTAACTGTGCCTGGCTATAAACTGTTTTCTGATTCTGATTCTGATTCTGAAGAACCACTGAATTAGGGATTTATATGATTAATCTATAGTGATGAGAAAGAGTGACATGGTGCAACACTGCCATCCTTTGGTGGAATCAATAAGTGCACCTCATAATCCTCTGATTTGCATCTGTTTGTGCCCACACATGCATGTAATATGAAATATTAACAAATATATGAGTCACACATAGTTTAAGAATTTTAACCTCTAAGATAATTTCAATAGTAGAGAAGTTGTAATATGTTACTTTTTTTATGGGAAGAAATTCTGGGCTTGTTGAAAGGAGGGAAATCCGGTGCACATTGGGACACTATTGAACAAAGGAGTATTTGAAGGAAGGACAAAAACAGGCTCTCGCCGGGAATTCAAATGACCAGGCTAAGCACGCCCTTCGCTCCATTTAGCGACGCTCCCGTGATATTTTATAAGGGAAAACCTCAATTTTTGTTCTCTTCTGCTGTCTTTTCAACTTTTCCAACATCTTTTTCTTTTTAGTTCTCATGTTCCTACTTTTTTCAAATTATTCTTATTGCGTGCTACTTTTTTTGTAAATCGTATTTGGTGACTTGACCTCCAAGCAAACATCAGATCTTTGTTTTGAGATCACGCGGCCCTGTTTCGGCCACATTCACGGCGCAGCGCTAATTCAGACATCCACCAGACCCAGAAGCAACACCCCTGCCAGCTGACCAAAATGCATTTGCTTGGCCCGGACAACTACGCCTCAAACGGGCGATGGATCATCCTTCTATTAGCTTGCCTATTAACAGAACCGAGTCGTGGCCTGTTTGTGATGTCTTCAGATAAACGACCCGGAGGTCCCTAAAAATGGAAAAGAACTTGTGATAAAAGACTGAATTGGGTTTTCTATTGTTTCCTTAACTTAGTTTCTTGTGTTTGACCAAAGTAACTGATTATTTCACCATAAAAGTCTCTAATAAACTAACATTTAAACTATAGCTTGGTTCGGCTTATAGAACCGATTGCCCCACTTCGAGCATTATTCGTGTTTATGTTAACATTAAATTACATCAAAAACTCCACTTGTATACACGAATCTAAAGTGTACTAGCTTTACAGACTGAAAAAAAGGTATCTATCATTTCTGTTAATATTTGTTACCTGCGGTGGGTGGGAAACATAATCGTGGTCCTGTTGAGACGCATCATTGGCAGCTTCCACACGTTCACCGGACAAAGAGAAGACCGTTTCCTCTGAAGCTAAAGGTTCACTTTCCCTTTCTGTGGTGATAAAATTGTTGCAAGAAAAGTGACTTACTGTAGGACAACTCCAAATGCTGAATTCAAACGTATGTGCTGCATCTTTGCACCCTAAACGTTTGTTTGCCTGTGAACAAGTTTTTTTAAGTTTCGGATCTTTTGGAATTGACAAATTTGTCTGCTTTTGACTGAACACAAACATTTAGGTATGCTACAAAAGCTTGTGTTTTTAGATTCTGCTGTTTTGAGGTTCCGATTGCTCCTATGTAATGACTAACACCAAGGTTAAGCAGCCTGTTCTCTGGTTGAAAAATGTGTGGAAAACTTCTGTTACACTGTGCTGTGGAAATTGTGCAATCTTCATTGGCTGCGGGGAGCCGAAGGAAAAGCTTAAGCCTATAAAGGCGAGCCTCTATTAGTAGATCAAAATGTGGCTCCAAATTTCTCAAATCCACTGGTAAAGGTGAATGAAAATCACGTTTACTCTACAAATCTGTGCACATGCACGTGTTTAGCAGCAATTTCTCACATTGATTGCAAATTTGACATCTCATCTGTCTCTTCCCCATCGATTCATCAGTTCAAAGCCTACATTTACTGTGTGCTTCATATGAATTTGATGAACACCGGGGAAAACAATTACGGCGAGAAATGTGCCATAAATGTAAAAAATGACTGCTGCCTCACATCGCTCATCCCTAAAGTAGAGTGACAGGCCGTAACAGTCCATTGTAAATCAGAATTTCCCCTTGTTCTTTCTGCAGTATTTCAGAATTAATAATGATTGGGTATTCTTAAAAGACTGTTTTTTTTGCTGTAGGTAAGAGTGCTAGATTAATACAGCATAAAGGCAGGGTTGGTGGTTTGAATGCCTTTTGTATTGATTGCTCTGTCTGGATCTTGGATTTTTTTTGCAGGTTTTATCAGTTTTAATTTGGAAATTCAGTTCATCCAAACGATTTGGTCAAGACTCTGGGGTCTGTAACGGGGTCTACTGACTGCAGGCCAACATGTTTAGGGACTGTGCTTGTAAGGGTTGGGTTGTTGATTGGAAAGGGAGGCTGCAGAGCAGGCCACCCTACTTCACTTTGTTCGCATTTTTCGGCTGAGGAAGTAACTAAATATGTTCAAATTATTTAGACTCATTTTAGAGAATTTTATTAGGGGAATGGAAAAACACTAAATGCATAAACTGAAATCCATCAAGTGTTAAACCAGTGTTATGTACCATTACCATATTATTGATTTATTTTTTCATTTTTTACAATAGAAGGCAAACAGACTGAGAAAACAATAGTCACGAACCCATAATAATGTCAGAACAGCAAAGCTGTTTATGTCTAATAACTTCCCATATAAACTACATCCACCTGCCCTCTGACTTTCCTGCTGCTTTTCTGTTGCTTTGCTGATTATGTCATCATTGAAATCTGTGCTTCAGTTTTAAAGCTTCTTAGTCTTTGACCGGACCGAACACTTGCTTGAGAACACGGGCCTGGTGTATATTAATTTGTTTGAAGAGCAGCTGCATTATTAGCTCTGGCCTGAAGATGGCAGCTCTGATTAGGCAGTGAGAAGGGCAGAGAAGAGACTGTTGAAAGGGCTACAGGCGTGAAAATATTTCAGGTTTAGGATGGTAGAAGGATGGAGTGAGAACATGCTAAGAAAGAAACAGATCATCAATGGCTGGACAGGCTGAAAGGTCTGAGTTCAGACTGCTGAAATGTGTACAGCCTTTGGGGAAATGGCTGCTATAATCATGGTTTTTTATATAGAGACACTTTATTAGCTGCACATGGTGCAACACCACTACGCCTGTGAAATACAACTTCACAGTGAAACCCAAGAGAGCAGGGGATGGCACACACCAGGTGGAAGGAATCATTCCATGTCCTTAAAATCTAAAAGAAAATAATTTGCGTTTGACAAGTTGTTGAATTAATAATGTCTGCGTCACTGTAGATGATATTGTCTTATTAAGTTTTAATTGAAACAAATGCAAATGATGAGGACATCATGAGCAGCAATGCATGCCCACATAAAAATGCCTCTTATTTTCACATTTCATCACAGTTATTAAGGGATTAATTTTTACCAGATATGTTGGATCATAAGTGGGGCTGGTTGTACGACTAGTAGTGTTCTTCCTTGATTGATTCAAGGTATGGTGTTCTGGATGTGTGCTCATTGCCTAATAAAGCTCTGTTCAAGGGCAGAGGAAGCAGCTGCACTGCATGTCTTCCTGACTTATCTTGCCACAATATAAAACCAATGTGTCTGTTTCTTTACTATACACAATGATTATATTAGTCTCTTATTCAGAAATACTATATTAATAGCATAAAAACATTTATTCCTTTCATTTTAATTTATATACATTTGAGAGCAAAACTTTGCATTTCCTTTCTTTGAAATGACAAAGAACAAAACAAAGATTGCTTTTCCATTATCTTATTATTTAATGCACATTCAGAAAATACGAATGTTCCTTTATGAAGAGTGTGTAAAAAGACAGTTGTAGTGTAATATGGAAAATTGTATCATTGCAAAAGCTTGCATCCCCATATGAAATGTTCTCTAATACTTGCATGTCCTCCCTTTGCCTTTATAACCTCATTCAATCTTATTGGTTATCCTCTGAGCAGTGTTTGTATCCCTTCAGGTGTCATTTTAGACCATTCTTTATGGCATAATTGTTCCAAGTCTATCACATTACTTGGTTGTCTGCCATGTACAGCCTTCTTCAAATCCATCCACAGGGTTTCAGTGATATTTCAGCCTGGAAATTGGATTAAACTCCATGTTAAAAGACTCACTTTATTCTTTTTAAACTATTCCTGAGTTGACTTTGCTTTGTGCCTTGGATCATTGTCTAATTGAACGAAGCGCTTGGTCTTGTTGAACTTTTTGACTGATGTTTGCAGGCTTGGTTTTAAAGTCTTCAAATATAGCCTGGCATTGGACAGTTGGCATAGACTGACTTAGTTTTAGCTTGGTCTACTTAACAAACTGACCACTAAGTGGAAATCAATTCCTTTCTACATCTCATAGACTTAGTGTTGCCCATAAATGCAAAATCTTTATGAAAATGGTCAAAACATTAATCACTAGCTGAAGTGTAAAAGAGGGAAGAACATAGAGATCGGTCACTATCACTCACTGATCCTCTGTCCTCCTCTTGCTGATGTGATTCATTGCTGAGCAGGTACAGCTGGCATTGGGAGCTGCTGTTTGGGAGGAGTGAAGTGCGCTGGAGCCTGCTCATTTTCACACAGTACCGTGTTAGGCAGAACTAAATTGTACTTTTGTTTTAGCTTGTCTATAGTGATTAGCGAACAAGCTCAGGGAAAAGTCAATATATTGCTCACCCACTTGTGCAGCCTCTCTTTTCATGCAGCTGTCTGGTGTGTGTGGGGCTCAGCTGCATCCTCAGCGTGACACAGAGTGGACAGGCTTCATATTTAATACTATAACTATTATATATTTTCAGCTAATCTCGCTCACTGCTGGTAATACAATATTTACAATTAGTCCACCTCAATGATGAATAAGCGTTTAATATTCACTGGCTCAGATTATCAATCACATGTGAAACTCTTGCGATCTCAGGCCCTGCTCCGATGTCAAACGTGGGTATTAAATGACGCAGTTTATTCGTAAAAATGCAGAAAATTTTGCACCCTCTGCAGCAATAACCGCCTGAAAAATCTTTGTAATTTAGCCTTTTTAGTATGGAGTGTTATCCACGCTGATGGATACCTGTCAACTGTGCATCTCAGCCTACTGCAACCTTTTCTGGTGATTTTTAAACCTTAGTAGGGCTTTTTTCTGGGAACTCTACCCATGAGGCCAGCTGACCTGACTCTCCTGCACACAGTGTCTGTGCACACCGGTTTCTGTCTTGTTTTATACAGTGAGGCAGCGAGTTCAGGACCAGTGAGGCAGCTGTTCTTGGCTATATAACCTTTCTTTCATAAGAAAAGTATTGATTGTTTGGCCATTTTTAGTTTTAAATTACACTGAATATGTAAAATAAAAACTGGGAGGGACATACAATATCAATTTAACAGCATTGAATTATTATCATTAGCAATTCCAAAATTTGAAATTATTGCTGAAATTTTTGGCTATATAATTGAGCATGATCTTTCAAAAGACAAAATGTATTGATTTTTTGTGTCTTTTGTGATCCTTTGACAAACATTTCATTAAATAAAACCAAAAAGGATTATTGAAAAACAATAGTTTATCCCAGGGACTGCTAGTGTGTTAAGTGAAAGTCTTCTGTGATGGCCTCTCAAAATTTAGGGCAACAGATTTAGATTATTCAATACGCTGCAAAACTAGAGCAGTAAAATTTTAATTATGCATTGGGGGAAATTGAAGTGAACTTAAACCCATGTTTAGTTAGAAGATTAAAAATATAAAAGAGACTCTGATGAAAGTTAATTTCCCCTGCATGCAATTACTTCATTTATACAGTATTTGTTAGTGGCTGCAGCACCTGTTACTATAACTATTCAAAGTCTGGTGCATATGCATAAGCTCTCTAAACTGTTTATGATGTAAATTATTCAAAAAACAGGCAAACATTTTTAGCAGTGTCACATGTGAGAAGTGTTAAGTGGTCAAGGCAGTAATGTGATCCCGTGGTTGTTTGGGTGAGAGGTGAATCTTTGATAAAGTTCCACACCAGGGTAGTTTCATGAAACGAGACAGAAATGTGTCCAAATTAGGCTTTTTATGGTCTCTAAATGAAATGTTATTCAGGCTAAATACAGGAGACGGTTTCAGACTATTTTGACATATTTTGTCTTGGAAGTGTTACCTTCCGCTATGTCTGGAAAAGCAGCTGAACGAAAACAACTTCAGTTTCCAATCAAAAATATTGCAATATTTAGTTGCTTGTATGTCAAAATGCCGGTTCCCGTCTCTGACAGTTAAATGGAGTAGAATTGAATGGAGTGGAGTCTGGAAGAATGTGACGCACTCAACCCGCAGGACAGAATTGTAGCTCAGCCGCTCAGTGGCTCTGCTTTTATACTGATCGAGTGCTTCCACAATGTGAGTCCAGTGGCCCATAGAGAAAGAAACCATGTTGTCAGAGTTTAGAGGAACTCGTTACCACAAAGACTGTCTTTTGCCCAATCCAGATGGGACTTCTACTCTCTAAGTCTAGATTTCAGATACACACACTGATAACCATACTGGCCAAATCACCTTTTGTTTTATTATATTTTTCACAGACATCATAATTGAAATCCTAGTCTTTAAATAGCATCATTAGACACATTTTGACACCATGCTTAAAGCTGTGTTTCTTGTGTTTTTATTTGCTTTGTTTGTGAGTGTTACAGGTCTTTTGGATCAAAAGTTAAAGTTTAGGATGAAGAGCACTGCGTAATAAATAATAATCCATTGAAGCAGCTACTATGTCATTAATATCTCTATTTTTGAACCATCCCCCCTAATGAAAGTGACACTGTCATTAGTCTTGAAAACCACTGAACAGGTGTCATGGAGGTCAGCGTGCTTGGTGTCAAGTGCAATTTAGTTCAACTTTGACAACACAACCTATTAATATCAGGACAGATTGTGCTGTACTGATTTGTGCTGATGTAAAATCAGTCACTCAATAAACAGAGTTTGGTCCTTCATGCTGCTGAGATGGGCTACTCTACTCGTCTATGAGGAAATGTATGCTTCTACTGAATTTACTCTACTTTATTAATTATGTAAAGTTTGTGTAAATATTTAAAATAATTAGGGGAAATTAGTTTTCTCATGGTTAATAATTATTGTTCCCTTATTTATAAGGGTGTAAAAAGTTTGGTAACCCAACTTACTTATCAAGGAAAATGAAAAACCTGTTAATATTGTCCTGTTAAGGTTTTGTATGCAATTCATTAATCTTAATATAAACCATGGAGGTGATGTCAGTAGTGACTTTGAAAACGTCATCCATGTTGAACAAATGTGCTCATTCTCAAGCAGCTAATCTATATCTGACTAATCTATTCTTCTCTCCTGGCCAACCCATTCAGACATCATAAAAGACATTGATCAGGCCATTTGCAACGCTCTATATATTATTAGTTGCTTACAGGTAAATCTTGGAGTGTCTTTCAAAAGACATGATGACACTGTTGCATGAGGACAGCCAAAAATCGATGATTGTTAATCCTGGAAAAGTTGAAATAACTGCAGCTTTAGTGCAAAGTGTCACACGTTCTAAATAGTGCTAGGAATTTAGCAGGACTACTTGACATTTTCTGATAGCATGTACAGCTTTTCAGTAATGCTATCGGAGGCTTCAGGCTTATTACAAACTAAAAACCTTAAGTAATAAAATGAGAAAAAAGGCAAATCATTACAATCAGTTAGAATAACTCTCCATTTGATGGTGAATAAAGCACGCAAAATAGCAATTCCTGTCACGCAAAACTATGCCATGTAATCCAAATGTGCAAATTAAGATCACACTCTATTAAAAGCAGAGTTGGATCTCCGAGTGAGACTGAGCATAACGTGTATATCTACTTTTTCAAATAATGGTAGGAAGATAAAATAAAAATAAAAATGTCCATACCAAGATTTCGTAGGCTGGTAGTGTAACAAAAATTAGAAATGTAGTACATGAGAGCAACATGGAGAGAAAGGCCAGTGAAAGTGAGAGATTGAAAAAAGGTGAAGAGCGGCGAGAACGGAAGTGGTAAATAATGAAAAAGTTGGGGAAAATGAATGAAACAATTACAAAGAGGAGAAAAGAAAAAAGGGTAAACTAGGCAGAATTGGGGGAAGAAAGTAGACAAAGTAAAATCAGAAATAAAGAAATATTACAGGAAGAGGAGGGGGGAAAGACGGGCATGGGCCACAGGAGGTATTCACGGCCACATAGTCGGCTTCTTCCTCTTACAGCTCCTTCCACCACCTTCTCCAACTGACTCTCTTACTCTTTTTCTGTCTTCTGTCGTCTCTTTCTATGTTTCTCTCCTTTCCTTATAGCCAGCAGCCTGTATTTTTTTTGGGGGGGGGTTGTTTTCTCCTGTTTTTTCTCTTTTGTGCTCTGCTCTCAGTCTCTATGACCCATTTCCCTGGCCATGGCCCTATTAATCACTGTATTGTGGGCTTGGCTTGCCTGCCTCCCTGCCTGGCTGCCCTTCCTCATCATAACAGGTAATTGAATCAGAGAGGCCTCAAGGCCCTGAAAATAAGCACCCATTGATTGGTGTTTCCTTCACCCTACTTAAGTGTGACCTGGTTGCGTCTTCGACTTTGCTGCCATTAGTGGTAACGATTCGGCTATATGTCTGATAATAGGGATCTTTGTTTGCTCGATCAGACAATGAAGGCTGTTTTTCAGTTTTGAGCTATGCCAAATGAATTGGGGGATTTAGCTGTAAGTTACAACAACCTTCAATTAAATGTTTAATGACTGAATAAGGTAAAAGGATATAGAACTGAAAATTCTACTGAAAAAACATAAACACATTCAGGTAGAAAGAAAGTCAAACATATGATAGTAAAAAATAAGGTTCCCTTTAAAATCATACACATATGGTATAAGTATTATTGTTTAGACTAATATTGTTAAAAACAGGTTACTCCCATGAGAAATTGTGTCTGTGTGTTTTTTAAGGCCACCACTAGAAGTTGCCACATGGAGCATCTATTTTTGAGTCGACAGTTCGACCAGAATCTAGTTTCCATTTTGTAACATATTTTGTGCAGAAGCAGTTTGGATGTGTAACTGAATGTTACTGTTACTGATTTCCTAATGAACACACTGACAGCGAGGAGCTTCCCTCTATGTTTCCTTATGTTGCTCAGTTTTTAATTTTGCATTAACAAGATCCTGCTGGGATTATACAAAGCACGGCAGGCACGTCCTTTTACCCCTATGAGGTAAAAGACATGTACAAGCACAAACTGAATGTTTGCACACACCCGCATGAATGTGAACTTCCGTAAAACTGCATAAGGTCATCGCTAGCACTGCGATAAGGAAATCAATAGTTGACTTGATCTGTCACATCTCTCTCATTCTGTGGGCCTGACACAAACATACAGACACATACACCAGCGTGATTTCCTCCTGAGACTGCAGAAGCTCTCAAGAGATCAGCTCAGTGTCGACTCCTTGGCGGCTGCCAGGGGACGGAAGCAAGGGCTGCCATTTAAACCTAGTCATTATCCGTGACCCTGGTCCAGACCTTGAGCCCCATGGAGCAAACTGCAACTAGACATGCTTCACAGCAGCAGCCAAGTGCAGAACCCCGGCAATGCACAAAGGGAGATTAAAAAAACCCTGTACACACACACACACGCAGACCGCTGAGCACAGTCCCATTCACAGATTCCCCTCACGCAGTCAGTGCGTCTTGTGTTTGTTAGCACTAGTTTGTAAAGCAGAGAATAAATATTAATAGTTCATAGAATCACATGTATTCTTAATTTTCTCTTATCAGATTCCAATTCTTATTGAGCTGCTTCAGTGGGCAACAGATTTTTAGGTTCAGTGTGGATTCTCTTAATACTCCGTCATTTTTAAATAAACTTTAATTTATTTACATACAGACGATACTGAAACTGACAGTCATATTTTTGCCTGCAGACACACAATAGATCACAGCAAATGTTTCAAATTTACTTTTAGAGCATAGAGTGCTTGTGCGTGTGTGTGTGTGTGTGTGTGTGTGTGTGTGTTTCCCTGTTGTCTGCCCATTGGCTTGTGAGTGCACCATCTGCATGTGCAGCTTGCACGGGGCAGCTCCCTTTCCCAAGGTTTCTGGTTCATCTGTGTGTTAACAAATTACTTCACGTAGTTACAGACACATGCACATATGTCAGATTAATAAACTTCTACTCCTATAGGCAAATGTGCACAAAAACACACTGCATACACACAAAAATCAGGCTTCCCTAGTACACAATGCCACAGTGAGAAATCACCCAGTATCGTCTCTTATTCAGGTTAGTTTTTTCCTCTATAGCAAAGTGCTTAGTACACAACTTCACTAACTGGGAAACAGACCAATTCATGCAGGAGTGTCTGTGGGGCGGGTCGTCTCATCTCAGGTGTGTTCGGGAGATTCTCGCACCACCTGGCCAGTTTAGAGAGAGCAGCTCTATGTGTCCCACTAAAGTTGGAGGTTGTTCCACAGCTGAACATGACTTGTAAGTGTTGTAGCAGCACGTCATGTCTGTCCCATCATGAGCTCCTGCAGAGTGTCACTGGAACTGAGAATCTGTCCAGAAATTCATCTCGACCCACCTGCTAAGATTGATTCATTTTCTGAACGTTAAACTCCACAGGAGGCTCTCCTCTGTTCCCGGCGCTCTTATTTACCCCCTTTCTCTCAGCTTGTTTCTTAATAGATCTGTCTCTCTTGTTTTCTCACTCAATTTCTCACTCTCTCTGTATTCTTGGTTTTTATTGCTCTCGGTTTTTTCCTCACAGGTTTGCTCCCTCGGTTTCACTTGTTTTCTTTTTGTGTTTGTATCTTGTGCTTTATTGCATTCTCTTCATCAATTGATTCTAACTTAGAAACCGTTTTGTCCACATTCTGAGGGCTTTGTCTTTCTTCCAACCGTTTTCTCCATGCATTTTTAGTACTCTTGACCTCCTTAATATAAGCCTGGATGGTTTAGAGTGAAGATAAGAAAATTGTGTTGCATAAGCATTCATGAAGAATTCAAAGGGACAAAACATTGTCTTTTGAATGGACTGAGGCCAAGCAGACAACCAGGCAGAGCTGACCTTTGAACCAGAAGAAAGGCTACAGTTCAGCTTGAGGACATGTCTCCAGTGTAATTCCATTGACATTGTATTTCAATGCTGCCCTTTTTTGCCTAAAGGATTTTATGATTACTGTGACAGCTAAGTCACCTCCACTTAAAACTGTGTTGTTCTGAGCCAAAACTCCCTTGAAGAAAACAAAAGTCAGAGGTTTAAATTACAGCTGTTTGTGTTTTCAATATTTTCTTGCAGTCTGTAAAGTAGGATGTAGTGTAAAACGGAAAATGTCATAACTGAATTTTTAAATGTTGGTACCAGTATCAAGAGGAAAGTTAGACTGCAAAAAATGTTTTGGATTAGCTACACATAGAAAGATACTTCATTATTTTTGTGTCTTCTCTCTGCTAGTCGTCATCATGCCAGAGAGAATTCATCTTAATAGGGTTGTAACAGTTGGGTTTGCCACAACAGAAACATGAAATAGTAGCCTGTTACTATTGGTAGCAGCAACAAAGAAACAATCACTCCCCTGAAGTTGAGTGGGTTTTTTTTTTTGTTTCATTTTTCTGCTTCTTTGCAGTTTCTCCAGGCTGTCAGAAGTGGAGATATAATGGTGAATTCTGGGATTTTTGCTTGCGGCAAAAACTCACAAGTGTATATGTCTGCACCAAGACCTCTGTCTGCAATCTGTCACCATTTGATTCAGTATTACGAAAAACAAGGAAGAAAGTCAGAGCAAATGTAACATTACAACAGATTGTAGCTGGAATGGGTTTAACTCAGAGGTGTAAATGTCTAACGGCTTATTGCTTCTGGTAACTCTCTGGACCCCGTTAGCCTAATCAACGCCTAAGATGTCCTGCAGTAATAATGAACACCACTTAGCTTGATGTGTGTCTGCTTGTGTGTACACATGGACCCACATGTTGTGAAAGAAGGTGAAAGAGAGAACACAAAAGGTATTTTTATGTAGGACTGTTTTTGTGTGTGTGTGTGTGTGTCTGTGTGTGTGAGTAATCCACTGGGACCTCTTGTCACTGCTATCAAAGCTCATCAGTATTGAAGATGTCAACCCTTCCTGGTGTTTTTGTCAACCTTATTCCAATACCTTCATATCTACTGGGAATAACTCTGCTGGTAAAGTGCTTTGTGTCCTTAAAATGTCATATCATTTTATATTTACAGTTATGTGTTAAACACTTTCTGTTAAACCTATGATTTGAGTTTGAAATGATCACTACAGTTGTGGGCCATCTAATCTTTTCCCCTTGCATCCAAGCTGACATTCTGATTGACCTCACAATCAAAGTCATTTTGTAATGACGCCGTGAAAGCTAAATCTAAAATTGCTGAATACACACTTTTGAAGCTCACTGTAATTCCCTGAAATAGCGTTTGCTGCGCCTGCTAGTTTCCAGAGTATTAATGACAAACAGGGACAGTTTAAAGAAGATTTGGCATTTTTTAATCCTTAGTAGTTTCAAAACTTATATCTAGTGCATATTTGGCTGTGAAGACATTTCATTTGAGCACAAGTTCTCTGTGTACATGTTTTATGGCAGTAAAAATTTAGGTTTTACACATTAGTTGAAATAAATATTTACTCTCTGAACACTTGATTTTTTTCCTCATTCATGGACTGAGTCCTGTTCTTTGTCCGTGCAATTTATGTTATAATCCAGCAAAGTACCTGCAACTAAAGTAACTGCAGTAAGTTCTGTATATGTATTGCACTCCCATGCAAAAAGGAAAAACAACAGCAATTAGAACATACTTGGACTGCACTTTTGTTTGTGTGGAGAATGTACTTCAGATTCATTTGGCTATCCCTGTTTTCACACTGCGCATAAAAATTAGATTGTTGGCAACACCAAGCACTGAAGAAATATATGATTACACTTGGTGTTTAGCGCACACTGTAATAGTGTCCCACGAGAGTGCTTACCAATCTCCCATTGACATTGTCATGGCAGGAAGCCATTCCAGGGAAAGGGCAAACAGTGTGACGAGCAGCGTCACAAGCATCTGCACTTTTTGCTGCTTTGAAATGCTTCGTTCAAGGTACATTATGTCACATCTGACTTTATGGGTGTGCCTGAATTTGTCTTCACTTAAAGGATGTTTTCACGTTACGATGTTGATTAAAGTAAAAGTGCTTTGATTGTCGTTACACATTTACAATGAGATTGTCCTAATGACAGATAAACACAGCCTATACAAAGCACAGTACAGGAGATTATTTTAAGTAGCTGCCTTAAAATAATTTTTTTCTAGGCAAATGTTTTTAAAAATGAATGCCAAGTCCAAGATGAGTGGTGGTGGATTTTGGATGTAGCATACACGTAATTATAGTGATAAGAAAATAGCATCCATTAGGCCAAACCTGGCCCTGCAGAATAATTCTTTTTTCTTTGTTCGTTTATCTTTTTAGTCACAATTTATAATTTACTTATCTAGAATATCCAGTTTCTGCAACTCAGATTAGATTAAATCTCTAAATATGCTGTGCGTTCAATAAAAGTGTCTGCCAAATGACTAAATGTAAATGTAAATGTTTCAGGCCTGTATTAAGATGTCCATATGAACAATAACATGCTGTAACTGTAATTATTCGAGCTATTGATATTGGGTATTGAGAGATCCTGTCTTTAAGCTCTATCCATAGAAGTGATGCAGTTCGACATCTGCTGTCCTTTTTGTATTTCAAGCTTCCCTAAGGCTAAAATGAGGCTTAAGCTGCAACCTGGGTTTAATATATCAAGTGGACCTTTTCCAGAGTCAATACCATGCAATATACAATATATGTTTCATGACACAACTTACTACAATATAACGTCTGGCACTGCTGCAATTTAGTAACTACAAGAACAACCATATGGGCAGCAACATGTAAAGAATATTTCTCAAAACCATGTCTTAAAAATAATAAGGGGAAATAAAAATAACATTACTACAGATATGGCAGTAACTGCGTATTCAAACGGATCCAGTCCAGCTTCTGTTCCACTACAGCCAGTAAATGGACACAGAACAGGTTTCCAGCCGGAGCTGATGTAACGTTACTCAGCATCGAGAATTAGAGCTGGCTTTGCAGAGACAGAAAGGCTCAACGTAACACAGATACCCTCCGACATCTCCCGCGTTAGCGCTCGTTTGAACAGCGGGCGAGTGAGCTCAAGATAGCTAAATGTGCCGTTAGGCCTGAATATCAGGGAAAGTTCACCCATCTGTTGTGAGCTAATCCAGTTAGTATATTCTGTGCCATCCTGATTCTGTGTGAAGACTTGTCTTGGGCAGATCCCACAGAAAGGCATGTTGGAGCAACTGTGCAAAAACCAACCAGATGCTCGACCGTTTATTCCTCACCATCCAAGTCTTTCCTCTTGCAGAAGTAGATTGCAGTGTCACAAAGCGACAAGCACAGGTGAATTGTGGAACTGGTGATGTGCGGCTGCTCAATAATTATTGACAGACCAATTCATATTTTTCTTGATGTTTTTGTATCACAGACAGAGGGTTGTCCATAGGAAGCATCTTTTAAAAGCACATCTTTCAAGATTGTATGGGGAGGAAAGTTAACAAGCAAGTAAAGCCTGTGTCAGTGGTGAAGACACAGTTGCCTTGCAAATGTGTGCAAATGCTTTTTAAACAACATATTAATGTGGGAATGTTTGAAACTACACACTGATTATTTTTCGTACAAGTATGCATTTTAAATACGTTTGAAGTCCTGGGTGTTGGCTTAATGTCATTTAGGACATAAAGGCTGCAGTAAAAATGACCTCCAAACGCCTTGTAAACCAGAAGACAACAATGAAAGTGAAAGCACTTTGTTTCACTACACGGGTTGTGAGGAGCAACATTTGAGTATCGTGTGGTATTTCACAAAGACACTTCTTCAGAGTTTTAAAAGAGCAAATCCATCACAGCCTCCACCGCTCGCTATGGGACTCAGCTGTCTGTCCCTCCCCTCCCTTTCTCTCTGTTGTTCTGTCGTCTGCAAAGGTCATCCCCACCTGGGCTGGCACGCAGAGTCATTTCCCATCTGTCATCGGGTTTGGGAGATTGTATGTTTGTTTGTCTGCGGTAAAGCATTTCTAAATATTTCTATGTTTAATATTTTACATTTCTGTGACATATATGGACGGAAACACAAAGTGAAACCCATGTCGTTTGTATAACAAGATTGCACAACTGAGTTTACAGTAGCTGCCAACAACTCATGCTGCAGGAATGAGTTCGAAAATCTTAAAATCTGTTTGAATTTTTTCCAATTCCTGGTCATTTGCCCCGAAGTCTATGTTTTTGTTAATGAATTTTGATTACGACATGAATTAAGATCTGTAATACAAGAAACGTTCATGATTTATTCTCCAATATAAGATCCGTCACTAAATACCCAACTATCTTCAAAGGCAAGTCTAAATGAGACTCAGAAGTTGGAAACATTAAAAGTCATTGACTCATTAATTTAGCATTTACTCTTCTTTGGTCCTTTATTATTCTCGCTCACTATCTCTTATAGGTAACAATACAAAGGAAAGCTTTTCTGAAGAGGTAAGTGAGATAAATCAAATTACAAATTGAAAGTTTAGTGGTGGTGACATTCTAACAGTAACTTACTTCTTTTAAGTTTTAAAATGCCTTGAGTAGCATTTATATGTGTAATCCAGCTTCCAGTGAAAACTGCTAATGAACTAATGAATACTTTGATTAATAGGCATTAATTAAAGCGTCCAACACGTGAGTTTGTGTGTGTTTTCTGTGGCTCTGCAACCAGCGTACTTGCATAATACACATATACCATGACTCACAAACTAGGTACTAATGAATAAGTTGAGTCATTACGCTTTTATAGCTGTGATAATGAAACATGGAGGTCAGGAGATGTAAATACTGTAGTGGGTAGTGAATTAGCCAGTAGCAATAATATGTAGAGGTTGATTGTAAAATAATGAGCTGGCTGAACCTGAACTAGAGTAAAGGTTATATAGTTGAGCTGCATGATCAGAACAGAACTGAACTGAACACTATTCTTTAGTGTTTTTAGTTCACTACATTCAATAACTTTCTGGAAATAGTTATAAATAATGATCCAGGCTGTATTATATTTCACATTGTAGTAAATTCTGAAACTCAGATTTTATAAATGGATATAAACTAGTATTTAAGTAAAGGAAAATGAGCCACTTTATTTTGTTTGTATTTTTTTCTCTTTTCAAAGATTCATCATTAATACCGTCGTTCTCAGCTCAGCTTAGCAGTGGACAGATGTTAAAAATGTTGTACAAAGTACAAAGATCAGATTTGCAATGAAACCATTTTTTCTATCTTACACATCGTGATGATAAGCTTCACTCTTCCCTGATAACAACTCCTTGATGCCGGGACTTCCACGTGTAAGCCGGGCCTTCCACCTCCACTCGCTTTCCAGCTGAAATGGAGTGTATCCATTATGAGTCAGTATCCATCACCTACTTAGTATAATATATTATATTTTCTATGTTGAATACCCTTGCTCTAATTTTATTATCTACAGGACTTAGTTCTGTGAAATCTCCCCTGCTGTTTCTAACTCTACACCTGAAATGAGCTTCAGTCCCCAGACACAACTGACATACTTGATGGCTATAGAAGACATTTGTCAGGCTGACCATCTGTAAACAAACTTTTTATTAACATGCACATGAGTCCTCCCCACAGTTTGGATACTCACGTTTTCTTTGACAGTTTTATTTGGTTTTTTTGGCATATGGTTTCTAATCTCAACGAGCCTCTTTTTTTCAGTAAAACTGTTACAACTAATCTTGATTAACTGAAGGATTTTTAAAGAAAATATTAATATACACTACAGTATATACAGTTATTAAGTGTTTTGGCATATGTGACCCTCATTTTATTTAAAATTTTATTTAAAAATGTCATTTCATGGCACCCCCAAAGAGATGCTGATTAATTTAAAGGTCTAAGCTTTTTGTGTTTGTGTGTATGCCACGCTCGTAACATTTTCATCCTCTTAAAACGATATACCTATTTCCCAGTTTTTTGCCTTCGCTTCTTCTGTTCCTAAATTAGAGTTATTACCATTTCATCAAAAATGACACCACTGTTGTGAGTTGAGGAAAGTTAATACAATAATATATATACTTATATCCCATCTAGCTCAGTATTTTTATTCAGTTTATGTATTTAGTCACTATTTTTTAAGATGCTTCACTGACTAATATGTGTCATTCTCTTTTAGCTTTGTTTGATTTATTGATGTCTTCCATTTTAATGCTTCCCTCGAGTTTGTGTAACAGTAGAAAACTTTTAGCTTTATTTTTGAGGTCTTCCTGTCTCATTAGTTATTAGTGTATTGTGTGGGTTTTTTTAGCTTTTTTCCTTTTCATGCAGGAAAAGCCTGCTGCTGAAGCCATATTTTATACAGTTTCAAACGCTCCCCATCCAACTTATGTGAGCGACCTTCTGATGTCTGTTATTGGACTCATTCCCTGGAGCCTTGCACAAGGGCACCTTAGCATTACTAACATGGTGCTGCTTTACTCATTGTCTTGCTCATTTCCAGATAACCTAACTTTGTCATCCAGCCTGGGGTGCTGCATACCTGAATCACGGCCTCATACTCTACGTGACTTCCCCATAACCCTCATCCAACCATTGACCTCCACTTCCTTTTCCCCTGTCTCCCGGCAGCTTTCCCCCTCACCAAACCACCGTCCTTTTGCTCGTTCTTCCCAGTCTTACCCACCGTCCATTGAGAAGGTGCACATTTCTTTGTTCTGGAATCTGTTCATTATCACTTCTTTTCTGCCCCCTTCCGTCCCTCCCTCCGTCTC
Source organism: Channa striata (assembly GCA_033026295.1). Taxonomy (NCBI): domain Eukaryota; kingdom Metazoa; phylum Chordata; class Actinopteri; order Anabantiformes; family Channidae; genus Channa; species Channa striata. The sequence continues at coordinate 1,289,530 of CM065169.1, forward strand.
TGCATACGTCATTTACGAGGGTGGAATCACTGTAGACGTCATTAAAGACGGTGGAAGGATTATTGGGGTCGTCATTGCCTGTCCTTTGGTTATTTTGCCTCATCAATACACTGTCATTTCTCTTCTGTCTGGTGCCACCTGATAAGTTATATTTCCCCTCAAAAATTCTCTCTTTATGCTTATTTACTTATCTTGGCAGGGCCAATGGATGTTTCCCATAGCTGAGTGAACCCCAGACGCTAGCAAACAAACAGGGTTGAGTCAGAAAAAAGAAGGTGTGTGTGCTGAGGGCTCAGGCTTTATCAGTCCATCTCCTTAAATGTACTGCCAGGAGACTGATGTCTGTTAATACCACAAGTACCAACCTCGCCTGTGTCACCTCTGCATTCTGGTTGGCTCACATTGGTTTTGTACATCCACTGAGTTCACACCCAGACACACTTTTGCACATATGGCTCGTCCTGCTCAGATAACTTAGCTGTGCCATCTATTATTCACTCTTATACATGTGCTGCTCAGTGTGGTGCTGACAACACTATGGAACTAGTCAAACACACACTATTTATGAAAGACATCTGTGTTTTCCACATAGCAGCCACAAGTGTAAAGCAAAGTATTTTTGAGAAAATGAGCGCAGCCTGTTCAAGTACACACACACACACACATCCTGAACATTCATACAAGGGCATGTATCTTGGCCATATATAGCACCGATGTCACAATGCCATACGCCATATTGAGAATTAGAAGCACCTGGCCTGTAACTGGGGGCCTCTGTAGACACACATTCACACACATACACATCATTATACACACATGCAAGCAGGAGGCAGGAAGTACATGCGTCACAATAACGGGTTGCCTTGGAAGATGCATGAGCTGGGGGTCTGTTCTCCACCCTCCTACCTGGAGCTGTGGCCCCGCTGCCTACCTCAGCAATACGCACACATTAAATGGGACACCAGCCCAAGCCTCGGAGAAGAGAAGTAATGGTGTCATTTGTTATTGTAGATTGAGAGCGGGAGCTGTAAGAAAATGAGCCCAATTCTGTTTTCTCCCACCTGCCATAATGGCTGGCTGCGTGGTGTAGTAGAAATTTTCCGTCTTGCTTAGTCAAATGTTGCTGTTCTTTGAAGAACTGAAATCAAAGACTCACCGTGATGAACCATCTCAATTTAATACATGGCGGCAGGGAGAAGAGCACATAGCTGTTAATGTCTGCTTCTAACTTGAAACTTTCAAACCCCTTCTACTTATACTCAACGCAACAAAGGCACCGCCCTCACGAGAACGCAAATGTAGAAAAACATTTACATACAGTCGTGAGTCATCGTTCATTTTCTCTTTAAGGCCATTTCTTCGTTAAGTTGAAAAAACAATTAAAACATTCTCTGGCGTCTTGCTTGCAGACCTTATGACCCCAGTCCCACTATCTCATTACTTTTGGCCATATAAGAAAAATTACCTAAGGTGATCTTAAGCAGTCCTCTACACATGTTACCCCCTGTGGCTTCTTGTTCTCCTCATTGATGAGTCCATCTGTTTTCTAATAATCTAAATTATTAATTATTTTGTAACTGAAGTCCTCTTTGAGAATTGACAGTACTGGCCCATTAACCAATCTGTAATGGGGAATCCTTTCTGTTCCATTTTCTGGACCATTGCAGTTTGTACTACTTGACATCTTTGAAATATTGTAGTAAATATATTAAGCAGTACAATTAAATCACAGCTATGCTCAGGTGCTCACCTACTATAAGTGTATGCAGCAGAGTTCACTTACTAATATGGAACTTGGCAATTCCAATAAAATTTACCTTTATTTATATAGCACCAATTCTCAACAAAGTATTCTCAACACCCTGTACATAATAAAGTCAAGACTGTAGAGAAAAATCCTATACAACAGGATTAATGGAAGAAACCTCCAGCAAAACCAGGCTCAGGGTGGGCGTCCATATGTCTTGATTGGTTGGGGTGAGTGGAAAGTGGAGAGAGAAAAGAACAGAGCAACAAAAGCAACAACAAAACACTGGGCCGGTTAGTGGGACCAGTAGCTGCTGGAAGATTCACAGGTCCAAAACCTGAAGACAGGGACAAAGAGAGGGAGACAGAGATGAATAGAGACGTCTACGGGAGAAAGAAGACACAGAGTTAATGTCCTACAGTGGTGACATCATAAATGTCGGGTGAGAGAAGGAAAGTGTCTCAGTGCATCAGGGGTTGGTCCCCCAGCAGTCTGAGCCTATAGCAGCAGGACTAGAACCAACTATAACATTTATGAAAGAGGAAGGTTTGGAGCCTAGTCTTAAAAGTAGAGAGGGTGTCTGCTTCCCGAATCTGGTTCCACAGGAGAGGAGCTTGATAGCTAAAGGCTCTGCCTTCCATTCTATTTTTGTACTAGGAGATCTTTTAGGTACGATGGAGAAATAAGAAGAGTTTTAAAATCCATTCTACATTTAATGGGAAGCCAGTGGAGAGAAGCTAGAGAAGATGAAATATGATCTCTCTTACCAATTGCAGTCAGTAATCTTGCTGCAGACCCGACTTCACTTGAAACCAGCATATTCTAAACCACAAGGGATGTTTTTTAAAAAAACACAAAAAGCTAATAAGTACATTTGGACCTTACTGTACACATTGTTCTTGACATTAATATAGCAATGGATAAACATTTAAACAGAAATGTGACTAACCATTTGTATGTAGTAAAGGTTTATGGACTTGCTCAAGACTAACATGCAGGCTGGGGTGTGTTAAGGGATCTCTGATCAGCAACACTTGATGCTATGCACACTGACCTCTGTCACAACCAACTTTGCTAATGTCTGACACTGATATATGATAATATAATAAGGAAAGCCATCCCCCCAAAAAATCTATTACATTGTCTGTCCCCAGATCTTCATCCCTCATTCATGAAATCTAATTTAGGAAGGCCTAAAGTTATTTGAGGACAAGATTCCCATTTAAAAAGAAAACCATAAAGTAAATTGTGCCATAAAACTATGATGACACCCCTAAATTAATTCTAGTTTAAGTAATTTTCTTTGCACGGTCAATTAAGCAAGGGAGTCCTTGCTCCAACATGTTTAACCTTACAAGGGCTTGACTGCAATAATTAGTGAGTTTACTGGACATTCTGGAGACAGGAACTTGGTGAATTTCATTTCTGGAACCTTAATTAAATACCAACATATATCTTTATATAGATGTCACAATAGATTAGAGCATTTGTCCTACCAACAGACTAGATCAGTCAAAAATTGCAATATGGTCTTACATGTTTTTCAGGGCAGGTCAGTTCACTAATATTTAATTGTGCAATGTAATAGGAGAAATGAATTTGTATCACATTAAAACACTGCGGCTCCATTGGTTTTATAGATAACACTGGCATAGCATAGGCTGCATAGCATGACACATGCACACACACATTTTCATTTTGTCATTTTTGTTCCTTGACATTTGTGTGCCTATCATTGTACAACAACCACAAACTTACAGTAACAACACGCAGCTGCTGCCACTAACTGCCACACAAACACACTCACATGTCATATGTCATGATCCCCCTCTTAGCCTCCACCTGGGGGGACACTGACAAGCCAGCAAGGCAATAAATGATGTACCTATTGTGTTGGTGTAAATCCATCCCCAAAGCTAATTAAATATGGCTGCCTGGTCCATTGTGTTTGAGAATTGCCAAATGACGATGCCAGAGAGACACAAAGACAGAGAGAGCGAGACCTTTGCTTCTTTATGCAGACTGAATCGTTCTGTTCTGGCTTGCAGTAAACACACAGGCCTAATGTTGGCTGGATCTTATGCCCGACATAAGGTGGTTTCTTCCAAGGCCAGGTCTCATTTGCCAAATGTAGTAGCAACACGAGAATAAATTAAAAACGGGATAGGAATCTACAGAATGTAGTTAAAATCTAATTTCTCCTGGTATTATTTCTATTTATGCAGCTTTCGATATTGATTTAGAAAGTCCAATTTGCACTGAAAATACTTAGTATCATTTACATTTCGTTGTTCAATATCGTAATTTTTTTGTTATAGTGTAATTAGCTCAGGAAGTACATATGTCGTTTGATGACTTAGAAGTTCATACTTCCGCTCTTGCTATAATACATTTTTATTGATTGATATTGTCACATGCTGGCTCAAAGCTTTTAAAAAAAAGAAGGGAAGCAATAGAGGTAAAAGCCAACTGTAGTATCTATTTGTTAGAAAAATAATCATACCAAGAAAGAAACAACATCATTCATGGAGTGTGTGGTGTGGGACTCTCTGTAGTGTCCAGTGGGAAATGGCTGATTGAATCATGTTTTGCATGTTGTCGAGGGAGGAAGATCAAAAAACAAACCCAAAATTTGAAGATGTAGTTTCAAGAAGAGAAAGAAAATGAATGACAGCCGGCTCATATAAACGCAGTTGAAGCCTGCACAGATGTCACCGTATTAGGTAAACGATCCTCTAAGCCTGCAATGTCCTGCAGGGGAAACGCAGCCTCATAACAATATCTTAGCAGACAACCTTTGGTGGTAAATAGGTTTATTTTTTATGTTGGAAAACTGCTTTAAGTGTAAAAATGCCACTGTGCCAAAAAAAAAAAAAAGACTTACTAGATTTAAATATTTAAAATTTTGTTAAAATGAAATGTACAGTATGAGCTTAAAGTGTTAGCATTTGTACAACCACAGATTTTTCAAAAATAATAATAATAGTGTATAAGGTGCACGAAGCCAAACTACATCAGTAAAACCCAACAGTTCTATGGTAAAACTTATACCGTATCGTACTTATATGTAGTAATTGTTTCAAAATCATGAGAACAAGAACCAGATTGATATTCTGGCTTGGCACTGGTGCTTGTGATAGGAATAGTCTTTTATAATATGTACAGAAACTAGTTGGTATAAACGAAGGTATTTCATTGGCTGTAAAAACACTGTCAGTGCTCGTAGACAACTCAGATTTCGTGTTCTACACTGGCACCAGTTTCTGTGATGTTCTGCCACACTGCGAGCTTTTCATCACTTCTTTTGAGCTTCTCTTTCTGCAGACTATGAAAGCAAGCTTAAATCTGGGTCAATCACAACTCTGTAGTGCCACAATCAGGTTGACTTAAATAAGAAAAATAAATCCCCACCTGCCATTGAGTATTGGCATAAATTGCCACTTCTCTTCTTCAAGCTGGAATATGTCGCTCCATCTTTAAGGCCATTTTTAAGGCGGATGTTGAATCACTGCTGGACTGCAGTGCTTTTTTATTAAACGGGTGTTGTTGGGTATTCCTCCAGCATCGGGATGTCAGGTTCCTAGTAGTGAGATTAGTCATTAAAATGTTTCTGCATGATCTGACAGCATATTTAGGTACCATAAACTAGCCCTCATACCCAGGGGAAATTTGCCGAGATTTAACTCCTTTTTCAGAAATTGTACCTGCAAGCTCTTTGTGGCCCATGAACAACAATGAGAAATTAAAAGATCGGAGGAAAATGTCAAAAAATTGTCAAAATTTGGAAAGTGTTTGTGAATTTGGAGTTTTGTTGCTGCTTGTTTTCAAGTTTGTCCACATCTAGTAGAAACAGTTTAAAGGTTTTCACAGAACCCCTGAAAACGTCTTGGCACAGCCAAAATCAATGTTTAACGTTACTTCTTTGCCAGAACCACATGACGTGGTTTCAGAGAACTTGTTCATTTCATTCTTCTTCTTCCCGCTTCTTGATAAAGGAAGCTATGGCTTTTCAGGAGTCCATATTTAGTAAGAAATTGGAAGTGTGTTTACCTATTCTGATAAAACTAATATCCTGAAAAATAATTGCTTCCTCCAGAGGCATTCAGGACTCTGTTGGGCTTCTCTTACACTCTTTAAGTCATTGAGGTTTTATTGATTAGAAGAGAGTGCTTAAGGATAATTTTAGCTCATTTACACACAACCACGTTCTTATGTAGGACAGCTCACGTCATGCAAGTTCCAAGTGCTCTGATGAACTTTTTACTGCGTACCCAAAAGCCGTGCATGTGTAGCATACGTGAAAAACACCTTGTGTATATATTGTTTGAAGGACGTCCTCTGAAAGTCCTCTAACTAATTTTAAGGTTGGTTCAATTGTCACTAATGTGGCTCTGATTGGATCACCTTAGCTTTCAGCATTTCAGTTTAATTATGTCAAGATAGCATTATGATAGCTAATAAGTCTGCTCTCTGTCTCCGCCCTGCGGAAGACTGATGTCTGGGAGGTATCTGAGCATGGTAATGGAAATGGAGAGCGGGGAACCATCGTAATCTCTGAGAGTAGAGGTGAATTTATTCTGCTAGACCACATCTGAGAACAAAAGAGATGCTGCCCCGGGTTAGGTGGAGAGGAAAAAGAGAGATGTGGAATGGAAGAGGGCGAGGGGAGATGAGTTGAGCCTGAAAGCCGGTTATTACTAAATGAGAAAGAAAGAAGGGCATGGAGCAAGCCCATTGTTACGTCTGACTTGTGGGTAGTTGTAAGAAAATCTTGATAAGAAAAGTGTTTGTTTATTATACCTAAAATTTAGGGAATTTAACAATAGCAATTCTTCAAAATTTAACTCGGTTGTATGTTGTTAAGACTCATTTCTATGATGACACGTTGGTCAGGAACATTTTAATTTCTAGCTCCTTTTATGGAATAAGTGTCTTTCTATACAGCCTTTATTTCTACAGCCAGCTAACTGGTATTTGTCTTTTTCGGTCCTTCATTGCTGTTTAATAACTCTTGTTTATATAATAAAGACATGAGGTAAACTGTTGCCACTGTTTCTTTTAGATATTGCAGTGTACCAACAGCACTAGCACTGGCCTCTGACTGAAACCTATGAAGAGGACCAGCAGTCATGCATGGTCTAAATAATTCTGTCATGTCTATAGTTGGATATGTTTTGGATGGCAGTGTGACAGTGAGCTTCATTTGATGGTCTAAATAAGGCTTTGTTTACAGAAGAAACACTCAGGAATGGGGATGAAAATGTGGAAATGGCGAGCAGCTCAAAGCCTCGCTCTTTCTGAGTTGAACATGAGTAATAGACAAAGTGGCATTTGGTCTCCATAAACAGAAAGCGTTACTGGCGCAGCAGGGCCGAGCTTCAGCTCAGACTTGTCTCTTTACAATGTTGAGTGATTCCCCGCTCAAGGTCTTCAAATGCACAAAGGCAAAAAGGGTGAACTTTGCTTCATCCATCAAAGCAGCCGCCCTGTTTTGGCGTATAGGTCTGCATTGCTGCTGTGTTTATTATTTATGAAGCTTTCCAGATCAAAGAGACATAGAGATCCATTCAGACTGGAAGAAATATGAGCAGACAGGCTTGATGGATCATGGAGATTTAACAGAGTTACATACAATGATGAATTTAAACAGAACCTCATGCACTACCATTGGAGTTTTTCGATTACACAGATTCTAATTAATTACAAAAATTGTCCCAATATGCTGCAGAAGTAAAATTGTGTTTCTGTGGTAGTTACGGTGCATTAATTAAGCTGGAACAAGAATGTGTGCGTGTGGGTGAATAGTTTGCTCATGCTGCAAATTTCAGCAATGCCATCGCAAATATTTACTGAGAGAATAAGTAAATGATCCATATTCTACCTGTTTTTAGCAGGACTTTTAAATCAGTTCAGAATGTTGCACTGTTAATTTGCTGCTACTTTCTCATCATAATATAGTTTATAGCTTATCCGTTGAGACTGTAGTAGCAGATTTCAGTGTTTCAGTAGCAGAGAAAGACATTTTTTTTGCCAGTGCAGGACCCTCGTCTGTTTCCTCTTGTTGGTAAGGTCCAGAAAGATGATAAATAAGAAAAAAGATCATGTATAAAACACCACGTGCAGCATGTGTGTGTTTGCGTCTGTAGTGAGTGACTGTAAATGCTCTGAGCCAGGAGCTCTGTGGTCCCTGTTCATGCAGTGCCAGCAATGTGCTGCAACGTACCACTCACCACAGATAATTACCAGGACTTGTCAGAGGGCTTTTCGCACACACACATACAGCTCTGCCTGAAACAATTTTGGTTTTGTAATGAGACCAATAAAGCTCACTGTTCACAATGTGATTCGTCAGGGAAGATTTCTAGCCTATTGAAATATTTTTATTTTTACTGTTCCATATTATCCCAAAACTGCACTGATGTCCAATGTTGCAGCCACCTCTCTGCTCGTTTGAGTTTTTTTTTAGAGAGCAATCCATGTCTGAAACAGAACATTTTTACTGTGCGAATTATGCATATGTAGACAGATGAATATGTGCACACACCTCCACACATACAAACTAGGTCGCTAAGAGCTCGCATCATTTGAATGATAACCTACCTCATATCAGTGGTCTCACAACAAATCAATATGATACATGGCTTCTGCTAAAGACGATTGGCTGATGTGACGCAAGCCAACATGTTAGCAAGCTTTTCTTATAATGTCTGTCATGTGCTTCCATAACAGCCCTACTGATTGTGTTGTTGATTTGTGTGAAGATACAGTAGCTGCTACTGTCCAAATTGCTTATTGTGAAGGTTATAGACAGAATACTGCCACCACAGACCTACGCCAAGGCAGGAGGCTTCCCTCAGGTGGTAATAATTTAACACATCATTATCCAATACAGTTTCAAATCCCTGTAGGGAAATCCCCAATTCACTTGCCAAGTAAAGGAGGTCAGAGGTAAAGCAGTGCTACAGCGCAGCACTGCAGGAGGTGACAGCAACCCATTGTCATGTCAGTGACAGTTCAGAAGGGTTGCTGACAAATGGCTTTAACTTGAGGAAGATACCAGATGAATTATCTAACTACTGAATACACATAAAGGCTTTGATAATCTTCTGGACACATCACTGGTCAAACACTCTTGTTCACAATGACTTTTATTTATGCTGTTTGAACTACAGCGATCACTGTATTACAGTCAGACGAGAAATCAACGTGAAAAGAGCAGAAGAGATAGATACTCATAAAGTGGTTTAGTGACATTTTAAAATTGCTTAGACAGCATGTTTTCTCTTGAAAGCCTTGGCAGTGAAGTCACTGAATTGAAACTGTGAGATGCAATGTGACGCACATTGATTGAGGGAGATAAAGTGACACACAGACCTAAAAAAGCTGCTCTAGTACAGTCCTTGTTGAGGTTGTAAAACAAACGCGCTTCCACAGACACTAATCCAGCTGTAAAGTAATGAGAAGCGAACAGAAGGAGATGAGAGATTGGAGAGAGAGGGAAGGAATGTGGAGAGTTTGAGGGGCCAGTGGACGGGCAGAGGGCAGAATGGAGCTCATCACACAGGATAACAATTAGTGCTGACAGACTCAGATTCACAACGTGAAAAAAAGAGCCACATTTTCATATGAAGTTTTCGTCATTGTCTTTGGCATCGACATTCAGTAATTGCCAAGTTTGTCAGCTGTAGTGGCTTGTGGGTTTGCTAAATATAATTTTCCTATTTAATTCTTTGCAACTGAATGCAAGATTTTCTGTGCTGGAAACATAAATTTCTGTGCAGCACAAAACAAAGTACACACACATACATATATATACAGTACTATATATATATGTAGTGTTTGATTAATTTTTAGAGCAGTCATAGAGCTGTAAAATTGCAAACATTATTCAACTGCTAATCACCTTTTTTATTACAGTGACAGACACTGTGAGAAACAAACAGCCAAATAAAAGAAATTGGTTCAGGTAGGAAAGATGAAGGAGAGATGGAGAGGGAATTAGACAAAGGGACAGAGAGAAGCTACAGAGAAACACCCCAGAGAGAGAGAGAGCGAACCGGGAAGAAGAAGAGATCAGCTTTTTTGAACGAGAGAACAAAAAGAAATCCTGGATAAAGAGTAAGTTCAGTTGGAACGTAGAGATCCTGCAGAAGGAGAGAGGGAACGAGAACAAGAAGCAGAGAGAGAGAGAGAGAGAGGGGGTGGGAGGGGGAGAGAGAGCTGAGCCGGGGGAAGTCTCCACAGCAGCAGCAGTTTGGCTGAGCGCTCAGTCTGACCGGCTACAGCTGTGGATCAGATACGAGGTCTGTTTCTATAGCAGCAAGAGACTCGCTGAGACACAGATGGACAAAATTGACAGACGGACCAACTGAAGGAGCAAGACAAACAGTGGAAGGGAGAGAGGACAGAGGCTAAGGCAAGACGGACCTCAGGAGCCGAAACTCTTTGTTGCTGCCAGGGTATTGGGCGCCAATAAGTGACAGCCCAGTCAAGAAGGCGGAGGAGGAGTGAGAGGAGGTGGAGGAGGAAACGAATAGTTTTCGGGGGCACGGTGACGGTGCCGACAGTGCCAACTGTGGTGCCGCCTTCTCCCTTTCCGTCTCTGGGGGAGAGCGGAGGGGGAAGGACGGCTGACGGAGTGGCAGGACGGGGAAGTGCAGATGGCGGGCGTGTGCGGGGGGGAAGCTGGGGGGGGACACGGGACGCTTGGCAGGATGCGCCTGTGGGTCGGGGCTCTTGGGCCGGTCAGGTGAGCGAGATGTCACTGAGTGGGCGAGACAGCCTCACCCAAGAGGGAGGTAGGAATGCAAGGGTCCGAAGAGCGGTCCGTATCTCATCCCTGGTGGCTCAGGAGGTGAGTGGCAGTGTGTTTGTGTGGTTGTGTATGTATCTGGTTCAGACCAAGATTATATAATAAGAAAATAAGTGTGAAGGAGGCCTGTGAGTGTGAGGGAGATGAGTGAGTTCGAATTTGGCTAAGCAATCACTGAAATACATGTGCTGTGTATTACAGATATTTGTATGAATTTGCTTCCATCACTGGTCTGAGCTCTGCTACATGTGACCCTTGACCTCATCCCGCTCAGTAGATGTTGCAGACTGAGGCAGATTTTTGTGTGAGACACATTGGATGAGAACAGTCCTCCTGGGTGTGAGCAGCACTGAGTTTAAGAGTAACTTTAGCTCTTATTAATATGGTGATAGTCACAGTAACCTATGATTGCTGCGTTTATTATTTTTCTAGATCCATTATTTCATTTTTCAGAAAAAAGAAATCCCAATTTCCTGTACCCCAAAGTGATATCACATTGTTATGTACAACCAACACTGCCAACACTGGAACTTTTCCTTGGACAGTAGGAAAATTATTTTATTTACTAGCTGCTGTTTTTTCATTTTTAGTAGACTAATCTGTTTTTCAATCAATTAATTATGTGGAGCCAACACAATCAGCTGAACGTCCGCAGTTAAATGCCTCCATCATTAATGCTTTTTGATGCTCAAGTTCCTTTTTCTGCTACAACCTGTCTGCAGTGAAAAGGTCTGTGTGGTTTTTAACTGACTTACAGGCGGTAAAGGTTTTTAACATATCTACCTCTGAGAAGGCCAAAGAAAATATTGTGCATTTTTAGTTTCCACTGGCGTTTTCTAGGTAGATGGTTCCACGTAGTTTATCAGTGCTGACACTTTCATGCCCTCTGTGCCAGTTTGGTGTGTCTCATTCCAAAAACGTGATGAAGGAATTAGGGAAATGTTTATGTCCCATTTAGCAAAACAGCGTAGTGACAGGAAATATGTGTTGTTGAACCACAAATCTGAAAGTTTGTTTAAATATGCAAATAAATTGTTTCTTTGGTTGAGACAGCAGCAATTATAAAATTAAAGAACAATTTGCCAGCTACTTAGAACTAAGTAAGGTCATATAACACTGGGAACAAATAGACAGTTGGACATCACCTACACGAAGAGCTACTTACTAATTTTAACAATATGCACTCTCTAAATGATTGTTGTGTAACATTTCCGTGGTTACTGTAATGTCCCCTGTGCATACGTGTGTTTGTAACTCCATGTGTCTGGCCCCGTGTCCAGTGTCGTCTGTGGAGAGACAACACATCTGCACCAAAGTATCTGGGAACATTGGGTCCAAAAATGCACTGAACCCAACACTTCTGCTGCACACTGTAGGTTCTCTTACCTCGTCTCTCCTTGCCTTGATTTTCGTCTCCTCTCCTTTCTCGACTCTGCTCTCCTTCTTTACCACAGCAGCTGATAAAGACCCAAACTAGGGCAATACTAGTGGAACTGTGCGAAACAGGACTGTCCAATTTAGCAGGCAGTGCAACTGAGTAAACACAGTGCCTCTGTTTTTATGTGTGTGCGCGCCGTGTGTGTATGATGAGGAGAAATATCGGAGGTTAGAGGGGGAACATTCCTTAAATGTTGCCATTTAAGCCTCTGTTCAGCAGCTTGGTTAACACTAGACTTTTGCCACCACTGAGTAAGCGGAAAACACAGAAAGACTATCGGTGAAAAAAAGAAGAACAAGGACGAACTAGGAAATGCATGGCTCTAGTTTGTGTTTTTCTAAATCACTGGCACGTGCTAACCTGCTGAGGAAGAATACTTGATTAAAAGTAAAAATACGTTTAAAGTGCAGTATGCCTGGCATTTCTCTGCGAGTGTGTTTCTGTGCACGAGGGAATAATGTGTGCGTGTGTTTATTGACACAGAATGTGCGTGTTGGAGCACACAGTGTTCAACGGGCCACTGGCTCTGGGTCATCGATACAAACAGCAGTGTTTACATAAGGCACAAGCTAAGAATTGGTGGAGTGTACACACACACACACACACACACACACACACACACACACACACACTAGCCTACATGCCCATGTGTTTATAGTCAATATGGGTCGACATTGACTGTGTTTGTCGTGGTACTGTGCACAGTAACACAATAGCAACAATAACTTTATTCTAAAACTAGTGAATGCTATAATAAATGAATGTTTATAAATACTGCAGATACTTTTTTCACGTTGGTATTATTTATCTCTCAAATGATTATGAAATGCCCAGTGCAGCAACTGGACTGAATGTTTTTCAATGTATTTACAGTGTACCTCACATTGTACACTCACTTATCTTATTTTTATTTTTAATGTATTAAATTATTTCTGTACATATTTCATATTGTGTCACACCTTTGCACTTTACCTTTTTTCTGTAGATTTTGTGTTTACACCTGACACCAAGACAAATTGCTAGTTCTGTTAAATATTCTCAACTGTGCTTGGCAATAAACAGTTTTCTGATTCTGATTTAAAACTTATACTTTATAGAAATGAAGCACAATATGACAGTGCCAACAAAGTGCTCTCTTTTATTTTTTCTGACAGGAATAAAGATATTAAAACAGAAGTGGTGTAATAGTAATGGTAGCCAGGATAATAATAGTGTGTCTGTGTGAATTGTCCATTAGAGTGCAGCCGGTTCATCTCTTTAATAAAGGAAAGGTGTATGTGTGTGTTTTTATTACATTACTTGCACTAACCTGACCTCATGTGGCTGACAAGGTGCTAAGCGTTGACACATTAACTGGAAAGTGTGGTATTACATTTTAAATACAGAGAGGTTACATGTACTGTTCTGTATATCGTGTGTGCCTCCAGTTTCCAGGCATGTTCATGTGGGGAGACACTCAGCTACACAGCAGCATTACTCTCAAGGCTGGACATTAAGATTTATAATTAATAAAAACAACAATACGGGGTTTGTACGGGTGCTTGAAGTCCTTGAAAATGCTTGAATTTTAATGTTGTATTTTCTAGGCCTATAGCGCGAGTAATATTGAAACTGTTACACCTGGGTGTGCATGCGACTATGATTGGTCAGTCTGTTTTCATGTGTGGCTCTGCTCCCGCCTCCAAAATTCAGAATCAGGCAGGACCGCGCCGACATGCCGGGAGGTTGTTGTTTCAATGAGCGTTGGTTCGAAACCTAAACATACAAAATATGGATAAAAAGACGAGCACATCCAGGCATACGCTGCACCACAGGAGAGTCTGAGCATTCAGGTCAGGACAGGTTTGTTGTAGTGCTGAACCAACGTTACTCATACATGCTAATGTTGTATGCTAACCGCTAGCCACAGGCTAAATGACGGAGAGATGACGGAGAATTTCATGTCAATTATGACCTGGTCATTTATGAAATATTTAGTGAACATACTCAGTGTTTGGTGACTCTCTGAAACTGACTTTACACCTGCAAACTTCATAACCGGCCAACTTGTGGCTAACTGAGTGATGCTAATGGTTTGAAAACAGCTGTATATTCTCAAGCCTTAATTTGGTCTTTCATTTATTTCATAGCCAAAATAGATGAACCTTGTCCTAATATAATACATTCCAGTATGACGCCACCACCAGCTATTACCTCAATAATAAACACATAGTGGAATTATCAGCTTTATGACATTTTTAACAAAGAAAAATTATTACCTTGTAAAAGTAGAATTCATGGCAGAGCTGTTGTACTGGATTGTATAGTATTGCACAGGTGGTCATAATGTTATGCTTAATCAGTGTATAATGACTATAACAACTTTTTGCATAACTTGACACTAGTTGTGTTGTTAATGCACAACATGATGTATACCAAATTAAGTTGGTGATAATAATAATGTATACTTTCCACGGACGGTTGCTGGGACAACTGTGGCTTTCTCAACCACTGGTATATCAGGGGTAGAAAAAGGTCAAGTGTTATTTACGTGATTAAAAATAGAAAATTTTATTGAAAATTTTCAATATATTACTGAATTTGTCTATGTGAGATTTAATGTAAGATTTTTTATTAGAACAAATCAATATTATATCTGTAACTTTTGTCTATTGAGAAGGTATAAATACTACATGTCATGATTAAAGCAGAGGATGAAATGAACAGGACAATTAATTAAGTAATTACAGCAACTCATGGACAGACCTAGAAATAAATCAATGTAAACCTATTTCAGTTTCCGATTTCGCTTTCATGCTTCAATCAGTTCCAAAAATTTAGTTTTTTTAAACAACAACGACTGTGACAGCCTGGCGGAAAGATCACAAAATCACAAAAACAACACTAGCACCTTCTAAATATACTTTAATATTGCACAACCCAGACTTCCAATTACATAATATCACCATCCACTGTCCGACTTTGCATTACAAAGGAATCGCTCACCTTCATCACTCATTAGAAAATGACCAATTTGTATCATTAATGGAAACGTATGGAGTTGGGAGAGAACATTCATTTGGTATTCCTCCAGTACCAACAATTAAAATCTATAATTAAATTATAAATATAATAAATAATAAATATAAAATCCCACTACAGTCCCTTACATTCTGTCTTTTTGCATAGAGATCTGCAAAAACACATTCTCCATGACTAGCTACAAAATGTACAACTAAAACAATACGAGACTATTCACAAAACCACATCACTCAAAGCAAAACGTTTAAAACGGGTTTAACCAACAGACACCTGCTCACAATGCACCCTGGGTAGCAAAGAGGATAACTTCCCTCTGTCTACTTGAAAACATCTCGGAAGTTGATCATCTCCAAGTTAAATAGAGAAACCCAAAACTCATCTCTCTAACAGTCACAGAGAAAATAAATATTCAGAAATCTAGAACCATAGAAAAAATATCAGCTACATAGAAGAAGGATGGAAACCCGGAACCTGTTCTTAAAACGTTTCAGTTTAAAAATTACTCCTGGGTCTGAAGCTGCGCAGATCTCCACATCTCCACGCACACACCCAAAACTCCTAAATATTAAACTCGTCATAACACAGATGTCCCTTTTTTCCTTTTGTAAACTCTATTACTACCCTTGTTGCTGTTAACCTTTTTCTTTTTTTGCCTTTTACTTTTAGTTAATTTTCACATGTCTGTAGGTAAATTCATTAGTTCAAGACATGTAGCAGTGGGTTACAATCCAAATATCAAATGTTCCCTTCAAAATAATTTTGAAGTTTAGTTGCTTAGGAACCTTAGGAAGCTGTTTAATAGATCAGATTTAAAACAAATTTTTACCAAGAAGCTGTTATGTGTCCACACAGTAGAATTGACTAATGTCGACTGGGGACAAGGACGACACTTTGCGACGCCTGGTGGATGAAAAGAATAAGTGCAGATTGGATTTAATGAGTCTTTTTCTGAATTAAACAGCGTGAAATCCTAACAGAACTCCTCCAGTACGGTACGCACACAAAGGAGGAGTGTGTATTATCGATGGCAAGAAAAAGAACCTTTTCTACCACGTTTTCTACTCGTTAATGTTACCCACAGCAGTTTAATATAAAAAAGCCTGCTTAAGGAAAAAGCTTAGGCAGCTCCTTTCACCTGCAGCAGAGAATGGGCTTAAAGACTTCAAGATGGTCTCTGGTTGGCCTGTAATGAGAGATCGTGGACACTTTCAAATTAAAAACGCTGTGTGGATCTTTACAGTGAAATATGAAAGTTTAGAAGAAAATTGAAAATCAGTATGTATCAGTCAATGCTGCTCTTGTAAATAAGTCAGTGGTTGGGAAAAACTGCAGACGGACTTTTTTATTTTTCACTTGTCTGTTTAGGCAACTGCATGACACCTTCAACTTGCCTAGATATAATGTGCCTGGGCAATCGGACAAGTGTTAATGCCGAGCCCTCACTATACAGCTAGACTATAGAGAAGCAAAATGAGTCAGTTACTGACATGATAAATTGCCTATTTTATTGTACAGTTATGCTTTTTTCCTGCCCACGGGAAAAGTTATGTTGGCAGTTTCCTGGAGTGTCAGATCACAAAGAGAGAGAAAGAGACAAAAAGGGAGAAAGAAGGGAAGTGAAACAAGCCGTCCCGATCCTTCACCTTCACCTGTGATACCCTTCAATCACTAGCTCTCGACAAATAAATGAGGATTCTTTGTCTTCTTCCCCAAGTGGTATTCCATGCAGACATGCAGAGAAAGCCTTTGGTTGGGCGATAAGCCCCAGAAACATTAAAAAGATCAATTTCTAAATGGTTACTTCTAAAAATTCCACTGTGTAGTCAGCAGTCTGTGATCTTTGGCTACAGGAAGGCCCCTGTCCAAAGCTGTGGCTACACTAAAGTCTAAAGTTAATATTACAACCAATCATGGAGTTACAGAGTTTTATCTTGTCATCTATTTAGTTCATTTTATTGATATACTTTTGGTATGTTCCATTTATTTATGTCTGTGTAGGTCCAGTAATGATTAATTAGTTCTCTGATTGTTTGTGTCTTGTAAGTGACCACCTTTGAGGAATATTGTTTTATGTTAACCCAGGAGTTCTGCATACTTATCTCCATCATTTTTGGTTTCTCTCCACATTTGTTCCGCTATGTTGTTCATCTTTGGAAGGTTATTGGAGGGTTGTTGTTTCCCTGTTGGTTAGTCTGTGGGACTCCCGGGAGCGTGGGTGATGGGGGAGTGAGGAGATGGACAGTTTGAAGCCTAGACGTGAAGGATACTTGCTCCCTGGTCTTTCAAATGCATTAGCTCAAAGGGGAAGCTGTCCTGGATTAGTGTTCTGCCAATTCCATTGGCAATTCTTAAACGTTTAATAATGTCATTTAGGGCAGAATGATTTGATGGCGTGAATGCATTGCCTGGTTGGCTGCAATGTCATGCAGTGATTTATTTATTCTTTCTTTAACTTTGGTTGTGTGTAATGTACATGTAAGTAGCTGGAGTTTCTTGTGAGGTTGTGCACAAATAGATTCAGTACTTTTATTAATTTATTAAAACCAAAGGCCATTATGTGTGGTTGCTGTAAACACCATACTCAATAAAATTTTAATGGAAAACCCTGATGAGAATTGTTGGCTGTGACGCTGGTAAATCATTGCGGCTTGTCTTGCCATGTATTTTCTTCTCTTTCATCACAGGTGCCATGAAACCGAAATCAAAGCTCACTCTATAACTGCTGAATTGTAATAAAAAAGAAAATAAGGGAGGGCTTTGTTGCTTGAATTGTGGAAGTGAGTGTTTAAGGTGCTCATTTAAGCAGATGAGGCATTGTGTTGTAAATTGTCAATCACTGATGAAAGAAGCAATATGATGAAATAGTTTTCTCACTTTACCATGCAAAACTCAAAAAGCGTAAAAAAGGAAAAGCAAGAAAAGAAACAAATGACAAGAGAACTGGGCGCTTCTTTTCTGGTAAATGCATGTACAGTATGTGCTGTTTGGTTCCAATTCCAAGTCCTCTTCTTGTTAAGTAGTTGCACAATAAAAAAATATATATTTATTTTGATATAAATGAGGTACTCTTGGTGTCTGCAGGTTGCCATCATGTTACTATGTATACAGTGCATTCCAGAAGTTTTCAGGTTTCAGATTCCAGCATCCCTGGATTCTTCACGTGTTGTCGCTAAGCCAATGCTGTGTTGTCTTGGTTGTGTGCTTAAGATTGTTGAGGTCGTGAGTGTTGTGACACAGGTTTTAAGAAGAAGAACAACAACCTTTTGTCAAATGGGGTTTGAGCTGCCAGGAAGCAATAGGAGGTGGAGATGCTGGGGATTGAACCCAGGACCTCATACATGCGAAGCATGCGCTCTACCACTGAGCTACATCCCCATGGTGCTGCAGGCACCACGCCTTGGCTGGTCCATGGTTGCATCAGACCGGATAATGTTGTTTTTCACAGTCTAAGATTCCTTCAGGGGCTTTTTTCAAAATCCTTTCATTTCTTTGGACTGAGGGACGGATCCATGTAGCCATGGATACATGCAAAGGCCATACAAACAAACCAAGGCCAATGCAATGTTCGGTTCTTTCGTTTTTTAGACATTTACAAGCAACAATTCTGTTTTTATGTCATTATGTGTGTATACACTCACACACACACACACACACACAGTACACACACTGTCCGCCTCATTAGGTACACCTGAATAAGGAAATGCAAAATGATACAGCAGCTCTGCCATGAATGTTATAATTTCTGACCTATAAATTGAAACTGTGAGAAAGGTGATAATTCTCTACTCTCTGCAGTGTTTCCCCTACATTGGTGCAAGCATGGCAGCCCACCTTTCCAACGAGACTCCCGCCATGCTTACACGACAGGTAAAAGAATATTTTTATATCTAGTCATGTTACGTTCACGACCAATGGGCTTCTTTGTACATCTTGCGGCTTGGTACGAATGGATCCGAGGGGCTTTTTTGTAAATGTTGTGACTGTCCTATGACTGTCCTAAATGCAGTCCACTTCCTTTTTATATTTAAGGAATGACAACTATCGTTGACTAAGAGGTCGACGTTGTTGACTTACTAAAAGCCGCATAATTTGTCCGTTTCTGTGTATTAATGCACCACTTAATTGGCCCCTCCTCCTCAGCGTGGTAAGAGTGAGTAGATCAGAGAAACCACACAGTCTTTTCTGATGGTTACTCAGCAGATAGATTCTGAATCCCAAACACGCTCACACTTCCCCACAACCCTGCAGGAAGGAGTTTGTATGAACACACTTCTCCTCCGTGGCCTCTTTAGCCACCTAAAACTGGATGCATGTAATATTTACAATGCAGCGCAGTGACAGTAGGTCGGACAATATGATTTTGTGCAGTTAAACCAAGTTCACACATAAGCAAATATAAATAATATTAATGGGATGTTTGAATCTGATACATCAGACTTTGTTGGCCTCAAATTAAAAACACAGTTTAAAACAGAAATGCATTAAAATAGTTTTTATTATAATTCCGT
The DNA here is from genome assembly GCA_033026295.1 of Channa striata. NCBI lineage: Eukaryota > Metazoa > Chordata > Actinopteri > Anabantiformes > Channidae > Channa > Channa striata. The sequence goes on from CM065169.1 coordinate 1,309,056, forward strand.
TTTTTTTATATACATAGCAAATATAAATAAATAAAGCAACATTTAAGAAAATAGCAAGGTTAAACATGGTCTTTCATAACTGACAGGATTGGCAGAAATATTCTGTTGCATATTCCCTTAGCATAAACAGCCTGTTAGAGGAGGAACATCCCAGAGGGCTTCAGTTGGAGAAATTAGTAGCGAGCAATAAATAAATCCTATAAATATTCACTTTGACTTTTACTTGACCGTTACAGGGAATTTACCAGCCACAGGTGCTGCATGAGAAATAAATACCAACTTTTTTTGCATTGGCACAAACTCTCCATTATCCTCTTGCCACCGGGCCTCAAATTTTTTGGGGGGAAACACTGCTCAGTTTTAATTGAGGTCCTAGTGGTTAGTGGAATTATATAGAGTGTATTATAAGGAGAGGTGTTTTTTTTTTTTGGCGTAGATTGCGCAGGTGTACCTAATAAAGTGGCCAGTGAGTCTTTATCTATATGATGAGTGGTCAGTCTGTAATTTGTTTGTCCTTAAAACTAATGAAATTAAGTTATTCTTAGGAATCCACTGATCTAGTACTAGTAAGAACTTATTTTACGCATGTCACCTATTGCAATCAGACACACACTATATTTTGCAAGCTACATGAGCTAAATTCTGGTTAAAAAATATTGACTTATCTGGCTTTCATTATTGACATAATAGGAATAGGAGAAGTACTGAAACCGGACCTTCTGTACCTGGTAATACAAGATTCTCCAGAGTCCAGATGCAATCCTGTCCACCTCTCGTGGTTTTACAGTGACGTTACTGAGGCACCAATCTTTGCTCAGAAACCATCTTCGTGTGGCTCCATGCAGACACCAGCTATAGAAAGCACGTTTAAGCGAGTTACTCACAGAGTCACTGTTCATTAGCGACAGCTGAACGGGCCTGCTGCTCGGGCCGTGTATAATTTTATTCTGTAAGTGCAGTGTCACTTTTGATTAAAAACTAGAAGCTGCAAGCTGAAATCTGTACGCTGACATCTGCCAGTTATAAATCAAAGTTTACAAAATCAATTTTTGTCAATTTGCCAACATCTGTGTAACGAGTAGGCAGAGCAGCATAACCATTTATTCAGAGATTTTTAGAGTTGAATTAATAACAAATTTAAATGTCACATTTCCTTTCCTTTTTCTTGTTAAATGATTTACTTTGTTTTGCACTTTGTTACGATATATAAGATATAATTAGTTAGCAGAGGGGTCGTGGAGTGACTGTGGCGCAGTAGGTAGTGCAGTTTTCCACCTGTACTACAGTAAAAGTGAACCATGCAGAGAATCTGACAGAAAACCCGAACAGAGAGATGAAAGTAATTGCAAGCTACAGTCATTTGGCTTGACATCAAACGTTTCCTTTATCGGTCTGTTATTGCGTGTTACAGTTCACTTGTCTTTATAGTCTTCTGGGGACTAATTTTGTCTTGTTGTGAGGACATTTTGGTGTTGGGAGGACGTTTTAGCTGGTCCACACAACTTTGAAAGGCATTTAGAGGGTCAAGACTGGGTTTTAGGGTCATGGTTAGACGTAGGTTTTCGTTAGGGTTTTAGGGTGGGGGGCTAGATGTTACGCCAGCGAGTGTCCTCACAAGTATAGAAAGACAAACATCTGTGTGTGTGTGTGTGTGTGTGAGAGAGAGTGTGAGACAGCTACGGCTTTCATCGTTCTATCATTCCAGACATCCTCCTCGTGTGAGAGAGTGTGATAGTAGGAACAGGGAAAGACTCCCACCCACACTGTCCAGACTGAAAGTGCTGCCAACATGTACGTGCATGTTTCTCATTAGTTTCTTTAATTCTCCGTCACACTGAGCTGTGCACGTCCAGCACAGGCCACTGACGCCGTGCAGATTGAACACACACAGGCCGGTTACTCCATGGGGACGCAGCCTCACTGAGCCCCTCACATCTATACTGAAAAATACAGGCATGTAATGAAGGCGGCAGAGACCCTCCCTCAGGATCCAATCAATAGTCAGTCTGGCTGCCTCCCACATGGTACAGATGATGATAACTTGTCCTTGGCAGCTCTCACTGTCTCTCTCACTTACACGCGAGCCCTGCTACTTGTTGTAATTGTCTGTAACTTGTCAAACATCTCGGCCTCCTTGTCCAGATGAATCCAGCTACAAACAGGGAATGTGAAGCATTTTAATAATAATTATACACCAGTCACGATTCCTCCTCTGCCATTATGCCATTTACAGAGAGACAGAGTTGGCACTTCCTCCCTCTTCTTTTCACACCTCATTTCTCATTCTTTCTTGTCCTCTTGGTGCTCGGCTCTCCTACCACACTGACACCTGGCATTAAAAATGCAGCCTGAGCCTCGATATGTTGCCTAGAAAATGGTGTGACATTTACTATACATTTGATATCAATTGTTTGCTCTCGTTCTGAAATCTGTCCTCATAAACCAGTATATAAAAAATATCCATGTAAATTGGCTCGATGCTTGTCTTCAAAGTAATAATCTGCAGTTTTTTAACCTATCCTTAGATTCTGTAAAATGTTTTTATTATTATTTCGAGCTCTTAAAATGAAATCTACGCCTAACTCACTTTAGCTAAAATCCTACTACAAGTCAGACAGATGCATAAATGACACAGAAACAGCGTATCCAAGTTTATATGTAAAGCTAAAGCCAGGATGGGACTTGCAGTCTGTTTATGCAAATAAATATCATAAAGTTAAAGTCTTTTTAGTATAAAACTGCCTGGAAGTGGAAGTCAAGTTAACAAAAGAAAGAATCCAAAAAAATAGCAACTTATAATGCGACCAGCTTTTATTTTCTTTATATAATCACTATTTTACACTTTTGCAACAACTTTGTGAATAACTTCATATCTTGGACACTGTAGTAATTTATATTGGCTTACTAAAGAACTTAATACCAAGAAAGTCTGTTTTTCTAAACTAAATTTAGGAGCAATTAAAGGGGATAAAAATAAAGTATTGAAACTTGCCATCCATAGAACACTGCTGTATATTATGTGATCAGTATATTTAGTTCACTCCTCCTCTTCCTTCCTTTTCTTCCTCTTTTTATTTCCTTCTCATTTTTGTCTGTCTGTGTCAGCTTCACTGACTTTGTTCTTTTGTGAGGAATGACGCTCTTCTCTCAGCGTGTCCCTCCATCTTTTTTTTTTTCCTGGCAGCATTAGTGACACAGATGATAAAGGAAGAAAAATGATCTACGTCCTCTGCTGCTGCAGCCTTATTCATTCCAACTTGGTCGATAGTGCAGATCTGGCAATGCATTGTGGGAGTCCACTTTCAGACTTTTTTCCTCCTCTCTCTTCGAGATCCTCATGTTATACCATTTGTTCAGAACCAGATCTCTGTATGTATGTTTGTGTGCGAGGTCTTACTTCTCTGGACTGTCTTTGTATTTACAATATCATTTTTTGATTTGATTTCCATTTACTTTTTGCTTGTTTTTATCTGTAACATTGAAATGAATCTCAAGAAGCACCTCCAGGGACATTAAAATAAGCCTTTCCTGTAGTTTAAGCCACTCATTAAGTTCTAATCATTCAGAATTTCTCTGGTTAGTTGTGAATGTGTTGCATTGATACAGTAGATGGACATTGCTCTTGAATGAGCCTGGGGGCTCTGGCTTAGAGACAACAACCTCCTTCAGGGAGGTTGTTGGGCAAGGCCTCCCATCGCAAAGAAGCGATGCCATTGACGCCGTTTATCACCCTCGGTGACAGGATGCTCATACGCTGTTGTGGCTACCAGTTGTCCCGTGCCCATTCGTCACAGAGAACAAACGGCTCAGAGAGAGGAGGAGCTATTCATCACGGCAAAGCGCCATAGGACGATATCAGGAAATGTCAGGCTTCACTAGGTACCGGCCATGAATGAGGGTTGTTACTCTGGCTTCAACTTCTGGACTAGGAGAGTGATTTTATCATAAATTTAGCAATGCAAATTTATTTGAAAGAGCTTGGCAAATCAGATTGTGTCATTTTAACACTTAGCGCAATAACATGTAATCAACATAGTTGGGTTCAGAAGTTTGTATCTCCTCAAAAGTAAAACACATAAACACATAAGCTTTTTCATCAACATAACATTCAATGCGCATTCAGCTTGTACAATTCTTATTTTGTTTTATTATATTTATGTTTGTATTAGCTAGATGTAATTTATTAATAGTTTAGGATTAAGTTAGCATCCTAGCATATGTCATTTCAATGTAAGGAAATGCGAACCTGTAGGCCTGAACCTGACATAATAACAACCCACAATCCCGTTCAGTTTTCACAAATGTTCTTCCATGATCAGATGTAACAAAATAGTCAAATAATAAAAAAAAAGATGTTGTAAAAGTTTCATAATGTAAATAATGAAAATAATATACTGTAAAATACTGGAAATTGTACACTCGTCTTGTGGAAGGATCAGTAGATGGATGCACAGAATGAGTCAGCTGAGCTGAACAAGGCCCATCCATTGAAAATATCTGTTTGAATTAAGTTTTCAGCCCATTGTTAACAACACAGTTCAGCAACCAGGGACACGCTGCTAAAAAGCTATCAGCACACAAAGAGAAGACATGTCACACCACAGCAAAATATACATCACTGACTGACAATCAAACAGTTTACACAACTCAACTGGCTCCGACTTTATTTAAAAAATATATATTTTCCTATCATTGAAGGAAGATTTATGAGTGAACACCATATTTTGAATTGTTCCTCTTTATTCATGCAATTGTCAGAACATTGACCTGAGAAGAATTGCAAACGTACGTGTTCCTCCTGCCTATGATAAAGGATGACTAGTTTCCTCCACGGAATGTGAATATTTTGATTTGAATAAATAGTGGCTTTTCAGTGTCTGTCTAGATTTATTTGAGTGTTTGCTCATAACTAGGCTTGACACATCACTGAGCATGGGGATGACTTGAAATAATTTTTGTAATCCGATATAATGTTTAATACATAATTTGCTGTGTTTTGGTTCCTCTGCTGGAACATCTTTATCTGGAGTAACAATCAACATCTCGCTAATCGCTGCCTCGTTATACATAAACCTACCTAGACACCACAAAGGGCTCAGTCAGTCAGTGCGATCATTGTTCCCTCTAATTTTTCATTTCGATCACTGTGAGCAACTTTAGACGGGGTCATGACAGCGTCACATCCATCCAAGTTACATGGTTTATTAAAAGAATCAAATGACACCATTTACATTTCTGTTAGAATACTTTTAATTAAGTTCTTTAGCCAACTTACAACAGATTTTCTTTGGTGCGCAGCGCAGATTTTCAGCAATGCACAACTGTGCACGCGTGCAGCTTAGAGGGGACAGTAACCTAGACCAACCTAACCAAGAAAACCTAAACCAGCATTAAGATAAGAAATTCACAAATTATAACCCACCGTTGCTCTTTCCTTTACTCTCACTGTGGGGCTTTGAGAAACAACCTCCCCCGTAGCCTGTATGGTGGTGACATTTGGGTATTTCAGTGTCAACCGTGTTCACAAGCTCTCTTTTCCCTTAGGGACATTACAGACAAAATGTTTTCATTTGTTAATAAAAGGCCTTTACACTTATGAAAGTTTTTTTGATTCATATTTTTTGTAACCAGCTAAAGGTCAGTCCTCCAAAATTACAGTTAAGCATTAATATAATTCAGAGGTTCCTCATAAAACTGTTCAAGAAATACTAAATAGTATAGAAGATTGACATTAAATTTGGCTAACAAAGATATGCACATGCATTCACCTTTAGCAAAGGTTATTTTATATTTTAGTGAGTGAAGTATAATAAAGGTTTGAATTGTCAAAGCAGATACAGCAGCAGCATAGGAGAATTGTTAAATCATAAATTAAGTCATAGTGCATTTTTAACAAAATTATCCGTGATATTAATGTGTACCGTTCTTCAGAGGAGACATGCCCTTCACATGACGTCATTCAGGGGGAAGGTTGCTGGCTCATTTACGCACCTTCCGTGATGGATGATTTCACACATATGCACCGTAGTTCGTCTATCAGCTATTGACACTGACACGACCCTCGGAGGTTGCTTATAACGTGGCTCTCCGAGTGACGTTATATTATTAATGTCTGTCTAATGTTCGTGTGACTGACGTACCTGTACCACATTGTCGCGTGGTCTGAGGCAGTAAACTTGTCTTTTGGCATAGATGCGGTTCTGCTGGCGTTGAAACGGTTTTGATAAAACGGTGCAGAAATGAGTTTTTGGACGACCTACAAAGTCACGGAGTGTAACATTTATGCCCCAGAGAATCACCAAGCCAGAAGAATCATACACAATCACCAAGCCCGGAGAGACAATATTAATGGATCTTTTTCCGTGTGATGTAGTTCACACCCTCCTTACCTTCTGGTTCATGCTATAGGACATATTGAAGAAAGACCCATATTTTCCCTGAAAGCTATTCAATCTATCAGCTGCCACTTTGATATTGTTTTCAAAGAGAAAGGCCAAATCCAATTAATTTATTATGGCTGTTCCGTTCATCTGCACAGTTTTATCCAAACATCTCACAGACATTTTAAAGTAACTAAACAGCTGTGTGTGTGTGTGTGTGTGTGTGTGTGTGTGTGTGTGTGTGTGTGTGTGTGTGTGTGTGTGTGTGTGTGGGTGTAACAACACCTCCGATATTTCTAGTGTTATACTGAGGCACACTAACAAACCAAATATACATAATTTGTGCAATATACAGCACATTTTGCTACATGGACATGCGCACAAACAGAGGCCAAATTTAAACAACTGGACAAAATACCTGATGCTGTTTGTGATTTGCAACCTGCAACCTACAAGTCTGTTCTAAGACATGCAGGCCTTTTGTGTGCTCCCTCAGGTTTTTAATTTTTTGTATAGTGTTTTCTAATCCTGTTCTTGAATAACACTTTAGTTTTTATATTTATTTTTAATTGCTGAATTGTTGCTGCAAGTTGCTTCTCTTGATTTTGTTTATGCTGGCTCAGAATCTTAAAAAGGCTACCAAAAAAAAGAAAAACCTTATTAATTGCCTTAAAGTTTTGAAATATTTGATTTTATTTTATGCACATATGTAGCTCAAACAAAAGTTTGCCCTAGGTTTAAAAACATTCCATTGCTGTGAACGTGCCATATTTTAAAGCCATGCTATTTAGAATGGAATGGATCATTGGAACAGAGCTGATCACCTGCTTGCACTTAATTTACATCAAATTCTCTTGATATATCAAGTAAGGCAAATTAATGACACTGCATGTAATTATTAACTTAAGGGAAAGGATGACATCAATGTCACGTTACTTTTTCAATAGTACTTTCGTGGTTTCAGTTGCATTAAACTTCAGTTTTTCTACCTCCAAAGTCACTTTCGAAGTCCCATCGCTCACCTGAGTGGTCAATGTTGTGTTTACTCGATTTGCATCCGTGTGCTCACCTTTCACCCACCAGCTTTAACAAACATCTCCTATCCTTTCAAAATGGACGTTCGAAGCAACAAGTTACGTCCTGCCACAGACACCTGTAGTTAGGATCAGATTTGAACCTTTGATATATCAAATATAGTTATATCAAAGGTACATGGTACATGGTAAATCATACAACTGTGTTTACATTTTTCATTTATTTTGTCGTTGATTTAGCCGTAGTGAAACTGCTTAATTTCATCACTGAATTATTAATTTCCATTTATTGAACCATTTATTGAACTGCTGTTTGTATATTCACCATGTTTCGCTCACTGTGGAAAATAGTGATAGTGAGATTTTATGAGTTTGAAGTGTTGTGAAACTTGAAGGAATTTTTCACTGACATTATCTGGATGGTATTTTGGACTAAACCCAGATGCACATTTGAAGCCCATTTATCATCCATCCATTTTTACCTCCAAACAACTCGAAACTGTTTTTACTGTCACTGTCTATTAAAGGCATTTCCACGTTTGCCCTAAAGCAAAACTGTAGCCAATGTGATGTTAGAAATACTGACAAATCCACCTGGCCCAAAATAGTGAATTCACTGTGTTTGTCCTTAGTATATTGGGTCCAATTTTAATGAGATAAGATGTACAATAATTTATTACACCTTTGCTTTTTGATCAATTTTAGTTTGCTGCTGTATTACTCAGTAGCCTGATGTAACTCTGGCCTAGATGCACTTTTTCTTTTTTGGCCTTCCCCCCCCCAGAAAACACAAATGCTTGTGTGAATACACACTTTTGAACACACGCACACACACGACTGCTCACAACACCTTCACAGCAAACAGTTGCTTTGGCATTAAGAGGTTTGTTGGGCAAGTCCTATTTTGCAGTTCATACTTTGATCAGCATGACAGACAACAGCAGAAGTGGCAATTTAGTCACTGCCAGCGTCCATAGCCTAAGTTTAAATGACTTGAACTGTCAAACATGCTACGTTAGCTTTAGTCAGACTAAACTAACAAATCAACACAAAGGTAGTTCACACCATATAGAACAAATAAGATAAGATGAGACTTTATTGAGACCACAGTGGGGAAATTCTTTTGTTACAGCAACAATAGGAACATAAAAACAAGATTAAAAAACAGCAGTATTAACTTTGCAGACAAAGTATTAAAAAGCAAAGAATCTCATATCTGCATACATACATATTTAACAGATTAAAAAGATAATAGATGAATGTTCATTCATCTACACTCATACTTAAGGATGAAGAATGATTCCAATTTGGCCTGTGACAGCCATAATCCAAGACCCTTATCAAGACACATTTGATTCCATGTCAATCACCCGTGACAGAAATGCAGAACAAATATTAATTTTCTCATATCCGTAGACTTCTGTTGTGACTAATAGCAGTTGTCCGATATGTGTTATCCAGTGTCATCATCCCTGTTTTGACTCGTGACACAGAGCTTCTGCGAGCCCACTCTTCTTTTAAAAGTACTGAAACAAAATGTCTCTGTGATGAATTGGCAGTTTGTTCAGGTTGCCTCTGTGGTGTCCACCAATTGCATGCTGGGATCGGCTCCAACCATTTTTAATGATGTCCCTGTTTCATTTTAACAAGCCTTCATCAACCCCCACTTGCTATTTCCGGCAGGGAAATCCATCTTAAGTGCCGTTCCATTAGTTTGATAATTCGAGTGATGCTTCTGAGATCGACCTTTGGAGGAGGCAGGAGACGTCACGTGGACGTCTTGCCAAGGTTTCCTTTGGAACTTCTGCCATTTACTGAGCACGAATCATCTTGGGCAGAACAAGCCATTTATTGAGTTTATGATCCCTGTCTGAGCCAGGTCCCTGCTCTGCAAGTGGCTCTAAACTCACGGTCCCAGAGCAAAGTCAACGAGAGCATGTGATGGCAAACAGAAAGGGCATCCTGATTGCAAACAGTCATTATAAGAAATGGACAAAGACAGGAAGCTTCTCCCGTCCTTGCAGCGATGGAGCCGCATGCTGTGTTGTGATTTCCCAGCCATGGAGGGGAGCTGCTGGCTCCCAGATAGAAACAATCCGAGCACGCTCTGTGTTCCATCAAACAGCATCATGCTTCCTTTGGAAACAACAGCCATTTGTCAGTGCCACCATTGATTAGTTGTTCTCTACTAACAAACATTTTGCCCAGGGCCGAGTTTGTGTTTTGCTGCCGTGATAGTTTGGTTCGGAAAAAGAACTCTCGCTTTGGGTGTTCAAGCACATTTTAAGTGGTAGCCATTGTAGCGATGGCTCTTGCTGATGTATACTTATACGTTCCAACTCCAATTCAGAATATTTCACATGCAAGAGCACTTAGGTTCACACAGACATCTAATATGGGATGAAAAAATAAAGGGGGTTGCGCTGGTTGCGAATAGAACACCTGTGTAAAGAAGAACGTAGCTCTAAGAGATTTCCTTCTTAACCCTCAACCACTTTCTTTACAGCCTTTGTGCTCAGTCAAGGTTCAACCTGTAAATTATTAGCACATGTCCATATCAGCTGGTATTCTGTGCATCATCATTTTCACTGTCCACTCTCATGGTCACTGCTTCCTTCTGCCTCCACGTCTCATCTCTCTTTCCTCTGATTTCTTTCACCACACTATTGTCCTCTCTCTCTCTTTCATCTCCTCCTGCCTCCCCTCTCCAGGTTTAAATTTAGATGGGAGTTTCTCTGCACAGTATCCAGGCAACCTATCCCCCATATGTAAAAACCAGCAGTGCTCGCGGTTTCACTCATTTTCTTCCGCACTCTCTCGATTCTCCCAGCTCAGCTGTATGTGTTACCGTGTCTAACTGTGGCCTGGCCCCGAAATCCCCCAGCGTTATTTACCCCTGGAGTCACGAGCTGTGCTAACAGACAGAGAAAGACATGCAGTCACACTTTGGAGCAGCCTGGCTGCCTGCTAGGAGATTATGAAGATAGTCCTACCACCAGTCACTAAATTATTCACCTAACCAACAAATGCACTAGTTTACAGTCAACACACAAAAGACCAATACAAATTGGAGACAATTATGTGTGTGTGTGTGTGTGTGTGCAGCAGACAGGTGCTGGACGTATAAGTAGCAGTAGCAGCCCATCAATCAGTTAAATCCATCACTGAGCAATTTGGGCCCTAATTATTGAGCGGCTGCGTCTTACCTACCTAATTAGAGATAAAATACAATTTAAATTACAATTTCAGAACAATTTTAAGAGTATTTTTTATTATTTTATTTATTCCAGAGCTAAGCTGTAACCTCTTATATACAAATGGCTTCTGTCCCTAAATAATACAACGTACTTGTCTAATTTTTTTATTACTTACAGTCTTGTAAACTAACAAAAGGTCCTTTTATTTGCTCCGTTGTATGAATATACTGAGTGGTCCTCAGTATATGATTAAAGCTTAATTATGCAACTTAGTAATTAGCAGTAGCATAAGGTTTGAGAGGAATCAGTCTACTCTACCCAGCCCTTCCACTCATACTGTAACTGCAGGATGTTGGGGTCATGACACCACCACCTCCATATGTTTGTCATAAGCTACAGAAAAGAAATAGCTCCTAAAATGCTTTTAACTTCTTTTCATGAAGAAAGTAAACGAAAGGGCTTTGCTTCCCTTCAGGTGGTGTCCAGACCTCATCAAGCACTTTCATACTTTCATACGTCGTCAAGCAGAGTTTGAATGGTTGAGACTAGGCTACATTTGAATGTAGGACTCGTCCGTCTTAATAGAGGAAGAGTTTGTTCACCCCTGAGCCGATTTCCAGCGTTCTTCCCGAGGAGACGAGCCTCAGCACAGAGCAGTGGCCGACTGTGACCTTTATCAGCTCGGTGCGTGTGCCCATGATAGTGTGTGCACATTTATATGGACATTACACAGAATCATACAGAAATAGACAGAGGCCAGTCTGGGTGCACACACATACTCTCCCTGTCGACATCGACATTAGTGTCTACAACAAACCTTGTGTGTATCAGTCGAACTATTTTTGTTCCTTCCTTACTATATGCTTTATGATCTCTGTGTGTGCCATCATAGGCGATACTGTACAACTTATGTTGCTAAGGCAGAGCCACTGAGCTGAGCGATGATGCTTTAATACTGGCTGCCTTTTCTGCCCCAATAAACAGCCCAGTCTGTTGATGGACAACAGTCTTGCTGTCTCTCGTAGTGCCTGTAGTATTACAAACTGATACTGCACATTGACTTATGCAGTTGATGTCATCTACTTTTCAAACCACTGAGGCTTTCTCACTGACCGTAGTTACATTTATTTTCTTTTCATATTTCATTATGGTAGTCCAGTGTCTGCCTGTTTCTACATTGAGTTCTTTTTGCTGCAGTTTCATTTACTTTCATTAGGTTTATACAAAGAATGACCACGGATAGAAACACCAGCGTAATGATACAGTCTTATACAACAGCCCCATGAGCAGAGTTACAGTTATGTTCACATAAGGAGGTCTTGATTCCAGTCAGCGATCATTTTTCATGTTTTTTTTGCACAGGCGTGTCTTAATGAACAGCATTTACAAAACACAAGCACATATAATGCTGCTACACTGCATATACATTTACCTGATATTATTTTCCACTTCGCTTTACCGATCTGCTGCTCTCTGAAACCGTCACTCTCCGTTCCCTCCCTCCATCTCTCTCTCTCTGTCTCTCTCTCTCTCTGACTCTCTCTCTGTCTCTCTCTCTCTCTCTCTCTGTCTCTCTGTCTCTCTCTCTCTGTCTCTCTCTCTGTCTCTCTCTCTCTGTCTCTCTCTGTCTCTCTCTCTCTCTCTCCTCCTTCCTCTCTGATTATTCTCAACAGAGCATCTCTTGTGCGGAGGCTTATTTTTTTCTCCTTGCGAAACACTTTACCAGAACACGCTCCTTTCCTCTCTTGTTCTCTGTAATTCTCCCTCCCTTTCTTTCTGCCACCCTGTTTTTTGGAGTACTAGCAGTAATACCAGCAGCAGTTGAACAGCATCGCGGCTCCATCTAAACTAATGGAAACCAACTCTCCTGTTGCCATGTTCTGTCTCCTCCTCTCCTCCTCTGTTGCATGCTGATTTATTCAGTGATTCAAAGGAATTAACAGCCAGGCAGCCATCAGCCAGAACGCTATTGGGGGAGGCCAGTCGAAGAAAATCACTGAGCTGTTGAGTGACGCCGGTGGAGGTTTAATAAGGAACCGTGGGCCAGCTGAGGACTGATCTAAACCACGCAGACAGAAGGAAGATACTGCAGACAAGCTGAGTTTCCGTTGCATCAGGGTGGAAGCTGTTGAAGAGTTGGAGGTTTAACTGACTACGAACTGCTACGGCAGTTCGAAACGAAGAGGATGAGTGAAGGGAGTGAGCTGGACCCAGTGAGGGAATAGAGTGATCGTCTCTCTTTCATGTGAAATCTGACAACATCTACCGGCATGAGACTTAGCGTTTGCCACACTTCGCCTTCAGGGCTACTTCCACAATTCCTAATAGTCGCAGCACCAGCTAATAAAGTCTCAGTGCGGGTTCCTGCAGGCGGTGGTCACAGAAATCTGCGGGGCCACCCTGAACCTGACCCCGGCGCAGTGAGCTGCCGCTGAGGACCATGGTCCTGCCGTCGCTGCTCAAACTCCTCAACGTCTTCCTCCGCCAGTCAACCTTCGCCAAAGCCACCGACGCCAATCCCTGCTGTCGCACTTCCTGCTGCCCGGCTGCTCTAATGCCGCGCCCACCCGGCCTGACACTCTCTTGCCACCGAGGGTGGGAGGCAAGGGAGCACCCACAACATCTCACTGAAGGGAGAGAGGTGAGACAGAGAAAGGACAACTGAGGTGGCTGAGGAAAGTCTGAAGAAGTGAAGAGGGAGAGGATAAAGAGTAGGACTGAGTGTGTGTCTGTGCATTTATAAGATAGTTTGTAGAAGTGTGTGTGAAGCTACAATGATATTTAAAAAGCTTATGACTCTAACAAGGAATCAACAAAAGCAACATTTAGATTTGATTTCTTCAGACGTACAGGCAACCGAATAATTTCCATTTGGATACTTGAAATTAATTTCGAAAAAAGTTGTTCTATTTCCAATGAACTCATAGGAGTTAGTGCTAGGCACTAGAGAAGCAGAACTGTTGTCTCTGACTTTGAGTCAGGGCACAGCTTGAAGCCATTTCTGAAGAATTTATGGCCGTATGGAGTTATTGGACATTTTACATCAGTCTGAATGTTTTATGTCGTAGTTCGAGGCACATTTTTTTATATTTGTCACCAGAAAACAAAGCTAGACTCTGTTGCAGTGACCTTTTGAATTTTACACTTTATTCTCTGTGGTGGTGTAAATTTATTGGAGCTCACAGATAACAAGTGGAGGCAGCCCATCTGTCTAGTTTGTGGAAAAGTTAGACGGTAATACATTTCTAACCAAAACACAACCAGAGCATTTTAAAGTATTTTCCAAAGTTGCAAATGAGCAGTGCACGTCTGAAAGGAACGCCCAGATGTTACAGGAACATGTGATAGTTTGCTTGATATCAGCCCGTTCGTGCCTTCGTGTTGTTGTTTTACTCTGCGGCCTGCTGTGTCTCCAGGCTCAATGGAGTCGCTTTCTGTCATGTCAGATTAAGCAGCGTGACATCGAGGACTTAATAAAAAGTGAAGTCACTGCCCTACATCAAATCTTTCTAATAAAAGGAGTCATAATTTAACAGTGAAGTGAATTGACATCAACTAAGCTTTAATTTGTGCATAAATGCTGAAAGCAAATCTGGATTTATTAGTTTTTGCTGTGTAATGAACAGTGATCACAACACAATGAACAGTTTAGTGCATGTTAGAGGCTCGTTTTGAAGAGCGATCAACGTTCACAACACATTTATATTATTAAATACAAAACAATGTTCACAACGTGTTAAACACGTCAGTCGGTTGTTCTCTCACTGTCAATTTATAAATGAATGTTCCCCTCACTTTGACTTTTTAAGTCTTTACATGAGCAGAAGGAAATACATTACACCAAAGAATTAAAAAAAATGTCATTTCTTACATAGAAAGTTGAGTTGAATTCTACTGATTTGCTCTGGTCATGTTCACAGCCTGGCTACAGACCTGCTGTGATTACGAGTATTTGTCAGACTAAAGGTTGTTGTTCTGTCGCTGACCTCTGACAAATCTATACACACATAGACTTTCACCATAAACTATTCCATTTACATTAAGTCACACGATAATGTGTTTCCCTGCTCTTTGAGTGTATTTGAAGCCGCTGATAAAGCAGCATCCTGTTCTTCAGCCTGTTTTGAAAGAGTAAGTGAAGCTCGCTGACCAGCACAGTCTATGTTAGAGCCGCAAATAGAAAGACAAACAACAAATTGAGGTTAGATTTCCCTGTCTCCCCTTTCTCAAATATGTCCAGTAGTCATGGATCAACGGTCAAACGGGGCGCATTTTCACCCACTCTGCAGAGTATGTAGTCGTGATGCAGACTGGCTGTCAGATATCCAATTTTGGCTCAGTCTCTCTCACTTTCTCGCTTTCGCTCTCATTCTCTCTTCCTCCTACACGGCTTTCAGACAGTCTCTGTTTGACACCTGAAAGCACCCTTAGTTTTAAATGTAACTGCTGCCAGTGTTAAAAGTTATGCAAGAGTTTGGCAAAGTTAGACATAAGACAGCCGTGGATCCACACAACAGGAAATGTGTTTTTAAAACGATGAAAATGTCAATTCACACTCACACATGCGGTTGTACGTTATGTTTGACCGTACATGGGCGTCCTGTTTGGAGTGTCAGCAGGTATTAACACGACACTTGAATGCAAAGGCATTAATAAAACAGCCTTTAATGCTGCCAGACTGTTCAGGGAACAGCTCAGGGGACGGCTTCAAGCATTGGTTTCGCCTCACAGCAAAATAAAATGTTATATAATAAATGATATAGGGAAGAAAATCGTGGCACATTTTCTGTCCCAACGTTCTATGCGTGATTGTGCTGTGCTCTTCAGATTCCACCTTATATGGCTGATTCTGGATTACAGTTTGTGGGGAGATGGTAGGAGTGAGTGATTGCAGCAGCCACTCTGCCCCTGCTTCACACAGACAACACAACAATTACCGCCACTCCAGTTATAACAGGATCAGGATGCCGTAAGAGTGATCTCTCTACCAAATCATTTTGTTTCACAAAATATACTTGACATGTTTTCTGCAAGATGACTGAGAAGCTAATTCCAACCATTTCAAGTGCCCTAATTCCACAGCTTTTAGAAAGCAAGCGGTTCAAAATGAGCCTCTAAATGCAGCTCAAACAACAAGCACATCCATCACTTTACTTAACTGGAATCCTGAAATCGTCCTGCTGCTTGTATTGATCTACTTAGTTTTTTTTAGAATACTGAAAGGTATTGAAAAGTATGAAAAGCAACACACAAAGATGATGCCACAGACTGGAGAGACCAGACGCTCGTCTATGTTCAAATTAAGCTGTTTAACATTTTGCAAGAGCCCCACATTGAGAGCTAAACTAAATGACACGGACATACGAAAGCTAAAACCCTCTTACTGGACATTTGTGAGGGAACAGTCCATATATACTGTACAGACCCTGGTGAAATGAAACAAAGCCTAGAACATAAACTGTGCGGTTGAAAGGAATGAGAAGAGAGCGATGCTCGGACACAGAGGGAGAGTGAAGTGTAGCTGCAGTGTTCCCTGACTCCCACACATGTTGTACTGTACTTGCCTGAAGAGATTTGCAGCGGCACACTCTTCTCCCTGTCGGTCCAGGGTTTTGTGTGATTCTAGTTTTAGAATTATTTGGAGTACTGCAGTGTTACCCTTCAATCTGCCGTATGACTGAGGTGGGATAAATGCAACAAGCTGTGTACTGTATGGATGCTGGTTTGCTCTTATTTTTAGTTTGAATAGGATTATATATTTATTTCCTGACATTTTTATATTCTTAAATATTGTCTGTGTGCAGACTTTACCGGGAGCTTAGCCCCCGCCAAACTGAAGGTGTTGATAACGACAAGCAAAGCTTCAGGGAAAAAAATCACCCTGATATCTGCTCCGCATGCATTCCTGGCTCAGCTCGGCTTGGCTCAGCTTGGCTGGGATTAAGAAACCTACTGAAAAGACTTAATATGCACCCCGCCTCTGTCACCCAACTGTGAGAGAGCTGAATTTTGTGGTAAGAGGAGAAATAAAAGGGACGGCAGGGGAGAGGAGCAGGGGAACTGAGGGAAAGAGAGATGCTGATAAAGCAAAGATGCTACTGCGGTTATCACATTTATAGAAGTCGTATTTGAATTCACTCTAACGTGCATTCAGGGAACTTGATATACAGTATGTCACTGAACTAGACATGAACACCTTAACCAGCTGACTGTAAAACCATCTTTGTGATACTCTGTGGCACAGGGTTAGAAAGGAAGGTAGGATGAAGAAACCACAACAGAGGTCCGGTTGGTTTCTGAACCATCACTGCCAGTCCACAGCTGCTCACTGCATTCTCATGTAAATTTAGGTCATGTGGATTTCTGCTGGAACAGTTCCTCTCATCGCTCTTTCTCTTTCGATGAATTGAGTATTTTGACTTCCTGTATGCTGACTGATTAAGGACTGCGTAGGGTACAGTGTATGATCAGGTTTTCTTTTTTATTCTAAGATCCAAAGAAAGTGGAAAATGTGCAGTTAATCCTCTGATAAGACTGTGGTTGTCGCGTTCGCTGCCCTTTGACATAAAACAGTTAGCGATGCAGTGCTTGAAAATTTAAATAATGTGTGTGACAAATATTGAAACAATTCTTTCAGAAGCCGCCAAAAAGTAGCAGTAGTTTAAAAGTCGAACTCTACAGTAGATTTCTCACCACTAAAGATGATTCATCCCACAGTCTGTCATGTTTCTGCCACATTTAAAGTCAACCCTTGAATTCCATGTATGATTAAAAAGAAAACCTGCATCCTAATGACTTAAATACTGTAGCTCTATCTGGAAGTCTTTCTCTTCCAGAATGATTGAAGTGATGTTGTAAGTTAGAGAAATATAGAGTTGCATAAAAACACACTCCATGTTCCTAATGGATTCCGTCTTCCTGCTCTTTCTTGGCGGTGTGTGTAAATGTGTATTATAGAGGGATGAGACGATGGCATTCCTGCGAGAGAGACTTGTCAGTGAAAACTACAATGAATAAAGAAAGGTTTAAAAAATATATTTTTTGAATTTTAATTCAAACACAATACATTAGAATAAAACATATATTAATAAAATAGCTTTGGTAATCTAAAGCAGCACCTTTTTTTGCAAATGTATGAAATAAATCCATACGTCGGCCTTTTCCTAAAAAAGTTTCTTCCACTTAACTTTGAAACAGAAGACGGTAGCTTCAGACTTCACACTTAGTGTCTCGGCCAACCATAACTTTCCAGGTGCTGTGCGATGCTTATCAGCTGGACCTTTTATCGAGCCAACAGACTCGGGGATGTTGGACATTTAAGTCAGGGAACGTTAGTGTTCACTAACATGTATTTTGTCATGGGGGGACGGGGGGTGTGCAAGTCATTTCTTTTTTAACACAATAACACCCGTTCATGTGTATGTACATTCATGTAACAATGGCTCAGCGACATCCCAGTGTTTTTGCCAGTGACTTGGATAAAAATCTGTGAATTAGAACAATGGGCGGTTAGACAGAGAGTTTAGAACCAAAGGAACCACGGCACCATCTTGTTGTCTGTCTACTAGGTACAGATTAAGGAACCCAGTAAGTCAGTGAGTCATAACTTTAGAAAACAGCTCATGTGTGTAGGATCTGGATATTGGAAGGGAGGGTGACAAAGGTGGTTTAATTTTGTAATCAAGCATTTTTTGTGAAGACACACGTGATTATTGAAAGCCTAATATTTTTACATTTATGAAACATGTTTGGAAGGGCTCTTAATGCAGTGACCCCCCCACACAGAGATTCAACTGAAAACTCAAGTGTTGTTCCGCTCTTTAAATCTGACCACGTTTGTCTGTTATTAAATTATGTAAATAAGAATTTACGTAGGCTACAAAGTTTCCCTAATCATAACGTAACTGTGCCATTTATGCAGCCACATGGTGACAAGGTTGAGGTGGTTTCACCCTAGATGTGTCGCTGCTTTAGCACAGGGTTGATGGAGTCAGAACCATTCCGGGTCACATACTGCGTCACCCTGTGTGTTCGGTCTGAGAGTGACACATGCCTGAGACACTGCCAGCTTCTTAACTTTATTACTTGCATGTGTATGAGCACATCTGATCACATGTAGCTCCTTTAAACAGCTGTTGCTCTGCAGTAGGTCCATTCACTTTGTGTTGTACATTTGTGCGGGACGTAAAATGACTTTAAAATGTTTTCACAGAAAACCTGGATAATTGTGCAGCATGTCTCCCAGAATGATGGAGAGGCATCTCTCGTGGATAATTGCTCTCTTTTGGAAAGATGAAATCCCTGATCGGTTCTTGTTGCAGTTTTTGGACCTAGGGCCACTAAATCTCTGATATAATAACATATGCAAGAAGTTTCACTATTTAAAACTTTAGGCTGAGAATCTTCTCTGAAAACTCAAAAGTGTCCTAGTGCCATAAATGAAGTGCATGTCCAGCTGTGTGTGTGTGTGTGTGTGTGTGTGTGTGTGTGTGTGTGTGTGTGTGTGTGTGTGTGTGTGTGTGTGTGTGTGTGTGTGTGTGTGTGATGTGCACAGACCGTATGTCAGCAGCCCCACAGCACTTCCTTGTGCAGTGTTGCATTTTATTGCTGCATTTCTATTTCAGCCCCTTCTCTGCTAGAGGATAGGATAGATGAACACATGAAGAAGGAAGGAGAAATGAATTTAGAGAAAGATCAAGACAAACACTCCGAAAGGATAAAAACTGAGCCGGAGATAGAGCAACATAGAGAGAAGAAGATAGCAAGAGAGGGAGAAACCAAATGCTGATGGTGCTGATGAATATTGTAAGAGAAGCCTGTGATGAGGAGGAGGAAGAGAAGGAGACACAAACGGGGTTGAGGAAATATGGTCTTTTTCGTGTCTTAATGGTAACTGTCAAAGCTGGAGAGATAAAGGCCAGGAAGCAGTTGTGGCTTCAAACTGATAATGCATAATCATAATGAGGCAAAACCATAAGCATGAAAACAACATACAGCATGTTTGTACACATGCACTTACATGCACACAAAGCTTGGTTTGTAGAACGTGGTCAAAAAATATAATGTTGCACAAACAAGGTTTATTCATCGGCCAGGGTGCAATAAAAGTTCTGTAAATGTAACTTTAAATGTAACTGTAATAGTCCGACATGATGTACTGTAATATGTAACATAATGTCACAGTTTGCAAGATGCTCTTTATTTAGGAAATTTACACTCCAGCAAAACTGATATTCTCTTATAATCTTGTAAAACAGAAGAATGTTGTTCCAAAGTACAAACCAGGCCATGTGTTGTTTATTCATTTTACATTGCTGCCTTGGATATGTGCAGTTATGTCCCACAACATTTCACTTCTGTAGTTACAGCTGGGAAAATTCATGGTTTGTTCAGAATCATTAGAACCTCTGGCTCTTGAGATTTGATAAGGTTTCAGCAGCAAATGGACCCAAGCCTGAGTGTGTTTTTATCTAAAAAGGAAAAGAGCGGCGCTGCTTCGGCCGAGGGGATTTAAAAACTGAATCCGGAGCTGCGCTTATGGGCAATGAATGAGCAGCTTTGTGAAAAAACAGCGACTAGAAAAATAAGCAAATTATTTATGCTCTGAAATTATTTTTTCCTTTTAAACATTCATGTTGTTTATTTGGTACTTCATCTGGCAACATGAAAAATAAAGTAGATGCATTGCAGATGTAGTGAAAAAGAGCCAGCGTGGATTTGCTTTAATCACTGTAATGGCACGTTACACACAGTCGTCCTAAAAACCTTCAGACTCATACTTTTACTTTTCATAGCTTGCACACTCACACATTTCTATTCAGTAAGTTGGTCTCAATTTCAAACCCTGGTGAGACTGTTGGTGGTTTAACAGCAATGAATTAAATCAAATTGTTTATATATATATAAATATTTTCTTTTATTAGAAAGAGAGAGAGAGAGAGCGGACCGGTATTCTTTCAATTCTGCATCCTCCAAACAGCAGCTGACTCTGTCCACTGACTCTGCAGCACTATCCAATAATATCACACGAGTCTTTTTTGCTGGAAGAAAAAGCCACTGGGCAATGTCAAAACCTCATGCACTTGTGTGCATACGCAAGCCTGTGCTGCAGTGTGTGTGTGTGTGTGTGTGTGTGTGTTTTAGTGATGAAAAAAGTCCGCCAGCACTTTATTTGAAATGAAAGTGTTAGAGTAAGGTTGATAAAAGGTTCGAATGGGATTTAAACATTTAGCTGACAGGCTCAAACTCCAGGTGACGGGAGGGAGATGCAGGAACGGATGTGTGTGAATGTGCATGTGGCTGCTTGTGTCCATGTACATGGAATGTGTGTCTTTACGTTTTATATTACCATAAATCTCCAATCCAAATTATGTACATCTGGCTGTAAAATGTGTTGGTGGTAAACACACTGGAAGCCAAGATTTGCTTCCACATATCATGCGGAATACAGACTGATGTACAAATGTGCTGTCGGAGCATTTCCACCCGCTGAGTCTGACACTGAACACCTGTCATCCGTCCTCTCAGACAGGCCTGCGTCTCCTCTGCAACCTGTTTGATGTACATGCTTCTTCCTGTTTGGAGTTCTGCCTAAAAATCCGTGACTAGTGCCTACATGTGCACTGTATGTGTGTATAAGTCCTGCAGAGATGAGCTTTGTTGTTTGAACATCATGTCTGTAAAAAATACATTTTTCTATTTATTAGTAGATTTCTTTTTTTTTCTTTTTGCATTGAGCCAAAAAAACCCCCAAATATTTCAAGATCATTTCTCTTGAAAACATTTTGTGCTTGTCTATGGTTGTTAGGTCAATTGAGTCAGGGGCTACACACACACCTTAAATAAAATACCTGTTTTGATATTGTATTGTCAAATGGGTTTTAAAGAGATGAGAAATTTCTTCCAAAATTATCCCAATCTACTGTTTCTACTGGTTTCACAAGAAACTGAAGCCTCTTAAATGTTCATGTTCTTCTCTGCTGTTGTTTGAACATTGAAAGGAAGGAAAGCCTCCTTCTGGTATTGAGTATGACAGTTTTGTTTGACTGTACATAAAATATTAAGCAGTTTCTCGTTGGGAAATATTGACTGTGTTTGCCGAGACTTTGAGGAACATCAAAGAATTGTACTGCAGAGAACAGCAAATACGAAGCTGGTACTTTTGAGAAACACATTTTTGTCTATGCTAAGCCACAGACATTTTAATAAGTATTTTTCTGAAAGCTTTTAAGACTCCTCTGTCTTGTCTTCGTTATTAAACATCTCACCGTTGAAATAGGCAGCGTTTGAACACATGAATGATGAACAACGCAACACACGCCAGCAGGTTTTCGCTGCATAGAGAGTGACTTCTCAACGGCCAGTTTTGTCATTTACAGTTTGAGAATTTCAAGAAAGAAAGAGTGAAAATGCAGCTTGTGGGAGAGATGAGCAGAATGAGCAGAGTATTTTCGTGTTGTGGTGGTGCTCAGCTCTAAGTTGGCAAAGCATCACTGAGTTTCCACAGATATCCAAATGTTCTGCTTTTATAAGCACTAACATTTGCTATTTAAAAACTGTGTGTGTGTGTGTGTGTGTGTGTGTGTGTCACTGAGACCATCCTCTGCAGGCCTACAGATTTCTTTCATCGCTCTTCTGTCAATTTCATCAACTTCCTTTTCAATCCTTTTCTCACATTTTTGGCAGTTTCTCGATCCTTCTCTGTCTCGCCTGCTAGTTTTCTTTCACACACTTCTCTCTCTTTTGTCAAGCTTTGCAGGTCCCTCTCTCATTCACTCTGTCCTCTTTCCTCATCTATTATTTCCTCCACCTCTTTGTTTCGTTCTGTAAATCCATCATATGTAAAAGTGAGGCAGGGATCTAGAAACATGTTGTCTGTGGGACGTATTAGATGACTAGATTGTGAACATCGAGTGTAATTTGTGTGATGCAAATACAGTATCTGACAAAGGAGGGAAAGCTGAAAAACACCTGATAGTCTTTCCCTTAAACGGTGGGGTACCGCTGCTGAAACTTCACGAGGTTCTTCAGTGTTCCCAGTAAAATGATCTGTCAGTTTAAACCACAGACATTTGAGGTTCTTCACAGTGACTCCACAGCTCCTCACCTGCACGTTAGAATGCAGCTTAAAGGACGCCCTCACTCATTTTGAATTTGCTTCTTTTGGTTCTAGTTTGAGTAGTTCATTTTAATAAACGCCAATAAACTTCCCTTTCAGACATGCAATGGACGTTTGACATTATCCTGGACGTTTTTACAGGGGAAAATGTCTGTGTAAGATGCTGCTTCAGCAATGTGATAATTATTGCTTGAAGGTTAGGGTTTAAAGGATTAAAGTTATGCCCATCCAGTATAACTTTGGGAACCCGCCTCATGCCCTCCAACAGTGGTCCTCGTGTTGTTTCATTATAATAGTGGTCCCTGAGTATTTTCTCCACTTCCAACACATTCTCATTCTGGGATGTGAGTGTGTGTTTTGGTGGGCTAGCACTTTAACTAGCCCACCTCTCCTGTGGCTGACACAACACCACACAAAGTTCAAGGCTTTTCATAGAACACACACTTCCAACGACTCTTTGAGCTGATTGAAAATTGCCTCAGTCTTCCGCTCCTTTGCACTAAATTGGAACAAAGAGCCAAGTGAAAGGTGGTAATTTATTTCTTGATAAATAAATCACTATAACTGAGCTCAGAGGAGTTTTTTCTTTCCTTATGCTACATTTTTATACATTTTACATTCATGTACTCCAACATGTAAACTATACAAGAAAACACACCTCTACACATCTCTACCAGACAGATGGACGGTGTGTGTTTCCTTCAGCTGCCATTAAGCTCATAACATGCAATATTTTTTATCTGCTCCCCTTTGAGAACCCAACATTTCCTATATAGGCAGGATGTCAAGTTTGACAAAAGTGGCTGTGTCACCAAAGAGCTAAATTCAAAGGGGCTGTTGGGTCGTCCGCTCCCAACGAGGGTCGACAGATGTTGTTTGATCGATGTCCTGATCAGACGCAACAATGAAGGTTCTAAAGCGAAGCTCGCAGTAGGAAGTGCTGTCAGTTGTCTGTGTCCCAACTTTGTTTTGTACAGTATGTTTCACATACTGATGCATTCAGTTCCCTGGACTAAGACTTTAACATTTTACAATAATCGTTTTTATTATTCATTTAAAGGCTAGAAATTAACTTTGGCAAACTTACACCTGACCCAAACCCTGTGTCTCACATGCTGTGCAGGCAAATCCGTTGAGTAAATGCTTGAAGATTTCACTGAAGACACTGCTGTCTGCCGGACTGGGGATTCCACTCTCCGCACCAGCAGCAGGAAGAAACGACGTGTTGTGGGCGTAGTGAGAGAAGCATATTGTGCCGACAGCACAGGCGGCCAGTTCTCCCTAAGTCCTCACCTTCCAGTGCCGTCCTCAAATACCACTCGGCCCTACTGGCGCTTGAATGTGTCTTACCATCTGCACTTTTAAGCGTCCCCGTGGCGATGTTTTGTAGCTTTACACAGATGGCTAAAAATATCCTGCAGGATGCCCCAGGAGAGGATGCACAGCTGATACTGTATGGGCACTTGACTTAACAGTAGCGGTGTGTGGTTGTCAGTGCACACACGCATGTGCCAGCTCATACATGTAAACTTATGTTTCTGTCTTCCTGTGTGGACACAGATGTTCCCAGGCCCCATGGTAACTAGTGTTTGTGTGACATTGACCCTTAAAATGCCTGAAATCACAGATTAGAGGAGAGTCAAGTCAAAAAGGAATCTGAAGTTGACATGTTAATAAGGCTAAACCATAAAAAACATACAACTACTAATATGAAGTTGTTTGTCCACTGTAAAGCCTCCAGCCATGTTTTACAGTTTGAGAACGATTATTTGAACTAAAAATATGACAAACAGATCTGGAAAGTAATAGATGGAGTTTCTCACAGATGCAAACACTACAGTACAGCAAGATCCTTTTATAGTGGGATACTATCTTTTATTACTCATAAGCACATCAATAAAATCCTCCATGGGACAAGTAATAAGGCAATGGATAGTGGGAGAGAAAAAGCTAAAGTGAGAAGGTTAGGGGTTAGTTACCCAGCTCTTCAAGAAGGAGAAGAAAGGAGGTGGAGGCACGTGACTGTGGAGAAAGAGGAGGAGGTGGAAGGTGGAGACAAGATAGTAGCTCAATCACCAGCATTCTCGCTATGGGACCATTGAATATGAAAATTCCACTTTATTTAAGCTTATAGTACCATTATACCCCTAGAAACTGTGAAGTTGGGATAAAAACGGTTTCTATTTGTGGCTTATGTTGCTAGAAACACCTTTAAATATCAAATTTGTCTTACTGTTTTGCTTGAAATCTTCTAATGTATTAAAAATTGGACAATCTATAACTCTTAAATGTTTTATGGCTCCTTACTAACTTGCATACTGATTTTTGTGATGCTCCTAGTACAATGTTTAGCTACCTGCAATTTTTTGAGACTATGTCCGAGGGCTCTGGGCTAAAGTGGATTACAGGAACTTAGAAGATCTTCCTCAAAATCCGATCCAAGTTATGCATTTGACAACATGGCAGCAATATTTGCAAACTGTTTTTCTATCACATTTCTCCATGTAGTGGTTTGCTGGTGCATACATCCACGGAGAAGGCCGTGAGTGTGAGTGTGAGCCCACAGCGCTGAAAGTCTGTCAGAACCCGGCTTGGATTTGTCACTTTTTTTCTGCAGTGATTCTGTTAAGGGGAGGCACATCGCACGGTGTGCTAGAGCTTCTTTGTACTGGATTCATTCCTGCTCACATCCGGAGTGAGTGCAGGGCAGACAGCGGAATACATTACTGCAAGGAAAGCTGCTTAGGCTGCAGCGTAAAACCCCCGATTTTATGTGTGTTTATGTGTGACATGAAAGAAAGAGGAAAAGGATATGTGCGCATGTTTCTAAGTATGCGTTTGGAATATGCTTCTATGCAGTTCCTTTTCAGCTGCCACTCCTTATTAGCGTTTGAGCCCTCATGCCAGTACTACTGGCACAGAGGAACAGAAGATGTGAGTGGAATCAACTCTGCAAGTTGTGTGTGCGTATGGCTTCACGTATGTCCTATGGATTTTTGTGTGTGTGCGTGAATAATCTGAAGTTTGACGGTTCTGGTCGTCTTTAGTACACGTTGGCTCTGTGGTTCCCAATTACAAATGTTCTTGCGACTGATTAAAAGGATTCCTGTCGATTCTTCTTTGTTCTTGCTCTTGCCTCTGTCGTTCTGTGTTTCATTTTTAATATTTAATATTTCTCTCTCTCGACCCAGGTGCTGTCATTGGGAGCAGATGTGTTGCCAGAGTACAAGCTCCAGGCCCCTCGCATCCACAAGTGGACAGTGTTGCACTACAGCCCCTTCAAAGCGGTGTGGGACTGGCTCATCCTGCTGCTGGTCATCTACACGGCCATCCTGACTCCCTACTCAGCTGCTTTCCTCCTCAATGACCAGGTGGGGGCTCAGTGGAAGATCTCAACATTTCTCATGTCTGAACATGTGATTTTTACAACTTGGAGTGAAGTTCTTTGTGCCTCATTTTTTATTTTGTGGCAGCAACATATCTCAAAGAAGCTGGGACAGAGTAATGTCAATGATCCCATTTTCATTTAATAAGACGAGGAGTAAAATGTTTCCCATTCTTGCTTGTTAAAGCCATTTGACTGCTCTGTAATTCAGGGCCTCCCTTATCGTCATTTATCAGGCCACAGCCACGCTGTTGTCATACGTACGAAACGTGGTTTAGCATTGTGATGCTGAAACAAACAAGAAGGCTTCATCTGAATGGCAGGACATGTTGCACTGAAACCTGAATACAGCTGGGTGCAAAAGTTTGCCTTCCCCTATTTTGAAATGGAAAAATGATAAACAAAGTGTATGTACAGGTTCCTCCTCATCCACATTTGGTCATGTCAGCTTGATGACATTTATTTTTGAAATGTTCCACTTTACTTTAATGTTCCACAAACTTTTTTTCTTCAACATAATATTGCACATCCATCTTTGCACCTGTATAATATTTATATTTTGTGTTACTAAAAGTTTTTTTAGACACTCCTTGAGTATTTTTGTTACTTCTAATAATAAAAGAACATTTGTACTAGCTGAGATGCATGTTATTATAGTTAATAGTATAATAATAGTTATGTTTGCATCCCCTTCCACTGAAATAGCATTGTAATCTTTTGCACCCAACTGTATGTTATATTATAACATTAATATAATAATAATACCCCCCCCCACTCCAGCATCACCGTTTTATGGTTTACTGTTAACAAGTCTTAGATACATAATTGTAAAACTGTTCACATTATTGAAGAGACACACATATTCATCGCGCTGCTCTCAGGTTTATCATAGGTTGAGGAAGAGGAGCGACAGTGTCGTGTGTCAGACGCCTGAAACCTGTCGCCTGACAAAGTGACACTGTGATGCTGAGGCAGTGCTTCACTCTGGCTCAGTGACATGGACGTCAGGAGCTGGAGCTGAGGACGTGGTGGAAAACATCATACTGAGGACTTTGTTGATGATACGAACTGATGGAAACTATGACAAGTACTGACAAAAGATGATGCCCATTAAATGATTTTACTACGGCCAAACTGTATCCACAAAACAAACAAACCAACCAAAAAAACCCCCCCCCCACGTCGCGCCCTCTGTCCTTTTGTGCCCTTTGCCATGAACCAGCCTTGTAAAAACGTTTCACAGCGTTTTACACCATTTTTCATACAGCGTACGAATAAGTGAAGTCATATTACACACTGCTTCGCCAGAAAAACCAGGGGATTTCACATGTGTCATAGATGCCCCAGCTGGATTGTCCCTGAGCTAAAAAAAGGCCCATATATAAAAATGCTGCCACGTTAAGACTGAATAACTTTAGAAAGTGCAGGATATTACACCACTGTAAATGACACGAACCATTATTGGGAGTTTAAACCCAACGTCCTCTTTGATGACTTTCATCTAACACACGCAAAGTAATTGACTGAATAACTTTACTGTGCTGTCAAGAGCTAAGAGGATTCAACTTGGTCCTCGAAGCCTGACAGACATAAAGGGGCATCACAGCTAGTTTCTAGGTAGCTAAAAGACACATTTACATGTTTCTGTGTGGGCGTTGTAGCGACGTTGCGTGTCGCTCATTTGCAGACATTGCATACTGCCATCAACAACAAAATCCTAAAACCCAAATTGTCTTATTTTTCATCTGGGTTCTTTTGTGAGAGCTGTTGCCTGTTCTGGCCTGTGCTGCTCTGCTATGTCCGAGTAGGTTGCCAGGCGTGTGATGAATTCCAAGTCAAATCTTTTATCAGTGTTGCTCATGCAAGTCTTAAAACTGTGACTTCAGTCCCACCTGAGTCAAGTCATTTAAGTTGAGTCCACAAGCCGTTGTTTTGACCTCTCAGGTCTTTGGTAGATATGATTTGTGTGACTGATAAATAAGGAAAAGTTATTCACGGAGGTTTTCCAAAGCACTCAAAAGTCAGATAATAATTAGGGCTTTTTAGGATATAAATAAAATTAGTATGAGCCTCAGCTACTTTTATTGTTAAGGTACAGTAGATTCTCCAAATACTTGACCTGCTGAATTCCTGTTTCGTTTTGTCTGCAAATGTAGGAATTACTGAGTCTTGAAACACGGGATGTCTGTCCATTTGAAAGAGCCAGTCACACAGAACGGAGCAGTAAATAATAATGATCTTCTCCTGTTTTTCATTTCACTCATCTCTCTCCCCCTACGTCTCCTGTCCTCACCTCACCTTCCTCACAGGAAGAGGCAGCCATGCAGCGTTGTGGTTACTCTTGCTCTCCTCTCAACGTGGTGGACCTTATAGTGGATATCATGTTCATTATCGACATCCTCATCAATTTCAGGTCTGACCTTAAAGACATGACGAGATTTGCAATATGAATAATAGTAGCTGTGTTAGCAGAAGAGACTCTGGTAACATCATAACTACATTAGCAGCAGCTTTGGTCACGCTGTCAGTGGTTGCGTCATCATTACCAACACTCTTTCTTTCAGGACGACATATGTAAACACTAACGATGAAGTGGTGAGCCACCCGGTGCGTATCGCTGTCCACTACTTCAAAGGCTGGTTCCTCATTGACATGGTGGCTGCTATTCCCTTTGACCTGCTCATCTACCGCAATGGAGAGGAGGTATGTTTGTACACTGTACAGAAGGAATGAAGCCAGAGGCACAAGGCAAAACACGCTGTAGTAGGATGGGGAGATTAGGAGAACGAGAGAGAAATGTTGTTCCATCATATCCGCAGTCTCCAATGGAATAAAGAGAAATTAAACTGAGAGAGAGATACACAGAAGGAAGAGGAGGGAGAGGGAGACAGAGCGGCTGAGGTACGGGGATGAAGAGGAAGATTGAGAGGCAGAGGTGCTTTAGCTTTTTTGTTTCGTAAATGTCTCCATTGGGAAATGGATTTGCAGTCGGCCGTGGTGGTGTATGAGAATAAAAGATCTCCCCGCGTGTCCTGCAGTGCAGTGCACACACTGCTAACGAGGCAACGAGGAAATGAAGTACAGTGTAGTTTAGGAAATAAAACCAAACAAAATACTTGATCTTGTCATTTATGGAGAAAAATGGGGCAACAGAGCGTGAAATCACGGCCTATAGAACAGACACTATTGGGTTATGGGGCTGTTTGCATGCTATGAACACTACTGTTTTCTCTCAACTCTGAAATGTATGAGGCCACTGCTGTAGATAGACAGTGTCTTTCACACTGGAGGCAGTAGATCGTTCAGCAGTAGATCTTCTTTTGGCCTTTTGTGCAGATAACTGACCAGATTCTGTAAATATTTAATGATGTTATGAACCACAGATGTTGAAATCCCAACAGTTTGAAATGTTGTTAAGTTGTTGAACCTTACCCGTCCTACTTTGTGATCAGATATGGTTTTTAAGTTGTCTCGCTAACATCATGCAGTTATTTAAATTTTACACATTACCTCTCAATGAGGCAAAGAGACAATATGCAACTGCCGTCACAAACTGAGTAGTACTCCCTGTGACTACACCGCACAACATCTTGAATAAAATGAGTAGATACCACACTAACACACAATGAAGTGCGGTTGCGGCTACTACAGTTATTAAAGAGAACCTGGCGACTGAGGTTCTATGCTTCAGTGAGCAATTGAAGTAATACATGTCGGTGGAGAACCTTGACAAGGTTGGCGTCTGGAGGAAGAAGTGGGAGTGGGAGTAGAGGAAGGAGGACGGTTGTTGGAGTTCTCAATGAGAATATAACCACTGAATGAGTTCAGACAGCAGCCCTCTGAGGGTAGTTCCACTGGCAGAACCAGTGATCTCTGAAATCATCTATACGTAATGGGATGGATGTAGTAAAAAAAAAAATGTTATTTATTGTGATTAAGCCACACACTAAGCCAAAAAGATGATGACTGTGGAATCTCCCCAACTTTCAATTACTGCCTAGGAGAAGCTTTGCCAAGGTTTGTTCATTGATGCTGTCTGGGAGAGGCCAGCGAGCCAAGAAAGTGGAGATTTTCCTCAGCAAACAACTATTATTTACTGAGAGGACACGCACACAGAGCAGGGCTCGGCTGTCTGCCAGCGCAGTCACGGGCCCGTTATTTGTTGTACGGACATGGGGTCAGCCGAATACAAGCAGAAAGGAAAAAGAAATAGACGGCCCGGAATAATGAATGGGAGTCAGCTTTTACTACCTCTACAACAACGAATCACGTCGGGACAAGGCCACGGCGGCAGGGCAACAGTAGGCGGGAACAATGAGGCGATATCAGAGCCGAGCTACTTTGTTTCCTGCCGTGCTTTACAACACCTCATCTCTGCGTGTCTTTGTCTCTCCCCCTCCAACAGACCACTACTCTGATTGGTCTGTTGAAAACTGCTCGTCTGCTGCGATTAGTGCGTGTGGCCAGAAAGCTGGATCGCTATTCGGAGTACGGTGCTGCCGTCCTCTTCCTCCTCATGTGCACCTTCGCCCTCATCGCTCATTGGCTGGCCTGCATCTGGTACAGTGCTTATGTCTAAAGCTTTCTGATGACTGTGGATGAAATTCACACAGGAATAATCCCGTTTCTGTTTTAGGGGGTGTAACGATTCTGAAACTGAGACCAAAATTGCAATTTAAACATCCACAGTCTCATGCTGCACATCAAGAAGACAGAACCACGACTCCGTTCACCCAATCCCACCGAGATGCTGTCACTCTATTGCTGATGTCCTCACATATAGTGTCCTAGAAATGTGCCTTTGTGCTCAGACATGTAGAAATCAGCAATGTGTCTATGTAGAAGGTAACATGAGTTGTCACAGCAGGTCACGGGATGAACTGCCAGGCGTTCAGGGACAGGACTGAGTGTAGGCCAAAATGTAGGCGATTAAAAACAGAAATGAAACTCAACTGAAAGTGGATGTAGAGAATCGTTTCACCCCTGATCTGAGTGAATGTGTTAAAGCACAAAACTCTAGTCAGCAGCATATCATGACATAGTAGCATATCATGAAGTTCTACTTTTTTCTAAATTTAATTGGGTTTTTTTTTGGGCAAAACAAATATGAACTGTGGTTGATAATCAATAAAATCTTTTCAAACGTGTTTGTCAGCTTAGTGTAGCAAGTGTTTCCATATAATCACAGACACCAATAAGCATGTACAGTATAAGCAGATTGTAACTGTTGTCATATCCTCCCTAGGTATGCTATTGGAAACGTTGAGAAAAATGGTTCTATTGGCTGGCTCCACACACTGGGGGACCAACTGGGAAAACACTACAACGATTCCATCCCAGGTACTAAAAGGTTTAGAGCAAATACTGGTTACAAACACAGATTTGTGTCGATGCAGTTTAATACAAAATGTATATTTAAAGTAAATAGAATAAATCAGGGAGTGTCATTTTCGGATCTTCTGTCGCCTCTTTAAACTCCAGGTTCAGGACCCTCCATCAAAGACAAGTATGTCACAGCTCTGTACTTCACCTTCAGCAGCCTGACCAGTGTGGGATTTGGAAATGTCTCCCCAAACACCAACTCTGAGAAGATCTTCTCTATTTGTGTCATGCTCATAGGATGTAAGTACATGTATGAGGGTATGTTTAATGGCTTCAATCCCTGCGCAAAGCAAAGTGCCGTATCCAAAAACAGACAGGAAATGAGCGTACACACAGCAACACCAGCAGCTTAAAGCTACAGTTACCCAACAGACGCCCAACAGACCCAATGGTCAACGATTAAAAGTTGTGTACATTTGATAGAAAGAGTGTTACTGGAGTTGATGTCAAATTTAGTTGATGTGACTGAATTTCAATTAGAGTAGATACTTTTACCACACAACCATTTCTTATTCGACGTACAGGACTTATCCTATAGTTAGAGCTACTGGACAGAGTCATAAATCATGTTTCACTCAGAAAAAATAGCACCTAATGATAATTTTGTTAAATCCATCAGCAGGGACTGTAATATCCTCCCAGTACTTATCAGTTCAACTTCCTTCCTTCAGAGTAATTACCTCTGCAGGTTGGCAAAGCTCTGGATCGCACTCATGAGGCAGGCCACAAAATTACAAAATGAAAGACCTGGACTGTTCTCAGGCTAAACTAAAAAGTGAGGATAAATGCACTTAGTGTTTTGTGTTGTGCTTTGAAAATGGTGATTAAATGTTGAAATCAGTGTTGTGTTTCCTATACAGGCATAACATTATGACCGCCTGTGCCATGAATTCTACTTTTACCAGGTTATAATTTCTCAGTTTTTAGGTTGAAACTGTCAGAAAGGTGATAATTCTAGAAGAAGAGGCGGTTCTAATCTTTGGGCTACCTCTTCTTGTAATGCTCTCCCCTTAAACAAGGCCAAACTCAGATACTTGAAGACACTTACCAAGGCTGCTTCTCTTAAAACTTTAAAATGGCTGAAGGCTTGTAACATCTGTAATCCAGTTTAAACGTGGGCGAGTCCGAAAGTTCACTGTGACATGACAATGAGCATTAAGACAATGGATTCAAACAGGGTAAAAGATCAGTGATGACTTTTGTGACACACGTGCAAATATCTACACAGGCGCTCACACACGTTGCAGTTTCTGTGGATGATGTAGACAGTGATGGGAGCTGACAGAGGTGAAGAGGTTAGCAGGATCCAACATGACAACAGGGCGAAACAGTGAGGCCCATGAAGGATAAGACACACAGCACTCTGTCCTCTACAGACAAAAGCCCTTTAAATCAAACTTTTGCTGTTCTCCAGTGGCCTGACGTCCTGCAAAAACTGCAAAATTAGGTCGACTGACGACCACATGTCCAGCGTGTGAAATTGACCATGTAACCGTGTTGCTGTCGTGTAGTGGTATTTGGCTTTAAGTGCAGTTAAAATTAGTTCAGGTTTGAGAATTTCACGTAAATTTGCCAATACAGATGATATTTATCGCTATTATCAATGCCAATATGTCAAACTTACCCTGTTTTATTTAAAAATTATACATTCCCTTCAATAGATTTACACGTGCAGCACTGCAATGCCCTTTTAACTGTTGCCCTTGTTCATGCAGGCTCTGAAGACCCTGGACCTCATGCATGCAAACATTTCTGAATTCTTGTCTTAAATATTTCTTACTCTTAAATTTAATTCATAAATCATGTTAAAGAAATGTCGTGGAATGGGGTGTCATATCAGTTAAGGGGAAGTACGACCACTCATCCCTCATGACAAAATTGGTGAATGTCACCAATTCTTCTAAATGTCTTGGATCTGGAGGCCTAAAACCCATTTGTACAAGTGGTTCTTGTATCAGGCCAATTGTTTTGGCAGCTGGGAAAGTCCAGAGTCCTTGTTTTGGGTAAAACGAGGTTTTAAAGCTGATGCTAACATGTGGTTTCAGCAGAGTCATTATGAGCAAAATATGTCTCACCTCATTTGTAGATGTTCCACATCAGGACCTTCAGACTCAGAGAGTAAATTATCACCTAATTTAGTCAAGTTAAACCAGCTTCATTTCCATAGCCACAAATCATCAATTGCACATTTTCCTCATACAACCTTATTATCTGCACATCATAACACTCTGAAAACTCTAGACTGAAACCACTTTGGAGCTCTCTCTTATTTATGTGTCATTCACTGAAATGTGCTGTGATGGTAAAGGGCAAATGTGTTTGAGTATATTAAACTGTCTCCATAATGAAGATAGTAGTTAATGTGAATAGGAATTTTACTAAAACAGTTAGGATGTGCTTCAAGGAAAAATGTTGTGAAGAATGAACGTGCTATACTGAGCTGAGAAATCTCAACAAACATCCCGTGTTCGAAAACTTTGCTAAAGTGACCACCTGCACATTTAAGGGGCCACGACTGTCGATGCAGCGTCACCTTTACAATCCGTTCATTAACAAGTCTCATAGACTCACGTGTCGCCCTCTCCGCCTCTGACCTCTAGCCTTGATGTACGCCAGTATCTTTGGGAATGTGTCCGCCATCATCCAGCGGCTGTACTCAGGGACGGCCCGCTACCACACCCAGATGCTGAGAGTCAGGGAGTTCATCCGTTTCCACCAGATCCCCAACCCACTCAGGCAGCGGCTGGAGGAATACTTCCAGCACGCCTGGTCCTACACCAACGGCATTGACATGAATGCTGTGAGTACTGATCCCGTGCACCCAGCTCCTGTGTCTGTGCGTGTTCATGGTGGAGGGATGTGTGAGAGCGCTGTTCATCGAGTGAATGATTGGAAGACTTCATTCTGACATCTTCAGAGAATATTTGGATTACGTGAGTATCATTAATATACTCACGTGCACTTGTGCAAGTAGACAGGTGTGAGTGTTTTGGGCATGCACAGGCCTACATGATTCTGTTCACGTATTTCACATTCATTATCTGCTTCCATGTGCCACATCCACACGTGCCACCATGAAGTGTGCTTGCAACGCTTGCGTACTCTTGACCTGCTCGAATACATTTGAAATCGATCAATCACAGTGTATTGGGTGGTGCTGCTTACACACACACACACACACACACACGGTCCCAGCCACATCTTCTGTTTCTGTGTGACAGTGAGAGCTTCGACTCAGATATGACATTGGCAACTGCACACACATGCATCTGTAATCATAAAGATGTCATGTGAGTTCTGCTGATGTAGACACTTGATGCTGTACATGAGTCAGTGGACGTCATCTGTCATCTTATTTTAAATCACAAATCCTATCGGGTACGGCAGCTCTGAACCAATTCTATGTAACACTAAGTGTGTACGTACCGAGATTTTGGAGTATTGGTATTTTTTAAGATACAACGTCAAACAGCATTGTAAGCGCTTTCTTAATCTTAGCTCAAAAGTATCCTTCGCTAGATATGATGTCAGAAAGCCTTTCCAGTATCCAAGTTCTTCTAAAATTGCCACTCAGAGCATAATCAGGGGCTCATGATTATCTGTGCAGAAGAGAAGCCCAGAATACTTTGTTTGCATGAAATCCTCCATTACTGAAGTGAGCCATTGAAGTAGAGAGGAAACAAACGTGATGAGCATCCTCGGAACTGCCTTCACCGTGTCATCCCCTGCTCGTGGCTCTCTGTAAGGCCCAGCGATGTGCAGTGTAGCAAGCAGAGCGAATTACAGAATGTTTACTGTAATGATTATTATGATTGTGTGGACCAGACCTCGTCTGTTTCTCTAACGTATTCAATCAACTGCAACCTCTTTCTTCAGTGAAGATGCAGTGACAAGGAAGTGAAAGCGATGGGTGTGCTTGTAATGGAGTAACGGGAAAGAGAGACGCTGTATCTTTTGCAGGTGTATGACTGAAGCTCAGGTTGGTTGTTTGCAGGCGTCCTGTACCTCTGTGTGACCCATGCAAACACTTGCTGAGATTAGTAACCGGGAATAAAAAGAGAGTCGTTCATCTGCAGGAGCCTTTAACAAACAGCATTTGTTTCATTGCACTTTTGTCATTTTGCTTGTTCCTCTGAATACACTCAAACGAGATTACGAGTCTTTGGACGTGCTGGCAGGTTTGTTAGGCTCACAGCACTTTTATTGCATCTTCCTGAGCTGCCGTGATTTGCAGGTCAGTTTCTCTCCGGGGTTCCTGTCAGTATTTAGAGGCATCAGTCTTTATTTTTTGCTCTTTGCAGTTTATATATCTGCTGTTCGTGGGGTTTATGAGCTGGACACATTGAATATCTTTGCTGAATTTCATTGTTATGCATGGCATTAATTTTGACATGTCTCAGTAAAAACCAAAAGTGCAAACTAGTTGATTATTGAGGCAATATCAGTGGTTCATCCTTTGGAAACCATGAAGATCCTGCATTTAGTCTGATTCAGATTAGTCTGTTCAAGTTTTCAGTTTTGCTGAGAGTGATGTACCACAGGCATGCCTAAAAGATTTTAAATATTTACCATTTGCTAACTGACACTTACTAAAATAAAAGAGAAGTAGATCAAATATTGTTTATGGCTTGGTTAATTCATGTTAATACATAATTTAAGTATGCTATATATGCTATTCTACATAATGTTAGTTATGTCACCACATTTTTGAGGCTTTACTCAGAGTAGAAATAGATAATTATCTATAAATACAATGTAAGACCATAATCACCAGGCAGATTGTAGCCTTTAAAAAAAGTCTATTCCTTATTGAGCAGAAGTTTGCTCACTAGAAAAGCTTACATCAATGTCTTCAGCGATATACGAGGACAGCAAACATTCATATAAAAAAGAGTGTGGCCTTGAAAGTCAGCAGCTCAGCATCTGCTAAACGTGCCATTAAACTGGAGCCAAGAGGAGACGTGACACAGCTGAACTGTAGAGTCAGACTACAGCACATTTGAGGGTTGTACCTGTCACCTCACAAATCAACACACTGCTTATTGTGCCACTATTGGTAAGACATTATACAAACTCACAGGAAAGCTGTGTGTAGTCAAGGAGCGTCCATTAAAATGTGCGTTTTACTGTTTTCAAACCAGACCTTGAAAGATTTGAAGTATTCATATAAAAAAGATGAGGTAGTTTTAAAATTTTGATGACAGTGAAGAAATAGTGGTTCACTGAAAAACAGTATTATTCTTGGAGTAAAACGGTGAAGATGACGAGCAGTGAGGAAAACTGAAAGACAAACGTTGTGCACAGATGGGAAGTGTGAAGACGATGGAGACAAATGACCTAAGTGTGAAATGGACAGTGTCTTCTGTGAAGAAAGTAGCTTTAAATGGATGAGAGAGAGACAAATTGAGAGGGAGGAACACGGTGTGGGTGTTTTAAGTACGGTTCTGTTCTGAGCAGTCAGCCAGAAAGTTACAAGAGAAACCCACAGCCTGTCACTTTGAAGAGCTGCTCCTCTCTGTGGATACGGACCTGCTGATCGTGTTGTGGAAGGCAGAGACGGGCGACAGATTCCACAGAGACGGGCGACGGATTCCACAGAGACGGGCGACAGATTCCACAGAGACGGGCAACAGATTCCACAGAGACGGGCGACGGATTCCACAGAGACGGGCGACAGATTCCACAGAGACGGGCGACAGATTCCACAGAGACGGGCGACAAATTTCACAGAGACGGGCAACAGATTCCACAGAGACGGGCGACGGATTTCACAGAGACAGGCGACAGATTCCGTAGAGACGGGCGACAGATTTCACAGAGACGGGCGACAGATTCCACAGAGACAGGCGACAGATTCCGTGAGACGGGCGACAGATTTCACAGAGACGGGCAACAGATTCCACAGAGACGGGCGACAGATTCCACAGAGACAGGCGACAGATTCCGTAGAGACGGGCGACAGATTTCACAGAGACGAATTTCACAGAGAGGGGCGACAGATTCCACAGAGACGGGCGACAGATTTCACAGAGACGAATTTCACAGAGACGAATTTCACAGAGACGGGCGACGGATTCCACAGAGACGGGCGACAGATTCCACAGAGACGGGCGACAGATTCCACAGAGACAGGCGACAGATTCCGTAGAGACGGGCGACGGATTCCACAGAGACGGGCGACAGATTCCACAGAGACGGGCGACAGATTCCACAGAGACGGGCGACAGATTCCACAGAGACAGGCGACAGATTCCACAGAGACGGGCGACGGATTCCACAGAGACGGCAACAGATTTCACAGAGACGGGCAACAGATTCCACAGAGACGGGCGACAGATTCCACAGAGACAGGCGACAGATTCCACAGAGACGGGCGACGGATTCCACAGAGACGGCAACAGATTTCACAGAGACGGGCAACAGATTCCACAGAGACGGGCGACAGATTCCACAGAGACAGGCGACAGATTCCACAGAGACGGGCGACGGATTCCACAGAGACGGGCGACAGACTCCACAGAGACGGGCGACAAATTTCACAGAGACGAATTTCACAGAGACGGGCAACAAATTTCACAGAGACGGGCAACAGATTCCACAGAGACGGGCGACGGATTCCACAGAGACGGGCGACAGATTCCACAGAGACGGGCGACAGATTCCACAGAGACGGGCGACGGATTCCACAGAGACGGGCGACGGATTCCACAGAGACGGGCGACGAATTTCACAGAGACGGGCGACAGATTCCACAGAGACAGGCGACAGATTCCACAGAGACGGGCGACGGATTCCACAGAGACGGGCGACAGACTCCACAGAGACGGGCGACTGGGCAACAGATTCCACAGAGACGGGCGACAGATTCCACAGAGACAGGCGACAGATTCCACAGAGACGGGCGACGGATTCCACAG
This sequence comes from Channa striata, assembly GCA_033026295.1. Taxonomy (NCBI): domain Eukaryota; kingdom Metazoa; phylum Chordata; class Actinopteri; order Anabantiformes; family Channidae; genus Channa; species Channa striata. Next base: position 1,347,469 of record CM065169.1, read on the forward strand.
AGACGGGCGACAGACTCCACAGAGACGGGCGACGAATTTCACAGAGACGAATTTCACAGAGACGGGCAACAAATTTCACAGAGACGGGCAACAGATTCCACAGAGACGGGCGACGGATTTCACAGAGACAGGCGACAGATTCCGTAGAGACGGGCGACAGATTTCACAGAGACGGGCGACAGATTCCACAGAGACAGGCGACAGATTCCGTAGAGACGGGCGACAGATTTCACAGAGACGGGCGACAGATTCCACAGAGACGGGCGACGGATTCCACAGAGACGGGCGACAGATTCCACAGAGACGGGCGACAGATTCCACAGAGACGGGCGACGGATTTCACAGAGACGAATTTCACAGAGACGGGCAATGGATGCCACAGAGACGGGCGACGGATTCCACAGAGACGGGCGACAGATTTCACAGAGACGGGCGACAGATTCCACAGAGACGAATTTCACAGAGACGGGCGACGGATTCCACAGAGACGGGCGACAGATTCCACAGAGATGAATTTCACAGAGACGGGCGACGGATTCCACAGAGACGGGCGACAGATTCCACAGAGACAGGCGACAGATTCCACAGAGACGGGCGACAAATTCCACAGAGACAGGCGACAGATTCCGTAGAGACGGGCGACAGATTTCACAGAGACGGGCGACGGATTCCACAGAGACGGGCGACGGATTCCACAGAGACGGGCGACAGATTCCACAGAGACGGGCGACATTTCACAGATTTCACAGAGACGACACAGAGACGGACAATGGATGCCACAGAGACGGGCGACGGATTCCACAGAGACGGGCGACAGATTCCACAGAGACGGGCGACAGATTCCACAGAGACGGGCGACGGATTTCACAGAGACGAATTTCACAGAGACGGGCAATGGATGCCACAGAGACGGGCGACGGATTCCACAGAGACGGGCGACAGATTTCACAGAGACGGGCGACAGATTCCACAGAGACGAATTTCACAGAGACGGGCGACGGATTCCACAGAGACGGGCGACAGATTCCACAGAGACAGGCGACAGATTCCACAGAGACGGGCGACAGATTCCACAGAGACAGGCGACAGATTCCGTAGAGACGGGCGACAGATTTCACAGAGACGAATTTCACAGAGACGGGCGACGGATTCCACAGAGACGGGCGACGGATTCCACAGAGACGGGCGACAGATTCCACAGAGACGGGCGACGGATTTCACAGAGACGAATTTCACAGAGACGAATTTCACAGAGACGGGCAATGGATGCCACAGAGACGGGCGACGGATTCCACAGAGACGGGCGACAGATTCCACAGAGACGGGTGACAGATTCCACAGAGACGGGCGACGGATTTCACAGAGACGAATTTCACAGAGACGGGCGACGGATTCCACAGAGACGGGCGACGGATTCCACAGAGACGGGCGACAGATTCCACAGAGACGGGCGACGGATTTCACAGAGACGAATTTCACAGACAGAGACGGGCAATGGATGCCACAGAGACGGGCGACGGATTCCACAGAGACGGGCGACAGATTTCACAGAGACGGGCGACAGATTCCACAGATACGGGCGACAGATTCCACAGAGACGAATTTCACAGAGACGGGCGACGGATTCCACAGAGACGGGCGACAGATTCCACAGAGATGAATTTCACAGAGACGGGCGACGGATTCCACAGAGACGAGCGACAGATTCCACAGAGACGGGCGACAGATTCCACAGAGACGAATTTCACAGAGACGGGCGACGGATTCCACAGAGACGGGGCGACAGATTCCACAGAGACAGGCGACAGATTCCACAGAGACGGGCGACAGATTCCACAGAGACAGGCGACAGATTCCGTGAGACGGGCGACAGATTTCACAGAGACAGGATTCCACAGAGACGGGCGACGGATTCCACAGAGACGGGCGACAGATTCCACAGAGACGGGCGACGGATTTCACAGAGACGCAGAGACGAATTTCACAGAGACGGGCAATGGATGCCACAGAGACGGGCGACGGATTCCACAGAGACGGGCGACAGATTCCACAGAGACGGGCGACAGATTCCACAGAGACGGGCGACGGATTTCACAGAGACGAATTTCACAGAGACGGGCAATGGATGCCACAGAGACGGGCGACGGATTCCACAGAGAGGGGCGACAGATTTCACAGAGACGGGCGACAGATTCCACAGAGACGAATTTCACAGAGACGGGCGACAGATTCCACAGAGATGAATTTCACAGAGACGGGCGACGGATTCCACAGAGACGGGCGACAGATTCCACAGAGACGAATTTCACAGAGACGGGCGACGGATTCCACAGAGACGGGCGACAGATTCCACAGAGACAGGCGACAGATTCCACAGAGACGGGCGACAGATTCCACAGAGACAGGCGACAGATTCCGTCACAGATTTCACAGAGACGAATTTCACAGAGACGGGCGACGGATTCCACAGAGACGGGCGACGGATTCCACAGAGACGGGCGACAGATTCCACAGAGACGGGCGACGGATTTCACAGAGACGAATTTCACAGAGACAGGCGATGGATTTCACAGAGGGGGCAACAAATTTCACAAAGAGGGGCAACAGATTTCACAGAGACGGGTGACGAATTTCACAGAGACGGGCAACGGGTTTCACAGAGACGGGCGACGGATTCCACAGAGACGGGCGACGGATTCCACAGAGACGGGCGACAGATTCCACAGAGACGGGCGACGGATTCCACAGAGACGGGCGACGGATTCCACAGAGACGGGCGACAGATTCCACAGATACGGGCGACAGATTCCACAGAGACGGGCGACAGATTCCACAGAGACGAATTTCACAGAGACGGGCGACGGATTCCACAGAGATGAATTTCACAGAGACGGGCGACGGATTCCACAGAGACGGGCGACAGATTCCACAGAGACGGGCGACAGATTCCACAGAGACGAATTTCACAGAGACGGGCGACGGATTCCACAGAGACGGGCGACAGATTCCACAGAGACAGGCGACAGATTCCACAGAGACGGGCGACAGATTCCGTAGAGACGGGCGACAGATTTCACAGAGACGAATTTCACAGAGACGGGCGACGGATTCCACAGAGACGGGCGACGGATTCCACAGAGACGGGCGACAGATTCCACAGAGACGGGCGACGGATTTCACAGAGACGAATTTCACAGAGATTTCACAGAGGGGGCAACAAATTTCACAAAGAGGGGCAACAGATTTCACAGAGACGGGCGACGAATTTCACAGAGACGGGCAACGGGTTTCACAGAGACGGGCGACGGATTCCACAGAGACGGGCGACGGATTCCACAGAGACGGGCGACAGATTCCACAGAGACGGGCGACGGGTTCCACAGAGACGGGCGACGGATTCCACAGAGACGGGCGACGGATTCCACAGAGACGGGCGACAGATTCCACAGAGACGGGCGACGGATTTCACAGAGACGAATTTCACAGAGACGGGCGATGGATTTCACAGAGGGGGCAACAAATTTCACAAAGAGGGGCAACAGATTTCACAGAGACGGGCGACGAATTTCACAGAGACGGGCAACGGGTTTCACAGAGACGGGCGACGGATTCCACAGAGACGGGCGACGGATTCCACAGAGACGGGCGACAGATTCCACAGAGACGGGCGACGGGTTCCACAGAGACGGGCGACGGATTCCACAGAGACGGGCGACAGATTCCACAGATACGGGCGACAGATTCCACAGAGACGGGCGACGGATTCCACAGAGACGAATTTCACAGAGACGGGCAATGGATTCCACAGAGACGGGCGACAGATTCCACAGAGACGGGCGACAGATTCCACAGAGACGGGCGACGGATTCCACAGAGACGGGCGACGGATTTCACAGAGACGAATTTCACAGAGACGGGCGACGGATTCCACAGAGACGGGCGACAGATTCCACAGAGACGAATTTCACAGAGACGGGCGACGGATTCCACAGAGACGGGCGACGGATTTCACAGAGACGAATTTCACAGAGACGGGCAATGGATGCCACAGAGACGGGCGACAGATTCCACAGAGACGGGCGACAGATTCCACAGAGACGGGCGACTGATTCCACAGAGACGGGCGACGGATTCCACAGAGACGGGCGACGGATTCCACAGAGACGGGCGACGGATTCCACAGAGACGGGCGACGATTTCACAGAGACGGGCGACAGATTCCACAGAGACGGGCGACAGATTCCACAGAGACGGGCGACAGATTCCACAGAGACGGGCGACTGATTCCACAGAGACGGGCGACGGATTCCACAGAGACGGGCGACAGATTCCACAGAGACAGGCGACAGATTCCACAGAGACGGGCGACGGATTCCACAGAGACGGGCGACAGATTCCACAGAGACGAATTTCACAGAGACGGGCGACGGATTCCACAGAGACGGGCGACGGATTCCACAGAGATGGGCGACAGATTCTACACAGGGGGGCAACGGATTTCCCAGAGACGGGCAACAAATTTCACAGACACGGGCGACGGATTTCACAGAGACGGGCGACGGATTCCACAGAGACGGGCGACAGATTTCACAGAGACGAATTTCACAGAGACGGGCAATGGATGCCACAGAGACGGGCGACAGATTCCACAGAGACGGGCGACAGATTTCACAGAGACGGGCGACAGATTCCACAGAGACGGGCGACAGATTCCACAGAGACGGGCGACGGATTCCACAGAGACGGGCGACGGATTCCACAGAGAAGAATTTCACAGAGACGGGCGACAGATTCCACAGAGACGGGCAACAGATTCCACAGAGACGAATTTCACAGAGACGGGCAATGGATGCCACAGAGACGGGCGACAGATTCCACAGAGACGGGCGACAGATTTCACAGAGACGGGCGACAGATTCCACAGAGACGGGCGACGGATTCCACAGAGACGGGCGACGGATTCCACAGAGACAGGCGACAGATTCCACAGAGACGGGCGACGGATTCCACAGAGACGGGCGACAGATTCCACAGAGACAATTTCACAGAGACGGGCGACGGATTCCACAGAGACGGGCGACGGATTCCACAGAGATGGGCGACAGATTCTACACAGGGGGGCAACGGATTTCCCAGAGACGGGCAACAAATTTCACAGACACGGGCGACGGATTTCACAGAGACGGGCGACGGATTCCACAGAGACGGGCGACAGATTTCACAGACGAATTTCACAGAGACGGGCAATGGATGCCACAGAGACGGGCGACAGATTCCACAGAGACGGGCGACAGATTTCACAGAGACGGGCGACAGATTCCACAGAGACGGGCGACAGATTCCACAGAGACGGGCGACGGATTCCACAGAGACGGGCGACGGATTCCACAGAGAAGAATTTCACAGAGACGGGCGACAGATTCCACAGAGACGGGCAACAGATTCCACAGAGACGAATTTCACAGAGACGGGCAATGGATGCCACAGAGACGGGCGACAGATTCCACAGAGACGGGCGACAGATTTCACAGAGACGGGCGACAGATTCCACAGAGACGGGCGACGGATTCCACAGAGACGGGCGACGGATTCCACAGAGACGAATTTCACAGAGACGGGCGACAGATTCCACAGAGACGGGCAACAGATTCCACAGAGACGAATTTCACAGAGACGGGCGACGGATTCCACAGAGACGGGCGACGGATTCCACAGAGACGAATTTTACAGAGACGGGCGACGAATTTCACAGAGACGGGCAACGAGTTTCACAGAGGGGGGGACGGCTATTTGTATTTATGTATTTATTAAGAAACATACACATACCAGTCATTATCTCCATGGTGGACTTTTTTTCCAGTGTAACGTCAGATTACTGCAGCAGACGTATTAATATATTGTATTGTGTCCTAAAAAAAGTAAAACAAACCAGTTACTTGTTGTACATTATATAAAAGAGGCCACACCCTCCAGGGTTAGTTGATGCTCATTCCTTGTTACGTAGGAGTGTCTTGAGTCGCATGCTGTGCACGTGGGCCCAGTAAAACCCAGAACAGTTTGAAAATATTCTCCCATTCAGTTAGGACGTTTCAACAGTGAGGTTACCAGACTGTAACATTAATCTAACATTTGAGTTAAGTTCTCGACTTAAGATATCATAGTCAGTTGGTGCTATGAGGACACATCAATACTGATGTGACCGTTCATTATTAACTGATTCACTTTTGTTCTCTCGCCTCTTTTTCTCCGTTTGCTTTTTCTTCTGTCTCTCTGTCCATCTCCTCTGTCCCATTCATCATTCCTTCCTTGTCTCTTTCCACCCTTCCCTTCCTACTTTCCTCGAACCTTCTCAACAGGTGTTGAAAGGTTTCCCAGAGTGTCTTCAGGCAGACATCTGCCTCCATCTGAACCGGACACTGCTGCAGAACTGCAAGGCTTTTAAAGGCTCCAGCAAGGGCTGCCTGAGGGCGTTGGCCATGAAGTTCAAGACGACACACGCACCCCCAGGTGACACGCTGGTCCACGCTGGAGATGTCCTCACAGCCCTCTACTTTATATCCAGAGGATCCATAGAGATACTGAGAGGAGACGTGGTGGTAGCCATCTTGGGTAAATATACAGAACGCTTTCCGTTTCTTTATATGTCTATCTGAATGCATTTACCACCACCCCCTCCCACCTTATTGACCTTAGGTTTGTCAGAAAGTAAAAAAAAATGTCCAGGGACAACACATGGAAACATTTCTTATTGGAAGTTTAAACATTGGCCCAAGTCTAAATGAAAGATTAGAATTGTACTTCTAGTATTTCAGTTCAGTCCACAGCTCAACACTCCATCCACGAGTCCTGCCTGTAATTGGTATTTATTAGCAGGACAGTAACTATAACTTTGAAGCACAAGTTGCTCATTGCTCCATTGTTTGTGGGACATGGAAAAAGTACAGAGCAGCAGAGCGACTCTTTTGTTGTGCGGTTACCTTTTCCTCGTGTTAACACTCTTCTTCCCTGGATTGTGTGGCATATGCCGGTGGCACCATCTACTGGTGAGGTGAAGTGTTACTTACACAGTGCGGTTGCTTGGAATATTTGGATGCATGCGTGGAACATGTTTAGAGATCAGATCATTCAGACCTTCTCCCTTTTTGCATATTTTGTTCTGTATAAAATGTATTTGCATTGGGAAAAATGTGTTTTTGCTAGTGAATGTACATACAGCGACCACTAATGACAGAGTGAAAACATCCTTTTAGAGGTTTTTGCTGAGTTCACCTGGCAGCAGTTACATGTCCGATTCTCCTTAAGTAAGTCTCTACAAATTAAGGCCGTTCAACCGATTGTTCCTGACCTCTGCAGCTCTGAGGGTCTGAGAACTTCCATCTTTAGCTCTGTCCACAGATGTTATGTGAGCGATAAGTCTAGGTTATGGGTGGGACATTCAGGGAGTTATCCATCCCAGTCTTAGGTCTTTTTCTTTCAGTCATGTCCCTGTGTTTAAATTTTTATTTTTATTTTTTAAGATTCATGGGTAATAATGGGAATATTATTAGTATTAGTAAGCAGGGTAATTTACTAAAAGCTTAGATTCTCCGTCAGTCACAAGCAGGAAGTCTTTCAGTTTAGAAATGAAAGTACCTCAAGCACGTACAGTTCCGTCCAAATGGCAGTTTGGAAATGTATTTTTAAATGCATTATTGTTTGCATGTTAAATGTTTATCTAGAAACAAAAAGGCTCCTTTCTCCTCTCCTTCCCCAGGAAAGAACGACATCTTTGGTGAGCCGATCAATTTGTATTCCCGACCGGGTAAATCCAACGCTGATGTGAGGGCTCTTACCTACTGTGACCTTCATAAAATCTTCAGAGAAGATGTTCTGGAGGTGCTGGACATGTATCCTGAGTTTGCAGACCACTTCTGGAACAACCTGGAAATAACCTTCAATCTCCGAGATGTGAGTTTACAACATTCACATGACCGGACGGTCTCATTGAAGTGACACATGCAGATGAAAATCCACCTTGAAAATATTGTCACGTTCTGACCATTTGAATGATGACTGTACTGTAAACGCTCTGTAAAATTATCCAAGCAAAGTTAGTTTTTAAAAATACACATCTGTGTCTAGTATTTCTATTGATAACCATGTAAAGATGAGCCTATTTCATTTCAGACCAACATGATCCCAGGCTCTCCGAGCAGTGACGAATCCCACTGTGGGGGATTCAACAAATTACGTAGACGCAAGCTGTCATTCCGACGCCGAACCGAAAAAGGTAACTAACCCTCTATAGTTCAATTATTAGGTTAAAAATAAATCAAACTTATCAGACTTTTGCAGCGTTACAGAAATTCAACTTTCTCAGACAATCCTCCCCTGTTAGCCAACTTTAAAAAGTTGGTCCCGATCCAGAAGAACTTCTCACACTCTCTCTATATTAATTATTCTTTGCACACCTCTGTGCAGACGATGCAGATGCTGGAGAAATTAAAAAGTCCCGTAAGTCTATGAGACGAAGACAGAGGGAAACAGCCAACAACCAAAAACAAGACGAAGCACCTACGAGACAGTGGGAGACACATCGAAGCTCCTTGTCGTCTCACTCCAGTGGCGATGAGGTATAACTCCAGTTATTTGACTAGTAAATTATGTATCAATTAAAGTGCTTGTAACACCCAAAGTGATGTTTTTGTGCTGGATGTTCTTGTCCACCTAAGTCCAAAGACTAACAAATACATTTAATGTCCTGGATTGACTTCTCCAACAGGGGGAGGAGCCGGTCGTGACTGGCCTCAGCCCGGCTAGTGCAATGCTGGCAATCCCACAGGCCCAGGCCACGCCAAGGAACTTCACGGAAAACACTGACGCTGATGCTGACCCGAAGACTGGGAACACCTGCAACGCCTTGTCAGGTAAAAGAGACTCAAATCCTTTCTGCACGTCCTTCTGCATTGTAGAATGTCAACCTTCCTGCTATCTCCTCCAACAGGTGCGTTCTCAGGTGTGTCTAACATCTTTAGTTTCTGGGGGGAGAGTCGGGGGGGTGGTCAGTACCAGGAAGTTCCTAGCTGCAGTCTGGCCTCTCCGCCCCCCCTCAACACGCCACTGCACAGCCTGAGTCGCCAGCAACGGAACCAGCTGGACACGCGCCTGGACCTGCTGCAGAAACAGCTCAACAGGCAAGACTGGCCTAAAGTCTGAGTTGCATGTGAAAACTTTGTTCTTTGTTCTTATTTTTGTCTTATCACTAAATGTATGACTTAGTGAGGAATTATCAATCACTTTGTCAAGACATGGCCTCAGTCAGCCAACGGACTGAAAGCACTACTGCTGGCCAATGTAATGTCCACAGAGACAATGAGACCAAATGATGCAGCAGGAAGACTAAAGCTCAAATAACTAAGTGTGCATTGCTTTTGAGACTTACATTTTAAATTGACTAACTGTTTAACACTATTTTGTCACAGTTATTCAAACAGGACAGATTGTTTCAGGTCAATCTTGTACAAATAACCACTGAGTCACTTGGTGATGACCCGAACTGCATCCCAAGAGCAACATTTTATATCGCAACTACTTCTGAAGGAGCATTTTCTCTTTTCCACAGTAGAACAGTGGAGTTTGTCCCTGTAGAAAGTTGAAGCTCTTGTTGATCCGGCAGGTTGTGTGCAGTTATAAATCTAGCTGCGCCTCCGGCTGAATGCTCAGACATTTAACGCATGATCGCATGATGATAACGCATGGACAGCATGTCTCACTAAGCTGGAATCTCCCAAGTACTGGTAATATCTGCACATATGGCAAAGTCTCTGTTATGAAGCTCAGAAAGTTGAACAGAGCTGTGGAGAACAACAGAAGGAGTCCGAATTAACTCAGCAGACATGATGGTGATATTTACGTCTCCTGTATGTGAGCACCACACATGAATCCAATTCTAAAGCGAGTCTGTGCACAATGATGCTGGTTAACTAACAATACAAAAATAAAGCTTTGTTGACTTTACAGACTTTAAAAAGTAAAGAAGAACTTTGGGACAGGTAGAGAGATGCTGTCTAAGCATTACAAAGCTTAAAAAAGTATAATCATTTAAATGAAAAGCCTGTGTGAAATGTGCATGTGAGCTTAATTCATACTGAATAATCTGAGACTTTGGGGACATAATGACCCCAAACTACAGGTCTGTGAGGTGTCACTTAAGTTTTTCTCATCAAAATGATCTATCATATCACACATTTATGATTTCAAATTCCAGTAATTGACTTGATGAGTCCTCCTGTGTTGTAAGTGTAAATTATGAACAATGTTCGCCCTTGATGATAAAAGCATGCAGTACAGTACTTTACCTTTAAATATGAGTCGCAAATGTGTGCAGAAAAAGCATAACTTCTTTATTTATTGCTGCATGGCAGCAATAAATAATTGATTGTCTACATGTCGTCTGCAGGTTGGAGAGTCGTATGTCGACTGACATCGGAGCGATCATGCAGCTGCTGCAGAGACAGATGTCCCTTGTTCCTCCAGCCTACAGCGCTGTCTCATCCCCCCCTCAGGTAACATCTGGATGCACGTCCTAAAGAGCATGTCAACAGGAGGCAGGGTGGAGGATGATTTCATATTTTTATTGTTATTATTAGATACTGACTCAAGCTAGGCAGAGGGCTTCACCTCACACAAATAATTAATTTTCCTTTCTTCTGCAGGCCTCACCCTACCCTGGTCCAAGCCCTGGACAGGGTCCAGGAGAGAGACTGGTTCAGCCTGTTACACCACTGGAGACAGACACACTCACATCTTTATCACAGGTTAAGCACCTGTAGTCATTGAATTATTATATTTGCTTTCTATAATTTGACCTTGAATGGTTACTGATCTTCTTAGTGACCACATTATGTTTATCTGCTCTTCAGATAGCTGAGGTTAATTAACTGGTAACAACAGTAGTAGTTTGCACCGTATCATATATTCAACGTACATATTGGTACAAACAGCAGGAGCAGCGTTTATATTTTACATTTACATTTGCATTTAGTCATTTGGCAGAAGCTTTAATGCAAAGCGATTTAATATTCATTACATTCTAATTTAAACAAACCATAAAAACAAAAGTGTTATTTTAAAATTTTGATTTATTGCAGAATTGATTCTTTTTGGAATCTGAAAGTATTACCCAAGTAGTTTGTCACTCGGACCTTTAATTTCTTACCTTGCAGATTTTGGATTCCCAAGGTTTTGAGGAGTTCCCAGCAAACCCATTGGCTCTTTGCCGCACAAAGACTCTTCTCTGATCAACACCAGCCACAGCCAGCCTGCCCCTTCTGGACTGAGCACTCTGGGGCAGCATCTAGAGCTGGAGCTGGGACTAGGGACTCGGGCTGGAGTCATTTCAGGGCCAGTAGTAAGTTCAGGTTTAGGGCTGGAGTCAGAGAGCGGGGCAGCAGCCGGCAGTGGGTTAGACTTCAGTCCAGGGGTCTGCATGGGGGCTGCGTTTGGGGCATCAGCTGGATCAGGGACGTCTCCTTTGGGCCCTGATACCCAAAGGAGGATGTCCCTTCAAGAACCACAGACACCTCTGGATTTACGGACACCAGAGAGACACAGCTCCGACCCAGGGGCAAGCTAAGGAAGATGTGGAGGAGGAGAGAAGGATGGACGGAGAGGTACACAGAGAGAAAGAGAGTGGTGTATTTTCATCCTGCAGCTCCTCCTGTGTCCGCCGGGCCCCGGTCCACATGGCGCTCAGGAGGCACCTACTGTACTACCACCGAAACCCTTTAGGGTCTCAGCTACTGTATCTTCAGTGTCAGCCTCACATCAGAGAGCACGAAGCCGGGTGGATGGGGGAGTTCACAGAAAGGGGTGGAGCCTCTCTCGTTCACGTGCCCCTCCTCTCCTCTGGATACAGCTGGAGCTCTCTGAACTCAGTGCAACCTTTAACCAAAACCACACGTGGAGCAGAAAGGACCTCTGTCTCCTATTGAACACAGTCCAGGTCAACCCAGATCAATCTGGTCTGGATCTCTCAGTCATCCGCTAAGGGCGACACACACACACACACACACGGCTGAACCTGTAGAAGAATCCCTTTACTGCTGTTTCCAGTGTCGGACGACTGACGTGAACAAGCAAAGACGACATCGGATAGAATAACGACGAAACAAGTAGCCATTTACGTCTTGCACTGAAAATCCTATTGATATAACGATTATGCTATTCTTTATGTCCGCGGCGCTTCCGATAAACTCACAGACTGGTTGTTCATAGTAGTGTTAGCTGGCCTAACAGGAAACCTGCTGTCCCGTCTTGTCATCGGTTCCCTCCCCCTGCTGTCCTGCCCCAAGAGGTGGAGCTACCACTCCCCCCACCCAAGAGCACACTGGATAAGCTGGTTTGCACCTCAGGGGTGGGAACTGGAGGGTTAAAAGCCATGAATTTTCTTGATGAACATATCAGCTGCCCTGTCATAAACATGTACAGATTTGCTAGTGAGTGAAGAACACATGGCATGCTTAGGCAGCGTCTCAGACCGGTAAACTGGCAAACTTACAGGTTTACCACGAGGAGAGTGCACCAAAAACCGCTAATTCATGTACAAACAAGCAGGAAATCCCAGCTTACAAATTGTTTCGAGTGATGTTTTTGGACTTTTTGAGAAACAGGGAATTGGTGACGTTACCAGTGACGTGGTACGAGCCTGTTTTGATTTCTAACACAAAATCAAAGCGCGTGCACAAAGGGAAAACACTCAAGTGATTTTACTTTTTCACAGTTGAATTTGCTACCTCAGATTTCATCGGTCCTTTCTTTGTGTCGCCCGAGCAAACGCCCCGAATGCTTTTACTTTGTACAGTTTGCCATGTGATATACAAGTTTGCCAGTTTACAACGACCAGCCGAATGCGCCATTATTCTATGTACAGTACAATATGCAAACACTGGCAAGAGGGGAAGCGTGAGCATGCTTTAATCTATTTCTGCGTGTGATGAGTTCAGGTCCAAAGCTTTGACGTGTCTTTGTCCTTGTTTATGTCTTATATTCAGCAGAGCACGGCTTCACATACTGTAGAGGATCACTGGATTACGTTTCGGGGACAAATTATTATTATTATTATTATTATTTTATTTATTTATTTTTGGCCCACATCGTTTTTAATTGCTCGGGAAAAGATAGACTGAGTGTTTTGAGTGACAGCACAAATAAAAACCCTTTACAATGTAAATATGAAAATACCCATGTTCAACGTTTGATTTGGTTAAAGGGTCTTTGAGACTACACCACTTAAATTGCACGTCGCCACCAGCTGTTTGGAACTGCTTTACATTTTTTTGTTTCCCGCAGTTGCTTGTGATGAAGTGTTGGCACTAACAGACACTCTCCAACATATGCTGATTACTACTGTATTTCTAACCAAGATGTAAAAACGTAGATTCTCTGGTTACATCAGAATTGCGGCATGTCGTGTACTGAGGGAAAGAATTATGCACCACATCTCACTGCACTGTCCACAATGATGGTCACTGATTTCCACTTTGCTGCTAATGGTTGTAGACTGGGGAGTCCAGCATATGAATTGTATTAAAAATCCATTTTCACTCTCTCATATATTAAGATATCTATCTGCCTCTAGCTGAAAACCTCCCACAGATGATGTCATCAAGAGGAGATCTTCACTTCAGATGGAATCATCGAGTGGCTCATACTTCGGAGGATAAAGCTCTTGTTCAGCCCAGAACTTCTAAACTGTCCAAATCATCTGAACTGAAAAATTCCTCCAGATGAAAAGTCATTTCTGAAGGCAGAGGGAAGTTTCATACATTTCACATACTTGTTCTCCCCAAACTAAAAACGAAGATAAATTCACCGTTACTTGTTGTGCAAAACTTATTGCTGCTCAGCCTTTAGTATTTAGTCTACAGGACCTTCAGTGGACACAGGACATGACTCATAACCATCCGATTACACCAAAAGAAGTAATTGGTATGTTTTCAAGAAACCATGTGACTGTCAGGTGTGCAACACTTGGAGATGTGTGGTGGTGCTACTGTCAGGATGATGTAAGGGCCTAGTCTGGAGTGGACCCAGATACCTCAGGGCAGGCGGAGATGTTCACACTAATACACGAGAGAGGTGTAATGACTTTTCCCTCACCAGTGACGATTTTTAAATGATTTACTAGTTCTTTTTTATTTGTTTTGAGGCCTCAAGAGGAAGCAAAATCCAAACCTTTGACTTTTTCAGATTGTCTTCCCTGTTACAAAATTACAAATGAGTCATAACAGAAGAGGGAAAGCCTGTTAAATTGCAATAGTCCTTTAAACCGTTAGGATTTGTAGCAGCTTAAGCACATCCATTAAGTTCGAGCTCGTTTTTTTTTAAACTGCAGCTGTTTAATAAAGACTCAGGAAAGTGTATTAATGTCATGGGGTTCCTTTTCCTTTTGTCTCACAAGTCCAAACCAACCAATCAGAAAAAACATGTTAATGTTCTAAACCTTATTGTGGTGGAAATGACCCTTTAATGCAGAATTTTTGAAGATTGTATTTTGCTGCTTGCTGGTTTAAGCTATTTAAATAGATTTTTTTGTTTGTAGGATTATTGGGTTTGTGGATTGTACATACCATTCCTCACCTTGTGTTCATAAACAGCTCATTTGCTGGAGCAAATGAAATCTTTCTGCGTAAACACAGCTCTTCCCCACTATTTCTGTTCCTTGCTCATGATCCTGAAATTTACACTGTTGAAACCACTCAAAATATTTATTTATTGCATATTAACACAAATGCTTGTTGAAATGTACACATTAGAAATAATCATTTGAAGGAATGAACTGTTTCATTCCCAAATGCAGATAAAGCTACATTTAGCACATATTGTGCACGTGGGCTCGTGCTCCTGTTATGGCATATTTACCTGTGCAGTGATCCGACTGTGTGGCTGTAGTGTTTGTCATAGGGTGCAACCTGAGTATCAAACCAAAGCGAGTGAATGCTGTAACAAACGATCACTGCTGACAGTTAAATGCAGCTGGAGTATGTGTGATTTTCAGGTGGACCAAGAAGATATGATTTGAAATTGAAAGTCCTTCAAAAGTGGTTTGTACATTGTGAAACAAAGTGAGTGGAGCTGTTTTCACGTGAATGGTGATTCACCGTGTCACTGCCTGTAGTCACCAGGATCCAGGTCCCCTCATGAAGCCTCTCGAATACAAATATCCAGCCAGAGAAGCAGGCGTCACATGAAGTTACAAGAAGGGATTTTTACTTTTTTATTTTGGAATTGAGTTGTTCCTGTTCTGTACAGTGCAGAGGTGAATCACTGACTCCTTGCCATGTCGCGTACTGTAGCGGGTGTTTTTGTGAGTGTTCAATAACAGTCACCTAGTGGCCTGAACTGTATCTTTACATCCAGAACTATGACCTCAAAACTAGAATGTGGTTGTTGTCGATTTTCCTTCTCTGACCTTGTATGTGACAGTACGCCTTAGTGGAATATTCAGTGCTGTAGAATACATTTATGTAATGCATACTGCATATTCTAACAGTTAGGGAACTGCACCTTTGGGAAAACAAATCCATGGGTGGGTGAGGGGGTCAAGAAAGCCAGAGCTACGTTCACCTTAGACACGCTCACACACCTTCCTTAATGGCTCTTCCATGCAGCTGAGCTTTTTGTTTTTCAGCTCGGTTCAACTTTGTATGAGCACCGACAGACTTTGGTCCGGTATTTGTAGATAGTTTAAGCACTTGTGGGTGGGAGGGTGGGGGGTTGTTACCGTTTACACTGGATCTGCTCTGTCACTCTTTGCCTGTACATATGAACTTATACTACTTGTAAAGGAAGTGAACTCTTTTGGCACTCGTATAGCCGGCACTATGCAGAAACTGAAACATTCTTTTGGCATGCTTTGAAATGCAGAATACTATAGAGGAAAATATACCACATAAACAAAGTCTGCTCTAATTTCTTATTAAAATATTCACTTCAATGTAAAAAAAAAAAAAAAGACATTGACAAAGCTGTTCATGGTAAAACAAAAGGATGAGATGGGGACTCAAGGTGATGCAGCTGAAGACTAAATATTGTGCACATTTTTACTTGCATGCTGCACAGAAAATCGGAGAGGGTTTGACGTGTAAAGCAGCTGGTTTTTGCTGTATGCTTGCAAACTGTGTGTAGAGTGAAACGCTGAATTCTTCCGGGCTACGGGAGAGTCATATTTATATATACATATATATATATATATATATACATACATATACTTCCAGGTCATGGAAGCAAGGGGTACTGAATAGTTGCAACTATAGTGATCCTAGATGATACAATATTATATTGTATATTTGTATCTTTAGTTGCAAACCACTGTAATAGAGAGAGATGCATGTGTGGCAGTCCTGGACAGAATCGTTGACTGTTTGCTAAATATCAAGAAGATGATTTAACTTTCTTTAGGCCATGACTTCCTGTCAGCTTTGGAAGTTAAATCAAGTGCATCTACTGTACTTTCCTGGTTTTGCTCAGCTGGGGCTGGCTACAGTCTGAGAAATAACTATTATCATCACATCTGAGTGCTGTGTTGGACCACATTACTTTCTTTTCAGTGCATGGTGTGTTATTATCTGTTAGTAATAGCATATCTTTAACACAATTTGCTGAAAAGTATAAGGTTGTCCCTCAAATGTTTTGAAAATAGCAGATCTTTGTAATTGTGTAAACCCTATGGCAGCTCCTAAAAAAGAGCTAATCATAGATTCACTGGACCGGCCAATGAAGTATTTCTGGAAGCTAATAAACATTATTCATATCAAATGTTGACTAAAGTAAATGGGGAAATGGTGAAGTTCCAGGTTCTGATTGTATGGTTGCATTATCAGTGGTTGAACTTTATAAAATTTCAAAATATTTCTTTCAATAAACCTCTTTGAAAGCAAAACCTCCACGGCTGGGTGATGATTGTTGTGACTCCTACAGGAAGTGTCTTATAAACAAGGCTGTAACATTTTTAAATGGAAGAATTGATTTCCTTTTATATTTTCCAAGATCCAGATTTACTCACATGAATTAAACATTATTTGTTTGTAACTATACATTTCTATTACTCTCATACAAATCATTTTTAAAACATGTAGCAATTTATCTTGAAATAATGTAACTGAAATAAAACGTCTCTTTACACGTACAACACAAACTCATTTTATCCAAATGTCTAAATACAGGAAATCAAGATGAAAAAAGAGGTAAGGAAATAAAAAACACTACAAAATTAACAAAAGAAAAATACAAACTACAAACAAACAGCAGCTACTTGTTCATTACCACTGTAGGTCAACCACTTCATCACTGTACTAAAATATAAATTTCACGCATTTGTACTAATTATGACTATATGACTACTACTAAAATATCAATACAATTTACTTCTATTCAAAGTTATGTGATAGCTGATAAACATATATGTCAAGTAGCTAGTTTTTTAATGCTTAAGTAAAATATAAGACATGCACTTATTTGTACAGAGGAATTAATTTTTTTAATAAAACACACCGCGAACGTAGTTGGAGATTTTATTTCGCTCCGACTTGGGGCCGCGTCATTACGCAACGTCCGACTGCCACGTCACGTGCTGAGGAGGCAGAATGTGCCGCGCACATCGGATGATGTTCGTGATGTTCGTCACGAGGTGTCGCTGCGAGCCTTCGCTCAGCGGTTCCTGGTTCCACCGGGACAGTCTCCGACACTGACGGAGCTTGTGCGGATTTTGTTGATGTCTTTGCTTTGAAGCATCTGTTCAGTTTTGTCGTTGTTCTTTTGCTGAGAGAAAAAACTCCCTAATAACGAGTAATAATAATAATAATAATTTGTTTTTATTTATGTCTGCTCCAACTTTGATGCACGTGATTTCGACTTTCCAGCCGAAGTCTCTTTATTTGTCGCAACAACTTTCATTTCTGTCATGCCGCTGACATCTCCGTCTGGGCGGTATCGGGGCGTCTTCCTGGGCCGTGGCCGTAACCGGAGCACCTCTCTGCCGCCGATTGGACCGACGCAGGACCGTAAAAGGAGTCAAACGTCTCTATTGTGCGTGGAGCGCGTCTGTCAAAAGGCCATGAAGTGACGACGAGGAGCCCGCCCGGGATCAAATGCTTAGGTTGGATAATCCTCTTGTCACTCACGGCGTCGCTACGAGTTAATTAGATCAAACACCAGCCAGTCAGAGGTCTCGATTTGTGATTGGTGTAGAGAACCGCAGAGGAGGAGCAAGTTAGTGTGCAGCGAGGGGAACGTACCGTTCGGTGGGCGGACCGTAGCAGTGACAGCGACGCTCGGAGAGTCCCGACAAACTGTCAAAAAGCGGACAACTAACGGTGAGTGACGCTCAAATAAGAACGTCGTGTTTGTTGCGCTGTGCGGGTGAACGGCACCGTGTGCAGCGGACGGAGGCCGAGTGTGCGGACGGTGTGTGGCAGTGAAATGACGCTGATTTGGGATGAGGGATCTCGCGCACGCATCTCGGCGGCGCTGTAGTCTCTGCTGCGTTCAGCGGCGCCTCGGAAACTCGGCCTTTCTAGGAGCGGTGGGCGGGGTGCGCAGAGAAATGCACTCGCCCTTCTGATGAACTCCTGACCAAAGACCGTTGTTTTACAGCTGCCTCGAAGACCTCGCCCCTGACTATCAACTTTCACTTTCCCCTTCATATTTACAGCGAAGCCCGAGTTTTTCACGTGCAGTTCAATATGGTGGTCTCTCTGCTCCCGGCAGCAGTCGAGGCAGCATGGGCGCGTGCAGTGGAGTTGCAGTGTCACACACAGGAGGAAAGTTACACAAGCTGCCTGGAGATTCCACGTTTGTCCGTCCGCTTGCACTGTTCTTGAAGAGGGATCCGACCGTTTGCACTGCGCTTTCATGCACACTTCTTCCAAAGCTGCTTCTTCTTCCAGAAACATCAGTTTTAGTGCCTGGTGTGTTCTCTATCCCTGCATCCTCATTGATGACATGTCAGATCTGAACAAAGCAGGAACCTTAGCTTAACCTGTCTGGTATCTGATGATCAGACCTGAACATCAGCATGAAAGCATTCATGCCCTTTTCTCTCTTTAAGTTTGATGTATGCTTATTTACACGATAGCCTGACATGCACCTCCCCAGAAATGCAACTACACGCCATGTTGACTGTACCTACTGGTTGGTCAGAGGCTGGACAAGCACAGAAAAGTCTCTCTACTTCTGCCTCAGCATTGGTACAGGCCATTTCCTCTGACATCTAGTAAAAGTATGTAACTGCGCTTCATCACCTTTTACTGGCCACTGTTTGTGGTGCACCCAAATGTACCACAGCGACACAGAAACTCCACTGACCACTAGTCTAGTCACAAAAGTCAGGGCTTTGTCTGGGCCTCTCCAAAACATTACAATCCATGCGCTGTCCAGGGTTGAATGACTTGTATGGTTGGGCTTATTGTCTTTTGTGATTTGCTTGTACAATTCAGAATCCATAGCTCCATCAACAATGCAGGTCCGAATCCTGATCCAGCCACCACAAGTCTCATAGATAGGATCGTGTTTTTATGATGATTTGCAGTGTTTGGTTGTTACCAATCATATTCCTTCTCATTTGAGGAAAAACATCTGCTGGGGACCTGATTTATCCAAGTCCTTGAGCAAATTGCAGACTGACATTAACGTTTCAGTTGGAAAATCGTGGCTTCAACCTTGCAGGTCTGCCAATTTCGCTTGATTCTTAAGGGTTGACCTGATGGTGGACTTATTAACAAAAAAGCCTTTAGTTCCCTAGACGTTAGTGAGATTATTTTTTGTTCAGCTCTTACTGATTTTCAAAGTGATGAACTGTGTTCATCCCACCATGTGTTGTCAGTTTTTAAATTTGTGCTTGGAATGATTCTGTTGGACATGATCGGATCATGTCATCAGGATGTTCACAGCCCTGCATCCCACTCTGTTAAATCACAAATGGTGTCCTTCAGAATTGACTGTTGACACCTGCACAAGCACATTATGGTACATCCTGCCATAGAAATGGTCGTTATAAAGAGGAATCACAACACAGAGGATTGTCCCTCTCACTCCCTCCCTCCCGGGCTCCCTCGTAATATCCAGATTACTCTCCAATCCTCCACATCCAGATTACAGAGTGGGGAGAGGTGGGACTGATCTAAGGCCCTGAATTCATTATGGACCAGATCCAATCACATCTCTCACATGTCTTGTTGCCTGTTGCTGTGCTGTAAGTCCACTAAAGTGATCAGGTATTAGGCCTGGGAGGTTGGGAGTTATCAAACAGGTCACATGATTCTGACTTTTCATTGAGCGCTGTGTGTTATATGAAAGTTTCACAGTGTAACCAGGTGAAACACATGCTTTGCTGCCAAGGAATCAAACACCAACTGGAAGTTCGGTCTGCCTTCTGCTGGGTGTCTATCTGCTGCACTGCGTGCTATGGAGAGGAAACACACACCTGTGCAGGGAAGGTCAGAGAGAGAAGCATCAGCTTATACTGTATAAATGTAATGTCTAGGGTTTTTGTTAAGAGACGTGTATATTAGATTTCAAATTTAAATATATTTTCCTAGCAGGAAGTGCATTTTTCCAAACGGCAGGTAGTCTGTAGCTGCACATCTGTACAATGGAGGCAGTTGTGTTACCCTGGTTCCAAAATAAGAAACTCAATTTCTATTAAGATGAAGAACTACCTGAAAATGATTTAGTGTGGCCATTTTATAGAAATACTGCAGCAGGCCTGGTTCCACTAAGTGCAGATATTTCCAATGAAAATGGACATCTGTTTTATTCCTTCACTATTATACATCTGCCAACTCCTCCCATTCTACTACAATACCACTGTCTCAGTGTATTTAACTTTTATTAGCATTTTCTGAGTTGGCCATGCTCGGCATTTTCATGCCAGTACCTTTCAAAGTAGTTTTATAGTTATGGACATTTCTGGGTACTGGAAATAACTCTGTAACTGTTCTGTAATGCAACACTGGAAGAAGTTGACAATAATCTGTTTCTTAAACCTCTGACTGCTGCAGCATACCCCCAGTAAATTTAATATTTCGCATTACCCTGGGCCCCCTTTAGTATAACATGCATGGAACAAGCTGTCAGTGTGTGCATAGGAACTGTCTGTATGAATAAAACTAATCGGTAATCATAGAGGTGACACATGCAATAAGCAGTGATGAATCCCAGCTTGTCTGTGTTCAGGTGCAGGCACATTTACATACGCAAGCACCTCCAAAATACCACACAGCCCCTTGGAAGCCCTACTAGGCCTTTGTTATGGACAAAAGCAGCATAAATAAATATGATCACGAGGCATCCCAGGCAAAATTACAGTAAGATCGTGAAGCATGCTTAATGTGAGCAGTTAGCTAACCTTCTAATTATTAACTGGACTTATGGATATAGGTTATTGTGATTCTGTGTTTCTGTTGACTGTGTAGCAATTTGCATTGTGTTCTATGATGTTTTTACCATTGCCGCACACACCGTTGGCATAAAGTTGTCTCTGAAATTTGGTAAAACCATGAATGATGTGGTGTCTGCTAGTCCTCATGACCTCCCGACTAAGGATCAAAGCAAGATCACTACATCAAGAATTATAATTTACGTCAGTCTCATCAATGCCTTATATTTCTTAACTTTTTCTTAATTAAGATAACAGACACAGAAATAATGAAAATAGGTAATTTGATGGAAAATTAATTTAACATTTCAGTGAAATGAAAGAATTGCAAAATGGCGAGGTTCTAAAACTATGCAAATTTTTAAGCACTGATATACCTTAACAAAGCCCAGCGTTTACTATAGCCGCTAGATATTTCCCTATTTCCCACGTCTTGCGGATAACTATGCCAGTAGATAGTGACCAAACCATAACCAGGTACATAATGACTTGTGGTATTGACCATTCAATGGCATGATAATGGTTAGATCAGCTGCACCATCTGGGTTTGCTTGTTTTGGTGGATGATTGCACAGAGCAGATGTTTAAATTCTGTTTTTTATGCTGTCTGAGAGGAATGATTAGGTTTAGGGTTTTTTGATTTCTTGTCTTTGGATAGGATTCTCCTTAAATAAATAATCAGTCTATAGCCAAAGAGGGCAATAATCATCTATTTTTTTCAGAATCTCAAGAAGTCATGGTAAAAATAAGGCATTTGAATAAATAAAAGTTGAAAGCTCACATCTTAGTGTTGTTTTTTCTTTTGAATATATTCAGTCTGTGAGTACCCAAACATAATATAAATTGTAAGTTAGTGCATATGGGGCCAAATATATCTTGCTTTTATCCAAAGCACTGTACAATAGTGCCTTCTATTCACACAGATACTTACACACCAGTGGTGTTTGTCTGACCCACTGGGACTGACATGGGTTCCAGTTCATTGCCCAAGGTCTGCACAAAATAAAATTGGCATAATTTGTTTATTTTGCGTAGCCAACAATTAGGGTGCAGCCATGGACACGACAAAACCCATTGGCCACTGCACCGACTGTTTAAAACAAAAAGTCTCCAAGAGCAGCAGGACTTTTCAGCTGTCACAAATGAATATTAGTTCCATCCGTAATTTGTGGGTTAAACATGCTTCAAACATCTGGTACGTACAATGAACAACCACAAAAGCTACTCAAAGATTGTATGGGCACTAAGGTGGTTCACACCAGAACTGAACGCCCAGTGGCTCCTCAAAAATAAGGTGTGTCGTTAAAAACTGCTCCTTGGCAAACCTCTGTGCTTTGCTGAGTTGATTTTTTTCAAAGAAGTTTCATATTCTTTCATTTATTATTCCTTTACTTTTCCCAAATTTAATTTTTTAGTTCATGCAGTGGTATCATTTCAATATTGGTATTGAAATATTTAGGCAGGTGTCAGCATCAAAGGGATAATTTTGACATTGTGATCAAACTATTGGTTTGTGGACAACTACCGACTGAGTTACAGCTGCACAGAAAATCATAAATCATATAATCTCTGCCAAGTTAATCAAAATGTGAATAAATATTCACTAGGGAAGGGTGATATAGGAGGAAAGGAAGGGGGTAGTCAGGAAACCATGACTATAGTAGGAGGATGGAAGGAAGGAGGGAGGGAGGGAAGTCGTTAAACAAACAGACAGGTTCCTAGAGTTAGTCGGAGAGACCCTGGCCTCTTCCCAGAGTTCGGAATGTCAGTTGACTGGATCTGACGGCCACTGACTCTGCGTCTTGCTCTTCACACAGACACAGTCAACGCGTCTGAGGGTTTTTCCTGTGTACAGAACTCTGAGGCGGCAACCTCTGCCAGAGTTCATGCTGTCTCCACCCCATCAGGACTCTGGTGGGTCTCAACGTGGAAAACACAGTTTTCCGACATATATTTAGCTTTGCTCTCCTTTTAAGTTAGTGATGCTTTACAAATGTCACCTGCGTTAATAGTTAATTAACAGGACAGTACACCATGGCTCACTTGTCACAGCTCAGTGTTTAGGCGCTTCTATCTCCTGTTAGCAGAGGTTAATGTACGCTAATGTTTTTAGCTATCAGCTTTCGGACTTTTTGTTGCTGTTGCACATTAATGCAGATCAGATCAGCTTTCGCTAACTTTTGCCTTGTATTTCTGGGAGCTGTGTAAAATGTAAATTTCCCCATTGTGGGATCATTAAAAGATTACCTTACCTTACCTTAGAATAAGGAATTCACAAATGTAGTTTGAATGGGTTTCAATTGACCAAAAATGGCCAAGCCGGAGCCAAGTGCTCCAATTTAATTTAAACAGTATATTATTGATATATTTAAAGAGTTAAAAAAAATATGGAAAACCCTTACTGAGTGCTTTAGCTTTGCATGAACACAGCTAAAATGGCTAAAGTGGACACAAATGCCACACGTGGCCAGCATAGAGGCCAGAGTGTTAAAAAGGTTAAAATTCTGAATTTGAAAAAAATCAAGTTTGTTAAAGTGGAAAAACTTATTAATATGAATTAATTTTGTAGCATTTTGGGAATGCAAACAGGAGGTGGCCATGAGCATGCTGAGTGGGAGTTTTGTCTACTTTGCTTTTCCTGCACAAAAATAACAATGTATGTTAATTTGTGTTGTTGTAAATCATTTACATATGTCAGACTGTCCTATTACCAATACCAGAAAAAACAGTAGAATTGAGAATGTAGGAAATGGTCCTTTTTGAGGTTGTTTTCCAACAAATGCATTGTGCAAACAAATTGGCTTTAAAGGTTAAAAATTAAAAAAGCAATGGTTATGTAATATTTACAATAAGAATTGATGGTAATTAATAACATTATGCATAAAGCAGGAAAAAACATTAAACATCTAAAAAGTAAAAGTAGTAAAATAAGCCGCTACATTAAACATTTCTATGAATTTTTCTAAAGATGGAAGTCAGTAAACAAAAAGTAGTTTTATTCTTAGTTGAACCCAGGATGCTAGCACTTTTACTGCCGTTTACAGGCACCATTCAGGTTCAGGTGTATGAATAAACACTTATGGTACAAAATCTTTCTATGTAAATATCTTATTTCTCAGCCTGGATATTGGCGGCTTATAGCCCGATGCGGTTTATATGTGACAAAATATATATTTCTTTTAAATTTTAGCGGGTGCGGCTTAAATTTAGGTGCGCTCTATAGTGCGGAATTTACGGTAGTTGATCTGATGCTACTTCCTTCTGTTCTCCTCATGTCTGCCCAACATATCTGATCACTCTAAATTATCTTGCGATGCTTTGACCTTGCTTATTGAAGCTATCTTTAAATATTCCAGGTCAGGGAAGAGTCAGAGTTAAATGTGGGTCTGCAAGAAAGTTGATACTGTATAGATTAGATGATGGGGGTCACTGACTGTAGCAGGCGACTCTCTCTTTCAGACCCCCAGCCTCTGTCTAGGAATCAGGAAAAGGAAGCCCATCATCCATGTGCTACTTTGCTGCCAATTCATGCTGCTGCTGACGGCAGTTTAGTCTCAGACAATTACCAGATGTCCTCAGTTTTGCCTAAGATATACTTAGTCAGTTGTACTTTATTCTTGACACAAATGGTTGCCTTCACCGTGACAACCAGTTCAATAATAATTATCACACATCATCCTATTTTAATGTATCCCCTCATTACTTTGTGTTATAGCTTCGTTTCTAGGACATTGGTTGCTTATTTGCATGATGGTGGATACTGTTTGGGTTTGCAGTTACAGTGGTAACTTAAGGGGTCACAGCTGCCCGACCTGTGATTGTGAATGTAAGATGTGGTGTCCAAAGCCGGTGCTCTATGCCCTGTCCTGATGACAACAAAGCAAATCCCCCTAAGAGTTACAACAAGGTCATGTTTAGCTTTTTTGCCTGCAAGATTAATGAATCCAATAATTATTCCTATATGTGACCACCTGCACAGAAACAACTTGTGTGAAGAATTTCAGTCAGGATTTAGAGTTCATCATAGCACAGAAACCGCACTGATTAAAGTCACCAACGATCTTCTTCTGGCTTCAGATAATGGACTTGTCTCTATACTAGTTCTGTTTGATCTTAATGCAGCATTTGACATCATTAATCACAAAATATTATTACAGTGACTAGAACATGATATTGGGATTAAATGAACTGCACTAAATTGGTTTAAATCGTATCTAATTCGTATCAATTGAGTATATTGAGAAGCACTGTTGTAGTGTAACATCAGGAGCACCTGTGGAAAAATAACAAAAAGTTAACGCCTATATGTACTTCCAAAAATGGGTGATCTTCAGTCTTTATTATCCATGGATACATTGCAAAAGCACATCATTACTCAGTAATGGTTGCTAAAACGCGACAAACGCTACAGCCATGTACAAAGACATGTGAAAGAGAGAGGAGGTGACGGATCAGAAATTTCGATAGCACTGAGGTAACGTGCCTACCTTTAATTTTGTATTATTTAGTCGTATTCCCCTGCTGTCCTGTGCAGGCGTCTCCAAGAAATCTGACAGCCGACATCACTGTTCTAATGTGCTGCTGCTGCAATTAGAGTGATAGCAGAGGAAGCACTAATCTTAAACCCCCGGCCAATTACGCATTTTTACATCATTCAAAGACAAAACTTTTAATAAATCCAAATAATTTGATAAATTGCCCAGCCTACTTAGATAATTTTTGCCCTCTACAAAAACTACATGGTCATCACGTTATTCTATTCCTAACATGTCAGTTTGAGAGATGAGCAACATGTAGAAGCATCAATCAGCCTTAGCACCACGATGCAGTCTGTAATCCCCATATGATTAACCACAGGCAACTGTGCCCGACAAAGTAAAGTGATGACAAATTACTTGACATTTTGAAACATTCTTTTCAGTAAAATCAATTAAGTAGTTATTTGAAATGATTTAATTCATCATGTCCTACAGTGATTTGTCTTGTCCATTTCTAATAGCGCTATGTTAGAGGCAGCCACAGATGTGTGTGTTAGTCTGTGTGAACACTCACGTTGTGCCTGTGTGTGCGCACACCGGGTGGTGTTGGATGGATGGAGTTTGAGATTGCGTGACAGTGGTAGATTGAATGAATGAAATGCTAGAGGGATAGAGGGCAGGGGGGGAGAATGGGATGGTACAGAGTGAATTGGTCACTGTAATCCCCCCTCGCAGTAGCAGCTGTACGCGTGTGTCAGCAAACAGGCTTTAGTACTGCCAATCAGCCCTAACGGGAATTATGCAGCAGGCTGAGGAGATGGATGGATGAATACGTAGGTAGGTAGACGGAGAAATGTGCTTAAGAGGTTTATTCCAGACAGAAAAAGGCAAGAAATCTGAGAAGTTTCTGTAGAGTCACCGGTATTACTAACATAAACAATGTGCTTTTGCTTTTTGACGTTCACTGCTCATTTATATTCCATACTTTGTCAGTGGTAAACTGGAATTCTGTGAGTTTTGTTTTTTTGTGTGTCTTGTTGGTTACTGCAAGAGGCCTCAAAACACCTAGCAATGCATCTTTGGTTGCTTTGTAAGGTCAAGTCAGTGATGCAGTCCTAGTATAAATCTAAATTTAAAATATCAGCCGGGCAGAGTAAAGCACAGGTCCAAAGCATAGAGATGTCCCAGTGCCAATACCTTATTGGGAGTACTGGGAATCTGGTCTGATACCACTCTTGTGTATTTGTAATCCTACTTAAACTTCTGCCATGCTTCACCCATTGTTGTAGTAACCTCCACAGGTGGGTGGAGGTGGAAAAATGCCTGTGGTTTGCTAAAGACTGCTAAAGTCTTAAGATCTTATTACTAACAGTCATTTTTCTTAGATTGTTTTAAACTTATTTGCTATTTGTGATTGATTTTAGTGACAAATGAGTGGGATCTGCAGAAACTCCAGCTTTACCTGATGTTGCTTTGATTTAGAAAGTTATTTTACCTCTTTATTCTGGTGTAGACTATACAGATCATGTTGCTCACGCCTCTCCAAGACCTCAACTTTAATTCTGTGGCTTTGTTTGTTGCTGTTATTATCGTTGCCATTGTTGTTGTTGTTTAAAATCTTCTTAGTGAAAGTTGCTCCGTCTATAAAACCCTGGAATCCTCCTTATTTGTTTTGCCAGAAGAACACACGAGAATCGTGGCATTTGCCTAACTGTGCAGTTTCTTGGAACGATTCTACTGTTTAGTACTCTCATTGGTACTCAATATAGGCAAGTATTCAAATGAATTGTACTTTTGGTATAAATTGGTATTAGAAGATCCTAACTAAAGGAAACTGGTTTCACTGAGAATGCTTTAAGATAAAACAACCGTACAAAGATAAAACAACCGTAAAACTACAAGCGTAGAAAAAGGCTACAGATCTTTAGATAAGCACGGATATCAGTTCTTCAGTCAATAAAAAAATTCATGGAAATCATTTATGGGCAGATATAATCAGCTGGATGTCCTAGTATCTATTCAGAGCCAAATAAAAGCATAAAAGCTACTACGTGTGGAATGCTTGTTATGCCTTTTTACACTGGTTTGTAGTGGGAATGGAGATAAAGATGGTGACATCAGAAAAACACAAATAGATGTGAACAGCTATCAGGAATCTGAAACATTTACAGTTCTTGGTCAGGTTCATGAGCAACACAGCAGAGAATTTTGTTCTATATTTGCCCAGCAAACCAAGCGGCGCACTACTGACTTCTCTCAGACAAGCCCTGTGATCACAACCGGTGTGTGACAGTGTTTGTTTTGGGATTATAGTTTACCCCTCTGTCTGTGTGTGTGTGTGTGTCTGTGTGTGTGTGTGTGTGTGTGTGTGTCGCTGCTGCTTTGCATTCCATTGCGATGTGTAAAGCCTCACTCTGCAACAATAGGGCATAGTTCCCAAAAAATACTGTGTCTATGCTTTGGACTGTGTGTAGGCAAGACCATGAGGACAGAAAGGGAACTCATTCACTAACTAGGGGCATTTGTGTGGGGGAAGGAGGAGAGAACAGGCAGGAGAAAGACGGGGGAGGACATGTGGACATAACTACCTGTTTGTCCGACTAGCTGCTTTCTTATTGTGCATGCCGATAACCTACAGCAAGTGCTCAATTATAAAACATGTCTGGAGAGTCATGAGTAATTCTGTTAGGAGCACAGCTACGTTTCTCACACACACACACGGTCAAACACTAGCTCTTTCACTTAGGCCTCAAACAGGTCAACTGTGAGTTCTATCAATGCACTGTGTAAATGCAAGCGCAGCAGTACACACACACACACACACACACAAACGCATGCACAGGGAACAAATTAACATTACCTTAAGTGGATCTCTGAATATACCCAAACTTTAAAAACAGTCAGGATGTTAAGAGCCAATCAGGACAATGTCGCTGATCGTCAACACACACACACACACCCTCATTCCATTTCTGTTTTGCTTCCAGTGTAGACATACGCAGAGAATAAACATACAGTTCTAAAAACTATTTGAAGAATTGAAACTCTTGCCCAACTTCTTTCACAGGAATTGACCTTTACTCTGCCCTAAAAAGATGTGCTCATATCACATCATATCACATCATTGTTCCCAAGTGGAACATTAACACATTAAGTACAGTTATGCAGGTTCAGAAAGTCTCGGAGAAGACTAGGAGAATAATCCTGCAGTTTTTAGTCAGGTAGTGCAACATATGCCAAACAAGGTGATGTCGCATGACTAGAATGATGACATCAGTGTCATTAAAAATAACAGCTTTGAAATTAAGGAAGTGAGAGATGCACAGGAGTCTTTGAATTCAGCATTTAGAATGCGGTTCTCATAAATGACATCCTTCATATGGCTCTTATCCTGTGAGTGAGCAGCACCACTGTACCCTCTTCTTTGCTCTGCAAACAGAGATGTGAACTTAGCACTTCTGGCTGGTCCTGATAGACAGAGTTTCACACATTTCTCAACATCCAAACAACCAGCCAACCAACCGGAAACAGGTTCTCTTTAGAATTTAGTCGATAACTGGAAAATGGAAAATCTGGACTTTATATACATAAAATGCATTCCAATGAATTTGTCCTTGGAATAGCATTAAAAATCTTTGGATTTACATTCTTTTTACGTCACAGTTTAGGAAATGTGATGGCTTTTATGTTTCTTTTCAGTTTTTTTTTGACCCCTGTATCTATCACTCCTTCTTTCATCTCGCATTGCGCTCGTGCATCATCAACAAAACCTCTTTCATCCTCACCATCAAACTCTTACACTGATCTTCAAGACCACTTGTAGGAGGATCAATAGATCAATTGTTTTCTCTTCCCTTCTTTTATGTCATTATCTGATTGACCAATTTCAGAGGTTGTCACAGCTCTACATCCTCAGTAATTAGGACAGCAGAGTTGTGTGTACCATCAAAGTGAGGACATTCATTGACATACTCACCCCAGCCAACCCCCAATTCTAACTCTAACACTAAATTCAAGTCCTAACCCTCAAAAAGCCCCTTGAAGGGTTGCAGAAATCTGAGGACCATCCCCTCTTTGTCATAAGACAAAAACAAGTCCTCTGCTGTTCATACAAGTAAATAGTAACATGATGAGTAAAGCAATTTTCAGTTTAAAATTGGTAAAATTAAAGTCAAAATTAGTTTTGCCAGGAAAGAAAAATAAGAGGTCCCTGCACCCATCTTCAACCAAAGGTAAAAGTACATGGACATTGTTACTGACCTGCCTTTGGATTGCATTATGACCTCTGTATCAGTGAATCTGGGCAGATTGGACCATGTTTTCTTATATTATTCAATTTCTCTTTCTGAATACTGTGTACCAGTTACCTAGGGTCGACACACAACACAATGTGGCTGGTGATGTGAAAGGGGAAATAAGTCATTAATTTGACTAAGAGCTCTAAGTGCTTTCACTGTTAATGGCCTGTTAATGCAGATGGATGCACCAGCCCCTGAATACAGGCAGACAGGGCCTCCATAAACTGAGACGGTACTGTATGCATAACAAACACCTCGGACAGAGAAAAAAGGCCCCTGTAACATGTATGTGCTCAGTGATTTGCTTCTGGCTTAGCAGAAGAGTAACCTGATTACATTACGTCAGTGAGTGTCCTCACAAGTATAGTACGAGTGTGTGTGTTTGTGTGTGTGGGTGTGTAGAAAATCTTGCATACTTTTGAGTTTAGAGCTGTGACTATTGTCCTTGTCTGTCTACCTGCACATTCTTCTTTTGTGTGTCAGCCCCGTCATTTTCATGTTTTTGGTTGTGTACCCAAATGATAGTCAAATGAACAAGTGCTCATTCTTGATTTTTTGGACAGAGTAGCAACTAATATTAGGGACTGTAATAGCCCTAGTTATTACAGAACTTAATGCTGAACATATCACCAGCTTCTTACATTAGCAGTTATGCTTTAGTATTTAAGGGAGAGATTTTGAAAAATGTTTTTTCTCATGATAGTGTTTGTTTTATGTGAAGGCATGAATGTCAGTATCAAGTGTGTGTTTGTTAGTAGATGAGTTATCAGATTTGCAGACGTGACAGAAATCACAGTGAGTGTGAGGTATGCGTGGGTGTGTTTACTCTAGTTGGGTGTGGCAGAAAATGTGCAAACTAATAAACAGCTTTAATTTCATGTCAAAAATCATTCTGTATTTAAATGTGTGACCTCATTTCATGTGCAGAATTATAGTGATCCACGGAAATTGACTGCATATGAATATACTAATAAAGGGTAAAGGTCAAAGTAAATGTTCAGGTTATGTGTTTTTGTTGTTGTTGTTGTTGTTTTTTTTTTGTCCCTCATTTTAGTTTGAGAATGGCTGAAAAGCATTTATAAGGAATTTAACCTTTTATTGATATCAGACGCATGATCTGAAAGAGTTTTAAAGTTTCGAAAACCTTTTTCACAGAGTTTCCTGACAGCATTGCTTGACTTTTTTAAACAGTTCCACATTTTTCTTGCAGGTTTTTCTGCTCTGTGTAAACTGTGAATTTGCTGAAGGCTAAGGTGTGATCTCATTAGGACAGAGTATGATGTTTGAAGAAAACACCCGCGTTCAAGGTTTGAACGGTTTAAATTGTTAGCATTTTAAAAGTATTTTTATTTGTCAAAGTAATAGCAATACTTTTTATAGAATGATCTTCAGTTTTGACGACCCTTCCAAAGAAATTTTAATTTTTCTGTAGTAATTTCTTATTTTGGAACAAATTTGTTATTTTGGAACAAATTACCCATTGCTGAGTTTACACAGTTATCAATTAAGATTTAAAGGGATTTATCAGCAGAAAATGAATACAGTAAATATTTACTTGGATGCGTGTTATTGATGTGTAACTCCCAAAATATGAATTGCAGTTGCATTTTTGAACTAAGAAAGGAGCATTTTACATCTACATTTTTACTGAACTTTTCTCTGCCATGCTTTGAATTTGTTCAGTAGCCTAAAGGAAAAACAAACCCTGGCTCTGGAAGGAATTTTACATGAGACCAGTGTCCAGAAAGAACCATACAACATGAAACATGCATATTATTTTTGATATAAGTCTGCATTAAAAATACAAACATATTGTAGTCCAAGGTGAAATAATGACATTGACTTTCAAATCGTCTATTCAATGACCAGTAATAATACAGTTAAGCTAAATGAACAGTAATGAGGTAAATGGCGAAAATATGACTTTCATATTACAAAGTTTGTAATCCACCATTAAGAGGCTTGTGATGCATTTTTTCATCCTGTTCCACTGTACATGTTTTCTTATGCCAGGGTAACCTACCTACAAACAGCCACAGCTACAAAATGCAACACTGACCACTAAAAAAATGTGGCTTTTACAGGACCTGATATTTCTTGATCACAGCAGCAGACCTGCCATAAATATAAACACATAGTCAAACTGGACTGTCCTAATTATTAATCATCTTCCTTTATGCAAAGTCATTAAATAATGTGACATCCAGGGCAGGGTATCATATGACAGATGTGTCTGCTCTAAAGCATTCCATTCATGGTTATCCAGTATCCAGTTTTTTTTAAAGATCATTAGGTAATAAATAGAAATAATATCAAAGAGATATTCTCATCTTGTCCTGTTCTGTGAGTTTACATCCTGCTGATTGCAGAAAAGGTGATGTAAAGTTTTAACTGTACAGATATGGCTGCTGACATATGTTACTCAAAATAAACTAGATCTTACAAATATAGACACATGGCATGACCTCAACACTGCAGTAAAAGCTTTTATCATTTCTATTTATCTTGCAGTGACACTCTGTTAGTAAATAATTAATATTAACAACTTTTTTGTTGCTGCACCTTCACGTTAAAAGCATCCAGCTTTCGAGATGCCAGGTGGCTCTTATTGCCAAGCAGCCATAATGTATAATATTTTATCAATTTGCAGTCCTAGATGACATGGCCACTGACAAACAATGTATTCCCCCTCAGACCGTCTTTTAACGTATTAACATGTTTAACCCTCTGGCCCGGTTTGAAATCACTATATATTCAGCTGGCCATTTTTGGCCTAACCCTAACCCACCAACAAACTAAGGCTGTCATTTTTTAGTTGTTTTTTTGCTGTTTTCAATGCATAATGTTATTAATTAAAATCAGTTCTCATTGTAAATATAAAATAACCGTTGCTTTTTTAACTCTTAAATGCCAATTTGTTTGCGCAATGCACATCAACCTTAAAAAGTGCTACTGATTTCTCTCGTATTGTATAAAGGACAGTCTGAGATATGCAAATGATTTACAACAACACTAATTATTATACATTGTTATTTTTGTGCAGGGAAAGCAAAGTAGACAAAACTCCCACTCAACATGCTCATGGACAAAATGGCCACCTCCTGTTTGCATTCCCGAAATTGGTGATGTAAAACAGTATATTATTGATATATTTAAACAGCTGAAGTTGAAAATTAAAAATAATCTAGAGAATATCCAGACCCTTGGGAGGTTTTATCTGATTTGTATTAACTCAACTGCAATGGTCAAAATAAAAAAAAGAGAGTGAAGTGGCCACAAATGACCAGCATAGAGGCCAGAGGTTTAACGTATGTGAATATTTCCTTTTTTTAAACAAGATGTCCAATCAGGTCAAGTAGTTTATTATGACCCCTAGGGTTTGCAGCATGATATAAGCTTGTGCAGAGAGAAAGTCATATTGGGTTTAACTTTTTCTGCAATACATTGTGATGGAAGTTGGCAAGATGCTGCCTTGACAAGTCATGTGCATGCAAGTGTATTTGGTAACATAAACTCAAATTTCTGGTGTTTACCTCAGGATTGCACCATAGATGAAACACTCACATCCGTGGTACGTTTCCAGAGTTGTACAGTCCTTTCTGTGAGTATTACAGAACCCTCTTCTGTGTTTTGGCATTTAAGAGGCTCTTAAAACACAGGCTTTGTCCCTCCAACTGGACACTCCTGATCGTATTTCATCGGCACACTGGTACAGAAAAAACACGCCCCCACTGTTTTAATTCAGGGGCTGCATTGAATCTCACACTCTGGATGAATAAAGGCTCGTGAAAACCCGTTCTCGCCTTTGTAATTAGGAAGGGAGCAACAGAGAGAGCCAGGTGACTGCATGGATAGTTGGGTCGATAAAGGACTTTGACCCCAGCTTATGTTCGCTTCTCTTGATCCGATAGGCAGCCGGTATTGTTTGTTTTATATATCCATACCAACAGCACGTCAACAACATAACAATGGAGTTTGAAACCAAACACAAAGCCTCAACCAAGTTGTGCCTAAACCTAACGTGACTTTTACAATAACAAACAGTTTTGTACATTTGCCACCACTTTTAGCTGATGTGTCATTGGACAAACAACGTGAATGGTTTTTATGGACGACATGTTAGGTTTTATAATACGACACCTTAACACGAGGGATTGGAGTTTTGATTTACAGGGTGTGTGAGCAGTTCAGGTATCTGATAGTAGAGTTTGTGTGAGTGCTCGTGTTTGGTACGTTTCCTGAAAGCATGTGCTGTAACACACACACACGTAGAAACCAGCACATAGCCATTAAGGTAGATCCCTTCAGGTGTGTATTGATTAGAATGTCAGCGTGTAACTGAACCAGTGACATTTGACCTGTTTGAAACTGTGCTTGCCAAACTGGTCAAGCAAAGGATGTTAAATGAAGTTCAGTTTAAAGTGTAAAAAATCCTACTGTTTCTTTAACCCTGTGAAAAGTGTGGGAACCTGTAGTCAGAAGTGCCAACAGCATTTTTTTCAGCAATTTCGATTCTTCAGGTTCCAAAATTGACCCAGGCATTTGTTTCATTTCATTTTATTCAATGTAATCGTGAGGGGCCATTCCATCAGTTGCAATAACAGCTCTTATTTGTCAGTAAATCCACCAGGTTTTATATGAGCAGGCTGTTTGTGTTTATGACAGAGTGTGAGATAGAGAAATTGAGTGAGCACTAGAAGTCCCTCGTCAGCTGTCTCTGTACATCAGTGGGAATGAAAAACAGAAGTGTGGCTGCAGGAAAACAAATTGAGAAGTGGCCTTAAAAACACACGGAATCAAAAACGTCTGCCACTTACCATATACCCTCTTCTACACTGAAGACAGATGAGCAGGGTCTGTAGAGTTACTAAGAAAACTCAGTTTAGATAGTGAAGTAAATGCATCTAAATTATGTAGTTGTCATTTATTTAAGTAAATATTGTCATAGTGATACATTTCATTCATGACTTTTTGTTGCATTTTTAGTTGCAGACATTTCGACAGTTTTGGAACACCACAGAATATGTAATGTTATTCATTTTTAATGCTTCATCAATCACTATCCTCAGTTGTCTTGTGAAGTGACAGAAAATGAAACCAGTAGCAACAAGCATCGAGCATTAAACTCATTAAATCACGCAACAGTGTGAGCCGGCTCTCATTCTGTCACACACACACGGTCACAGAGTAATCCAAGTGTTTAGAGGAAGTGTCCCACCTCTCTTAGAAAGTGACATAAGAGGCGAGCTTTTCGCTCAGTGGGCACAAGCCCAGGACGCCTCACTTTGTTTTTCCAGGCCATGTTGAGACAGCTTTCTTTAAAACATACTACATACTGTAATACCACCTTTACATGACCCAGACTTTGATACTGGTTTGATTTCTGCAGCGTTGTATACATTCAATGTGTCTTTCTACCCCCTGACTAGTTTAAAGTCAAACTCTGCCACATGGATCCCCCTCCCATTGTCCAGTGGCTGAGATCATAGACTTCTCCAGCATCTAGTGAGGTCAGTATTTCCCTCAACACTCCACATGATCTCTCACAGAGGCAATAGAGGGATATTAAACTGCCCTACAGTTGTTTTACAGCTTGTCCTTGGACAGTGAACTGCTCCAAATGCACTTTTCACACACTCTTAAAATAATAGCCAACTGTAAGTGCAGCTGGAGGCAGGCAAATATTGACAATTGTCAGTTGGAGTGTCTGGTTTTGTCAAAATCTCCTGCTCTCAACAGCAGACTGGTGTGTCACAGCCGCCCAGCGGCTCCACCATATCATTTGGGGCATGATGATGTCCATGCACTACTTAAAGGGAAGTGAACTCAAACATCTGACTTCTTTTGCCACGTTACACCAGCAAGAAGACATTTGTCTGAGATAATTATAGATAATTTTCAGGGCACTTAATGCTGCAGTGCCTTGCTCGACAGCACAGTTTAGAGCACACTGTAACAGGTGGCATGTATCTGGTTTCAAACTTCCAGCTGGAGAGCATCATTGTATGCATCAAGCCTCGCCCCAAAGACACAGGCCACTGGAGTTTACTGTGATGAGTGCCTCGCTACAAGAAAATAGAATCAGAATATCAGAATAGCTGGACTCAGCAACATGTTTATTTTCACCTATTTTAATATATAGAGTAAATATCAGTGAATGTGGCTATTTAAAAACAAAATCCATTTTGTTCCAAAAAAATCCATAAAAAAATAGACTAAAAGGTCCCTAGTTTTTAAGATTAATTTTATTATCGTGCAATGAGACAAAAATGCCTTTAAAATTAAACATTTATAATCACTTTAGGAAGTGATTGTTCATGCTTTATAACCAGCTGCAGTAAACTCAACAACTGGAAAATACAGTAGATAATGGAACTTGCTGAGTTCCAGTATATGGTCACCTCAGCGTTTAAGCCAATGTAAATACATATTTTGTATTATGTTTTGATTAGTTTGTTTTCATCTTAAACATAATAAAGGCTTCATTCTGTGTATTTCGTGCTCTATAATATAGTTTACTCATGATGATAAAAGTGCTGTGATTCAGAGTCGCTTTTCTTAATGCACCAATACCAAATTTTTCATCGGAATAATCTTCCCACCTCTTCCACCTGCGCTTCACCCCAAAACGCACTGGCAAGGAGGCAAAGTTCAGGTTCTGAAAATTGTTGCACATACTAAACATCTTATTAGGTTCAGTCTGCCCTGCCGACATAACTGCAAAGATGTGTTTAGTCCCCCTGATTGCATTTATTTCAGAGTAGTCATTTTCAGATAATAAATCCATATTTACATGCGGCAGATCAGTAATCAGATGTCTTATCTGTCCTAGACCTAGTTTGGAAGCTTAGCTCACAGATTTTTTACGGTTTGTCTGGGGCACAGCAGGTTTAACAACACAGTGACAGAATGGAGCTTCTTTTTCCAGGGTTGCTTGATGGTGTTTGCCTCATATCAGTTTTAAATAGCCTGCTGACAGTTTGGTTGTGGAAAATGGATGATAGGAGTAAAAGATTATAGTCCCTTTAAGATTAAAACTTTAAATCTCTGGATTGAGAGTTGAGGTCTGTCAGTCTTGCAGTCTGTCCTCCCTTAGTCTGTGAACAGGTGGCTAGAGTGTAAAAGATTGTCAGAATTGACTTAGTAGCACCTTGTTATTACAATTACTGGTCAACTGTATTCATTTTTTAATATCTATAATCATACAAATTTCAGAATTCTATTGAAACTTAAATTAGCACTGTTATACCATTATTATATGATTTACTGTGAGTTCTCATAATTGTTTTCTTAGAAAACAAGACAAGAAAGTATTACTTTATTTTTCTCTAATAAAGTACCACCTGATGTGGTTTTAGCAGGTAATTGCATGGACCTCCACTAGGCTATATTATTTATTTCATACAACAAAGGCAATACGTTTGTGACATATCTCTTGCTCATTCAAGGTGCAAACACATAAATGAAATGGACATTTTCTGAAATGAATGAGAAAAATGTGCACATTGCTGATATGTTGATATTTTAATCAGACAGCTCACACATTTCTCGTGTCGGGTCACTCGAGTTCTCTGCTGAATTATTATGCCAGTGAGTGTTTGTGTTGGTACTTTATTGTTTACATACAATAGTGGTGTGTCAAGCCAGATTAAAAAGCGGCTTAACCTTCACCTTTGCTTTTTTGGCAGTCAGAGGAGAGGACACACACACAGGGGCGTACACACACCCAAATGCACATGACTAATCCACATATACAGTAGCACATTTGTTAACAGACAACACAATAGAAATGTCCTTTGCCATGGATTTCCTTCCTTTGTTAAATCCAGATAATTTCCGATTGGACACACCAAAGCTAAAGGGAGGTGGAAAACAGGAGCTCAGCTCAAAGTAAAGCAATTTCATGAGTCTGACTTGTCCTACTCTAGGAGCGGACTAATGAAAAGTTCCTGGTCCTGTGGTGCTGCAGGAAACAGAAACAGCTGGAGCAATTGAAAAGGAACAAACTCAACTATTCAGACTTTTGTGATTGGTCTTAATCAAACCACATGGTGGACCGGCTGGCATGATCACCAGCCGGCACTGATGACGTGCTGTATGCACACACACAGATGATGTGGGGTTAATTATGGAAACTGGGGCAGTGTTTCTGACCATTATGGCTTTGTGGTTGCTGCAGTAGGCAGCAGTCTTCCTGTGACACACCCTGGTCTCAGCACTGGGGGCTTATGGATACACTGGTAGTCAGTTTTATTCAATTAAAAACACCTTTATTTACAAATGCCAATTTACAACATGGTCAGGCACTGTTAATAATTTTATTCAAAAGTCTAAACTATACAGACATGTAGGGAAAATCCAAAAAATCCTTTGTGAGCAGCCACAGGCAAAAGTGGAGAGGAAAAACTCCATTTAACAGAAGAAAGTTTCAGCAGAACGAGGCTCAGGGTGGGCGGACATCTGCCTGGACCAGTTGGGAAAGTGGAGACAGAAAAGGGCAACAAAGCAACAGCAGAACATGGGCAGGTTGGTAGGACCAGTAGCTGTGCACTGGAAGACACACGGCTCCAAAGACGGGGACACCTGAGGACAGCAGGGACAGAGAGCGGGAAAAAGAAGACCCAAAGTAAATTTTTTGCAGTGGCGGCATATACTGTAAAAACATGAAAAGAAGAGAGAGGAGGAGCAGAACTTGTGGCGCTCGGAAGGGTCCCCCAGCAGTCCAAGCCTATAGCATCGCAACTAAAAGCTAGTTCAGAGTGACTGAGCGGCTCCTGCTATAAGCTTTATCAATCTGGACTGGGAGCGGATTCCACAGGAGAGGAGCTTGACAGCTAAAGGCTCTGCCTCCCAGTCTACTTTTGGAAACTTTGGGAACCCCAAGTACTGTAGGTCTGCATTCTGGGATTGAAGTGATCTGATCACACGATTTGCTACTATGAGTCAGGTGTTTAAAGAGAATGTCAAAGCATCGTTTATTGACACAAAAACTGCCCATTGTTTACATATAGCTGCATATTTCATATGTGTTTTAGCGATTCTCTGATGTCTCATTAACTTTCTAACTGGATGACTGATTGTCCATGTGACTGACTGATTAGCTGATTGTCCCATTGACTTGGTGACTGTGTAAAAGGTTATCTGATATTGAATAAGTAAAACATTCAGTAAAATCTTCCTTTAAAGGATAGACCTGAAATTGGTCAGGGCTGTGATTTAGGATAATTTGCAAGCTGAAAGCATTACATGCATTGTTTATTTTAAACTGGCATTAGTGGATAACTTTGATTGATTTCTAAAATAATCATATTGTTCACAGTCACCAAACAGCTGCTAAAACCAACATGGTGTCTTTTCTGCTCAAGCTCGGATGATTGAGTCTGCACATTGGGTTAGCCTGCTTTTCTGTGCCATAAGTCTCCATTGTTGTCCAAAACACATCAGGCAGATAAACGGCTAAAGTAGGAGATATTTTGAAATCCAAATTATAGTTTAATGTAGTAATTGAATTAGCATTAACAGATGAAGTTGATGGTTGTAGCCGGTTGATGGACCATTACTGGGCCATGCTTGCTGAAATAAATGCCGTGTTGTTTGACAGTTCAGTTTAATATTTAATGATGGATTAATTATTTATTGACTTTGACATAGAGCAAAACAATATTTTCTTCTTTGTTACTATCCTCAGGATCTGTGGCAAAGGAGGTGGAATTGTACAGTTTACCTTCCAGCTATATAGATAATTCAGAAAAAAATGCAAAGTTAAAATTGAATGACAAGCTGCATTGAATATAGAGCAAATGACTATGTAAAATAAAGTCAAATAGCAGAACGGCTCGCAGCTGCATTCTGTCATGTTAACTGTCCCCACTGTAGAGCAACTGTGGTTCACATCTGCTGCAACTGTTGGTCTTCCACTTCATCCCTTGAGGTCAGAGCTTTGAGCAGGCCAGTCAACCGCTTCCACACCAAACTGAGAAAATTATGGATCTGGCTTTGAGGACTTTGTGCACTCCTCAAACTGCTGACTCAAAGAAGAAAGAGTTAGACTTTGGTCATTGTTGTGTTAATGCATTCAGTTTCCCCTAAGGTATAATTTTGCACATTGAGCCATTGTTTTAGGCAAATGCTAGGTTAAATGCTGACTATTATACCGTACAGTGCTTAATTTCAATTTAAATTCAATTTTCAATCTCCCTTTATCTCTTTAACATTAAATCACGCTCATCAAAGGCGCATTTACTGACTTAAAGCATGTGAATGTTCATGCAATTGTGTAGTTAATGTTTTCTTTTTAATCAATTGAAATTACTTTGTATAAAAGTGTTTTTGTCAAACAATACCAAATGAAATCCACCATGATTCAATGTTGAAAAGAAATAAAAGCGGAAACTTCCACAGGGATGAGTATTTCTATAGGCATCAGTTCAAACACATTGTGGAGATACTTTTAGGATTGTGATGCATTTATTGAAACTTGCCATGCCATGACGCCGTTGACAACAGAAATAAGACCAGAGGTAGACACGCAGTACAGTCTGTGTGGATCTGTAACCTGTTCTACAGTAGGTGAAGAGATATTCCAGCAGATGGGGATGTAGAGTTGTGTTTGAGTGTTAGACTTCCTCTAGTAGTGGTTGCATTGCAAAAGAATGAATTGTTATGTGTGTCTGGATAAATAGCAAAAGTGGCTGGCGGGGCACCAGGTAGAAAGTGAACTGTCTTGTCTTGTTTTGCCTTTGATCGAAACCTTAATCTAAGAATTGTGAAATGGGGATGAGACAGATAAGCACAAAGAGTGTCTGAGCAGTAGAGAGGCTTGCTTGCTGCTGGCACCAAATATAATCTGGCATTATAGTTGGGAGATGACACAACATGACTTTGCAGACTGCAGCCATTGGTCCACTGAACTCCCATATGATCTGCTTGGGTCTGTGTCTTTGAGTCTGTCTCTCTGTGTTGCGCCACATGTTTCTGTCATGCAGCTGAATCCCAGCTGAAACTGTGCCCCTCTGCGGTTGAAAGTGGTGTTGCTTTGCATGGCTTTATTTCGTTAGCACTTTCAAAGCTGGAATGTGGCATGTGTGAATATCCTCCAGAAGGGTCAGAGGTCAGGGGCCCTTCCAGTGGGATGAACGCCTGTCATGGCGTAGGTCCCCCGGTTCCACCTCAGGTCACAAACCTGTGGCCCTGTTCAGTTCACATCCCATTTTCCCCTGATCACCAGACATAAATAGATCTGGGCAAGTCACTGCATTTATCATGTATGTCAGAATTGAAATTTCTTGGTCATGATGCAATAGACTGTAATTCTTTTTTTTTTCTTGGCGTAGGACTTGGATTAGTGTGACCTTGTCCTCCCCCTTCCCTTAACCACTTCTTTCTATTTTTATCTCAGTTTTTTCCTTTTCTTATCCAGCTCCTCCCTATTTTACCTCCACTTCCTGTGTCTTTACCTCTCTATTTCAGCTCCAGCTTAATTTTACTATAACATCCTAAAATCTGTACATATCTGGAGTGATTATTCACTCAGATTTCTCTTGCACAAATTACTTCTAACAGAATTCCCTGTCATTCTTTAATATTGATTTGATTTTGTGGAAACATTTCACAACAGTTGGCTTTAAAAGTGCATAATCGTTGAGGTGAAAAAGTAATTTTTTTCAATAGCAAAGTGGCAAAGACAATTCTTTGCTGCAGGCAGCCATATTTTTTAAAAGTTAAATTGTACAGCAATCCTGTGGAGGTGTTAAATAGCTGCGGAGAAGGAGACGTTCATTGTATAGATATTCTTCAGTGTGTCACTATACCTTTATTATTATTTTCCCTCTGCTAATGAGCAATTCAGTGCTTCGGTCAGTCTACAGTTGTGTTTTTCTGAAAGATACAAATAGACTTAAAGACATAACAAAGCACATGGAAGCATCTTGCTCACTGTGGAATTGTCTTGTGGCCCCACCCCTACACCAGACATTTTCTGAAAATACACAGCCGTTCAGTGTGTATATATAAGAAAACTGTACCTGTAATAGCTATGAAGCTAAACTCTAGTTGAATCACTTGAGAAGTCATCATTATTAAAGAAATTTTCTTACTTATGTTTCATTTACGCCTGTTGTGGGAGCTTTTGATACTTTGGTTCTCTGTTCCCTTGTTTATTCCTATGTCTCTGTGTTTGGTTGCAGTCATGGCAGAGTTAGACCTAAGCCTGAGCGATGCGCTGGCAGACAGCGCACCCCAGACAGGCCCAGAGGACATCGTGCAGCGGGACTTCGTTGCTGAGCTTGAGGCAGAGCCCTTTGAGGATCAGGTTGGCGAGATGGTGGGAAAGACAGAGTACATCCCCCTGCTGGACAACGATGACACCAGGGCAGGTGAGAGTGACATCACAGTTGCAGTAGAGGGTGGGTGATGTAGGTATTATTGTAATGACAAGGTAGATTGATGTATTGATGACACTGGACAGCGCAGACCATCCTCTGTGGTGCCAGTATAACACTGAGATAGTGATTGTGACAGTTTATTGGTGTTGCCTCTTTACTAGTCCTGTACATGTTCTCTGTTCTGTGTGGACTGGACTGTGGGTAAGAGAAATGATAATGTGGAAAGCTGGAGCTTGAGAGAGTTGTGCACCTTGAGTATAACACAGTGGCATCACTGGACACAGCTTCCTGCTGCCGTGGCTGGATGGAGAGTGAAGGTTGTGGGCAGGCATATAGGTGGACTAGTCAAACCTCCCGATTACTACAAGTAGACAGTGGCTTTATAAGGCAGAGTGTTCTGATAATGCATCCCTATGAATGGCATTGTATGCATTATAATTTAAACTGCAGTTAATGTAAATTATGCTCAGTCTATCTTTTAATAAAAGCTCAACTGAAATACAGTTCCAGATGAATTGGTTGCTTCAGCCAGAAACTATTCAGGGTGCCACCTTTCGATGGTGCTTTGGCTACAGTTCTATATGTCGGCTGCAGAGTCGTGGATCTTTTAATGCTTTTTCAGAGTTACAGTATGTGCTTGCTGATAGTTTCTTGCCAACTTACTTGCTTATGTCATGTGTGGGCAGCTGTAGCTCAGTTGGTAAGGCATTCATCCACAGACCACAGGGTCAGTGCCTGTTGCTCCCGGTGGGCCAGATGAGCAGCCGGCTTGGCAGCCATCGCCATTGTGTGTGTGTACCAAATTACTCTGTAAGTCGCTTTGGATAAAGGCGTCCGCTAATTGACTAAATGTAAATGTGCTAACACATAATAAACCCAGATTTGTGAAAAAAGTTACAGGAAATTGAACACTGTAACATGCATGGCCTGCTTTACTTTCTGTTCCAGGTCTGAACAGAAACATTAACCTGTTTAAAGTTTTAAACTTCCATAAAGCCCCCCCGCTCATTCATAATTGCAGATGCAGTCTGTGTTTAGATATTTTTTGACATGTTTTTGTCTTGGTATGTTTGACTCTCTGCATTTGAGTCCATCTACAGTATCTAAAACAGAATGTGTGTTATGTAACATGATCTGCAGCTGCTCCTAAATGACTGGTAGTATCAGACACTGCTGGACACTGGCTGCCATTTTGGATCTGCTGGGGTGTCACTCAGCCACAGGGAAGATAGTAGCCTGAAGATAAGCAGAATAACAGTCTCTGAATGTCTGAGCCAACTAGTAAAATTTAGGACCCAAACAGGAAGTTGTGTCCCTAGTGTGAACTGCCCTAGTAAAGATGCTCAAGGTTTTAGTTTTGAAGATTGATTAGAATTTTGTAATTCTAATCAACCCTAGAACTACTACAC
The DNA here is from genome assembly GCA_033026295.1 of Channa striata. Classification (NCBI taxonomy): domain Eukaryota; kingdom Metazoa; phylum Chordata; class Actinopteri; order Anabantiformes; family Channidae; genus Channa; species Channa striata. Next base: position 1,391,452 of record CM065169.1, read on the forward strand.
CATGGAAACATTAAAGATGTGTAGATGAACGTGTCCTTCATCTGTTTGAAGATCACAGGCTTCACATTCCATTACGTTATTAGCTACCATACATGTCGTGTCGAGCATGAAATAAGCAGCACAGCAGCATGTCAACATCGGAAACAATATCACAGCCGTTGTACAAAAATGCAGATGATGAGATGCCAATAGTGTTTTTTTTTGTTTGTTGTTAAAGGAGCATCAGCTGTCTCTTCAAACTGGCTGCAGTAAGCAGGCGTGTAACATCTTTTGCTGAACTGCTTTGCGGTTAGTGTACATAGGACGCATAGGAAGGTTAACACATACACAGAGATGTGCATGTATCAAATAAAAAGCTGAGCCGCTGACCAGATGAATGGAAGTGACAGCTAACCAGGGATGACTCAGCTCTTGGGCCTGTTTTGGTTACCCAGACGCTTGGGTCAGGCAGTCAGACTGTGTGTGGGCACTCATCAGTGACAGCCGGCTGCAGGACGGCCCGTGGGTGGTGTTGCCAGTGATCAACTGTGGCACACTGTGTGTGCATTTGGACATGCTGACACACTGAATGCCGAACAGCAGGGTGAGGCAGTCAGCAAATGAATGTTTTCTGTCTGCAGGACAGCTCGATAAAGGAGGAACACATTTATTTTTGTTGTGTCGTGTTGTTTCGGAGTTGCTGTTTTTGTGCACTAATGCGCATGTAATGTTCCATTGATGATGCCTGATGTGTGTTTGATGACTGTCCTATGATATTTCTGTCCTCTGTGGTCCATACCTTCTGAGTGTATCATATCTGTGGTCTGGAACTTTTGCATTTTTCTGCTTAAATGGTGGACTGCGTATATGTGTGTGTGTGTGTGTGTGTGTGTGTTGTGTGTGTGTGTGTGTGTTCTTGTGTTTGTGTACGAACTCTATGTACTGTACTAGCTGATCTTGACCTCAGTTGTGCAGCTTAGTAACTACATGTATTCTTCTCTAGTTAATTTTGGGTGGACTTATCTCAGGTTTTATTTCCAACAAAGAAGGTGGAGACGAGCAGTGTCTGCAAGCCCACGTGGATGTAACCAATGCAAAATTTAAAGTGTAGCTATTTGACTTGTGTGTGAATGGTGATTTATGGGTTATTAAATCAGTTAGCAGTTAATATATTTATCAGTCGGTTTTGTGTGTGTCCTTTGAAAAGGCATAAGTGGTGCTGCCAAGCAAAGCCAGGGGCACACAGCAGACAACATATTTTGAGTTTCCATTTGTAGAGCCTGTACAATTAGGGTCAGTGGTTTTTACTTCATTGTACTTTGAGTTTGTCTTATGTCAACACTATGAACACTATGCTGTTTATACTCATATTTTCAATTCAAGCCATTAGCGCACAGATGGATAGTAATGCATTTGCTTGTTTTTGTGTGTACATGTAATTGTGTGCAGCCACAGGTACTGCGTTGGAGAATGGAGAGCAGGAAGCTCATGGGGTGCAAAAACCTGGTAAGACATCTCACACATTTCCTTCTGCTGTCGGTCAGTCTGCTAAGGCCTTCTGGTCATCGTCATCCTCCAGTCATGGCTGTTAAATTGTTTTACTTCAGCTTCATTTATTTTCTTCTCGTTCTTCAATTTCAGTGTGTGTGTGTGTGAGTGAGTGAATGAATTACTGTTTTTTTTCGTGTCATACCTGCATGGGATTACCTGAACCACAAACCAGAAACAGAACCAGCTTCCAGTGGATTAACCAGTAATAGTAATATGAATACACAAAGTAGATAATAGAAGTGGATGTGTGTGTGGACGTGTATGTGCTTCTGTATGACTGTGTGTTATGTTGCGTATACGTTGCTGTTTGAATACAGTAGGACCTGTTCATGAGCAGGAAATGAGCAGCTTTCGTTTCTTTCCACCATCCTGTCAAGGTCCCCTTATGTCCAAAGCCTTTGCTCTCAGCTAAATCTAAAATAAAACAATTCTACAAAAAAAATGCAAGTATGGAAAACCTTCAATACATTGTTAAAGTGCCATTTTTAAAAAAGTAGTCAAACCGAAATGGACAAGTACAAGAAAATAAATATACTTCCTAATGCACTTTTCTCAAGTTGCACTGTTAATTGATCCTGGCTGATTAGCTGGCAAATTGTCTCATTATGGGCAAATGTTTTAGGGAAAACTTGCTGCAACCAACATCCACTGAAATTATCTGCATGCCAAGAAAACACACACAGTTCCAGGTGTTACATAAGAGCTGGAGGGCTCGTCGTAGCCCAGTACCTCCCACAAGACTCCATGGGTCTGTGGTTAAGTGTCTTCTCCAAATCCTCTGAACATGTTTTCTGTAGACGGGATGAGTAAACCCCCATGACTGCACACCAAAAAAAATCACTCCTTCCTGGTCTACAACCTACAGTCACTTTTAGTCACTTTAATGCTATTGAGACCTCTAACACCAAATACAGCTGAAGATGAAAGACAAAAATCTGTATCTGGTTTATTAGGTTTAAATGCGTTGTGTTCAATGCCCTCACAGCTGACTTAGGCTAACATCTACATCTTAGCAGTGTTAGGAATCAGAACGTGTTGGTAATTACATTTTTATCGTGTTGGACAGATGTGTTTGGATGCTAGTGTCGGCTCACCAAGTCAGACATTTTGCTAAATAACAGTCACTAGCAAGAGAATTAAAAAAAGTAAGAAAAGCTTTTTTGAGGATAATTAGAATCAAATACTAAACTAATTCTTTGCTTTTCCACAGCTCACAGTAAAATAGAAATTGCCTAATGATTAAACACTTAATTTTGAGTCAGTCTGTGAAATTGGTAAATTTGTTAATTTGCAGAATATCTATAAATTCTGATTATAAAATCAGCAGCTTTTAATGAATAGAATAACAAAATTCCACAGGACTCTTGTACTGTCTTTGTTGCTTGTGATGCTTTCTGGTCTTCCCTGCTTCACATCTCTCTGCCTCTGTCATAAAGAGCTTTTATCAGGGCTTTGACTTTATTCCCACAAAAACATTATTAAGCTGAGTGAAAACTAAAAATTCATGCTTATATACAGTATGTGTATATAGTAAAAAACCGTTGATAATCTCTAGTCTCTGGGTTGTTGTTACACCTTTTTTGTGTCACCACAAATGGAATCTCCTCCGCTTCCCATCACCACTGTGTTCTCCACAGTGACGTCTTGGTGACAGAGTTGTGTTTTTTTTGACACTTGTGTAAGCACAGGGCAATAGGTTTCACCACTATTAAAAAGCATATATACAAAATTCAACCTACCAAAGTGGCAAGTGAGCGTGACTTTTACCTGTCGCTTCTGAAAAAGACGAGACGATTCACTTTGGTGTGTTTTCACTTTAGACAAGAATGAGAAGTTAATTTCGGGCATCATTGAGTTTCTGCCCTCTCTTGATTTTACTGCACAGATGTTGAGTATAAAAGGCTTCAAAATGTGGGTTTCCACAGCATGAACATAACTGAACCATAACTTGTAGGGTTAGGCCTGTCACTTTTGATTTCCTTTCGTTTTGAGTTTTTCCCTTTTTGGACATGTTCAGTTACTATCAACAGCTTGTTCTGCAAACACTAGACGAGGCTCTTACCTTTAACTAATTCTATCATTACTTTAACAATTGTCATTGGTTATGTTTTTTCTCTGCCTTACCGAACCTGTGCATGCGAGTGCGTTTGTTGCTGGGAAGTTATTACTACAGTATTTGGCTTCTAGAAAATGCCCGGTCATGGAGTGTGGTGTCAGTACTATCAGAAACCTAAATACAGCCTGGAGCTGAAATGATGAGAAAAGGAAGCTTGTAAAGTTAGTCATCACTGATATGAGTTCATGTCCAGATAAGATTTTAGGGAAAAATATACCGACAGCAAATAGCTCAACCCCACAAAAGGCCTCATATTTTCATTACGTTGTGGTGATGTGACAACTGTCTCGGTCCCGTTTGGCACCTTCCCAACCTTTTGTCCATCAGTCTCCATTACTGTATGTTCTGTGTGTGTTCCATCGAGATGACTGGAAGGCTTGGTGGTGATGCAGCTGACAGTGGGACAAGTGATCTGCATGCAAATGAGACGTCTGTGTTGGCATGGTCACTGCTTCGCTTTCTGGCTGTTTGCATGGCATGGGTAACTTGTGTTACTATGGTTACAAAGATCTAGGTACAGCGACTGCAGACAGTATCAAAACCCATTCATTTTTTGCACACTTACTTTTCTACAATCAATAATAGTTCTACAATCAATGACCTACAAGAACAATAGGAAACACAAATATTTTTATATTTTTTTCAAATTAATTCAGGTTTAAATTCAAATGTCTCATTTAAAAATATATTCATACAGCGTAGAAACCTTTTAACAGCAATTTAGAGTATGAAATCGTCTTGATTAAGTCTCACACCTGGATTTGGGCTGTGTCCCGTTCTCCCGTAAACATCCTGCCAAGCTCAATCAGACTGTCAGTCTCTTGACAGATGTTCTGTCAGGTTTAAGTCTGGGCCATTTTTAAGGCCACTTTTGGACAGTTAGAATCCTCGATACATATCCTGCATTCATGTTTTCCGTAGTTTTTTTCGCCCCCCTCCAGCCCCTACTGTGCTTCAGTGTAGGAAGGAAGTATTTTTAGGGGATGAGCATTTCTTGGTGTTCACCACACAGGGTTTAAGGGCCTTATGGTAGTGGTGTGAAATTCATAAGCTATCAGAAGTGTGTAATTTATATTATAACTGTCATTTACAAAACACATCATTCTCAAAACTGTGTAAAGGTTTGTTAAAATAAGCCCTGTCATTTCCAGTTGCAACATAAAAGTAATGAAGAAATGAATCCATCAATGCATATAATCCATTAGTATAATTTGTACATGTATAATGAGCCATTCTTTCATTTTAAATTGAGGTAGCTCTTGTAGTTTTACTTGCATAACATTTTGAATGCAGGATTGTCCTTGTAATTTGAGTATTTATATACAGTGATAATCCTACTTTGTAAGTGAATGATCTGATTACCAACTATCAAGGCAGAACTCCTGGGAGCACTCAACACTTCAGAACCTTTTTTTAATGATTTACAATATGACTTTTCATAGTCTCCCACAGTTGAACTCCAGCCAAGTTGAATCAGCCGCGTTCTGGCTTTGTCATTATGGTTACTGATTTATATGATTGGAATGGCAACGTTATCCTTTTAAAATGACAGGAATGCAAAAAGTGAAGGTGTTTTCATACTTTCTAAGGCCACTGTAAATATTTCAAGTAAAAAGAAAAGGCGCTGAATGGATTCTCTGTTTAAATTTAGGCTCTGCTCTCTCTGATTTCCCACACTACATCAGCAAATATATTTGTGTAGTAACGGAAGTGAATAGTGTGAAGTGTAATACAATTAGTTTTTGTGGACCTACATTCAGTTGACGGAGCATCTGGCCTTGTCTAGGTGCATTGGATCCATTCATCATTGTTATTCCGGCAGACCCCAGGGAGAGGACACAGGCGGTATAAGTAGTAACTGGGTCAGAGAATTGAGAGTGTAAGCTGAATCCTGACAGAGCAAAGGCAGAAGTGTGTGTGTCTCTGTGTGTGTGTTGAAATGCTGCATGACACTTCAGCATGACACGTAAAGTGTATAGTACTGAATTTTTTTCTCAAATATTTGACCAATATAAGGTGAATACCATGAAATCTGACATTGGAGCGGGAACTTCTCCTGTTGGTCGAGTATTTGATGTTCTTCAGACGAGTTGCCGTTGATTTGTGAGCGCTTTACTAACTTGCTTTCTTCTTTTGTCCCTTCATCCCCTCCTTTCCTCCTACTCTAATTTATCTTTGATTTTTTTTTTTTTTTGACGCTGCCTTTACTCCCATCACATTTATTATTTTCGTCTGTCTGAGTGAACCCTCCTTTGACCACACAACTGTTAAACTTTCTGTTCTCCTCCTTCTTCCGTACTGCTGTCCCCACCATTCTTTTACTCTGCTTTGGTCGTCTCTCTCTTATTTCTCCTCCTTTCTCGATCTCCATGCTTCAGAGGACTAGAACCCGTCTCCATCACTGTCAATCAGCTGTGCTTCCGCTTCTGTGCACCTCATCCCTCTTCCAGTGCAACTTATACACCTACTCACACACATTATCCTCCTAATCCGTCTAGTGTGAAGGAAAATTCTGCAGCGGTGAGAAAGAAACCACATCGGGCATTCGCTCTCACGTGCACAAACACTCAGACATGCCATGCTGTCCTGTGTCCAGCACACACTGTTCCCACCAATAATGTGCAAGCACACTGTGATTCATTCTGCTGAGCAAACTGGGTGACACGACTTCCAGTCACATCTGAAATTTAGTTTCTATGTCTTGTTTTTTCTGTAATTCTTCTTGGCCCCAGAATTACAATATTTCCTTTATGACCAATGACATGTTTTCTTCTCCTTTTTGTTTGTCCATTTTCAAATTAGCCATTTCTGTCCAATAATAAAGTTAAGTTCTTCTTGTCAAAAAATTCCATAACATGACTACAACCAACAATGAATAACACCTTCTCATCATAATGTCTGTGAATCTAGAATTTGATTTGACCTATTTCATCATCTGTGCTTTTTGTCCAAAACTTAAAAACACACCAGTGAGCCGCTGAGTGACTGTACATGGTTCTTCTTAACACTTTCTTCCTTTTTAATTTAACTACTAATTTAACTGCTAGTTTACATACAAATTAATGGTAAAGTTATAAAAATCAGGCAACTTATTTCTTACATGCAAGGTGCATTCCTAATGCAGTTAATAACAACTATTTTATGTTTATCGATTAGATTAATTGATATTGATTTTATACGAGATGACACAATCCCAGTCCAATAGATGAATTATACTTGAAAAGTAATTACTAACTTATCAGAAAGTGTCCCATCAGGACCAGCTGGGACATAGTTTCTGCTTTAGTTCAGTTTGTCCACCGTAAAAAAAAAAGAAAGTTCAACACCCTGGGCCTCGGCTGTGCTGAGAAGTTGCCCATCTGTATGAAACATAAAATTTCATCCTCATCTCTTCAACCTTGCAGCCCCTGCAGAAAACACTCCAGAATGTCCCGTTCATTCACTCAGAGTTGCCTGCAGTGACTCCTGGCCTCTTGTAGCAGCTTCATGGGGCTCATTGCTTCGTTATTTTGGAGGACAAAGTCTGCGTTATTGTATGTAGTGTGATGATGGTACAAACACGTTTAATATTAACAGAGGAATTGTGTAGTTCATTCTTATGGAAATATTTTAAAAAGAGATCCAAAATGGCTTTGCTCAACTTTTGGATCTCTTTTTAAAATATATATATTAATTATATGAAATATATATAAAATAAAGAACCACATTCTTCAAGAGGAGCAAATGACTTATTCCAGTGGCCGACTGATGTGTGTTTAATAATTTTCAGATTTCAGTGGAGGTCTGTTTTGCTAAAATCAGGTGCTGAATTCACAGACCTTTTCATACACATTTGCAATTCATTCTTGGTTTCAGTGTCTTTGTGTAATTAGTTGGAAATAAATAAATATTAACTGCTGATGGATCATTATTGTTTAACCTTCTGTGATTCAAATCAGCTCCACTTTTACCATCAGTGACCTTTAACCCTTATTTTTTTCAATCACTGTTAACACAATCAAAATGACAACATTATTATAATTTAAAATACATTATTTTCTTAGTGCATTACTTTTACGTGAACTATAAATATTTTATGAAGTATTTTTTCTAGAGTAAAAGTTTTGGTGCTTGTAGAGGAGAATTCTTTTAGACCTTTACCTCTGCAGACACTGTCAAACATCATACTATGCATCATGCATACTGTGTAGCAGCAGCCTTGTCAGAGGGGCCACGCTGACCCTTGTCCTCCATGACAATATTAAGATCATTAACAATTAATGCTGTGACTGAATAATGAATATTAATTTACTGTGGCATAAACAAATCCAAATTTAGACCACGCACAGCTGTAGCCGTTCCCACTCTGTCTCAGTCTTACACTGAAGCAGACAGTAAGTTCATATGTTCACGTCCTCATGGAAACACACACTCTCTTTCACACACACACACACACTTCGAGGCACAGACACCATCCAGCAGCCAGCCCTTGTCCTCCTGTCTGAAACCTTTCAAAATGAGTTGCCAGTGCTGCAAGCCTTATCTGTCAACACCCAGAAACTAGCACACACACACACACACACACACACGCGCAGTCATATCTACCAACCAGAGGACTATTTGTATTGTTGTCTCATTTGTTTTTACTGTAATAGGATCTCTGTTTACCTTTTCCTAAATTTTAGAAGCTGTTGAGTCTCACTTGCTTTGCGATATTTTCAGTGTTTTTTGAACCAAATAGAGAAGTAATTACAGTAGCCGGTCCTCCAGTTAACAGTGATTAAAGTAAAGAATGTAAGAGATGAATGGTTAGACTTTGAGCTGCTTCTTGTTAAGTTTACTGTTTACCTGTAGGATTTTATAGATATTGCGTGAAAGCCTCAGTTTGTATTGAAATTTCAAATTCCTGCTTCTTTTATTAGCACTTAAGTTGATTAACAGTTTGTTGTGTTGGATGATTTGTTCTCTCTGTATGCAATCAATGCCTTCAGTTTTTCACTTTATTAAACCTGACTTCATTATAAACGGCTGGGCTCTGTTAGCGACAAGCTTATGCAACAAATTGTAATGAATCACCAGGCCTCGATCATACATCGTGCACATCACCAAGGACAGTAGTTGGTGAACTAATCCTTTAAAAAGTTATGAATGAGACCTAGTACAGTTTTGCAGCATGCCAGCAAGGCTAACGAGCCACTTTCTGTTTTAATCTGGCAATTCATCGGCCAAACAGAATGACATTTAATTTCCATTTGCCAGTGCATTGTGCATTTAGGTTCAACTCCCATGAAATTCTGGTCTGGGTCATGGGTGTAAATAGAAAGAAATCTTATTTAAAACCCAACAAATGTTTTAAGGTTAACTACAGACACAAGAGTTTGACGGACTGTATGTTGTTTATTATTCATATCTGTCCTTTGCTTTAAAGGTTTCTATACTTTCCACAAAGAATTGATTCAGCTTGTTTTTGGATGTGTATTTATTCCAAATAATATTTGTCCCCGTGTAATTTCTATAGATGTGTCTCTCTTGTCTGCCTGCACTTTGTGCTAATAAACTGATATTTATAACACAAGCTCACCTGGCTGTGGCTTTCTTCTTCTAACCAACCTGAACTAACTCTTTTATCTATTGTCTCAATGCTGTTTTCCGCTTTCCGCTTTTTTTTCTTCTTCCAGCTTTTTATAGGGTATTATGTGCACTATTATTCAGTATACCTGCACCTTTAGCAGCTTATTTTTACTGCCAGGAAAAAGGTGGAAGGTTTTTACATTGTAAAGCTTAGAGATTAGTGTGTTTCAAAATGCAAGGATTAACGGAAGTAAAGGGAGTTTTACCTCCACTAAAGATGTTGGCTCACTATTGTGAAGCTTCTCCCGTCCAGCCAGACAGAGACTGGCTACAAGCAGGAAAGGAGCTGCAGCTCAGAATAGCTATGGATAGCGTGGCAGATGCCTGTCTGCATTTTTTTATTAAACCTCAGCTGTACTAAAAACATTGTACACACCAAGAATGGCAACAAAATGACATTGTTATTATGATCCAACTAACAGTTTGGCCGTTTTCTGATCTGAAGCCCTGAAAGTACAAAATCTTTAGAGATAAAGTTAACATGGCCATGACTTATCATACTCTACTGTGATCAAGGTTCACTTACATTAATTCTAGTGTGTAAATGATAAGATAAGGAGGTTACAAATAGATTGTGATGATCAAAAGAAATCAACAAGGAGGACACCATTAAAAATTCAGTTTAGTCATAAAAAAAGAAATCATTCATGCAAAATGAAATTCCACCTATTAAAGCTTAGCAAATGTATTGCTAAAGACAACGTGTGACAAAGTGAAATGAAAACACTTCATTACATTACACTAAATCATGTGAATGATAAGTCCTTCAAACCTCCAGCCCTCAGATGAGATAAAAAAACAAAAAGCGCCAGTTTTTAGCAAACCTGTGCAAACAGCAAACATCAGCACTTTTACTGACAAAGGTGTATGAATAAACACTTATGCCAAAATCTTTCTATGAAATATCTTATTTCTCAGCCTGGATATGAGTCCTCTAAACAAAATTTGAAATCTTAGGCTTGTCCATCAAAAGATAAGTCCTTCAAATGAAGAGATAAAAACATCAAACCTAAACGTTCACCAACCCTCTGAATGCCATAAGTCCTTTTCTAGTTTAACTGTGTCCTTGAGAAGCAAAACTGCCAAAAGTGTAGATACGAGATGAGTAGTTGTATTGCTCAGGCTTTACCATCCCATACAGTGCATCTCTCGGGATCACCCTGACCTATGTGATGCTCTCTGTCAGCATGTGCCTGTCTGTGCATGTGAGACTCTATATGGGACAGCGTGTCCTAATTAAACTTTGAGAGTATTTGTGTGGGTAACGGAGGGGAAAAGAGGAGGACATGGATTGGAATACGTTCTCTGTGCCGATGTGCTTCTCAGTAGGTGGATTGTGTGGATCCTTTCCAAATATAGACCATAAATATACATGCACACATACGTGCATGAACCTTCGTCTCTATAAAAAGAATACGTACATAATAGCACAGGCATCATCTGAGAACCTTGAACTCTCATGACATGGTTGCAGTGTTCTTGTATTACTGTTGTACTGCTGAAGATTTGACCTCATCACAACCAACAATTTGGTGGTTACCTAAAAATGCCAACAATTACCAGATGGGTTTTGTATGGACCAAAGCTGAATCATATTGAATAATAATGAAGGGATTTATTTATAAAACAATATTCTGATTGCAGTTGAATGTGTGGTTTATTGATCATAGGACGAAGGATTAGAAAGATGTGGTCAGTATCCAAATTCCTGTCGACAAATTCAATCCAGTGTCTTTAGCACCATAAAATGCACTTTGCAAGGGTGACGACGTCAGCTCCTGACTAACTGATCAGTTTATTGTTAAACTTAAAAACATTTAGCGTTTTAAAAGGTTAAAATAAATTTTTTAAGATAAAGGCTCGTGTCTGTGTCACAATATGACGTCCCTGCCAGTTGGAGTGAAGTTCTGCATTCCGACCTTGTTCATGTAGTTGTAGGGGAACTCCCCAGAAGGATGTCCCTGGAACTGTTTGGTTGGAGGAAAAAAGACATACCCTGCAGGCTGTTCATTCATAACATCAATTTATTACTTCAGATCATATTTGCTTCCTTTACAATAAATGCTATGACCCTGCTGACTCATTTTTTTTCCTGTAGACTATTGTACATTTTGCATCCTGTTGCAACCTGTTTAAATGTTATTTCCAGACTTTTTGCAACTTAAACACGAAATGCTGAAAACATGATATTAAAATGTAAAATGAAAAATCCTTGTTAGAAATCTGCCCTTCATTTCATTATGTGCTCGTCTTTGCATTCCGTTAAAACTTGTTAACTCTAACTTTCAGCGCACTTGATGTGCTGATAGACTCATGCCGTCACCCGGTTTTATTTGGAGAAGTGGTTTGGTAGAAATGCTGGATAAATGTCTTTAAATATAAATATTCATGATGCAGCTTTAATCCCTGTGCTGGGAGAAAATCTAATTCCTCCCTCGCTGATGCCTTCTCTATAGACGGAGCTTTTCCTCACATTTGAAGATGTGCGTGAGTCTGCTTATGTGCAAATGTGTGTGTGCTTGGCTAAGAAAATATCTCCCTCTTTAGCCTCATGTCAAAATATGAAGTGTGTGTGTGTGTGAGGCCTCATACTTGCCTTTAAGCTTCAAATGTGAGACGCTCTGGATAGGAAACATTAACATGGGCAACTAGTCATTCTATGTGCTGCACCTTGAAGTGTGCACCTGTTCACGTCATCTGTTGGTTCCACATGTACCAACCAGGAAATCCACGCTGGTCGGAGCTAAACGCTCCTCCTCTGCTCAGTGAAATGCATTGTAATTCATGAAAGTGAGGGGTGCTAGAAAGCGTGACAGCTGTAATGCAAATATGAAGGTGACTCAGAAACTCTTATTCTGTAGCTAAAGTCTTAAATGCTGCCAATAAATGATCCAATATTGACACTAGCAAGGCCAAGTCAAATTCAGGATGGGATTAAAGTCTCCACAAAGAGACTGACTCAGTGTTGCTTTCTTTTTTCACAGGCTTGTTTTCAGGGGAAGGAGATGTGCAAGATGAAATCACATAATAGGCTTGGATCAAAGAATTGAGTCTTTAGAAATGTTTGACTAGATCCAGGCTGTGCAGTGGCTCTAGGGGCAACTGTGGCGCAGTAGGTAGCGCGGTCGTCCACCAATCCCACCGTTGTTAGTTCAATCCACGGCTCACATGTCAAAGTGTCCTTGAGCAAGACACTGAAGACACTGAACACACTGAGTTGTTGAGTGAGCAGCTCCCCAGTCTGCGTTGATAAAAAGCAGTTTAAAGCACTTTGAGAACCAACAGGTACAAATGTGTTGTTATAGAATGACCATAAGTTGTAAATGGAAAGATGAGGATTACAGTGTCTACACACACAGATTGGACTGAAACGAATTCATTTGTTCAGACACCTGAAGAGAACCATACACAAATATCACCGGAGTCTCGTCACCAGAGAGCAGCACTCTGTCCTGTTGGTGAACTGTCACTGTGCAGCCCTTGACCCAGCCACTTCATAATGTCTGTATCAGCTCCAGGAGCTAAAGCTGCAGCCGAGGAGCAAGGAGAGGCTGGGGTCAGCTGGAGGACAGCTGCAGGACTTCAGTCCTTCCTGCTGCTTCATCCCAGATTAGACAGTTTTACTAAGGCAAACCATAGGGTGCCATGCTAAAACACAGCAAAGGTTTGGTGTGTCAAAGCAAGAAAGTCAGTTATAATATTGAAATGAAATGAGTTTATTTGAATTTAAGGATGAAGCTTTTTTCTAGTAAAGTTTAAGTTTACTGTATAGTGTCATCTATTAGCTTCCTGTAATACAGTATGGATCATATGAGTAGTGGTCAAATGATGTGTGTTTTTCAATGGCCGGTGTTGATTTTAAAAACCAGGGAGGCTGATGGTTAATGTAAAATGCGGACATGTCCTGCTCGGAGTGTGAGCTGCTGTCAGATAGAAAGTACAGAAAGAAAGAACAGTGGAAAGACAAGAACTTGGTCAGCATTGACATTTGCCTTTCAAAGAACTAAACTGGCTATATAGCAGCTTACATATCATGTGATGGTAATTAATAAATAGAAAAACGATGATTAACACAACAGTGTTTGGGAGAACGCTGGCAGATTATTCTGCGAGCTTTACTTATACAGCAAATGCAGTTCTAAACTATTGATTTGCTTCTATTGAGATTATAGTAACAAGTCGAGTTTAGAGATGTAGACTCACCTGGTCTCACTTTGTCCTTCCTCTCGTCTGCTCTGTGCATGTTGTCACAGACAGCAGACAGAGGGGAGGACTGGTCAGGAAATCTCACACTGACACATCTGCAAACAACGTAGTTCATCGACTAGGGGTGAGCAAAGATTCATTACAAGTGTCAAAGATCAGCCAGATTATCACCTATAATGCATACATGATAAACAATACATATTTTCATGTTAAAGGAGAAGTCAACACTCCTTAAAACAACCATGTTGAATGAGGTTTACTCTGTGGGTTCAGTGAATTGTAAAAGTTACCCTGGTTTAACCCTGAAACACTGATGTGTCTTATTTGTTTTTGCTCCTGGTCCTGTAGTAACTAGTCCTGACCCAGTCAGCATGGTTCATCTGTCCCTTGTTCCACAGATAAGAGTGGGGCAGAGAAACAAGATGAGGCCAGGTCAGCTGGAGGACAGAGATTAGCGCATAGGCCTTCAGCCATAACATGGCAAGTTCACTGGAGTGCAGCCTGACCGCTGTGCAGCTACGCAGCCTCATACACAACAAGCTGTGATGCACTTTGTGATGCCTGTCATGACAAAATCTTCCCCATCCTGAACCCCAACGTTAAAATCACCAGGCGGTGTTACTGTTTCAGTTTGTGTGTGTGTGTGTGTGTGTGTCTGCTTGTACTGACAAGCTCTTTGTCTTGACCCGGGCCTGGCACAGTGTCTCTCTTGTTGGCTGAGCAGTTGAACATCACAGTTGCTCCTGTCATGCTGCCAGTGTTTTTTCCTCCTTTGTGTTGTTGTAGCAGCAGTGATGATGGGTTCAGGTCGACTTCTGACCCTTTTTTTTTAATATATCTGTAGCATCACACAAAAATCTGATGAGCTGTAGGTTTGCAGGGCTCCACATAGATTGGGCTGAGTGTTTGTCTCATGGTTATTCGGATGAAGGTGTACACGTGCTAAACAATGACTGCTGGTGTGTTGCTGATGCCTTCACTTTTGTTCAATCTCTGGATTTTAGGCAATTTGGACCAAACATCTTTGTTGTTTATGTTTTGTTGTGCTGCCACTGGATTTGTGTATTTCCGTGTCTTCTCAAGTGAGCAAAGCAATGATGCTTTTGTGTTTTATGCTGATGGCTCAGCCCACTGTCCACCGAGATTGTCTGACTTTAAGGTCGCCTTTTTGACATTTTGTGTGTGTGAGTGTTTCTCTGTCTGAGCGTGTGTGCACATTTTAGTGTGTTATATGTGTTGCTGTGAGCTTGCATGCTGGCATATGTGGGTGCATGCGCATGTATTGGTCCACATTAGTGCAGCTACAGCAGAGTAGTGTGTGTGTGTGTGTGTGTGTGTGTGTGTGTCCTTAGATGCCTTAGAGATGGCGAAGTTCATCCGTCAAACTGATAGCTGCTCCAGTCTGCCTTGCAATACTTTGTCCTCACACTAAGGTCAACATCCTTCCCCCAGCAGCAGTAGCACTTACATAATTTGGAAATGCAATTTACACTAAATAAAGAATCTGATTTTCATCTATTGTTTGCAGAAAGAACAGTTCTTCAGTGTTGCCCATTAGCGGTCAAGATCAACTCCCCGAATAATCACGGTTACATCAGCTCAGTGAGTCTTACCCACAGAGATGTTTGGAGCTTGAAAAATCTCACACCAGCATTTTTTAAAACTTTACATGTAGCATCTGTAGTCTTGCTAACTATGCTGATACAGATTTTAAAAATTTGTTGTTGTTGGAGCATCTACTATTACAGTTTCCTTAGTTTACAGTTTCTCCTAATGTAAAAAACATTCTCCCAAAGTTCAGTAGTGCCATAAATCCAGACTGTGTGATGATCTTTCATGGTTTGTAAGGAGACTCCACGTAAAGGTCACATAGTCGTCACTGTAACAGGCTTCCTGTCACGCACTGACTCACTGTTCATGGTGGGACACATACTGTCACACGTGATGCATCACAGTTGGTCTCTGTCTGCAGAGTAGTTTGGCAACAGTACATACAAAACAGTTCAGCATTTAGAAGATAAGCCCAACACGAACATTTCACTGCACTAAGAAGAAATTATATTTACAAATTAAAATTCCTTCACTCAAAAGGTATTTTTTTTTTTTAGCTAAAATGTATTTAATAGCCTCGCTATATAATATTGGTCTTAATTATATTGCACCCACCCAATTAATTAGAAAATCATTAATACAGTAAATTCTAAATTATGGATATGGTTTAACCACCCGTCAGCATATTAACTGGTAAAATCTGCTCCATTTTTACCGACAGTATCTGTGAAATGTTTGGAACATCCCTCAATGTAGGGGAAAAATGTGAGCACAACTGTGGTAAGGATTATAGGTAGTACAATACATTTCAACAGGAAGTAGGTCTGGAATGTTGGATGGATGTTTACACTATGAAAAATGGGTTTCAATGAAGATTTGGATAACCTTATGTGAATATCACTATCTGCCTGCTTGTGTTATAGCTGTGGTAACACATCTGCATGATCTCAGCTATCATTTTATGTTATTTTACTACAGTGCTACAAGTTCTGGTACTAAAAGGGCCGATAATTTTGCTCAAAAATATTTCCCCTTAATAATAGGAACATATGAAAGCAGACATTGATGAGTTTGTTTTTATTTTTGTAATCTCCTTGTCCTGATGCAAAAACATTCTGTGGCCGAGCTTGAAATACGATTGTCAACCAGCAAGGTTTATTCCGGCCTGAAAAACAGGGATCATTTGAGATGTTTTCAGCTGAGTCTGACTTCAGCACCTTGGACAGCGACTCGGGGAGCAATATGTGCTTCGCTTCACAGATTGAGCGATCACTCCACTTTCGTTTTCCCCACATCAGCCTTGTAGGTCTGTTGCGACCTTGCATGTCTCTGTGTTATTTCCCCAAATTGGGATCTAAGCTGCAGAAAGAGAGAGAGACAAAGACGGGCAGAAAGTGAGACTCTTGTTTTTGAATCAGTCGATGACCCTGCCCACGGAGTGTTTTCTGCATTCTGTTGAGACAGACAATACACACCCCGCCGTGGCCCCTGTGTGCATCTAATGTGTAGAAGTGTTTGTGACTTTGGGTGGCGTCCTGTCTGTTCGCCTCACTGTCACCCTCTGTGAACACTGCTGGGAAAAGGGTTGCCATTGGTGCTTCCTTTCTTCCTTCCTCGCTCCTCCCCTCACTCTGTTACTCCTCTTTCTCACTTCCTTCCTGTGTATCCATCTTTCTTTCTTCCTCTACTCACCACTCCCTTTTTGTCTTACTGTACAAACCCCACACACGCGACTTCGATAAAGAAATAAAAAAAGCCAGCCAGGGATTCAGGCTTTGCACTCCACTTTTTGACATGCATTTGGAAACGGGCACTAGAGTTGAAGGGTGACTACAGGAGTAGAGAGGGAGGGAATGTGCTGCGAGGGGAGGGAACTCGCTGCCCAGGCCCAGGACCTGAACCAGACAGACAGTGATACGTCACACCAAACCCAGACTTCCCGACTGTGATTGCATTCTGGTGTGTGTGTCTGTGTGCGTGTGTGTCTGTGTAGTTATTGTGTGTGTCTGTGTGACTGGGGGTTCACAGTGTTAGTAGCTCAGAGCCAGCTGAGGCTGCAGTGGAGACAGACAGAGACAGAGCAGCACAAAGCAAACGCCACTGAATGTTGAGTTGCATGGGACCGAGACCTCGGCTTTTGAAGGGAAATTTGGCAGGTGAGAGTGCGGCTGTACGTGTGAGTGTTGGTGCCGGTCCATGTGAGAATATGTTTGCAGATGAGGACACAATGTAGAACTGTTTGTGTGTTGGAATGCCTGCTGTATGTGTCATTCACTTGCATGTGTTTCATTAAGTGGGGTGTGATAATAGCCTCGTGTTATTAATTAGGGTTGGTCTGCGAGGAGGGGGAACTGATGTCTGATGATCCGTATTGTCACTGCAGGTAGTAAGCTGACCTCAGGGGGACAGACATCATTGTCACATCCAGAGCCGCAGGGAGAGGTACGGCCGCACGCACTTGACCAGAAGCAGGCCTTGGCTACAGACTTCTCAACAGGTAGGAAAGTCCCAAATACGATTCAAAGGAACATTTCCAAGTGGAAAGTTCGGAAAAATGTTTCCTGTTGTTGCTGCCTGTGAAGTTTACATTTTAATTTAACACATTCAAATGAAAGAAGGCCTGTCAGAATACAACTCCAGCTACGTTTTGAAGTCAGCAGGACTTTATTTCATGTTCGTTGGGCGGTTGCTATGAATAATAGGAGTTTACTTCAGAGAACATAAACTTTTGCGTAGCCAAATTACATTACAGCCATGAATCTAGTGTATTCCACATGGAGCTTGACTACCAATGACTTGTGATACAGTATTAGGAAGCCAAGGTATGAAACATAAAATTGCAACTTGCAAAGTATTGATTCCATTCCATCTCTGGTACATTTTGATTATAAAGGACTTTTTGGAGAAAAATAATAGTTCTGTATCTTAATGCAATTTAAATCAGCCTTATTGGTTAACATTGAGGTGAATTATATTTTTGATGTAGAATCATTAAACTAGTGTTTGATTTCAAAGGTTTTTCTACTTTTGTCTGTCTCCACCTCACTCCCTCTTCATTATTATGACGTCACGTCCGAACACCTACTCTCTCTCTCTCTCTCCATTCCTTCTTTTTCTTACCATTTGTTTCTTTCCCTCATAACGTTCTTTTCCCCGTTCTTCCATGTTTTTCTCACCTCCTCCCCTCCTGCCAGCCTCCATGGCAGGTTATTCAGATCCTCTGGGCTCTAAGAACTACCCTGCCCAAATGATGGATGCTGGCCTGACGGGAGCTTTCTCAGGTATAGCTTGCAATATTTTCCTCAAACTGCCTCTCCATAACCCTGTACTAACACCAACACTAGCAGGAGTACTGATGGTAATATCATTTCATTTACAATGGACTCATGTGACCAGAAAACAGCATATGTTTCACAGCCATAACATAAAAAAGACATATTACATATTTTATTTGCCAGTAGTAACCTACATATCATCTTCACATGTAAAAACTTGACATTTGATTTTCCCAAATCCCAAAGATTTCTGTGGACTTCATATTGAATGGCTGAAACAAAGTGATTGCTCTGGACTTAAGGTTTCATTTCCTTTCATTGGTTTTGGTTTGGGAGAACACAGATTATATTAAAGTCCTCTCTCCCTTCCCAGTGTTAAAGTAGCTGTCTGCCTTTATATGAAAAAGTCGAGTGAAATCAATTACATCATCTGGAGTACTTTTGGATTTCAGGGGATATGATTTGGATAATTTCTGGAGAAGCAAGTTGAAACCTGGAAATATTAGAAACTGGACGAATAAGAGTGGTTTCACTGTTTGCCTTTCCAATGTGTTTTCTTAAATTAAAAACTTAAGAACCTCATGTCCAAATTGTCTTTGTACCTTGTCAGGATAAACCTTTTTCAGTATTTAAATTAATTGAGAAAAATCTTTTAGTAATGTAATTGAAGAGGTAACATGAAAATATCTATCTGCAGAAGCAGTCGATGTGGAGTAACAGATATAGAATCTGAACTTTGCGAATACTTAGTAGCACGGCTCCTTACGTGTTTGTTAATAAATGATTGGAAGAGGCTCTGTGTGGCTGACAGGTAATGAGCAAGACTGAGCAAGTCAGTGTGCTCCATCTTTGGCAAGAAAGACGTGTGATGGTGCACACTGCCGTTTGACATTCTTATTGTGAATATTAATGATTTTATAAGGCCACAAAAAACAGCCTAGCCTCGTTCAATCGTCTGATTTGCTGACAGATTGTTATACAGGTGGTAGCCCAATATTCACAAAAAAGCCTTAAACTCATGCACATTCACAATCTTAACTTATGTCACTCGTCCCATTTACTCAGACAAAACACCTCACACACAGTTTTACACAGGCCCTGCTGCTTTCTCTTACAAAATAATGTGCACGGTCATTCCACATATGCAGCCACAGAGTGTCCTCAGGAGATGTACGTACAGTGTGTGAGCTTTTCTCTGACTCACGTTTGCAGCTGCGTTTCTTCATCTGAATTTCTCTTGCCCTGTTTGCTGGCTCGGTCCTTATTTAGTGCAGTACAGTAGTGCCTTTGACTTGTCCGTCTAACCCGCGTCTGCCTTTATTGTTTAGGATTCTCTCAACCTGGACTGATGGGGATCAGTGTGGACGTGGGAGCTGCACCCTTCCAAACAGAGAGGCCTCCGAGTATAGCAGCGCCTCAGCACGCCACCCCCCCAGCAGGTTCAGAGGCTCCTAAAGAGCACAGCCCCATGCTGCCTGAACCGCAGGCTCCTCGCAGCCCTCTAGACCTCTCAGCAGGTAAGACACAAGTCACTGGTGTATTCAGTGAAATGAAAACGTTTCTGTGAAAATGCTCTGTTCTGACATTGTATAGCTATCCAGAGCTAGCCACTGAGTCAGTTAACTGGATATTATTTTATTATAGTATTTATTACCGGATATTACAGTATTTATATGTTATTTACCCTAATTTGAAAACCCTGCATAAACCAAAAAGGACCATCCCGGGCATCAGTGTGGACGTGGGAGGTAATGTTGCAGCTTTACATAACATAACGTTATGAAGTCTTTCACACATCTGATTTATACTGTTGTAATTGTTTTGCTACAAGGAATCAGCATAACAAGAGACAAATCAAATAGTTATGGCTCATTTAGTCCATGCAACAACCTCCTATGCTGTATGTCAGTGGCTCTAAAACCTTAAAAACCTTAAATATGTATACTGTAAACATGGACTGCGATATCTTCCAGAGTTTTAAAAGGACTGTATTAAGGCAGTGTTTGGTCATAACAAAGTGGCAGTGTTAATGTTTCCTCGTTCACTTCTGTTCTACTGCAGGATGCATAAAGTGACGTTTTACCAAAGTCAGCAATTTTATACTCCAAAAATCGAGCTAAAGTTGAAAAACTTGGATTTAGCCTAGTTTGAAGTGGTCTTCACCTAACCATTGTCTTAATGATGCACAAACATACGTGCGACTGGATCGGTGCATTCTTTTCAAGTCATAAAAATGTATTTACTATTTTTAGGCCATGAAGTACTTCAACAGTTGCATTTGAGCGGACAGTGATTAAAGGACTCATTTTAAACGCTACTTCAAATATATAGTGTCACTCAAATATGACAGTGTTTTGATGCAACATAGGTGAGTAGAGGGGTATTAACAAATTCATGGTTGCCCCTCTACAGTACTCTACATGTATATGCACATGTAACAGGACAGATGTTATTGCTATTGTGAGAATCCCCCAGTATAATTAGATAAGACAGGCAATAAGACAGTCTTTAAGTCTTCTTTGATCAATTTGCTCTTCTGCTGTCTCTCCCAATTATCGCACACACAGTATAGTATAACAGTTCTGTTATGGCTTTGTTAATATGAAATACGGCCCTCTTGAGAACCACTGCACTGTATGGGGCCTGACAGCTGCTCCAATTTACCTGTTCTTCTGTGTGTGTGTGTGTGTGTGTGTGTGTGTGTGTGTGTGTGTGTGTGTGTGTGTGTGTGTGTGTGTAATGTTCTAACTGAAAAGTAGCAACAAACTGGGCCAAAGTACAGGACACAATCACGATTTGCCCGCTACTCTTATTATCTCTTACTTACCTCATATTTCTCTTCAGCGTGAGTGCTGCCAGTCATTATATTTGTCCTTCAGGCCTAAGCTTTATTATACAATATTCCAAAACCAATAAAGACTGTTTTAGCTGGAACACAGTTGCCTTTAATTAACCTACTTCTTACCACTAAACAGTCTTTGTTTTCTCTGTCTCCGGTTTATGTGTACATGTTGGACATGAATTGCATGACCTTATTTGCATCTGTACATGCATTCCGGTGTCTTAATCTCTTTTTTTCATTGAAAAACAGAAGTATTTAAGTTTCAGCATGTTAGACCCAGAAGCTGCAATGAGTCAGCCATCCGAAAGTGGCACTTCAATGAGATTTAATTCAATGCTCATCACCACGAGGGTGCTTATCTATAAGTGTGTACTGTATGTGTTTGGTTTTCAGTCCCCCAAGCGTTCATTTTAGTCCATCGACATTGACACAGATCGAAAGAAAGACTTTATCACAGCTTGGGTTGTATTTTTAAAGGGAGTTGAATTTTGCCCTATTTCAAGATGATCAAAAAACACTTTTGCTTTTTGACTAAAAGGTGGATTAATGAAAAGCAAAAAAATCACACACAGCCCACAAAGCCTGTAGTGATTAGGCTTGGCTTCTTGGAAACAACATGCACTTCTGGCTTTGGATTGAATGCCTCCAGAAGCCTGTCTGCCATGTCTGATCCATCTCATTCACATAATCCCATTGAATAAAAGATAGCTATATTTTTAATTTCTTTAAAAATGCTTTGAAGTAAACGTTTTTCTAATTTCAGTATTTTTGTAGTTTTAGGCTGTGAATGTTAGCCTCTTTGTGGAACCTTTATCTGTTTTTTTTTATGTTAGAATAAGGGAACCATTTCATATGCACGTATCCAACTCCCCCAACTTTAAACTCTCCCCTCTTCACCCGCAATAAGGTCCCTTGGGTGACTGCTGGCCAGACGAGGCTGGCTACCTACCAACAGACCTTCCTTTCACTCCCAGTGTTTCCACGGTGATCAGTCGCCATGCCAGTAATATTGCCGCGAGCCCTGAGCCATCTGACAGTTGGCCTAGCCGAGAGAGCACTGCCTATGCTGGAGGCGATGAAAGAGAGGGAGATGGATCGGACCGAAAACAGAAGAAAAAGAAGAAAAGGCGACAGAAAGAAGAAGGATCCTATGAACACTTTGAGAGCAGGGATCATCCTGAGATGCAAGCACAGGGAGAAAACACTTCTCCAGCAGAGGAGTTCTACCACAGAATTGGTCCAAGGCGGGATAAAGGAGAGGGTGGCTGGGAAGAGCAGCTTGGCAAGAGTGGAGCCCGGGGGAAGAGAGGGAAGAGCAGGAAGAAGATCCCAGAGGAGTGGGGAGTGATGACGGAACCGTTTGTTTCTTCAACTTCAGGACCCTCTCAAATCAAAGAGGAGGTGATGATGGATACAGAGAGTTCAGGCCTAACAAACGTGGGGGCCTCCTTTGCAGACATAGACACCAACCAGAGTCCCTGTAAGAAAGAGGTCTACCCGGGAGACAGCCTAGTTCCTGCCCCTCCTTCACAGGACCTGTCTCCAGGAGCTGCTTCCATTAGCCCACTGGTCCTAAACAGTGAGCTGAAAGCCACAGCGACTCCATTCACTATGCCTTCCACCAATAACAATGTGACCTTTCCTGTGGCTCCTTGCCCTGGTGATCCATTTGATCTGCTGATGGATACTGAAAATGCCAGCTTGGGCAACAGCAGCCAGGCCTTTTCTCCACCTTTTTCTCCAGAGAATGAAGCCCTGAGTGGTGATATGGTTGATAGCGGTATATTTGACAACACTGGTTCTTTCCAGCAGTCTTGTGTGCAAAGCACATCTGAGGGGGACACCTTGGCTTTCAGCCCCGGCTCCCAGCCAAGCCAGGTCTTTTCCCCGAAAGGTGAAGTGTTAGCCTCAGCTCCACCTCTTTCACCTTCCAATGCTTCTTGGCTCCTGAATGAGTCGCAAATTAGCAGCAACACCGAGCTTTTTGACCTCAGTAACATGAGCCCTTCAGCTCCTCCTTTACCCTTGGGCTTATCTTTTGATACCCCAAGCCCAGCACCTCTCCGCTCTCCTAAAACCACAGCACAAGAATTCCAAGCCAAAGAGCACAGAGATGCCAAATCCTCCCAGAAACAATCCAAGAAGTCTCGTTCTTCATCTTCTTCATCCCCTATAAAGAGTCCCTCCTCCCCAGGAAATAAGACAGCACCTCCACTCTCATCCCCAGTTGTTAGCCCTTCTCCCCCTCCTTCTGGCACCCCTCTGGGAATCCCAGGCTCTGGTCTTAACCCTGCAGCTAAGCCCTTCTTTCCCAGCTTTGCTGATCCCATGGAAGAACCAGCTGTGCTCCCTCCAGTTGCCTCCACTATTGAAGGTTGGTTGCAGTCAGCCCTGGAAAAATTGGTTAAAAATAGAGTAGTTAAAAAACTAAATTGAAATGTTTAACCTCATGCATGATCCTTCCATGCAGTTTCAATTGCTCAGATATTTGAAATTGGTTCAAAATATGCTATTGGGCATATCTGATTTCTCAGGTGTCTCTTATTCCTTAAATGAATGATGAGACCCCTTTGTTGTCGGACCTTGCATGGCCATATTTGCCTAAAAACTTGGCTGGGGCTTTTTGGCTTGTCCAGTTTGGTCTGTTTTTGAGTGATTAACACACTGGTTCAAGTGTTGACCAACTGGGGCTGTGGAGTGGCTTGACATTAGACTGTGAGTATCTTAATTCCCAATGAAACACTGCTGGAATGTTCTCAAAATTAACAGTGTTGCTGTTGATGGGTGTGCTACAACTAACCAATCACGGAGTCTCTTTCTTTAGCGGCACCACTAGGCATCTTGACCATATCAAACCCATCCTTTTCTCTTCTGTTCTGTCTAGGTGTATTTCTTAACACTGTAATCATGCCCCAGTTTCTTTTCATCCAGGGATGAGGTGTCACTCTATCTTCTTTCTCCTGTGTCCAGTTAACTGATTGCCTCATTGGCTGCATGTTTCTTTATAATCTTTTCTTGAAAAGAATTCTTAAGGAAAATGCCTTGTTGTGTTACATTAACTCACCTGTTATGTGTCAATCTTTCTCGTCCTGGTGTGTCTCCAGGAGAGACTAACTATTATCAAAAAGAAAAAGTGAAATTGTTGTATAATTTGTGTATTCATGTCCTTTTTTTCTTTCCATGTTCTGCAATGATTGCTGCCTCAACTGCTTCTTCATCATAGGTGAGTCCTAATTCAATATCTCTGGTGACAGCCTTGAGTTATATCTTAGTGCGTTATTACTGAGATCAGTAACTGTAGTGATTTCAGAATGGATGATGGAGAAACATTGAGTGCCTTGTGAGTAATCAGCAACAAAGTGGCTGTTGGTGAAGTAGGAAGAAGGTGTTGTAAGAGGACGCATAGGTAGTTGGGCCATTGCTACAAGTCATTCATGTGTTGTTATAACCAGAGCTTTCTTGCTGATGCAGCCTGAAGTTACAGTCTGAGTATTGGATTCTAACAAGGATAATATCTACTACCTCTCTTATTTGCTTTTTAAGGTAACAGGATTGGCACAAGTACTCTTTGCAGATGATGATGTGCTTTTGCTTAAAGGCCATAACTTACAACATGCAATAAAGTAATTTATGTGCTCGAGGGTGCTAGTATGTGGGATAAGGGTTCCTCCTCCAAGCCGGGCAGCTTTTCAAGCCAGACCTAATGACTTCCCATATCAAGAACAGGAACCTCATATCACATGTGGCTTGGCGATGCCTTGGGATCCCCTAGGAGGAGCTGGAGGACTTGCAGAGTAGTAGAACATCTCAGTAGTGGTGGAAGATGAAAAGGTGAAGGATATACTTTTTCCTAAAGACAGATCTATGATGTAGAACAAATGAAAGCCGGTGGAGAATAGATTTGTAGCTGTGTGACACATTGGAAACTGTGGAATGATCATGTTTATGCCAGCTAGAGACAAGCAGTTAAAATAGGGTGTGTTGTAATGTTTTAAGATCGTATACATGTAGATCAGCTTCCTGTAGATTGGCAAATATTATGGTTTTCTTGTACAGCTGCCAGATATGGAAACAAACAAAACAAAAAATTGGGTTGACACGTGGCTTTTGTATATGTACCATAGGCTTTATCCATTTGTGTTTGTCTATGTTGATGCATCCATGTGACAATTTAAATGTTTATCTTGGTTTTCTGTGAGTCTCCAAATGTTTGCGTGTTGAGTTGTTTCCACAGGAGCTGCAGTATTTTGTGTGTGTTGCTGTGATTCATAGAGTTCCACAGGATTCATTTCCTTGTCCTTCTTTTCAAATCTTCCTGTCTCTGCCCCCCATTTGAAGCCGTAATGAGGACTTAGCCAGCATTCTGCTCACCACAGGAACAGTGGATTCTCAAACCTAGCTATTAAGGAGCTTTGATCAATGCACCCCATCCTTCCACAAGAAGAAGAGGGACTGCATTAATATTTTGCCAGAGAGAAAAACAGTTTCCGTCTCTGTAAAATAAACGTGAACAGGGAACTGGAAATATGGTTGCTGGGCTAAATAGTTATCTCACATGGAATGAATGTCTTGCTGCTGATTTGTGCTGATTGTTCTTGTAGCATGTAGCAGCGTTGCCTGTGCATGTTTATATCATGTTGTCAAAGTGTTTTGATATTTTTGGTGCATATGCATGTGCTCATGTGACTGTGCATACGCATAAGAAAGGGAAAGAGTGTTACGGAGTGACAAATGCAGCTGGCTCTGTTCTATCGCTGTTTAATTAGACCTTATGTCAATGTTCAGGGGTGGGCCTTTGTCACTGAGAGTGGTGTTTAAGCTCTGTACAAAGGCCGAGAAGGCATGTGGAACACACTAAAGCACCAGAGCAGAGACGAAAGACTTTGGAAAGTTACAGACAGGGAGTACTGTACAACATCCAAGAAGCAGTAAAACAGAAAAAATGTCAAAAACTATCTATTTATACATACTGAGTTTAACTAAATCCTAATAAATATCTTATAATAATAATTGATTAAAAGACGTATCAGTGCCACCAGGGTCTTTGCTTTAACTCAGCTTTGTGTAGAATTTTTATGATTTGGTTAATCTTTGTTTCTTGCTGTCGTCAGGTACAAAACACGTTTATCGAAAGTGATTTTTTTTGTTTGAGCTAAAGAAGGATGATGTTGATCAAAAGTAGATGCTTTTTCAATGTAGTTTCGATGGAGCTGACTGCGAAGTCAACTGGTCTATTGAACTATTTGGACAAGTTGCGTAGCACACACACGGTTTCAGAGTGCCTGTCTCAGTCTTTTCTTCAGTGAGCAGTGAACAGAACATGCGTTTAAAAGTGTCATTAACACGTTCACTTAAATTAACTTTCTTAGGTTGAGTGTCAAAAACTCTGTGCACTCAATGTACATCCCGACACTCTGGTCAACCACCAACGTTAACTAATCCTACCTTCTTAGAGACATCAATAGTGTTCAAACATGACCCCAGTAATTCTACAATTATTAATTATTTGCATGAGCACAACTCCAGATAAGCGTTAATTTTCCCAGGCCTGCTGGATATGTTAAACCACTTTCACCACTTTATAATGCGATAATATTTTGTTTACATCCTATTATTACTGCTTAATGTTTTTCTCACCTTCTGTTCCGTTTCTGATTCTCTTTCCTGTTATTGTTCCTTCGAGTCCAAATGCATTACTCGAAATAAAACAGATGTGACACCAAAATAACCAGGAGGGACATCCTGGCCACATCTCAGCAACACCTGTTCTCGTTCACGGCTTCTCTCTTACACACAAATATACCAGCACTGTGGTCCTGTCTCCTCACACAGACACATACAATACAGAGCTGAATCATCAAGCTATTTGAGGACATACACAAATCCTCAAAAGGCAGGCAGGCGTGAATTTACTGTATCAGCGGTCTTTTTTTAATACCACATATTGCATTTTGCTGCTGGTTAGGGCACTTTCATTAGAGCACAGTTTGTTAGACGGAGCCCAGAAGGGACATTTGTACAGTAGGGCCCCATCCCTGAACTAGCGAGAGCTAATGCCTTCTGACAGCTTTTGGGGAAAATGTTGGGAATTTGCATTGTTAGCCCCACTGTAAGAGCCAGCAGCTAACTGTGGGACAAGAGTGTGAGTCACTCGGGGTTATTTTTTTCACAAGATGTATCAGGCTTGAGCAACAGATTTGCAGATGGCCCAGAGCCAGCCGTGGGGGCTGAGCTTTTAATGCATTTCATACATTTTGATATTGACATTTTTAAATAGCCAGTTGTATCAACTCAGTCAGTGGAAACTTTGGTGAGTTCTGAGATTGTATCGTGCGTTGCAGATAGTTCTAAAATGCATTAAACTTTCCGTAATTGTGTTTCTTTTAAAAGATTTAAAAGAAAGAAAGTTAGAATGTGGAGGGGACACACATCGATGTCACTGTTGCATAGATTCCGTCTGTTACAAAAAATAACAAACATTATCTTTAATAATCATAATAAGAGTTTAGTAATTCTCACATTTTGGTAAATTTGAAGCTAAAAAGGTAAGTTGAAAAGTTTGCTTGGACTAAATAAAGTTTGTCTACATAGACCTAACGCATGTAATCCTTCTCTTTTGTGCTCTTCTAAAACTTTTCCTCTGTAAAAGGAGGTTGACCTCATTTCCGATTTAGTCCAGTAGCTTTATGTTCCGAGCTGTGCTGAGGCTGCATCTCTGCTAACAAGCAGGGCTGTTGTATACTCAGTGTTCAGTGTCATGTCAAGGTTGTTCCAAAATGTCAACTTAGCTTTTTTCCCCTTGAAATGGCTGCCATATATTTAAAAATGCATATGGTGTTATAAATGTCATATCTTGGTTCTATGGCAGGTATACGGTCGTATTGTTAGTTATAATATTGTATTTAACTTTCACTGTCTCAGTTCAGATGTATTCATACGTACAAACGAGTATTTTTTGGCAAGTCACATTAAGCTTAAGCATGTGACAGTCTAAGAGAGTCTGCTTTGCAGAATCAGCTACTGCTAAATGATAAAATATATACACACAGTAACGAGGCGCTTAAAAGAAGGAGTCTGACAGCAAAAGGAACCTATCTGTTCCCAGCAGGCTGACTTCAGACAGACTCCTACAGTTTAAGGAAAGAAAACAACAAGTAACAGACAGATTTGTGACAGAGGAGTATCTAGAAAAACTCCCTCTGAGAAGGGAGGAAACAATTGACATGCAAGCACAAAAATAATAATCAGAGATGCTGGAAGGTTTAGCCAGGACCACATACACTGTATGGGCACAAAGACAGGCAGAGACGCACACGGGCACAGACAGAGTGCCAGACGTCGATATAAATAGGTGAATTGATGGTGGCGCATCCCACATCGACAGCCGTGTGTTCCCGCAGACTTACAGCAACATACTGTGACACACAAAGAATAACTTAAAATATGCTCAAATTGCATCAAATGTGGCATTTGCACCATTGTATGTGTGGAAATTCTCGGCCCTTATCGCTCCTTTTTTCACCTGTCATTTATCTGCACATTGCAGCTCTTTGTAATAGGGTACAGTTTTTTTTTTAATGAATTCTGTCGACATCCAGCGATGTCGTCTGTAGCTTTGAATGATTTTAAAGGACTTAGGATTCTCTAACAGACCATTGCACAGGCAGACTAACAGGTAGGACTGGACACTGCCTGTCCTGATAGAACTGTGTCTGAAAAGCTGCTCTGGTGGGTTGTACACACCTGATTTCTCCACTGCTGAAGCTGTCAGAGAGGTTTAATTATTGAGAAGAACTAGTTAATGGTTCCAGAAAGTAATACGTTATTATTAAATGCTAAATTAAAAAAGGTCAAATTGTTGTTTTCAAGTTTCCAGGGGAAGAGAGATAGAGACATGAACTGCTGTTGGGGGAGGGACCGGGATGGGGTTGCTATAGAGACTAAGGATGAGTTTTTGTTGCCGTAGGAACAACAGATGCCGAAGTTAATGAGAGACTAGCCTATCAAGATTAGAATTTTCACTCATTACACGCATACTACAAAGTTGCATACCATACTCACTGTAGAGCCTGCCAACTGAAAAAGCTTACACTGAGAGAATTTTTTTCTCTCCTCACCTACGTAGATTAATTTATGCTCACACTGAAAAAAGGCATTCAGGGAGGCACAAGCAAAACTGTCTGTCAAATCAGGCGAATTGTATTACAATGGAAAAAGAATCTCTATCTTGAAATGCTTTGGAGCCCTTAAATGTCTGGAGGGCCCATTTTCTTCTTCATTTATTCATTTCAATATTTAGCAAGGCAACTTTGTTTTTACTGTTACGTTGATGACACATACTTTTATCTTTATTAGAAGCCTATCGACAAATTTAATTTAGCTCTACTTGTCCTTGTTCTTTAGTTTTATTTCTGTCTACACTTTGAGGCACTTTAAATCTTCTGGCCTGAGTTTTGAAGTGCTATAATAATTAATCTGTGTAATATGGTGTAAGTTTTTGTGTCATCAGTAATAACCTTGTTGGAGACTTTGCTTTAAGTTGTTGTCTCCACTACAATAATGTACCATTAAATGCAGCTCCTCTTTGATAACGGAAGTGGAAACAAAAACAGGATAGCATTATGAATATAGAACCTGATGGAGCAGACGTGAGACTGTGCAGGGTGTATTGGTATGAGGTTCTGGTGTCACAAACCCTGGTGAGAGTCAAAAATAGCAATTCTTACTTTTTCAGCATCTTAATTATGTGAAAAAAAGTAAAAAGACATTTATCTCTATTAATTTTATGTCTGTAAGATTTGGATAATTTCTAGACCAAAGTATGTTGATGGAGAGAGATGAGATGTAAATATTAACCATCAAGCTGCTCACATTCTCCCCTTATTTATATTTCCCCTGAAATTGCTCAGTGTCAGTATTTGGTGTTATGTCTTTCAGCACAAGCTGAAACCGGTGTTACAGTTTTCATTTTGACACTGTAATAACAAACCACCACTGATCTGAGTTCGAGATCAGCACATTCGCCACACCATGAAACACACGTGAACCATTTCTAATAACTCTGGTTTTGCTTGGCCTATCCACACCATTCACAAACTGTGTTCAGCAGTTGTTGTCTCTTAAAGTGAGTGGATGACTCGATCGAGGCAGCACGATCACAGACTCCTGAGGGTTAAATAACAGAAGAGTGTAGATAGATCAGAGACTGAACTGTCGAGCGAGAATAATCTTCTTTCTGCAGCCTGGACACGTGTGAGGATAGAGAGCTGGTAAAGGGCCTGGAGGCACAGAGAGAGTGTGACACCTTATAGGAGTGGCAACATTTTTGAATGTTATATTTTTTAATTTTTCTGTCCTGTCTTTATCCTGTAGATTAATTTCATCTCACTCAGCTTGGATCCCCATTCCATTTCCTTTTGCTTTGGCCTATCCATCACGGCTGAAAAACTATTAGTGGTCATGTTTTCATGTGTATATGTGAAATAGATGCTTGATGACGGTCGTGTAAAACAGGATCCGGGGTTGTGTGTCTCTGTTTGTGACAGAGGCATCAATGGGTGGAGTAGATCGTATTACCCTAAATTAGCCAAAGGCGCCAGATTCATCCATTATAAATGATGAACTTGGATCAGGCAGTTGCAGCTGCTTCTAATATACAGACTGAGGAACAGTAGAACCACTGGTTATTATGTCATTAATAAATAAAAATGAATGACCCAGTGCCTCATCTCTCTGTTGTGTGCTGTATAGGCAAATGTGGCATATTTGTTTTAAAGCAATTTAACATTTGATGCCGATAAATACCTGAGTGATAAGCTGTGGGAAAATGGTTGACATGATGTTCATACTCAACAGTTATTATTTCCAAGATGTAATTAGTTATTTGTCATTGTGACACCTTAGTTAAAAATTATTTTGGAAACAAGACAATGTTTTGGATCTAGACCACAATAGAGCCCACCGACCAACAGACTGGATCCATGCCCCCCCAGTGGGCCTGTTGTGTTCTTACAAAATATTTTTTCTGCTTCCTTTTTGTTTTGCATTAAATACATTAGTTTTACTGCTCAGTGTCACAGGCGGTATAGTGGTACACTCATTAGCACAGTCACTTTACAGCAAGTAGATTCCCAGGTTTCCATCCATTTGTGTAAATGCTTGCCAGATTTGGCTCTAGCCCCCCCTTGGTAGTTATGGCTAATGGATGGATAATTACTATCCCGTTACAGCATTGTGCATTTCAGCATGTGTGTACAACATCCTGTATGTCTCTATGACATCGTCTGGAATCTTGTGGATTAGCCAGGCACAGATGTCCACATTCTTCCCTCAAACCACTTTCTAATAAATTGTATTCTTGCTCTGTGTGTGATCAATATAAGACGCCACAGCTAAACGTGATCTCTTTGACCCGCAGCAAGAGGCAGAGAGGTTCAGCATAGTGGACTCACCCTACAGTACCAAGGGTTTTTAGCACATTAATAATCCGTCTGTTGGCTTCCTCTGCCTTTATCCACCCCCCACGACCAGCCCTTGATTCTTCAGACTATTCCCCCACCATCACCTCCAAACACCCCCCCCAAACCATTTCCCCCACAACCTCCCACAAGGCTGAACCTGGCACACTGCTGAGGAGCCAGTTACTATAGCAACAGGAGGCAGTTGCTTTGGTGACTAATGGGAAAAAGGGATCCTAAGGAAACAAAGGAGGTTTAACAAGAATGAGATGCAAGGGAACTATAAATGTAGTGTGATTGAGCTATAAATAGATGTTAGATGCTAAAGGGTTTCTGTCTCATTCCATCACACACAGCTGTGATTGTCACTGTTTTACTTTGGAGGTGAATTAGGATAAGCTAATAAGAAGCTTTTTGTATCCAGACCATATTTCTAGATGACTTGCTGTCTTGCAGTTTCTGATATACGTTGGTTCATTAAGATCCTGTACAGGAATATACAGCGTAGCTCTATGGCACCTTATCTTTACTGATTTTACGTTTGGATAGACTGAATGATACTGACGGTAACATTGATTGTGATAGAGGAGCTGTCTCAATAAGAAACTTGATATCAGCTGATCATAATGCACCTATGACGTTATGTTGATGCAACAGTGTGACTTTTAACAGTTACATGCTATTGTAATTTGCCTTAAATGTACAATAGAAAGACAGGAACAAGTCATGAAATAATAAATCAAGATGGTATGTTTACCCGAACATCATACACAAAACCGACACAGCTGTTTCCTGTCAATTAGAGCTGAATGAGTGAAGCCAGTTGATGCTGTATGTAGGTCTTTTATTGGGCACAGCTTTTGTCTTGTCTGCGTGCCTTCCTAGTACCCTCAGTGAGTTATTAAGCTCAATGCCTCTGTCACCCAGTGGGATTATATAACACTTTGTATAACGTGTGTGAGTGTGTGTCTTTGCCAGCCAACCAGTCAGAGGCGATGAGATCATCTCTTTGGTGCGTCGTGTACGCACGCATGTATGGATGTGTGTCGGTCTCCATCTGACTCTGGTGTCAGCTCTGCACTTCAAGAGGCAATCAGACAGGGAGAGAAGTTGGCAAAAACCATGACAGAAGCAACAGTCTGCTGGCCTCTAGCATGTCTGCCCACCTGCCTGTCCACACCTCCCTGTCTGCCTGTGCGGATGCGATGTGAAAAAGTGACAGACACAGTGACGATGACGTGGTGACGGGGAAACCGTGATTGAGATGGCGGAGACATCCTTTTCAGGTGTGGTGACAGGCTGCCTTTTAACGATGTCCAAACATGTAGGCATCACCAGGAGCTGTTTGAAAGGGATTGATGGACAGAGTGAATGAATGAGCAAGGCAGACGTGCTGTGAACCCACTGATCGCAATGAAACAGTATGTGTGTTTTTTTTTTTATTTTACTGACTATAGCAGAATGTGTTTGGCCTACTTACTGAATTAATGTTCCTGAGCAGATTTATCAGCACGGCTGGGGAGGGAGGGGTTCCAGCTCAGAGAACAGTGTATGCAAATGCACAGTTCTTTGGCAAAGATGTCCACCAAATACTTTTCCAACTTTTCAAGATGACCTGGTCACAGCCATCACTTTGCAAAAGCACATTAGCCAGAACAGCCAGTGTTTGAAACTGCACTCTGCTGCCTGATTGTTACTGACAGACCCCCTGCTGTGCGTCTCCTCACACTTCCTCGAAGTCAAGCTCATGTTGGGTCTCCAAAATACCAAACCTGCATGCAAGCCTGTGCGCTGTGATGAAAATGCCACTTCCCTGAAGCAAGAGGCTGCCATTCACTGTGGGCTGTCCTGACAACAACAACAACGTAGCTCTGTTCATAATTGATTCGGATTGTTTATGACTGATTCTGCAGTCGTGAAAATAATGAATCTGGTACAAAGCTTTCTGAGGATTCAAAACTCAAAACGCCGATTAATCTTAGAAACCCTGCACTGGCTAATTAATATTCCGAAAAGAAGATGTTAATCAGGATCCATGCAATACCAGTGTGATATCTCAGGCTATTACACAGAGATGATTAGATGTGAAAGTATTTATTCACTGTGAATTAAATGGAACAATCTGTCAATGCAAGGCAAGACTTCATTTTTCCATTTGCTTTGTCCCATTCTAATGTTTTTAAGTTTAGTACAACAAATCTATTTTTTTTATTTGAACACTGAAAAATTGCCAACTGGGTTTTTGCAGTTACTTGATTACATAAAGATATGGACCTGAAAGTAAAATGATGGTTTTGCCAATATAAAATTCAGGTTTTTCTTATGCCTTGACAGAGCCATTAGTTTACACACATAATAAACGATGTACGATTTAGTGTGTGACCTACACACCGTTGGGTGTTGTTAAAGGACGTTACTGAGAGGATCACTAAACAGAGACAACATTTATGGATGCATAAAAATGACTGTATTGTTTTAACTTGAGTTGGATTAATGTTTTGCATCTTTGGCATGAATACATTTATTTTACCTCCGGCCCACTGTCGTGATGTTAATATTAAGGTAACATAATTCCACGACTGATGGCTCGCTGATGACCTTACCTAACCTAAGTCAGTTGAGTTCAGACACTCGAGTGTAGATTTTTATAAGTAAATACTATGCAAAGTATCTGGCCTTTGGCTGAGGATAGGGCTCACGAATGTTTTAAAGGTGCACTATGTCAGGAAGGGTGAACTAAGGCGATGACGTTTGCACCCATTTCAAAAAGCCGCTGCCCATTCCAATCCAACTTTCCTGTTTCCTCTCCGTTCCTTTCTCCTTCATTCTCTCTCCTCATGTGGTTGTCCTGATAATTCTTCCCTTCTTTAGTCTTCTTCTTCTTATCCTACCCATGATTCCTTGCTGCCATTTCTCCTTCCACACTCAGTCATCATGCACACCCCATCCTTTCATCCCCCTATCGGCTCTCATCTGTCTGCGTCCCCCTCACCCTCAGTCCCGCCGTCCCTCGCTCTGTCCCAGTTTGCCCGTCTGCCTGTTATAAATCATTGTTTTCAGCCGACACTCAGCCGTCAGTCCAAACCGACAGCCACAGGAACGCCTGTAACCGCCGGCTATTTTGGCTGGCACTGGACAAAGACATGCACATGCATATACAAATCTCAACCTAGGATCACAAGCACCGATTTGTAGCTCTGACATTATAATGTGTGACAGATTTTGTGTTATAAAAATGTGGATCCAGTATATAACATTTTTCAACACAACCAGTCAACATGGAGAGAGTGTCGAGTTTGCATGAACACACATTACCACACATTCTACCTCTAAGACTGTTGGTAAAATGTGAGTCTGCAGTTGGGGTAAAAACATGGAGGTTTCAGCCACTTTCAGGCAGTTCACGATATTTGGGATTTACTTCATGCATTACGGCTTAATGCCTGTTTGATTTCATTTCAGTAGCAAGAAGTCAGAATGTGCAAGCATGGAGCTGCAATCATTTCTGTGCAGTTTTACTTAAATGCTTGCACACTTGATTCAGTCTGAGTTAACCGTTGTGTATGTGAAGGAATTTATGCACATTTAAGCACATATGTCTGTGTATGACTGTGTATGCGTGTGGGTGAGTGACTTTGTGCATATATAAGCATGCCTGTCTGAATTATGTATCTGTCTGGGTTTGCCCTTTCCTGAATGTTTCTTTATTCTATATGGTACTGTATATTATGTAATGTAAATGTGTGATAAGATGAAGATTTTTCATGGTTCGTTATTCTGAGTGTATGAGATTGGGAGAAGTTGAAGTGTGTTTCTCCAGATGTGGCCAGATGCAAGAGACCTTATAATCTCTTGACCAGAGGCTTTACTCCCATCCATCTCTCACAACTCTGTTTTGTGTCTTATTATTCCTTCTTCTTCTTCCTCTTTTTCTTCTGCTTTTTATTATCTCATACATACACATATTGGTTAGGCAGACATTCCTCTAGGATGTATGTGAAATCACACATTCTTGCACATTTGCATATACCTTTGGTCGTGGTATTATTTATTTACCCTCCACACCTTCTGCAGTCATCATCTTTCGTCTGATCCATACTTTTTCTTTTTTGCTGTCTCACCTACACACATGGCAAATGGGACAAATGTGTTGCATTGCTTTAGAGGGTTAAATGTGCATGAGTGTGACACGTACGGTGGCTATGGTCTGGTAAGGTCTTATGAGTTCAAAGCCTCTCGCCACCCGAAATGCCTGCCTCAGGTCTCACTCAGTTGTCCCCAGGGGGAAGACAGAGCAGTGTGTCTTTGTGTGTCTTTGTGTGTGTCTGTGTGTGTTTGTGTGTTTTTACCACGAGACAGAATGACAGAAACAAAGGGGTTGAGGGGAGAAAAACGTGGAGTGAAAGAGAAAACTAGAGGAGGGGGCTCACTCACTCCACCACAGTGGGTGGGATCTGGGAACTAGCAGTAGCCAATTGGCAGCCACAACTGGGTCACATGACAACTGTAATAATCACTAAGAGGGAGACAGAAAGAGGGAGGGAACAAGGGAAAGAGCTGCACATCCAGTTCGCCCTCAGTGTGTGTTTCAGTTCAGGAAGGAGACACATCACGAGAGAATCCACAGACACACAGAGCACATCTGAGTGACAGAACAAAAGAGAGCAACAGTGCGAGACAACAAAGAAAAGAGGTAGAAAAGACAAGGGGTGAAGATCACCTTTGGACACCTGAGACTGAGACAAAGACAAACTGTGAAACAAAGCAAGAAGGAGAAAGAGAAAGGAGAGACAGGATGTCTTCTCTCTCCGATCAGCAGCCAGGCTCTCCTTTCTCAGAATACAGTGAGCTTTGTAAGGTGACTTCCCTGTCACCTGCCGTGCCATCTCAGACCTGGGATTGGCAGCATCACTCTGGCATGGGTTCCCCGAGGGGCCTTGTAGTAGGTGATGGACATCTTGCACCAGCTGGACTCACAGACGAAGACAAGCTGTGCTTCTTTGAGCAGCCGGGGAGGGGCAGCATGGATGCAGAGCTGAAGGTACCAGGTAGAGTCGGGGGAATTTCTGGAAGCACCTCGATGGGTAACGCCTCACTGGGCAGTGCAGGGGAGAGCCCAGACAGCCCTCTTTCCTCCTCCCCCTCTCCAGCTTCCCCAGGAAGACTACCCCCTGCCCTGGGCTGTGGTGGAACCAGCACGGCCTCCCTGCCACCGGTTCCTGGATCCCCAGCCAGGTGTAAAGAGCCGTCCTCACCTTCTGTCACAATGCCTCCATTCTCAACAGGAGCCTCACTAATAGAGGCATCCCCATTAGATGGGGACTTGCCACCTGAATCATGGAAGAACTCCAGTTTAGCTGACTCTAGCCCAAAGGTTGCTATGCCCCAAGTGTCCCCTAACTACTGTGTTATAGGAGTTGACAAGGACAACCACTTTGACAGGGGCGATGAGTTTGTGGCTGGGGCTGGGGCAGCCCTCGGGAGTCGACAGTTATCTGACGGCTCTTCAAGGGACAACAGTGAGGAGGAAGACTTAGAAGAAGAAGATATAGAAGAGGAGCTACAGCCCTGTTTCATGGGGAGGGCTCAGGAACAGAGGAAAGCTATGCGGCGAGCAATGTCTGAATGTTCCCACCTGTCGGTACCCACCAGTCTGGAGCTGCCTGATAAATATCCTGGGGGAGATGGGGCAGGGCTAGACCAGCTGGCATCACCCATTGGTGGTCCACGTCGCTCACCACACTCCATGAAGCGCTCACTGACTGTTGCAGAAGATCAGCCCCCCACCCCCCCACCCACCCTGTCAGCAGCAGGTGCCACACACATCGACCTGCGGCAGGCCCCACCTGAATCCCGCCTCTCCCCGTTTCCACCAGCGAGGGACAGCGATGTTGGCTTCCCTCTGTCATCACTAGAGTCCCCAGACGAAGGCTTCAGGTCAGAGAAGGAGCCTGGTGGCATTGTGCTTCCAGTGCCCCTAAGCCCAAAGGGGTTCAGTAGCATGGTCACCAGCTCCGGCACTAAGGAAGAAACTGATAACAGATATGACATGGTTAAAGATGCTGAGTTTAACAGCAGTGAAACGGATACTAAACACGGTTCTAGCTTAGACTTTGGAGAAGGCACGAAGTCAACAATACTAGGGGACACTGACGTTGACCTTGCCACTGGTGGCTATACCAACCTTGGCTTCAATTCCACCACCAACCCTTTCATCACAGTGGATGGTAGGTGGTCATGTTTGCAGTCTCACTCCTGTTTGCCAAACGTGTCAGTATGAGGAGGATGAGTTTGTGGATATATAACCTCTAATACCCACAGGAATGTTTGACAGACTGGTAGAATATTGCAAGTGATCTGCTTATGAACGTGTAGTGTAAAGACTGAGCGAACTCTTGCTTTTCTTTAGTCATTGTTGTGATTTTCAAATCAAATACTCTGAGGTAAAATTTATACAATTTAGGAGAAATTTCTGCATTTACTATATGTGTGGTGCTAAGTAGTGCATAGAGCATATGGAAGCAGACAAACAGACGAGTGAAATGAGCAACAGTGTCTTGATTAAGCGTTTTGTGTTCGGACTCAGTCGGTAGGCTACAGTGAAGCACATCGACAAAGAGACTCTGATGTCAATAATACAAAGGATTTGTGATTCAGATAATATCTAGGCTTTACATCGATGGGAACTGTATGATTGTGTGTGTTTTGGTCAATTGGGGAAGGCAAGGATTCATTGTTCAAACGTTTAATGTGTGGCTCTAGTCATTTTCTAGCCAGATTCAGTTCTCTGGTCTAGACATGCAAATGGCTGTAGAGGCAGACTGAATCAAGGAGTGTCAGATGGTGAGAGAGACTCAGAGTGAAAGCAAAAAGGATGAATAGCTGAAAGTCGACTGCAACAGAGCCGCCCCCCGCAAGCTACTTGACATTCTATTTTGGTAGAATGTTTCTCATTAGTCATCCACAGAGAGACAAATTTAGATACAGATCTGCCATAAACTGTGCGTATAGAATTATTTAAGAGTGTGAGTATGGAAATAGAGGTATAGTGTCTTGGTGTCGGTGTTAATGAGCACAGGTGGCTGCTATTATGTGCGAGTGAGTGTGGCTGTTGATATGCATGAAAATGTGAGATGCAGCACCAGCCTTCACCCACAGATGCTCACAGTGACGTCCAAATGTCTACAGTCACATCCCATCAATGGTTACATGTTAGTTCTGTCACACAGGGATGTTGTGGTACAGCCATATTACCTGCATATTTCGCATAAATTAATTACTCTGACTGGGCACACAATAACACAAATAGCAAGACAAAAGTAAGCTTAGTATGTAAGCAGCACATCACCATCCCAATGAGTCCAATTTGATGCAAGTGAATGCAAGAAACACAAGCAACTGTGTCTCCTTATTGCTCGAGATATCAGTTGATTTATCTGACATGTTCTGTTCATAAATTCAAAATGGAAAAATGTTTTGCTTGCACAAATTTGCACACATTATGTGCAATTATGAGTCACCACGTTGAAATCAATTGGGCATTAATGAGCTGCTGAGGCGTGTGCTTAAAAAAACCGCACACACTAAATGAAATGATTGTATTATCGTCCTGATCGTGCCAACATCAACGAGGTACAAACTAGGACAACTTTGTTTTTACACCTATGCGGCAAAGGACGGGAGAGGGAAAAGAGGTGCGATAGTAGGTCATGAGAGTGGACAGCTGATAGATTCACACACAAAACAAGGGAATTAAAAGCCCGGAGTTGTCCCCTTGTGGACACACACGGGCACAACAGCAGAGTCAAAAACAAGTTCTGTAGATGCTGAACTCTCCAACGACATGTAGATACAAGGTCGGGCCAGCGCCGCTCATTATAGCCGAGGAAGGTTCAGTCTTTGTCCTGCCTCATTTTTCTCCCTCCGTTTTCTGTTTTTCAGGCTCTTTCCAACTCTTTCGTCTCTGTTCCCGTTACTCTGAAGGCTTGTTAGATTCTTGGTGTAGACAGGCAGAGCCAAAATGGCTGCAAGCAGGTCACAGTCACGTCAAATAACAACCGAGCCAAAACAGGGTCACTGACTGGGAAGTGCTGCCCAGTACGGTGACGCTTCTTTCACTGTGTCTCCATCTCATGCATTTTCTCACTTTTAGTCTCTTTGTCTTTGTGTTTTCCTCTTTCTGTTCACACGCCGGGGTGGTATTTGCCGCCTGCTACAAAGCAGAGTCTGGCAGAGGCTACAAGCCTGGTCACTGGAGGATTAAAGGGGCAGTGATCTTTATTTTCTTCCCCCGCACGTCTAAACAGGAGCATGGCAGAGTCATGTAGCCGCAGGCTGCGAGCGGTGGTTATGCATCTGTTTGCTTTCTTATCCAGTTCATGAAAGTTTTCTGTAGCTTGTTCTGTGAAGACCTGTTACGTCTACATGGAAGAAAAAACTGAAATATATCCCTAGGTGCCTTGGCAATGTAGAATGCATAGCCAATAATAATAATAATAATAATAAAGGAAGAATTTTAAATGTGCAATATGTGTGTGCTGGTGGTACGGTAAATAGATTTGTATTATAGTTGGGCGGTGGGTAGGAACAGGAACACAGGTACTAGGGGGTAGAGGGAGAGCAACGATAATAGAGAGACGACAAAGACCAGAATGAAATTAAATGCTGAACACAGCACTGATGCAGACAGTCTGAAGTTAGGCGGCTCACGTGTTTGACGGATACGTCACTGTGCACATCTACTGTCCAGTTACTTTTGTCTTATACGGTTTCCTTGTTTGAGGGAGATTTCCAGCTGCCTTTGCTCTCAGTATCGTTGAATACATGAAATGTTCTCTCCAGTACCAGCCCTGTGTTCAGTTGTTGTAAATAGCTTTTGGAAAGAGTTATGAGTTTTCTTTTTTCACACTATTGAAATGTAGCAAATGCATTTGTATGTTTCAAATGTGAATGTGTTGGTGTTTGGATGTGTTCAGAAAAGGTCTAACTTTTCCTAACGGCTTCAATATGCTGTTATCTTCACCCAAAGTTCAGTAGGAGCTTCACTGAAAACGTCAAAGCACATACTACATCATAACTGTAGAGAGATGACAGACAGAAAATCCTAATCCATTGACTTATACAGTAGAATAGAATTGTCCTTTTAACATATTATTGCTAAAACACTTTATGTTCTGTCATGTAAATACAAGTATACTTTATGTGCAGTAAGTTGAAAACCTTTGGGCATACAAGCAGAAATCTAATTACCATTAATTTTCATAAACACAAGCACAAAGTTAAAGTCTGATCGCTCACCACAACATGTCACATGTGTGTAGTGGCTATTCCCTACACTGTAAATTGAGTTGAAAGCAGTAAAAATCAGAGTTCATCTGCTTCAGAAACTGACTCCTGTCAAATAACTATTACTGAGCTCCCAGGATGGCACTAATATTGCTGACAGCTAGAAAGTCCCACACTTCAACACATCACAAGTCCACTTTGTTGGCACTTCACAACCACTTCCCAGTGTCCAGCGTGTTAGATCTGCTACCAGAGAGCAGTGATGAAGAGTGGCCTTCACTTCGCTCGGTCTAAACTGACAGACCCGGCTTTAAAGTTAATTCATCTTTTAAAAGGCTTTTCGAGCTTTAATTTAACTTTAACTTAACACCTTACCAAATGCCATACTAGAACCTGTAATATCTTATTAATAGCCTTATTAATTGAATTGTTGGTCAACAGATTGAGAAAAATCTGAAGGTTAGATGTTCTTAGTTTTGAAAAGTGGCAGGATTAAGTGAGAAACAGAGAGAAAACATTAATAACAGAGAAGTGGGATGAGAAGGATGCAG
This sequence comes from Channa striata, assembly GCA_033026295.1. Classification (NCBI taxonomy): domain Eukaryota; kingdom Metazoa; phylum Chordata; class Actinopteri; order Anabantiformes; family Channidae; genus Channa; species Channa striata. Next base: position 1,432,875 of record CM065169.1, read on the forward strand.
ACACATGGGCCACAGGCTGAAAGGAGAAACACAATTTTTGCTGCAATAATGTTTTTGTCCAGAGTTAGACACATAAATGGACAAAGGAACAAAGGAGACAAAGAAAACAAAAGAGAATTGTGGAGTCAGACAGAAGAGCAGTGGAGGCACGTTGGATGTCACCTCCTTAAACGAAGCCATTTTCACCGGGCTTTCCACAGCTTTGACACATATCAGATTTCTGCCCTAATTAAAGGATCATCACGAAGGTCTTGTGTGTTTGCTGCGTCTCTTGTTTCCTCTCCTGGGTCTCATCACACCTGCTCGTGTTTTAGTCCGTGTTGTCGTTTCCTGATATATTGAATGCACTTGTCGTCTCTTTCGGTTCACTTGGTTTGATTCGTCCGTTACTGTTCCAGGTGCCGGATCACTGTATGTCATGTGAGCTAATGTGATCTGGAAATTCACACCCCATTCCCTTGTTTTGTTCCTAACTCTCCTCGCTGTTCCCTGCGTTGTTCTATTTCTGTTCATTTTTTTACAGTTACAAGGCTTTTATCGTGTAAAGAAGCTATAAATCTAAAGCTAATGATTAAAAAAGATAAAAGATGAGGCATAAATGTTTGTTGGCAGATCAGTTTATAACAACACTGTATTTTTCATGCACAACATACAGTAACAAGATACATAAAACACAAAATACAGAAGCCTTCCTGGAAGATGGGGCAGTATTCAGTACCCTCGATCCATCTTGTGGAGCCAGTTTGTTCTACGCATGCAGGTCGGAATTGGGTAGTTACGTTGATAAGTTTGGCTCCATTTGTGGAATAATCTCTCCTTCATCTGAAAGCTAATTTATGGTTTTTAGTATATCAGTGTGAGTGAGAGGATTTACAGGTTTATGTGCGACATACGTTAGAGTGACACATTCAGTGGGACTGAAAACACTGCTTGTGTGCTCCAAACGTGGAGAACAGACTCAGCGTACTGACTCTCTGATGTCATTTGGACGTCAGACCCTTAATGTCTGTGGCTGTGCCCATTGTTAGGCCACGATCACCTGAGGTCAGATGATGCGCGTGTTTCATTCAATGAGTCAACAAGAGAAAATTAGTCTTGTTTACACTGTGTAATATTTTGATTAATAGGACCATCTCCATAACCCAGATTCACTTCACCAGTTCTGAAAAGTTTAGAGCTGGCTTCGGGCATTTACTTTGCTCGATACATTACTGATCAGTGTGTTGATCCAAAAAAAGTCCTGATGCTGATCATTTTTTATTTACATTGTTTTAGGTTCTTGACAGATAAACTTACAGAAACTAAGTTGGTTTAATCCCATCTGTCTAATCTGTTTGCAGGCCCACTTGTCATGAGAGGGATCCGTTCCTATTGTAAGCATAAGCAGATAAGGATTTAAGATGGATGGATGGATTTGTATTTTGTCCTATGGTATTCTGTGCCATATACGTCTTATATCTGGGTGTGTGGAATTACTTTGGCAGGAAGCTTTGAAATGAAGTTAAACAACCTCCCTTGTACTGGCCCGCAGGTGTCGCACTTAACCAGCAGTAGATCAGACGTACTGCTAGTCGGCACAGTGTTAGGGAGAGGTGTGCTGTGTGATTATTGGCGTGTTTTTTTGCCTAAAAATGAACCGTTGTCACTGAGCTCTTTTGTGGATGTGGTCGGCACTAATATTCCATCTGAATGTTTTGTTCTATGTATGTCCGGAGACGTTCTCCATGTGTACAGAGAGAGTCCATGGTAGCTATGGATTCGTCGGAGCAATGCATCGGGCTTTTGGATCCGGCTCTGCTCTTGAAGTCAATTGAGTTACTTGTTTTTGTTTGTATTGAGCTGTAATGGCAGTAAATGAGTGTGTGAGACCCTTTATTTCCATATTGTAACACATTGCAACGATTTGTAATAAAAAACAGTTTCATCTATTTTATTCCAGTAAAATCAGACAAGGTGGAAAATGCAGAGAAGAAGGAAGAGAAGCTGGAGGACAGTGTGAAGAAGGTGGACCTGTTTGACCCTCTGGACAAAGCGGAGCAGAAGAGTGTGAAGGTTGAATTTACAAGCAGTGAGACTCCAGTGAAGGTAGAAAAAGAAGTGGAGAAGGAAAAGCCAAAGGAGAAGGACACCGAAGCTGACAAGAAAAACGAGAAGGAGGCTGACAGAGTTAAAGAGGAGAAAGAGACAGAAAAATTGCAGGAGGCAAAAAAAGAGGCAGAGAAAGTAGAAGAGAGAGCAAAGGAGGCAGAAAAGGGGAAAGAGAAAGAGACGGAGAAAGTGGAGTCAGTGCAGCAGAAAGCAAACACAGAGTCTAAACCGAACAAGGTGGAAGTATCACCAGAGAAACTAGTAAAGACGGATAAAGAGGACAAGGAGGAAAAAGTGGAGATCAAAGCTGAGGCGGCAGAGACCGTGGAAAAAATGGACAAAAAGGAAAAGTCCACAGTGGAAGAAAAAACAGACAAAAACGCAGAGAAAACAGAGATGAAGGATGACAAAGAGCCGCACATCAACAAAACAGAGAAGATGCCAGATCAACCGCCAACACCCTTCAACCTCAATGCCGGTTCTGACAAGATGGAGAAGGCGGCTGACACAGAGACAAAGACAGTAGCAGAGTCGGAAGAAAACAAGAAAGAAAAGGCTGACATAGACCGGAAGACAGGGGAAGAGGACAAGATGGAGAAAGTGTCTGAGAAGCCCGTGGAAAAAGCAGTCAGAAGGAAGAGGAGCAGGACAAAGTGCAGGCCGACAAAAAGACTGTGGAGAAAAAGGAGGATAAGAAGGACAAAGCTGCAAAAGCTGATGGAGGAGAGAAGGCCAAGAAGACAAAACCTGCAGCCAATGGAAGCGCAGCTACCAGCAAAGACCTGGACAGAAAGACCAAGGTAGGATTAGTGAGTTTGAATGACCTTAGGACGGCCCTTCATCACGCATGCTGCCTGTGCTTCTGCCCCTGCACACAAACATAAATTACCAATCAGCCATTGCTAATCATTGTTTTAAGCACATTATTTTTAGTATATGGTTTGTGGTTACTGCTCGCGCTGCTCACCCATGCTGCTGTTATCATCCGTTGCCCTTATTTTTTACTTCTTCCCTTTTCTTTTGCTTCTCCTCCTTGTTTTGCCCTCCACCCATGTTTGTCGCCCTTCGTCACAGCCTGCTGCTGGGGCGAGCAAACCAAGCACCACTGCCAAAATGCGGCCCAGTTCTGCAGCTGCTAGTGGTGGTTCGCCCCCAGCTCCTACTAAGCGCCTCAAACCCTCCCCTCCCACTGCCACCTCGGACAAAAAAACAAGCACAACTAAGGCACCATCCACAGCCGCTGCCGGCCCAAAGCCGCCCTCCACCACTTCTACCAGCCGCCCCTCATCATCAGCTACAACAGCTACACGTGATTTCAAACCCAAGGTAAGAGTCAACTGCCAGGCTTCAATGAAAGGCGGCAAAATACCCAACACATCTGGATCCATAAAGGCTTTAAAGGAACAGTTCAGAATTTGCGAAAGTTGTCTGCAAATGCTGTCAGTGTTTCCTCTCTCGGCTCCAAATAGGCTCCTACTGCAGCTGCACGATTAGGGGAACACAGCCAGTGAATTGGGATCCAGTTTAATAAAAAGCAAATCTTACCATTTGTATATCCTTGTTTGGTTTTAAGGCTCACACGAAAATCTGTTTCCCCCGTTGGTCAGGGAATTCGGCCATCTGGTCTCCTTCCCTGTTAACATGCGCAGGCTCACAGTAGTTTATTATAACAGTCTGATGAGTTCGGCTTCAGGCTTGTCAAGAGAATAAGCAGGATGTGAAGCGAGTGAGGCCTGGAAATACAAAAGGATGGTCGCCAGCACACAGAAGGAGTCAGAATGGGGAGGGGGCACAGTACAGCACCGCTAACGGTTTCTGTATCGTAATGTACATTCTAACTATTAACAGCTTTTAATAACACCCCGGGAAGAGTTAAGTGTTTATGGTATTCCATATTAATAAGCCGTCAAGACTGCAGGTATATAAATGAATAAGTGATTATCTTATAATAATCCAGCTAATTAATTCTGGAGAAGGATGGAAGGATTTTCGCAACCTGGGTGGAAATCAGTAGCCCTTCTTTATGAAAAATTATCTTATAGTAACACTTCTGTGTCCCCTTCAAAGGCAAATATCTGGTTTAAGTTATTATGTTGTACTGATTATCTCATGGCTCTTTTTTATATTTTGTACCCTAAGAAGCCTTGTGCCTCGTTAGCAGCCATTATTTAGCCTCTTAGAACCCAGGGGTGCAGAGTGACTCGGTTCAGATTCACCAGCTTGTTGCAGGGTGGCTCAACTGTACGTGCAGGTGTCATCATCCCAAGGGTCGTAGAGGGAAATATGCTGCTGAATGAAATGTGCAGTTGTTATGGAACATCCTGGACACGAGAAAGAAAATTCACTTACCTGGATTCCTGGAGTTAACTGGTGGCATTAGCAGACATACAGATGTTGTGTTATGACCCAGTTAATGCTGTTTTGGTTGATAATTATGACCACATTTGTTTAAATTATTTTATTTTATTTTTATAGCTTAGTGATGGCAATCATAACCCTTTACTCAGTACTGAGGTGCTGGTCAGCACCTCCTGTCCTTTACTTATGAGTGACATGTCTCTTGCCTTGATGTTTCTCAGACAGCTGCAGAGAAGCGCCCCCCTGTGCCAAAGGCCAGCACTGCCACCTCCAATCAAACCAGCTCCGCCACCAAAAATGGAACCGCTGCCACCACAGCCGCCAGCAAAACCACTACGACAGTGCGCACATCTCTGTCTGCTCGCACAGCTGCCACCACTGCAGCCAAAAAGCCTCTGGGTACGACAGACGTGCCTACAAGCAAACACACGCAGCCTCTAGAAGAACATACATTCACTTAGTTCATAAGTAAAGGTGTCTGAGTTCTACATGTTTGATGAGAACAAAGATCAGTTTAGTTTAGTGTAGAATTAATTTTATATTATTACTTTGTCAAAATCTTTCCGATGAGTAACAATAGTAGCATTTATTCAAAGATATAGTCCTTCAATTACTAACTCGTCATTTGTTTTTTAGCTTCTAAGACAGACAGCAAAGCTGCAGAGGAGAAGAAGCCGAGCACCCTGAAGACTTCTACAGGTATTACAGCATTCTCTTCACTTGTTAATATGTGCAGAAATGGTAGATTTCCAGAGAAATTATATCTATTATTTGGTATTTCATAAAATTCTATTGTTGACAGCTCTGAGCACCTGGTGCCGTTGTATCCAGCTGTCTGACCCTTGACTGCACTGTTGTCTGCTGATTTGAGCCTTTCTCCCACTTTCCTCATCTGTAAATCCTTTTCTCAGCGTTGCCTCCGATCCTCTTCTTCCTACACAGCTCCAGCTTCACTTCTCCTGTTGACAGATTAGTTTACATTTTGGCAACACGAGACCTGTCAGCAAGAGCATGACACTGCAGCCCCCAATGTCCAACCATGACAATGCTGGGCAGGCTGGAATAAAGAGTGATGCTTTATTGCTGAGAGGTGCTGACGAGTTAAAAATCTTCACGGCGGCAGCGTGTGGATTAGTGTCCTCTTGCTGTTGACAGGGGCTTGCAGCTTTTGCTGATACAGCTTCGGGTTGTCTAATCTCCCAGGGTTCATACGGCAAGTCAAATTACTCTTTAGAAACACGGAGGCGAGTGGGAGGAGTTCTGCAATGAAACATGTCGTAACAGGAGCTGGAAATAAACCCGAGGCTCACAGGGAGGATTGACAGCAGGACGTGTGGCTCTGCATGCTCCACAACTCTTAAAAAAATCCAGCTGACATATCACAAAATGTATGCAGATTGATTCGAGGTGGCGCTCAGAGCACTAAACCAAAGGATGCTAAACCGTCTTCATCGTCATTCGGGAGATTCAAACACTTGAAGCATTTGTCATTAACAATGTATCATCTTAGGGATTAAAGGTAAAACTGTACAGATGCACTGAGCTTTATTCTTTTTTACTTTTTTTCCTTGATAGGAGAAAGTAAAATATGTAAGAATATGTACCGCCACATGTTCAACTTCCTAACTACAAATAGCTGTTGTGGTTTGGTTATGAAATGTGAATTACTGAGCGTGAACGTGTTCCTAGGCACTTTTTTAAGTTTACAGACATACCGAGCAGCTTTTTCCTATAATGACACGCGAGACACTTCCTCTCTCTCTTCCAGCCAACTCTGCCAAGCCCAAAGCCAACACCTCCGCCACCAACACCACCACGCGCAGCACTGTTCCCACCACCGCTGCCACTCGTACTCGAACAACAGCAGCCAAACCGGCCACGCCATCCACCACCACTGGCACAGCACCAGAGAAAAAGCCGCCTGTCCCACGTGCCCCCCGGGTCTCTACTTCAAGCACAACTACCACCTCGAGGACAACAGCTCGCCCCGCAACAGCACCGGTTCCCGACGTCCGCAACGCCCGCTCCAAGATTGGCTCTACAGACAACATGAAGCACCAGCCTGGGGGAGGGAAGGTACGCTGCTCCTCTTCATCTAGCTTTCGATAGCATCTGTTCGGCGGTGTCCTATAAGGGTGCCCCGTGCTTCCTAACCCACTTTTTCTTTTCAAGCTCATCTCTTAAAGAAAAGATCTAAGGATATCTACCACTTTGTCTCAAACCAGTTATCAGCCTGTTAAAATGACATTTATATTATTTACACATCTGATGTTCTCACCTTCTTAAATCCTGCATGTTCATTTACCATAATTTTAGAACAATCACAAAGCCTTTGATGAAACTTGAGAGCCACATGAAACAAATAGCAGAAGAAACTTGCATCTTGGTAGGACTTCCTGTGACTTGCCTTATCTCTCACCCTCCGTATAGTTTTCTATTTTATAGTTACACTCAATAATAATATCAATCTCTCTATCACCTTTTCCTTCTTTTTTTACTCCCATCATCTTCAGTTAATGCTTTCAGCTGCTCTTCTTTCTACTTCTCTTCATCCTTTCCTCTACTTCTTGTTGTTATGAGATGCTGTCATTGACCTTGGGGTTGGGCTTGTCTCCCCAGGTGTCATCTGCCTCTCAAAACAGGGGTGTCATCTCCAAAGAGACAAGCCAGGGCAAAGTGAGTTCCCTCCCCACCCTCCCCACCATCATCACGCTCTCTTTTGCTCACCCTGTACATCTGTTGATATTTCCTTTGTACTGCCACATTATTAGTTTGTGTTTAATTAATAGTAATTACTGAATTACTAAGAATCACCAGCCACAAACATTTAAGCATTAAAAACACATTGAGAAACTTTTACCGTCACATTTTTAAACTTAAATGCCCAGTTTAAAACTGTTTTAGCCACGTCTGAAATGTAATCTCTGTAGTACTTAGATAAAGGAACACACAGCAGATCCCTCTGCAGAGCGGGAACAATGATAATTCTATGATAATGGAACTCACTCTTCAACAGATGCCTACAGCTTTTCAATGTCCAGATTATGTACCAATTTCCTCTAACATACATTAGTGATGTCCAACTCACACACACCATGACGTACCCTGGATTCAGTCTCCATGACCCCTCGTGAGGGATTGTGTTCTTGTTCAATGCTCTAATGACTCCTCTCCTATTTATGAGTGTGTGTGTGTTTGTGTGTGTTTGTGAACATGTGCAGAAGGTTTTTAGGTTTTTTTTGTGAACAGTGAGCTATGATACAAACTCTTGTGTAAAAGGTTTGGTCTGTCAGGTCTAGAACCCTAACATGTCATAATCCCAATAACCCTGGGTTGGTACTTTGTGCTAAAAACGTGCATGTGTCTTTATGAAAGAATGTATCCTCCTGGAGAATGGTTTTAGTCTGTTGTATTACACGTTGCGTTGCATGTCTGTGCTTTATCAATAAGTTCTGTGTTGCACTCTTCCTTTTCCACCAAGCTTGGGTAAAACATTTGGACTTTTTTCGGTCCTTTCGGTTTTCTGTCACTATCCAAATTTGGACAAAAGAGACATTTGTCTTTTCAGGCAACGCCATTTTTGCTCAGGTGAACCTTGTCCCCTCCCTCTGTCTTTTCATTTCTAACCCTACCTGTGATGGTGACCTTTCCTCTACTCTCTTCTTTTTATCCTCTTTTGTTCTCTCTTCCTCTTTTCTCTCATCTCTCCTCTTTTCTCCTCTCTGCTTTTATTTCCTGTCATGTCGACCCTTCCTCCCTTCCCGATCCCTGCCCTCCTCCAATGCCCTCCTCCACTCTCCTTTCCCTCTTGCTGCTATGCTGTGTCCATATAGGTTCAGATAGTCTCCAAAAAGTTGGACTTCAGCCACGTCACCGCACGCTTGGGCTCCAAGGACAATATGAAGCATGTTCCTGGTGGAGGGAATGTAAGTACTGCCTGGCCTATGACCAGAGCTCAAATGCACCGGCCCATTAGTCAAAATATTAGACTGAAAGAAACCGAGAAACACCGCAGCAGAGGAGGAATATTGCTTTTTTTAATTCTCTTCTTGGCCACTAAAAAGGACACTCAGTCTTTCTACGCGTGAGCATGAATAAGCCGTAAACGAAAGGTTTCAGCCTTTCGGTAACTTAAGGAAATCCCTCAAAATCAAGGTACTCGTGGTGACGAACACTTGTTGGTTGCTCTTCAAATTCAAAAGTATTGGACAGCATGCCAAGCAAGCCCACTTTGCCAATCCTTACCTAGAACCTGCTTCACAGTCCCTTGCTTCCTCTTCCTGTGTTGTCTTTACTCGTCACTAACTTACTAAACACCAGCCGAGCAAACACAGTCAGCTGGTCTCTAATGAACTGCGTCTGCGTTAAGTCTGTGTGCTTCTGTGAGGACAGTATTAGCACTGAGAGGTGACTCTGGGATTCTTAGTTCTCTAAAATCAAACTCTCCTGTCCTGAGCTTCTTCTTTTTACGCTGCAATCTTTGCACCAAATGTCCTAATTATTAGCAGGAAGATGTTGTGATGATTTTCTCACTAAAGGCAGGACTGAAGCACGTATCCTGATGACCAAATCAGCTGGACATCATAATGGAAGAAGCAATGTGATGTTGAAGTTGCAATTTAAATTCTTTGTTTGTCACTGGATTATTGCATCAAAGATGCCGCAGCTTGTTGGCGATCGTTGCTTGATATAAAAAAGACTGTGACATTTGACAGGTGCAGATACTCAACAAGAAGGTGGATGTGAGCAAGGTGACGTCAAAGTGCGGCTCCAAGGACAACATCAAGCACAAGCCCGGTGAGCTTCGGAGGATATTAGGGTTTCTCTGACCTTATTGTGTTGTTTGTTAGTGTTACCAGTTTATAATATTCAACCACATTAATTTACCCACTACAGTTCTCTGTATCTGTATTTGGTCAATCTACATACATAAGATATCAATGTACAGCCCTTCTCAAATATTTGCAAGTGAACGTGCTGCACTGGACTCAAAAACAATGAGATTTCCTTGTTTAGCCTGTTGTCACGTACAGTAAACATACATTTTTCATTTGATTCTGTAAAATCATACCTTTGGTTTAAATGCAATATTAACTAGGAAATAATGGTTGGTGGACTAGGGTATGCATATGTGTCCCGTAAATATACTCAAACCTCTGAATTAGACTTTAGGCTGACAGGTGTCAGACTAGGTGAGTGAGGCTGTGAACTTACTTCTGTGTTCCAGTTCTCTCATTGACTGTGACTGGTCTCTGGCATTTGTACTGGTCTTTTGGCATCTGACCACATTCTGCCCTTCCGTGGTCTGTTTGATATCTTCTCACGCTGCCCTTTTGCCGTAGGGTTTCTCTTCACCTGCGTCAGTGTTGCTGCTCTTGTCTTTGGACCAGCTCTGTCATGTTCCTTTAGTTTATATAATTTAATGGGAACATACAACTCAAAATACAAAGATTATGAAAAGTTCACACTTCCCAAATTAAAACTAAAGAGTCCTATGACCACCTCCTTGAGTCTCTGTGTCTCACACGCTGTGTCTGTCACAATGTCTCTCTTCACATCCACCTGACAACCTTTTCAAACCTGGAACCCCATCGACATAATAGCTCAGGTTGGTTCTGACAGACGATATAATTTCAACCGTCAGGTCATAAATGGGGCAGTGACAGTAGCCCTGTAATAAGTGTGACCAGCTAGAAACATTTATAATGAACTACAGATGTCCAATTCGGCCTTTTTGTACAGAAGAAATTATACAGGTATATGCCAGTATCAAGTTTGATTCAGTAATTACATTTAGATGAATAGTACAGAGTCTTCTGCATTGGTTTGCATTATGGTTAACCCAAATAAAATATGGTGTAACCTGAGAAGCTGGCAGCACTCCAAAAGACAAGCAGAGGACAGAGACAAGCAGAGGACCCCAGTTAAAAGACTAACTCGCCCATTCAAATGAGTTCTTTTGGCTTTGATACAGTTGGTTAGGACTGCCTTTATTTTCTGTGTCTGAACTGATAATTAAAAAATAAGAATTCTGATTGTCAGACTGATGATGCATGTGTGCTGCAGGTGGTGGCGATGTGAAGATCGAGTCCCACAAAGTGAACTTTAGGGGAAAGGCTCAGTCCAAAGTGGGCTCCATGGACAACGTGAGTCATTCACCTGGTGGAGGAAATGTCAAGGTGAGTTTTCCCTCAGTCAGTCTTAGTCTGAGTCAAGACTGGTACGTCATACGTTCTTTGGCAGTCTCTCTAAGCTAAAGAGAATTGGTGTCTTTGAAAGTTACAAAATGTTCTTCTCTTTTCTCCTTGATTATAAGGTCGCTGCTGATCTGCTGTGGAGGCATAAATTTATAGTTGTGACAGACTTTGTGCAGGATTTCACATTGTAAAGGACTAAAACTGGTAACAAAAGTAACAACACAGAAACAAATAAAATCCAACTATTTATCAAATGATCTGTATTCCAGAACCAAAAATTGCAAAGGTTAGTCCAGCTATTAAGTATAAATTTGCTTCTACAATAAAACTTCAAGTCAAGTAAAACGCTGTGGTTGTAACACATGACCAAGCCAGAACTCACAGGGGACGGTCAGGAAATGAAAAAGACAGACACTGGACTTAAACAGACAGTTAAGATGATGTTTGAGCCATCAAGTCCAAGACCCACTGTCACATTTTTATAAGCAAAGCAGTGAGACCCCCACAGTGAGAATACAAATACAGAAACCTTTGGCACAAAGTAGTCTGGTCATGTCAGACCACATCACTTATAAATCTTACATACAACAGATAAATAATGATAACAGTGAGCATTGGTGCGTTTAATACACGATGAAAATTGTCCGAGTGTTGTCAGTTCACACTGACATCACTGTTGGGTGGATCAGAGTTGTAACTTTGAACCGATGTCAGCGGGTTTATACTATTCCACAACTTAAAATACTATCAACAACCCACAACTTCCAATGATAAAAAGACTGTGATGTCATCCATCGTTCAGTGTTTGTTCAGCACCAAACCTCTTGCTCAGGAATCGGTCTGAACCGCACAACAAAGTGCTCACGTCCTTATGAATTGTTTAGCTCCACACTGAGCCTTTGACACTTTGATGGCTCATTACACCGTTGAGCCATCTGCTCCACAGTTGCACTGGTCATTAGAAAGAAGGTCAAGTGAAGGAAACTGCTGCTGACTCACTTCCTTCATTCCCCGTGTCTCTGCATGGTAATATGTAAAACTGTGTTTGGGAAATAAAACTATTCATGCCCCTTGAACTTTTCCACACTTCATCACATTACAACCACAAATGTAAATGTAAATGGAGGATAAAGATAAATTTGGTTTTAAAATTGTTTTTGAACAAAAAATATCTAAAAAGTGTGGCGTGCAATTGTATTCGGCCTCCTTTCCTCTGACACCTCTTAAATCCAAAGGGCCTATGTAAAGTCCAGTCCTAAATCCAACTGAGAATCTCTGGCATGACGTGAAGTTTGCGGTTCATAGCAGTTCATAGAACTTGAGCTACTTTGCAAAGAAGAACGGGCGAAAAAATTCCCTCTCTAGATGTGCAAAGCCGGAAGAGACAAACCCCAACAGACTTGTAGCTGTATTTGCAATAAAAGGTGGTTCTACAAAGTGTTGCCTTAGGGGGGATGGATACAAATGCACGCCACACTTTTCAGATATATTATATTATATATATTTGATTTATAAAAACAATTGAAAAACATTTATCATTTTCCTTTTGCTTCATAATTATGTACCACTTTATGTTTTTGTTTCTCATAAAATGTCAATAAAAACATTTGTGGTTGTAACGTGAGAAAATGTAGAAAAGTTCAAAGGGTATAAAACCTTTTGCCAGTCGCTGTATGTGTGTGGAGCAGAAGGAGAAAACGGTTTCAGGCTTTTCATGCTTGTCTCGTTCTACCACCGTGTTCATAATGACATCTACAGTAAACGATTCGGCGTGGCTTCGAGCTGCACCTGCTGATGATGTTGACAGCATGTCATAAGCCATCTGCAGGAAACTGATACTCCTAAACCCTCCACACCTGTAATCTTCTCCTTGCCCCTGACCTTGTGTCTGTTACTACCGTAAATTCTGGACTATAGAGCGCACCTAAATTTAAGCCGCACCCGCTAAAATTTAAAATAAATATATATTTTGTCACATATAAACCGCATCGGACTATAAGCCGCCAATATCCAGGCTGAGAAATAAGATATTTACATAGAAAGATTTTGTACCATAAGTGTTTATTCATACACCTGAACCTGAATGGTGCCTGTAACACGGCAGTAAAAGTGCTGATGTTTGCTGTTGTGCGTCTTGGGTTGCATGCGCTAAGAATAAAAACTGGCGCTTTTTTGTTTGCACTGACTTCCATCTACAGCGCCCATCTGAGGGCTGCAGAAAAATTCATAGAAAAGCCGCATCTCTGTAAAAGCCGCATGGTTCAAAACGTTGGAAAAAAGTAGCGGCTTATAGTCCGGAAAATACGGTAGTCTGGATGCTCCCCTGCAGGGCACAGCTCAGACCAGCTGCGTCTAACTCATGTGAAGACAAAATGAGTAAAGGTTACAGACAAAGAATGTTTTATATTCCATAACTAGGGACTGGGTTTTGGTGTGAAATCATTTTGGCAACCTGGGGAACCAGGCAGATATGAAGTCACCTGTCCCCTCAGCCTACGGCGGTCCATCTGTGTTTTGTGATCACATCATCCCGTCACATCCTCATTTTCGCACACTATTTGCATCAGTCATCATCTGCAGCCGTCAATTTAGCAAAGATGCATAATCATAGGCACAGCTCAAAATAGAAATAACCTCTGTGTGAGAGAGGCTTTTTCAAATAGTAGTTTTTTGATGTACTGAAATCTATTTTTAAAATGCTTTGCACACAGTCCAGATGCCCACACTGTACTTTATTTTTGTCTCAATATTATTATTATTCACCTGCTGCTAAATGTAAAATAATTAATCACTACAAATGCACAGCTCCCTTCAGTTGGAGTAACATTTGCAAAAACTAGTGGCAAGGAACTAGTGTTCTAAGAATGAATTTTTTTAGCCGAGTGAACAGAAGGAATCGCTGAGTTGAAAAAGAGACAAACATTTTTAGTTTCGCTCTTGGAAGGACAAGAGGAAAAAAGTTGAGCAGCCTTGTCCTTTAGCTCTGTTTGATGCATCTTTTTACTGAGATGTGGTTTTTGGACCCATACTCCTTTTTTCTGCAGCTGTGAAGGCTTCTTACTATGTATTTACAGAGTTTCCCGTTGGTTATTGTTCCTATGCGTTTTGTCATTTGCTGTTTTGTGTTAGAAGTAGCAGTGCTTGATATACTTCCTCCTAAAATAAGATATTTTATTTGCGATCATCAAGAAGTTTACATGCATCTGCCTTTGTGAGGTGTTTTGTAAGTTGCGTTCATTAAGCATAATCAGTTCTTGTTTGTATGTGATTTACATTATATACTTTTTCTAATTCCATCTTTGCTCATCCAAGTCTGGCTCCAAATCTTTGAAGCATTTATGACGCATGTGCAAAACTTGATACTTGTTAGCACAAAATAATCTCTTTTTTAAATCACCACAGTACGTCCCAATTTTCACCAAAACCAAAATGTATATATATATATATAATAAATTTGGATTTGGAGCCAGGTTGTCCCATCCCATCCCCACTTATTGACACACCCTGCTATGTGTTTCTAGGCTGAGGGGGCCCAGGAGACAACAGAGGGGAATTCGACTCCCCAGAGTGGCACCCCAGCCCCAGGCTCCGAGCCAGGGCCCGCTGGGAGCCCCAGTGCCCAGGAAAATGGGCTGAAGGACGGGGCTCCTTGTGATAGTGAGGGCCTCCGGGAGCCCCAGGCTCTGGACTCTGGCATCCCAGAGACAAGTAAGTTTGTGCGTGTGCTGCTTCAGCCTGCGTTCAGCATGACATGGTAGAAGGTGACGTACGAGGCACAGCCAGTGACGCCCAGTGACACACTGCTTCCAGGAAACAAGTGAAATGTGGCTGTAATAGAAATGTACCGACTCCGTCGTAATGTGTTTGTGGCTGCAGTGTACGTCTGTCTACTGTTCATCATGTCTGCGGTCCAAAGCTGCTGATCACACCATCGTCTTTTGACTTCTTATCTTGCAGGCATCTAATTCTGCTATCCCTCTGCCCTCCTCATCCCACTTCCCCACAACCACCACCTCCTCTCCGCCCCTTGTCTTCTCCCAACTATATTTTTTCCTCCCCCTTCCCGACTTCCCCTCTTTTGTTCAACCTTTCTGCTGCAGATTGAGTCTTTCAAGCTCAACTTCCGCGGGAATGCTCGCGCTCGCACGGACCATGGCGCCGACATCATCACCTGGACAGCCCTCCAGGACAACAACAGATCCCACACACACAGTTCCACCTATTCTCTACACAACCACCAAAACCACCACCCGACTCCTCGCAGTGTTTCCCTCATCGAATCGTTGGCTTCTGTTGGCTGCACCAGCTCCCCTTCTGCCCCGTCTTTGCTGCATCTTCCGATGAACGTCCAGGGGGACAACAGCAGCTCCTTAATGGGATCCTGACCTTTTTTGCCACCCAACCAGCTATGAAAACCCATTTTATCCTAAATCTGATGTTTAGTCATTCACGCCTCCTCTCGTCGTCACACGCCTTTGCCCTCATTGTTGCCACACCCAGCCTCCTATACTTGGCTGAAGTGACTGAACAGACTAAGTGGCCCTTGGTGGGAATCTAAGGGAAGGGAAATGAGGAGGTCAGGTCAAGTCGAGGTTTTCCCACCTTTTTGGTTTTGGCTTCTTTCTGCCAGCTGACCTGGAATCATTGGGTTTCTTCCACCCACTGCCTGGTGGTGGCAGACTCCTCCACACCCCAAGCAACAGCAGCAATCAGTTCATTTGTCACCTGATCAGTGTGGAAACCCTTTGCCTCACACAAACACACACACACACACACACACAGCTTCTCTTCTCTCTTTTCCTTGTGATTGTAGGGTCTGTTTGCTTCCAGTAATCACTTACTCTCTGCTTCAATAATTCATTGCTCATCTACAGCATCACTTCCTTTCTCATTGCCATCATTTACCATAAACAAGCTGACAAACACAATAGTTAGACAATAAGTAGTCTGTTTGAACTTAGGATGTTTAACTCTTTATTCTCAGTGTTTGTGATGATGTGTTTGAGTGACAAAGTAGTGTAACTGTGTTCTGTTCAGATCTTATTTTCTGTCTTTCTCAAGTTTTCTTCTTTCCTCTTCGTTTTTCTTTCAGAAACAAGGCTTTTCTTATTTATTGTACGTTTCTTCCTGTATAAGCAATACATTGGAAAGCCTTTTTTTCCGACAGCGCTCAGAAAATCTTGAAAATACGCACAGGATTTTGTAAACCAAGACACACAGTGGAGAAAGAAATGACACTGTGGAAGAGAGTGAGGATTTAGGGTGAAGTAGAATCGTTTGAGGTGTGTTTTCCACCTAGGGCAAAATAAGATATGTTGAGACCTGAACGTTTTTGAAAGCTAATAGACAAAGTAGAGAAGCTTTACCGGAACATGTAGTCCAGAGGGAGATGAGAAAGATGTGAAGTCAAAGGAGCTGTGTGTCTTTTATGTGCCTCCTGTCCTTTACCTGGAAACTAGAGTCGGCGAGGATGATGCAGGCTCACGCCTAAAACTGTTCACAGAGAGAATATCATAGTTGACAAAGCAGATATTTGTTATTTCTTTTTTACTAGATGTGTGTAGCAGGACCATAATGCATGGCCAATATTATCACACCCAGAGCTGAAAGCCTATGTGCATTATGACTCAAAGTGTTGTGGTTTGGTACCATATGAATATCTCTGGGGCAATCCTAGACAGTTGATGTGTTGTTACTCAATTAATGACTTAATTCTAATGAGAAGGGGAGAATTGGTTTATAATAATCATTGTTTCACCTATTAGCATCACGATTTAACTCCACTGCTCTGACCTCAGAGCAGATTTCTATACATTGCCTCAATGGCTCAAACACACAGATATGGATTACTAACAAGTTATTATCTGTAACCACTGTTTCAGTTTGGGTAACAGTTACTATCTCATTAACATCAGCCACTGCACATTCTGCTCACGATAACCTTGCCAGCTTTAACTGCAAAATATTTTTGACACAAATTTAAATAAAGTACAGTAACAAGCGCTGGGTATTGTAGAGTAATTACTCACACGAAGCAGTACTTTTGTTGCTATCTTAAGGTGCCATTCATTGATTTTTTTTAAATTTCTTTTTTTTTTTTTTTTTTTTGCAACTTTGGGGAAGTGTGACAAGCTTTAAAGACAACTTTTACATATTATTATATTATAAGCTTGTCAAGGCAGATTTGTTAGCATATTTACTCATGCACCTGAGTCTCAATTCAGGGGCCTCATCATTCGAAGAATGCAGTAGCTCACCAAGGCCAAATCGAAAAGAGATGGTCTGGTCAAATAGGTATTCCCTACTGGCTTCACCAAAACTCATAACTTGCAGACTATAAAACCAAAACAAAGTTTGGAAAACTTTGGCAAACTTTTATATGATAGTCTGATCTGTCATTAATAGAAACTGTTGGTTTGCTTTAACTGATAAGAAGAACAGTCTTTTAATAAACAAAAGAAAAGCTTTTGTCAAGTTCTTGTTTATAATTTATATAATGTGATTTAAAGTCAGAACCATTTAAAAAGAAAAGAACAAGACAACATCTGATGTGATTCTCTCTCGTACTTCATAGCTTCCAAAACTTGTTTCAGACAAACTTTAGTGAGTACTGTTCGATACCCAGTGCTAGTTATGAGACAGATTAGACATTTACTTCCAGTTGTTGTGGTTTAATAAAATCAGTAAATGCAAATGGTTATTTTATCTAAGCAAAAGCTAATTTAGTAATTTCTAAAAGAACATTTAAATGAATTGTATTGACTGTCCCACAGAAATGGAACCAAATTACAAAAACACTCCCGACTTTTTCAATTCAAATTGTCTGTTTATTACTGATTCATAAAGAAGCTTTGACCACCAACCACATGGCACCTTAATGCTTTAATTTATCAAAGAGGGCTCACTGTGATCGAGTGTTGGTGTGCAATTAAAATTGTCTCGTGTTGCCCTCACATTCTTTTGTTTTACATCGGAATCCCTTTAAATTTCATGAAAGAATGAAGCTGACAAGAATAATTGGTTTTTATTGAAAGACATGGGCAATGAATTCTGATTTGTGTTTTCTGAAAGAAGTGATGCTTTCTTCTTCTGATGATTGCGTGCTTTGAGTGTAGCCATCATCAAACAATTCAGTCCTCTTTCTTTGTGCCAGAGCTAGCTAAAGTTTTCCTCGTGCCTGTCCACCACCACGTTTCAACAATGCTTTTACCCCAGAATTATACGTACCACTTCTTAGGAAATTGCACACAGATATATTTAGATATTTTATGGATGCTCGCTCTTTATGGCCCTGAACACCAAAACAAAACAGCAACTGCATTGGAGGGTTCGAGTTCAGTTATTGAGCTTTTATGTCCATGTCTTTGAAGGGTTTTAAGAGGAGAAGGCATTTTATCATGATTATTATGACTAATATTATGATTTTATTTGTATGGCAATTTGAAAAAGTCTGCCCTTTTCATTAGAAGGGGGCTACTGGGGAAAATGTCTTTTGAGATATAGTGTACAAAAGACGCAACACTTTTTGTATGTGTATTTATCAATGTATTCCTTGTGACAGTTGTGCACTCATGGTTGAAGGGGTTATACTTTTGATTTGTGAAAACCAGTTTAACTCTTGTTATGGAATTTCTTCACGGATGTGAGATTTGAGCAGTGCAACACTTACAAAGGCTCACAAACTATATGATATTAAGATGCTGTAACAGCAGCTTGTGTAAAATGTTGAACTGGCAACATTGAGATTAATTAACTCAAGACATTTTGATGAAATTTGTTGCGCACATGTTTGCATAAAAAATATTAAATTACGCTGGTGAGCCCTGTCTTAAGATGACAAGAGTGTCCAGATTAGTTGAAAGTTCACTTTAACGATATAGTCACAAAAAAGCAAGAATGAAGGGAACTGAAGCTCATGCATCAGAATGAACACTGTAAATAACGGTGGACACAGGGCACTAGGTTCTGAGGTCAATGAATAAGCCTGTAATCTCGGAGTACTGCATATCAACACATACTTGTCGCTACACATTGCACTCAAGAGCAGCAGCCTGCCCTAACACATCCTTGTGTAATAACTAACCGTAGCTGCCAGGTTCGGCTTGTGTAATACATGCTCCTCAGTAATCTGTCCACG
The DNA here is from genome assembly GCA_033026295.1 of Channa striata. Classification (NCBI taxonomy): domain Eukaryota; kingdom Metazoa; phylum Chordata; class Actinopteri; order Anabantiformes; family Channidae; genus Channa; species Channa striata. The sequence goes on from CM065169.1 coordinate 1,451,655, forward strand.
GAGCATTGTGGAGCTCCATCTACTGCTACCGCACTCACACCTGACATGAAAGTGTAACACTAGCTATTGAAATACCTACTGTACCTGCAGAGCATGCTGAAAAACAATGGGATGTGTTAGGTAGACTTACTATGTCATTTGCAGAACCTCCTATTGTGTTTGTTTTTTTTTTTATTTAATTATTTTTTGGGGTTTGGAAAAAAGTGTTTATTGTGATTACTTGTTAATTAGTGATGTGATTATTAAACATGGAATAAAATTGACTAAAACTATGTGTGAGTGTGTGTGTTTTGTTTCAAATTGACAAATCAAATGCAGTTGAGTGAAACCACCTTGTTAGCCTGATTTGTCTTAAAATTATTTCTTAATCCTTTAATGTGTGGGGAGTATGTAAGGAGCACAGCAACATCTGGACCCTAAATGTCAAATTATTGAATAAACAAAAACTATGAATCATTTAACACGTAATCAGCAATTCATATTCCACACACCCTGTCCACAACAACAGTGGTGTAAATCCTCCTGGACGCTGGGGGCACAACGGCGCGGCCGGACGTTAGTTTTAGAAGAAGAAGAAGAAGAAGAAAAAAGGAGGCGGAGCGAGAAAAAGACTGTTACCCGGGTAACGTCAACATCTGCTTTTGCTAAGTTTGTTTTCGCCTCCGTTCTATTTCCGCTGTCATCGTCCTGTGTAGTAAACCGCCTGAATAACAGATCCAGCTGAAATCCTGGAGCTGCTCCTCGTGGACACCAACGCCCGCTAACGACTCGACTTTACGGCACGAAACACTAACTAGCTTCTCTAAGCTCCGCCGTGACAGTGGTAGCCCGCTAGTTTAACGCCAGCGTTTGTCTAAAGGGCTTTTGCCGCTTGTAAACCTTTAGATTCTGTTCCTGTAGCGTCAGTTAAAGTGCGGACATGTGTTAATTATTCGTCATTTGTCCTGTCGAATAGCTAAAGCTAACGGTAAACCTGCAGTGTTGAGCCAGCTGACGTCACTTCGACGGAGGGGAGCGAGTTCCCTGCGCTCCGAGTTATTCAGGTTCATATGAGTCATGCGTGACTTTAAAAAGTCGAATAATCGTGAAGATCTTTTCACTATTAAATTCAGCTTGTTTGTTTGCTTGATGTTTTGACAGTTCAGATTAACTGTCATTCTTGCACTGTTTGATGGCTTGACTCTAATATTTGGCGCTTCCTTCCTGTGTTTCAGGCGTCATGGCGAACCAGCCGCCTGCCTCGAGCATGGCCCGTCCGGTGAGCCGTAGCGGATCTGTGGTCCATGGTGCTGGAAGACCCCCCACAGCCATCCGGCCCCCTCCCACAGCTATCCGTGTGGCAACTGGGGTAAGCCAGCAGCAGTTGGATGCTAAATCTTAGCTGTGAGATGTTCTATTGGTCTCATCAATGTATATCCGTGTAAAACTTATATTTGAATACACACGTTTTCAGTAGCGAACAAGTGAAGTTTTATTCTCACATTTTCGATACAGATGGTTCCAGGTACCAGTGGGCATCCTGGGATGAGGGGCGGGATCCCTATTACCAACCCTGGAGTGTTGTCAGCGCAGATCAAAGTGACTGACAGGCCTGTCACCCAGCAGGGGTTAAGTGGAATGAAAACTGGCATGAAAGGTAGATTTGCATCAACGTCACACTTCTCTTCTCACATCATGATATTTGTATGCACGGAGAATTATCAGAATTAATTACTATGAGGCATGATAAACAGACTTTACATCCGTAATCCACCACCTTCTTACCTCCTGCTCAAAAGGTCCACAGAGACAGATTCTGGATAAGTCCTACTACTTGGGCCTTCTCAGGTAAGACCAACTACAGTGAAGTTAATGTCTATTTGGTCACGAAGGGACCAGCAACCAAACTAAAACTGAAATTTATTGGGGATTATGTAAATTGTGTTCAAATATTTGAGGCATCATAAATGAAGTTCTATGAATAATTGGCTTTCATTATCAGCATATTCTTATTAGACTTGTACTTTGTACATCCTCTTGGTGTATTTTACTATTCATTAATAAAAAATATCGTTTTTCCTGCAGGAGTAAAATCAATGAGTTGACAACAGAGACTAGCAAACTGCACAAAGAGATTGACAACTACAACCAGGAGAACTCTGTCTACCTTTCCTATGAAAAGAGGTAAGTGGTGTTTTGAGTAATTGAGAGTGACACTGAAAAATTAAATAATTTAAAATAAATTGCGTTCTTTAACTTTATTTGGGCCTTTGAGCATTACATCATTATATAAACGTTCATAATTAACCTGGGGAAACTGGTAAACAGCACTGATCTGTGTACTCATTAATAGAAACATTAAAGCATTGAAACTGGTCTTTAAGAATCAAATATTCTAACCTAAAAAACATCCAGTTTTCTGTCAGTTGACTATATTAAACAGAAATAATTAGTTCTTTTCAGATTTTTTTAAACACACAACCTTTGGTTTGATTGAAACTAGAGAAATTAAAAGAATAAAGACATTTTACGTATGTTACATCCAAATGACCAGCTCCTTGTTGTCTTCTTTCTCTTTCAGAGCTGAAGGTCTGGCTGCAGAGATCAAGGATTTACAAGGTCAACTTGCTGATTACAACATGGTAAACAACTGTTAACAAAAAATTTTAGTGTGTTTTTATTTTTCAACTATAGAAAAACAAGTTGAGTTCCTATATCCTGGACATTACAGGCAAGCAGCTGAAGAACAAACATTTTTACACTCTCTTAGCCGATTGGGTCATCCATTATGAATCTCAGTGACATCACAGACCTGCTAATTTCTATTCTATTTTATTTTAATCAATTTTTGTAAATGTTTGGTTTCCAGCTGGTGGACAAGCTAAACACCAACACAGAGATGGAGGAAATGATCAATGACTACAACACTGTAAGTATACTGTGTAAAGCAGTATGTAAGCATCTCTCACATCCAGCTGAGATCCAAAGTGTTCCAAGTCAAATCAAAGACATATTTCAGCCGGGTGTAATGGGAAGTGTGATGAGAATTCACTTTCCCTGTACCTCCCTCTTCCCAGCTCAAAGCCCAGAATGACAGCGAGGCAGAGAGCATTGATAGCATCTTCACTGAGAGGAGAGAGTAAGTATTTTATATTTTGTGTTCCTTCAAACAACCAAATTGCATGAGATCATTTCTCCAGAGATTTATGTCAGGACATTCTCTAAACACATTTCATGATGGCCTTTAAAATAAATACATCATGAAAAATAAATGCTTGTTTTGTAAAAAGTTTTGGACAGTGTGAAAGAAAATGCAAGGTTTATATTATTTTATGTTTATTTAATGATTGATCAGCATTCAAATATTAAAATGTCTTTACTGATGTGGTGTCATTGCCATGTCTTGTAAAACATTGCATTGAAGAAAATAAAAGTAATAACAGCAAGAGTAGATGCCTTGTAAACCATATTCCAAATGTGGCAGGTAAAGTTAGACTCTCAACACGACTTGGGCTAAAATAGCTGCGTAATAAACCTAAACTACAGGCACCGACTGCATAAAGCAAGAACATGTGATATGAGGTTCGCTGAGACTGTAAACACCCCGGTCAGAGTGAGACAATTCTCTCTGTTGTGAGCGTTAAATACATCAGACAGTAAACACTGTCGTTCATCTACACCAGGTCACACAACAGTGATTTGCTATGCGAGCAGAGAAATCTCCATGAAGGCTCGTCTGTCTTGGGTTTGTCGACATGAAGATTTGTTGTCGTCTGTGAGAAGCAGGTTCCCAGAATCACTTTCATCCCCTATTATTGTGGAGTTTCTGTGCCTTTTCAGTGTCAGTGACATCAGCAGCTGAGCTTGTTTCAGAATTAATTAGCTAACTTTAAGTAATACATATTATTAATCGGTTGAGTTTAGACGATGAGATTCTGTAGCAGTTTATAGCTCTGTCTGTACATTCATAGTTCATACAGTTTGTGAAAAGTACATTTATGCATGTAGAGCCATGGTGTTTGTATACAATCTTGTTTGCCTGTTTTTATAACTTCAGAGTTTGGACATGTAGATTTGTAGATTGGGGAACAACATAGATGCACATCTCAGTGCCCCATTTGTTACACAGTGGGGGCCTGTATATTAGTTTTGATTTATCAACCAGATATACAGAGAATTCTTAGTCGATGTCTTTTACTTCATATGTACGAGTGTTAGAAAATGTGTCTTAAAGTAGAAATAGCCTGAATCACAAACTCAAAGTAATGGCAGAAGAACCGAGAAAGCTGTTTTCCTGATGGTTAGTTAAATTTTCAGCTAAGAATATAAATGAACTAAAATGAATTACAGAAAGAAAAATATTACTGGTTGTTAACCAGGTTGTTCATGCCACTGTTTTCATGCCCCTACATTTCCTCAGGGGTGTGGAACGTGCCCCTCTCCTTCCTGTGAGTCTTCCCTCTTAATGTACGGATCCTCAAAATACTCCTCCTCATCTTCTTCCTCCACTCGCCCATTCCCTTGCTTGAATGTGAATGTCTGATGGTGTCTGTCTCCCCCCGTCTCTGAGAAGATGTCTGAAACAAAATCGTCGTCCTCATTCCTCCATTGGGTTAGCTGCCGGTGGCGGTAGTTATGGTAGAGCTTGTACCAGGAAGGCCCCTTGATGGCAAACATGATCAGCATGGAGGTAGTTAGTGCTAAGGCTGCTACACAAACTGTGAACTTCCATGTGTTTCCAAGCACGGGAGCCTGGTCTGGTTAAGGTTGGAGAGGGAAGAAGATTATTACCTTTTATTTACAGTATAGGAAATGAAGAAGACATTAATTTGTTTTACCTTTGGTGATGTTGTCCTGACTTGACAAACGCGTGACCTTCAGCACAGTCGATAAGCCAAAAGACTTCCCACGGTTGACAGGGGTTGGTGGGTTTTGTGTGTTGAGGGTCGTGAAGGTGTTTGAGTGTGATGGGTAACAGGCGGCTGTAGCGTTCAATAAATCATGCCCAGCCTGATTTTCTGGAGACGCACAGATGAGTTGTGGTCCCCCTGTAGAGCCATATCACATATGAAAGCAGCTGTAGTGGTGAAACAGGCTTTAGATTGTTAAACACTGACTTGAGTTCAGGTCTCAGTCGTGGCAAGACTGTTTTTAAATATGTGGATCAGCCGGGACTAAAACATCTTGTAAATAATCCATTTGCAAATTTCCTTTGAACTATGCAACCTGCAGGTTGCAGTAAATGTGGAGAAACCAAGGGAATCTGCTCATTTTTTCCAGCCAAACTTCACTGAGCCATTTCTTTAAACAGCGTTGTGCATATGCCAGCAGTTGTTACTGAAATCATTTAAATATAAAGCATCAATAATGTTCAGCTGCGTCATGCTGTAATAACAAGATTAAATGGACTGTACAAAGCAAATACGTTTTGTTACGACTCCATGTAGACTGTGACCATTAGTCTATTTTTATTTTCTCTTGATTACCCTCCTGTGGATTAGCCCTAATCTGTAGAGTTATTGCATCAAATTCAAATTATTACCAATGTTAACGTTTGCTTTTTTCATCTCTTGGATGGTCATCAGCTGTGGACAGGAACAATTCCAGGGGTTTTCCTTTAGCTCCAGAACCTGTTGTAACCAGGAAGTAGATTAATAATTAAATAACTAGCTATTCGACAAAGCTTAGACTTCTCATTGAAACCTCTTATGACCATTTTTTCTCCCATTAAATAGAAAATACCCTGTTCATCTTCAGTGCCTTTACTGAAACAATGGCTCCTAATTTCCAGTGTTAATCACATGAACCTGTGTGTGTAATAATTGCATCGCCATGGATTCACAGAAAGTATTAACATCCACGTTCAAAGCTTCTTGTTGACATCTTGGGGTTTACCTGTAAATTGTTAAGCCCTCGGAATAGTGTCGGAGGAAGAGTTGTTAACAGGTTGTGGGACAGATCCAGTACTGTCAGGGCATTCAGGTCAAAGAACGCTTCCGGATCCAGGCTGTAACAACACACAGTAGTAAAACCAGGTGCAGTAACGGCTGCGTGTTCTGAGACGGGACCGTCGTCCGCTGACCTCTCGATATTCTGCTGAGATCAGATTTTTTGTTGTTGTCGTTTTTATTCACCTGCTGATGTTGTTCTTGGACAGAGACAGCACTCTGAGATGTGGTACTGCAGAGAAGTACTTGGCTGGTATAGAAGTCACCAGGTTGTTATTCAAGTGGAGTTCTTCTAGAGTAGGATAACTAGCCAGTGCTCGGCGGTCGCCCTCATTCAGAGTTATCAGGTTCTCATCGAGCACCAGTGAAGCAACAGAGGAACTGTTTTCATTACGAGGAATGGCTTTCAGAGGATTGGCAGTTACCTGATGGATGGAAGGATTATCTCAACCAGTTATAGAGCTGAAACAGAAATGTGTGATCGAGGAACTACATCGTCAGCAGCTTTAGAGATTAGAACTTGTCATACCTGTGCATCCACTGCCATGACCTCAGTGATATTTCCCAGTACAACCACTGCAGTCAAGCACAGCAGTGAGAGAGGTCGCAGGCTCCGTTCCATTATCCTACAAACACAAAACACTCCAGGTCACCACAACTAATAGAAGAGACTCTTCTCTCTAACCCAGGATACCAAGAAGGTCAGTGTTAGCTTGTCTTAATTTATCAAAATTACAATCAAAAAACTACACAGTGATGTGCACTTCACTAACTAGAATAGAAGCAAAATGAAATCAAAATAATGATATCTTTGATGCAGAATTGGCTCATTAGTTAAACTGTTCTGTTGCTCTGCAGCTTCACTCTATACGCATTATAAAAAGTCCTTACGAATTTTCAAATTACATAAGTACACAAGTGCATAAATCCCTGGTTCAGGTTAGTAACACCAATCATCAGGTTCTAAGCATGAAAAGCACCAGTGGGGCAAATCATTTTCATATGCTGAAAGCACATTCTACATCCTACCTCATGAAAATTATATGCTTTTCAAATGTTATATATATATTTAGACATTTTTCCTGTCTTTTATTCATTCCATTGAACCTAGATATTAAAACCTTTATGTAGAGATAGAAAAGGATGTTGCGCAAAACCATTGTCGGCACCGTAATCAGACCCTTAAACCATAATCTGATTAATCTGAATGATATGCCTGTTTTTCTCCTCAAGATAATAAGACAAAACGTCACATTCTGTTCATCATGTGGTCATTGTAATGGATTTGCTCTGTGTTTTTACATGTTCACTTATCTTTTTTAATATCTCATGGAAAAAACATGTTGAAGTTTCAAACTGAACAGAAAGTGTCAGACGAGCTTTTGTTCCTTTTATGAATCCATGTAGACATGCACAAAATAACGTATGATCATTGTTTTCTTATCTGATTTGTGCTCCCAGTATTTTTTCTTATTCTCTCGTCAATATATTATTAATAGTATCTGTCAACACTTACCTGTATTTCTACGGCCACACAGATGGTTGTTATTCACGTATTGCTCTAAACCAGCTAACGCAGCAAATGACCTTTGTTCCCTGTAAAACCTGAGAGCTGTCACTGCTTCTGCCTGATGTGTCCGTCTTCTGCTTCTCCTTAAATGTTTCCTACGGTTGAAATGAGTTTGTTGGAAACCACATTTAATAGGATTTCAGTTTGGCACTTGAGTTAGTTTTTTTTCTGTGACCTGCTCTCAGGGAGAGTAAAAGGAGGATGGTCATGAACGGTGGGGGGGAGGGAGGACAGGAGCACGTGCTGTAAAAGACGAGGGTTAGTTGGCAGAAAGAAGGAAGGGGAAGAAAAAAGGGGGAAGGAAGTGGGACAGACGAGGAGATGAAGGTGAAGAGAGGAAGACCGCAGCAAGAAAACATGGGCACGCGTGGTGGTTTTAGCAGATACAGTGTTTGTAGGAGAGCAAGCACATCTCCAATGATCCAAAGGTCCAAACTACATTTCTGCTCATTGTAACGCTGGCCCAACCTTTAGCACATTTAACTATGAAGTTATTAAATGTCCTTCATCTTTTTAGCTATATTATCGAATTTATTTAACCTGTGTCCTTGAGCTTTGGTGTAAATATGGCAAGTAAAAGAAAAGTCGTGTGATATTGTTGACTAATTGTTGATCTACAGACGAGAGGAGGCCATCAGGGCGATTGAAGAGGAGATCAGGAGGGAAAGGAGGGTTGCTGACGAGGTTGTTCAATCCATGTCAGCTGCAAAGCAGGAGAAGTATTTCACCATGGTATCAACCAATGAGGATCTGCTGCAGGTAGGACCGTGGTTCTGCCCTAATCTTTTGTTTTTAATGTCTGAGCCGTAATATCTGCACAAAGCAATAAAACTAGTGGCTCTTGCAGTGTGAAATTAAAAAAGAAAGTAACTGGACATTAATCTTTCACCAGAGTTCATGTCTATGGCATCATGCTAAATAATTATATTTTGATTGGTCTCCTGTTTTCTATCTTTTCCTCACCTCCTCGTCTTTTTTTCTTTGTTTTATAGGAGTTAACAGTTCTCCAGGAGGAGCTGGACATACTCATAACTAAGAAGGAGGACTACGAAGGAGTGAGTTCACCTGTTTACTGCTTGTGTAGGAGAAAACATTAAAAGGAAAGTGCCAGAAAGAAGACAATCTTTCTAAATAATAATACACAACAAAAGTGGTTTCTGTTGTTTTTTGCTTAGGTTTAGCAAGATGGGAAATCAAACCATCTTTAGCTCTCAAACAGTAAATAGAACCATTTTGAGTCATTTGTTCACGTTCATCTTACACCACGTGAATCCCTCTTGTGGGCGTTGTAAAAGGGCGGCTCAAACGCTAACTGAAGACAGAAGGTTTGATTCAGCTGACAAATCTTCAAAACTACCACAAGCAATTCAAACCATTAAAATATATGAGAGTCACTCAGGCAACACATCACTAATGTGAGCAGCCGAGCGTGTAGAGTTAAGTAGCTTTTGTGGGACCATTGATCTGAAGAACTTTGCTTTGGATCTTTTGCCCTGTGGTGTAGAGGCACTGTACTCATCAGAGTACAGTGAGCACCGGCTGAGGACGCCCACTCAGCTGGTGAAAGTTGGAGTTGCGACATAGATGATGATGAGATTCATCTCTGGAATCACTGACTCAGTCGTCTCCTTACATCATCACTGTGTGTTTCAGTTCTACAGCTTCACACTCCAAACTGATGACAGAAAATCCTCAATCGCCCACCCCCCCCACTCACATCCCCTCCTCCAGGGTCAGACCAAGAGTGGACAAGATCCCGTCTGGCCCCTGTTAGCCCTGCCAGTCCCCTTCCACAAACTACCCTCCAAAACTGAAGAGTCAGTTCCAAAATGGCCCATCACCACCTCCACAGCAGGGAAACCAAAAAAACCGAACTTTAACACAAACCTCTTCTGCCTAGTTTCCAATACATGCTGCTCCTTAGATACTTGCACTTTGATACCCCCAATACACAGAATCTAAATAATTCCGATATTTATAGTTTACTATTATTTTCTTCTTATTGTTCTTTCTTTTTCAGGAGCTGGCCCACTCACAAATGAAACAGGAAGTGGTGCGTCTTCACGAGACTCTGTCAGCACTGGAGGCGAAACGTGACGCCATGGAGGCTGAGCATAAGAGCCTAGGCTCACCCCAGGAGGAGCGAGAGAAGTTATTCAAACAGGTTGTTAGATTTACCATCAGAAACACGTGACTAGACAAATCTGATAAGAAGCAAAACAGTTGTGAGGGTAACAAACAAGTTTCTTCAATTTAAAAGTGGTACACATATTTAGAAAGAAGTAATGACAAAAATATTAGATCCACTTACTAAACTCAAACTAGACCCATTTAAATTTGATGATGTCCTGTTTTTCAGGTGAAGGAAGACAACCAGGAAATAGCCAGCATGGAGAGACAGTAAGTTTACCTATTAGATGAACAATGTGATGTTTGAAGCTATAAACCGTCTTTTCTCCTGTGTAACGCTGTGGTGGCGTCGTGTGTGTTCAGGCTCACGGAGATCAGAGACAGAACCAGACAAATTACAGAGGAGATCCGACAGCTGGAGCAGGACTCAGAGGAAGCGCAGGGTAACTTTAAATAAACTTGACATAAGTGAAAAGACATGTAGTTTCAGCTTTGATGTTTATCTCCTGTACATGAATCAAAATAGTCGATTATTGCGTGTACGGGGCCATTATGGGGCTTCACCTTTTAATTTGAACTGATACAGCATTAGAATAAATTATCATTTGTCCCAACTCATAAACTCCTATCATACAGTGCCTTGCAAAACTATTCATACCCCTTAAATCTTCCACATTTTGTCACGTTACAACCACAAATGTAAATGCTCTACAAAGTTCTGAATACAAATGCACGTTATACCAATCAGATATTTATTTGTAAAAACATTTGAAAACCAGTTATCATTTTTTACTTTACAATCATTTGACACTTGTGTTGGTCTATCACATAAAATCCCAGTAAAATGCATTTATGTTTGTGGTTGTCATGTGAGAAAATGTGGAAAAGTTCAAGGGGTATGAATCCTTGTGCAAGGTCCTTTAAATAAAATGTCTTTAAGTTGTCTAAAGCCTAATAAACTTGTGCTGGAATTGCACTAAGAATGATGACCTCAGAGTTTTTGAGAACATTTATCTTTGTGCCATAATAACAATTAGATTATTGAAAATATTCTTTTTCATGTGGAATCTTTTAATGGAAATGTCATAAACCTGATTTCAAACAATGTGCATCTTGTCAGTATTTTAAGTTTCAACTTGAACCCCGGAAAATGTGCACGAATGCTTCCAGATAACTTTGTAACTAATATTAATATGACTGTTATGTTTTTCCCAAGGGGAATGTCAACAAAAATACAAGGAGCTGAAGAGGAAGGAGGAGGAAATTGACCGTAAGTGAAGTAGAACGAGACACAGATGAAACTGTCAAACATTATATACTTATGTATTATGTAATATTCTAGTACCTGGTAAATTTGAAACACGTAAGGCTTCGTATGGTGAACAGGGAGTGGATGGCCCATCCAATTCATGGAATATGTTTTTAGAGTAAGGTACAGTACGTAAAGAAAGTAAACTCACTATTTATTATAAACACTAATACTAACTGGCTGTGTCTTGTATGATATTTTTTTCCAAAATTAATTTCAAAAGGATTTCATATGTGAAAGGTTACTGCTTCGTTCCACTCGTGTGGTAACATGGACAGAAAAAGGCAGTACTTGCACAGACGCTGATGTTGTGGACTTTAGCTGAACTTGGACGTGATCCTGTCATTCCAGTAAATAGTAAAATTAGAAAAAAAATTACCGCAGTAGAAAAAACATCAGGGGAAAAGCAGCTAAGACTTGTGACACAACTTGCAAGTAATTTAAAAATGTTCTGTTATTACGTAAGACTGTCGTCATTTAATTCAACACCAAGTTGCATTATTTACAAAAATATTTAAATCATCACAGTTTTCCTTTTCTTCAGTCACATATTATTTTACTAATTATATTTTTAGTCAACAGCATAACCTGTCATTTGGGTTAAAAATAATTTGAAGTGTTTATTTTTATCTATGGATTATGCCTTTACGATTCCATGTTGCAACAGACTGAGCTAGTTTTGGAACTTGGTGAATAAATATGATTTCAGTGAGATCTGCTCAGATTTACCCTTACAGTAATAAAGTCACCACTTCTGAGTGTAGGAACACAGCGACGTTGTTGGCTGCCTTTGTCTAATGCTAAAAAGGCGTCATAAATAATGACAAACGTCACAGTGAAGGATAACACAGTCATATTTTTAATATGACTAAATGTGCAGTTAGTGCACTTGTTAGATGGCAAGATACCACACGTGTAAGGATTCTGAATTCATACGTATTTTCAGTTTTTTTCAATTCAACTTTAATTATATGGCGCAAATTTACAACAAAGTCATCTCAAGCCACTTTAGATAATAGAGTCAAGACTATACGGGCATTAAATAATATGTATATCTTAGTTCTGTGGAAGCAGACGACACACAGTGTCTTGTTGGATGCAGCCACCAGGAGTCACCAGAGTCAGGAAGTTTGATATTCTGTGCAAACTATCGTTAATGTTTCTGTTAATGACATGCAGCCGCATCTGCTTACTCTTGTTTCAGGGTTCCTGGAGTCATTTGAGGAATTTAGGACTCAGGAGCAGGACAAGATGACACAGAGCCAGGAAAACATTGTGTCACTCCTGGAACACTGCAGCCGGGTAAGGAAAGGGGGACAACTGTTAGTGAGGAGGGGGAAGGAATGGCAATAAAGATGGAGTAAATGATGGAAAGGACAAAGGGGCAGAGATGGAGTCATTTTGAACGTTCAAATAATACCAGTAAAAACAAAAGAAGACAAAGACTTGACTTTGTGTGTGTGTGTGTGTGTGTGTGTATAGAATATGTTGCGGCTTCGTCAGGTGGACACAGTGACAGCCAGTGAGCTGAGAAACATGCAGGAGGTTTTGTTCAGCAAAGAGACGGAAGTGGTCCAATCAGAGAGCACTGCCAGGGGACTCACAACCGGTCAGTAACACACACACAGCGAAGGTTATTAACTCATATACTATGAAAAAATGAATAATGTTCCTTTACTTTAAACTCCCAGAGTCACAGCGTCTGCAGCAGGACCTGGAGAAGGTGCAGCAGCTGGAGGGGAAGATCGCAGGAGAGCTCAGCACTTTGAAGGAGCGTGTCGGCACCATGGAGTCGGAGCTGCACACCTACCGAGACCTGGACACCTTGAGAAATGCAGCCGAGGAGAAGAAGAAGGTGACAAAGGCCGTGCTGGAGCCGCTCCCAGTTAGAATGAGAGAACGACAAAGGGACAGAAATTGTTGTATATTATTGTCCAGTATTGTGTGTGTATTTAGAGGTACATCAAGTTGATAGTTGCCTGAAAACGTTAAAAGGACAAAATCTCAGTCAAACTGTGTGGGTTTTTTTTGTGGTCCAGAGGCTGCAGGAAGACCGGGTGTCCCTGACTCAGCGTCGGGATTCCTTCAAACAGCTGCTAGAGGAGATGAACCAGAAGTATGAAGCTCTGAAGACCAAACTGCAAGAAAATGAGACCCATGCACAGGTTTGAGTGTTTTAAACGTATCATGTACCTACAGAAACGTCACTCAGTACACAGACGTGCCAGAGGCCGTATCTGACCACTGTCCTGTTTTAGTCTTTATCATTTTCTGCTCTTACGGTTTTTATAGCCTGTGTGCGCTTTATGTTTTAGCTGGCGAACCTGGAGAGGAAATGGCAGCATTTGGAGCAGAACAACTTTGTAATGAAAGAGTGTATCCTTTGACACGTCCTTTGAATATGTATTTGTTGATTTGAATTATTATTAATTATTAATTATTATTATTTATATAGCGCCAAAGTCATCTCACATGTCGTACAGTGGTGACATATAAGTGATTGATGAGAGGAGGAAAGTGTCTCAGTGCAGCAGGAGTTGGTCCCCCAGCAGCATGAATATGACTGACTACAATCTTTACATTTAGCAGACGCTTTTATCCAGAGCAACCGACAGAGTGATTTGGTACTTACATACATGACGGTGATGGTGATGGCTGCCATGCGGGGTGCTCATCTGGCCCACTGGGAGTAACTTGGGGTTCAGTGTCTTGCCCGAGGATGCTTTGGTGCGCGGTGGAGAGGGCCAGGGATTGAGCTACAGCCACCCCTACAGCCCCTTTATCAAAGAGGAAGGTTTTGAATCTGGACTGGGAGCATATGTAGATATGAACTGTCTATTTAAAAACTGCCCACTGGTTACACCTACAGTCTGGGGGGTCCCCTAAAGTCACAAAGAGCACATAAAATCATTCACATCTAGAATGCAAAACCTGTAGCCTTCCTTAACTATAGTGTCAGTCATCGCTTCTAAATCCCAGGAGAGTGACTACGCCTCAGTTGCCAAGAACGTCTCCCAGCAAGTGGCTGAATACAACAAGAGTGTCATAGACTCGCTACAAAACAACAGGAGCTGATCACAAGCATTAATGTCTGTTACACCACACATTAGTCATCACACTCACAGTGTCCATTTACGGTCAGCTGTCAGTGATACACACAAAACATTACAATTTCACAGTTGGCTTCAGGGTTCATTTGGGTGCTTGAAATCTTGAAAATGTTGAATTTAAATCTTGTGTTTTCAAGGTCTGAAATCTGCTTGGATTTTGGATAAAGTGCTTGAAACCAGCTGTGTGTTTTTCACAATAAATAGCAGTTAGTTTGCTTATAAGGTGGAGAAATAAACTAGTCGGACGTGACTGCGCCCACGTGCCAGGAGGTTGTTATTTTATTGAGCGTTGGCTCGAAAATGATAAATACAAATCACAGATAAAAAGAGCAAATCCACACACAGCTTTTCTGCACTGGAGAGTCTGCGCTTACAGGTCACATGCAGGTTGTGTTGTTAGGCCGACGTCACACGTGCATGTTAATGTGTGTGTGCTGACCGTTAGTCAGTGAACGTAGCAAACTCAACTTGACAGTAACAGAAACTTTTTGCAGCTGAAAAGTTCAGCAAATGTTATAATTTAATTTAATAACTTGTGCTAACTGGGTAAGGATCGAGAAAAGCGAAGAAAATCCCAACATGGTTTGTGATCAGTAGTTTTTCTCAAGCCTCAATTTGGTTTCTCATTCTAGCATGGCCGAAACTTTAGAACCATGTCTTAATATAATACACGCCAGTACGAATAGAAAATAAGAAACAAATCTGTTTAGCTGTAGCTATTTCTATATTTTGTATTTGAAATACAGGAGATAAGTTTCCTTAAGTGTCAGTTTCTGTGTAGTTTTAAAACACTAAGTTGAAGTGGAATGTCAGCTGCAAGAAATTCAAAGGTCTATTGGCAGCAGTTGATGAGAAACCTCAGTGTCCTTTTGTCCCAAAGCAAACAAGAAATGAAGCCAAAAGGAGACTAATGTACCTTCCATTTTTTTGTATTTATTGCTTTTAATTACAGGGAAAAAAATCAAACAAACAGTTTGCATAAAATCCAAATTCTGCTCTAGAAATATATTTGACCTTTCCAGTACTTTGATATCAAAGAGTAAACATTAAACCGTAGGGTGGCAGCAGAGTGGCCCCTTGCAAATGTACAGTACAGCTTTTTTTTTTCTTTAAACCATCAAGGTCAACAAAACTACACTTGGGTTGTTTGGTGCATCTTCAGTATTTACACTGGACTTCCTTCTGCAGCACGTGTGCTCGGACTGGGCCACAACCGGTCACTGGATCTTCTGATCCACTTCAAACCACGAATAAGAGGAAGAACTTTGAAACTGGAGATGGTTTAAGCTAACAGCAGTGTGTCTCCGGGCGTCCTTCACAGACTGACGTCGAATGTCTCCGTCTCCGCCACTGGCATCGTCCTCACAGTCAGAGCGTTCACAAAAAACTAGTGTGTACGTGTAGAACTCTGTTTTACTCATGCACCGACATAAAGTAGAGCAGTAACAGCAGACACAAAGTCCACAAAGCCCTGATAACAACCTAAGAACAGTCTGTCTGTCTCACAAAAAAACATTAAATAAACGAGAGCTTCAGAAATGGATGGTTTACAATAAGTCTTATTCCACAGAAAAATGCAGTATTAGTCACCTTCATATTGACATGTCAGGAAATATCCACAGATGCTCAGGTAGTCCCGACTTCACAGTCCCCGTCTTTTTCCTAATGAGAAACCATCTAGTCCTTATGTACAACCTCTTATGGAACCCTAACGTGTTCTGTATCAAATAAGATCTAAAAAAAATACTGGTTATTATTTAATAAGTTATTCTTTTTTAGTAACAATTTGTTACTTCCAAAAACGACTTTGAAATAACACAAAGAAATGAAAATAAACTTCTATGAAACTCTGTAAATAAGAATAAAACGGCATATTAAGAGTTTATCTTTAACGTCACCCACGTTTATTCAATTTTATACCTTTAAAAACTATTGAACACTTTGGGGCTCCATATTGGCTTCATTTATTATTTCAAATGTTTCCCACAACAACTAGAAAAACCTCAGAACTTGTGAGTACTTTGCAAACCAAATATAACCGAGTGCTCAGCAATCGACACTAAAGCTCTTATTCGGATCTTATTCATTAAACAAGAGAACGTAACTAAGGGGGGTTGTCAGGGTGAACATTTCTACGCCTGACAAACGATTCCAAACTGTTGCTGCTGCCACATTCATAAAGGCAAAAGCTAATGTCTTTGTAGTAACATTTTAAAATCTGTCTAGCATAAATATAAGCTAGCTTGGTTAACAGCATTATAGTTTCCTTAAAGCTGCACTACACTTCAGTGTTTGCTGGATTGCATTCAGTGATCCACAGTATTTCTTAGTTTTGAAAATTGAAATAAATAAACCCAGACCAGCTTTGTGCAGTCATGTGTGGATGCACGAACGTCTTATTTCATGGCCACGTTCTTTCAATAGATTAGATGCTACACATTTGATTTCAGCACATATTCCTGTGTAACCAGTGACCCTGATGACTCTGGCTATTTAGCATTAAACATATTTGTAATAACCAGCCTGTAAATGTCTTTGTGTTGCCACAATTCAGCAAACATTAAGAGTCCTGCTTTAAGAATGCTGAAAACCGTCCATAAAATCCACATCCAGAAAAGTATTGAATGTAAATGGAATCAAGCTGAGTGATGCAGCTTTACAAATGTTGTAAATCAACTTATGCACAAATAAATTGAGTTGTTATTGGTTAGTGAGAATTTGAGGCGGACAGACACCATAGACTTCAGCCAGAAACTGGCAGCACAGTTTTTGCCTTTACACGTGGCTGGACAACACATTCTAGCTTCTTTGAAGGAAACTGAAGCCTTGAATTTTCCAACAGTGGTTAAGCCTTAGTGTCCAAACCAAAGCGTACAAGTGTCCGAAAAGGAAAGTCTTCATTACCACGAGGACATAGATCGAGCAAACCGAGTATTTTGAGAATGAAGTGCCATTACTACACCAAATAGTCGAGATGCATCTTGTTCGGGAGCAGATATGATGATCTGGGCCAATTGTTAGAGGTTTTACCCAACTGGACCATAATCCAGCATTAATGCAGCGATTTCACCTAGTCTAAACTCTGACCACGCTGTTTGACGATTAGCTTTGCTAGTCACAATAAATGAATCATTAGATCATCTTGGGTGTGGTGAGAACTCTTTTAGTGCACTTAGTTCCTGCTTCAAGATTTGTGCATTTCACCAAGTATTTTCTTTAAAAGGATTAAAGTAAAATTAAAAAAGCAGCAATAACTGTCCAACCAAACATATCAAGAGGCAAAAATGCATAAGCTCTGATACAGATTCCTAAACGAGGTGTACATTCAAAAACAATACGGCAAACTTGTAAATTATAACAAACATTTTTGATTCTTGTCTAAATCTTTGAAAACTGCAGTACAATTCTGCCAGACAATAAAATCCTAGGTGAACAGTAATCAGAAAAAAAGCATAAATATGCCGTTTTACAAATAAGAGTAAAATAAATTTTTTAGTCAAGACAAAAGAGACTCTCCCCGAATCTGTCAACTTCCTGATACTTAACTAATAAGTTAAAATTTTCTGATCTTCAGTGCAAAATTATGAAAAAACAAACAAAGGGAAGGGATCGGGAGTCACATGGACTGTTGCTGTGCGTGAGACAGTGAATTATCTCCAAGGAAACATTTTCTCAGGCACAAGTACTTAGGCTTCGTCCACTGAGCCCTTGGCAGGCCGCTTTCTTTTTGAGAAGTTTGAGTTCTTTTCCTGAAGCTGCTCTCACACAGTGCCCGGGAAGACCGTCGCTGAGCGGAGGGAACTCTTCGTCTTTTCTTCTTCAATCCGCATTGTCCAGAGTCTCAGAAACGTGGGAGGCTGCGTATTTCAACCGGAAGCCACCTGCAATGGAGAAACACACAAGCAACCATATGGATACAGGTACAGTTCAGACCGGCAGACAGGCAACATCTTTACAACTAAAACCTCAACAGCTTTTGTGTTCTCCTCTGGATGCTACTGCACGACTAGAAACTTGGAAAATAAAAAAATGTGACAACAATATTTCAACATCTGGAAGCTTAATTCCTGCTGCTGTTCCTTTTCTGTCGGGGGGGGGGGGTTACATGCACTCAAGTAACCGGGTTACAGTCGGCTTTCTTGGGAAAGCGAGGTTTTAAATTTAGAAACCTGATTTCCTCAGGGAGGTTTCTCCCTCAAAACACTTGTCATGTAGAAGCTCAAACAGGTTTCTAATCAGCTTCCTTCGCACGTGTGTACGAAAGGCTGCAGACGGGCAGTGAACGAGGGAGAGATTATTAACAGGGTAACGCAGCCTAGTTTTCAAACGAGTCAGCACTAATTCCGACTGACAATTGAGCCTGTTGCCTTGGTGAAGCCTAATAAGTTGCTTTCAACAGCAGTTTTTATATGTTCTGACAGTTCATGCTTTCGTTTCGTTGGGAATCTCCCCCTCTCTCCCTGCACTGTCACTCTGCAGCAACACTCAAACAGCAAAAGAAAGAAACAAAGTCAGACAAAAGCATTTTCTGCAAGTTAAAATCAGAGGTAAATCAGAGAGGAGAAATCAAATTACTCTTTTGCCAAATTTAGATAATGATTTCTAGTGACAAGGTTTCTTAAGTGCACATGAGAGCCATTCCTCGATTACCTAAGAAAGTACATTTCTCTGAATAACCCAGTTACTTAACAGTCATAAAAAAGTCATTGGAGGAAACAGCTCCCTCTTAGGATTATGCACATCCTGGTAATCATGCGCGAGTGGGGTCGTCTGCGTTACTGTATGTAATATTTCACGAGCAGCTCTCGGCCTGGAATGGCGTCTAAAACTGACAGACACACACTCGGGCTGCTGCATGTTGTTTGGACATTGTCTAAACACACAGAGCAGGATCTTATCCAACAAAATGTCATGTGCTGACATCCATTCAGAATGGAAACCGTGGCAATGGGGGCAGAGTGCGTCTGTCAGTCTTCTATGATTAGATTCGCATATAACAAAATAAGTTAATCCTCAAAAAGCTCACACTGACTCCTAGCACAATCCACTACAGACATCCTGACTGTTTAGCCCTTCCACCCTAACTCCAGTCTGTCTTGGCTGAACCTTCTCTCTGAGGATTGCTGCGGATTCTGGAAAAGGAAAACTTAGGGCTCCCCTGTTTCCTCCTGCTCCATGTTGCTGCTTTACCTTGCTGTGTGGAGTCTATGGAGGGCTGGTTGCAATCCTGAGCGTAGTGACCGCTCACACCACAGTTATAACAGGACACGTTGCCGTTCTTCTTATTGACTCCACCACCCCCGAGTGTCACGGCGGGCACCATCCCCATAGGATTTGGGTACATGTTCGGGTAGAGGCGCTGACAGAACGATGCAGCCGGCGCCATTTGCTGCTGGAGGTTGTAGTTTGCGGCTGCAACCGCTACCACTGCCACAGCCTGGGTGCTCAGCATGTGCGATGGCACGTCTGCGTGGCTGTGGGAATGGGTATGGAGGGGGCCGTAGGGCGGTGGGTGTGCAGGAGGCGGAGCAGTAGAAAAGAAGGGAGGCATAGTGGCAGCGCCGTTGGCTTGGTGCGGAGTCTGGGCCTGGTTGAGGTAGCTGTTACTACACAGGCTTGTTAGGTGGAAGAGAGGTGGAGGAACGCTGAACATCTGGCGTGTAGCTGCCGCCATCTGGTGGGCAGGGAAGTACAAAGGCGTTTGGCAGCCAGAGGCACCGCTGATACTGCTGCTGCTTCCACTGCCTCGCCCCCCGCAATTGTTGTGACAGCCACATGTCCCACAGCCAATCGGTTGCTGTTGTGGTTGTTGTTGGGGGTGGTGTCGCTTGTTTCTGCTGGGTTTGCTGAAGAGGAATAGAGTTGCCAGGAGAAAGAGGGACAGTTCCACAGGAAGCACTGCTGTTGCTGTAGGATGTACAGTCGCTGTGTGCCGTGCTGTGAGTAAGTGCTGGAGTGGGGCTGGGAGCAGGTCCAGGGGTGTGGGTGGGCACAGCTGGAGGGAGAGTTGCTTGTACATGTCCAGGAGATGGGGCTATTCCTGTTGCTGCAGGTGCTGCTACAGCCGACATGACCGATGTGGGGACAGGGGGCAGGGGGTAGGGCGACGGCAGGGCAGACGGTAACGTCAAGCCGGCGTGCTTGACATGTGACTTCTCCCCGTGAGGCAGAGAGGAGGCCAGACCTGGACTGACGTTGGCTGGGTCTTGGCAGGGCAGAGACTGTTGCAGATTGGAGGGGAAGGACGTAGGTCCAGGAGTCATGACACTGATGGGTCTAACGGGGGCCTGGTTAGAAGCCGGCGGGACAGTGGCAGCAGAACTACTCGCTGAGCCACAATCTGCACCACCTTGGCTGTGAGGCATAACTGTTTTGAATCTGGCAACCAGAGGCTGCACAGCAGGACTTCCTGGAGGGTGGAGGCCCATAGGCGGAATTCCAAAGGTTGGGAGCATGTCTCTCTTTTCTAGGTCTCCCATGATTCCAGGTCCAGGGACAGCAGGGGGCACTAAGGGCATCTGCATCATCAGTGTCCCAGGCGAGGGCTTCCCATCGGTGACAATGTTTTGGTTGGGAGGGGGGACCTGTGGAAGTGAAGAGTCCGTGGCCCCGTTGGTGAGCACAAATGGCAGAGACATGAAGACCTCCCTCACCACAGCTGGACCAGTCTGTGTGAAGTACAAGTCAGGACCCGGTCCTTTACTGGAGTCATCAGAGTGGCTGTCTGTATCTAAGAGAGAGACAAGATTGGTTCCACGTTACACCCACGTCCTGCACTGACAGCAGTGAGACTGGACCGCAGAGGTGCGTACGTCTCTGCATCAACTGATGCATTTACCTTTGTTGTTGTCATCCTCACTATCCAGACTCTCTGGTCCTCTGTGTTGAGGACTGGATGGAGAGCTGTAACTTTCTGATGATGTCTCACCAAAGGTATCTGCACCAGAACTCCTATCTGCAACGACATGTACGATACCAGATGTTTCTCCTTTGCATAATGTGTGTTTAAAAACTACTCAGGCAAAAATCAGTCGAGATAATGTGGATCCACAAATCAAAATTAGAATTCTTTCCTCGTTTTTGAAATGACGCTCGTAAATATGCAAAGCATACACACCTTCTCTTTGTGCTGTCCTGCGGCTGGAGCGTCGAGTCTGGCACGGAGGATGGGAGGCCGTACACTCTCCTATGTAATCCGCTTTTGGACCCGACATCTCCTGGAAACCAAAAAAACACCAGTCAGTTACTGGTTCATATGCCGTCATTCCAATTCAGATCTTGAAATATACACTGCTCGAAAAAATTAAAGGAACACTTTAATAATAAACTCAAAATGCGGTTCAGTAAGTTGTCTGTCACTCTGTGAAAGGCACAGGGCACAAGTTGTGGACCTGCCAATTCTGGTGTTCCAGTCTAGCTCCACGCTGTCGGGCAGTGAGCACAGAAGACGGCAAGCGCTCAGGCCAGCTAACGAAGTCTGTTTCTGATTGTTTGGTCAGAGACACTGACACAGTGGCCTGATGGAGGTTATTCCGTAGGGCTCTGGCAGTCCCCTGGCAAAACCTTTCATTTACATTCAAAACAAATTCATTCATTTTGCTGAGCATTATCTTGTGCATGTGATTTCTTACCAACACAATAAAAAAGAAAATCAATGATTAGAGCAAAGTGACTGTCCAGCAGCAGATAGAAGCTTTGTTAAGCCTCTATTATGAGAGCCAGAGGCTGCGGGGGGGCGGGGGTGCAGTGTCAGCAGACTGCAGTGTCTCTCTCTCACACACAGACATACATGTAGTCATGACCTACATCAGTCAGATTAGCTGTGAGAACTCCCATTCACGTGGCACTGTGTCACTGTGAGCTACAAAGGCGTTCATATCACTACAACCTTGTAATGATTAACTAGTCTTCTTGGAACTGTCCTCAGCTATGAGCTAAGCTGCAGAAATTCACCGTTGAGTTAATAATTAGACCAACACTGCTAAATATCTCTGCTGCTGGTACATGTGAGAAAAGCAAAACAACATGATGAAGCAAGGCTGTCAACCCAGCAACTAAGCAGTAATTCTCCCCAACATATTGTGGTATTACTACGTCCACAGACAAAATTATGAGCAAATATTTAATCCAGGGATCATACAACAGCTGTACATGCACACATTTTATGATGTTAAAAATCTTTATCTAGGTATATCCCAAAACAACATCATTTAGAGTCTTTGGAAAGAAGCCTGACTATTATGCCTTAACAGCAAATAACTAAGTGGCAACTGCACTTGCTTTTAATTCTTGAAGGTGTTTCACGTCTGGTGCAAAAGGCTTGATCGCGTCTAACTTGAGACAGATAATCTTCAACAATTTTAAGAAGTGCAGAAGCCAGTGAGCAAGTGTCTTTGGTGTAACAATGTTGAGGATTCCCAAGATTCTCAATAGACATCCCACGGCATTTTGAATCATGTTATGAACTTCGTTTAGCAACTATAAATTGTAGTGGGATGAAGATGCAGTGCAGAGAGGAAAAGCAACTGAGCAGCAGTGGGATGACGTCTGTGGTGGCACTCTGTCCTGACCTGTTCAGCCTCTTGACTACTCCTCTGCGTGCAGCTCTTCTTCACACCACTGAGCTCGGCGGTGTGCATCCCCCTCCAACTGTCCCCCTGCGAAACTTTGGCACTGGGGAGACTGATCGGGAAGAGAGAAATAATATCCAAAACATAAGACATCACTAAAAGCAGGTTTAAACACTATTGAACTTGCTCAACAGTGTCACTGTAACAGTCTGACAATGGATTCATGTTTTTCCTTATGTCACATGTCATGTTAAGGGTGCAAGGAAACTTGTCTGCATGAGACAACAGTCTACTCACCCTGGACACGGACTCTTAGTCCCATGCTTTTTCTTGTGTCCCTGGACATATGACTCTAAATCTAAAGAGAGAAAATCTGGCATCAATATTAAAAAAAGATGATGCACAGATGTCGCATGATACTGATGTGATACAATCACCTTTTTAAACACTGCTCAATTCAAGACAAAGGAAAGATATTAACCCCCTAATCAAACCAGCAGGATTAGTAACGAGTCTTTATCCAGAAGCATTAACAAAGTAAAGAGTGAGTCAGACTGGAGCTGTGGTTGCTGCTGCCCAAGCTCAACTCAAATATAGACAATGAAATATGAGTATTTGAAACAGCCCCAGGATTTCCAAAGGACTTCCAAAAATAAACACGTTAGTTTTCATTTTACTACGTAGCTTAATCTACAGGCGCCGTCTTCACTAGAGGGCTGCTCCATGCTTTGTATGAACTCACAATAAGGCCTCATTCCCTGATCACTTATGATGCATGCTGTTGTGAATTCATTGTTCTGCTGTGTTGCCTTCTCCCTGCTGCTACTACACTAACACTTGTCCTACGTGAATAGCAGTAGGTAAGAGTATTCACCTTCCTCCTGACTGGAAGCATCAGAACATTCGGCCTGGTATGCCTTTCCCAGCTGGCAGCTGCCTATAAAGGAAAAGATCCATTTTTATCAGACTGATGCATCAGTGCAAAACTAGTCGAATCTGAATAAGAGCAACTTAATGACTTGCACAGAAAATACAGTGACACTGCCATTTTATGAAAACCAATAACAGCATTGCAGTTACAGTTTCTTTTTTTACTCTATTGAAAAGAAACATGAGCACAAATACTGAAGGTTGTGTAGCTGATAAAAAACCATCAAAATAGTATGAAGCACTCTGTGGTATCCTCAAATGACTAACACTGGACAGAGCTGCAGAACAGTTTAAATGTTACCCGTGAATGGGCTGACTTCAATGCTAGCATGTTATTAAAGGACACATATTTACTGTTAAAAGCATATATAAAAAGCCACATGATGAAAAAAGAGGGGGAACATTGGCTGGTGACCAGGGCTTACACTTGGACTGATACTCACATCTGCAGCAGGTAGGCGCGGCAGAGTGACTAGAGTCACAATTGAAGAAGCTGCAGACCTTTCTGGTCTGTTTGAAGACTGGAGGAGCAGACAGGAACCGTTCCCTAAAAGGTACACAGACAGGATGTGATGTTGTTTCATGTCTCGGATCAGCAAATAAGAAGCAGGCAGAGCTAAAGCTATTTGGTATTAGTACGGGTACAGTTACACACCTACAGTTTAGCACAATAACAACCAAACACGTTCCTTCTGAGTTCCTGTACTTCTTTTAATCACCCGGGAAACAACTTGGGCTGGATGATTCAATCCACATACAAAGCAGTGCTTCATGAACCTGCAACCTGCAAGTTCACTTGCATTGCAAATATATAAACTCACTGGCCAATTCATTAGGTACATTTGTGCAATCTAATGCACTCCAGTATAGCAGCTCTGCCACAAATTCTATTTTTACAAAGTTAAAATTTTGTCACAAAGGTGATAATTCTATTATCTTCTTATTATTGAGGTCATAGAAAAGTAAATAAAGGAAAAGTTCCCCTGATAAAAAATAAAAGAGCTCTGAAGTCGCTGCTGTGTAGTGGGCAGGACAAGTGATGAAAATTCTTGAGTCCAATAAGATAAGTTTCAGTTTTCATTTTGCCTTCAGGCAAAATGAAACTGAGGGACACCGTGGTGTGTGTGTGTGTGTGTGTGTGTGGGCATGTCCACGCACACGAGTGTGTGCAGGCTGTGCATCAGAAAAGGGAGAAGTCGGCCCTCAAAATGATCCACACCTATTCTTAGTGGCTGACTACCCACCCAACCATGACACACACACACACACACCAACACACCCCTACTGTTTCCCTTGTATAATATGCATAAAACTGAGGATCATATCTTTGGGTCCTACTTGAGAGCTACATCTTATAAACCTAGGGAAACAACCACTACCTTTCTGATAATATAAATCTTATTTCTGTCTTGAATAAAAAAAAGAACTCAATAATTTCTTGATAACCATCAAGGTATCAAGTTATTTTTCAGTGTCAATTATATCAAATGTTTCTTTGTACTACTTTTGGACGTGTGCTAATCCAGTTCTTTCGGCCCCAATGCTGTTTAGATTCCTGTAATATAAGGTTTCAGCCGACACCAATTCTGATCGAATGTTTGAATTTGGACCCAAAAACATTCTACAGTCTACAGTAATTAGTGATTAACAATATGTTTGATACATTGACCAGCTGTAAAGAATAATAATACTTTACAGGAGCTGCTTCATACAAATACTGGAGGTCCTGATTTAAAAGTATTAAATGAAAGAAGAAATGGGAACATGTGACTCTGTAGCGGATTTTACTGAATCCTATATAATCAAGAATCAATCAATCAATAATCAATCCCTCTGCTGGATTTTCTAGAGATTTAGAAACTCTCAGTTGTGTTGCAGCTGTATAGTGGTGTCAAATGATGGACCGTCTCGTCAAACAGTCTCTGACTCCGTACAGACGACAGTTTATGACTCACAATCATGCTCCTCAGTAACAGTTGAACAGATCTGCTGCTACAGAGTTCTGGGTAAGTGAGTGCAGCATCAGTACTGACCAGGAGCTGAAAGCCGCTAGCAGGATGTGAAAGTACACTGTTATTTGATAATGATATGGCTAAACAGACTTTTGGAAAATCAATTCTTGGCATTTTGCCAACAACAACGTCTGAACTCAGAGACACTGGTATGTCTAATTACGTCTTCACATTCACACACTAATTTCCACTCTACTCCACAACAGAATACTGTGAAACCTGCTGCGATGACAGCAGTAGAGCTGCAAAACATCAAAATGGACACATGTCCAGTTCATAGAAGAAGAAATGGGATTTGGATCTGCTGTAGAGTTCCTGACATTGATGCTAGTACTCCTGAGGACTGAGCAGTTGTCTTAGTTGTCTCCTAAGTGAACTGTGGCACAGTAAGGACTGCTTGTGCATTCCAGATCTATCATATACAGGAAATGAACCCGGGGCAGATGATGACGTCTTCTCCTTGGAGAACCGTGAATAACAAAATGAAATGGCCAATCGGGACTGCGCCTTTGGTCTTGGTTAAGGCTGCAGACTGTTGTAATGTTTTCATGTAATCCTACATGGTGTGAATGCCACCGAACAGCAAACAGCAGAAACTCAGAAACGTTAGAATAGAAGGAATCCGTAAGATCAAAGACATTTTTTCCCATTATTTTACAAAAGAGGCAAGTATCTGGATGTAATGTAATATACCTGAGGTTGATCTCTACCTCCCTGGACTGATACTGGTCCCCCTGGTTCAGAAGCCTCAGGATGCTCTTTGCAAAAGGCTCAGTACACTGATCCTTAGGAAGCTGACAATAGGAAAAGAATGGTTAACAGCAGGTGGACTATACTGAAAACTGGTCTGCATCTGCATCATCATCATCACCATCATCATCATCAGTCTGTTTACATCTATATTAACAGTTTAGAGATGTTGTATATAGTTCATAATCTTGTCAAATGTGTTATTAAACAGCAGTGAGGCTTTGGATCATCTTCAGTGCTCTTGGCTCATTTAATTTTAGCCAAAGTTGGCATACTGTGCTGTGCTTTACTATTCGCCTCTAAACTCTAAAGGTGATGACTGAAAACAAATTTTAACTCTTGTATGACTGGATTGTCACAAAAACCATAGGAGGACAGGAGACAGGATTTAGACAAACACTGACATTGTCCTCTGTCTCTTGGTAGATGTGCAACACTACAAAAGACAGACTCTCAAAGATGTGGTACCTTAAGAAGGAAGTTCTCCAGTTCCAGATGGGTTTTGGTCACGTTGCTAGAAGAAGAATCTGACCACTTCACCTGAAAAAGTACAGTAAGCTGACATTAGCAAAGTCAGAAACGTGATTGAGCTAGTGGCACATCATATAGTGGTACAGTAAATGGTAAACACAACTACACGTAAACTAAACACAATGAGTGGAAGATCAAGAAGAATCAACACAGAAGATCAGTCACAAGTTAACTCCCAGCACTTGATGAGGCCAAACTCCAATTTGCCTTCTCATCCCCGTTTTTACGATATTGATAAGACATTAGGAGGCCACAGGTACAGAAGTGTTCGCCACGTTAAGCATTAGAAACACCCATACTGAAGAAAAACTACACAGGTTATGCCGTTTATGAAATCTTGTTGCAAACCTTGATTTCTTTTTATACCAAATAACATTAGCGCTGACACAGCTACAGATGCCGAGAGGCCATAGGTCATTTTTATGGTTTAAGACTTTTTTCACTCCATTCAATGCTTGAGTTCTTGTTTTGTATCCAAGTAGTATTTTCACTGACTTTACAGAAAACATGCTCTCTGATTATATAAACATAAATAGGAAATTAACTACGAATATATATGAATATATATATATATGAAAATTATATGAAAAAAAGTATATGAAAATTGTCATACGGCAGAGAATTACATTTAACTAAAATAACAAAATGTCTAAATTCTACATAAAGGTACCATAGATATGAAAGACCAAGATGTAAAAACAGCCAGATTGCTTTTCCACTGAGACACGAGATATTTCCCTGAGCTGTATGAGCACGAGTTACTCATGACCATGAGAGGCAGTATGAGCCTCAGGGACACAATAGTAAATGGGAGGAACAATGTCATGGTGTCAATCCTAAAACAAAGTCATTTATTTATAATCAAGTCAATTTTAACTGACACTAATTAGAATTTACTGAAATTTATTATAAATGACTTGATTCATGTTAATTAGTGTCCAAAAACCTTGTCTTACACGTCATTAAATCTGTGTTTTCCTGGGATCCGTTATGGCCACCCGGTCTTCATACAACCTCAAATGTATCCCTGTGCTCAACAGTTTGTTTTTATTCCAAAACAATAGGTTTCATATAAAAGGTGAAAAGTTGTTCTCAGACAGTTTTAGGTACTTTAGTAACAGCGAGTGATCAAACACAAATATGAAACCAATCATTAACAACAAACTTCAGAGACAGAAACAACGACCTCCAGCAGCTGGGTTTGTTCCTAACACAGCCCTGACATCAGCGTTGTTCTGTCGGTCTTAGATTGCAAGGAGAAAACTGTGAAATCTGTAAAGGAGCTGCAGCAAATTCCTAAAGAACTCTGCCCAGGAGAGCTGGTGCTGATTTAAAGGCAACGTATGAAGCAAATATATAGATTTGATTGAGTTTGTTTCTAATGTATTTTATATAAAATTAACTGAATTTATAGATTTTGAAAAAAAAAACTATATTTTTAGTGCCTAAAACTATTTCACAGTACTGTATTTAAACCCTTTGGCTGCATTAGAGGCCAAAACACTGAAATCAGATGTGTAAATTGATCGGTGGTACATATTACAATTACTTAACACTTGGTTTTTAAATCTCTCTATTCATTAATGTGTGACAGAAATCCGTCTTAACAGGAACATCATGATCACATTCCCACAAATGGAAGCTGCCCAATGCGATCATGTGGTCAGTGAGCAGTTGGAACTAATGCCCTTGCTTAAGGGCAAAACAATGGGGTTAATGAGGGAGGCCAAATTGTTGCATTTGCCCTCATCCTACCCAGTTTGATTCCTGTGGGATACGAAGTCTGCAACATGTCCTGCTTGTTTGTCAAACCTTCAGAGCATCTCGGCTACCACACACACGCACACACACACACACGAAGTAGCAGTCTTTGCCTGTGTAACAGTGGGTTTTGTCCAGTATAAACAGATGGAGAGTGAGAGCGACTCACTGTTGTCAGTACTGCTGGCTTGACTGTCAAAGCCCGGCAAGCCAAGCAAGTCTCCTTTCCATCTGCCTAACTACATTTTCTCCCCGTTAATTAGAGGTAAATATTTCTATTAGTTGCTGTGATTTGGGGATCAAATTAATTTCTAAAGGGACGTCATCAGCAGTGTTTATATAATGATAGAGGCAAAAAATGTGTGTGTGTGTTGTATTATTATTTTATAAATTAAACAAAAAGAGAGATATATAACATTTGTTAATCTCTAAACCTGCGGGCACTGATCTGACCAGTACATTATACTAAGAGGACAAAATGATGAGTAGACAAGCAAAAAGCCATCTCATGCACAAACCAGCATATGAAGGCAGTTAAATATTGGCTGTGGATGCTGTCATGTCCCTGACCCCGGCTGTGAATCAGCCTCATGGCTGCAAAACCTGTATTCCAAAAATAAACACTACCACCAATTTGAAATAGGGCCTGAGGACCTCATAAGGCGCTGGGGCATTTAGTGCACTGTTTATTTGCCTTCTGGAGGTTTGTTAGGAAATGCCTAAGCACATAAAACAGATGGTTTGAACGTGGTTTTTAAGACTAAAATAGACTAAAATGTGCAAATAGTGAGATGTTTGCAGCAGACATTAGAGCAAGAATGTGCATAACATGTAGAAGGTGCATCGATCAATTCAACTAATCCGCAGTGAATTCTGTGTGACCTTGAATTGAAAGCATAAAAACATTATAACCTTCGAGCTATCTTTTTTATTACTTTTTACCTTCTGAAAATATGGCATTTTAGGAACAATCATTAAAAGGACCATGAAATGGCCTGAGAAATGAAACGCGTCCATGCAAACGTGTTTGGTTACATACCTCAAAGTTGTATTCCTTATCTATCCTGGTCCGAGGAGTGTCCCTGAGCACAATTGCTTCAATATGCACCGCTGCAACAACAGAGACCAGCCATGAACCTTTATGAATCTGTCTTAGCTACTAAGATTAAGTGAAAATCAACTCCACAAATTCTAATATACAGTACGTTTACTGAAAAAGTGAAAATATTTGGGGATATTCGATTACATGTGCTATTATAGCATACATGATGGGTGGATGTATGTGTTTACTGTACCTGTCTAGATATGTGTATTATAAGAAATACTGTTTCCTCTAGAAAATATTTCAGGCCCAAAATATTTTGTTATTTCTCACACAAGACTTTAAATAAAACCAAGTGTTAATACTCAAAGAAATAAGAACAATCTTAAGACATTAAAAATAAAAAGATAACACATTTGTAAAAAGATTCACAAATCAAAATTAAAATTCTTTCCTCGTTTTTAAAAAAGACGTGTAAATATGCACAGCATACACACCTTCTCTTTGTGCTGTCCTGCGGCTGGAGCGTCGGGTCTGACATGGAGGATGGGAGGCCGTACACTCTCCTATGTAATCCGCTTTTGGACCCGACATCTCCTGGAAACCAAAAAAAAAAAAAGACACCAGTCAGTTACTGGTTCATATGCCGTCATTCCAATTCAAAACTTGAAATATAGTAAAACTATGAGCTTCACGGCCTTTTCTGGAACTGGGAATATCACATCCTATAGAGGAACATTAACAATTCCTCTGTAGGATTTTACTTCCCAAACACTAATCAAATATTTACTTTTGTCATTAAAGCGACTGGGACTGAAAACCCCAAATTAAACCCACTTACATCTGACAAATTCCAATCTAGAAAAAAAAACAAACAGTACCTTCAAAAACTGCTTGTGGGATTTAAAAAGTCAACACAACATATAACTGTCTACACGATGTAGGCGAAATGGAACCCCGGTTTCTTTCTAACCTCTCTCTCACTCTCAGTCCCCCTCTCCTTCTGTTTTTCACCACATTTGACAGTGCCACAGTGCAGAGCCAATACTCTGATCTAAAAATGGCAAATGTGATTTTATTAAAAGCAGTGCATCTTCACCAGGCCAAACCCTGACTCACATTCATGTCAGGCTTGTGGATTCATCTAGAACACAGACAGCAGTGTTACGCTCACTGTGTGAGAAGAGCATTGCAGTCATTCTACTTATAAATATTCATAATTCTTAATTTCAAAACCCAGCATCTGCAACATCCCCAATGTTGTGGAGTTCCCTTCAATTTAAATTCAAGCAAAAAATGTAAAAAGAAAAAAGTATTGATTAGGCTCTGCAGCTCACAAACATTAAAATACAGTAATGAAACTCTTCAGACCATATGCCACATAACAACACACTCTACCTCTAACACCAGAGATACACAGCACACAGCCATGGTCAGTCAGAAAACTGTGTTGTAGTCACTGCCCATTTCCAATGGCTTTTTTTACTGTGAGAAATCATCTGATAAGAAAACGGATCCCGGTATCGATTCCGGCTTCAGGTTGATTTGTTGGGGCGGAATTTGGCAAAAGATGAAGAAAGAATGAATCCAGTTTGTATCAACAGTTCAGGCCAGTAGTGGTGGCGTGACGTGTGATTATTTTCTTAGCACCAATATTACAGTACACCTGATTTATTGTTGCTGCCCATACCACAGATCGTCCACCAATCTTACAGTCGTTGGTTCCAACCCCGGCTCCTCTGGTCACATGTCGCTGTGTCCTTGAGCAAGACACTGAACCCCTACTGAGGTTCCTCCAGTGAGCGTCGGCTCCCCCATCGGTGTGTGAGTGTGTGTAAAGCACTTTGAGCACCAACAGGTAATAAAACATTATATAAGTGCCAACCACTTACTATCTACATACTAGGACTAAACCAAGGTGTTAGTAATGAAGCAGCTGGTGAGTGTAAAACACTCCAGCACCATCCTTGGACACAAAGGGACGTTGGTATGATCAGCTGTTTCATTTAGGTAACCTGCTTACGCGTGGATATCATCCACATGACAAAATGAGATGATGAAGTGTTGAATGAAGAGGAATATTGTGTAGAAACACACCTTTTCCTACCAGTGGCAACTACAGTACTAACGTTAAACACATTCTCCAGGTATTTTCATACTAGCTCCGAGAAATCTCAGACTTTGTAAAACCAAATTTCAGTTGGTCACTCTGCGTCTGTGTCCTGATGGCAGCTGTGTAACACAGAGGTTTGCTTGCAGTGATATTTGCCTGACTGGCAGGAGTCTCTCACGAAGCCAGAATCTGGACTGACCTGGGCAAATACACTGAAAACCAGGCACCAAACCCGCTCTCCTCCAACTTGTTCCATAAAATGATCTTCATAAAGCTCCAACAGATCAGGAGCTGGTCTGACATAGAAATCTGTGTCAAGGAAACAGAGCCAAGTCTTTTTTTTTTTTTTTTAAATCCTCCTTCACTCAACACCAAGGCAACAACAGTGTGTGATAAAGAAAAGAAAGAAGAACGAAACTGAAGAGCAACAAGTTAAAGTCCAAAAGCGCGACACGAGCTGTAACAGGAGACACGATTGTCCCCAGCAGCCTCAGCCCACTTCGGCTGAAGTGAAACCTACAGGTTCAGCTGCTGCTACGTCGCACAGGACGACGTCGGGTTTTGTCAGACACCTGCTGAGTTAAAGCAGCTACGACAGCGTCAGGTGTTCGATACCCCGAGCCACTAAAATAAATTGTTGGCGCTTCGGGCGCATGTGACGCAGGCTAGCATGTCGGTTTCCGTTAGCGCCCTGTCAGCGTGTTGTCTGACCTACGTGCGTTTTAGAGGGCGGAATGTGGAACATCGGCGGCTAGTAGGACGCATTAGCCGTTTAAACCGCTTCGAACCACCTGCAGCTAAACTTTAGCGTTAGCCAGCCTCTGCACGTTAGCTAACGTGCGTGTTAGCATGTCCAGAAAAGGACGTTTCCTGCGTCTCTGCCATAAGACGCGGTTAATAATCCACATGAACATGAACTAATCATACACGGGAAACAGACTAATTCTCCAGAACGAACTAAGGTTCGGGTCGAGCCAGTGCTGAGCTCATAGCTTAGCCTGGTTCCTCGCGGGTGAAGTTACCGTTGCTCCAAACGGACTCTGGCGTCTCTCCTCCTCCAGCGCCAGCTCGATTCGGTCCAGCTGCGCCCTGACCGTCTCCCGCTGGTGGAAGTGGAAGGCTGGGTGCAGGGAGGCCATCGTGAAAAGCAGCGCCAGCTGCTCCAGGGGTCCCGTCGCTAAATCGTTAGGGGACAAGCCGCAGGTCTGCTCCGGCCGCCCCTGGCACGGGGGATGGAGCGGCTGCTGGTGCGGGTCCGGGAACGGAGGGAGGGAGTAGTCGTAGTTTTTGTAGAACACAGCCGGGTCTACATGGCTCAGTATCCGAAAGAGTATTCCAGCACATTCTCTGCTGTCAGAGCCGAGCAGGGACAGGCAGACTAGAAGTTTGGACCGGACCACTGGGTCGATCACGTTCGTTAAAAGGCCCAAATCACTCGGGCTGTTTGCCCTGAACTCGAAGTCCCGTAGAACATGGTAGTCTTTCCGAGCCAGATCCTCCAAGTAGGATCCCAAAAAGCGGAGCTCCAGGGGCTGGCACATATGAAGCAGACCGCACATGAACTCGACTCGCTTAGCAGGGTTCAGGTGCAGGCCGAACCACTCAAAGACGGTTTCCTTGTCCAGCTGGGGTGGACAAACACGAGCCCTGGACAACTCCAGCTCCAACCTGTCGGACTCCGACCCGGGCGACACTGTCCTGGGGAAACGTTGGCGATCCACGGACTCGTCCTCGGCCGTTTCGTCGCCTCCTTCCTCGCCCACTTTCATCGGTAGCTTCATTTTTAGCATCGTCAGGCTTCAGCGTGTCGACGCCGGACCGCTGCACATTATCGGCAACTTACGGAGTCTCGTACCGGTTCGAGCGAGCTGCCAGTTTCTCCACAGCCGTCGGTTCGGTGGCAGCGTCAATCATCTGAGGCGGCGTCGCTCTGCGCCGAGGCAGGTTTTTTTTTTTTTTTTTTCGCCCCACGTTCGGTTCTTCTTCGCGGGGTTCGACCGGCCCATTACTGCCATCCCGTGGCTGGGCCGTTCCCATGGTCACCGACTCCAAACACCGTGTCCACAGAAGCAGAAAACACAAGAGAAGTGCTCGCTTATGCTCGTTTATGATCATTTACGCTCGTTTATGCTCGTTTATGATCATTTATGCTCATTCATGCTCGTTTATGATCATTTTCATACATTTCCACTCAGGATCCTGTGGATCCGTGGAGCCTGTCAGAACTTTGGGAACCACTTTAAAAAAGAAACCCTGGATCTGCTTCCAATGTGCGTTTACTACAAATGACCTTGAAGAGGACAAATATATTCATGAAATCACTTATTTTCTAATTTATATTCAAAATACATGTGTAGATAACATGTGTTTTTCACTTTGACATATTTTTTATAGATCAGTTTAAAAAAAGGGGCAAGTGATCATGTAAACTCAGATATTCCAATTTTAAATCTCTCCAACTTTGGCTGTCCACTCTCTTTATTACTAACTTTGAATCATAGACTGTTTGAAGGAACTTTAAACTAATTTGTCGAAAATTACAATTAAAGTGGTGCTTTTAAAATTTGACTAATCTACGATTACAGTAAAATTACTCAGATGCAGTTGGGCCTATTTGAGGTTATTGTAGATAAATAGGATATACTTTATTATCCATGATCAAAGCATTATTAAAGCAGTACAATATTTATAGGTAAAATGTAGTAGAAATAGAAATATGTAGGTAAAGTCCCTCAGACATGTAACTTTTATTTCATTTATTATTTAGTATGATTCCTCACGTTGCCAAATGCTACATTTTGTGAGTTTTGGGGAAGATATGGAAAACTTCAGTGTATGTTTTACTTGGTTTCATTTAGGTGACACCCCCCTCTAGAGGAATAAGAGGGCTGTGCAGCGTGGAGCTCCCCTGACTTCCTGTGGGTTTTGAAGATGTGTCTACTTGGACTGAATCTGAAGAGTCTAAACATCTGCCTCCCTTTTCTGAATGGATTTCCTACAGCGGCCCAACAACCATGAGGTCAGGCTGTGACCGGACACTATGTGAACACAGGACAAACCGCACACTTTGAAACAGAACAATTACTGTGAACCAATTAAAGAGTGAAACTTTTGATTAAATTGGTTTAATAATATGAGGTTAAAACAAATTTACCAAAAACTTTTGAACTCTTTTATTTTTACCTAGGGCTTTGTAATTCTGCACTTTCTGTGTGTGATTTCACACCGTTCCTCCTGGCGCTCTCCTGTGTTCTTGAGAGGCTTTCGGTGGACACTCCATGGCCTCCGTGACATACGTAGCACTGAGCAGGAATCTAGCCAGTGTCAGCCTGCACATTGCTGTCGTGCATTTAATACGTCTGCACTATTTTAGGGCCAGAAGTCGAGAAGCACATTCCCCAAGGCTATCCAGCTGTTAAGTGGTAAACCTCTGGCACGTCAAGGCACCTTTGTTTTTAGTCAGCTTATTTGTATTTGCATTTTGTAACGATTTGGTTCTTTTGTTATTCAGCTGTACACTTGTACACTTACTGCGTATCATTTCAGCTCATCTTTCATAATTATGGCATGTAGTGCATTTTAGAATGTTGGAACAGTTTTGTAATTGTTGACAGAATAACAGACTTAATGCTTTCCAAACCTCTTTGTCCTCCCTCTGTGTCTCCAGCTTTATGCGGTTTGGTTTTTCAATGTAAGGGTATTTATTTTCTGAGCTTGCAAAGGCCACGACAACAGCACAGTTCCTCACTGACACCAACAGAACCTGATCACACGTGTCCCCCAGCGCTGCTCCAACAGGGGGCAACAGAAGTTCAGAGTTGACGAGCACGGTGCTTAACAGCCGCTGCATGGTCTCACTGTGGCTGAAAAACTGCTAAACTAATCCTACGAGCCTTTTAAACTGTGAGGCACCAAATACACTCGTGATAAGGACAAATAGGTTAACAGGGGGTCGAGCCAAAAAACAAGCGAGACATGGAAGCCTTTCTCTTCAATTTCAACTTGCATTTCTTTATTTTTTCCTGGCAAACTCTCACAGACTTTAAATACAATGAAGCAACTAAGTAGTTTAATAAAAGAAAAGCAGTTTAACTTAACAGGAAAGTGTCGTCATCTAATATATTTTCACAGTATCATGTCAAAAGAAATGCTACAACACAGGCTGCAAAAAAAGAACAAATTCAAATTTGGGCTTCTATTAATGAAGGCATAAGTACAGTAATGTTAATGTATTTTGCACCTCATAACTACCATGGCAGAAGTAGAAGCATTAGACTATTTGTGAACATGTAAATTCAAACAGTAAGTTGTAATTACAATAATCACTTCAATACGGCGCTTCCGTGTCCATTACAGATGCTATTTCGTCTCTCGTCAGTGTATCTTCAACCTGTAATTGAAGTAAACTCCTGCACAGCTGCTGGAGAAACACGCTCGCCGCAGCATGGCCCACGCTCATAGCATGACTGCTGAATCTGGTTTCAAATCGTGACACACGCTCCTCTGTCTCAGTGTTGGAGCATCGTATTGTTGCGCTACTTTGTAGTTAAAAGCTGACAACCTTTAAGTCACAATCCGGGCTATTTCTGTCCCCATGTAAACCACAACATGATTATCATGGTGGTTTTTAGTTGGTGTTTAATGATGTAGAAATGACAGATGAAAACTGAACGTAACGTGCACGCCTAAACACCCAAACTCCATTGTATTTTCACGCTGTGGTTGTTCCGTACATCAGGAAGGAGTGTGTGAGTGTAAATCCATGTGGCTCCACATTAGTCTCTGTAGCGTCAAATTCTGTGGTGAAGCTACCCACAATTTATAAAGGCTGTCCTGACACTCCCACCACTCCCTGTACCAACCAAAGGGAGGACGGTCACCACCAAGTCAGGGCTCCACTCGCTTTATTTTCTCCTGCAGCACAGTGGCACTCATCACGGGCTTTGCTGCAGCTGTCAGAGGAAGGTAAGGAGTCTTCACTGCATGTGCTGCTCAGTGGACAGGGGTCAGTTCAGGCTGTGATCATATGATCTGATCCCATCATGAAATTCACAATGATGGAGACTGTAGGAAAAGTATTTTTAGAAAGGATGTTGGTGTTAGTTTTTTTTTTGGTCTCATGGTCAGTAGTTTCATTGACTACTTAAACCGCAGCTCTTTGTGTGATAACTGTAAATGGAATGTTGCCAGTCGCAGTAATGTTGTCTGCTCCGTGCTCAGTGTTACCGTGAGTTTGGTTTGGCCACAACTGACCAGCCATCAGGACAATGAGAAGACGAGCTAAATATACAGTACAACGGCATACATCAGCCTCTGTGATTATGGGTCAGTGAGCTCCTGTGCTTTACTGCAAGGCGCCAGTCTCTCTCGCTGTCTTTGCATTTTTAATTCAAGTGCGTAACTGCAGAATGAACGGGAAATGACGGACATGGTTTTCAAGACGGTTTTCAACACAGGCCAGAGAGAAGATGCTCGGTTTTTGTTTGGAACTGAAGCTACTGCGTAGTAGTTTGAGTTTTAAGTCACTGCAGTTCGTTTCGCAGACAGATATTAAATGGGGGTAGGTTTGGAAAGAAAGAGCAACACCATCTTCCTAATATTAATCTCTCTTTATTGCTTGAATCTAAAGAACCATTTTGCTTGGCTCGTTTTTGACTTCTGTGCTCTCCTCATTGTGATTCAGCCTCATACATGGCCGGCTAGCTCAGTCCATAGAAACACGGAGTTTAAATCTTGGTAAACAGTATAGAATTCTGATTGGACAGTGGACACTTCCTAAAAATATTAAAAAATAAGGATGAAAAGTAAACAATAGTTTTAGTTCCCCACTGACGCTGCGTTCTGACCAAATCGCTAAGAAAATGATGGAAAATGACGACACAGTAGTAAAAACAACAAAGACATCAAAAACTATAATAATTTAATCTAATAAGTGTTGCAGCAAAATCAGATTTTTTTTATTTCAGTTATTATTTGAGGTTGTTAAAACGAACCATTTTCAATATCACATTTCTTTGGTTTCTTTGGAGCAATATTACTCACTTACTAAGATTCTTTCTGTTGCATTTATTCACCCAAATGTAACAAGTTTTCTTTTCAATCAGGAGTTTTTAATGCACCTAAAATGCACTGAATGTATGTAATGTTTTCTCAGTTTTCCATACTTTATAATATATTGCAGACTTTAAAATGCATGTTATGTTAATGCTCATCTTTTTTTCAGATGTAGAGGTGCTTGAAATTCACAGCAGAATAAAACCAGAGTATAGTGTATACCTCCAGAGGTAAACAAATTAGAACCTCATGTCTGTCTCATTCTGCATGACTTTATAATAATAACCTACTCAACTCAGCGGCTGAACATTTCTTTATGGCCCATGACTGACACACCCCTCTCCTCACACATGTCGTAGTACAATGCCTAGCCCCTTCCCTAACCCTAACCAGCACTATAATAAGCTGTATGATAACACAAATCATGTCATGTAATGGGTTCCTTACATGTTTTAAGTCACTGCAGACTGACTTTTTAAGCGT
This sequence comes from Channa striata, assembly GCA_033026295.1. NCBI lineage: Eukaryota > Metazoa > Chordata > Actinopteri > Anabantiformes > Channidae > Channa > Channa striata. Next base: position 1,489,947 of record CM065169.1, read on the forward strand.
AATGAGTGGAGAGCAAAAATATCGAAAGCAACATTTACAATCTAGAAGCACACACAAACACAAAAAAAAAAAAAAGCCTGGAAAGATGGTACTATGTAGTTTTTATGGAAAAAAGTAAACAGGCTTTTAAAACAGACATTTAATTAAAATGAAATACAGGGCTTAAGAACACTGACAAAATAATATCCTGCCAGAACCAACAACTCATAATTTATTGCAGTGACAAAGTAAAATTGTGATCCATCCTTTAGAATTGCTGTGGATGTGAACATACTATTTAATGTATACTGCGGCTACACTGCAGTTGCTCTTTTAAGTCAACTTTGTTTCGTAAGTCAAGTAAAAGCCCTGAGCAATCCCAGCATCTGTGCAAAAGGAATGTTCTGTGATCCTAAAGCCAGTGAAGAGGGTTGATGTGGTCGGTATACTGCAATTCCGCCTCGCCAAATGCAGAGTGAGGTTTGGAGGGACGCAGGTTTGGTAGCAACCTTTCCACACGGTGTCTGTAAAGACTAATTTGCTCTGAAATGAAAGAGTGGGGCCATGAGGAAATGATATATAGATGTGAGGTAGGAAAAAAAATGTGTCTTTGCAGTTTTATCTGGATCCTGCTCAAATAGTGGACGACACAAAACAACGTCTGATGGCATCCTGTTCACTCTGACCTCAAATCCTGTAGGATTTCTATATTAGAACTGAGCCTGTTCTTCACTTTCAAACGGCTATTTTAGGCTTAAGACCTAGTGTAGGATGTAGGTTGGATGTACAGGGTCTGAGTTGGGGTTAGGCATGTACCGTATTTTTCGGACCATAAGCCGCTACTTTTTTCCGACGTTTTGAACCATGCGGCTTTTACAGAGATGCGGCTTTTCTATGAATTTTTCTGCAGCCCTCAGATGGGCGCTGTAGATGGAAGTCAGTGCAAACAAAAAAGCGCCAGTTTTTATTCTTAGCGCATGCAACCCAAGACGCACAACAGCAAACATCAGCACTTTTACTGCCGTGTTACAGGCACCATTCAGGTTCAGGTGTATGAATAAACACTTATGGTACAAAATCTTTTGTTGAGCGCAGCAACTCCTGCGTAATTCGTGAAGAATAAGAGACGTCTTCTCCTTTGGCTATGGAACAAGCCGTTTAATTATAACAAGGACGTTTTTGTCGGCTCTGTACATTCAGCCACACATACACGTAAACGCACTTTTTACCGTAATGCCGGTAAAACAGCGCACAGAACATCCTCATGCCTACTGTGAACAATGAGTAGGAGCGCATACAACAGATATTATTTCTCAGCCTGGATATTGGCGGCTTATAGTCCGATGCGGTTTATATGTGACAAAATATATATTTCTGTTAAATTTTAGCGGGGGCGGCTTAAATTTAGGTGCGCTCTATAGTCCAGAATTTACGGTAATTGATAAGATTACAGTTAGGGGACGGAGCTCGGGAATGGACAAAAGGCTTTCCAAATGTGTGTGTGGTGGGGTTGGGGAATTTTGAAATGCAGAATATCAGATTTTAAATTTGGTGTAACATCAGAGCAGCTGAGTTCTGATTCTCACTGACCCATTTTGACATTTTGCAAAATCTTGTGTGTCCATTTGGTGGTGAGAACTAAAGAGCTAATTGCTGCCGCCTTATTAGTGAAGCTCACAAATCTACATTTAGTGAAGTGGCTAAGGGAGGTGGAGTGGCGTGGTTAGAGCTAATCATTGAAGAGCGGAGAGCTGACCTTTTCCTGGTAGTATTCAGTTTTTGCCTTGGCGAAAAACATTTTCGAAAAAGATGCAGGCAGACTCTGATGTTTAGCCAGAGCAAATGGGGCATTGGTGCTGTGCCACTTCCTCTCTGAGGCTCTGAGTGCGGCGTGCTTTGTACGAATCAGGTAATTGAGCCAAGAATTAGCAGGGCAGGGACGTGCAGGTCTTGAAGGCAGGGGGCAGAGTCCAGGGAAGAAAACTGCTCAGGACTGAGAGACTTGAGGTTATGGAGGAAAGTGGTCTGTGAGTATGGGACGGTCTATAAAGACGGTAAACTAAATGAAGAAATGATGAGGTGCAGTTTTTGGTGAGAATGAGATCTTTGCAGGCGTTTGCAGCTATGTGGGCCCGGGGAGTGGGGACCAGTTTCAGGTCATACGTAGTCAGAAGTAAAAGTCTAGGCAGACACCGTCTTCAGGGTTCTGGGACATCATTGAAGTTACCCAGCTGACCCGGTGGCCAATAGATCACTTTCATATGATAACTGGTGATGATTGTGAGATATTTGTTGGGGTGTTGTAAGAGAGGTCCAGCCCTACCCCCTTCATGATGGGTGAAGAGTGTGACAGAAGGTACAAATGGAAGAGATTGCAGTTAAAATGCTGTAGACTTTGGGGTGATCAAGGTTTCTGCAGGTGAAAAGCCGAGTGTGTGCAAACTGGGTCAAAGTCAGACTTGTTAACTGTGGCTTGGCAGTGATAAAGGTAAAGGTGAGAGTCCCCTGGGTGAGGGTGTGCAGGTGGTGCAGGTGGTGCAGGTGGTACAGGTGTCATCGTCACAAGGATCTGCTGTGAACTTATTGTAATTACGCTGCTGTTTGGGGGAAGAATAGAGTCAAAAGAGAAAGAAATGAGAAGCATAAGGAAGCACAGCTAAAAGATAAAAAGAACAAGTTGTTCTACAACGTCTTTTCTGACTGGATTCATGCAGGCACTGTAGACATGCAGGTCTTCACACACCGGAGGCTGACACATCTGCTGACGCCGCACCCAACCAGGGGACCCGTTCACTGGCTGTAGGTGACACCACCCACTTATTTACAGCAAACTAATTTACACGTTTTTGTCATGTTGAGCATGTAAATCCTCTGGATTGCTGAGCAAAAACGGACAAAATCATATATCAGCTTCACCAGAAGAGCTAAACTTTCAAGCAGCTGTTAAAAAAATCTGACTATGTAAATCAGCAGACCCCCCAAAAAAGTTAAGCAATTATCAGCAGCTTTTAATTGAGATTTAAATGATTTTACTTAGTAAAGCAGGTGACATATTAAGTTAAAGCTCCTCCACATTCGCTGAGGTGTTTTCAAATGTCCCTGCCCGTTACAGGGTGACTGTGGTCGTCCACCAATCCTACAGTTGCTGGTTTTATCCCTGGCAAAGTGACACTGAACCCTGCTTAGTAGCTCCCCCATCGGTGTATGAATGAGTCTGTGTGAATGGGTAGATAACAAGCAGAGTAAAGCAACAGGTAGAAAAGCGCAATATAAGTGCAGAACATTTCCCATTTATTAGCCTGGACACATAACAGTATGACAAAGTGGGGCCCCCCATTCCTTCCGTCTACTACTTCTCTTTGGGCTTTTCCCATCAGGGGTCGCCACAGCGAATCATCCTTTTCCACCTCACTCTATCCTGGGCATCTTCCTCTCTGACACCAGCTAACCTCATGTCCTCTGTTAGAACGTCCATATATCTCCTCCTTGGTCGTCCTCTCGCCCTCTTGCCTGGCAGCTCCATCTTCAACATCCTTCTACCAATATATTCACTATCCCTCCTCTGCACATGTCCAAACCATCTCAGTCTGGCCTCTCTGACTTTGTTGCTAACACAGGCAACGTGCACTGTCCCTCTGATGAACTCGTTCTTAATTCTGTCCAACCTTGTCACTCCTAAGGAGAACCTCAACATCTTCATCTCTGCTGCTTCCATCTCTGCCTCTTGTCTCTTTCTCACTGCTACTGTCTCTAACCCATAGAGCAGAGCTGGTCTCACCACTGTCCTGTTCACCTTTCCTTTGAGTCTTGCTGACACTCTTCTGTCACACGATGCCCCCCATTCCTTCCAGAAATAACACATATAAAGCCATCGAGTCATTTGTAGACCTTTTATGGCCTCTCCTTGGTTGTTTTGGCTCTTTTGAGTCCATTTCATGTCATTTTGGTAATTTTCCTTGTAATTCTTTACACATCATGTGTATTTCTCAGGTCAAAGGTCAGATGGTGTCTGTAGACTGTTTTAGTAATCCATCCATGTTAGGATAGAATAATGAGAGGCCACCAAATTTGATGAAGCAATAAGATTAGAAAATGACGTCTTCTCCCTTTTATAAAGCTATAAAGTAGCTGTTTGTTAAATCATCACTATCGAAATGTGCTATTGCCAAACTTTTGCTTTGTCTTCATCTTTTACATCTTCTCTCTCTACAGAGTCACTGAACAAATACAGGCCTCATAGACTAGACATGTTTTGCCTTTGCAGTGATGGTACTCATTTCTAGCCCGTGGGCCACTTGTTGCCCCCATTATGCTGACAGAGCTGTGAGACATTATAAACATATTTTGGGCATCATGCCAAGATAATAATCTTGTGGGATGACAGCAGCGATTTTTACAGCCAAGTACATACGCCACAAATGCTGTTCACTGACTGCAGGAATGCATTATTGGAAATACTGGTCTCTGCCCTGATCTAAAAGCTGACTGGTTTGGGTCTGTGGATTCTGACCCCACTGATCAACTATCTCTAACCTACCCACCGCTGATTACCTGGGTCATGTGTGTTTAGTCAATCAGAAGATAGAAACATCTAAATGTTCATGGAAAATCCCTAATAGCTAAACTATGATGAAACCATAAACACACCTCACTTAGACGTGTTACAGGCTTCCTCTCATTGGCCCATATGATAACACCGATATAATAACAATTATTAGAGACTGAGTAAATAGAACCGTCTGATAACAGTTCATTGAATGTGGCTCAGACCTAACAGGATGTGGGTGCTTGTTTGATTTCCTGTATAGGTACTAGGACTGTTGTAAACTCTGCATCTCAGCAGGTTTTTGTCATTGTCTCTACTACAACTCCTTTAAGGAAAAATGTATTTTGTCTCAAAAAGACCTATGATGTCTTAATTAGGTAGTGTTGTAGATCAATCCCTTATGAAGGAAAAAGCCACTTCCCCCTTATTTACCCACTACTGTAACATTAGTTCACATCCTTTGTTGTTAGGTTTAATCAGATTTATTTGGTTTTATTTGTACATTGCAGTATTTCATATTCCTAATTGTTCCGGGCTGAAAAAATGTCACATATGAGCAAACCTTGTTATGAGATTCTATAATAACATGTCAGAGAGAAGGAGGACTACGTAAAAGAAAGGTCGTGGTAGCTGTGCTCTCTGCAGCTACCCGATCCTCCCCTGTCTTTAAAGCTTCTGCCAGCACGCTGCTGCCCCGTCTGCCATGTTTTCCCGTCCCAACATAGCGCTCACGTTGTTATTTTTTCGGGCCCGGCTTTGTGGTCAGTGGAACCGTGTTTGCCCTGCGAAATGCTCCACAGAGAAAACACAGCACCATATGTTACATGGCACAACATGAATACTTTCAAAATGATTTTACAGACAGAAGAACATTGGAGAGCAAAAGACAAATGTGGGATTTCACAAGGCAGTCAAATCTCATTCCAAAGCCATATATCATCCTGTTTGTGCCAACTTAATATTACATCAGTCTATTTATTGCACTTTCTATGGACTCTTGGACAGAGTCTTTTAGTTCTTACTAGTTTCAGTTTATGTTTTATAAGATCTGTATGTATTGGCATTTTAGACACCAAGACTGGCATATAGCATTACATTTGACAGGAAAACACGAAGGTACTAGAATACAACACAGACACTTTTAAATATTTCACGTTTGTTCATCTATAACATGTAAGTTCCCCTGCTATTTTCAAACTATGAGTTCTGAGTGAACTCTCAGTAGTCCAATTATTAATTTCAAATTTCAAACAAACTGCTATGCCAGTGAACTTAATGTCAAATTTAAACACATGTTCACTGAATAAAAATGTTTTAAAATTAAATGTATTTTAGCCACTTAAATATATAAAGTAAAGCAAAAACATGTTTCTAAAATTCAGTAATCAGTAAGTCGAGGATCAGGTGTTTAAATACCTCTAACAAATGTTACGCTGGAGATAAGCAGAGTTCCCAACATGGTTTAGTTGCAGATACGTACAACCAAAAAAAAAGGACAGTGCTTATAATCAGGTGGCAGGTCAAAGCTTTTTGAACCACTGAATCTGTATTTAGTCAATAAAAATGGCGACACCTGCTGGACAGAGACTTGGATTTGTGCAGAGACCAGACTGAAACAGTGAGAGTACGTGTGCTGTGTATGCTGCTGTGCTCACCTTTATTCAAATACAAGAGCAGAATGAGGAGAAGCCAGAACAAGAACTCTGCCGAATCAGACTTTGCATGGACAAAGCATCGTATTTTAATGCCTAATGTCTTACAATGAACCAAAACATACATGAAATGATTCTGAATATCAATGCATTGCTCCTTCACATATAATGAAAAAGCCCGGCAGAATGGCAAAATTAAAAAAAAACAACGACTAAACTACAGTGTGTGTTAGCACGCTGACACATTTCTGTTGCTTTGGTTCCAGGTTGGACTGGACAGACGCGGACAGCTGTCCTGCAGAGCCATGTTGCTTTGGCCAGTATGGAGTGCAATGCTGCTACTGACCCCGCTGGAGGCTGCAGAGGACGACGATGTCAGGGCAGGTACGAGCGACAAACCTGTGAAAGCAGAAGCATCACATTCCACACCTGCAAAGCTCTTTTTTCGTAGTATTCAGGTAGTTGGCAGTCAAACATTTTCATAAACAATAGCATGAGGTATGTTGGTATATAACTTGGATTTTTTTACATTTTTGAAGACTGTTCTTTTTGACCCCTCTGTGTGTATGTGCATGTATTCGTGTACAGGCTGCAGCACTTCTGTAAATGACCTGGTGTATATCGTTGACGGCTCATGGAGCGTTGGGATCACGGACTTTGACACGGCCAAGCAGTGGCTTGTCAACATCACCAGCCAGTTTGACATCAGTTCCCACTACACACAGGTACTATACAGCATATTTTGCAATGTCCTGACTACTCATTTGGGCATAAATATAAAACCAGGGCAGGTTTTTTATTTTAAAAAATTGAAACAGAGATTATCTGCATTGTAGCTCACATTCATGTGGCATTTTCCCTTTAAACTTGTAACAGAATTTTCTGCACCAAAGCAGATTCTGCAGGTTTTCATTTCAGTAGAGTTATGTTAGGAACCCACTGATAAATCAGGTGCTAGTTGCTACATCAATCCCCAAATTTAAAGTCGTCAAATCATTCGATTTTTACATTTTTTCCTATTGCATCTGCTTTAGGTGGCTGTTATCCAGTATAGTGACACACCTCGTCTGGAGATTCCTTTGGGGAAACATCAGGGTGGAGCGGAGCTCATCCAGGCCATACAGAGAATCACCTATCTGGGTGGAAACACACAGGCAGGACAGAACTCTTTCTTCTTTTTACAACTCTGTCAGTCCGTCTCCATGCAGTTGCCATTGGAGTGACTTTGCTGAACACACACCAGGCCTTATTCTAAGGGTTAAACGTGAGCATACGTTGATCAAATCTGGCTACCACACTCACAATCTTGAATCTTATTAAAAGGATCATTTCAGTCATTGTCTAAATTTATTGTATTGTACATAACAACCATGCAGAAGTTAAAACCAACACTGAATCTCGTGTTCTTCCATCTTCTCGTGTTTGGTGTCAGTCGAATTGGGGTTTAGCTTGTAACTCCGCCGGATAAACCTTTGTTGCCGTCCAAAAACTGTTAAAAACACAGCCAGATCCTGGTATTTCTAACAAACGTTGCCCCACATGCTCCAAATCAGCACTTTCTTGTACCAGTATGTGCAAGATTCAAGTTGGAATTCAGAAGAGAGCAGTTGGTGTGGACAATACACATGAGGATGTTGGAGTTTGGAATCATGTCACCCAGTGAAGCTATGTGTCAGCTGATTTTTTTAAATAATTCTTTGACAAAAACAGAGATCTATGGCACAGATGAATGAGTTAATCCAGGCAAGTAAGCAAATGTAAGTAGAAGAGACACAAAGCATCTGTTTGTGATTGATTTAGAAAATGCCAAAAATATTTTTTAAGAGTCAGGATACACAAAACAGCATCTCTGCACAATAAATACATAAATGCATTTAAAAAAACATTTTTTATTCAATTAAGTAGCGAAGCCCCTAAAAGACGATAACAGAGCCTTCCTGAGGTTCACTGATGATGAGGTTTGAGGGTATGAAACCAAACAGTTCTGACTTCTGTCTGGCAGACGCACGTGAATTTTATCTGGCTCTATCACTGACACACCGAGTGGTTCTGAAAGCTCAACTTTAGTTCGAGACTGATTATAGGTTTATTAATGCATAGTTTGGCAGTGTTCATGGCTGGGACATTGGTGAGTGTTTACATGATGGCGGCTGCACCAGTGACTTGTACTAAAGGATCAAGGCACCTGCTCAGAAAAAGATGGTGGAAAAATAAAACAGTTTTTCTGCTAAAATGTTCAAGAAAACGTTTCATGAACAGCTTCCCTGCTTCCAGTTCTTCACATGAAAACCCCAAACTAATAAATGCAGCAGGCTGAGGCTGGTTTTGGACATGCACACTACACTTAGACCAACATTTACTCACCACAGGTGCATCCGCAGCAACACGACCACACAGCAACACCACAGGCTCAGAACGGTCAATCAGCATCCGAGCAAGTACATGTGGTCGATTCTGTGAACCACGTCTTCTTGGATAAACACATGTCCACTTTGAATCCTGCATTTTGGCAAACAAATTGTCCGCTGTATCTGGTTTTTATATGCTACCATGATACTAATTCCAGCCAAAACAGCTTCTTTAAATGTATTCATATAATTTCATTTGCACTCTGTGATGCGGATGATGATGTAACTTCTCCCTGGCCATCACCATTTTCTTTTGCAGACTGGAAGGGCCATCAGGTTCGCTGTGGATCACGTCTTTGCCTCGACCCGGCGGGAAAGTCAAGTCAAGAACCGAATTGCTGTCGTAGTAACTGATGGCAAATCCCAGGATGATGTGGTAATGTCACACATTATTTTTTCTACTAAAAAATATGTGTAGCTGAAAATCTATGTTGTCTCTTGCTGCCATGTTGTAATTTTTGTCTTTTGTCAGACGCTTTGCTTTAAAGAGGCTCTTTTTTTAGCAAGTGAAGGATCCTTTTGACCTCATGACCTCCTTTTCTTTAGGTGGATGCGAGTATGGAGGCACGCGCTCAGGGAATTACAGTATTTGCAGTTGGAGTTGGCAGCGAGATCACCACCTCAGAGCTCATAACCATTGCTAACAAACCATCATCCGCCTATGTCCTATATGCTGAGGACTACACAACCATCGACCGTATCCGAGACTCCATGGAGCAGAAGCTTTGCGAAGGTCGGAATTTTGAGCATTTCTTGCTTGTCAGATGTTTCCTCAGTTTTCCACCCACTGTCTGATAACTGCGAAGGTGAGCACACTCAGTACAGCGGCACCTTCGGCCCCTCGACGGCTGCAGTTGGGCCTGCAGCTGATTCTGTCCTAACTAAGACACATTTAACTGGACAGACGCATTATTATTTACTGAATCAGGCCTTCAAGTAAAGCTGTTGATTTTGAAATAAAAATTTTGCATTAATAAAAAAAACAAATTATTCAAAAAAGCGATGGCAGTTCATACGACTGTCCTGCTTGTCTCACCCCACTTTTCTCATCAGCCAAAGACAGATTCTGTAGTTGTGTGCTACTTATTTTCCAACAGCATAGACATTTTACAAAAATAAGAAAAAAAAAATTACCTGATGAACGTCAAGGCGTGAAATTAATTGTTTTTCTGCGTCTTTTTGCACCAGTCCCTCAGGAAGGGACAGATGTCCCCCAGGCTGCAGTTTCTTCTTCTTTTTATCTTTGGTAACTGACCAGCAGCGAAAAACAACCAGACAAAGTTCGAGTTAACAAGTAAACGGTGAAAGAAGCCGCGTGCAGCAACTTACTGGCAATCAGCTAAATGCTAAAGCAAGTTAAGAAAAGACAGAAACATTAGGCCAATGCTAAATCATAATTGGGTTTCAACATAACTGACTTCAGTTCAGATTATGTTGTCTCGTCACTCACACCGTGGAGTTTTTTATCATGGCCAACCTCTTTTTCCATTCCTCCTCCAAATGACATCATCTAAACTCTTAATGATGCAGAACTCCTCTGGTTGATGTCATCTGAAGTTTTTTTTTTGTTAATTATTAATTATGTTATCATGAGAGTGGAAAAAATTTAATAAAACACCACCAAAATACAAAGTTGACCGCGGGACTGAGCTGGTCCTTTTAGCTGTCTGAATAATTTTTCCTTTTCTTTCCAGAGTCTGTTTGTCCAACGCGAATCCCAGTGGCTTCACGTGATGAGAAGGGCTTTGAGCTGATGGTGGGCATGAAGATTCAGAGAAAGGCCAAGAAGATGCCCGGATCTCTGGTTTCTGAGACAGCCTACTCCCTTTCCAGCTCCACAGACATTACGGAGAATACCAGGTCTTAAAGGGTGCGGTGACGTTCTTATTCGTACTCCCCAAAAACCAAAGCCGCTTATTGCTGTTGTTGTCCTTTGCTGTTGTACCAGGGACATTTTCCCAGAAGGCCTCCCTCCATCCTATGTGTTTGTAGCCACCCTGCGCCTAAAGGGGTCTTCAAGCAAGCTGACGTTTGACCTTTGGAGGGTCCTCTCGAAGGATAAGGAGATCCAGGCTGCAGTGACACTAAATGGGAAAGACAAAACAGTCACGTTCACCACTACGAGTATAAGAGAAAAAGAACAACGCGTCGTCTTTAAATTTGGCTTTCAGGTTGGTATTAGGATACGGTTACATCCTCCTTCTCTTTTGGCCGGGCTTTAATATTTAATCAACAATTGAAAATTGCTGTCTTTCCAGTATGATATGTCTCTTAGTTGATCAGTATATAGACAGCATTTCAATAAATACAAATACGCTTTTGTCTCTCAAATCACAGTTGAATGGATTTATGTAACTGCTTTGATATCAAGGTATCATGAAAAGATGAAATAAAATTTTCTTAAACTCATGTATCATAGCATGAAATCACACTGAAAACAGGGGCTCTGGGTCACAGTGACAAGTTAATCCGTTTTAACCAGTAACGGCCCCCTACTTAGTCAGCTGATCACACTTGATTTTTATGTAAAAAACACATACACAGCATAGACAAATATCACCACAGTTTCTGCTGGTTAATATAAAGAATACGGTGAAAAAATACAGCGCAGCGTTAAGATTTACCGTAAATTCTGGACTATAGAGCGCACCTAAATTTAAGCCGCACCCGCTAAAGTTTAAAAGAAATATATATTTTGTCACATATAAACCGCATCGGACTATAAGCCGCCAATATCCAGGCTGAGAAATAATATTTACATAGAAAGATTTTGTACCATAAGTGTTTATTCATACTCCTGAACCTGAATGGTGCCTGTAACACGGCAGTAAAAGTGCTGATCACACAAAACAGAAAAGTCATGGTTTTATTAATCTTCCTCCTGTGCACTAAAACCAAGTTGCTTTATTTTTCTTCCTCCTGCGAACTGAAACCACTGAACACCAAACCACTGTCACTTTTTCTTCCTGCGCACTATTAAAGTCGCTTCATTCTCCCGTGCACTGAAACCACAAATCGCTATTCATCTTCCTCCTGAGCATTGAAACCACTGTCACACTCGATTTCCTTCACGGATAGCCAGATCGATGGCTTCAAATTAAAAGCTGCATCAGAGGAATTTCTTCGCGTGTTTTCCATTATGAGGGGGTGAGGGTGTAAAAATATTACCGTATTTTGCTGTTGTGCGTCTTGGGTTGCATGCGCTAAGAATAAAAACTGGCACTTTTTTGTTTGCACTGACTTCCATCTACAGCCCCCATCTGAGGGCTGCAGAAAAATTCATAGAAAAGCCGCATCTCTGTAAAAGCCGCATGGTTCAAAACGTCGGAAAAAAGTAGCGGCTTATAGTCCGGAAAATACGGTATTCTTCTTTGCAGCCAATGAAAGAACATATTGTGTTGCGTGAACCTGACTGTGAGGACTAGCAGAGGGCCGAGCTAGCAGTTATTCAAAAATCATCTCTCATTCAGCTCATTACACAGCAAAACCTGTGTAGATGAAATGTGACGGAAGCAAGAAGGAGGCTCAAAGGAAAAGTTTCCTGCTGTGTTTCCCCTGTGGAAAGCAGCGAGTTGATGTGTAAGTCTTGGAGCGCGTGTCTCTGTTTCCATGGTGGCACGAGGCAATGATACATCCTGTTGAGAACGCCAGGTTGTTTTTTCCGAGGCGCCCCCACCCTTCATCCTCACATACACCTACAGTGTATGAGAAGAGGGTTATAATTATGTTCAGTTTGTGTTTGCTCATGCTTGATTTGATCCAGTTTGATGTGGCACACGGTGGAAGTCTGTGGCTTCTCGCTGGGAAATGATGATGCCAGTGAAACAATAAGCTGCTCTGTTGCTCTGTGTGGGCGTCGGGTTTGAGCCTGTAAGAAAAAGATTGTTATGGAAAAAGGAAGGCGTTGCTGGTTGTAATACCTTCCTGGTCATTTCTATTTGCAGAGCCCTGGACAAAATTAGATGAAGCACATGCACACATGAGACTGCCAAGAGAAACAGAAGGCAGAGTGAAAGGATTTGACAAGTTAATAATTGTTTTGACGTCCAACTTTGCTCATGAATGGAGGCTTGAACAAACGTTTCACTTTCATAAATTAGCAAACTGTCATGTTGCTAATTTATAATTGAGAAACCTAAAAATATATGTCTGAAACATATGTTTGTTCCATATTTTAGGCTCTGTATGATGGAAAATGGCATCAGCTCAAACTCCTAGTGAGATCACTACAGGTCACCAGTTTCCTCGACGACCAACTGATCCAAGAAGTCCCGTTGAAACCGGTGGAGCCCATTTACATCAACGGGGAGACGCAGGTGGCTAAGATAGGAGGTTCAGAAACGACTGTTCCAGTGAGTACCTTCAAAAGATCACTCACATTTTTGTCCCCAGACACCGTACACGGAATCTTTATTACTCATGTTTGGTTGGTTGTCAGCCTGCAATCAAACTCTTTGTTTATATTTGGTTATTTCTTTGCATGATAAACTTTTAATTTGTGAATGATTTGTGAATGCAGCAACAAACTGTGTCCAGTGACAGTTTTCAGAGCTGTTCCTGAGCCCACGCTGACAGCCTGAATATCATGGACGGCCAAGTCGCTTGTATACTGAGATTTGTCCTGAATGTCTGAATCTTTTAATATCATAGTGAACTGTACATGACAAGAGTCTAATAAATAAATAATTGTTATTTCTATTTAGTAGAAATATGCTGCAACTAAATGAGCAATTATTAAATTCTGTTGAAACAGGTTGAGCTTCAGAAGTTGCGTCTGTACTGTGATCCTCATCAGAGTGAGAGGGAAACAGCCTGTGAAATATATTCTGTGGTAAGACGTATAACTGCTCTAATCTCTACAACAACGGTCACACTTACTGTAGTTACATGTCACTAAACTGGGGAGTGTATGAGACCACAATGATATTAATCATTATTTGTCTTCTGTCTCTCTATTGGTGTACAGGATGATGAAAGGGTAAGTGCAGTTTCTCTCCTGCTTTTCACCTTTTTCATCTGATTTTTCTTGAGAGTTTTAAAGCAAGACACTGAGAAAAAGGTGAAGTAAATGATAATTCAAATAACAAGATATTATGTAGTGGACATCCTCAACAGAGAATAAAGTTTGGTAGTTTGCCTCAAAGTCTCCTGACTAAACTAACTGGTTGAGATCACATAAAGGTTTTACATTTTCCCCACGTAGTGAAGAAAGCTCCGAATCTTCTGCAGTGCAGATATGAGTTTCTTTGTGTGTTTCCAGTGTCCTTTGAATCGAACACCCACAGCAGAGGAAGAAGAGTGCAACTGTGTCGTCGGGCCGCCAGGGCAGCGCGGCCCACCAGGACACACGGTAACACACACACACACACACACACACACACACACATGTTGTGTTATCAATCACACAACATTCTTAGCTTTGATAATCAAAAACATGTTTTTTAGTTTCAATATTTTGCACTTTCTGCACCCACCTAAATCACCTCCATCTTGCTCTGAGGCTATAATACAGAACAAAATATTGCCATCCAAACAGCCATGTGCCCGTGTAGGTGCAGAAGTTTGTTGTTCAGATTTGATTTAATTGTATATTGTAATGAAGCGCTGTGATTCTGCAGGGTTTACAAGGGGAGAGGGGGCAGGAAGGACCACCAGGACCTGATGGTAAGCCTGTAAGTCTGATCAGTTTCTTCCTTTGTAGCTTTTTTACATGCTTATACTGTTGGGATGAGGAGACTCACCGTTTGTCCTTGACGGAGTCAGTGCTGTTTTTATCCCCAGGGTAAAGATGGGAAACCTGGGGAGTCCGGCCCACCTGGATTACCAGGAATTAAGGTAAAGAAGCTGTGGATGCTTTAAACAGTCACCGTCCAGGTTCATGTCAACTCAAGTCTTACTGCTAAAAATTCATCCTCAAAAATTCAATTCTAAAGTGATTTTAAAGTGACTTTATACAAGTAAAAAATGTATTTGAAAAATGGGCGCCCTAGGGAAAGCCAGAGGTACAATAGATCCCCATATGATAACACATAACACATTGTCTGATTCTATTTAGCTTTTTGTTATCAAAAATTCAAATTATTACACTTTCATTTAAAACTATGAAACCTTTGTATCACGTATTATTCCCCCCTGTGCTTCCTCAGGGGCTGTAGATGATATTTAGCTTCATTTCAAAACTTTTACAGGGCACATAGGGTAAGTGTCTTCAAAATCAAATTTGGTCTGTAGATGATATTTGGAAAGCAATATGGATTTAACATTTAAAAACAAAAACATTTCAAAACAACTTTGTCCTGCCTCGGCAGTTCAATAATTGTAGTAAAGAGATGCTGAAGGCTTCTTCATTCAGTTAGGCTGTAAGTGTCTTCAAAATCAAATTTGGTCTTTAGAAAAGAGATTTGGTGTTTTCTGACTTGTCTTCCTTTGGTTGGTCAGGGAGAAGATGGCCCTCCAGGCCTGAAAGGTGAGCCTGGTCCACAAGGCAAAAAGGTAAAAAAAAAAAAAAAAGGCTTTATTGGTGGTGTGGCTTTTCTTACTTCCTGAAATCACTGACAGCTCTTCTGTTGTTACTCAGGGAGACAGAGGAGAGCCAGGGTCAATGGGAGAAGCAGGACCTCCTGGACCCGAGGTGAGACCTCCTTAGTTCATGCCATTATCAAGGCATCCATACAAGTTCCATATGTTTAAGAGCACAGGATTAAATAAACATTTGTTTACTTTTGAAATGGAATCACATGCAATAGTAAACATCCCCTGAAGCTCTTTCTGCACAGTCATTTAATTACTGGCTTGACCAATTGGCTATAAATGATCTGAGAAAATAAAAAAAAAAACAAACAGAAAATAATTGTCAATTATGATCTGTGTGAAATATTATATCCACACATTGATGAAAATTGTGACAGTGCAGAGGGGTTCTCTTCTGTTCCCCAAATTTTACTATAAACATAAAAACATTCTTGACTTTTCATACAGGGTTTTCCTGGGGAGAAAGGTGAAGCGGGACCACCAGGAGAGCCTGGACCAGTGGTAAGATCCAGTTCTATTTACCAGTCACATCTCCAACAGACATAAAACCTGGTTAACTGACGTTCTCCAATAATACAGTACAGCGTCTTATGTGAGACAGATAAAACCGTAATGCTGGATTTGGTTCTCAGTGTGTGTTTTTGTCCAACCAGGGAGAGCCAGGACTCACAGGCCCCAGTGGACAGGTGGGATCCCCAGGACCAAAGGTCAGTGTCGTTTTTAGATACTACAAAATTAGATGGGAAACATGTTCATACATACTGTACCTGTGTGTCTGTGAATGGGTGTATGTGAAGCACCTTTGTAAAGAATTTATCAAAGCTCCATACAATCAGACCATTTACTATTTACAGACATAGCACAGAATTGCACAATTACCAGGATCCTGAGTTTGCCTTCAGGGAGTCGCTCCACTTCAGGTACAAGGGCAGCAGTCATGATGTATTAAGTAAAGCCTGACATGCTGTTAGTGTTCCAGTTCACACCAGGAAAAAAGACCCTACCCATCAGCCGAGTTTTACGATAAAGGAATGTTTTCACCGAGCTAAGTTTGTCACAGCGAAAAGGGAGAAAAGCCTTTTCCGAACATGTGCCACAAAGTCAGAGAAACGTGTTGTTCAAGTTGTGCCTCGACATAAATAAGAAAACCTTGTAATCTGAATGTGACTCACGGATTGTGTGTGCATGTCAGGAGGGTTTGAGGATGCTGCAATGACACTTTGTAGTGCTATACTACAGTTGCAATTGTTGTTCAAGAAGGAAAAGAGTGTGGACGTGTCTTTGACCTAGGCTGTCTTGAGGAAATGTTAATATTTTCTATACATACCACATACTATAATTAATCTGCTTCACTTCCTGTCTGAGCACATATGGTAACGCTTGAGATTACAGCCTGCAACTTACAACGTTAGTACAGCGCAATGATGGGAACTTAAAAGTAACAACAGTGCACCGCCGTAGCACAGCCGGATACACATTTGTTTGTTTATTGATAACAATAACCAAACTTTGGGGAGTTATTGGGTAACAGGATGAAAATAAGACAAATACTTTCAGTGAAAGTAAAATCAGTCTTTTCCCATGTTTGGCATCAAAGCATGTGGAAGTGCATCAGCCATCAGAGTTGAGTCACCCAGTATTTCCAACAACACTCCACCTCTGTCAGTCTTAGGAATTAATACCATAAGATACATCTGCATACTATGGGATGCCCCCCCCCCCCACCCCTAAATGAAAGAGCACTTGCACATCTGCTGGCATGTGAGCACGCCCACCCACTACAAGTGTGTGATGCTATTTTGAGTCCTCTCTGAACTCCTTTGCGTCGACCAGTTTGACTCACAGCCGCACTACTTAGTAATTTAGACCAGTTCTGTTATCATAATAAACTACTTTCCCCAGGAATCTGCAAGTGTTTTGCCCCAACTGGGGGTGGGGGGTGAAGGGGGGACCACAGGGAGCTAAAACTGCCACACTTGGTGCCCATGTGCGGTAAATGGGCCTTGCAAAGACAGTCAGCAACCAACTGCTAAACGTAACCAAGTGTTTTCTAAAGAGGTTTCCCTGTCCCACGAAGCCTTCGAAGAATTGTTTTTACTATTTTTCATTTATTTAATGTTTGGGAAATACACCTTTGTTCCATCTGGTGAAGAGTCAGCAGCCAGTTAGCCTCGCTTAGCAATAAGACTGGAGAAAGGAGGGGGCAGGTGGTCTGGCTCTGTCCAGAGGTAACACAACTAACATTGATATCAATTATCTCATGTCATTTACCACCAGAAAGTAAATAAGCATATCTACTTTCCTTTAAAATATTTAAAGAAAAGAATTTTATTTCATTAATAAACAAATTGACAGTCGATTATGGGCGTACACTGATCAGCCACAACTTTAAAACCACCTTCTAACATCCGCTCTACCTTTATTACCAGTGGTTGAACTTCACTTTTTAACAAATGAACATGTAATGTTGAGTATTGTTTCAAATACTCAAATTCCTTTGGCCTGTATGTGAATACACACCACCAGTCAAAAGTTTGGACAAACCTTTTCATTATTGTTTTTCTTTATTTTCATGACCATTTACATTGTAGATTCTCACTGAAGGCATCAAAACCACGAATCACCACATATGGAATTATGCAGTGAAGAAAAACGTGTCAATTAACCCAAAACATTTTTTATATGTTAGATTCTTCAAAACAGCCGCCCTTTGCTTTGATTGCTGCTTTGCACGTTCTCCCGACAAGCTTTGTTAGGTGGTCACCTGAAATGGTTTTGACTTCACAGCTGGGCCTCGTCAGGGTTCATTTGTAGAGTTTCTTGCCTTAATGGGGTTGGGAAAATAAAGGAAAACCATTAGAGAGACAAGGTTTGTCCAAACTTTTGACTGATGCCGCATATTAGGCCAGAACCCCAAAAAAGACTTGATGTGTCCACACGGATCAGCATTAACTGCCCTTTATCCTGCCACTCAGCACGGGGCTAAATAAAAATGTGTAGAAGCCTGGCAAACTAGCAGAGGGTTAACTTTTCACAGATTTCTCTACCAAACCAGTCCTGACTAGACCTGAATTGCTTCACAGACTAACAACCAGAAAGAATTTCTTCCTGTAACAATGTCAGGGATCACTGAACAACCTAATGATTAATGGGAAACAGTCTGTAGAGAAGTGGCACAGTATGTGTTGTAAGGATTAAGTGCTTGTTGACTGTAATGTTGGGGTCAGAAGGGCAGAGTTTCCTGAGACAGAAGAGGAATTAAGTCAAGCGTTGTAGTTGGTTTGTGTATCAAAGTGAAATCAAATGTTTGACGCTTCTTAGTCGCTGTCGGTGGGTGTGATCCTAGTCAATGTGCCATTCTTTTAATGGAACGCTGCTCGTGACTGTCCAACCCCAGAACGTCAGGTGTAACATCTGCCACAAATCCAATTTTCCTCGGTTTTTTCCCAAATTGGCCAGTTGTGAATAACTGCAGCAAACCTGCACTGCAAAGATATTTTGGCTGCAAAGTGTTTTTTTTGGTACATGTTGGTGCATGTGTTAGTTTTTGCTAATATTTGATGAAGTCTGACAAGAACATTTGCTCTGGAGCAGTCGGACTTTAAACACACCCCAGGAGAGCTGAAAGCGTCACAGGTCTAACAAGGTTTCAATTCATCTCTGGTTCTAGAAGTAAACTGAGCAAAGCTGCGTCTTTCTCAAGCGACACTGAGGAAAATCAAGAGTACTCGTTGATTTTCCTGCGTGAATAACTTTATCAGACAAGGCGATTTATCTGTGAAGATTTACTCTTCCTTTCGTCATCTTCTTCTGTTGTCTTTGTTTGTGATCGGGGTCTGAGCTCCACAACTGTGTCTTTGACTGAGCTTTGACTGTCTTTTCACCTTGTACTTTCACTAAAAAGCAGGTCCTGCTGAGTAGCTTCAGATTTCTTTCGGTTTCTGGTCATTACAGTGATTTTTACAATAATCGACCACTGAACACTGCAAGGATCAGTCAGCTCCCCAGTTCCCCAGTCAGCTGTATTTTCCTGTATTTTGTTAAGCAGTATCACCTGACAGTAGAGGAATATTCTTTTTACTGTGAAGCCTGCTGTACATGTCTGAGCATCACAGAGGACACAAAGGTCGTGTTCTCCGAACTGTTTCTGGGAAACTGGAGTTTGAATGATCTGACGAGGCCACATCCTACCGTTTCTCTAACTCTTTGAAACGACATCCTCACTATCATGTAAGATCGTACTAATTACACGTGAAATTCACCACGTGAAACTGTTATTTTCCCTGAGAGGTTTCTCGGTGTCTTTAGCTAAGTAGGATTCAGCTGAGACACTGGATTCAGACTGGACGCCTGTCTGTCAGGAAGTAAACAATGACAAAAAAAAACCCATTTCATTTGTACGGAACCAAACTGTGTGTCACCGCGTGGTCAGTGCTTGAGGAAATAGATCCCATCAACCATAAACAGTTTGTGTTCACCCATCCATGAATGCTGCATTTAACCTTAATGGGGTCTAAACTTAGATGCCCTGTGCAGGGCTTCAGGCTGCCATCATCACGGCCTTTAATCACGTCTACACACTCCCACGCACACACGGCTGTCTTTTAGCACCATACATCAACGTTCAACTTCTTTGACTTTACGTCTCACACTCAAACAAAGCAAGTTTAAAATGATCAGCCTCATGAAAGTGGTAGTTGTCTGTTATTATCAGGGATGGAGTTTTGCACACCCGACATTATGGAGTTTCAGATGCAGCTGTTTGAATTCGTCACGTCACTCGAAGATAAAGATATTACATGTTATAGTCACAGTTCTTCCCCATAATCAGTGTTCACATTAATGTAACAGTACATCTGAAAATGTATTTTATTGATGGGAATTCTTACTTAACCAAGACAAAGAAATATCTTGAAGAGGTTTACTGTTATAAAATAGTGTCCATGCATGAACAATAAAGAGCCACTCTGGGTTTAATCTTATGATTTAGTAGCAGGACCTGCTAACTTCACATGGAAGCTGAAGCTTCTTCATTCCTTCCACCTCTCAGGTCTCCAAATCTTCAGTTATTCTCCACAAACCTCCCGTCATATCTATTCTTGTGTCCCGTTTCAAAGTCACTGTCCCTTGGCTCCAGGCCATTTGGACTAACCTGGCTGAGAAACAAGAAAGCTGATCTGGCATACAGTCCAAAAAAGATGAAAGATTTTTTCAACTGTATTTGTACAGTTTTTATTTTTTAAATTTTATTCAGTATTGATTATTGAACATTTTGACTAACCCAAAATGGAGCTGCTGAATATGTCATTGGTTTCTTAAATACTAGTGATACAAACCACAGAATTTTGGGCCAATGCACCTTGAGAAGTGCAGTTTAAAATAAGGACTAGATCTTCTCTTCTCTTATCTAATGTTTCATCTTTTATACTTTTGATTCAGCCAGAGGCTTATTTATGTCAATTAAGTCTTTAAGTGCCCCACCTTTCAGTCTAACTCTGTCAGGTTTTTGTATGAAGGTGGGCCCAAGTGCAAAAATTATGAGAGAACAACGTACACACTCACTCCAAGGAGAAAGATAAAAGCTGTCACAATCACAGAAGGCTAAGATACAAGAATACCAGGAAACACAAAAATAGAGAAATCATATGCGGGATTAAACCGAGTTAATACAAGCATGTAGAATTGGGAGCCAGGCAGAAGAGGAAAGCTGAGCGGTCCCCAGGAATGGGAACAAACATGGCTGGGGGGTTTAAATGGAGTCTTAATGAGATGACAAGAAGCCGGTGAGTGAGTGAAGAAGTGGAGAAACGTAATCAGATGAAGGGAGTCACCTGTAGGCGGCTGGGAACTGTTTGAGGCACCACAGTCGCCCCCCAGTCTGTTGATTGACAGCCCAGGTCATATTAATGTTTCATCACCGCAGCTTCTACTTCTTCTTTTGCATCTCTTCCCAGACAGATGTGCCCAGAAAACCATTTTAGGGAAGTGAGAAGGAATCAAACCACTTTATTCAGATCGTTTTCCGAAAAAAGGATCAGCTCTACCCTGAGCACATGCTTCTCCCCAACAGCCGCTCTGAACAGCAATATCACAACTATACGGCGTCTACTCTTTCTTTCTTGGTCATTGCTGAGGGTTGGAACACAGACTGAGTGGAAATCCAATGTTTCAGCTTCAGTCTCTTATTACTCCTCAACACAACAATCAGGCACATTTCCGGACCATGATGATCGATAATGATGCAAAAATCTGCACGTCTGATTCTGTCACAGACACACTGAACTCCTTCACTTTAGCTTTCTCAATGTTCTGGCCTGGTCAGACACAGACTACACTGTTGTGTCTCCTTGTATTTCTCTGCCGGTTGTCTTTATCTTTTATTGGCTTTTCTTACAGCTTTTCAACTTGGACTCATGGAAATGTAGTTCAGCATAAAGACGCCACACAGTCAGTCAGAGTTTCTTTCGTTTTTAGATGTATGTGGCAGTAGCAGATTGGTGTACTTACATAAAAAGGACGTTGTCAGAGCACTTGTGTATTTCCTCTTGTTTTAGACATGCAGAGATTTATGTCATCTTGTCATTTATTGGGCTGTGGGAGGCGTCTCGGCAGTGTAATTGTGAGGCCTGCTGCTCTCGGGGTTGAGTGTGGTAAGACACTTCAAAGAAGGACAGAAGCAGCAGAGAGCTAATTCGGTTTCCTTGCTGCAAATAGTGCTGAGCTCTGCACTACAATTTACAGTGAGCTCACTGGCCACTTCATTAGGCACACCTATTCAATCTAATGCAATCAAATACAGCGGCTCTGCCGTCAATTCTACTTTTACCAGGTTATAATGTCTCCGTTTTACAGATAAAATGGTCAGAAAGGTGAAAAATCAGCCACATGTTTATTATTGAGGCCGGTGGAGTTGTGTGCTTCTAATGTTTCACCCCTCTTATTAATTAATGGTATGGCCAAAGGTTTAGTCATATAGAGACTTTGACAAATTACCCAAATAAAGACAATTTAGGCCGTGAGAAAGACAGACAGGTCTGCATACAAAGGCAAATCTCAGTGGACAAAGCATGAGCCCTCTCACGTCAGGGCATAAAGGTCACGCTGCTCAAAGTATTACGGCGTCATGGGCTCAGGAGGACGTGGGAAATCCGTTGTCTCCTGCTCCCCCGAGATGTTACGTGAAACTTTGTCATGCAAGGAGCGAGCCAGACAGCAGCTTTTTGTAGTTCCCCAACGATGAAAAAGTGTAACTACATTTGGTCATACTTTGATGAAACACATATCAGTAGGTGAATGTAAACACTGGTACGGTTTCTTTGCAAGTTTGTCCGATGAAACAAGGCTCACGCGAATTAACAAAGTTTAAAGTGTTTTATACATTTGTGAAAAATTCCCAACTTTGCTGGAAATGAGGTTCACCTTCAAACGTTAAGAATGTTCCATTCAAATGTTTCTTTTGCAATATGTTGTCAAGTTCAGATCCCCAGCCAGACGCAGCGCGTACATGTTCTCCCCGTGATGCTTTGGGTTTGAGACAGACTAGAGACCCGGGTGTACCCCATTTCTTGCCTAGTGACTCCAGATACACAGCTACAGATTCTGAATGGATGGATGCTGTTACACATGATGGGAACATGGACATAAGGCTCCAGCCATTGTGTTTTAATTGTGATGTTTCTACAGCTGAGACAGAAATCTAACATTGATGTCTAAAATGTGACATCTTTAACGTACATTTGAGGCATACCACTTTCAGAGCACAGTAAAAAAAAATCGGTGTAATTTCACAAATGAATGGCCTGCTGTACCAGAATATGTTTTACAGCTTGTTGCAAATATTCATTGCCAGAACTGTGTATTACAGCGGAACACGCTGGTTTACACACCACTTGCATTGTAACATATTTAAGTACAGGGGTGTTGTGGGTGGTTAAAACTTTATTTGCATGTTGCGGTGTGGCTTAAAATGTCTTTATTTGTTTCTGTTCGTTTTTATTTTAACAAGCTTCTGGCTCTGACCAGACGAGTGGCCACACCACAAGCCATGTCCATGTGTCAGTCGTGTACCACCACCAGAGGCTGACGCAAAACAGGCCAAACCTGACCTTTCCCTTTAAATGCAAATTCAACGAGTCAAGCAAAAATAGTATTTTTTTTTACAACAAGTGACATGAATCTAAACCAACCGTTTCCTGCTGTTCAAAATTATAGTTTAGAGACTTTAAGTTTTAAGGCCGAACAATGTTACATTTTGGTTTGATTATTTGAACTGTTGAAGTGAAACCCTCTTTCTCAGGAATAGTGTATTTGGCGTCAGTACTGACAGTCCACTTCAGGTCCTGATTTGGTGATGACGCAAAGCAGTTTCATTGAATATTCACAAAATCTGAATTCTGAATTCAGGTTACCCTCATGTCATCAGCCATACCACTGTTTACGACTTTAGAAAAATCTGTTTCAGTGGAGCAACAGGCCCAATAGTCAGACTGAGAAAGTTCATAAAGATAAAGTAAAACATGGGCTGGAAGCTGCTGAGATACAACTCAGCAAATGTTGAGCAGATAAAGATTTGCTGCTGACAGGCAGTAGGAATCTCTGGATCGAGATGTGGTTTCATAAGAAAAGATTTAACCACAGCAGCTTAGCTGATGAAGAGCAAAAAATGTAATTGCTTGGAGGCAGCGGATTAGGCGTCTCATGTCTAATGTCAAATTCTGTTAAGACACTATCTGAGATCTATTTATCATTTTATTCAAACAATTATGTTATTGCAGGGCACATAGTGCTGTATGCTGGGCTACCACCATGCCTACACTTACTCATACACACTATGCTCACACTGACAATATTAACATGCTGAAGCAGCTATCAGGTTGCTCATAATTATTAATTTCCTTTGCATGCTAATATTTGCTAACAAGCACTAAAAGATGAAGCTGAAGATGAATGTCAGGAAGATTTGCAGGAATTTTGTCATAAACCAAAGTACGGGACATATTAAAAGATTGATCTGAGGTTAAACAGACTGAGTGAATTATTAATCAAATTGCATGATAGTTCATTTATGCTCGGTCGGAGGGATATTTTACTCAGAGCCAAAGATGTTAAGCTCATCGTGGTGCTAGATGAGAAGTTAGGGCATGACCAGGTAAAACGTGGGCCAGGATTGTCCGTAAAAATGTCAATCCATCCTTTAATTGTTGAGCTATTTCATTCAATATTTGGCAAATAATACAGTTGTGATTATAATTGTAAAATACATTTAATGAATTAACAATAACATGGATTCAGAAAGCTACTTGCATCCTGTACAAGTCATTGACCCACCTCTGTGCTCTTTCACTTGTCATTTTTAAAATGGAAGGTACTTCTGCTGCATGTCTGTTGTTTCCTCAGGGGGAGAAGGGAGATGCTGGGACTGCTGGTGCTGCTGGAGAACAGGGTGGCCCGGTGAGCTGATACTGACGACACTCTATTTACAGTGTTGCCTGCGAACGACAGAATGCTGCCTGTAGTGAAACTGTTAAAAGGTTTGGTTATTTGTAGCTGCATTACACACAAATTAATAGAGCGTAACAGAGTCACTGCGTAGTGTTGCTCAGCATCCGGTGGATATAACACAGACCTTGTTTGTAGACGGCCTCATGAAGATTTGAAGGAAAAGGTCATCAGAATTCACTGCTGCTTTAACACACTGCACAATGTGTGATACTGTAGGAAAATTCACTTTTTATGTATTTTGTAAATATTTCTCCCACCACACTGGTCCTTGGTGAACTTTTTATGATTCTGTGTTTGTTCCAGATATTGCATGCTCACTGGGGCTCCTTCCATCACAGTTGCAGACATGTCTGAATGAACTAAATGTAAAAGTGACCCGTGCCTGACTCGCTTTAACAGACTGATGTTACGTGTTACATATCTAAAAGATTCTTACCATAAAGCTGTAAAATTATAAAATTTAAACGTTTCAATTTTTAAAATTCTATTAAATTATGACATTTATTTAAAAAAGTTCATATTATCTAAATATAATGAGTTTCGAATAAATGCTTAATAAATGTAAGATATTGTAAGGGTAAATACCGTGGAATATGTTTTCCTGCTTTTGTAATAAATCATAAATTAAAAAAAAAAACAATCAGGACCTAAAAAAAGTCTTATTTGTTGATGCAAAATTACTTTATTTTATGCCAACAAATATGAGCCAAGAAGATCGTACCTGGTAATTGTGTGACAGTAGGATGGTTTAGGGTGAGGGGAAGCAGTTGTTCTAAATTTGAATATTCTCTTTTTTTTTTTTTTTTACTTTCTCTTCAAATTCCTTCGACTCCATTGACGTGCAACAGTAAATAGTTAGAGTCTTTCAAGGTACAATGACTTTAACGGCTTTTAGGAGCAGCAACATACGCCAGATACAAACATGTCGTATTCTGGAGCTGAGACCAGGACAAACCAAACACACACTGTAGAGAAACACCAGCTCCCACCTTGTGTTTGAGGCGTATCTGCCTTCACGGTAAGAAATAGCATTGCGGGCGGCACGGCTTCCTCTTTCCGGCCTGAACAATCCTCTCCCTCCTAAATCAACCTGATGTTTACAGGCCAACAAATAATGTGACTGCAGCTTTTTTTTTGTTGTAAATACTTTTACGACAATACATCGTTCTAGTTCTACTTGCCTTGCAGCTGAGACTGCATAAAGCTGTCTCCATGTCCATTTTAACACAAAGCCACATACAAAGAATGAGATATGCTATATAATTTAGCCAGGCTGTTAGTGAGCTAGTCCTCCAACGGAAGTTTCTGTGGAACAGTCTTTTCAATCAATATCCAGTCAACACACTGTACATCTGTATTTTCAAGGTTCAGGTTAGATATTCTTACTAAACCGACTGAACAGACGTTTGTCCTCAAAGCTGCAGTTTGGACGTTAGAATGAATATTTGCTTCTTGAAAATATGTTCCAAAACCTGGTGCTGTTGAAGTCTCCTGTGAGCCAGACTCACTGAGCAGCACTGAGAGCCGTGCACAGACGCTTTCTACGATTGCATGAAAGGGCTTGGCAGAGAGGAGCAGACTGGTTTTGAGTCTCATGCTACACTTGCTTAATTTACAAGTGAAGCGTATTGCAGCGTTATCTAGGCTCTTACAATTTCCTCTGGCATGTTTCCCATAAATGTGACCATCGTGGCATTACTAGCAATTGAGGGAAACAAGCATCCCGCAGCCTCATACCTGATGCTGAAGGTAAAGGCTCAATTTAGATTTTTTTCTGGTGCGGTTTCAAACTCACACATGGATTCCAAAGTGACGGTTCTGACAGCAGATGCATCGGCAGGGATCTAACGTGAATCAAATCTAGGACCACATATGAAAGTGACCCCAGTCTGATTAAAAAAGCAAACCCAGTGCGACCTGTCCACATGCATCTATCTGATCTATTTGATGTAAGAAGAAAATTAGACAAGATTGTCTTGAGGGCAAAAGATCAGATTTGCTTGTTTGTAGGGATATTTTACTCTTCAGCTGTAAAGTGAATGTAGCATTTGTCTGTTAAATTATGTTATAATTTTCAGTCTTTAGTGAATGAAAATTGCTATTCCTCAGAACATGTAAACTACTAATAGATGAAAAATTTGATCAAAATATCATTAGGCCAGCAGGAGCCGATTCTGTGATTGTGCACTTTTTGGAATTGATGACTTTGCGTCAACCTTTTTTTGTCCATAATATCCAGTTTTGTTGAATAGCTTTGTGTTATTGCCTCTGAGTGTGTTTGTCACATACCCATCACCGTTCTCCCTCACCTCAGCTTGAAAGTACAACGGTGTGTCAATATTGAAAATCTCCTGAAGACCGACCATTCATCTTCATCCATTCACAGCATTACGGGTCTGCTGCTGAGAGATGGATGAGGAAGACGGATGTTATGATGTAGGGCCCGCTTCACTCGAACGTGTTTGTGAAGTTTTCACTGTAAAATATTTGTTATCGCCCTGATCATACAAGCAAAAAAGGAAAAAGAAAATGCATCTCATGTTTCATTCATTTCATATTTCCTTCCTCCACCATCTGAAGATCCAATTTTAATTAAGTGAAAATCTATGAGGCTGATCTGACATCAAAATAAGGGACAGAGTAAATATTTTACAGATCGGAAGATTAGCAGAGGAAGACAGAGAGCATGCAGGACGTCTTCTTGATGCTGAACAGCCGTGATGTTGTTTCCAAAGCAAAGCCACCATGTCAGACACCTGCTGATATCTGCATCCACCAGACGCATTTAAAGCCCAGGGATGACTCTTCGTTAACTGTATCTCACACACACACAGCCAACTTATCTGCAGTGGAATCATCAGTGCAGATTCACAAAGCCTCAATCCAAAGCACTTTGATCCTCCGCTATGATCCATTTGTGTTTGCATGACTGGTGGAGCATCAATCCTGCCCTTTCCAAAGGCTTTAAGCGCTGAAAAATCACAAGTTTGCATCTGAAAGATGAAACATGACATGACATGGCCACAGTCTAATGTTTGAAACCCCTATTCTGCTTTACAGGAAACATATACACCCACTGGCCAATCAAAGGACGCCTTCACTGATTGCAGTACATGTACTTAAATGCTGTTATCGCTCTACGTCGACCCCTCAGTTCAGATTAAGTCGCCTTGTTGCTCACACATTGTTGTTATCATGGTCAACCTGCTTTTTTTTTTACCTGACGTCATTTGGACTGATTAAAAACTCCTCCAGGTGATGTCATCTGGAGGAGTTTTTCAGCTAGAAGCAGAGAGATATTTTAACTTTAAGTTAAAAATAAAGCATTAATGTACATCCACACCCTTAACTAAAGACTAACTAAGTGTAGTTGAAATAGCTGTCTACAATATGATGGAGTGAGACTAAACACAAGCAGTCAAGCTGTCGGCTGTAAAATAAAAAACAGGTAAATGTCATTAACATTCTGCACAGACCAGGGATCCTCCCCTGTGATCGTCCATACATGTGCATTTGAGATGCCAGCGGCCTGTCTCATTTTACGTTTTAAACACCGTTAACATGACGATTAGATGATGAAGGCTGATGAGTATCGGGGGCTTTGAAGGAGAAAGATTTCCACAAACCAAAAAAACATTGCCTTTGTGAAACAGCATATCCTCAGGGACAGTATTATATGCCCCAAATGCCGGGGTAATAAAGTCGTTAGTGATTACATTAGTGTAAGTGTTTGGGCATATGTTTTAAATGAAGCATTGCAATGCTAATAGGCATCAAGAGGGACTTGGAACATGGTGATGTCTGCGATCAATAAAATGCTTCTAATCAGTTCTTTCTATCAGAGTTGCTCTTTTCTCGCATTGTATCTCATTGCCTGAACTTCCTCTAAACCCAGGTCCTCATGGGAAAATGGCTGAGATCAGCTCCCTCTTCTTCCCGTAGGAAACCGTACACACACACACAGTCCATGCCACGCTAATAAGCAACATTTACTGGATTGTACGAGCTTCACTAAAATTTCCGACTCAATGGAACATTTTATTGCAACATGGCCTACAAATAATACTAACGTGAGTATTCAAGTAATCTGATGTTTTTATTGCTGAAGATTCTCAGTCATCCAGGTGAAGTTATCGAGAAGTTGAGTCACTTCAATTGGACTCCTTTCCTCTGAGGAACATTTGTTAGGAAGCCCAGATTTACACTCCATTGTGGTTTTGTTCCGCACATGTTCTAAACGGGCCAATGAAGGTGGGAAACATAAAGGGTGTGAGGAGGGGGAGAGTTATTAGAATTTCACGATGCCAACAGTCCATTCTAAACCCAAACTGGGTCATTACATGTGGTTTGCCCCTGGTGGACGTGGAGTTAATCTTCCTTGGGATCCAGCCTGGAAAATGGGAGACAGATTGTGTCTAAGACCTCCACCTCTGTTGAGGGACAATTGTCCTCTTGAAAACAGATGACTTCTTTCTGCCAATTCATTTTTCTTCTCTGTTCAAATGATCTACATTCTTGTCTTTAAAATAGTGTTCTTTGTAGTACAAGTAACTCTGGCCATCATCATCATCATCATCGGAATAAGCAGGACATTGGTTGAAAATATACTATAATACCTGTGAGGCTTCTACGACTACAAAGTTTTCAGATTTACAGAACTAACTGTATTTCCTGTTTTCCCACCCTTCTCATTTCAAGACCTGAATGATTAAGATAGTTAGTAAAGTGAGTGTAGCAGTAATTTGCGTGAAAATGATTTGTAATAACCTCGAGTGTTTCCACAGCAATAAGTAAACCATGCATAGGCCAATTTGTCTGAGGCTTAAGGAACCTTTCTCTCATCTAGCCTTGCAAACATGATGAATATGCCACTGTACAGTACGTTTAACAAAAGTCTGCAAGGACACAGTCTGACAGGCTGGACATTTGGATTCTGGTACCGCCTGAGTGCAGGGTAGGGAAACATCAGTTCACCTGTCCATGACACTACCTTCTGTGATGTCCCAATACAGAACCATAAATCTTATCAGATTAACAAATATTGCAGAATATACACCTGACAGGATTAATATAAAAATATTAAATATAAAAAAACTAAATGAAAATAGATCAAAAACTTTAGGCACCCATATACAGTCAAATAAAGAATGTCCAGTGATTTTTTTCTTTGTTTTATTTTTAGGGAGAGAGAGGGTTGCCTGGGCCACAGGGACCACCTGGAAAAAAGGTAACATTGGCTCATCAACAACTACCAGGCTGTGCTGGTAACTTCACTTTCAATCTTACTATTCTGCATAATAACTGAAACGTTTGCACAACAGAGCATAGATCCTCGCAGGTGCTATAATATATGGACGCACATGCTATATGAGACCTGGACAAACTTAAGTGCAGCTCTTTTTCATGCATATTTGAGTTCTTCTTCTTCTTAGGAGACTAGAAGATTATTTCAGTAGCCAAACACCGAAGAGAGCATGGATGTAATTTAGATTATGAATCAAGCCAAACATTTCTGTCCAAACCTGATCTATTGTGGTGGCTAAACCTTACCCAACCCTACACAGCTGAGTTTGTGCAGTTTCTTTCTGTCATGGTCCTTTTGCGTCATTGTGTCAAGTATGGATATAGTGTATTTTATACTTTCAATTCAATTCAACTTTATTTATATAGCGCCAATTTACAACAAGGTCATCTCAGGGCACTTTACATAATAAAGTCAAGACTTTACAGACATTTAGAGAAAACCCAACAAATCCCCCTTGAGCAGCTGTAGGCAACAGTGGAGAAGAAAAACCTCCAGCAGAACCAGGCTCAGGGTGGACGGACATCTGCCTGGACTGGTTGGGCTGAGTGGAAAGTGGAGAGAGACTTACTTACTTACTTACTACTATAAAATATTTACAAGTGCAAATAATATTCTTCTACAGCCTTATCAACACAAACACGATTTCTAAAATTGTATTTGGTCCCATCAGGTCCTGTTGGGTTTGCTTTTGGCTTCCACCCCTAGTCGTAGGTTTTGGCGCCTCCTTTGTCTGAGAAAACCGAACTGGCTGTGCAGAGAGCATGCAGGGTTTTGTGTTCCTTGCTGTTAGGATTATCCAACAGTGTCACAAAACCTCCTTCTGAATATGGAATCAATTTATTATCACAAAATTTTTACTTTACATTTTGCGAACTTGTTAAATGAAGCAGTAGCTGAATTTCTCTCACAAACCTCTCACTTTATTTTTATTCTGCTCCTTTTTATATGGCTACATCTGTCATGTACAGATAAAAACACAAGTAAACAAGTAAATGAAAAAACAAAAAGACATGGATGAGACACTGTCCTAGATTTTGGACAGAGTTTCGGGGTGGGTTGCTTTGAGAAGAAGAC
Source organism: Channa striata (assembly GCA_033026295.1). NCBI lineage: Eukaryota > Metazoa > Chordata > Actinopteri > Anabantiformes > Channidae > Channa > Channa striata. The sequence goes on from CM065169.1 coordinate 1,520,943, forward strand.
CATAATTGCAGGCCGTTTGAAGTCACCTCACTGTGAAGCTCCTTGCTGGCAGGTGGTGAGAAGTAGCTGGCAACACAGAGACAGAACATGTCTCCCAGCAGCGACAAACGCTGCAGCGCGTGGGGAATCTGGCATGACACATTGTGAAAAAACAGGAAACTGAATATCCAGCAAAACCAAACCAACAAAACAAAACAAAAAAGCAATTTAGAGGAAGGACAAGACGCTCCACAAGAGGCCCACAAGATACATTAATCTTTCAGAATAGTTACGGATCCCAGTTCTAGTCCCTGTCTACTTAGTCCTCATTTAACCCCTTTCGGATTCACAATTATATATTGTGATTGCATATTCTCAGTATCTACCTTATGTATTCTAACACGTGGGCAACAGGGTCCACCTGTTTTCACATTTGTCTCACATAAACCTGCTCACATTACCGTCTCTGCAGTGGGCTCATAATGGGATCATTAATTTAGCCCGGGCGCCATATGAGTCCATTTGATTTATTTAGCAACGCCATTAAGGCTGTGAGTGGCTGTTAATTTAGAAGCAAAGTCAGATTAGTGTGTGTGGGGTTATGGCTGTACACCCAGTGAGGGCAGCTCCCTGTGGTACACAAGATTACGCAGGGTCAATTACAGCCGAGCAGCGTGAATAAACAGAGCTCAACACTGAGGACCGGACAGCGTAGCCACAGCTTTGCTTCTCTCTAGTGGTCAGATAGGAACAGTACAGATAGACTGAGCCGAGACTGTTGTCATAAACTGCTCTATGAGTCATAGTCACATAGACACGTTACATGTGGACACATTTACTTTGCACAAACCTGTTCACATGTAACAGGAAAATATGTAAATTAGATGGGTAAGTAAAATTTATTATTGTAAACTGAATATCTGTAAAAGCTAACAACAGGTGCCCTTTATGGAATTAAGAGGAAAAAACTGCTGGCATATGAAACATGTGCTTCCTCACATGTGACTGTGCAGGTCTATTAATGCACCACACCTGATTCAAACCAGATGTGGATCTCTGGTGGAGCAATTTCCAATAAATTGCATATATTGATACTGCATAAATCAAAATAGTTACAAAAAAATGATTAGTAACTTGTGTGTGATTGTGAGGGTGAAGGGGTAAAGTGATCTGGGGACCAACAAGGTAGGAAACCACTACATGCAGCAATTCACCATTTATCATTTTAAAAAGAAAGATTCTCTGTACAAAGTGAGTTAATAACTCAAATTAAATAGTATGTTTATTAGTACAACTTTTTTTCAACAGATAGAGATTGTGGAACAACTAACAGACTGTGTCAAGCTGGGCTCTTTGCTGCACACGGCAGCATGCTTTGTTGAATATGCCAATGCAATGTACTTCTGCAAGTCTGCAAATGTGGATGTGCGTGAGTTTGTGTGTGAGTGCGGACGAATTGTTGATCCAGTCGTCATGTGGATATTTCGGCTGATCTTCAGGACTATGATGCGCTTTTAAAATGTTAAATATGGTTGCAGGGTTTCAGGTTAGAGTCAAATTAAGGTTAAGGGTTGTGATTAGGCATCTTAGTTGTCATGATTAAAGTCAGAGTAAATGTGTGGAGAATGGATGTCAATTAGCATCCTCACAACTATATAAAGACGAGTGTGTCTGTGTGTGCATGTGTGTGTGTGTGTGTGTGTGTGTGTGCATGTGTGTGTGTGTGCGTGTGGACCTGAGCCATCTCATTTCTCCCTCAGCGCCTCCCGACTAAGCCGTCACGCACTCTGTCACATTCAGCCCAAAGCGCTGTGTCTGTCTCTTTCATCTCATTCTCTCTCTCTCCCTCTCATTGCCTTCCTCTCTCACCCCTTCCCTTCTCTCTTTCTATATCTTCCTCTGTCCAGGGAATCCAGGGCCCCCCGGGACCGCCCGGAGTGATCGGACGGGATGGTCCCAAGGTCTGTGCGTTGAACGTTATAATTAGTTATTATGCTAATGGCCTGCTGCTCCCAAACCACTCAGCTGCTCTCAGCATGTTCTGATGTTGCAGCCTCCCTCCGTGTTCACTTGATGTTCCCGTGGAGAAAACTGCATTTTGCCGAGACCGAGTCAACTTGTTTGTAGTCAAATTGTAGGTGTTTCTGCACATATTATAAATGCCATCCTGCAAAGTACAGTTCCTACTCATACTGTTGGCGTATAGATGTATTTCTGTCCTTCAGATTAAAAGGTTGAGCTTGAATCGTTTTAGATATTTATACAAATCCACGTTTTATAGTATTTACTGAAGTTAGGAGCAAGATTGAAGGGCTGTTCCACACATTTGTTTTTGCAACTTTTCTCACAATTTGGCACGACACAGATCATAATCAAAGCAACTGAGACTGTGATATTCTCACTAATCACGAAAACAGCTGCAAAAATCACATTAAGCTGACCTTTATGTGTAAAACCAGTGGAGTGTCCCCTAAAGGGCTCTGCTTCTCTTTTCCCAAAGACTGTAGCGCAGGGGACATGAGGGCACGTTCATATTTCCCTGACCTTGAAATTGCACATTTCCTGTCCTTTGGGATTTTGTATACTCAGCGCAGCATGCGTAGCACAAAGATGGAAGCAGAGGCAGGGGTGGAAGACGGGAGTTTCACGCATCTGAAGGTGAAAATGGGCTCTTTGACTTTGTGCAGGATGGTGCTTTATAATTTGGTGATTCAGCCCGTCAGAATAAGCTCACAGGTGCTTTTACTCCTGGTGAAATCCCCACATAAACTGTCGCAGCTTTGTAACACACACTGATCTACTGCGGTTACTTTGATCAAATCATATGTAACAAGAATCAGGCTATGATGTGATATTCTGTAAGTATAATATAGTTTACTGATAATACCTCACAAAAAAAAAAAAGATCTTTTGGCAGGCTTTGTTTTTTTGCTTCTGATTTTAGAGTTAATTCAACCCCTGACAAAAGCTAATTTTCTCTATGTTATTGTGCGACTCATGATTTACAAAATAAAAATGTGGATTATCCTTTGAGAACTTGGCAGAACTTTTCTTATCTCGACATGTTGTATGTGCAGTACTGTATTTGTAATGCTTCCTGATGTTGCTGAGATGAAAGTGATTATTCACCACATGTTCTAAGTTAGAATCCTCTTCACGCTGATCTGGTTCACTGCACCTACACAAGTGCCACACCATCACTGGTGTAGTCCGTCATCATTCACGTGCTGGTGTCTGAACCCTGAGGCCTGTGCTCAGGATCAGACTAACATATGTGTGTGTGTGTGTGTTTCAGGGACACTGTGGAGATCCAGGGATCGTTGGTCCACCAGGCCAGAAGGTGAGTGGAGCAGATGCTTATTGACCAGATTACACTGTGTTCTTTAACCTCCATCGTCGCCAGTGCACCATCCTTTCACGTGTGTGTCGTTCTGCTTTTTATTCACTTCTTTGATTTACAGCAATCAGAAAAATGATTTACCGGTCAAAGCACAGAGAACTTTTAGTGTGTCCAAAGACAATCGCTGTTCAGTTTCAATTCAATTCAGTTCAGCTTTATTCATATGATGCCGATTCACAACATAGTCAAGTCAAGGCACTTTAAATAAGAAAGTCAAGACTATAGATATGTAGAGAAAAATCCAACAAGCTTGGAAATATGGTGGAGAGGAAAAACAGCATAAAACAGAAAGAGGCTGAGGGTGGGCGGGCGTCTGCCGTGACAGGCAGCGGTGAGTGGAAAGTGAAGAGAGAAAAGAGCAACAAGAAGCGACAACAAAAACCCAACTACAGGGGATAGACTGACAAAGATAATGTCATGGAATGATGACATGAAGATGCAGGAGGAGGAGGAAGAGGAGGGGATGAGCTCAGGGCAACATGGGGAGCCTTACAACTTCAATATACTGTGAGTGGAAAAGTTACAGTATATATATATATATATAGTATATCTACACATGTGTAGTTTACATCCCCCTTTAATAAAAAAATTAAAGTCAAGTAATTAATTTCTAATAAAGGACCTTTTGTATTAGCTTAAAGTGTATTAAATATTATGTTGATAAAAGAAAAATCTTTGTTTTAATTATGTTGCCAGGGAACTGGACATCAATTATCTAAAAAGAAAAAAAGATGCCCTCCTTCTAAATGCGGCTGTGCCCCAAGCAACTGACAGCATAAAGCTATATGAACCGGTAAAGTTACAGTATGTAGCTTTTTCTTAAAAAAAGTTTTTCTTTTAAATTATAATGTGAAATGTTGGCTTTATTCATTTTTTTTATTCTTGTCTTCAGTTGCATACTATAGCTCTATCACAAAAAATACTGCGCCTTGTTATTAATTTTATTGTCTTGTTTTGCATTGTGAAAATATTACATCAAGTTTTGTTAGCATTGTACCGTATATCGCTACAGGTTACTTAAGCCAAATCCTTCAATCTTCATTCCAAATTGTTATAAAATAAACCTGATTTTTGGACATTGGTCACTTACTGTCTTTCTCCAAATCCCTGGCTGAAATTACCAGTGTGCAGTGGCCTGTTAAATGATCACTCACATCTTATTTTAAACGGAAGTTGGAAGCACTTGCAGGTCTAAAATGATTAGGTGATTTATATTCAGCCACTATCTCATATCCTTTATTAACTTATTATGTAACACACAAACACAACATTTTCCCCGTCTATTAGCATTATTTGGAAACTGTAGTCAGAGACGCTCATCGTAAATGTGCTGTCCGGCCACACTGCTCTCCGCCACCTGTGCTCCTCACTCCTCGCAGTCTGCACTGAGTTGGAGAGACTTTAACGCGGCAGTGGGATTAGCGAGGGCACGGCTAATTCCCCTGAGGGATCAGGTTGTGATCTGGTTGACAGCGTTTGCCTTTTCTCTTTTCTAAACCAACCTCATTCCCTGTCTCGTTCCTCTGAACCTGTCAGCCACTTCTTATTTCAGCCGGAATCTCGCTGATGAGTAGCAGCTACATTTTTACACTTGTTTGTTAAGTGACCTGTTTCTGAGCAATTATGCCCATAATTGGTTTCTATTGTGATGGTAGAAAGACTGAGTTGTCTACGTGGTGCTACTTAATTACAGGTAACCTTTGTTATTTCGAAGGCGGGCTCCTTCAAAGCAGATGATACATTAGCTTTTAGGAAATGGTGATTTCATGGCGACCTTGAAAAGTTTTCACTCAAATTGTCTTTATAATGCATATTTATTCAGCCTTGATTAGTGGCTAAGAACATTTTCCTTTTCAGCGCAGCAGCCTTGGGAGTTATCACAGGGGATTAAATGGATGCACACATACACAAATACCTGAAAGCTGCTCAACGTCTTTATTTTTGTCCACCTTTTAAACATTTTAGCACTCTTCTTCTTTCTGCCAGATTAAGATTCTCCCTTGTTGGGAATCCAAACAAAGGAATGAAGGCTCGTACAGTGTGAAGTCACTCAGGACAGACCTCCTTCTGTAAATGCTTTCTCTCCGTGCACTGATTCACAAAGATCGGTAACTATTTATGTTCACAGGGTTCAACGGGGGAGTCAGGATTTCCAGGGCTGCCAGGTGGAATGGGACTCCCAGGGTTCAAAGGTCACAAGGTGAGAAAGTCTGTGAGAAGTCAATGTCTGTAACAGGGTATATGAACAAAACCCAATACATTAGCTGCTGGCTTTCACACGATGACGACAGCACTCACAGAGTCCTACAGGAGCAGCACAAAAGCTTTTCAGGTTTAGCTGTCAGTCGCACACAATCTACATGTGGTGGCACGGAGATGTTGACTGCTAGACGTTCAACAGCGTGCGTCCTACACATGTACTGGACACGCCGACACAAAAAGACAAATCAGATCCGTCTGTTTGACATTCTTTGTTGTCACTGTGACAAAAACCTGAACGTAAATGCGAATCATTCTAATGTTGGCCGTTGTATTTGTAGGGGGACAGAGGAGAGCCAGGCTCTAAAGGAAACCAGGTACTGCACATTTTCCTTCTCGCTTCTATTGCAATATCATCCGCTATTTGTCAAAAAACCCTGTAACAGTGTTTCCTTTGTTAAAATATAAAGCCTTATTGAGAATGAATAGCCTCATTAAAATGGAACTAAGCATTTGTTGTGGTTGGCATGGCAGACGGAGCAGCTGACGACTCCACAGGGAGTGATTATTGAAAAAGGCAACATTGTTTTTTGTGGTGATTTTATTGCCTCTTTTGGTCATGTTCCAAATGTTTCTGGTAGCTCTTTGTCAATTTTGGTTGTGGCCATTTGGTGTTTGGGACAAGATATGTTGCTTGTCCCAACTTGATATGAACGTTATACAAGGTCTCCGACCGAAGTGCCCTGACCTCTTGGTTCGGAAATCCCTCTGTGCATATACTGTAGACTAGTTGTTCCCTTTTCACCCACTGATGTGGGTTTACCTCCAAACTACCACTATGAATAAAAAATTGGTATGTTGAGGTAAAGTGGTGCCTCTGTTTGGTTCCAGTCTAGTGCCACTAACCCAGTGTAAAGGCAAGGACCCAAAAATATGGTGTAATTGCAAGAGTCAAAATGTGACATTTTTCTTATTGCGGTGTAATAATTCCAGAGGAGATTTTCATATATTCAGTGTACGTGTCACATTGTTAGTGTAAACCAGGATTCATTTGTACTTTTCAGTTTGTTTATTCAAAAATTCCAATAAAAAAAGGTGCATACTTTAAAAATCATAACATTCTGACACATTCTTTAACAGTAAGTCATTTTGCTTTCATTGTGTTATTATGAATATTCAGTTATTTCAATGCTAAGACATCAGGGATGATGCTGCCTTTCTAGCTTTAGTCCTGTCTGCTTCATATTAAGTTTGTTCAAAGAAAAACAACGTGTCATTTCACTGTCCTCAAATTTTAAAGACAAATTAAATGGGCAACTGCACAGATTTTTTACGTTGCTTTTATGGATTCAATTTAGGGTGTAATGTACATTCAAGCTTTTAAATGTCTTACTATATTAAAATATTTCTCTGCTTCTTGCTGAACAATTCTCTGGATGACATCACCTGGAGGAGATTTTCATCATTCAGAGTTTAGATTATGTCATCTATAGGAGCTCTGGAAAAACAGATTGGCCATGATCACAGACTCCATAATGTGAGCAACGAGATGACATGATCAGAACTGAAGGTTCTGGAGGCTTTTTTTCAGCTTGAAGAGGGGAGATACATTGATATAGGGATCCCAGAAGGATGTTTAATGGCTTCAGTTTACATGTACTACCTAAGCTAGATCAGAAAAAGCAAGCTTGATATCAGTGAAGGCGTCCTTTAAAATTAAAACTAGGCTTTTTAGTATTTCAAAAAGTTTTTTCAGCATTTCTAAGCACATTTGTAGTTATAACACAGGATTTTAAGTTGTTAGGATGATCTGAATTACAACTGACAAACCACGAAATGACAACTTATAAACCATCATACAAGCATCACAAATACACTATTTTGTATTATCTGACAGATTTTTTCAGTGAAACCCGTCCATTTGTAGCCGCCATGAGACTAGCGACAGGAGTTTCTTTCTCCATACAAATCTTTTCCAGAATCCACTCCAGTCACAGTTGTTGTCTGCTTTTCAATGTGACAGAAAACAATTGGTTGTACCACTGATTATTTAGATGCAGTTGTTTAAAGGGTGTGAAAACTATTTTACTACTTTATCCGTTTTCATTAATTTAAAATCAAATTAAATTGATCAGGATTTAATTTTCAAAACACACAAAACGGTGAAAACTTCAGGGTTAATGCTTTTCATAGGCATGAAACACTTTCACACCTTGGGCCACAAATCTTCTAACTCCTGATCTCATGACATCATGTAGATGCAGAGTGTGTGAGTGACTATTCGTGTGATTCAGTAATCCTGTTTTCCTTGGCTGGTCGACTTTAAATGTTGCACAGATTTACATCAGCAATTTAGTTGTGATTAGGATACGTGGGATGATGGAGTGGGCTTCAAAATGTTTCACTTAGTGTGAAAATCCAATTACATCCAAAGTCATCATTACATTTCCTGTGCCTACAAACAGTCACGTCTGCATTGTAGGAATTGTACCACAGTTCGTGTCAATTAGCTTTTGTGCTTATTGACTGTCCCAGCATGGAAACGTGCAGCACCATGATGCCACCGCACTCTTCTTCTCGCATGGTGAACACGGCATCAGTCACAAACTGAACAATCAAAGCAAGTGACGAATGCTGCGATTCAGTTTCCCCGTTGTACGTGCTCTAATGGAAAAAAAAAAAACGTGCGACGGCCCAGAGGAGCAGAGAAAGACGAGCAGTTTGTTACACTGCTGCAGGAAGCAGTTGGAAAGCCACACATAAGATAAAAAGTCAGGTTTGTTAAAGGTCACTGCTAGCCAATTCCTATCCCCTCTCTGGCTGCTAGTGGTAATCATGACCTTTTCTTCAGCGACACACACACACACACACACACAGAATGAAGACATAGTCCCACATGCAGCAGTGCTCACATATAACTACACTGGAACAGCATTGTTTAATCTCACTCTTGCACACGCAGACACTCATTCACACACACACACTCGTTCACACACAAGCCCGCATCAATATGTGTGCACGTAAACAAACCTTCCGTTAATCATGATGTATGTATTTGCAGGGGGAGCGAGGCCGAGCTGGAGAACCAGGGGCTCCGGGCATGCCTGTGAGTGTAAGGTCTTTGTGTTTCCATTGGGTGGCAGTGAAGCTTGTGTTTCCCAGCCCAAAGACTGGGGCTTTAAATGCACGTGTGTGTGTGTGTGTGTGTGTGTGTGTGTGTGTGTGTGTGCAGTTACAAGGAACAAATATCCCCACAAGGACGTGGGTTTTAGGAAGAATATCTTGGCCAGTTTTCATTTACAAGGAGCTAATTTGGGTCTAGAACTTCCTGGTTCCTGGTTAAGATGACAATGACATCTGCTCGGGATAAGGGCAGATTTGGGAATAGTAAGATACAGGCTGTGATACAGAGTTGCCAGTAATTTGGTCTCATACGATATTGCAAAACCAGTGTCATCCCAGACTACATACAGTGTGCCTAATGATAAATCTTGGGGAATCATTTTTATATTTTCTGTCTTTACTCTGATAATTCCCTAATGCACTAATGTCACTGTAAAAGCTTTATCACAAACTAAATGGTAATACGGTAATTAACTCTAGTAATAAAAGACTACTCCGAAAGTGACTTTACAAGGTGCTTTACAAGATTAAAATCCGACAGCATATAAAATGCATAAAAATAAAACAAGGCTGTACAGAAAAGAATAAACAGCAGAACACAGCGTGATCAAAAAAGGGAAAACAAAAATATCAAATAAAGGAATAAATGTCACAAAAGTCAAAGTACTATTAAAAATGTACTATTATATAACTATTAATACAATATATGTTTACAGTCCCCTCCTGTAGTGATGCATTTCACAGTATGATCTCAATGAAAATTGATTCATTTCAATGTCTTCACCACAACCAGTGGATTTTTTCATGAAGCCAAAGAAGAAATGTGCAAATGTTTTTACATCTGCATTTTTGACACAAATATTTACACCGTTAACCAGTAGCGAACGCTCTTGAATACCCTTATCGTGGGGAGTACAAAATGGAGGAAACTATCATTGCATATTATTTGCTGCAGGTTTTCCCAGCAGGTATTAATGGTATGTCATAACATATGAAAAGCACAGTTGTTACTCATTAATGAAAGCGTTGCTCTGTTTACGTGTCCCAGTGAACCAACATGGTGTGAAAACACCAGAACACTGAAAACTAAAGCAGCAGAAGACCTGCACTTTTCCCGACATGACATGTCTAAATATCTTCTGTGACTGAAAAGTAATAACATATCCCAGCTGGCTACACAGTGTTGGGGAATAAATGGCAAAATAATACAAAAAATAAAGTTACTGATCTAAATGTTGGAGGTAAAGAGCTCATATCAAGAATATACAGTAACGTTTTATGTGAAAGGCTCTCACATTACTGGACAGTGTAACGCTTGCAATGAAAATGCTGTCCGCTTCATCGGTCTCAACACGAGACGCTGAGGAAACATCTTTGGTTGACAGTAATCAGAGTACTGCAGTGTAAGCACAGGGCCGCGTAACGCCAGGCTCAGACTGACGTTTTAGTTATTGCCCAGTTTAAGACATCGGTTGGGATATAAATGAAAAAGTAACGAAATGTAAAAGTTAAATTACTTATTAAGAAAGGTTATTAGCTGTAACTTATTACATTTCTTAAGAGCAAGAAATTCTCTACATCACCAAATGTCTGTACTTTCCTATTTCAATTCAATTTTAATTCAATTCAACTTTATTTATATGTCGCCAATTTACAACAAAGTCATCTCAAGGCACTTTACATAATAAAGTCAAGACTATACAAACATTTAGAGAAAACCCAACAAATCCCCCTTGAGCATCTATAGGCAACAGTGGAGAGGAAAAACTCCCTTTAACGGGAGAAACCTCCAGCAGAACCAGGCTCAGGGTGGACGGACATCTGCCTTGACCGGTCGGGCTGAGTGGCCCAACAAAACATCGGGCAGGTTAGTAGGACCAGTAGCTGCGCACTGGAGGACACACAGCGCCAAATCCGGGGACACCTGAGGACAGGGACAGAGAGAGGGAGAAAGACGACTACGGGACAAAGAAGACACAGAGTTAATGTCATACAGTGGTGACATTATAGATGTGGGGTGAGAGGAGACAGTGAAGAGAAGAGGAAAGTGTCTCAGTGCAGAGTCCCCCAGCAGTCTAAGCCTATAGCAGCATGACTATAACCAACTATAAGCTTTATGGAAGAGGAAGGTTTTGAGCCTAGTCTTAAAAGTAGAGAGGGTGTCTGCTTCCCGAATCTGGACTGGGAGCTGGTTCCACAGGAGAGGAGCTTGATAGCTAAAGGCTCTGCCTCCCATTCTATTTTTGGAAATTCTGGGAACCATAAGTCGGCCTGCATTTTGGGAATTTATTTCACCCACGGTGTGTAATTATTTTATATATTAGGGCAGAGACACACCAAGGTGACAGCAAACAACCACCAAGTGTTTCTCACATTGTGTAAAAAGTGACATTTGAGCAATTCACAAGACAACAGCCAATGACCAATTAGCATGAACATTCTACACAAGTGTGAGAGTAAAAAAATCTCCATGTCCTCCGTGTTTTTCTATAGTGCACTGATTCATAAAACCGAAAAGGCGATTATAAAGTCTCTCTCTAACGAGGCGTTTATTGTTGGGTCGTCCAACATATTGGATCAGCTGAGAGCTGGGCCCAACCAGCACCAATGACCAAATGACAACAACTAGCATAGTAGATGCTCATGGATACTGGCGTATGGCCAACTGTTGCTCGGCCCATAGAAAGACTGGTCCTTCAAAACCACAGCTCGTCCTTTTAGTGCTTTTTAAATGCAGATTAAAGGTTGTTCGTGGGTAACGTGTGGATTAAGGATCCTCACACATCCTGTATTTTGTTACCTTGTACTGCTGACTCTGTGTAGACGTGACAGCGATATTGATTTTTATTTCAAACTCTGGGCAAAGAAGTGAATAAGAACATTTCTGAAAGTGCCAAACTGTTCTATTAACGAGGGAACAAGAGATAGTTGTGGGCTTTTTGAATGAGAACCAGATGTGCAGGAGCTGGATCAGGTGAGTACTAGGAGTATGAAACATAAGAGGAACCACGAGTGGTATGATGAGGCAAAAAGAATTATTGATGAGGAACATCAGTGCCAGAAACAGAAAAGGCACCAAACTCCACTTAGGGACAAATCAGTAAAATCTTACATGAAATTTCAAACTCTCCAGTGTTAAAGATGTAAGGCAAAGGTCAGCATCTAATGTTCTTTTCTCTCATAGCTCAGTTGTATTAGCAGACAGCTGAAAAAACGATATTTTCTAGGACTGAATCAAAGGAATTCTTCAGTCACCTACATGGAAAATATTTTCAAATAGTTTACAGCTAGAAATGGTTTGATTGTGGCAACAAGATAAAAGTAAGGTCACATTAGGAGCAGCAGCGAGACATGATTAATTGAACATGTTTATCCACGTTGATATCATTATCATCATCATCAATAATTGGTAATGAAAAAACTAAATGATTTAAATTGCTCTGTGATGCCCGAGTCTCAGCTTTCAAGTGAATAATTTAATTAATACTTCAGGAGGAAGAATAAAACATGAATAACATTTAAGTATCGATCAGCCAGTATTGACCATAGAGGAAACAATTTCCATCTTTCTAGATAGGGGTTCTTCAATAAGTCCAGCCAGAGGTTCATGTGTGTGTGGTGTGTGAGCAGTGGGATCCATTTTAAATCATGTTGGGTAGTCTTGTCTGTGATATAGAAAATGATTGTATTTCTCAGTATGTTGCTTATTGTTCACACACGGTAATTTCACAGCGTTGAGAGCAGCCCAGCTTCCATGTGACACGCTCTCAGGGCTAAATGCACCAGCACTGAATCACAAGTGTGTCACCGCTGAAATGAATATGACATATTTTTGTCTTCAGACAGACTTCCTAATTCCTACTGGGTAAAATAAATACATCTCTGCACTGCAGCTGAGGATGAGAGAGGGAGTGTTCTGTTTAAATCGCTTCCTTCCTTCAAGTAATGTGGCAATGTGGGTGTAATGATGATTTGCAGCTCAGGTTCAGCAAAGCTAAAGTTCTGCTACTGGGTGGATGGAAATAAAAAGATAGCAAACGCACAATAATGGGCAAGCAAGAAGACTTTGTTGTGGTAATTTAAAGGCAACTTTTCATAGAGGAAGTATTTTAAGGGAAACAGAACACACCCAGAGCCTCCTACGTACGTGCCGATTCCACAAAAAAGCCCTGCAGACTGGGAGTTACCACTAAGAGATGTTTTTTAAAGACAGGAAATGTGTTTTTTCTAATATCACAACAAGCAGCTATGAAAAAAGCTTTAAGGAATGTATGACAATAGCCAATCTAAGATGTTCTGTAAGCCACTGGTTTTGACAGAATAGAGAGCAGTTCTGCATCAGCAATGCAGAGCAGCGAGCGCAGCTCCTCTGACACACTGTCTCAGCCTTTGATATGTAAGCAGGAGTTTCTAACTGTCTCTCGCTCTTTCTCCCTCCTCTGCCCCCTTCCCCGCTCTGCTTTCTGTCTTCCGTCAGGGCGAAGAGGGACCCAGGGGAGGGAAAGGAGAGGTTTGTCGAATTAGACTTTGCGGTATTAGATATAATCCATTCTGTCTTATTCTGCACCGCAGTGAGAAGCTCTGTCAAGCCTGCGCGGCTGCTATAGAAGACTTACAGAGCCGACACCTCCAGGCCCGGGGAAATCTGGCCCCCTGGGCCAAAAATATGCATCACAAAAGGGCTGTTTTCTACAGGGGCACACATCTGAAATATCAAACACTCCACTGTGTTGAATCCCACTCTGTGACGATGCGGCATTCGTCAGTATCATTTGTAGGATATTATCTCGTTTCTGTGGAGGCTACAATGTGCCTTTTGATCATAACAGGTGAAGGAGTAAAAACCACTGAAATGCTGCATAATCCACAGATATTTTCTGCTACAATGAATTGTTCTCTAACCCACGTTATTCATGTTCATGTTGTTGTGTTCAGAGGTAGCAGAAGTACACAAGTCGAATAATTTGCATATTATTCTATATTATTCAACACTCGAAATTTGATTTTGTACCACAATTAATTCTTTACTCAAGTTGATATACAAAAGCACATGTACTCCACTAAAAACTAGGCATCATTAACAATAAGACTCTTATGGATTTATTTAACTAACTCCTAAAGGTGAAAATTATGTCAACAAATTTATTGTAAACAATCAAAAATCGAGGTCCAAGTTACCCAGCAACAGTTGTTAATACGGGAGCTGGTTTTCATCTCTTTATGTACTGACTTCACACATAAAATCTTCTTCGCATATAAAGTTTGTCTAGAACATACAGTGGCAGCTCAGAGCGATGAGCTGAACCACGCATTACTTTAAAAACACAAAGATTTTTGGTTATAAAGTGTCTCTCGCTACAGTAAAGCTCAACAGATGACCTATGAACAGTTATGGTTGTTAATACTTAAAAATGTTTGAGGGCTTCAAAACTTGTCAATGATCTTTATGTTTGAGACCACGTTAGTTGGTTAATTGCTCGTGTTTTTTCCTCCTGTAACACGAGTTTTTCTCTCCTTCCTCATGCGTATTTAGAAAGGTGTAACAGGTGATGTGGGTCCCAGGGGTCCAGAAGGAAAGAAAGGGGACATGGGCCACATAGGCCACATGGGTGCTGTTGGTCCTAGAGGGTTTCCTGGCCAGGATGGGTTACCAGGCCAACCAGGGCAGCCAGGATATCCAGGAAAACCTGTGAGTGAAAGATTTTTTCACCATCTTCATAAAGAGATGGTGGGAAAAAGCAACGGGCTGAAATTTGCGGTTGGTGATATTATTCCAAGAATGGGAACGCTGATTTTGGGAGAAATGGGGCTGCAGCTTTCAGTGTGTGTGGGCTGTGTGAAGACGAGTGGAGCACTGAGAAGATCCTGTAAATCGTTAGGCATATAGTCAAACACAGGTTGAGCCTGTTTTCCCAGTCCCAGAGTGACTTCAGCTGAATCAAAGTATAATTGTGTATTGCAGGGCAAACCTCCCTCAGATGAACATCTTCTAAAGCTCTGCACTGACGTTCTGCGTAGTAAGTATCTGTTTGTTCTTTGAACCAGGGAGGAGAGGCCAGCTGTCTCACACAGTTCCTCTGATCAATTCATCTGGACTTATTGAACTGCGGTGAACAACGGATCAGTATTTCTGTGGCCTTTTACATTACCTTTATTGTCATGGATTTGAATGTAAACAATGAATGACCCGAATGTACCAGAGTCAACAGACTCAGGAGGACGTGTCCCATTTACAGTGTGATCCTTGCTCACTTGTTTTGTCTTTTTTAAAAATATGGGAGTTCCTCTTGCAACTTCTCCTTTAACCAAGAAAATAGGGAAAGAGGCACCTTAATTGATGGGAAACGCTGAGTGTAATATTCTGTTTGCAATAATACATATAGAAAATATTAATTTATAATCCTGAATATTTCATAGAATTCCTGACTTACTGAAAAGTACAAATGTCTGATGACACAATCTGCACAGATTTGCAGGATAACGGGGTCAGACCCTGTTAAACAGGCAGTTGGGCATGATATCTAATAAACTATTCTGGCTGTGTCCTGCAGACCAACTCCCAGCACTGCTCCAGTCCCTGGCCCCCCCAGCAAGGTGTGAACCTTGCCAGAGCGTAAAGGGGCCTCCAGGTGAGCCAGGAGCACCGGGACCCAAAGGCTCCATGGGAACTCCAGGCTACCCTGGCAGGAGTGGTGCTCCTGGTTACCCAGGACCTCCAGGAATGCAAGGTGCCCCCGGACTCAAAGGTAATAACATCTGATTTTTTTAAAGGGTTACCCAACACCGATGGAGAGCTTTGTGGTCTCTTTCCGAAATACTGATCCAATACCTGGGACAATAAAAACCTACACAACCTCGTGAACGACAACAAGGACAAAATTTACTGTTGCTTTCACCAACAATTAAAATCAAAACAGAGTCAATGACGAACAAATTGGTTGATGTTCACTGTACCTCATAAAACAAGATCATTAAACAAGTGAACATCAGTGAAAGTCAGCAGAGCAAAGACAACAAATCCTGAATGTATTTCAATGAAGTGTCTGCAATTCATCACTGCTTTAAGACAGGGAGTGGCTAATCAACCATGAAAGATGCCAAACTGTACCCCTCCACTGCTATGCACATCAGCTCATTAGGTCGGGAGAACAGCACTTTAGAGGTGTCAAGCTGAGGGAAGAGACTGAACGCTGACAGCAGGGATGAATAATCTTTTATGTGCTGCATGTCCTGGATGATATTTCTGCACACATAAAATCTCAAAATCCACATACAGTAAAGGTAACAGCACTGATCTTATTTACACAGACATAAGACCACTGTGTGCCTGAGGAAACCCAGGAGATTTCACAAGGGTTGACACGTGACTTTTATCACTACACATACATGTTATCCAGACACATAGAGAGCGAAAGACATTAACATGACAAATTAAAGCAAAGGCAGGCACGGATGATTCTTGATCACTGACAGACAATCTGTGCTACACTGTGGGCCGCAAAGAATCATACTTTGTCTATAAGGCTCCACTAGAGAGCACAAACACAGCGTGGCTTGTAATCGATGATAACTCTGTAGAGTCGGTGTGTACCGGAATGTTTAATGGAACCAAATGAAATGAATTTGTATTTTTCTTATGTTCAGCCATCTGGATTGATTTTCCTCAAGAGAATCTTTCTGATCCGGGGAAGTGGCTGTACTAAGGGCATCCTGCTGGCAACTGCATAAAGACTGCTAAGCCACGCTCGCAGCACGGCTCTAGGGATGATGGTTTTAACTGATTATGCAGACAGCCATGGATTTGAAGGACTTTGGTAATCCCCTGACTTTTAGTCTAGGGCTACCACGACGGTGACCTTTTTAGTTTCTACTGAACCATCCCAACCAATACTGGGTGGATCACCATGACAATTCATATTCCATACATGAAGAATACTTGAATACAACTGCATACATTGCAGTGTTAAGTTAAACTTAGATCAAGAACATATTCACAGCAGGACATTAAGCTCTTGGCACAGCTGTAGACTTGTGTCGACCAAATCTCTATACAAATGTCAGGCAGAACTTGGTAAATCCTTGTGTGAAGGTTCCTATTGTGAGGGCCTGTGGACAAGTCTACAGTGTCCCTGTGTTTCCCTATAAAATCCTGATGTTGACATGTCCACAAAAAGCATGAATGTTTGCTAAAACTCATACTCTACTGTACAATATGCTTTACTGGGTTTAAAAAAAAGATCCCCAGCAGTATTTTGAATTATGACAGCCTGCACAGGGCTGGACACAGCCCACTTGGAGGGAACATTGCTGCACATTGCTTGCAGCTCTGAACCTGACAGCCCATTTATAGAAACTTTAACAACATTCTTTAAAGGAGACATGTTATGTCCCTAGGTGACATGGGTCTGAGAGGACTCAAAGGCACCAAAGGAGAAAGTTACAGAGGACCTCCAGGACCACCTGGACCACCAGGTTTGTACAAAGCCCTAAGTTCCTAATTTAATTTGCAGCTACAGGACTTTAACTGTGTCTTGTGTCTTCAGTATTTTGTGCTCAGCTCAATAGGTGGCGTGAAAGAGCTAAGGGCAATAAAAAAGTGCAGTACTTTTCATCAGAGACAGTCCGAGTGGCAGTAGATCAGCCAGGATGTGCAATTTAAAGTACATAGAAAGGAAAATACATGTCAGCCTCGACGCCACTTTCGT
Organism: Channa striata; assembly: GCA_033026295.1. Lineage (NCBI taxonomy): Eukaryota > Metazoa > Chordata > Actinopteri > Anabantiformes > Channidae > Channa > Channa striata. Next base: position 1,538,349 of record CM065169.1, read on the forward strand.
TGGAAGAAATAAAAGTAACGGTTGTTTTTTTTTTGATGCATTTACTTCATTTCGTTTTTCCCTCTCACTGCAGGGATTCAGGGCCCTCGTGGCTTTGATGGTATCGGCCATCCAGGCAACCAGGGAATACCAGGAAAACCAGGACCACCAGGATATCCTGGCAAACGGGGCAGCCCCGGTGTTCCCGGTGTGTGTGACATTTCCATATGTTATCAGACATACAACCTCAGGGAACATTACAGTAAAGGACCAAACGTCTGATGACACAGCAGTGTGGGAGCGGCTGCTTTAGATTTAAATGCACAAGTGGTTTAAGGAAGAAATTTACTGTATCAGTGATTTACCGAAATGTGTGTGACTCCTGTGTGACACAGTGTGGAGCTGCACCGGAGGTAGATGTAACCTCATGAGTTGAGCTAAATTACAGTAAAATGGTAAGGCTCTGATTCATGATTGTGAATTCATGGTCAGCGGGGCGGTGAACCTTCTTACCAGGCTAACATGGCTAGTCTATATTTAAAACTTGCAGCTGGACAGTAGGTTGGCTTCTAATTCTGTACAGGACTGATGGAAAGCAGCAAGGTTGTGAAGTAGTTGTATTTTTCTGCAAGAAAATTTGAATTTGTGATAACATTAATAATAGCTACCTCCTGTTTCTTTTAAAGGTAAATATATGTAAGGCTTTGCTAACAAGAAAATATATTGACGCATTCACATGCATGTACAGAAACAATAAAATTAAAGGGCATCATCATCGTCATGTATATTAGACTACTGTGGCAAAAAAAAAAGATGAATCAGAGGTACATTAACAACTTAAAACAATTTAACCAGCCTATGGGTTAAGATTCCTCTATAAAAGGTGCAAGTTAACACATATTCTTAAGAAAAGTGGTTAAGATTCGAACCTCACACTGGGCTTAACTGACGCGGCCTCACGGTTTTAATCTACGCCAAGTTTAATTCGCCTTCAGTGCAGCTCTGCCTCAGAGAAACGGTTACTTTCACACTTTACAGTATGCGTCAAGTACACTACATTCCTTCGTGATGAATTATGCCACAGTGAATGAATGGAACACACCATGTCCTCCGAGCTACCTTGTGAAAGGATGGGAGACACTGGGGTTGGTCCAAAATAAGAAAAATCCCACAGATGACATCAGTCCAGCCACAAACTCCCTAGAAGCGCATTATTCCGCTGCTTCCATCGAGCTCTATGTGCAAAACCTCCTGCTAGAAGGATGCATTTCTATCACAGGGGGGTGTGCTAATCCATCACTGTCACAGACGCAGTTGTAAGAATCCATTTACCGTTTATTTTTACTCATCATTATATTTGTTTTCTCATTTATCAGTATTATATAGACTTATTTTCTGTTGCTTTTGTGCGTGGATTACCAGAATGTTTTAAAAAAGTGGGTCCTTATTTACCTCATCTGCACATTTTAAGCAGGCTTACATTACCAAGCCCCTTTCCATTTTTACCATTTTTAAATAGAATATATTTTAGAAAGAAGCCCCCTGCTTTTCAGATTTATTTCCATTTTAACACTGTCACATATTATATCCACTTGCTTCCATTTATCATTTGTTGAGCCACATTAACTTACAGTGAAACTCAATAATACAAACTAGTGTTTTACATTACCAGCCTCCCCGTGGATCAAAGGGCATAATCCATCCCATGACTGTAAGGATTTTCATTTGGAATGTCTTCTCATCATATTGGTAGAGTCATTTTTTTTTGATAAAACAACAGAGAAGATCACAGGGACGAAAATACTTTTCAAATTCATCCTTGGAAAAGACGTCTTCGGAAAGATTTAAGAGCCACGTCCATTTCATTCCGTATGTTTATCTGCACAAAGCTTTTCACAGTTCTGGGGCTTTTTGACGAGAATTTTGCTTTTATAAAGCTTTGTGCATGAACCTCTTTTCCCCATTTGCAAGAAGGACAAAAGACATATTAACTCTGCTCATGATCCTGCAAACAGACCAGTCACTGACCCGTAGCTGTTGTGGTTCTTCTGTTATTCTTTGGGAAATGAAACACTGTATAGTTCCTAAGAACAAAATGCCAGGTTGGAGCTCCAACAATTTAGCTTCCTTAAAATGACGGCTTCCTCTTTCAGCTCAGCACTATTTTTTGTACTTTGTGAGGTGATTGTACAATGATGTGTCAATGTTGTTAAAGTCTGGCATGGAAAAGCTGACACTACCCCTGCAGGGCATGTGTTATCATTTTTCTTCCAACAAATTTTCTAGAAAGTCAAAATTAAAAACATCCATTTTAAAGTTTAAAGTTCATTTACAACACAGCAAGAGGAAACTGGCAGGATTTTAAGTAATGTGCCACCAGTAGGAAGGAGACTGTAGATCCAAACAGATCACATTACCATGAGCTGCACGTTAGCAGAGCAGGGGGCGTTCGGCTGTGATTGTAGGTCGGCCACATTTTGGAAGTGTACAACACGCAAGCACCACGGGAGGAAATAAGACAAAGTACACAACTGCTCTTCAGGTCACAGTCACGCCGGTAAAAGTGCAAGAAAGCCGTCACAGCAGCCGCGAAGACATGTGGTCACGACCCAGTAACAACAAGATGGTCGAGGCATTGTATTAGCTGTTGGTTGCAAAAAAGGAATAAGCAGTGAAATAGTGTGTTTGCAAAGGACAATATATATATATATATATATATGTGTATGAATATATGTGTCTATATATGTATATGTATACACACACACACACATATATACATATATAATAGAAATAACTATATAAATATTTAATTTTACAACAAATTGTTTCTACAAAGGTGTAAGAAAATAGTAATCTGAATTCATGGAAAAAAATGGATAAATTCAGATTATTATTTTACTTACTATAATACTTATTTCAGGGGGAAATGGTTCTTGTCTCAGTTTCCAAGAAGAGAGGAACCTGTGTATGTTTAAAGAAGAAGTCAGCTTGGCTCAAAATGCTTAGAAGTCAGACTTCGGGAAGTCACTTTTTAATTTTTACACCATTCTGCTCTAAAACTCAAAAGGTCAAACTTGGAAATATTTAAAGTATCTCTGCTGTAAAGGTAGCGAACTGTGGAATTGTGAAAGCCATTAAAGAGGATGCAGGGATGCATTAAGCCAGTTGTCCTGCTGGTTATGTAATGACTATCATACTATTTATTACTGTTGTTATATTTGCAGGGCTTTTTTAAAAATATATAATTTTATTGTATGAAGATAACACATGAATAAAATCTTTTATTTATGATTTCATTTATGATCTATTTTTTGTGCACGTAAAGTACTTTTAAAGTGCTGTATAAATACCTGTGATTTGCTGTATGTTACCAGATTATCTTTTGAACTTCAAGCTAAAACTGATATAAACATGATGTTAATTTAATTTAAGTGTTTAAAGTGTAAAAATCTCTTCGAGGCTGCATTGTTTCACACATGCCACAGTAGAGGTGTTTTATCATACACACATACTTACATATTACTATTTAATGAGTTATTCCATTGGAGTAAATTTGGCCATAAAAAGTATCACCTTTTTTTGTTCACAACACTGAACATTATAGTTGTTTTAATTGCCATGTGTCAAAGTAAAAACTGATTTTTATACACAATCTAAATTACATAGAAATATAAAACTGACAATGTCTGACTGCTTAAGTATTCCGCTGCTGCAGCAGTGACAGTGTTGAGCCTGTGTGGATATTCATTTCTTAAAAATGCTCAAGCTCTGTCTTTCAAGGAACTGCTCTGCATGTGGGACCAGCGTTTGTCCAACACATGTTGTTCGGCATTAGAAACGACAGACACCACTTCCTTCCTCATTGTAGCCCCGCTGCAGCGACTGTACAGTAAATAACCAATGACCGTACAGTGGAGTCGACTCAGAATCGGACCGTTTCAAGACTGAAAAGGACTTTATCTTAATAAATATTAAAATTATTTTATTACAAACAAACAAACAAATATAAACGTTCACAATCTGGGTGAAATGTAATGTCTAAAACATATTTGATAAAACAAATTAACAGAACGAAAACACTTAATAATAAAATCATCTTTTGTCAGTGGCCCATATGAGCTTTTTGATGACTTTACAACGGAACATTGCCGATGTATGTTTTATATTGTGGTGAAGACAGACATTCACACCAATGTGATGCCATCTGATGAGGAAATCAGGAAATCAGGAAATTACTGATGTATGATCAGTAATTTCTGAGAACTCACGGCTCTTAGGAACAATCATCACCTCAAACTTGCTATCCTGCCTTAAGGTGCAGGTGGAAATGTGATGCCCACTACTTTGTCACTTAAGGAACAAGGTACAAACAGTCAAACTAGTTTTTGAGTTGTTGCATGTTACATTTCATCTGTACAAGAAAAAAAAAAACAGCATCAAGCATAAGAAGCATCACATTGTAATATTTATAGATGCTTGAAACATGATGCATTTGCTATGATATGTTTGTACTTATTAGAAGCTATTGGAAATAAACCACATTATTATTTTTGCTGTAAAATAATTTTATATTAAAATAAACAAAATAATGTAAGACAATGTTAAAACATTTGTTTAAAAACAAATAAAGAGTTAGTTCCACGCAGACAATGCAGACAATCGGCGGTTTATAGTGTGTTCCACATTTCATCGGCGTGTGAAGTTGGTTTGTATTGAGAAAGGGCAGCAGGGATCTATGATTTCAGAGGTTCACCACGGAAATTGAAACCATGATAAGTTCAGATAACTGTGGGGATTTTTCAGCGGGTTGTTTGTGCTCTACGTCTCAGTTCACTTAACCAGTTCACTCAAAGAATTTTGACAGTGTAAAAGTTTCACATTCACATGCCTTGCTCAAATTCATACCTGCAACACAGATTAGATCTACAGACCATTCTACCAGTCTGAAATGTTATGCTTTGATCTGGTTTTGATATGCTTTTGTCAAAGAAATGGGAAATTACAGCAGCAGTGCCTGACTTCTAATTGAGCTAAAGTGTATTTGTATGGATCTTACCCCAGAAAGTTCTTAAGTTTAAGTGTTTTTAATATATAAGCAAGTTAAAATACATTTCTTGATGTAAATTGAAGTAGTTCAATATTCTTATGAACGTTATGCAATCCAGCAAAGCTTCTCTGCTATAAATTAATCTTTTAGAAGAGTATAATAATTGTCATATGTGTTTATATTTGAGGTCATAGTGGCCTTTAAGTTTTCCTTGTAAAGGTAGAATTAAGTTTTAGATCGTACAGGTGTACCTAATGAAGTGGCCAGTGAGTGTGTATATACAGACAGAGAATAAGTCGGACTTAGGTTTGATATGGATGTAAAGTTTGGCTTTTAAATAAAAATTGAAATTATTCATTCAACACTTACCATTCTGTGATAAGAAAGCCATCCGATTTGAAAACAAATGAGGGGGACACTTTTGCAATAATGGCTGCATTATTTCCAAAGCCATTAACAAAGCAAAAATCAAAACTGAATCGTGTAATGACGGCCTAATGAGAAAGTGTGTATCTAAACCGCAGGGCTGGAGGGCTTCTGTCAAAAACCATCCTTCCTTCCAGCTCAGGATCCTACAAAAACTTTCATTTGAGCCAGTATTAGGACTCTTTAATGCCCAGTAGTACTGAGCACAGGCCCTGACGAGGCTCCCAGCCCCTGTGGTCTGCATGGCTCCTCGATGGGACGGCCCTGAACTGTGTGCTGCCATGTGAGCTTATGCAGCAACTCATGTAAAGATGATGCAGTTGCTGTTTTTGAGCTATTTGAACTTATTCAACTGCCCCTGAATGTCACCAAAATGTTGTGGTGCAGTTTTACCTCTGCAGTCTGTCTGTTTCTGTTTTTGTGATGATTCTTCCTGTTTTTTTTTGTGGTTTTTTGGCTGATTTAATATTATGATAGCTGCTGTTCACTGTTTATCCGTGAACGCTCTGTTGATGCAGCAGGATCATGACGGTAGGCAGGAGGAGACTGGAGAAGCTGGTCAGGAAGGCCAGCTCAGGTTCTGGGGATGCCCCTGGACTCAGCGCAGGAGGTGGGAGAAAGGAGGGTGGTGGGCAAACTATCATCCCTGCTGGAGAACGACTCGCATCCTCTGTGTCATGTCTGAGCAGCTCCTTCAGTGAGTGACAGACTGTTACAAACTGAATGTGTGAAGGAGCGACGCCGAAGCTCTTTCCTCCCTGCTGCAGTAACACTTCACAAGCGGCGCTGCTCCCACTGAACCATTATCACTATTAGTCACTATTAGTCACTTCAAAACTGTTTTTAAAACTGTGCAATGCAAATGACCCATGGTACAATTACTTGTATGACTGTGTACATATGTGATGTACTTTTATTTTTATTTCTTTATTTTTTCATCTTAGATTGTATATACTGATACTGATTTTGATGTTCTTCTTTGCCGTATCTGGACATTTTATGCCGCTGTAACATGGAAATTTCCCCCGTGTGACAAATAAAGGTTTATCTTATCTTCAGCCACTATCTGCTGTGTTTGCTGTGGGACTAAAACGTTAATCCAGCTGCCCAAAAACCCTTGTCATCGTGCTGACGGTTACATGTTAACCAACTGTGTCCAGATGTTTTACCGTACTAAAGGGGGTCATCGGGCAGTGGGAACATTTACCTGGTTTGCCTCTCCTGATGATACACTTCTAGAAAATATTCTGCCTTATTGTGTCTTATTAAATACTTGGGGTGCAACAGTGACCCATGACAGGATTTTTCGCCATTGCAATGTTGATTAGTATGCGACATCAAGTGTGGATAAAGAATCACAGGTCAATAAAACTGTGATTCCCAGAACTTGTCGTTGTAGTTTACTGCACTTCAAGGCAGTATGGGCCAAATCTGTTTCCTGGACTCGCCTTGACACTTGTTGACTGACTCTCACTTTTGAACAGAGCAGTTGCAAGGCAGAAAGGGTCATTGAATGGAGATCGCTCCATCTGACTGTCGTTAGATGAGGGCTATCACCCAACACGTGCTGAAAATCACATCTACAACATTATAAGGACATGTTTCGGTCCGTCTACTGAAGGAGAATAAACGGAAACTACGCATCCATCCAACAATGATCAGTGATCACATAAGGACTTGGGACAAAGCAGAACAAATCCATGACTGTTTCTGTCAGCTATGAAAAATGTGCATTATCTGTCATGCCAAATAGTTTTGATTAGCTTCTATGTTTGTACAGTATCATGTCAGTAAAGAATGTTTGCTATCCATTCAATCAGGGGCATGATTTCAGCTTTTGAATATAAAACTCTTAACTGCTTCCTCTCATTTTAAATGAAAGAACTAATGTTTTTAACAATTAGGAGAAAGACTCATTTACACAATCAATCCTTTCCCCATCTCTGCACACGGATGTGGGCACTTAGTTCCTAGTGTTCTCCTTCATTAGACCTCCACTTGATTAGAAGCTGGGGTAGGATTTGTCGTACATGAGATCCTCTACTACATTTTGTGAACAGTATGTTCATATTTTCCATGACACACTGTTTCACCGTCCAGGCTGGAATGTTAAGATGTTTGCTTTGCATTGAAAAAGAACTAAAATAATTGATCCTTTGCTTTTATAGTAAAAACTCTTGTTGTTTGTAGTAATACCAAAGTTGACCTGTCAAGATCATGGACTCTTGTTTGTTTTTCCTTTTCACTTCTTTTTGTGGACTTTTACTTTGTACCTCATTAGTCCCGCTTCCTGTTTTGCCTTTTGGTCTTTTTGGGTTCTTGAGACTTTCTGCATTTGTCCTTATTGATTTCACCAGTTTCAGTGCATTTAAACCCAGTTGTCCAATCAGCTCTTGGCTAGTTTGTCCCTTATCCACCCCATGGCTTGTCTTTGCTTGTCCCAGGCCTGTGGTCTACGGATTGGTCTTTCATTTACATCCATTTGTTCTGTAGTTTTTTGTGTTGTAACAATTACATTTTACATGTCTGTTCTTTTCTTCCTTGCCTCATAAGTGTCTTAAATTAAATGTGGATTACCTTTCCCCCAAGAGTTAATAAGAATTCGAAATGGTTTATAATTATTGATTCCGAATTACTCAGAGCAAATATTTGCAAATTATATGTTTTTTATAGTGCTTGGTATGATTTAGGCATTTAAATAAAAAAAAAGATAGTTTGTCTATAGTAGATGGTTTCAGTCGAATATTTCTTTTTGAAGCATCTAAAAAGGACTGAGAGGAGGTCAGAGACAGTTTCACCCATTATAATAAGTTATAAGTCTGTTGAACCACCAATCAGTCGATTTAGTCTGTGTGAAGCACTGAGGTGGTCCGAGCGTCATCAGTCACATGCTTTTTCGCCGTTTAAAGCTCGCTCCGACGCAGTGCTTCACAATTAAATCCTTGTCAAGTTTTGTTTTCGAAACATGGTCCAAAGCCTTGGAATCAGAGGTAACATCATTAGAAGTTAGTTTTTGACCACCTGTTAGTCTTTGTTCGTTTAGTTCTTTTCTTTGCTCCTCTCTGTCGCACCTGTTAGTCTGTTTCCTGTTAGGTTTTACGTTTTCGTCACTTGTTTTCTCTTGTTCTTGTTGAACTCTGTTTAGTCCAGGATTTGGTTCTTTATTTGTTCCGGTCAGTCCGTTTCTCTTCAGACACTAGATTGTTATCTGTTGGTTTATTTTCAGATACTTTGCATAGAGTTTGTTTGCTTGTGCTTCCTTTTGGTTCTTTATTACTTTTTTGATTAGAGAAGTTACTTTTTATGGTTATTTTGTTATTTACGAACTTAGTTTTTCCTTTATTTCTATTTTACTATTTAGTTCCTTTCCCTAGTAAGTCTAGTTTGTTAACAGTTCGTTTGTACGTGTCTTGTCCTCTCTTATGGAGAGAATGTAATAAATCCATATTATTTCAAACACGCTTTTGTCGTCACAATCCTGGGTTCTTTTTCATAATACCACCCCCCTTACAAGACCAAGAAAATTATTTTGATTTTTTAAGAAAATCAAACTCTGTCAAATGATACTGTAAGTTGTGAAGGTCTATTACGTCTCTACCTTATTAGACAAATTCAGCTCCTATCTGCCGGACCTATTCACAAACACAACATGACACCATGGCGGTAGCTCGACTACACTCCTGTGAAAATGAGTTTCACTGGTGCCACCAGATTAAGAGCAACACTAATGTGTTATAGTTACACAACTAGTGGCAGCTGTGGCTGTTTTTCATAGGCAAAGGAAAAAGTAGGTGACTCAGTTTCTGAGCAACAGAGTGAGCGGTAGGAGGACTTTGGGGTGGATGAATGAATCACAACACAAATGACCTTTCATGGCAGAAGTACAGAGGAAGTACTAATTTTTATCCCAAACACATTTATATTAAACATATTCAAGTTGTTTTTTTATGCCTTAACAAAACCAAACTGCTTCTATAGGTGCATTTCAAATTAGTTCATCGGTTCCTATCAGCCCATATTTGTAGCTAGATTGACTGGGTTTTTATCAAGATCTTTGCTGATCCGGAATGTTGCTGTCGCAGTTATAAAATTAATGAGCATGTGCAGTCTTCTTAGGTTTAGACACAAACCTGGCAGTTCGGTTCAGGGTAAGGTTGCAATTTGGGTTAAAATACTGAAAGAAAGAGTTTTGCTTCGACAGCCACCCACCCAACATTAGGAGTCAGAAAATGTTAAGGCATTAACTCACCAGTCCTGGTGCATCGTGGGACTTTTTAGTAGAAACTTTAAAAAATCCAAACAATAAGGCTGACTTTTTAATGTTTTTCTAGGTCTGTCCTCCTATTTACTGTGCCACATTTCCACTCAGCTCCATTTAGTTTTGTTATCTGCTCTAGTAAAGAATGAACGTGGCCTTCTTGGAGCAAGCTCAGTCTAAGTGATGGTGAAAAATGGAGGAGCAAGGTTGTTGGTCCAAATCCTTTGCTAGAGATCAGAGTGGGATTAATGAGAAGGCAGCGATCCTGTTTCTCCCTCATTTAAGTTTGTTAAGAAGGACATTTATTTTCCCACCAGCTCAATTCATGTGTCTAAATTCAATGAACCCACACACACACACACACACACACTGGATACAGATATCAGTGCGTTCTCAATAATTCAGTAGCGCTTGAAAAAGATGTTCATAATCCTCACTGGGGAGGTATTCCTGTTTAATCTTCTTTGCTTCCAAACATGACTGTACCCTCGATAGGGACAATTCAGTATCCATCTGCTATTTTTGACAAAATATACATTAAAAAAACATTACATTCTCTGAACATTTTCTCCAGGCTGTTTTTTGGAGCTTCACTGCAGAGTATCACACGGATCAGCTGGAAATCTTAAGCAACTGATATCAGCAATCTATTTTAATTCAATTTATTGTTTCAACCCATAAACTTGATCATGCATGACGTCGGTGGAGTGCTGATGGCATCTGAGATTCTGTATGTGACCTTTATTTCTTCAGAGATGGTGTGAAGATTTCCTGTCCAAATGCAAAAATGATCACCCACAAGGATATGGTTGTTAAAACGTTGCTCTTCATGAATCAACAGGAAACACATGTGAATTTTGATCCCTTTAGTGCACGGTACAGTGTGCGTCTCACAAACAGTATTCTTGCTGTTCTCACAGACATTCACATGACCTGAAGATACTGTGTCAGCATCAGCAATGTGGCTGTGGTCGTCATGGCTACATTCGTGGTCGACGGCCAATTCTTTTTAAACGTTTTTTTTTTTTTGAAATTACCAAAGCAAATGTGAGGAGACGCTGTTTGTCATAGTCTCATTAAATGACCCACATATCCACAGGACTGCAGCAAATGTATTAGTTTGTTTAATCGAGCTTCAAGTTACACATATAGGTTTTAATATTTGGCTTCTATTTAGTTTCAAACTAAAGAACTTGTCATAGTGATTTCATATTTATTTCAGTCTAACTTGTGCAGCCTGTTTTTCCAATGTATGTAAACAAAGGATCTTGCCAGCTATTTTTGGATGCTCAGAGGAAGCTACTACTTCCGTCTCTTATGTTATGTTCATCAATTTGTGCCAAAGTCTTGAGAATTTTGCGTGAGAAAAAAAGAGTATTTCTCAAGCCGAGATTCGAAAAAAGTCTTGCACCATCTACAGTACACATTCTTGTGAATCAAGGAAACGTCAGTGAGTAAAGGGGAAGTGTGAAACCCACTGTTGGCTGTGTGTGATGTTCGAGACCTCCGGTGGCACTGCATGAAATACTGTCCTGCTACTCTGATGAATGGAGCCACAGGGCTCAGGAGAACTTAGGAACACCTTTGTCACGTTACGCAGTCAAGTGCAGCCTTCACAAACACATCCTGGAAATGTGTTACGCCTGGAAGAGGCCATGAATCAATTATGTGCAGAAATGCTGCCAAGTTCTCTGACAGTGGAAGAGTGGGTCTGTGGTTAAGCTTGTCTTCAGGAAAAGATGAAGACAAAGACAAAAACACCATCCGGACTGTAATAATAGTGAAAGGTGCAAAGCCAGGATCTGTGATGTGCCCACGGCTGGGGTGACAACAGCATGGAGCGCTCACACCAGTCAAATGAACCCGGCTTTCGAGATTCAGTTGTGCTCAGGCACAGCAGTTGCTGTAAACCGTGGTGTGAGTAGACCTGTAGACATTGTGGAGTGCGTGTGCGTGTCTTCTGTTGAAAATGTAAGAGTGTCACGAAGAGGAGAGCTGTAGCAGTTGGCCACGGACCACAGGTTCTATGTTTCGATCCCTGGTCCCTTCTCGCTGCGCGTCCTTCGGCAAGACTGACCTGAAACCCAAGTTGCTCCCGGTGGTTCAGGTCGCACCTTGCGTGGCAGCCATCTCCATTGGTGTGACAGTATGTCTGTGAAAGCGACGTTGTAAAGCACTTTGGGCGAAAGTTATGTAAGCAGCAATTTACCATTTATCTACGGCCTGTTCCACTGCAATTAAAGTCTAGCATTCAGCACGAGTGAGTAAATGTTCCCCTATAATTGTTCTTAAAAGTAAAGTTAAAGGTTGACGTGTTAAACAGGCCTCTGTACTGAATTTAATTTGAGTATGTTGCAGGCATCAAACTTTTATTCATAAAATATGTTGAACTTCAGTGAAAAAATATATATATAAAAAAAAAGTGAGTTCTTTTTTTCAACCTGCTAATAAAAACACATTTAAGAACCAGACTGTTGCATTGATTGACATTTTCCTTTATTAGCATAAACTCGCACTCACTCTTTTGGATGTGGGTACTTGAAAATGGGTAAAAAGCCTGGTTGGAGTGATATTTAAACAAGGTCATTCTAGCTCAGAATCCCCTCTGGAGACATCTGACAATCATTTTCTCCATTGTTCTACCTCATAGAGAAACTTTCCAACTTCAGCAGATGAATGTGAACTCTGCACATAGATCAAACATCTCACTGAGGTAACAAAACCCACAAACAAAAGGAACAAAAAATATTATAGTATCATAGATATTATTGTAAGAATACACAAAATAAATGTATTGGTTCACATTTCTAATATTGTTGCAGTGTTACACCTGTCATTTTGCATGATGCACTCCCCCCCCACACACACACAGAATGGGAAGTCAAACTTTAGATTACCTGCACAATTAATCATTTGCACATTTGATGATTTTTAGAGACGATGCTATTTAAGTCTTAATAGTCAGCAAAAATTTGAGGACACGGGTCTGACACATTGTTTTCTGCACCAGTGGAACAACAGTCTATTTAACCACCGATGAAAGTAAGCCCCAGCAAGTACAGTTTCCTCCTAATGTTTGTTAGTTACACCAATCAAATATCCTGAAAATGAAAAAATAAAACTAAATGTTTATGAGGATCCCCATGCACAGAAATGTGCGCTCTGCAAGGCTGTTTTGCAAGTTTTGAAAGCAGTAACTTCCTGAAGCTCTGCTACATGAAAGTGATAATGATCATCAGATACGTATGATGTTTATGAATTTTGTGATTAATGTCTCAGAGGGTGAAATGTGGTGGCAGCCAGAAGTGGTAAAACCAATTTGCATAGTACATTAAATGTATAGTTAGGGAAACCTTGCTGAAACTGATCTATTGTGCATGTGTTTAAATTTTTCAAAATTGCTTGAAAATGAGATTTTACACAGCTAAGAGCAGCAGCAGCAGCTCACATTTGCAAGTACTCTAAAAGAAAAGTAAAATGCAGGGAAAGAAACATGCAGCATAAAAATATATCCTGAGTTGAATATAGCACAACTGTCAAATAGATGTGAGACGTATATGGAAGTATATTACCGCCAAAAGATTTGAGAGGGCACAACATTTTTGAGAGCTAATAGGTTTGTAAGTCAGTGTTTGAGAACACAGTTTTTTGACAACCACTGCAACACAACACGCACACATCCGGGAGTCGGTTTCAATTGTTTTTCAAAGTTATAGTCCACAGAAAGAAAAGCAGAGAGAAAATGATGGAAAACATAAGGGAAACGTATAAGTGGACATGTCCCAAATTATTACTCCCAAATATATTGTTAAAATTAGAAGCATCCTGTCTCAAAGTCATGCTGAAATATTAGTCCATGCATTTGGTACTTCTAGATTGGACTACTGTAACTCCCTACTATTGGGCTGCCCCAGTACCTCCATAAAAAACTGCAATTTTACTAAACTGTGGCAGCAAGAGTAGTTTGTACAATTATCAAGGAAGGTCATATTTCATCCTTCAATAGTTTCTCTCCATTGGCAACCTGTAAAATCTAGAATAGAATTTAAATACCTCCTCCTCATACACAAATGGTCAAGCTTCATCCAATCTTAAAGTCCTCACAATACAATATTAACTCTGACTGCAGGTCTTCTTGTGATTCCCAGAGTTTCCAAAAGGAGAATGGGAGGCAAAACCTTCAGTTATCGAGCTCCTCTCCTGCTTAAAACATTCCCTTTTGATAAAGTTTATAGTTAGAGCTGGTTTAGGTGATTCAAAAGCATTGAAATGAATGTAGGCTGCCTGAAAATCTTTTCAAGCTCTCTAATAATTGCTTGAAAAATTAAAATACTTAAGAAATGAAACCATACAGAACGAGATGATGTTAAACTGAAAGCATTGAGTTGCTCTACATACCCATTGAGAAAGTTAACATGACAAATCTACCTACAAAATGTACAAGACTGTTATTCCTGAAATTATGAAAAAAAAAAAAAAAAAGACAAAACTATTTGATGTGCTTGAATTTACCTGTATTTAAGTCCTGGGACAATAGGTCAACTTGGGTCAGAGTGCATGAATGGTTGACAATTTTATGTAATTTTGACAGCAATTATTCCTTGCTCAATGGATGCAATATCTTCCCTTCTCTCAATTCACAGAATTTAGGAGGTAGTGACCAAGATTTGGGTATGTTGGAGGCCTTATATGCACGTTTTTGTTCTATTATAAACTCATTGGAAAACTTGAGATCAATGGAAGTGAGACAAACATCTATGAATATTTCAAGAGAACCTCCACTGCTCAGAACTGGTCATCCGGGTCGTCCACAGTACAACATTCTACATGAGCAAATAACTCATTGTTTGTCCCTTGGAATGAGCTGGCAAAGAATAGCTGTGTGCTTTGGAATTAGCAGGAGGACACTGTACAGGCACAGACAGCAACTTGAAATTGGACCGCTGGCCTATACGAGAATGTCAGATAACAACTTGACAAACATTATTAGTGAAATCCTTCAATCCACCCCAAATGCAGGTGAAAGGTACGTGTTAGGAGGCTTTAGATCAACATACCTTCATGGCAAATGAGGGCATACTTGATTCCACCGATGAACTCCATCTTTTTGTCTCCACTACATCTACCTGCCAAGAGTCCAAAGGGCAGCTGCAGAGTGGAACAACCATGGATTATCTACAGAGGGAGGACAAACCCCTCTCCAACTGTGGCAGAGAGGGGTTCTTAACAGTGCTGGTGCTGGTAACTTGGCAATCGATTATATTTTTACAGGAAGTGAGACATTTGATTTTAATGAAGACATTCCTCCACAATTAGAAACTGCAAACAATATAGTTGTTCCAGTAAACAAATTTAATGTAAATTAAACCATTCTAAACAGGATTCAAGAGACAGTAGACCCACTGAGAGATTACGGTAACCATGGCATAGAATTATTTTTAGGTCTAGTGAATTTTCTTAGTGAAATGTATCAAAGTTGATTGTTGGAAAATACAGCAAATGTGTATTTGGTTATTTAGACTTAACAATAGTAACATTGTGAATTGTTTTGTGCTACTGTGCATTATTGCCCAAAATAAAATATAATAAAAATATGAAAAGCCGACTGGAGGGATGGTACTTGCACCTGTGGCAAAGGCTAGGATTTTACCCAGCTTTGATGGTCCCTCTTGCTCTAACACAGAAAAAAACAGGCAAAAAACAGAGTTCAGCTCAATCATGCCGAAGTCAAATTTTACTACAAGGAAAACTTCAAAAGAAAAAAAAAAAGAGTGTGAGAACTGAATATGGAAAAAAACGAGAGATTAACAGAAAATTACGTAGAAAAGTTAGAATGCAAGAATAAAGAAAATGCAGAATTTCAAGAAAAGTAATAAAATGAAAATAAGTGAAAATTTTAAAAATAATAATCAACCAGAGGACATAAGATTGAGGAAGGGTGAAAGCAAAACTATTTTGATTCATCCTCTAATAATAATTGTTACAATTTTAATGCACACAAGACAATAGTTTAAATATTTTTCTCTAAGCAAATGTTGGTCAC
Source organism: Channa striata (assembly GCA_033026295.1). Classification (NCBI taxonomy): domain Eukaryota; kingdom Metazoa; phylum Chordata; class Actinopteri; order Anabantiformes; family Channidae; genus Channa; species Channa striata. Next base: position 1,554,102 of record CM065169.1, read on the forward strand.
TACAAATTCACACAACACTTGAGACAATGTTATGGAACAGCAGTAATTACCTTCACCATCCTGCAGGTAATCTCTCCAAAATGCTACAACAAGTTCCTCTGCCCTTCTTTTGTTGGTTCCCATTTCAGATAGTCAGAATTGGAAAAGGTGATCCATCATTTCAGCTGTTAGTGGAGATGGTTCGTGGCAAAATAAGGGCCTAAAACTGTCTGGATGCATTTGGATTGCATCCAGAACACCAAGGGTCTTCAGTCCCTCCTTAAATCTTTCAAAATACATATGGAAAACCATGAGAAGAAACAAGTTATTCAAATTGGGCTGATAATCGTTAGGCTAAGGATGACTAGCAACACAGACACAAAATAATGCAGAAAAAACTAAACAAAAATCATGGTGTCGGAAATTACATAACTATCTTGGAGAGACAAAATAAGACAATACAACTTTCACAAGAAATTTAACAGGTTTGATGAATTCTTAATAAAATGAATAACCAAACAATTTGAAATCTTGTTCTTCTCACAGTAATTTTTGGCAAAAGCAGGGGAACACTTAATAAAATGGGAAGTTTTACATTTTTAGTTTTTGTATGTGTTTTAAGCTTATTTTAGACCTTCTTTGTAAACAGTAATTGAATTCCTACTACATAAAATTTTTTGAGCTTGCTTTTCTTTTAGGGCTAGTTAAGTTTTTTCTACATAAAACAAAAAGAAAGCGTATAGTGGTGTGCTTGTGAGAGTATAGTGGTGTGCGTGTAAGAGTATAGTGGTGTGCGTGTAAGAGTATAGTGGTGTGCTGTACTTTATTAAATTTGGCCAAAATAAAATATCAATACTCTATATAACCTTAGACAGGTAGATTATGTAGTTAGAGAGTAGACAGGCAGTCAGGATTCCAAGTAAGATGGAGGCCATGAACTCTGGTGCACTAATCCTACTGTTAAGTCAGGTTCTATAAATGATGTACATGGTCATCAAATCTGCAGTTTGGTTGCCAACACTGCACAGATCAGTGCCAGGTAATATTCCACTCATTCTATCAACAAGACAATCTTCTATCAAATACAAAATGTTGCTTTTGGAGCACGGAACAATATGAAATCAACCTGGAACCAAAGTCAGAATCAATTTCTTTGCCAACATGAATTATGCTACAAATCAATTGTGATGTCTGTTATGATTATTCAGTCATATTAAACATCTTCTAGGCTACATAAGCTATGTATCTGTGGCACTGAAAAGTTTATTAAGAAGTCATCATATATCAGTATTATATTCATTAACATTTGAGTTGACAGGAAGTTCAGATCACAGTAAGCCTCATTAGATTCCTGAAAGCTGCATTATGCCTATTTTCAAAATGAATTTTGCATCAGGATTCTATTTATTTTCAGATAACAGATTAGGAAAATTGCATACAAGCAACAAATTTCCTAACGAAGTGCATATGCTACGTTAGTATCAAATCATTAAAATATAACAGACGTGAAACATCTCCATCTAGTGGCTAAAAAGAACCGCAGTTTTAACTTTTACGTTGAAAGTATTTGGGGGTCTAACAGAATGACCATTTATGTCCAGGTCAAATCGATGACGTAACGTTCTGCGCTCACTCAACTTAACAGGTGAAGGGTGTCAGATGCGAGCGGCTTGGAACGTTGTGAACATCAGAATCTTCTCTGCTCGCTTGAATCTTCTGTTAAGCTCACAAATCCGTCCTCCCTCGCTCTTAAAACAGAGTCTGCTCTCACAAATCCATGTTTGCTTCCTCTCAAACACTGATTTACAAACCTACGAGCTCTCAAAACTGGGTTTGTGCTCTCGTAGACTTTTGATGGTGATAAACTTTCATAGACGGTCGAATGTAAAACATGGCTGAAACACTTTCAGTGTCGACATGGATTTAACTGCAGGCCTCCTGTGCCATGGGGGCATCTGAGTGATATCTGAGTTGCAGACATATGAACTAGACCTGTACACATGCCACCAGTACTGAAGTACTGAAATATACAGAATCTTGACCATTTTGAACAACATAAGTCAAATATGCAATTCAGTAAGAAAAAACAATATGCACACATTTAGCCACTCCATCACCTGCCAATTGTATCAGTCTGGGAGGAAGTAACAAACTATTTTGGGTTATGATGACCCCGATTTTAAACAACTTTAACATTTCAGTACCATCACTGCCAGATCAAGACCCCTTCATTTTGTAAGGTACAGGGCCAAAATGCAAAAAAAACCCAGAACAATGTGAAATGATGACAGCCTGATAAAAGGATTGAGTTTAGGGCCATGGTGTGCTGCCCCTCCTTTGGCAAACTGACTGTACAGTAACTGACTCAACAGCACATTCATCAGCGATTCTACGGTAATCGCTTTGGCAACTGTAGTATGTGAAACAGTTTAGGAGGAGGTGAAGGAGGAACATTTGACTTGAGCCAGTAAAGAGTTTCCTCTTTTATTGTTAACAGTAATGATGAATTCAGCCCAGCAGCTTTATCCAGAGGTAAACAAGACAACAACCCTCAGTAAATCTCAATCGTTTCAAGTTTCTCTGTTACAGAGCAGAATTTATGTCCCTTAACCATGACTGGTCTGTCCCAACAGTCTGTCACCACACCATCACACTAAAACCGCCCTGTACAGTAGACGTAGTGTTCTTTGCCTCTTGGAAGCTGTCGCTTCCCTGTGTCTTTCAGATAGTGGAGCTAACTGATCGTTACTCAGGCGAAAGAGTCCTGCAGATCTTTGGGTGTTCCTTCCTTTTTGAGCTCTTGAACTAATCGTGGAACCTTGGTCACTTTTGTCTTTTCCAGTTGTTGATGAGATCTCCCACAGTGGATGTCAGGAGTTAAACTGGCTTTGTCCCACTTTTTCCCAAGCTAATGGAATGCAGTTTTTTTAAACGTAGTAACTTCTTGATACTGAGCGAAATAATTTTTTTTTTTTTTAGTAGATGGGATTATTTCAAACTTTTATTAGTGTTTGCTCATCTTTCCTCCGGCTTATGATTTAAAACAGGTGAAACCAACTTCCTGAACTGATGATGTATTATCAGCGGATGCATTTTTTTCAAACAAAGTTACAGTAATTATGTCAAGTTTTGGATCCTCCTCCAACATTCTGCTCCTCGTCCCAAGGTCACGTTCATGTCTGGGCCTCCATGAAACATCTTTGCATGGTGGATCTCTGGTCTACCTTGGTTGCTTGCTGCTTCAGGGTCTTTTTTTCAGTTCATGTCAGTTGGTTGACACATGTGAACATATGATGTGTCCATATGCACTTGCCTTCTGTGTGTGAACAAATTATGCACTGAACAGTTCAGGGAAGAGTTGTGATTCAGAGGTTGTACTTCTGTGTATGTTGTTCTGCCAGTCCCTCCCCATTACACACACACACACACACACACACACACACTGGTTTGTGGTACTTCCCTTCTCTTGCTGGATGACTTATCATGGAGCAACTAGAACAGGCTGAGACTCAGACAACAAACGGAAACTTCTCCGCTTTACAAGTGGTAAGTCAGCTCAGCCAGTCAACACTTCTTTGTGTCGGTTGGAATTGGACACACTCAAAGTGTAATACTCAAGCATTTTACAATTTTCAGTTTACATGGCTTCATGTTGACTGTTTTATGATGGCTGCATTTCTAGAACGTTTTACTCTTAAAGTTTCAGAACAACATGGAAACTACCACATGCGATTACGACTACAGCGACATCTCATTCCAACCTGTGTACCTCTGTAGCAGGGAGGATGAAAACTATCTGGGAGCTCAACTATCGTTTCTTTACTACTTTATGTTTGTCTTCAGTGTCATTGGCAACGGGCTGGTTCTGTTCATCATTCATCGGTGAGTGAACTGATAAAAGCTCTACTTCAAAATGAAAATAATGTAAATTCTTTATGCTGGCACTTTTAAAAATAATCCTAGTAGGTATTTTATCCTAATTATTATTCCTTTGTGAATCTATAATTTAGAGGAAAGGGTGCAGAGTATGATTCACTAAAGCTGAGAATGTTTGCAAACCTTAAATAATAGAAAGTAAGTAAGGATCTCAACAAAAATATCATAACTAAAAGTCAGAGATGAGAGTAGAATTTATGTTATATCATATTTACATAAAGTTTTTTTTACCAGTCAAAAAATAAAGCATGTAATGGTTACAGTAACTAGATACTGTAACCAAAGAAACTGTAACTGATGGACCCAAAAGCTGAGACATGCAGAGAGTGCAACAGGTTTATTTGCACATGAAATACAGTTATAAATTATCAAACCAACTACAGATCCTATGATGCTTAGCACGCAGATCTGTGCTCTATCAAAACTCTCTCAAAAGCTGTAACAATGTGACTCACAAACCAGCATTAACTCAAAGGGAGAGACACTTAGGCTATAACAAAAACCTGAACTACCAAAACTACCTACAGACTCACGACCAGTATTAGGGGCTGGAGATCGGGAAAGGCTGAACGAGGTCAGGCTGCCATGCCAGAACGAACCAGGACACACTAGCAACCCCAAAACTAAATGCAAGGCCTTAAATACAAACATGCAGGGTTAGTGATGATGATGATGATGATGGAAGGCAAACAGTGAATGCACTGGTAACCAGCAGAGGAACAGAGGAATGCTGCAGGGACACATACAAAACAGAAAAAATGAATGCCAATATACAAGTAAACAGAAATGAACAACTAAATGGGGACAAAAAGCACCTAACTTATACCAGAGCATCACATTACCCTTATAAAAACAGATTCTTACAAATTTTAGCTTTATAGACCCTACTGATATGAGTGGTATTAGTTTTGTCATCTAAGCATTGGAAGCCAAATGAATAAATTTTTTTCCCTCATATGTCTAATTTTTCCTTTGTCTTTTTCTCAAGTGCTTCTAACCACAAAACCTTTTACAGACGTGTAATTTTGGGAAGTAGCACTGAAATTAGAGCTTTTCCATACAGAGACTTGAAGAATCGATGAATACCAAAAGTTTTAATAAAAGCCTGAGTGTATGAGCCTGGGGCGGTGGCTGACCTTGCAGAGTGACACTGTCATGAAGCATAGAGCAAAAAAGAATTAAGTGGCTTATGAAAAGTCCCCGACAGTTGTTGATTGTCCCAACCAAAACCTAGACTTAGGCTGTGTATTTCTGCGGAAAGTGAAATCATGTTGGACTTAAACTAAATAATACCTCAACCAGAAGGCCTGAAGTCTTATGCTACACAAATAAGGGATGCTCTGTTAAATGCACATAAAATCAGGCTACAATAATTTGCAAATCATTCAACATCTAAATTTGACTGAAAACAGTAGAAACTAAATATAACATTTTGAAAGTGACAAAGTGATGTGTATTTTTCCAGGAGCAAAACAGCTGTGGAATTTATATATTTATATAAGGAATGTGTATATTGTGTTATAGTAATTCAGCTTTTAAATATTTTGTACTGTTATTTTCATGTGAGTTTTAATTTTCACTGCTGTTTTGTTCATCGTTCGATACTGTGTAGGCAAACAGTTCAAACAATTTCGTCACCTACAATGCATAATGCAAATAAAGGTTTTACAGAAATTAATGTCCTCATCATTCAACCAATGTCCTCATCATAATGAAATTGCATCGTGGATTAGAATTTATTTTTTTTAATTTATCATTAAATTAGGAGTTTCCACATGGAACATTCACGAAAAAAACATTAAACAAGCAAACAAAAGGGTTTCAATGTTTTTTTTCTTTACATGTGACACTGTCCCAACTTTTATATAGTTGTCTTTCTTTAATAACCATTTACTTATGACTACCTCCTAGATTTGAGAAGTTGACCACGGTGACCAACATCCTGCTGTTGAACCTGGTCTTTTCTTCTCTAATCTTCATGAGCAGCCTTCCATTCTGGGGAATCCACATGCAGCTCAAAGACTGGATCTTTGGCAGGGTTATGTGCAAGCTCGTGGGCAGCGTCTACTATATGGGCTTCTACAGCTCTGTCCTCTTTCTAACTCTTCTGACCTTTGACCGACACCTTGCTGTTGTGTACTCCCTGGGTTCGTCACAAGTGAGGACCAGGAGGTATGCAGTACTGTCCTGCACCGGTGTGTGGCTGGTCAGTGCCCTGGCATGCATCAGGCCAATGATTCTCCAAGATACTTTTGTTTCTTACATTGAAAACAAAACATATTGTGATGAGTATCCTGGTAACTTAGATTTTATTAATGAGGAACAGCTTAGAAAATCTGGATTTTACCTTCAGCTTTTCCTTTTCTTGATCTTCCCTCTGGTTGTTATTATCTATTGCTATGTTAGGATTGCAATCTCTGTCCTATTATCCAAGCTAGTCACCAAGTTCAAGACAGTCAGGCTTATATTCATCATTGTCCTGCTGTTTTTTTTGTGCTGGACCCCATTCAACATTGTAGTTCTGATGGACATGGACAGTGGAAATCTTACCTGTCAAGAAATGGAGAGAAGAGGTTATGCGCTTCACGTCACTCGTAATATTGCCTACATTTACTTTTGGATCAGTCCCATCTTTTACACATTTGTTGGAAAAAAATTCCAGGACTACTTCCGACAGCTACTGGTGAAGCGCTTCCCTGAGCTAAAGAAGCACATTTCTGTCTCTCAATACAGTCGAACCAATGCGTCCACAAGAAGTACACCAAATGAGCTTTAGGAACGGGAAGCCCTCGTTCTATAAGGACTCCCACCTGTCCAGCTTACCACTGTGTGACATAAGCTACTTCTTCTAGAGAGCAGTCAATGGTCCACTGCAGCATTCAAGCAAAAAGCAATGATTTCTGTGCTCAATCTTGATAGACATATATTGTAGAAGAATCCATACTGATAATAGTTGCTCTGTTTTAAAGCTGGTAAAAACAATTTGAAAAGTACATTCAGCTTAAAGATCTTGTCATTACATTATGTGCCTGTGTAAGAGATTATTCCTACAAGAGTCAATCCCAGTCTGGAAATGCAGTATATAGACTCCCAATAATTTATTGCAGTGATTGTTAAGATACAGTAATGTTAGGGAGCTAAAATTGGTCATAGTTATTTAACCCTGTCTCCTAAAAATGATCTTCCTCTACAACTAAACAGCAAAAGGATATCCAACATATGGATTTCATTATTTTTTTAGTGCAAAATATTACATAAATGAAGGAATAGAGGCTTCTGATTGTTTCTCTGGCAGTTTTTTCATCAGAGTCATTTAGTTGCTCCTTTTCCATGGGTTTTTAGTCTTGATATGTTTTTGTTGCTACTTTGTTAATGATTTGATTTTCTGTTTACCAGATTCTCTAGTGCTTCAGGTCCACGTTCCTACTCATACTCACCTGCTCCAGCCCCATTTTAGTGAAATGTTTGTCTCCCCCGCGGTCATTCAACTATTGTTTTTCTCACTTAATCAAGTTCTCTCTCTCATAGATTCCATAGTACCCGTTTTTCCGGTTGTCCCTGCCGAGGGTTTCATCCCCCTCCTGCACCCATCATTTACAAACTTAATGAATCCATGTTACTGCTTTCATTGTCATTCTGCACGTCCAACCTGACCCCCCATTATAGACACTGTTCAGTCTCTTTGCACACAACCAGTTTGCACAATTCTGGATGTGGCAATATTTCTTGTGATTATTTTAATTTAATTTTTTTATTCTACTTTTAGATTTTTTTACTGTGTTAATAATCAACTATGTTGTTTGTGAAACTGTTCAGAAATTATATAAGTCCATTTGATAATAAAATAAAAGAATGTATCCTTTTACTCTGTAAAGTAAAATGGTTAATGTATTTTTGTTTCTTGTGTTTTGCTTCTGTGTTTTCTCATGGAATTAATGAACCCTTTTTAATCATCAGCCTTTATGTTTCTGTTCTGTACATCCTGTACATATCCACAACAAAATGAAAAACTGCCTTTAACGGGAAAAACCTCCAGCAGAACCAGGCTCAGGGTGGGCGGACATCTGCCTTGACCGGTTGGGGTGAGTGGAAAGTGGAGAGAAAAAAGAACAGAGCAACAAAAGCAGCATCAAAACATTGGGCAGGTTAGTAGGACCAGTAGCTGCACACTGGAGGACACACAGCGCCAAATCCGGGGACACCTGAAGACAGGGACAGAGAGAGGGAGACAGAGAGGGAGAGAGACGACTACGGGACAAAGAAGACACAGAGTTAATGTCAAACAGTGGTGACATTATAGATGTTGGGTGAGAGGAGAGAATGAAAAGAAGAGGAAGTGGCTCAGTGCAGAGTCCCCCAGCAGTCTAAGCCTATAGCAGCATGACTATAACCAACTATAAGCTTTATCAAAAAGGAAGGTTCTGAGCCTAGTCTTAAAAATAGGGAGGGTGTCTGCTTCCCGAATCTGGACTGGGAGCTGGTTCCACAGGAGAAGAGCTTGATAGCTAAAGGCTCTGCCTCCCATTCTACTTTTGGAAATTCTGGGAACCACAAGTAGGCCTGCATTTTGGGACCGAAGTGGTCTAGTAGGATGATATGGTACTAGGAGATCTTTTAAATATGATGGAGCTTGACCGTTTAAAGCTTTATAGGTAAGAAGAAGGGTTTTAAATTATATTCTGCATTTAACTGGAAACCAATGGAGAGAAGCTAATGAAGGTGAAATATGATCTCTCTTACCAATCCCAGTCAGTAATCTTGCTGCAGCATTTTGGATTAATTGGAGGCTTTTTAGAGAGTTACTGGGGCAGCCTGAAAGTAGAGAATTACAGTAGTCCAATATAGAAGTAACAAATGCATGAACCAATTTTTCAGCATCACTTTGGGAAAGGATGCTCCTAATTTTGGCAATGTTCCGTAGGTGGAAGAAGGCTGTTCTAGAGATTTGTTTTATGTGTGAGGTAAATGACAAATCCTGGTCAAAAATGACTCCAAAATTCCTTGCAGTACTACTGGGGGCAAGAGTCATGTCATCTAAAGTAGTGATATGGTTGGAAAACGTTTCTTAGACTTTTAGGCCCAAATACAATAACTTCAGTTTTATCTGAGTTTAGAAGAAGGAAATTATACGTCATCCAGTCCCTTATGTCTTTTAAAAATGCTTGTAGTTTGATTAATTTATTTGTTTCATCAGGTTTCATAGATAGATATAACTGCGTGTCATCAGCGTAGCAGTGAAAATTTACAGAGTGTTTTCTAATAATGTTGCCAAAGGGAGACATATATAGAGTAAAGAGTATTGGTACTAATACAGAGCCTCGTGGAACTCCATAACTAACTTTTGTGTATGTCGAAGATTCATCATTAACATGAACAAATTGGAATCTATCTGATAGATATGATTTAAACCAATTTAGTGCAGTTCCTTTAATTCCAATTACATGTTCTAGTCTCTGTAATAATATTCTGTGATCAATGGTGTCAAATGCAGCACTAAGATCTAGCAGAACTAGTATAGAGAACAGTCCGTTATCTGAAGCCGGAAGAAGATCGTTGGTCAAATCTGTAACAGAATCCTTTACTCTGTAAAGTAAAATAGTTATTGTATTTTTGTTGGTTTGTGTTTTGCTTTTTTGTTTGCTCTTGGAATAAATGAACCATTTTTTAATCATCAGCCTTTATGTTTCTGTTCTGTACATCCTGTACATATCCACAACAAAATGTCCCTTTTCAATAACCCATTTTACAGTAGTTACACATTTAAGTAGAGGTTCAAATACACATTTGTTTGTCGTTTGATGTTCACACTTAAAAGAATAAGACCACCTGAGTGATTCATTGCAAATGCTTGCTGCATTCACAAAATTATTGTCCAATTAGCATGTTTGCTTCCTCACTAACCCTCTCAAAAACTATGTTTCCTTACTTCCTTCTAGCAATTCTAGGAGATGCTGTCGTTCTATTTATAGTTCTCAATGCCAATAGATACCACAGCTGTTTTTCACGCTCTTTGTTGTCCCTGAACTCACAACTAGTAACTTTTCAAAGGAAGGACCATTGGTGGTTTACAATGCAAGAAAAAACTATATACACACACTTAGCAACCTCGTCCCCTGCCATTTTCAACAGTCTAGCAGGATGTTCCACTGAACTTTTAGTTTTTGGTGAGGCAGTTATTAAACCACTTGAAAAATTAATTCCCATCACTCTCAGATTGGGATACCTTCAGTTTGTTAAAGGAATAACCTTTATGGTCATTGAGCACATATGCATATTAGGTACAGTTTTTACCATCTGAGTGTCCAAGAGCAACAAAACAGAAAAGAACATGAAATGATGACTTTCAAAATGAAATGATCAAAGGATCACATGTAGTATGTGAAACACGGTGGGAATTAGTAGAAGGAGTAGGAAGACCCGCAATCCCCAGCCTCCCCAACAGGTTTGTCCCAGAGCAAGACACCCAACCAGCAGCTTTATCTAAAGGTAAGAGACAACAGCACCGGCAAACCGTGATCGTTTCAGCTTTCTCTGTTACAGAGCAGAATTTATGTACCTCAATCATGTCTAGTCTCTCATTTATGATTTAAAACAGGTTATAAACACAAAGTATATCAGGAGAGAGTCAGATATTTTTAATGCACTGTAGAGTACCTGAACCTTAACATACCAAAGAATATTCTTGCATATACATATGTAGCAAGAATATTCTTGCATATACATATGTAGCAAACCAAATGCAACTTGGGTGATTTGATATTAATACAAAAGTATTAATTTCTTCGAATTAAGGGAACCAGGTTTTTTTTGAGCTAAACCAAGCTATGATTATAATATTATCTGAACCGCTGATGGTCCAAAGTAACAATAGAATTAAGTAAACAACAATTTGACCAAACATCAGTCTCTGTCATGAGATCTTTACCGTTTCAGTGACTTCGTCTGTTTCTCTGAAGAAAGACAAACACAGAAGCAGTTCCTTTCAATTATTTATTAATCTACTACTACAATGAATATAGATAAGTGTGAGTATTTATATGGATATAAGTAATAAATGAACAAATGAACAGATAACCGACACGAAACAACTCAATTCTAAATGAGCAGATAAATGAACCCAGTATGCAAATAGGTGTGATAATTTTGGGACAAATGAAGGAGGGGTAGTTACAATTCAGTTCTAAGTAACGGAAGAAATACTTGTAACTTTAGAAGGGCTATCTTATTTTAGCGACTGTTTAGACACCAGACTTTCTATAAAATAGAGAGAGATATTCCTCTTGCCTTGTGCTGCTGCTGGTCGTTCTGCCGTATTTGGCGCAAGTCGGTACTGCTCCACGGCTGAAAGGGCGAGATGTGGGTCCTCGCTACCAGCAGGATTACTCCCAGAGCAAAGGTTGTCCGTCTCACAGTTGGCGCGGTTTAGTGCGGCCCGAACGATGGCACCTGCTCAGCTGGGCAACTCGGGTCAACAGCTGGAAGAACCCGAATTCTGTTGGCTGTCTCAGTCTCAGTTTACGTTTGTCAAAAAGGGGAGCGGCTGGAGCCCAGATATTGGATCAAGCCAATTCAGTCAATTATATAAAAAGGGAAAAATATAATATTGAATAATAATCTTGGCGATGTTCGGCTCGAACGAATAGTGGGATTGTCTCCCTATTCGTACAAAACAAAAATCAAAGTTTGCTTAGGATTTTGGTTTCACAAGGATGTTACGAAAACTTAAAATTATATAAAGAGAGTTTGTCTCGCCAAACAAAGAAAATCTAAATGGAGTAAAAATTGCGTCGTCCACTAAGCAAAGTAGAAAGTTAAAGAGGTGAGCAGAAATGAGCAGCCAAAGGGAGTGCGCAGATGAAGCGCGAATTAAAGAAAAATTCAAGAGAAGAGAGAGAACAAAGGAAAACTGTCTCCTTTATACCTGGGGTGTTACGTGAGGTTCAAAAGAGAGGCGTGCTCGCCTGTTATTTAAATTTACTGCGGAGAGCGCAAACTCATCTCGCATTAAACTCTTTCTTATAGTTTACTTCCTTTCGAAGTTCAGTTTAACTAATTCTCCGTTCACCAGGCCCAAAAGTGTTTCATACCATTAAAGTAACACATCACATTTCTTATGTCACTTGAAACATCATAACAGTTCACGTTCTTAACTATGTGATAGAATACATGAAGTTCACAAAATCTTTTACCTAACATGCACATGTAGGTCCACATGGATAAAATGAACCTTGGAAACAGATGTGGGGAGGTAGAGAGGAACAAAGACTTTCTGTTCCCTTATCTTTGGGGAGGTTAAGGAAACGCTTTTACCTCAAGGTAGAAGGATGTAGCTCAGGTCCTTGTTTTTATCACACAGAAATGGATGCTACACATATCTGATCATTGTGAGGCTGCAGCCTTTGCTGTATTGGTTACAGTAAAACAACACACCTGTGTTCGTTATGTTATGGAACATTTTAGTCTGTGTTGTTGATTTCAGATGTTAAATTTATGTTAATATGAATACATTAATATCTGGTAAAATCTTGAATGCAGCATAACATTTACCACAATCCAGCAGGCTAATCTCTGAGAGTGAAGGTTTGACCTGATTTGTCCCATGATAGTTTCCATGAATTTCTGCATCATTGCATCATAAAGTACATCTGATTGTCGTCTGATAACTCTTTAAAGTTATTAACCTATCATGCAAACTGTGCTGCATCTTCTGGACTTGTTTTAAAATGCATTTTTTTTGTCTGGATTTCTGGAAGTGGACAGGTGAGGGACACCACCCCCCATCCCTGTCCATGTACATGCTTCTGCCACGGGTCCATCGAACATTAACATTGTCTGGGCCTCCATGAAACATCTTTGCATGGTGGATCTCTGGTCTACCTTGGTTGCTTGCTGCTTCGGGGTGTTTTTCTTCAGTTCATGTCAGTTGGTTGACACATGTGAACATATGATGTGTCCATATGCACTTGCCTTCTGTGTGTGAACATAGTTTTGATTTATGCACTGAACAGTTCAAGAAGGAATTGTGTTTCAGAGGTTGTACTTCTGTGGAAGTTGTTCTGCCCGTCCCTCCCCCTCACACACACACACACACACACACACACACACACACACACACACACACACACACACACTGTTCTGTGGTACCTCCCTTCTCTTGCTGGCTGACTTATCATGGAGCAACTAGGACAGACTGAGACTCAGACTCAGTTCTGCCCTTCAGACTCACACAACAAACGGAAACTTCTCTGCTTTACAAGTGGTAAGTCAGCTCAGCCAGTCAACACTTCTTTGTGTCGGTTGGACGTGGACACATTCAGAGTGTAATTCTCGAGCATTTTACAATTTTCAGTTTACATGGCTTCATGTTGACTGTTTTATGATGGCTGCATTTCTAGAACGTTTTACTCTTAAAGTTTCAGAACAAGATGGAAAATACCACATTATATTACGACTACAGCGAGAGCCAACATGGGAACCTCTGTAGCAGGGAGGATGACAACTATCTGGGAGCTCAACTATCGTTTCTCTACTACTTTATGTTTGTATTCAGTGTCATTGGCAACGGGCTGGTTCTGTTCATCATATATCGGTGAGTGGACTGATAAAAGCTCTACTTCAAAATAAAAATAATGTAAATTCTTTATGTTGGCAGTTTAAAAAATAATCCTAGTAGGTATTTTATCCTAATTATTATTCCTTTGTGAATCTATAACTCAGAGGAAAGGGTGCAGAGTATGACTCACTAAAGCTGAAAATGTTTGCCAACTTTAAATAATTGAAAGTAAATAAGGATCTTAACAAAAATATCATCATAACTAAAAGTCAGAGATGAGAGAAGGATTTATGTTATATCATATTTACATACAATTTTTGTTACCAGTCAAAAAATACAGCATCACATTACCCTTATAAAAACAGATTCTTACAATTTTTAGCTTTATAGACCCTAGTGATATAAGGCTTATTAGTTTTGTCATCTAAGCACTGGAAGCAAAATGAATAAATGTTTTTCCCTTACATGTCTATTTTTTCCTTTGTGTTTTTCTCAAGTGCTTCTAACCACAAAACCTTTTACAGACGTGTAATTTTTAGGGAAGCAGAACTGAAATTAGAGCTTTTCCACACAGAGACTTAGTTAATTCAAGTACCATTATTTTTCAGTTAACTGAGTGCTGTGTGTGTAAATCTATTAAAAGAAATTCAGAGTTGAAGAATCGATGAATACCAAAAGTTCTTAATAAAAGCCTGAGTGTATGAGCCTGGGGCGGTGGCTGACCTTGCAGAGTGACACTGTCGTGAAGCATAGAGCAAGAAAGAATTAAGTGGCTTATGAAAAGTCCCCGACAGTTGTTGATTGTCCCAACCAAAACCTAGACTTAGGCTGTGTATTTCTGCGGAAAGTGAAATCATGTTGGACTTAAACTAAATAATACCTCAACCAGAAGGCCTGAAGTCTTGTGCTACACAAATAAGGGATGCTCTGTTAAATGCACATAAAATCAGGCTGCAATAATTTGTAAATCATTCAACATCTAAATTTGACTGAAAACAGTAGAAACTAAATATAACATTTTGAAAGTGACAAAGTGATGTGTATTTTTCCAGGAGCAAAACAGCTGTGGAATTTATATATTTATATAAGGAATGTTTATATTGTGTTATAGTAATTCAGCTTTTAAATATTTTGTACTGTTAGTACTGTTATTTTCAAGTGAGTTTTAATTTTCACTGCTGTTTCGTTCATCGTTCGATACTGTGTAGGCAAACAGTTCAAACATTTTCGTCACCTACAATGCATAATGCAAATAAAAGTTTTACAGAAATTAATGTCCTCATCATTCAACCAATGTCCTCATCATAATGAAATTGCATCGTGGATTAGAATTTATTTCTTTTTATATATCATTAAATCAGGAGTTTCAGGCTGGAACATTCACGAAAAAACATTAAACAAGCAAACAAAAGGGTTTCAATGTTTTTTTTCTTTACATGTGACACTGGCCCAACTTTTATATAGTTGTCTTTCTTTAATAACCATTTACTTATGACTACCTCCTAGGTATGAGAAGTTGACCACGGTGACCAACATCCTGCTGTTGAACCTGGTCTTTTCTTCTCTAATCTTCATGAGCAGCCTTCCATTCTGGGGAATCTACATGCAGCTCCAAACCTGGATCTTCGGCAGGGTTATGTGCAAGCTGGTGGGCAGCGTCTACTATATGGGCTTCTACAGCTCTGTCCTCTTTCTAACTCTTCTGACCTTTGACCGACACCTTGCTGTTGTGTACTCCCTGGGTGCGTCACAAGTGAGGACCAGGAGGTATGCAGTAGTGTCCTGCACCGGTGTGTGGCTGGTCAGTGCCCTGGCATGCATCAGGCCAATGATTCTCCAAAATACTTTTTATTCTTATTATGAAAACAAGACATATTGTGATGAGTTTCCTGATGAGTTAGATTCTATTAATGTGGAACATCTTCAAAAATCAGGATTTTACCTTCAGCTTTTCCTTTTCTTGATCTTCCCTCTGGTTGTTATTATCTATTGCTATGTTAGGATTGCAATCTCTGTCCTATTATCCAAGCTAGTCACCAAGTTCAAGACAGTCAGGCTTATATTCATCATTGTCCTGCTGTTTTTCTTGTGCTGGACCCCAATCAACATTGTAGTTCTGATGGAAATGGACAGTGAAGAACTTTCCTGTCACGAAATGCAGAGAAGAGGTTATGCACTTCAAGTCACTCGTAACATTGCCATCATTTACTTTTGGATCAGTCCCATCTTTTACACATTTGTTGGAAAAAAATTCCAGGATTACTTTCGACAGCTACTGGTGAAGCGCTTCCCTGAGCTAAAGAAGTACTTTTCTGTTTCTCAATACAGTCGAACAGATGTGTCCACAAGAAGTACACCAAATGAGCTTTAGGAACGGGAAGCCCTCGTTCTATAAGGACTTGCACCTGTCCAGCTTACCACTGTGTGACATAAGCTACTTCTTGTAGAGTTTGCTCAATTCTGGTTGTGACAATATTTCTTGTGAATATATTTTTGTGTTGTTTGTGGAACTATTCAGAAATTATATTACTTCACTTGATAATACAGAATGTTTCTTTTTACACTGTAAAGTTTCACAGGAAATGCTTTGTTTTAGGAAAAAAAGAGTGAGAACGCTTCATCCACAAAGGAGTTAAAAGCTTAATGGTAAATGTATTTTTTTTTTGTTGGTTTCTTGTATTTTGCTTTTGTGTTTGCTCTTGGAATAAATGAACCCTTTATAATCATCAGCCTTTATGTTTCTGTTCTGTACATCCTGTATATATCCACAACAAAATGTCCCTTTTCAATAACCCATTTTACAGTAGTTACACATTTAAGTAGAGGTTCAAATACACATTTGTTTGTTGTTTGATGTTCAAACTTAAAAGAATAAGACCACCTGAGTGATTCATTGCAAATGTTTGCTGCATTCACTAAATTATTGTCCAATTAGCATGTTTGCTTCCTCACTAACCCTCTCAAAAACTATGTTTCCTTACTTCCTTCTAGCAATTCTAGGAGATGCTGTCATTCTATTTATAGTTCTCAATGCCAATAGATACCACAGCTGTTTTTCACGCTCTTTGTTGTCCCTGAACTCACAACTAGTTGTATCATTCTCTTAGATACTTTTCAAAGGAAGGAACATTGGTGGTTTACAATGCAAGAAAAAACTATATACACACACTTAGCCACCTCCTCCCCTGCCATTTTCAACAGTCTAGCAGGATGTTCAACTAAACTTTTAGTTTTTGGTGACGCAGTTATTAAACCACTTGAAAAATTAATTCCCATCACTCTCAGATTAGGATACCTTCAGTTTGTTAAAGGAATAACCTTTATGGTCACTGAGCACATATACATATTAGGTACAGTTTTTACCATCTGAGTGTCCAAGAGCAACAAAACAGAAAAGAACATGAAATGATGACTTTCAAAATGAAATGATCAAAGGATCACATGTAGTATGTGAAACAGGGTGGGAATGAGTAGAAGGAGTAGGAGGACCCGCAATCCCCAGCCTCCCCAACAGGTGTGTCCCAGAGCAAGACACCCAACCAGCAGCTTTATCTAAAGGTAAACGAGACAACAGCACCGGCAAACCGTGATTGTTTCAGCTTTCTCTGTTACAGAGCAGAATTTATGTACCTAAATCATGTCTAGTGTCTCATTTATGATTTGAAACAGGTTATAATATGATACACACAAAGTATATCAGGAGAGAGTCAGATATTTTTAAAGCACTGTAGAGTACCTAAACCTTAACATACCAAAGAACATTCTTGCATATACATATCTGATCATTGTGAGGCTGCAGCCTTTGCTGTATTGGTTACAGTATAACAACACACCTGTGTTCGTTATGTTATGGAACATTTTAGCCTGTGTTGTTGATTTCAGATGTTAAATTTATGTTAATATTAATACATTAATATCTGGCAAGATCTTGAATGCAGCATAACATTTACCACAACCCAGCAGGCTAATCTCTGAGAGTGAAGGTTTGACCTGATTTGTCCCATGATAGTTTCCATGAATTTCTGCGTCATTGCATCATAAAGTACATCTGATTGTCATCTGATAACTCTTTAAAGTTATTAACCTATCATGCAAATTGAGCTGTATATTCTGGACTTGTTTTAAAATGCATTTTTTTTGTATGGTTTTGTGGAAGTGGACAGGTGAGCGACACCACCCCCCATCCCTGTCCATGTACATGCATCTCCCACGGGTCCATCAAACATTAACACCCAGACTGTCAACATGCCCAAGGTCTGGATGAACATAACCCACGTGGGGTTTGCATGGACCAGCATGCTATCACCTCAACCGCCACCAACTTCCTTAACTGATGATGTACAAAGTTACTGTAATTATGTCAAGTTTTGGATCCTCCTCCAACATTCTGCTCCTCGTCCCAAAGTCACATTCATGTCTGGGCCTCCATGAAACATCTTTGCATGGTGGATCTCTGGTCTACCTTGGTTGCTTGCTGCTTCAGGGTGTTTTTCTTCAGTTCATGTCAGTTGGTTGATACCATATGATGTGTCCATATGCACTTGCATTCTGTGTGTGAACATAATTTAAAATTCTGCACCGAACAGCTAAAGGAGGAGGTGTGATTCAGAGGTTTTACTTCTGTGTATATTGCTCTGCCAGTCCCTCCCACTCACACACACACACACACACGGGTAAATGTGGGTTAAATGGTCAATTCCTTCAAAACCTGGCTGGTATTGTTTTCTAAGGACTACTGCTTAGAGAGGTTGTAGAGACATGGAACTTAGATTAAAACACTCCAAAACGTCTGACCAAAATTCAGCTCACTTTAGGGTGTAGATCCAACAAACAGAACGACTTATACTTTAATCTGATTCTATGGTGGTTTGTGAAGAAGATTGAAAATGTGGTTTTAAGGGTAAAAAAAAACATTCTTACGTCTTTAAAGGGAAAATGATTGACAGTTTAAGTCACACCTCATTTGCATACACACACAGTAATAAACACCTGACAAAACACGGTAATAATGGAACAGTAATTTAATTGGTGATACTAATTAATGCATTGTTATTAAGATACAGTATTAGACAAAAGAAAAAATACATGAGAAATAAGTTAAACAAAAACAAAAGTACTTTTGTACAAGAAATATATGAGGGTTTAAAATAAAAAAATAAACTATGTTTTGAATTGTATAACTTTTTTAACAGGCTTTTTGCTTTGTTTCTTGCCCCTTACTTTCATTAACCAAACCAAAAAAAAAAAAAAACAAAACAACAGCTGTTCCTGCCGAGTGAGCTTTTATGCAGCCAATACTTTCAAATTAAATGGTTCTGCAGTTACCCACACGTAAGGTGTCCTCACAATGGTAATGTATGGTCCCAATAACATGTTTACATTAACAACTATATGTAGCTAGAACTCGTATATTTGGGTGATTTGATATTAATACAAAAGCATTAATTTCCTCGAATTTAGGGGCACCAGATTCGTTGAGCCGAATCACGCTATGAATTATTATATTACCTGAACCGTTGATGGTCCAAAGTGACAAATAGAATTAAGTAACAACAATTTAACCCAAAGATCAGTCTCTTGTTATGAGTTCTTTTCGTTCCA
Organism: Channa striata; assembly: GCA_033026295.1. NCBI lineage: Eukaryota > Metazoa > Chordata > Actinopteri > Anabantiformes > Channidae > Channa > Channa striata. The sequence goes on from CM065169.1 coordinate 1,573,171, forward strand.
GTGACTTCTGTCTGCTTAACTGAAGAAAGACAAACTCAGAACCAGTTTTAATTATTTATTAACCTACAACTACTGAGAATATTGAAGTATGGGTACGTATATGGATATATGGAATAAATGGAATCAACGAATAGACAACAAAACATGAAACAACCAATTCTAAGTAAACAGATAAATTGCGCAGTTATGCGTGTGATGAATTTGGGCTAGAGGAAAGGATTCGAGTCACTATTTACCTCTAAGTAACGGAAATTATATTTTAGAAACTCTACAAAGAAACTTCATAAAGGCTCCAATGGTTTATTGGCTTTACGGACACCAGCCATTTTCATAGAATAGAGAGAGATATTTGTACTTGGCCTGGGAGCCGCTGGAGGTTGTTCTGCCAGGTTAGCCGTCAATCGGTACCGGTTCTTTTGTAGAGCAGGACGGACCGTCTCGGGTCTGTTAACAGGCGAGCTATCAGAGCGAGGGTCCGCTGGGGCTGCAAAGATTTCTCCGGCCCACAGGAGCGTTCACCTGGTCAGATGGCAGGCTCCAGTAACGTGGTCTGGTTCGGCTGGTGGCTGAACCGACTTGCAGAGGCGCTGGTTGTCCGGTCCGGAATGGAGCCGAAATGTTGAATTGAAATAATTCGACAAAACTGGTTGATAAAAATATGGCTATTCAATAAAAATCTCGGGCTCGGTCTGGACTAACTTTGACGGATTTTCTAGTTACAAAAATGGAAGTTTGGTTTGGAGTTCCAATCGTCACAATAACTAATACAAAAATAGGCAGCAAAGACGTGCGCGCTTTAAAAATAGTTCGAAAAGTTACAAACGAGAGAATTGACGACAAAAAGTAATTTGAACAACTTCAGCTAAGCTTTTCTTAACTGAGGCACATTTCTTCTTGAGGATGGAGCTCGAAGTGGAACTCCTCTCCTCGAACTTCTTGGAGCTTCTTGGCACTTCTTGGAACTTCTGAACAAAGGAATTTAACTGTATTTATATTGTTGGGGCGTCGCCCAGACTATGAGGCGTTGCTGCTAAATTTAAATTTGCCGCGGAGGGGAGAGCGAGTCGCTCCTCCTAGATCAAATGAAATCTTTGTTCGGTCGAATCACACGAAGTCAAATATAGATTTCTCTTTTCATCAAGCCCAAAATCTCATACTCTAAAATAAAGCAACTTCTTACAATTGTTATACTGTGGAGGTTAAAATGTTTAAACATGATTACTGCGTGTAATATTCAATGTCGCATTTCAACATACATGTGGGAGTCCTGATTTAGACAAATGGACGGAATCCAATGATTATTACATGGAAGTTAGCTTTGTCTAATACCTATTAATACACAGTCAGAACACACAATAACAATTATAAAGTCATTCACGCATTATCTGGACATCGCAGCGGATTAATATAACAGGATAATGCTTACATTTACATAACTAAAGTGTGCATGAATATGTAACATGTATGTGTAATATATGGAATTAACAGAAGAATATGACATTACGTTTTAACTTTCAGACAACAAATTAATGCAGTTTAGTTTCTTTCTATAGACGAATATCTTTGGGATGCATTTATAATTTCCACCCAAGGGTGGCAATGTTGTGCCGTGTTACTCTTTCACGTCATTCTGAATAAAAATGTTTATTTTATAACTCCGTCATTTCTCGTCGTAGAAAGGACGGAATCATGTCAGATTGTTCCAAATTTGCTTCTGAACACATTGGTGTGAGTTTTATGAAGCTTGATAGATGATTTGTCCCTTTTTTGGGGTTTGAGTTCAAACCAAGTCTTTCTGTCTAAGTAGTTTTACACCTCAAGTTTTATGGTTGTTTTGCAAATTCCGTTCCAGCGAGCTGGTACCATCTTGATAAGAACGTCATTTGCAAGTGAGTTAGGAGACAGTCTTGGGTCTGGTAGATGAAAAGACTCATGGCAAAATTTATGCTAATGGCATGAGTGTCAATTCGGGGCTTTAAGCCAGATGTGGTTTGTTTGTTTTACTCAGTTCTTTTTGGTGTTATCTGGTCCTGGGGAGGATAGAGGTGGATTGTTTTATAAAGAAAGTTTATTGCCGGGTCAGTCTACCTCCCCCTTGCTTTCCACGTGGAGGTTGAATTCCAAACTCCTGTTGTCCCAGGTTTAGGTTCGATAACACAGAAATGGATGCTACATATATAACAGCCTGCCAATGCAAGATAGCAAATACCTTACCTTAAAGCTGTCCCGTATATTTTGGAGGGTTCTTCCTTCTAATGCTGCACCTTCTGCAAGCTTACAGTGTCTGCATTCATTTTTTGTGGCCACTTTTCCTTTCACAATGTGACCTCTGAAGTGTCGCATCACAGCAGAGATCTCAGCCTTAGACCATGCTCTCCTTGGCGCACTGCTGGAATGTTTTGATTCAGCAACATCTGAAAATTATTCACAATGGGAAAAATTACATAACTATTAAAGTTGACAAATCAGGTTCGAAGAACAAGCTTTCAGACTTTAAAAGCACTTAACATTAGTTGTTTTTCAAATTGAGAACTTGTGACAGTGTGACAACATGCTTCCTTAGTTGTGTTGACCTGAGATACTCAGGTTGCTTGGCACCACACTGGTTTGTATGGATTCACAAGCAGTCCTGTCCCCTGTAGTGGCTCAGTGAGTTGGGTCGTGCAAAGAGGATGATAATTTGTCACTCAAACTGCAGAGGTTTTGCTCAACTTTTGATATTCCCATGGACAGATCTTTATGGAGTTTTGTTTTGCCTCTTTGAAAATTTTTGAGGTGCATTTTTGAAACCTCACCTTCACGTCTTCGGTTAAAGACAACAATTTGTGCAAATGTAACTTGCGCAAGTTGAGCATTGTTTCTTGTGGTGGGTTCCGCTTTAAGGGTAAAAAAGCACTTTCGGCAGATTTCTCCAAGTATCGATGAAGGGTCTGAACATCTTCAGTGAATGGAAGAGTTGAAGGCTTGTTACATTTTTCATCACTCAGTTTGCTCAGTGCACCATGAGACACTAACTCAGACCATTTCGACTTGTACAGCTTATTGAAAATCTCTGTGGATTTGATCAAGCACTCATTTTCTGCAACAAGTTCCCTACATTGGATGTTGTCAGAGATTTTCATGAACGTATGTCCTAGTCTCAAAACCAGGCTTGGTGTTCGATTAACATGTTGACCTTCATCTTAACCTGCAACTTTCTTGACACACTGAACTATTATTAAAGTTACATGGTTTCATTGCTTCCTCTTTGTTGTGAACTGAAAAGTCTTCACGCAGGCACAACAAACTACGTCCAACTTCCTGAAGTTTTTGTCACACATATTGATATTTAGTTGGATCCTGCCCATGTCGGTTGAACAGTGACTGAACAAACTGCAAAATGCAGACATCGTTTCGCACCACTGAGGCAACATCATCATCTTTCATTTTGCCAATTAACTTCCATACTCCATTTGAGATTTTCTGAAATTGTCCAGACTCCAAAGCTGCTGCCAAACCCAATACTTTTTTTTTCCAGGTTCATCATCTTCATCATCATCTGGCCTTTCATGGCATCTTCCTGCATGCCTCCAAAGCTCTTTTCAAATGTACACCCCTTTGCAGTAAATACAGTGAATACATTTTCCAGCTGGAGTATTACGTTTTTTTTTGACCTTGAGTAATCCTGTTCCTGTCTGTATAAGTGCATTGTTATGTTTAAAGTTTCCTGGAAAAAATGTGTTGAATTTCAATATATGTCTTGTGTGTTGTTATCAAGTGACGGGCAATTTTTGTTTGCGGTTTACCAAAAACATAACAGGAATTTATGTTACTTGTGTTTACAGGCATAGATGTTACAATGTTGTTTTGTGCTTCACCCATTGTCTGTTGAATAAAAGTTGTAGAATCAAATGTTTCAGCAACACTTGGCAAAAGGTTTTCTGTGCTGCTCACATCTTGATTATTTGCCAATTTCAAGGTGACATCAGGAGTTGTAGCTTCTGAATGAGCCAGTCCGGTTTTCGACAGCGTAGGATTAGGAATTCAGTTCAATTCAACTTTATTTATATAGCGCCAATTTACAACATGGTCATCTCAAGGCACTTTACATAATAAAAACAAGAGTATACAAACATTTAGAGAAAACCCAACAATTCCCCCTTGAGCAAGCCATAGGCAGTGGAGAGGAAAAACTCCCTTCATCGGAAGAAACCTGCAGCAGAACCAGGCTCAGGGTGGGCGGCCATCTGCCTTGACCGGTTGGGGTGAGAAAAGAGAGAGAAAAGAACAGAGCAACAAAAGCAACAACAAAACATTGGGCAGGTTAGTGGGACCAGTAGCTGTGCACTGGAGGACACACAGCGCCAAATCCGGGGACACCTGAAGACAGGGACAGAGAGAGGGAGACAGAGAGGGAGAAAGACGACTACACGAAGGATGCTGTCATCTGAACTTTAACTTTCATACTCACAGACTAGAATGTTTTCCTTATCGAATGAACATTGATAATCTGCAGTGTTGTAATACTCTGTCTGAATGGTCATCATGTAGCTCATCGACTGAAAATTGTTCTGCAGGCAGTAAAAAAAAGAATGTAAGTTATGTTAGTTACAATTAATTGACAGTGGAATCCATTAAATGGATATTTACACGCAATAAGTCTTCACATTCATCATTTCCACTTTGTCTGAGGCAGGATTTGTGCCTGACCCCTGAGCAAACTTTAACACATTTTAATATATACTATATTACTGTTTTTCCAAATCTAGCCACAGGGGTTGCAAGCCAGTAACGTCTGTGCCGGTATCAAGTCATAGAGAGGGTTGCGTCAGGAAGGTCATCCGGCGTAAAATTTTGCCAAGTACAACCATGCGAGTCATCCATACCACTATAATACTGGACCGGTCGAGGCCCGGGTCAACAACGACTGCCACCGGTGCTGTTAACCTTCAGGGTGCCGGTGGAAATTGGACTACTGTTGGTCGAAGAAGGAGAGGAGGCAGAAGGGTTCATGGACAGAGAGAGAAGAGGAAAGGCAGGAGCATAGTTCTGAGAGTAGGGACTCTTAATGTTGGCACAATGACAGGGAAAGGTAGAGAGCTGGCAGACATGATGGAGAGAAGGAAGGTAGATGTACTGTGTGTGCAGGAGACGAGGTGGAAGGGCAGCAAAGCACGTAGTATTGGAGGAGGATACAAACTGTTCTACCATGGTGTGGATAGGAAGAGAAACGGAGTAGGAGTAATCCTGATGGGGGAGTTTGTGAACAATGTTCTAGAGGTGAAAAGAGTCTCAGACAGGGTGATGAGCTTAATGCTAGAAATCGAAGGTGTGATGGTGAACGTAGTCAGTGGGTATGCTCCACAAGTTGGCTGTGAGTTAGAAGAGAAGGAGAGATTCTGGAGTGAGTTTGATGAGGTTGTAGAGAGTATCCCCAGAGGAGAGAGAGTAGTTGTTGGAGCAGACTTCAGTGGGCATGTTGGTGAGGGGAACAGAGGTGATGAGGAGGTGATGGGCAGGTTTGGTGTAAAGGACAGGAATCCAGAAGGACAGATGGTGGTGGACTTTGCTAAGAGGATGGAAATGGCTGTAGTTAACACTTACTTCCAGAAGAGAGAGAAACACAGAGCGACATACAAGAGTGGAGGTAGGAGTACACAGGTGGACTACATCCTATGTAGACGAGGTCATTTGAGAGAGGTTAGTGACTGTAAAGTGGTGGTAGGAGAGAGTGTAGCCAGACAGCACCGCATGGTGGTGTGTAAGATGACTCTGGTGGTCAGGAAGAAGAAGAGAGGAAAGTCAGAAAAGAAGACCAAGTGGTGGAAGCTAAAGAATGAAGAAACTTGTGAGGAATTCAGGCAGAAGTTGAGACAGGCTTTGTGTGGTCAGGAAGAGCTTCCAGATGATTGGGAAACTACAGCAGAAGTAATCAGGGAAACAGGTAGGAAGGTGCTTGGTGTGTCATCTGGTAAGAGGAAAGATGATAAAGACACTTGGTGGTGGAATGAGGAAGTACAGGACTGCATCCAGAGGAAGAGGTTAGCTAAAATGAAGTGGGATGTAGAAAGGACTGAGGAAAGTAGACAGGAGTACAAGGAAGTGCAGCGCAGAGTGAAGAGGGAGGTGGCAAAGGCCAAACAGAAAGCTTACGATGAGCTGTATGACAGGTTAGACACGAAGGAAGGAGAGAAGGACTTGTACAGGATAGACAGACAGAGAGATAGAGATGGGAAAGATGTGCAACAGATAAGGGTGATTAAAGACAGGGATGGAAAGGTGCTAACAAGCCAGGAAAGTGTGCAGAGAAGATGGAAGGAGTATTTTGAGGAGCTGATGAATGAATAAAATGACAGGAAAAGAAGGGAGGAAGATATGGATGTTTTGGACCAGAAATAGCAGAGATTAGAAAGGATGAGGTGAGGAAGGCTCTGAAAAGGATGAAGAGCGGAAAGGCTGTTGGTGTTTAGGAGAGACAGCAGTAAAGTTTCTGACAAGTCTGTTTAACAGGATTTTAAAGAGTGAGAAGATGTCTGAGGAATGGAGGAGAAGCGTTCTGGTGCCGATCTTTAAGAACAAGGGTGACACGCAGAACTGTAGCAACTACAGAGGGATAAAGCTGAGCCACACAATGAAAGAGTAGTGGACGCCAGGCTCAGGAAGGAGGTGGAGATTTGTGAGCAGCAGTATGGTTTCATGCCCCGTAAGAGCATCACTGATGCCATTTTCGCTTTGAGATTGTTGAGGGAAAAGTACAGAGATGGTCAGAAGGAGCTGCATTGTGTCTTTATGGATTTAGAGAAGGTGTATGACAGGGTGCCGAGGGAGGAGCTGTGGTACTGTATGAGGATGTCGGGAGGGGCAGAGAAGTACGTCAGAGTAGTCCAGGACATGTATGAGAGGAGCATGACGGTGGTGAGATGTGCCGTAGGTCAGACAGAAGAGTTCAAGGTGGAGGTGGGACTACACCAAGGATCGGCTTTGAGTCCCTTCTTGTTTGCTATGGTGATGGACAGGTTGACAGATGAGGTCAGACAGAAATCTCCTGGTACAACGATGTTTGCAGATGACATTGTGATTTGCAGTGAGAGTAGAGAGCAGGTGGAGGAACAGCTGGAGAGGTGGAGGTTTGCTCTGGAAAGAAGAGGCATGAAAGTCAGTCGTAGTAAGACAGAATACATGTGTGTAAATGAGAGGGAGCAAGGTAGAAGTGTGAGGTTACAGGGGGCTGAGGTGAAGAAGGTGCAGGAGTTTAAGTACTTGGGGTCAACAGTTCAGTGTGATGGGGAGTGTGGAAAAGAGGTGAAGAGGCGAGTGCAGGCGGGTTGGAATGGGTGGAGGAAAGTGTCAGGAGTGTTGTGTGACAGAAGAGTGTCAGCAAGACTCAAAGGAAAGGTGTACAGGACAGTGGTGAGACCAGCTCTGCTCTATGTATTAGAGACAGTAGCAGTGAGAAAGAGACAAGAGGCAAAGATGGAAGCAGCAGAGATGAAGATGTTGAGGTTCTCCTTAGGAGTGACAAGGTTGGATAGAATAAGGAACAAGTTCATCAGAGGGACAGCGCACGTTGCCTGTGTTAGCAACAAAGTCAGAGAGGCCAGACTGAGATGGTTTGGACATGTGCAGAGGAGGGAGAGTGAATATATTGGTAGAAGGATGTTGGAGATGGAGCTGCCAGGCAAGAGGGCGAGAGAACGACCAAGGAGGAGATATATGGATGTTCTAACAGAGGACATGAGGTTAGCTGGTGTCAGAGAGGAAGATGCCCAGGATAGAGTGAGGTGGATAAGGATGATTCGCTGTACCGACCCCTGATATGAAAAGCCGAAAGAGAAGTAGTAGTAGATTACGGTTTTTCCAAGTTGATTTAACTAATTTCTCAAAAGCCTTAACGCAACCCACACTTCAAGTTACTCCTTAAAGCCTTTACAAAATCCACTCAAAAACTATTTTATTTTTGATCAAACCTCCCATGCCTTGCAAAGGAATTCATATTGTCATGGAAAATAGAAGTTACTTTGTGATAACAAAACGGTGAGAGAAGCTCTTGTGAGGTTTTATCATAAAGATTATACAAAACAATTCCTAATATGGTAGGAACAAAAGGCGGAGTTTAACACTGGGTCAGCATGGTTCATCATCCTGCTTGCAGAAAACCAGGAAGTTCAGGTAGACTTTGGTCTATAGCTTTTTGCTTTTTGTTGGTACCTTTGAGACAAACCTTAGCAAAGTTAAACATTTAGTAGATCTGTCTGCATGGTTTAGGAAGCTGTATCCCCTTATTTACTGAATTTCAATGGTAGACTATTTTTCAATGCAAAAGGTTTCTAAACAACCATTTATATGAAGAAATTCTGTACCTCTTCAGGAACTTTAACTGTAGGTGGGGAATCTGAGCTTTCAGGAACTGTAAGAGGCACCTCCTCATCAGGATTCTGCGAAAATAAAAGTAATGACATGATTATGAGATGGCACTGATTTAAGAATCTCCCTGTTACTAGATGTCAAACGTAAACTGTAGACTGCCATCTCACTTACTTCATTTGTCACAACCACATCGATTTTTTTAAATCAGTTACAGATTTACAGTTGTAAAAGCAAGTTTAAACAATTTCTTAACATACAATCACCTAGTAAAATATTCATATATTAAAATATTTGACAGGCTTATTATTTTCCTAACCCTTCTTCTCCAGGGCCAATTGGAGTCCCCGTAATTGTAGGTGATTTCTTCTCCAGGATCTATGTCTCGAAAGGCAAACAAGCACAGATGGGGCTTCCCTTGCATTGTTATACATTTTATCTTGGCATTTGGGTTAATGTGATTATCATTTACAAGTCTTCCATAAGACCCATCTTCTTTTGCTGCACCAATGCTATTAAAACAAAAATATTTATATATTTAATGCAAATGCTCAAGTTATAAAGTTTTATGAAACAAACTGGCTTGTCATTGTGCTGAGCACCTTTAGGTGCTCATGGTAAAGCCTTTGTCTTCCACTCCTGTTGGGTAATCACTTCACCTCTGTATTCACAGATGAAGTCTCCATTTATGAATGCGCTAGAACTAAAGATGCCACAACGTATTTAATGCAGAAATCACAAATATGACAAAAGAATAAGTTATATGTATTTTTTTAAAGGAGCCATTTAAAGAATATCAAAATAATTACTTTACCTTTAAGACCACCTTTGTAACACGCATTCTAAACATAATATTTTGCATCATCCTTTTGGTTAATCCGTTTTCTTCTTGTTTTATCCCTTTGTCAAAAGTCAAATACACAACTGTCAGAATTACCATGACCAATCCCAAAAAAGTATGTTAAAAAATACCCTGTCACTATGCATCTGGTTCATTAACATACTGAAAGAATATGGTTGTAATTTCAAATAGGAGCATAACATATTAGTCTTCTCATAGCTGTCATACAGCATAAAAATACTGAAGTGATATTTTTGAGACAAACGTAAACAACAAAGTTATCTTATTCTGACCTTCTCTTCTCTTTGCAATTAAAAGTGAACCTTTAAGACAGTCATGTTTAACAAATATGTAGTATCCTCCTAATAAAAAGGCATTTGTCTATGACACATATTATATAATACATGCCTTCAAAGTAAACTGTAACTTGCATCGTGTAGCAGACACTTTCCCTGACCCACCATGTACGGACACGGAACAGCCAACAATAAAAACTCCTTTGTCTGTAAAATGCAGTCTGTCACACGTCATGCATCTGTTTAAAGACAAAAATGAATTCTTTGCTCACACGGTCCCTCTCCTGACATCCTCTCCCTCCTGCAGACACGAGTGAAATGCCTTAACGAGCAGTGATCAACACGTGACGGCTCTTAAGGCCCTTTAATGCCGGCGAACCCTCAAACTATTTTTTGCATGTAAACTATGACAATTACTATCTCCAACACACCTTTAAAAAAATTGTGAGCAGGACAAAAAATCATTCAACAGGAGTGAAAGCCTTTAACTTAATATAAACATAATCTAACATTATATGTGGAGCTCACAGACAAGTCATTTCCAGCAGACTTATCCAGCTATCCTACAGCTAGTAATACATTTGAGCATGAGTCTGATATATAAATGCAATATTTTGTAATGGTTACCGTAACTAGATACTGTAACCAAAGAAACTGTAACTACTGGACCCAAAAGCAGAAGCTGAGACACGCAGAGTGTGCAACAGGTTTATTTGCACATGAAATACAGTTATAAATTATCACATGAACTACAGATCATATGACGCTTAACACACAGATCTGTGCTCAAACAAAACTCTCTCAGAGGTTTAACAATACTAACTCACAACAGTATGAACTTAAAGGCACAGACCTGTGCTCTAACAAAACTCTCAAAAGCTTTAACAATGTTAACTCACAAACAGCATAAACTCAAAAGCTGAGACTCTTAGGCTATAACAAAACCTGAACTGCCAAAACTATCTACAGACTCACGACCAGTATTAAGGGCTGGAGATCAGGAAAGGCTGAACGAGATCAGGGAGATGTGCCAGAACGAACCAGGACACACTAGCAACCCCAAAACTAAATGCAAGGCCTTAAATACAAACATGCAGGGTTAGTGATGACGATGATGATGAAAGGCAAACTGTGAGTGCACTGGTAACCAGCAGAGGAACAGAGGAATGCTGCAGGGACACACACAAAACAGAGAAATGAATGCCAATATACAAGTTAAGAGCAGTGAACAACTAAACAGGGACAAAAAGCACCTAACTTATAACAGGACCCCCTCTAGGTCGCCCCTGGCGACCCTTGAAGGCTGATCAGGATGCCGGCGATGGAAGTCTGCAATGAGGAGGGATCCAAGATGAATCGGGCGGGCACCCAACTGCGCTCTTCAGGTCCATACCCTTTCCAGTCCACCAGGTACTGCAGACCTTTCCCACGGCGTCTGGACTGGAGTATACGGTTGACTGTGTAGACTGGACCTCCATCAATAATGCGAGCAGGTGGGGAAGGTCGGGGGAGGCGAGCAGCGACTCCTTTACTGGCTTAACACGAGAAACATGGAAGACTGGATGGACCCGCATACTGCCGGGCAACCTTAACTTGACTGCAACCGGGTTAATCACCTTGCAGATCTCGAACGGGCCAATGAAGCGGGGAGCTAATTTCTTTGTCTGCACCTTCAGGGAAGGTCCTTAGTGGACAGCCACACCCTGTCACCAACCTTGTAATGGGGAGCTGGGGACCTCTTCAGATTGGCGTAGTGAGCAGCCCTCTGTTGCCCCCTCAGTAGGTATGACCTTACTTTGAGCCAGGTGGAGCGGCAGCGTTTGATGAAGGCACCTACAGAAGGGACTGCTGCTTGAGCCTGCTGGGCAGGAAATAGAGGTGGCTGGTAGCCATAGGCTGCCTGGAATGGACAGCAACCTAGGGCAGATGAAGGCAGTGAATTGTGAGCGTACTCCACCCAGGGCAACTGCTGGGCCCAGGTAGATGGGTTACTACTACACATGCATCTCAACATACTTTCAATCTCCTGGGTCAGTCTTTCTGTTTTGCCGTTAGTCTGGGGATGGAACCCGGACGACAGACTTATGGAGGCCCCCAAGGCCTTGCAGAACTCGGTCCAAAAAGCTGCCGTGAACTGAGGTCCCCGGTCCGAAAGTATGTCCTCGGGAAGACCGTGCAGTCTAAAAACATGCTGCACCAACAACTCCGCAGTTTCCTTGGCAGAAGGTAGCTTAACAAGGGGAACAGCATGCACTAGTTTGGAGAAACGATCAACTACCACAAGAATAACTGTCTTACCACCAGATGGGGGAAGTCCAGTGATGAAGTCCAAACTTATATGCGACCACGGACGAGATGGAACTGGCAGAGGACGGAGGAAACCAACAGGTGCTTGGTGGGGCGTCTTGTTCCGTGCACAGACCCTACATGCACCCACGTAGCGCCGTACATCCCCATTCATGGCTGGCCACCAATACCGCTGTGCAATCAGTGCCGTGGTCCTAGTAGTTCCAGGGTGGCAGGCCAGCCTCGAGTCATGGCCCCACCTAAGCACCTGTGGTCGGAGAGGGGCAGGAACAAACAAACGCCCTGAGGGCAACCAGTGGGTATTGGATAGGAGGGTTTGAAATCTCTTACCCTCCGTTCTAGGTCCCATCGTATGGCCCCAACACGACAGGTGGTAGGATTGTTTCCTCTAGGGAGTCGCGTGTAAATGGTTCCTTTCTGTCTACCTCAAACTGACGGGATAAGGCGTCAGGTTTAGTGTTCTGGGCCCCCGGGCGATATGATAAAACAAAGTCAAATCTGGAGAAGAAAAGGGACCAACGAGACTGCCGCGCATTTAGGCGCTTAGCCGAGCAAATATACTCCAAATTCCTGTGGTCAGTCCAGACCAAGAACGGCTGCTCAGCCCCCTCCAACCAATGTCTCCACTCTTCTAGTGCCAGTTTGATCGCTAGGAGTTCCCGGTTCCCCACATCATAATTCCTCTCCGCGTCAGTCAGGCGTCGTGAGAAGAACGCACAGGGATGCACCTTGCCATCCCTTTCAGCGCGTTGAAAAAGCACCGCCCCGACTCCAGTGTTGGAAGCGTCAACCTCCAGAATAAACTGTTTCTTGGTGTCAGGTAAAGTCAGGATGGGGGCAGTAGTGAAAAGCGTCTTGAGACGAGTGAAGGCCCTTTCTGCCTCCCCTGTCCACAGGAAAGGTCTGTTGGAAGAGGTGAGAGCGTGCAATGGGGCGGCTACCTTGCTATAATTCCGTATGAATCTACGATAGAAGTTAGCAAACCCCAGAAATCGCTGCAGCTGCTTACGGTCCTGGGGAACAGGCCATTCTACAACTGCTCTAACTTTACAGCTATCCATGGAAATCTTCCCAGGGACTAGAACAAGTCCAAGAAATGTAGTTCGGGTTGTGTGGAACTCACATTTCTCAGCTTTGGCAAAGAGCTGGTTTTCTAGCAACCGTACTAACACTGCCCTAACATGCTGCCTGTGCTCTTCCAAGTTCCTGGAATATATCAGAATGTCGTCTAGATACACAAACACAAATTTATTTATCATATCTCTCAGAACATCATTAACCAATGCCTGGAAAACGGCAGGAGCATTAGTGAGGCCAAATGGCATTACCAAGTACTCATAGTGGCCATTGGGGGTATTGAAAGCTGTCTTCCATTCATCCCCTCCCTTATTCGAACTAAATGGTAGGCATTGCGGAGATCCAGCTTGGTAAAAATTGTGGCCTCCTGCAATAATTCGAAAACTGAGGACAAAAGAGGGAGAGGATATCTATTCTTAACTGTGATGGCATTAATACCCCTATAGTCAATGCAAGGTCTCAGCCCCCCATCTTTCTTGCCAACAAAGAAAAATCCTGCCCCTGCTGGGGATGACGATGGTCGGATAATACTTGCTCTCAGAGAGTCATCAATGTATGCCTGCATGGCCTTCTTCTCTGGCTCTGACAGGGAGTAGAGACGACCCGGGGGCGTGGTACCTGGTAGTAGGTCGATGGCACAATCATACGGCCTGTGAGGAGGCAACGGTCGCCCTTGCCTTGCTGAACACCTCTGCTAAATCATGATAACAGCTGGGCACATTTACCACGTCAATAGGATCCTTAGACTTCTCACTAGTGTTAGGGGAGCGATCACAGGCATCACGTAAACAATTAGCTAGGCAGTAAGTGCTCCACCCTATTACCTTGCATGAGGACCAGTTAATGTGAGGATTGTGTTTGGACAGCCAGGGGTAACCCAGCAAGAGGGGAGTATCCACACAGTCATAAATGTAAAACACACACTGTTCATGATGGTTGCCACTGATAGTCATTTTAACCGTGCAGTGCAAAAGGTAATATAATGTGAGATCCGATTGTCTAGTGTCTTTACCTTTAACTCCTTGGGAAGTCTCTCTATTCCCAGTCCCAGAGCTCGAACCAGCGTCATATCCATAAAATTTGCCTCCAACCAGAGTCCACGAAAGCCGAACAGTTCTGGGAGGAGGCAGGACCAATGAGGAACGCAGGGATGGTGGGTTTGGATTGGGAGCTTATGTGGACCGAACGGCTCATCAGCGCCTCCCTTCCAGCTGACGAGCCTTGTCGTTTAACGGACACGTGCGTGCCAGATGTCCTGGCTCCCCACAGTAGAGACAAAGGCCCCAACAAGGCGACGTTGGTGCTCCCTAGCGGACAGCCTGGACCGCCCCACCTGCATGGGCTCCTCACCGAGGCTCTTCTGAGCTGCAGTCGGTTGAAAGGCAGGGGGATAGGAGTGAGTGTAGTCTCGGCCAGCTGTCCTTCCTTGTGACCGCCGCTCCGCCTGTCGTTCCAGAATTCGCTGGTCAATAGCGGTCGCCAATTCCATTAGCTTGTGAAGGGAAGAGGGCAGCTCACGTGCCGCCATTTCATCTTTTACGCGATCTGCTAAACCCTCATAAAACTTGTCAAAAAGTGTGTCCTCAGTCCATCTTGTTGAGGCAGCTAGCGTACGGAACTCAATGGCGTATTCGGTAACTCAGCGATTGGCCTGAGTTAACTTAAACAGCCGGGATGCCGCAACTCTGCGTGGAGCTAATGGGTTAAACACGAACTTCAACTCTTCGGAAAAAGCCTCAAACGTTTGACAGCATGCAGACCCCTTCTCCCACTCAGCCGCTCCCCACTCCAGCGCCTTTCCTGTGAGTAACGAAATGGTGTATGCGACCTTGCGCTGCTCGAACCAAACTTGTTTGGTTGGAGATCAAAAAATATCTTGAGCGCTGAAATAAAGGGGGCACACTTGGTGGCCTCGCCAGAAAAATGTTCCGGTGGCGCCATAATTAATTCTGAGGAAGCAGGAGAGCTAGCTAGTCTAAGTGCCTCGTCACAACGGGAAGATACCTCTTCTAGCCTACGTGCATTCTCCTCAGTACGTTGGTGATTGACACCCAAGAGGGTCCCGTGAGCCTGTAACACTTCTGCTGGGTCCATGTTTGGCTAGTGTGTACTGTAATGGTTACCGTAACTAGATACTGTAACCAAAGAAACTGTAACTACTGGACCCAAAAGCAGAAGCTGAGACACGCAGAGTGTGCAACAGGTTTATTTGCACATGAAATACAGTTATAAATTATCACATGAACTACAGATCCTATGACGCTTAACACACAGATCTGTGCTCAAACAAAACTCTCTCAGAGGTTTAACAATACTAACTCACAACAGTATGAACCTAAAGGCACAGACCTGTGCTCTAACAAAACTCTCAAAAGCTTTAACAATGTTAACTCACAAACAGCATAAACTCAAAAGCTGAGACTCTTAGGCTATAACAAAACCTGAACTGCCAAAACTATCTACAGACTCACGACCAGTATTAAGGGCTGGAGATCAGGAAAGGCTGAACGAGATCAGGGAGATGTGCCAGAACGAACCAGGACACACTAGCAACCCCAAAACTAAATGCAAGGCCTTAAATACAAACATGCAGGGTTAGTGATGACGATGATGATGAAAGGCAAACTGTGAGTGCACTGGTAACCAGCAGAGGAACAGAGGAATGCTGCAGGGACACACACAAAACAGAGAAATGAATGCCAATATACAAGTTAAGAGCAGTGAACAACTAAACAGGGACAAAAAGCACCTAACTTATAACATATTTGCTGTTTATTTTTTAAGCAAAACTATTTAAATAATTTGTCAAATGCTGATAGAAAATGTTAATGCTAGCTAATGTTATATTTTGCTATGTAGGCCACCAAAAGGTATTTAGAATGTAATGATAATAATAAGGCCTACAAAAATTCTGCATTTTAACTGAAATGAAGAAAAAAGAACCAAACAAACCAACCTCACTTATCAAGGTCAATCAGTAATGTTATAAGGTTTTGCATGTGGTTGCGTATTATTAGTAAAAATTAGTAACTTAAATAGAAACATATTACATTTTTAACAAAACCATAAAAGCTTACCTATACAGGCTTTATCGTTTATGCAGCGCATCCAATAGGTCAAATTTTCACCTTGCCAACATTTAGTGTTTAAATGGCATGTGTGTGGGCTTGCTGTTGAGGTGGCCTGATGAAGGCAACATCCACATGAAAAATCTGCCAATCACATAAAGGCCAACCAAATTCTCCAAAGCGTGTATCAAAGTGCAATGAAGCCACAATCCGGAGAGGGCACAGTGATAAACACATTGATATACTGAAAATCAGGTCAAGTGTGAAGTAAGACATTTGAAGAAAACGAGAAAAAATGCAAACTAAGCATTAACAAATGTAATTACACTCTTCAAAATATGAGGAAACTGACATGGACCCAATGTTACCCTTGGGGCTAATTTCCCAGGTACATAATCAGGTATTTTGACCCAACAAACCAGGAAAACGCGCGCATACACACACACACACACATACACACACACTGGTTTGTGGTACTTCCCTTCTCTTGCTGGCTGACTTATCATGGAGCAACTTGGACAGACTGAGACTCAGACTCAGTTCTGCCCTTCAGACTCAGACAACAAACGGAAACTTATCTGCTTTACAAGTGGTAAGTCAGCTCAGCCAGTCAACACTTCTTTGTGTCGGTTGGACGTGGACACATTCAGAGTGTAATACTCGAGCATTTTACAATTTTCGATTTACATTGCTTCAGGTTGACTGTTTTATGATGGCGGCATTTCTAGAATGTTTTACTCTTAAAAGTTTCAGAACAAGATGGAAACTACCACATTCTATTACGACTACAGCGAGATCTCATTCCAACCTGTGTACCCCTGTAGCAGGGAGGATGACAACTATCTGGGAGCTCAACTATCGTTTCTTTACTACTTTATGTTTGTCTTCAGTGTCATTGGCAACGGGCTGGTTCTGTTCATCATATATCGGTGAGTGAACTGATAAAAGCTCTACTTCAAAATGAAAATAATGGGATACAAAACAGATTCTTACCATTTTAAGCTTTATTGAGCCTGCTGATAGGAGTGATATAAGCTTTGTCATCTAACCATAATGCAAAATAAATATATGTTTTACTTTTATATGTCCAATTATTTCTTAAATTATTGGGGAAAGAGTAGCCTCATCAGTGTTGACCATTTTAATATTTCCAGTATTTCTCAAGCGGTTCTAACCACAAAACCTTTTACAGACATGTAATTTTAGGGACGCGGCATTGAGATTACATTTTTAGCATACATAGACTTTAGGTAGATGCAGGTAATATTATTGGACATTTAACTGAGCTAATGTGTGTAAACTTATTAAAAATACAACATTATCAACACTTACAAAAGTAAGATCTGGTCACAGTTCACATGTCGCTTCTAAAACTGCAGTTCTGATCTGAACATGCACAAGTTTGAGTTTATCGCTTCATCCCCACTCAGTCTATAAATCTGACTGACCTTTAGAAGTAAGTGAGATCCGCGCTGCCTGCGGTGGTTTCAGCCTGCTGCCCCACTGGAGACAATGACCTGGTCTGGGTCTTCCCAGGGTCTGGTTCTTTGAGGCTTAAAGAGGTTTAATTTTCATCCTGGCACAACAAGCGAATCCTTCTCTCTCTGGTAGAGAACAAGCAACCGTTTTTTGGCACTGGCTCATGTTCATAGTGTTTTAAAATTAATTAATTAATTAGACATTTTCATTAAAAATGATTAATTTCAGCAAAACATTTTGTAGATAAAGTTGCTGTCAGCTTTTGGCTAAATTACAACAAATACCTTCCAATGCTGTCAAAGAGCTCATCAGTATCAGACTATTTAGATTTTATGTTTATTAAATGGTGAATATGCTGAGTGATTTTATCACTGTGTGTAGATTTATTAGATCAGATGAAAACCAATTTCTTGTAAGAGCACCGAGGAGCGAGACATTATCACCATGGAGTGATGTCTGTTCATTTTTACATCAAAGTCCAATCACATTTGTATAATACTGAAACTAATACAAATTGGTCTGTACGAGTCTAAGCTCTAAAAACCTTAAACTTAAACTAAAAGTTTATGGAGATGAAGCCTTGTTTCTTGCATTTTTTCTCAATGTGTTGTTTACTATTTCAGCCTGTCAGCTGATATTTATTTATTTTTATTATTATCTCCACGTAAGCTAATGTATGTCCAACATGTAATTTAGTGTTTTTGTAGAACAACTGTAAACTAATCTAATCATGAAAACTAATGTAAAGCTTTTTGAATGATAAAACATGGTAGTAACTAAAGTAGGTGTAGACCACAACACAGAAGCACCTCATCTACAACTTCTTCAGTCAAAATAAGGATGGAATTGGAGTGTGCTCCATTGTAGGCTTTATAAGGCTGCAGGGGGTGACTGTGGCACAGTAGGCACCATGGTTGTCCACCAATCCTGCATTTGTTGGTTTGATCCCGGCTCCTGTGGTCACACGTCTAAGTGTCCTCGAGCAAGACACTGAACCACCACTTAGTTAGTCCTGGTGCTCCCCCACCGGTGTGTATATGTGTGTGTGTGATTGTGAGTGGAAATAGGCAAATAAGAAGCAGTTTAAATTGCTTTGGGTACCAACAAGTAAAAATATAAGCAAGGTCTTTACCATAGAGCTATGGAGTAGAAGTCTGTGGCTGAGCAAAAAAGACAAAAAGCTCTAATAAAAGTAAATGCAATGCAGACTCTTGCTGAGTCAGATGCAAAAGTGGGGATTAAGCAAAAATACAAAAACGCACAACCTGACGTGAGCAGTTTTGCTGCTGATGATCCAGGTGGCCAAACTCAGATGGAAACAAAGTTTCACCCACTAACATATTATGCCTCGCTTACACCTACTGTTGGACACTACATGCAGCCACCAATGCCTCAACGGACCTTGCCTGCACCAAATGCAGTAATCAGTAGTGGGCCAGTGCTTGACAGTCTGTGCCAAGATATTTCTTTGTTAACAAATGTCATAGACTATCTTGTAATATGTCAATAGGTCTTTATCAGAGCGATTGAGCATGGAATCCAAAATGATCATCTACAGTTTTAGCTGCAGAACACATGTGGACAACCACGAGTTGGTAAAGAGCTGCATTCACATGGACCCTTCAGTAGGTTAGGCTAAAGATAAACGAACGCTGAAAGGATTTTTTTGGAGATGAATACAAGACAGTAGAAGCCTACATACAGGAGGCTTTGGAATGGCCGACATTTAAGAGAGTATGTTTGTGACCTACAAGAAAAAACTAAGGATTTTCGTTCAAGGATTTTGCCAGTCTTTTCAACCAGCAAGTTAGGTATTTATTACATCCACTCTACAGAACTATAAAGGACACCACCACAAGCATGAGGGACTCAGTCAGACAAAAGGGAAAAGCACAATATATGGAAACACAAAAAAACAAGAAGGTTTTCACAACAGGTGTTTTTAATCCTAATGTGAAAAAAAAATGTTAAGCTGGAAAATGATAAACAAGCAACATGAAAAAGGCAAACCCCTCCAGTGGATGCAAGCAGCAAACCCTGTGTTTATTGCACAGGAGAACGACACAACCTCACTCTGTAGGAAGCTCAAGAGCAAACCACATAAGGGCAAAATTGAGTTCTTGAAAAGCAAAGGCCTGTGTTTTGCATGTTTAAAACATGGTTACATGAGTAGCTGCTGCAAAGACAAAATTCTGTATCAAGAATGTCCTGGAATGCTTCCGACTCTACTACACACGAGCACTAAAGTACCACAAGAAGAAACATAAATGGAAACTGGTCAACAGTCTCTATTAAGTGCATATGTACAAATGAAAACAATTTTTGGTCTCACTGGGGTTGGCAAGGAAGATTGTATCCTTTCAACCATTCCAGTGTGTGTAAAAGCTCAAAAGTGGAGCAAGACAGTGACAACATACAGATTCTTGGATCCAGGTAGCATTACATTTAGTACATTTTCTATAGATTCACTGATAAACCAACTTAACATGAATAGACACAGCACAAAAATGTCATTGTGAACACCTCCATTGTGACTGGATCTGGATCGTAATGTCAGTAGCCTGGATGGATCCATCCCTGTAACCAAAGGTAATATCCACTGCTAAGAGAATGTTGACAGGTGGCCTCACCTAAAGGAGGTGAAATGTCCCTCTATTCAAGCAGAGGCTGGATTAATTATGGCAGACAATGTTCCCAAGGCGACCACTCAAGTGGTAAGTAGCGTGGATAATGAACATTATGCTGTGTAAACAATATTGGTTTGGACAGTAAACGGACCCTTCAAAAAGTCTTATGGGGAGAAACAGATTGAGTCAAATAACTGCACATCGAATCTTAAAAACTAGGCTAGTAGAGCTCTGGCAGCTGCAGTTTAAGCAAGATTTTCCTGATGCTGGAAAAACAAAGAGCTTGAAATGTCCAAGGAAGATCACAAGTTTTTTAACATGATGTCTTAATCCACAAAGCTGGTGGATGCCATTCCAAAGTTTGCCTTCCTGTCAAAAAAGGACTGGTACGTCAAGACAAGACCAACAAGCTTTGTCTTCCAGTGACATCATAACATAAGTAACGGGCTCACAGTCCCACACTCTTGGAAAGAAATAAAGTACCAGCTCGCAGGCTAAAGAAACCTCCATCTCTACTCGTATGTGTGTGTTTATCTGGGCTGCTTGTTACCATCCTGTAACACGATTAGGGACCAGAGGCTGAAAAAAGGTAACATATGAACGTGGCAAGCATCTTGACATGCGTCAAGAGTCATAGACAGATGTGACGGACAGAATCCGGTCACTTTCCAAAATAAAACATTGTCCTTATTTCGGATAATAAAAAAAATGGAAAGAATGAACTTATTCTTTCTGTGTCGCAGGTACCAATTGACCCAAGGATTACAGGGCAGCGAAGCCACACGGTTTTTTGGCCTCTCTTGCTAATTGCCCTCTCCTATGTTTTTTTCTCTTTTTGTTTCATGAACAAATCCATTTTATTCTCTCCTCCTTTTTCTGTACCCACAGTCATATATTTGATCTGTTGTACAACTGCAGTGAACTATTGCTGATTCCTCATAAGGTTTTCTCTTATGTTTTGTCTTTTGTCGTCACAGTTTCCTTGTTAATCATTAATATAATGGGAGTAAAACAGACAATTCACATTATCAAATTATTACATATCAATAATGGAAAAGATTTCCTTACTCCACCCAGTCTCATCCAGCTAAATATTTTTTTGTCACCAGGTTACCTGAGAATTACTGTAACCTGGTGGTGTTAAAAAACACCACCAGGTTACAGTCATTCTCAGGTAAAACTACTTTATTTAAAATTTGCACTTATGATTTAAATTGAATTAGTGATACAACATCGCATATGAATCTCATCTTTCTTTATAGAGAGAGGCTTTAAAAGAAAAAAAAACACTGTCAAGATCAACAGGTTTCTCCTTGTCCCTTCAGGGGTCACCACAATGGAATGATCCGCGCATTGATTTGGCATGTAATTTTATGCTAGATGCCCTTCGTGTCACAACCCTCCCATTTTTATCCAAGCTCGGGACCCGGACAAAAATGGCAACTGAGTGGGGTCATAGGTCGGATTAGAACCCACTGTCTTCTATATACCAACCCAACACTCCACCACCTGAACTAATTAGATAAAACTCTGAAACCTGTCGTCATGTCTCAATAATAATAATCTGAATAATAATAATCAGACCATATACTGTCATCACATCCATCCCGTGGGACGAGACACGAGCAATCGATAAAACTTGCATGGGAGAGGTAGACACTCTCAATGGCTACCTCTGTAAATATCCCTTTAACCAGAAGGCAAGAAGTCTTGTGCCACACAAATAAGAGATGCTCTGTTAAATGCACATAAAATTACACTGCAATAATTAGCAAATCATTCAACATCTAAATTGGATTGAAAACAGTACAAACAGAATATAAAAAATTTTAAGTGAGACATTTGATTTTCATTTTCAGTTTAAATTTGACAGTAATGTGTATTTTGCACATTGTGTTATAGTTACTCTGCTTTTAAATATGTTGTACTTTTATTACTATTATTTATTGTGTCTGTATTAATTGTAACTGCTGTTTTGTGCATGGTTTGACACTGTATAGGCAAACAGTTGTTTGCTGTTTCGTCATCTACAATGCATGATATCAAGTTTCAGAGAAATGTATGTACGCAAGTGACCAGAACTAATGTTTCCTCAGGAACCACTGCATTAAAGATACAGGATCTAGAAATGCAAGTGATGGTGTGTGAATGGGGGATTTCAGTGCGCAGGTGTGAAGGAATCATTTGCCATGGTGTGTGAGTGCAGCAATTAATTCAACAAATGTCCTCATCATAAAGACATTGCATTCATTTTTTTTATCGTTCTATCATTAAATCAGGAGTTTCAGGCTGGAACATTCACGAAAAAACATAAAACAATCAAACAAAAGGGTTTCAATGTTTTTTTTTCTTTACATGTGACACTGGCCCAACTTTTATATAGTTGTCTTTCTTTAATAACCATTTTCTTATGACTACTTCCTAGGTTTGAGAAGTTGACCACAGTGACCAACATCCTGCTGTTGAACCTGGTCTTTTCTTCTCTAATCTTCATGAGCAGCCTTCCATTCTGGGGAATCTACATGCAGCTCCAAACCTGGATCTTTGGCAGGGTTATGTGCAAGCTCGTGGGCAGCGTCTACTATATGGGCTTCTACAGCTCTGTCCTCTTTCTAACTCTTCTGACCTTTGACCGACACCTTGCTGTTGTGTACTCCCTGGGTGCGTCACAAGTGAGGACCAGGAGGTATGCAGTAGTGTCCTGCACCGGTGTGTGGCTGGTCAGTGCCCTGGCATGCATCAGGCCAATGATTCTCCAAAATACTTTTGTTTCTTACATTGAAAACAAAACATATTGTGATGAGTATCCTGCTAACTTAGATTTTATTAATGTGGACCATCTTCAAAAATCTGGATTTTACCTTCAGCTTTTCCTTTTCTTGATCTTCCCTCTGGTTGTTATTATCTATTGCTATTTTAGGATTGCAATCTCTGTCCTATTATCCAAGCTAGTCACCAAGTTCAAGACAGTCAGGCTTATATTTGTCATTGTCCTGCTGTTTTTCTTGTGCTGGATCCCATTCAACATTGTAGTTCTGATGGACATGGACAGTGAAGAACTTTCCTGTCACGAAATGCAGAGAAGAGGTTATGCGCTTCACGTCACTCGTATCATTGCCTACATTTACTTTTGGATCAGTCCCATCTTTTACACATTTGTTGGAAAAAAATTCCAGGATTACTTTCGACAGCTACTGGTGAAGCGCTTCCCTGAGCTAAAGAAGCACATTTCTGTCTCTCAATACAGCCAAACAGATGTGTCCACAAGAAGTACACCAAATGAGCTTTAGGAACAGGAAGCCCTCGTTCTATAAGGACTCCCACCTGTCCAGCTTACCACTGTGTGACATAAGCTACTTCTTTTAGGACTGCCTTGTAGAGAGCAGTCAAATCCTTGTTGAGACATAGTTTGGTCCACTGCAGTATTCAAGCAAAAAGCAATGATTTCTGTGACCAACCTTGATAGACACATATTTCAGAAGAATCAATACTGAGATAAGTTATGTTACTCATGGCTCTGTTTTAAAGGTAGTAAAAACGGTTTTAAAGGACATTCGGCTTAAAATTTTGTCATTACATTATGTGCCTGCCTGTGTGAGAGATCATTCCTATGGTCAGATTCAATCCCAATCCCTGTCTGGATATTCAGTATATATATATAGTTTTTGTAGCCAACATAAGGACCTAATTATTATGTTTTGATGCAACATATTACTAAAATGAAGAAAACTGTTTTTTCATTAAGGGAAAGTGAGTTGCAAGGAAGGAGCTGGGGAGTGTCACAGTTGTCGAAAGAGAAGACTGTCAGGTCACGAATACGAGATCAATTCCAGAGTCCCATGTCTGATTACATTCATTATATTGAAATGTAAATTAATGACAAAATTAATGAAAGTTAATGACAAAACTGATCACAGAACAAAATCCGTAGGGTTATTAAAGACAAACTAACCACTGGCCCTCACAAAGTGAGTGCTGACACACATCAAGGATCAAACAGGTTATGCTGTACCTAAACAGAATGCACTGCCTCTACAAAATAACCATATGCTTACATGAAATTTTGATATAAATAACTGCCATTTAATAAAAGAACATACAAACACTCGAGAGCTGAGTCACTGACTGACAGGTTCATTTGGGATCTTGATGACTTGATGCTTTTCAGCCTGTGGATATTATGTCTGTGGACTTGAGGAGACTTATTTTGATGTTGCAATGATGTTGCATTGTATCTCACTGCCTCCTTGTGAGCAGGTGACATTCATCAAGCTAAAGCCATTAATTAAAAATCAATGCAAGGGTTTTGGGGAATTTGAACATACATACAAAACTTAGAGAGAAAAAAATGAAATTGAAACACCTGGCAGACTAGGAGCTGTACATTGCCCACACCGAGTTCACTAATACAACCACACATTTAGCATAGACAGTGCCATGGCAGTGAATCCGATCCGTCTCCTTGTTACACGCCCCTGTTACCTGTTGCTCTCTGTCAGATGGTTTTTCTGTTCTCTCATTGAATCTGAAGAGCTGCTTTTTCATGCCTCTGTCCTGTGTATTTTTGTTGTGTTTGATTCCTGGCCTGGACCTACACTGTCGTACCGGGTCTTTCCCTGGATTACTCAACCATGTTATGAATCAAGACTGAATGGCTCTTTATCATTGTTTCATAAACAGTTTTATTTAAAAGTGGATTTTGCGCAACCTCTGAGGTTTCTGATTATTTCTCTGACACTTTTTTCATCAGAGACTTTTAGTTGCTACTTTTCCATGGGTTGTTAGTCTTGATATGTTTTTGTTGCTACTTTGTTTCTGTTCTGATTTTCGGTTTAATTAAGAAAGAAATTAATTCTCCAGTGCTTCAGGTCCACCTTCCTACTCATACTCACCTGCTCCAGCCCCATTTTAGTGAAATCTTTGTCTCCCCCGCGATCATTTAACTATTGTTTTTCTTACTTAATCAAGTTCTCTCTCTCATAGATTCCATAGTACCCGTTTCTCCGGTTGTCCCTGCCGAGCGTTTCATCCCCTTCCTGCACCCATCATTTACAAAATTAATAAATCCATGTTACTGCTTTCAACAGTCTGTCGTTCTGCACATCCAACCTGACCCCCCATTATAGACAGTCACTGTTCAGTCTCTTTGCACACAACCAGTTTGCACAATTCTGGTTGTGGCAATATTTCATGTGATTATTTTTATTTAATTTTTTTATTCTACTTTTAGATTTTTTACAGTGTTAATAATCAACTATGTTGTTTGTGAAACTGTTCAGAAATTATATAAGTCCATTTGATAATAAAATAAAAGAATGTATCCTTTACTCTGTAAAGTAAAATGGTTAATGTATTTTTGTTTCTTGTGTTTTGCTTCTGTGTTTGCTCTTGGAATAAATGAACCCTTTTCAATCATCAGCCTTTATGTTTCTGTTCTGTACATCCTGTATATATCCACAACAAAATGTCCCTTTTCAACAACCCATTTTACAGTAGTAGTTACACATTTAAGTAGAGGTTCAAATACACATTTGTTTGTCGTTTGATGTTCACACTTAAAAGAATAAGACCACCTGAGTGATTCATTGCAAATGCTTGCTGCATTCACTAAATTATTGTCCAATTAGCATGTTTGCTTCCTCACTAACCATCCCAAAAACTATGTTTCCTTACTTCCTTCTAGCAATTCTAGGAGATGCTGTCGTTCCATTTATAGTTCTCAATGCCAATAGATACCACAGCTGTTTTTCACGCTCTTTGTTGTCCCTGAACTCACAACTAGTTGTATCTTTCTCTTAGATACTATTCAAAGGAAGGACCATTGGTGGTTTAATATGCAAGAAAAAACTATATACACACACTTAGCCACCTCGTCCCCTGCCATTTTCAACAGTCTAGCAGGATGTTCAACTAAACTTTTAGTTTTTGGTGACGCAGGGAGTAGGAGGAACATTTCACTTGAGCCAGTAAAGAGTTGCCTCTTTTAGACCTTTTCCTCGATAGTTTCAGGTTTCCCTTTTAGAAAGCAGAATTTTTTCCTCCGACCATGACTCGTCTGTCCCAACAGTCTGTCACCACACCATCACACTAAAACCGCCCTGCTTGACTGTACAGTAGACATAGTGTTCTTTGCCTCTTGGAAGCTGTCGCTTCCCTGTGTCTTTCAAATAGTGGAGCTAACTGATCCTTACTGAGGCACCACCCCTTTGGGTTACCTTCCTTGTTGAGCTCTTTGACTAATTGTGGAAGCTTGGTCACTTCCAGTTGTTAATGAGATCTCTCACTGCGGATGTGTGGAGTTAAACTGGCTTTGTAACCTTTTCCCAAATTAAGTGTTTCTTCTTTATATTATTTTAAACTTTTATTTTGTGTTTCCTCATGTTTCTTCCGGTTTATGTTAAAAGACTTGAAACAGGTCTATACACACAATACACAGAAAATATATCAGGAGGGAGTCAGATATTTTTAAAGCACTGTAGAGTACCTAAACCTTAACATACCAAAGAACATTATTCATATCCATATCTGATCATTGTGAGGCTGCAGCCTTTGCTGTATTGGTTACAGTATAACAACACACCTGTGTTAGTTATGTTATGGAACATTTTAATCTGTGTTGTTGTTTACAGATGTTAAATTTAAGGTTTGAAGCCCCCCCACAAAAAGCAAAAAACCAAAAAAAATGAGTAGTTATCTGGTTAAATCTTGCACGCAGCATAACATTCACCACAGCAGCCTAATCTCTGAGAGTAAAGATTTGACCTGATTTGCCCTGTGATAGTTTCCAGTGAATTTCTGCTTCATTGCATCATAAACTGCAGTGCAATGATTTGGCATCTGATAACACTTTAAAGTTATTAACCAAATATACAAACTGTGCTGTATATCCAGCACTTAGTTTTAAAATGCATTTTTTGTGTCTTGATTTGTGGAAGTGGACAGGTGACACCACCCCCATCCCTGTCCATGTACATGCATCTCCCACGGGTCCACTGAACATTAACAAACACCCGGACTGTCAACATGCCCAAGGTCTGACTGAATATAACCCGCGTAGGCTTTGCATGGACCAGCATGCTATCACCTCAACTGCCACCACTGTCCTGATCCCCTTTTTCAAGACTTGTACCAGGCATGACAAAGGAAAAAGAAAAAAGGATGGCAATAAAATATGTAATACTGAACCATTAACTTTACATTCAATTCAATTCAACTTTATTTATATAGCGCCGATTTACAACAAGGTCATCTCAAAGTACTTTACATAATAAAGTCAAGACTATACAGACATTTAGAGAAAACCCAACAAAACCCCCTTGAGCAGCTATACGCAACAGTGGAGAGGAAAAACTCCCTTTAACGGAAGAAACCTCCAGCAGAACCAGGCTCAGGGTGGACGGACATCCGCCTTGACCAGTTGGTGAGAGGAAAGTGGAGAGAGAAAAGAACAGAGCAACACAAGCAACAACAAAACATTGGGCAGGTTAGTGGGACCAGTAGCTGCACACTGGAAGGACACACAGCGCCAAACAGAGAAAGAAGACTACGGGACAAAGAAGATACAGAGTTAATGTCATACAGTGGTGTTTTATTAGTGCAGAGTCCCCCAGCAGTCTAAGCCTATAGCAGCTTAGATTCATAAGATTGTTTTCATGAAAAAGTTTGATAAAAGTTCATACAACGTTTTCTACTGTTCAACGAAGAACCACTGTTTTATAAAGCTGCTTAAATGATCCCTAGTGTTGAGAGAGAATAACATGGTGCAACACTGCCATTTTTTGGTGGAGTTTATAAGTGCATCCCAGGCGGTGCTAACTCAGTCACGTCGTGACTTCTCCGTCCACACTTTCAGAGAAATGCACCCACTTTTTCCAACAAATTTAAGCTGGCCGAGGCAAATCCTGAGGAGCAACAGACCATGCTCCCCTGCCTAGCCTTCTTCTAGCCAACTTCTAGTCCCTGGAAAACTTGTTTGACAATCTCAGTGTCATGAATCGGTCCCTCCTTTCCATTTCCTCCCCTGGACTTTTATTTTGTTGCCTTTTTCCCCACGTCCTGTTTCCATACCGTTGTTCACTTTAGCATTGCCAACTCATCACTCACCTTGATTGTTTTCACCTGTGACCCCCTGCCTATTTATACCTGCCCTTCACCACAGTTCAGGGCCAGATTCTTGTCGTTTTCATCACTTCTGTTTCCTTGCTTCTATGTCGTTGCTCCCGTTGTTACTGTTTTTGGATTAGTGGACTTTCAAGGTTTTGGACTCTTTGCTACTTCCTCGCGGTCTGAGGTTTGGTCTCTGGTTTTTGTTTTCCTGTGGGTTCAGTTCTTAGTGTTTTCCCGTAGTTTCCAGCCTGCCCTGTTTCCCCTTCTCTCTCTGGTTTTTCTTCGTGTTCCCCTCAGGCTGACTGCATTAGTTTAATTTAGTAATATGTTTACATGGTGTTGTTTTTGTCCCTTTTCGTTTATTGATATTAAAGTCTCACGTCCTTTTGCACTCCCTCTCGTTGTTGTCCTTCTGGGTCTTTAAAATTCCTCACTCGTGACACTCAGGGCCAGGATTAAATTTCAGGGGGACATTCAGGTATGCAGCCTCCTGCTTCATCGAGACATGGCTGAACCATGCCGTACCGGATCACACCATGTTCCTCTCAGTTCACTGTCTGGTCAGGACAATGGAATCTGGGAAGTCAAGAGGTGACGGAGTGTATCTGAGGTTAAACAAAAGCTGATGTGATAGCACTAGCACTGTACCTTTCACGCTCCTGCTCACCCAACCTGGAAATGTTGACCATCAAATGTCGCCCTTTCTATCTACCTCTGGGAATTCAACTCAGTAATAATCAGCGCCATTTATATTCTGCCACATGCGGACACGGACACTGCAGTAGGGGAGCTACACGAGGCTCTCTGTTTTAAAGGCAGGTACAAGGCACAATCAGGTCCACCTCTTGGGAAATCGGAACACGACGGCGTCCTCTTCATGCCTAAATACAAACAAAGGCAAGATGCCTTAGATGATGCAGACTGGGACTAATTCCGGTGCAGCTCTGATGACGTCAATGCATTGGGGGATTTATTAGGTATTGTTACTAAAAAGGCTGAATAACTCACATCAAATGCACACTTGCACTTAACAGTATGTAAATACATCCATTGACACGTCACTTTATCTCTAGTTCACCTTAATCACTCATAACATCCTCAATCTGTTATTTATTCCATTGTCTACTGTTAAATGCTATGTATTTTACTCAATCTTCTATAAATTACATTCCATTGCTGTACATTTCAGTCCCATTCGTTGTATATTTTACTTTAATTTTGCTTTGTTATATCATTTATTTAGTATTTGGTATTTAGAATTTTTTTTTTAAATATTGTATTTAATTTGATATTGTTTTGGAGCGGTGGAAAAAGCATTTCTCTGCAGGTCCTACTGTTCTGTAGTTGCGTATGTGAGAAATAAAATAGAACTGTAACTATAGGACCCAAAAGCAGAAGGTTTGTTATTAAAACATGAACTTCTGAAACAGTTGTATAATTATCACACAAAAAACGGATACTATAATACTCAGCACAACACTTGAGGAGATGATATTATTAACTCAAAGACAGCCTTGGAATATAACTCAAAAGATGTAACAATATTAACTCAAAGGCAGAGACTTAGACTGTCACAAAAACCTAACCTACTGAGACTGTAAAACTCAGCTCAGAAACTTGAAGTAATAACAGTACTATAACATCTTGTAATATTATATACATTTTCTGTTTGCAAGAGTGATTTTCTGTTACAGTGTTAGTCTTCTCCCTAAGAGACGACAACGGACCATGGCACTCTAGGAAACCCCAAAACTCAACACAAGGACTTAAATACAAACATGCAGGGGTAATGCTGATGACAACGGAAGGCAAAAGATGATTGCACTGGTAAGCAGTGGAGGAGGGGAGGATTGCTGCAGGAACACTCAAACAGAAAATGAATGTCTATACAAAAGGAATGGGCAGTGAAAACCTAAACAGGACAAAAAAAAACTCCAACTAACAAGTAGAATTTGAATGAATAATAGAACAGTTGCAATATGTTACTTTGTTATCATGTTAGGGAATTTGGGCTTGATGAAAGGAGAAATCTCTAATAGACGTGTAGGATAAAAATTTAACAAAGGAATTTGATCTAGAAATAGGGACTAGTTTCCTCGCATTGAATTCCAGTTGCAAGGCTTATGCACACAACAACTTGTTGGTGATGCCCCAGGATATTTAATAAAGTTAAACGTCATTTCAGTTAGTTTGAGTACAGAATTCCACCCTGAAGAAGAAAAGAAACTCGGTTAAGAAAAACTTAACCGATAGCGCCAAGAAGTACTTCCTTGTTTGTTAACTGTTAATTCTCTGGTTTTGTTCTTTTTAAATTATTCTTTAAGCACAAACCTTTCTCTCTAATTTTTCAATATTTTTGTAAAACCTTTTTGTAAGCTTGAACTCCAAGCCAAACTTCAATCTTGCTTGAATTGGGAAATTAACTAATTACTTCAGTTATTTACTTTCTACGATTACTAGTCCCTAGAAGGTCTCTAATGAACTAATATTTAATCAAAACTTGGTTTGCCTTTCTGAACCTGGTGCCCCACTTCGAGGAATATTAATGTAAATGGTCTGGTAAATGGTCTGCACTTATATAGCGCTTTCCTACCTGTTGGTACTCAAAGCGCTAATGCCCCTACTGTACACTGCTTCTTATCTACTCATTCACACTCTCAAACACACACAGTTGCCCCCCATTAATGTTCCTGCATTATTGTTAACTTACATGTTGCATATTGCTACAATTGTCCGACTCTCGCTGAGTGTTAATATCTCACAGAACCAGAAGTAACACCCCACTCTAATGCCCCTACTGTGCACGTCTGACCCTGGAGGAGAGTAAGCGATGAGTGGACATCTTTGCAAAATACCTGGGGGATGACTGTGCAGACGACGACGATGCTAGCTGGACAAAATGCTCACACTTAACCAACTGCGAAGCACTAGACCCCCCCCTGCCCAGAGGTTGAGTGAAGTGCAAGAGGCCAAGAGGCCAAGAGTCCCCTGACTCGACTCCCTCCATCGCCGGCTCCCCTACTGGTTCTCCCCCTTTCCCACTGGAAAACCTGGAGTCTGAACGTGAAGAGGAGGCACCGTCAGCACAGAGGCAGGAATGAGATCCATTCTCGACATGTCTCTCTTCAAAAAATCCATTGGGAAGACACTGTTTCACATGCTCACAAAAAAGTGTGTTGAATGCGTGCGTCCAGGTGACTGGTTCATATCCATCAACCTAAATAACTCATATTTCCATGGGCCCATCATCCAAAAACACAGGAAATTCCACTCCTTATTTATTCACTGGCCCCGAGGGCATTTTCCAAATGTTTCACAGAATATGCTTAGTGACTGTCCCTCCCTCCATTCAGTCAGATCTGATGTATTGGAAAAACCCCACTCTTCTAGCAATGGGGATTCTCCGTGGCAGAGTGATGTCACATGTATCGGTGTACACAGACGCCTTTCTGTTCGGGTGGGGAGGTGGGTGGAAAGTGGCAAGAGCCGCCAACTCTTCACATAAACTTAAACAAACACGTGCTTGTGAGAACGGACAACAAAACAGCGGCCGCTTACATCAATCGTCAGGACGGAGTTCGTTCTGCCCGCCTGCTCAAAATGGCCAGAAATCTGTTGTTGTGGGCCCACATGAGAGCACAGGACGATCCGCCCTTTGAAAGCAATTGTCTGTCATTTTAGTTGTTCCAGAGCTCTTGGTTTCCGACAATGTTTCAGCTTCTGTGAGGTGAGCAATGGAAGCTCCCGTGGTGCAGGGAAGCACTCTCACAGGTGGACGGCTTGCTCCACAATTTCCCGCTGATAGGCCAACATGTGTGGGCTTGGCCCCTGAATGGGAGCATTTGCAGAGTTTAGGGGTCCCACCTGCAGTTGTACAGACCATTCAAGGTGCGAGGGCTCCATCTACAAAGGCCTCTTATGCAGCGAAATGATCTGCTTGTTAGCGATAGTGTTTGGAGAAGAGCATGGATCGCACGTCATGTCCTGATTTTCCTTCAGCTCTTAGAGGAGAGAAATCCCGCCCTGTCCAGAGTTAAAACCTACGCTGAAGCCATTTCACCCTGTCATGAAGGTTTTGGAGAGAGATCTGTCTTTGCGCATCTCCTCATTAAACGCTTTCTAAAAGGAGTGAAATGGCAGCGACCTGCCTCTTTCTTGTGCTTCAGTTGGACTATCCACAGGTCTTACATGCTCCCAGGAACCCCCCTTTCGAGCCAATAACACAGTCCTCTCTGAAGTCCCTCTGACTGAAAACTGCGCTTCTCTTAGCCTTGACCTTGGCTAAAAGAGTGATTATTTGTGTGCGCTCTCAGTCTGTCTCATTATTAGAGAGGATGAAAGTTTGGCCGTTCTGAGGCTGAATCATGTATTCATGCCTAAAATAATAACATCCTCCTTTAAATCCAGATTTATTACATTAAATGGATTTTTCCTACCTTCCCACTCAAATGAGATGGATGAAGACTTTATTTGTTTGAGCATTTCGACTGTAACAGTGTGTAACAATCATCTGGCTGCTCTCACAACATACGTCTGGCTGCGTATAGTGTGCGCATTACCTCGGCATTCATTTTTCTTGAGGAACCTTTACGCAACTCTGCTTCAAGTGTCTCTTCTATCCTTCTGCTTTGCTCAGTCTTGGGACTTTTTACAGTGCGTAAATTATGGTCCCTGCCTTCTCGCAACAGAATTCAGGGTGTGTGTGCACCTTTATCACCCTCTTCGTTCACAGAGGGTTCAAAGCGGAAGACTGTGTGCCACTTTGTGCATTTAAGCTGGTGTATTTGGTGCCTTATGACGCCTGTGGGTTCAGTGGGGCATTGACCACATCCATCTTCGCCCTTATCCCAATAGCGACAGCTCTTGAAGGGCGAAGCCTATGCGAAATGGAATGTTAGTTACATATTGTAACCCCAGATTCTATGAGTATAGACGTACCCTCAAAGCTGGAGGCCCCACCGCTCCCACTGGAGTCACCTGAAGTAAAAATGTTGGCTTATAGCTCAGGTCAGCTGGTATATAGTCTGGGTGCGGACCTGAGGAAGTCAGCCAGCGGGATAACCCTATAGCAACAGCTCTTAGAGGGCTAGGCCTATTCTCACAGAATCTGGGGTTACAATTCATAACCACCGATGTAGCTATATGCACTTCTGTGTGTGAACATAGTTTTAATTTATGCACCGAACTGTTCAGGAAGGAGTTGTGATTCTGAGAGTGTACTTCTGTGTATGTTGTTCTGCCAGTCCCTCCCCCTCACACACACACACACACACACACACACACACACACACACACACACACACACACACACACACACACACACACTGTTCTGTGGTACCTCCCTTCTCTTGCTGGCTGACTTATCATGGAGCAACTAGGACAGACTGAGACTCAGACTCAGTTCTGCCCTTCAGACTCACACATCAAACGGAAACTTCTCTGCTTTACAACTGGTAAGTCAGCTCAGCCAGTCAACACTTCTTTGTGTCGGTTGGACGTGGACACATTCAGAGTGTAATACTCGAGCATTTTACAATTTTCAGTTTAAATGGCTTCATGTTGACTGTTTTATGATGGCTGCATTTCTAGAACGTTTTACTTTAAAGTTTCAGAACAAGATGGAAACTACCACATTTTATAATGACAACAGCGAGAGCCAACAGGTGACCCCTGTAGCAGGGAGGATGACAACTATCTGGGAGCTCAACTATCGTTTCTCTACTACTTTATGTTTGTCTTCAGTCTCATTGGCAACGGACTGGTTCTGTTCATCATATATCGGTGAGTGGACTGATAAAAGCTCTACTTCAAAATGAAAATAATGTAAATTCTTTATGTTGGCAGTTTAAAAAATAATCCTAGTAGGTATTTTATCCTAATTATTATTCCTTTATGAATATATAGAGTATGATTCACTAAAGCTGAGAATGTTTGCCAACCTTAAATAATAGAAAATAAGTAAAGATCTCAATAAAAATATCATCATAACTAAAAGTCAGAGATGAGAGTAGAATTTATGTTATATCATATTTACATACAATTTTTGTTACCAGTCAAAAATAGAGCATCACATTACCCTTATAAAAACAGATTCTTACAAATTTTTAGCTTTATAGACCCTACTGATATAAGTGGTATTAGTTTTATCATCTAAACATTGAAAGCAAAATGAATAAATGTTTTCCCTTATATGTCTGATTTTTCCTTTGTGTTTTTCTCAAGTGCTTCTAACCACAAAACCTTTTACAGACGTGTAATTTTTGGGAAGCAGAACTGAAATTAGAGCTTTTCCACACAGAGACTTAGTTAATTCAAGTACCATTATTTTCAGTTACCTGAGTGCTGTATGTGAAATCTATTAAAAAGAAATTCAGAGTTGAAGAATCGATGAATACCAAAAGTTCTTAATAAAAGCCTGAGTGTATGAGCCTGGGGCGGTGGCTGACCTTGCAGAGTGACACTGTCATGAAGCATAGAGCAAGAAAGAATTAAGTGGCTTATGAAAAGTCCCTGACAGTTGTTGATTGGCCCAACCAAAACCTAGACTTAGGCTGTGTATTTCTGCGGAAAGTGAAATCATGTTGGACTTAAACTAAATAATATCTCAACCAGAAGGCCTGAAGTCTTGTGCTACACAAATAATGGATGCTCTGTTAAATGCACATAAAATCAGACTGCAATAATTTGCAAATCATTCAACATCTAAATTTGACTGAAAACAGTAGAAACTAAATATAACATTTTGAAAGTGACAAATTTGATTTTCATTCTCAGTTTGAATTTGACAGTGATGTGTTATGCTTATTCTGCTTTTAAACATTTGTACTGTTATTACTATTAGTTTTTATGTGTGTTTTAAGTTTAACTGCTTTTTGTGCATGGTTCGACACTGTGTAGGCAAACAGTTCAAACATTTTCGTCACCTACAATGCATAATGCCAATAAAAGTGACCAGAACTAATGTGTCCTCAGGAAGCACTTCAATAAATATACACGATCCAGAAATGCAAGTTAAAAATCCACTCTGCAAACAAAACCACAGAACATAAACAACATCCAGAAATGATGCTGTTCTGATCTGAGCAGGATGTCATTTGAAAAGGACTGAAGCAAATCTTGGACACTGTGTCAAATGGTAAAGAGCAGAGGGAACATTTCACTTAGTTTCTTATTTTAAACGTTAGCATCTGTGATGGTGTGTGAGGGGGGAACTTCAGTGCACAGGTGCGAAGGAATTATTATTCACTCCCTCCTGGAATTTGCCATGGTGTGAGTGCAGCAATTAATTCAACGAATGTCCTCATCATAAAGAAATTGCAATGTGATCACAATTCATTTTTTTATCATCATTAAATCAGGAGTTTCAGGCTGGAACATTCACGAAAAAACATAAAACAATCAAACAAGGATTTCAATGTTTTTTTTTCTTTACATGTGACACTGGCCCAACTTTTATATAGTTGTCTTTCTCTAATAACCATTTTCTTATGACTACCTCCTAGGTTTGAGAAGTTGACCACAGTGACCAACATCCTGCTGTTGAACCTGGTCTTTTCTTCTCTAATCTTCATGAGCAGCCTTCCATTCTGGGGAATCTACATGCAGCTCAAAGACTGGATCTTCGGCAAGTTTATGTGCAAGCTCGTGGGCAGCGTCTACTATATGGGCTTCTACAGCTCTGTCCTCTTTCTAACTCTTCTGACCTTTGACCGACACCTTGCTGTTGTGTACTCCCTGGGTGCGTCACAAGTGAGGACCAGGAGGTATGCAGTACTGTCCTGCACCGGTGTGTGGCTGGTCAGTGCCCTGGCATGCATCAGGCCAATGATTCTCCAAAATACATTTTATTCTCACTTTGAAAACAAAACATATTGTGATGAGCATCCTGGTAACTTAGATTCTATTAATGTGGCACATCTTCAAAAATCAGGATTTTACCTTCAGCTTTTCCTTTTCTTGATCTTCCCTCTGGTTGTTATTATCTATTGCTATGTTAGGATTGCAATCTCTGTCCTATTATCCAAGCTAGTCACCAAGTTCAAGACAGTCAGGCTCATATTCATCATTGTCCTGCTGTTTTTCTTGTGCTGGACCCCAATCAACATTGTAGTTCTGATGGAAATGGACAGTAAAGAACTTTCCTGTCACGAAATGGAGAGAAGAGGTTATGCGTTTCAAGTCACTCGTAACATTGCCATCATTTACTTTTGGATCAGTCCCATCTTTTACACATTTGTTGGAAAAAAATTCCAGAACTACTTCCGACAGCTGCTGGTGAAGCGCTTCCCTGAGCTAAAGAAGCACATTTCTGTCTCTTAATACAGTCGAACCAATGCGTCCACAAGAAGTACACCAAATGAGCTTTAGGAACGGGAAGCCCTCGTTCTATAAGGACTCCCACCTGTCCAGCTTACCTCTGTGTGACATAAGCTACTTCTTTTAGGACTGCCTTGTAGAGAGCAGTCAAATCCTTGTTGAGACACAGTTTGGTCTGTCAGTGTCAGTGCTGATGTCCCCAGTTGTGGGGCACCAAGTTCATCAAGGATCAAACAGGTTATGCTGTACCTGAACAGAATGTACTGCCTTTACAAAATAACCATATGCTTACATGAAAATGTATTATATTACCCGAATAACTGCTATATAAATAATATAATATGCAAACACTGGAGAGCTGAGAAAATACTTATTGCTTTAAAATATTTTGAAATAGGGGAGGTCACTGATTGACAGGTTAATTTGGGATCTTTCAGTACTTGAACCTGACAGTAGACTTGATGCTTTTTATCCTGTGGATATTATGTCTGTGGACTTCAGGAGACTTATTTTGATGTTGCATTGTATCTCACTTCCTCCTTGTGAAAAAAAAATGAAATTGAAACACCTTGCAGATTAGGAGCTGTATTATCCGCAATGAATGCACTAGTACAAACAACACATTCTGCATAGTCTCTTTACACATAACCAGTTTGCATGTGATCATTTTGTGATTGTGATTATTTTGTGATACTGTTGAGAAATTATGTTACTTGATAATAAAGTAAGTTTCCTTTACTGTGTCAAGTTTCACATGAAAGACTTTTATTTTAAGGAGAAGGAAAGAGTGGGAGTGCTTCATCCACAAAGGAAGTGAAAAGCTTAATGGTCAATGTATTTTTGTCAGTTTGTTGTGTGTTGCATTTCTGTTCGCTTTTGGAATAAATCAACCCTTTTCAGTCATCAGGCTTTATATTTCTGTTCTTTACATTGTTACGACCCGGCTCTCTAGAGGTAGGGGTTTTATTATAACATAAATAAAAAAAGAAAAGACAACCAGGATGTTTATATGATTTGTCTATGTAAAGTTAACAAGGAGGTTTAGAGTCAATGTGAAAAGAAATAAAAAACTAAATGTATAGTAACCAAAAGAGGAGTCTGAAAGCAGACTTAAGGCATCTACCAGCCAAGTACAACAAAACAAAACTTCAAAAAACAAGGTTGAGTCTATAATGTAAAATCAGAAGCAAGTCAAACAAAGCTCTTAAAATCAAACTAAACAAAGTTGCCAAATATCAAAGAGATGTAAATACAAGCTGGACAGGGTTTTTAACCACAGCAACTGAGTTAACACACAGTTAACAACCAAAGCTCAACCATGCTCACACTAAATTGTTGGTTACCTGTTGAAACCCCAGATTCTATGAGTATAGGTTTCGCTGTCTAAGATGGTAAAATGCTCTTGCATAGCACTTTTCTTACCTGTTGGAACTCAAAGTGCTTTTCACTGCTCATCTACCCATTCATACACCAATGGTGGAGCTCCTAACTACTCGGGGGTTCAGTGCCTTGCTAAAGGACACTTCAACATGTGACCAGAGGGGCTAGGAATTGTAGGATTGGTGGACAACCACACTACCTACTGTGCCACTGTCTCTATTGGGTTTATCCCACACACATGCGCAGTCATGAACCCAGAGTATATGATACCAGGGCGACCTGAGTTCTGCTCCCTTTAAGGCAGCATTTTACACCCATACTCATAGAATCCTGGGTCACAATACATAACCAACGTTCTATTTCATTTAGGCTTCGTCCTGTAAGAGCTGTTGCTATTGGGATAAGGGCGAAAATGGATGTGGTCAGTGCCCCAATGAACCCACTAAGGTCCATAAAGGCACCAAACACAATAGCTTAAATGCAGCACCTGAGGTTCCCAGGAACAAGGTTGCACACAGCCTTCCACTTGAATTCTCTATATTGTCTTCCACTGACATTCCATTGAAGAGTGCGGGCTCCCCTCCCAATGACACATAAGGCTGTGTTATGACCTCACATAACCAGTGGGACATCCGCTGTTTGGTGAGAGGTTTCCCTTGGGAATGTTCTCTTTAATGCACAAACAGCTGCTTTGTCCGTCTAAAGGCGTCTAAATAATGAAACGGGAATGAGAGACTGAGATTGCACACAAATGGCTCACTCTTGCCAAGGTCAGGGCTAAGAGAAGCAGAAGTATTCAGTGAGAAGATTCCACAGAGATCGGTAATATTGGCTCAGAAAGAGGGTTCCTGAGAGCATGTAAAACCAGTGGCAATTCCCACTGAGGCATCACCAAACGCATCAGGGGTCGCTGCCATCTAACTCCTTTTAGAAAGCGTTTACAGGAATACTTCATCAATTTTCAGTCGGGGTTGACCAAAAATAAGTCAGGTAGTATTTAAGAATTAAGAGACACTCAGTTTCCTACATATTTCTATACAAAGAAATTCCAGTTTATTCCACTGCATCTTTCTGCCAGGACAGTTGATGTAAAACACGTCATTCTTGGCTGCTTTGGTGGATTGCCCTGGGCTCACAGACTACAACCAGTGTTTCCTGGTTTCACTGGTTTTCACAGTCAGGCTGAGAGGGAGCCAACCTGCTGCAGCTCAACTGTTACCTCCACCATATTTTTTCCTTGAACACACGTACAACTCTAATATTCAATGGGCGATAGTCCTGCTAAAGATTGTTTGGAAGACAGAAAGTTCTACAGTGAGTTACATAGTCTGATATTCGTGGTTACTTGTGTGAGCCAGAGCACAGCGCAGTTACACCGTATGGAGGAGGAGGAGGCTGCCGAAGCCGAAAGGCAACCACAAGGAGCCGGGGAGGACAGCAGGGACAGGGACAGCTGGTGGAGTCTCTGCAGTAAGTGTGTGCCGATGGAAACACACCTGGAATCTCTGCTGCAATGAGTTTCATCAATGCCAGGAACATACTTGAGTTATGGACCATCGCAGTTTCGGACCACATATGGACGAGGGAGTACTCGACACTTACTTCAGGATCGCAAAAAGAAACTGGAAACTACAGACCAGAACAGTGAAAGGAGCATTGAATAAGTTACATATTTGACCTTTATTGTTTTTTATTGAAGTTTGAGTAAAGTTACGAGCTGATGCCTGTCGGGCTTTGTGAGTTCAGTGTCAGGCCCAGCATTAGCTTACGTTGCTAATGGGCCTAGCATTAGCTTACATTGCTAAAGTTAGCTTGTGCGTTAGCATTGAATAAAGTCATTGCATCTAACGAGCCACGTCTGTTTCTCACGTGTCTGTTACCTGTGAGCATTCAGCACTACGTTTTCAGGCTTTCAAAGCTTTCTAGCGTTGACTTTAGTGATTTGCTTTGCGCTGGTAGATAACAGCAACTTGAATAATAACAAATAATTTCATTTTGTTGGCAATATCGGCTGGCAGTGTGCTGTAATTTTTTTGGAAAGGATTCTGCAAGGAGAGACTCTTGGAAGGGACAGCCATCTTGTTTTGCCAGCTTGTGTTGTCCAAGCAATTCCAGCAAATAATGTAAACAGAGGCTGGGATATAATATTATTGCTTTAATAAAAGTTAAAAATCACCCACAGGTTTCAGTTTGTCAAATCCCTCACCTGTTACATCATAGTCACAGTAAATTGAGAAATGCCTTGCCTATTCTGACTGTGCACCACCACCTTGGTTACATTCTTCTTTTTATAGTATAATTAAAAACCGTAAAAAACACTTTCACTTCAATCATTTTAAGAATCCACGTTCATACCCACTCTCATTTTGGTTAATAACTAATGGAAAAAAGTAACATAATTACCTTGAATTGTTGGATGATGCAGCCAATTACTGCCTGAACTCTGGAACCCATGGACATGATCAACGTTCCCTTCCTTGAGATCCCATCCAACAGATTTTCAGCCTATTATTACACTATAATCAACCAAATATGTGTGTGTATAGAAATAGCTGGAATTCCTAAAGCTTTAAAACCACTTTTGTTTGTCTAATCATTTGAATTAAGTCTTGACTTGGCCTCACACCTTCAGTGCTTAATTTCAAATTCAATGCAGTGGTGTACACAGGCTTATATAAAAACATGATTTGTAAACAAATAAATGAATTATATAGATAGTAAATGTCTTTTCAAAAACGTGGATATGTGCAACAGCTGTGAGTTGTTTTTAAGTCTTGTTCATTAGAATACTTCAACATTGTAGAGAGACTTGTAGCCCAGACATTTGTATTAATTTTTGACATTTACCACAGGCACTGTTTTTACTAGAGAACTACAGTACTACAAGAGAATGCAGTTTCAGTTTGGTTGTGGAAATCAGTTGTTTTCACACGTACTTGTTGTTTTGCTGGGAGTGGGGGGTTTGGAGGAAGATGGTCCCCCAAGTGTAGCTGACGTACCTGCCAAAGCAGCTGTGGAGCCAGCTGTAGTCGACGCAAGTAGGGCCTACAATTATATAGTAATCACACTTTGATAAATACAATGGTCTAAAAGCCACAAGAGTCATTTCAGACAAACTAACACAGAACACGGGCTAATTACTGAGCAACAGTATTGTGACCTTACCTGTGAGC
Source organism: Channa striata (assembly GCA_033026295.1). Taxonomy (NCBI): domain Eukaryota; kingdom Metazoa; phylum Chordata; class Actinopteri; order Anabantiformes; family Channidae; genus Channa; species Channa striata. The sequence continues at coordinate 1,614,184 of CM065169.1, forward strand.
GAGTCCGCTTCATGTCCGGGGGAAGCAGCAGCAGAAGGTCTGTTCCTCTTCAAATGGCAGTTTCTCTTCAAAATTGCATTGAAAGTCCTCAGGCTTAACTAGGAACACATAGGTTTTTTTTTGTTTTACATAGCACTGTTCTCTCCAGACCTCCTCAAATTGCAGGTAACAGCACTTAGCATTTATTTTAAGCAAACGTTAATAGCTAATTCCACTATCTTTTTTATCAGTTGCTGATTTGCATTTACCTGGTGCGGTGCAGTTTGACACCATTGTGCCTTGACATATATTTTGAGCAAAAAGTATAAAATTAAAAAGAAAAGTAAACTAGCAATGTCCAAATGTTTCTTGTCTGATGAGATGGCTGCTGTGTGGCTTTTGGCTTGGCTGTCTTGCTCAGGGATGTGCCTGGTGGGTGTGCTGAGATTTCCCACACTGGTATTTGATCCATCATCATCTGTTTTACCATCCAGCTGCTCTACCCATTGAGCTACCAGGTAGCCATGGATATCCGCTTTCCTGAATTTGTATTACAGCAACAGAGGCAGTGAGGGGTTCGGCACTTTCCCAACCCATGACATTTGTATGTTTCAGTTTCAACAGAGGCAGATAGAACAGGGGTTCAGGCACTCTAAAAAGGTCCCAACCCATGACATCAGGTCTTCAACCCGGGTATGTTTCTTTGTTTCCCAAGTCTTCCCTTGATTGACTGGGAGGGCATAGAAGAGTCTTTTCCCAGTTTATGGAACAACCCATCTGTGACAGGTGTCTCACGAGGTTCGCAGTCAGAGCACTGCGCCATCTCTGGAGGACGCCATTAGAATCAGATCATTTAAATAAAACAGGACTTTGATTCCCTTCCTTCGTACGGCTCCAGGGCCGCGTCAACACAATTGGAAAAGGTTCACGGGGCCAGAGAATAACAAAAAGGAAAGCGGTTGTACTGATATTGAGCCCCTTGGAAGGAGAAGCACAGAAATTCCTTGTGTTTGGGGAGGATGGGCATATGGAAATATGCGTCTTTTAGGTCGATGGATGAGAACCAATCACAGGGACGCACGCATTCCATCGCATGCTTTATTGTGAGCATATGAAACGATCTCATCATGATGGATTTGTTGAAGAAAGACAGGTAGAGAATGGGTCTCATTCCACCCGTCTTCTTGTGTACTCGAAACGGGATTAAAAGCCCTTGTTTTTTTTTTTTTTTTTTTTTTTTGCTTGTTGGAACTCAGGAGATGCCGTTTTTCTCCCAGAGTTCCTTTGACTCCATCATCCGAACACTTATTTCTGCCTGAGATGACGTCACCATCTCCAGTACTCCCTTGAATGGAGGAGGAGAGGTGGTAAACTGAAAGGTGTAACCCCTTTTTATTACTTTGTCCATCCACTTCTTCATTGAAAGTGAGATTTTGTCACTTTGAATAACACTCTGCGAGAGGGCGAGCACACATCTGCGGAGCCTATGTAGACATGAGTGAGAGCCATATCCGCATAGCGACATTGGGAGGTCCATGTGTTGGCATAAATGAAAGGGCTGGGGCGAGGTGGCATGAAAGTCAGAAAAGGCGTCATGATCTGAGTCCTGTCAGGGAGAGAAACCACCACTAACATGCACGGAGGGTAAGAGGTGTGGAGGCCACAGATAAGTGGGGTGAGTGGATGGAGATTTGGGCGTATAGGAGACGAATAAATAAATTCACTCGTAACATCGGGAGAGAAGGCTGACTCAACAGCCAAAATCGGGTGTGACAGTGCAGCAGTGTGTGTGAAAACATGTTCTTTAACACCAACAGACGCAAAATAGTCAGAGGAGAATGACGCAAACTTATGGTCAGGAAAATGATCGGAGGTGGTTGACTCTTAAATGAGATGCTGTTTATGGCAGTTTCCGTGGACAGACACATACCTGCCGTATCCCTGTTTGCTGCGGGCTGTTTTGGCCACGTCTGAGCCAGTTGTTGCTTCTTAGCGGTGGAACGGTGCCATTGCTTTGCTGATCTTCTCAGCCAGCTAAGCGAGAGAGCACCGAGCTGCACTTGATGGAGGAGACAGAGGAGGATAGCAGTGCAACGTTGTTGATGGCAGCCGCCATCTGATCAGTGCACTGATGTGCGCAGTCAGTGAGGCAGGTGGTGACCTGGTCTCGTGGAGAGGGCGGAACAGGATGGCTTCTGCTGAAGAATGTTGCTTCATGAAGCAAGACAGAAGCTAGACTGGGTTCTAGTGGTGGAATGGCAGGAAAGCCATGCTCTGTCTCTCCGTGGACCCTTCTGTCTGCGTGATAACGTGTAACCGGCAACTTGAGTTTAACTGGATTCTGCTGGGCCTCTGACAAAAAAGGGTGGAGGGCGGGAATGTGCGGCCAGAGAGGGAGATGCCTGGTCTCACTTGGCACAGGGGCGAATGACTGAGGAGGAAGGGGAACGAACTTCCTGTCAGAAGAGCAACGCAGGTGAGCATAGGGCTGGCAGGCGAAGGTAGAGGGACGGAGTGGCACTGTGCTGATGGTGCCTTCCGTTAACCTTCGAACTCCAGGCCTTCCAATGAGAAGGTGGGAGAACCAGGAGTGGAGCCGGAGATGGAGGGAGCCGAGTCAGGGAACTCTTGCCCTGCATCGCACTCACCCTCTGAACAGGGAGGGTCTATGAGGTCAGTGCCAATGGTGAAGTGTGAGCTTTTCCCAGCTAGGACCATTGTCGTCCTCCTGGAGTGTTGTGGAGGTGTCCACTTCTCAGATGTGCACAGCAGGGGCATGTGGACTGGGGAATGAGAGCTAACCAAACATCGTCTTCACTTCACAAGGTGACTGCTGAACTAACAAGGGGAGCAGAGCTCACATCACACCCGTATTATATACTACAACTTTAGTGCGAGACTTTATTAAGTTTATTATTTAAAATAGGTCAGTATATGATACAGAAAAGATATATTAGGAGAGTGTCAAATATTTTTACAGCACTGTGGAGTACCTAAACCTTAACATACCAAAGAACATACTTGCATATGCATATCTCATTATACTGAGGCTCCAGCCTTTGCTGTATTAGTTACAGTATAACAACACACCCGTGTTAAGTTGAGTAACATTTTAGTCTGTGTTGTTGATTTCAGATGTTAAATTCAGGCTTTGCAGCCAAAATCTCTGAGAGTGAAGGTTTGACCCGATTTGCCCCATGATAGTTTCCAGTGAATTTCTGCGTCATTGCATCATAAAGTACATCTGATTGTCATCCGATAACTCTAAAGTTATTAACCTATCATGCAAAATCTGCTGTATATCCTGGACTTGCATTTTAAAATGCATTTTTGGTGTCTGGATTTGTGGAAGTGTACAGGTGAGCGACACCACACCCCATGATGGATCTCTGGTCTACCTTGGTTGCTTGCTGCTTCAGGGTGTTTTTCTTCAGTTCATGTCAGTTGGTTGATACATGTGAACATATGATGTGTCCATATGCACTTGCCTTCTGTGTGTGAACATAGTTTTAAATTATGCACTGAACAGTTCAAGGAGGAGGTGTGATTCAGAGGTTGTACTTCTGTGTACGTTGTCCTGCCAGTCCCTCCCCATTACGCACACACACACACACACACACACACACACACACACACACACACACACACACACACACACACACACACACACACACTCTGTTCTGTGGTACTTCCCTTCTCTTGCTGGCTGACTTATCATGGGGCAATTAGGTGAGACTGAGACTCAGACTCAGGTCTGCCCTTCAGAAACTTCTCTGCTTTACAAGTGGTAAGTCAGCTCACCTTAGTTGAGCACATCATCTAATACTTCTTATTTGTAGTGTAATAGTTCTTACTGTATACATTTAAATATTTCTAAAGTTTGTTCATTTTATTATTTTAGGTTCAAATTGACTGCTTCATGATTAATGTTTTTTTATTTTTTATTTTTTGGCTGCGCTTCTGACACATTATCCTCTTAAAGTTTCAAAACAAGATGGGCACCACAACATTCTATTACGACTACAGCGAGGAATCATTTACACCAGTGACCCCCTGTATCAGGGATGATGACAACTATCTGGGAGCTCAACTATCCTTCATTTACTACTTTATGTTTATCTTCAGTCTCATGGGCAACGTGATGGTCCTATTTATCATTCATCGGTGAGTGGACTTTTGGAGAAAGACTAGGCTAACCTTATGCATTTTGTATTATATCAGTATTGACTTTTTCAATATTTGCAGTATTTCTTAAGTTATTCTAACCTGAAACCTATTACCCTTACATGTACTTTTTAAAAAAACTAAATAACAAAAAAGAATGTGTGGCTGTTGCGCTCCAGGTGGTACTATCACTAATTGTGCATTTTTTAGTATGTTGAAATCAGAGTTTTCCATGGCGAGACCTGGATTCAGGTAACATTATTTGTCAGTAATAGTGCTGTTGTCTGTGTAAATGTCCTAAAAATCAAAAATTCAGATATCACATTTAGAAAAGTGTATAGTTAGTTTCCTGTGGGACTGGCCTTGAAAGTTTTGAACCACCAAGACTTTTCCTACAGTATATCTGGACTTCCTAATCTTAGTAACCAGAAGAAAAGATCTTGGTCATGGAGGTGCCGATTGTATTCAGCAGACCTTCACAAGTTCTCTGTAGGGATATGAGCCTCCGCTAGAAGCACAGCCATCTCATCTAACACACTTTATGAATCAAGTTTAATATACTTAGTTTGAAGCTACTTTGAGTAAAAGACATTTATTCTAAAAATAATAGGGGGTTCTCAGTGGTAGGGAAAGGAGAATGGCCAGAGTTGAAATAATCATAAATGCCCAATACAAAAAAGTGTTTGATAAAAGCCTCCTCCAGAATGTATGAGTCTGAGGTGGTGGTTGGCCTTGCAGCAAGTCAATGTCCTGAAGCATGCAGCACAAAAACACTTGATTGACTCATGACCCTGACTGTCCTTGAGTGGCCTAACCAAAACCCAGACTTAGACCCTGTAGTTCAGTGGACAGTGAAATCATGTTTGCCTTGTGCTACACAAAGAACGGATGCTTTGTTAAATGTATAAACAGGCTGCAATCATTTGTTAACTTATATGTAGATGTCTTTCATCAATAACTTTTTACTTTCTTCCCCACTGCGGTCAGCCTGCTGAACAGTGCCCCAATCGCCCCAGATTATTATTACTGTTAAGTTTTCTTAACTGTGCCTGGCAATAAACAGTTTTCTGATTCTGATTCTGATTCTGACTACCTCCTAGGTTTGAGAAGTTGACCACGGTGACCAACATCCTGCTGTTGAACCTGGTCTTTTCTTCTCTAATCTTCATGAGCAGCCTTCCATTCTGGGGAATCTACATGCAGCTCAAAGAATGGATCTTCGGCAAGTTTATGTGCAAGCTCGTGGGCAGCGTCTACTATATGGGCTTCTACAGCTCTGTCCTCTTTCTAACTCTTCTGACCTTTGACCGACACCTTGCTGTTGTGTACTCCCTGGGTGCGTCACAAGTGAGGACCAGGAGGTATGCAGTACTGTCCTGCACCGGTGTGTGGCTGGTCAGTGCCCTGGCATGCATCAGGCCAATGATTCTCCAAAATACTTTTGTTTTTAATATTGAAAACAAAATGTATTGTGATGAGTATACTAAAGAGTTAGATTTTATTAATGTGGACCATCTTCAAAAATCTGGATTTTACCTTCAGCTTTTCCTTTTCTTGATCTTCCCTCTGGTTGTTATTATCTATTGCTATGTTAGGATTGCAATCTCTGTCCTATTATCCAAGATAGTCACCAAGTTCAAGACAGTCAGGCTCATATTCATCATTGTCCTGCTGTTTTTCTTGTGCTGGACCCCATACAACATTGTAGTTCTGATGGAAATGGACAGTGGAAATCTTACCTGTCACGAAATTCAGAGAAGAGGTTATGCACTTCACGTCACTCGTAACATTGCCTACATTTACTTTTGGATCAGTCCCATCTTTTACACATTTGTTGGAAAAAAATTCCAGAACTACTTCCGACAGCTGCTGGTGAAGCGCTTCCCTGACCTAAAGAAGTACATTTCTGTCTCTCAAAACAGTCGAACCAATGTGTCCACAAGAAGTACACCAAATGAGCTTTAGGAACGGGAAGCCCTCGTTCTATAAGGACTCCCACCTGTCCAGCTTACCACTGTGTGACATAAGCTACTTCTTTTAGGACTGTCTTGTAGAGAGCAGTCAAATCCTTGTTGAGACACAGTTTTGTTCACTGCAGTATTCAAGCAAAAAGCAATGATTTCTGTGACCAACCTTGATAGACACATATTTCAGAAGAATCCATACTGAGAATAGTTACTGTGTTTTAAAGCTGGTAAAAACAATTTGAAAAGTACATTCAGCTTAAAGATCTTGTCATTACATTATTAGCCTGTGTAAGAGATTATTCCCAGTCCCTGTCTGGAAATGCATTATATAAGATACTGTAATGTTAGGGAGCTACTACAATTGGTCATAGTTAGGCAACCCTGTCTCCTAAAAATGATGTGATGCGTTTTTGTAACCAACATAGGGACTTACGTTACATCTCGCAGCTGATTGGGAGCTGTATATTGTCCGCGCTGTTTGTACTAAAAGAACAACACATTCTGCACAGACAGTCACTATTGTTCTCTTTGCACATAACCTCCAGTTTGCTCATATCTGGTTGTGACAATATTTCTTGCGAATATTTTTTTGTTTTGTTTGTGAAACTATTCCAAAATTATATTACACCACTTCATAATACAGAATGTTTCCTTTTACACTGTAAACTTTCACATGAAATGTTTTTTTTAAGAAAAAAAAGTGAGAACGCTTTATCCACAAAGGGAGTGAAAAGCTTAATGGTAAATGTATTTTTTTTTTTATTGGTTTCTTGTATTTTGCTTTTGTGTTTGCTCTTGGAATAAATGAACCCTTTTTAGTCATCAACCTTTATGTTTCTGTTCTTTTCTTCCTGTATATATCCACAACAAAATATCTCTTTTCAATAACCCATTTTACACTAGTAGTTACTCATTTAAGTAGAAGTTCAAATATGCATTTTTTTTCTTTTCTTTTTAAAATTGAGAGAGAATAAGACCATCTCAGTGCATCATTGCAAATGCTGGCTGTATTAAAAAAATTATTGCCAAATAAGCATTTTTTTGTAGAAAATCTAGTAGATGTTGTAGTTGTACTTGCAATTCCCTAAATGTGGCGCTTTTTGTTTCTAAGGTGCCTACCTCCACCCAAAAAAAAAACACTGATTACAGATTGAGTCTATAGATTGTTGAGTTGTGCCATTAGCAAATGACTGCATGAAAATGGGTTAGGTCACGGTTGGTGCCTGTTGGACTACTTTATACTGACAGTACTGTTTTTTTCCAAGCCTGTTTGCAAGTGAGAAGAAACATCTTCAATTCTAACTTAGTGTTAGATCTCAATGCCAATAGATACCACAGCTGTTTTTCACACTGTTTTTTTGTCCCTGAACTCAAAACTAGCTGTATCTTTCTCTTGTTTCATAAACAGTTCATCCAGTAGTTATGACCAAATCCTAAAATTATAGGAAACGTTCACTGATTTTAAAGTTGCTTAGTTTAGGTCTAGTTTGAGTAGTACGTGTACATAAATGCCATTAAACTTCCCTCTGATTTCCCAATTTTTAAAACATTTCTCTTCCTCTAGCTGGAAACTATAGAGTTTGTAGTGATAGTCAATATGCTTTTTTAGAGCTCCCTAAAATTACATCATCTAAACTTCTAATGATGGAAAATGTCCTCCAGATGATGTCATCTAGATGTGTTTTTCAGCTGGGAGCAGAGAAATATTTGAATATAGAGAAGTGACAGGGAATTTTAGTTTAAAATGTACATTCACACCCTAAACTAAAGCCAAAGAAAGCAAGTTGAAAATTTGTAACGTTCCCTGTTAAATCTTGCACCCTAACCTGAAATATTTTTATTAATAAATAAATTGCGCTTCTTAATGTACAACTGCATTTACAACATTGTAACTGTGAGAACAAAGACAAAATTACATCATTACATAAAATATGTTCAGTTTGGTCCTAGCAGCACACAGGCAGATCATCTACCATCATCGTCACTGCTAAACTTAAACCATGTACACACTGAAAAATTGTAACCGAGGTCTAAAATTGTGCCATTCCTTCTGCTGGAGGCAAAAAAGAAGGGAAAAAAAAATTAAATTAAGCTGTCAAGAATAAACAGGGGCCTAAACCAAAAGTGTTGCTTTCAGATAAGAGCTGTATCATTCCATTTCCCTCTGATATGTCACGAGAGAAGTCAGGGATGGGCCAATATGATGAGAGTCTGACAGTTTTGTACTGAAGATTATTAGATTAAACATATTTTGCAAATACGGGGACAGAGGAAGTGGAACGTTGTGCAACAGTAGTTTAGTGCAAAGTGAGCAAAGTGAGAGCTGTCCATTGACAGCTATAGACTGAACTGATCAGAACGTGTGATTATTGAATACAATATATACACACAGACACGTTAACATCACTTCAGATGACGCATTGACTCTCATTCACATTCATTCCATGTAAATTAGCCATAACTGCAACTTGCCCAGCCCCAACCCTTGACCTAATCAATCTCAACCTATGTCTTCACTCTACAACCTAACAATTTACATTATTGGAACTTAATTATCTCTAAAAGGAAGTTAAGGTCCCCGTGTGTGAGCAGATTTATACCCCCACAACATGAAGAGTACAACCACACACACACACATACACAAACATTTCTGTCTACAGACGATGCAGTGTTCATAGGGGTTCACAGGCCTTAAATAAGAGATGATATTTTGTAACTTTTATTCATGTTAAAAGTTACTTAAAATAAAAGTAAGAGCTAGAAAAACAAACCCTCGTTAACTAATTTTATTCTGGATCCAAAGATATAACTCGGCGCAGACAGATAGACAGAGCCAGACAGAGATCTATTGGTTGTTTGCTATTGGAGGAGAATGCATTAGGTACTTGACTCCAATCCAGTGTGACTCCGCTACCTGCCAATGTCGGTAGTGCAGTTGGCCATCAGTCCTACAGTTGTTGGTTCAATCCCTGCTCCCTCCTCCGGTCACATGTTAATCACCTTGCATGGAAGTAGCTGTTTGTGTGTGTGAATGCAATGGGTAGACCAGTGGGGTAGTAAAATGGACGATGTGAGATCAAATCCTGGTGTGGGATCACCCACCAAGTGTGTCCCTGAGCAAGACACCCAGCTCAAAGATGACAGCACTGTCTGCTGAGCAGCTGTCAGCCTGAAAATAACCTTTAGTGAGAGCAGGGGGTTAAACTGGACAGAAGCGGACTGAAAACTTCATCAGGTGGGTGATGAATGTCAGCTTCATCTCCACCAGTGACACAACACTCACGATTCTGTCTGGAACACTGCAACTTTCAGACACTACCTCACTCTTAATAAAATTATTGAAGAAGAATCTTTGGTGTTTGACTTTATTATCCGTAGCCAACACACAGCAGCAGGATTGATACAAGTGTCTCCAATTTAAGACAGGGGCTTCACGCGTGGCACAGCAGCAATAACTTCATTATATAAAATATTCGGTAATTGTGGAAGACTTACTGAACACTTTCCGTACTGTAAACAGACTGAAATCCTGCCGAGCTCAGGAGTCCAGCTCCGGCAAAGCTGTCACTACAGTGATAGTTTCGGAAAAAAAGTCCAAATATTGTCTATTCTTGTTTTTGCTGTCATGTCAAGTTGATTATTACAAGTTTTATGTACTTATTCATAAATGCAATATTTGCAGTGGTTGAAAGGAACTGAGTTTAGTTCAGCATTTTAAAAAAGTGTTGTACCCAAGCTGCAAAGCACAATTTTTAAAGGTTTTGCTGCAGGTATGTTTTAAAAAGTCCTGCCAGTGTTTAGTGATGCATTGTTTCTGCATGATAAGAAGTAAAAGAATGAAAATGAAGCAATAAGAAACAAATGGGGACTTGAGTAATAAATGTTGCTGTGAGATAAGAGGTTTTTCCTTCCTTGTTCCACTGGTATGTCATGACAAAGTCAAGGCCGTGGTAAGGTTACATTAGTTCTAAGTCCTACAGTGACCTGGGGTGCAAGAGAAATTGAGCAAATGCTGTTGGATGTTTTTCAAACTGCCCCATGTTGGAGTGTTAGCCTGTTAATGGCACCATAATGAAACATATTCACAGTTTATGTATTTACTTTTTAGTAGCTTCTCACTATCAGCTAGGGGGGTGACCAATACAGTAGCTGTGATGAATGAATATATTAAAGAACAGACACACACGTCCACGGGAGTCGGTGTACTGGCTACAGAAGCTGCAGTGTGCAATCAAATGTAAATAAAAGGCCTGTGCATTAATTAGATTATGACTTATAATAAAAAACAATTCATGAGTTAAGCAGCATTTAAGTGCTTTGTTGTGATTTAATAAGCTTATAGGCAATGGGTGTAGATGCGTACCCAGCACTCAGAGGATGGTGTCAGTCTTATCAGTGGAGGCTGCAGGTGGGGTCAGAAAACCTGGTAACAGTCGGAAAAAACTTTGCTTTCAGGTTTCGTAAGTATTTTTATTTTTTTTTGTTTTACTATGTTGACCAATAGAGATCTGGCATCAACACAAATATAAATGCAAGTAAGGTCAGCTGCTTAGTCTGCGTATTTTTGTTGGAACAGCAAATTTTTGCAGTAAATAAAGAAACAAAAAAATTGTTCCTGTCACCTGTCAATCAAAGCAGTCAACTATACCCCTTTTTTAACATCATAAAAAACTAAAAACAAAAACAAAAAAGCAATCTATGTGCTGACATGGCGAGGGTGGCGTTTATAACCCATACATTAACCACGTCTTAGAATGGGTTAATTTCTGGAGAGCTGTCACGTCATCCATCTTTATCACTACAGTTACTACCATAAAACTAGGTAGAAACAGATTGTTATGTATATGACAGATTTTTTGTAGTTGTTATAATATACATAATTTATTTCCAGGTAACAATGTAGCTCTTGCAGTTCAGTTTCCACATTACAGTATCGTCTTTTTAGTGTCCTACCATCTCTGTTGTCCTGCTGACATGACACTGAAGGGTATGGATCACTGGTACGTGTTCTGTAATACTTAAAACACAGCACAAGTACAAGCTGGAAACCCCTCAGTTTTAATCTATGATTGCACACGGAGCATTGTGAGCTATGTCAAATGCGTCTGTGTCCAGCTCACGGGCTGCTGTTGCAACCAGAGAATGATTCATTAAAATGACTTTTGTGCTTAATCTGCAAATGATTGCGAATGTTTCTGTGGCTGTTTCCTAACAGTGTGCTGTTTGTTTAACAAAGTGTAATTGGCAGATCTATAATTATGGCTCATTTTAATATCACTCAGCATCACTACAGCCTCAGTGATGGTCACTCATTTATTTTTCAACTCAAGAAATTAATTCAAGTGTATTTATATAATGACAATTCATAACAATGTCATGTTAAGGCCCTTTACATAATCAAGTCAAGAATATAAATTTAGAGAAAAACCAACCAACCTCAGCAGCTATAGGCAACAGTGAAGAGGAAAGTGTGTCAGTGCACCAGGGGTTGGTCCCCCAGCAGTCTAGGCCTATAGCAGCAGGACTACAACAATTTATGTGCGAGATAAAAGACAAATCCTGGTCAAAAATGACTCTGAGATTCCTTGCAGTACTACCAGGGGCCAGAGTTATGTCATTTAAAGTAACGATATGGTTGGAAAATATGTTTCTGAAATTTTTAGTCCCAAACACAATAACAATATAATGAAAATTTAGAGTGTTTTCTAATAATGTTGCCAAGGGGAGACATATTGTAGCGGCCGGCCAGTGGACCAGAGACTGGGCCGCTAAGGACTGTGGGGAAATGTAAATAGTTGCTGTGTCTAGTTAGTTTTAGTGTATTTGTGTTGGTGATTGTGGCTGTGGGGAATGTGTTAATTGTATGGGGAGTGTTGCATGTCTTTGTGGGGTGTTTATGGGACTAGTGTTGGCGGCACCGTGAGGGAGGGTGTTATGTGTGAGAGTGACCCTCACGGTGACCGGCTCATGTTGTTGTTCGTTCCTGTCTGTGTGAAATAAACCTCGCTATTCCCGTGGGAATAGCCGATAAAAGACAGAACTGCTCTCCTTGCTTCCTTGCAAGATCACTTGGAGTCGTGCGGTGTACGGGACACAAGTGATCTCACAGCTGTTGGTTCAGTACCGGTCCGGTTAAGTTGCCAGTGCCCTGCATGGTGGTAGTTTAGCTGCATCAGTTAGCCAGGTTAGGAACTCTAGCTCCCTCTAAAACCCACCGTAGCTGCCACACCATCACCAGGCGCTACAATATATAGAGTAAAGAGTATTGGTCCTAACACAGAACCTTGTGGAACTCCATAACTAACGTCTATGTGTGTGGAAGATTCATCATTAACATTTACAAATTGTAATCTATCTGATAGATAAGGTTTAAACAAACCTGCAGTTCTTTTAATACCAATTACATGTTCCAGTCTCTGTAATAAAATTTTGTGATCGGCTAGAAAATCTTAGAATTCAGTCAAAAATTCAGAATTAGGGACTGGAAGACTATGGACAGCTATCTTTAGGTTTAGGGTTTATGGGTAAGCTTGAAGGAAAGATTGCTGCCACTCCTCCACCTTCGACTCTTTGAACTGACTGCTGCAACCAAGTTTCAGTCAGACAAAATAAATAAAATTGATGATCGCTTATCAAGTCATTTACTAAAAGAGATTTAGATGAGAGAGATCTGATATTTAATAATCCACATGTATTTTTTTAGGTTTTTGTTCTGTAAGTGAAGTAGTTTTTTATTAAGTTATTATGATTAACCCCTCTTGTGATTGTTTGGTTTATTCTATTTAGTTGGTCGGGGAACAGACACAGTCTCTGTAGGAATGTGGGTTTTGTGGGGGGGGGGGTGGTTGACGGCGGTAAGGATACTGCAGAGAGGCGTGTAGGACTGGATGTCTGTGTCCATTTTTGGACATTTTGCAAGACCTAGTAAAGTTTTTCTAAAGAATTTTTACAACAATTATAATAATAATTTCTTGGGATTTCATCTTTTCAAACACTGCTTTAGGAAAATTTGGTTTTGTGATGCTTTCCAAACTTTTTAAAAATATATGGTACAACTGTTCTTCTGTGCCATTGAGTTTAGCTATGACTTTAAAGTAATTCTAACCAGCAGAAATGACTGTTCATATGGCCAGACATTGAAAATGACAGTTGCATTTTCTCAGACGAGTCAGAGCAGATTGACACGACACTTTGTGTGAACAAGTAAAAACATTGCCTTTTTCAACATCCCCACAACTAAGCGGAACACCTGTAACCATGGTAACTGTACAAAACAAAGATAAAGACACCCGCAGATCCAAAATGCTCTGAAGATATGGAAGTAAAAATGAATTAAAATGCTTCTGATTTAAACTAGATTAAAAAACCTGTAAAACATAATATATTGATTTTATCAATATAAATTAGTAAAACATGCTGTACTTTTTATTTTTAAAATGACTGACATTACGAAATTGCAAATGTTCTGTCTAATCGCTCTTATTTCCTGCTTAAATCTGATTATTGCTGCCTGGGAGTTGGGTGCATGTTTCAGCCTCTTACTGTGTTTCCTGGATCAGTTGAGTCACTTGCATTAACCAACATGGGCAAAACTGAACTTCGCTGCCTTTTATGTGTTAGTCCTGGAACCGCTCAGCATTGTAAATACTCTTCCATTTAGGAACAAAAATTCAACTATTTGGGAGAGATTGGTGTAAAACTTCGCTCTCCATGGAAATGGGCAGAAGAAAGACATCTCTCCTGCTTCACCTTCATGCTGTGTTTCATTTTTACTTTTTAATAGAAGTGTCAGGAAGCTCTCAGGGGTCCTCCACTTGTGGGGAATGAGAATTAATTGGAGCATTAGAGCTACATGCACTCTGCACTCTTGTCTTGACTTATAACATGGCTTTAGGGCCTGCAGTAGTGCTTCTTCTGACTGTGTCAGGGTTTGGGTGTGAGAGGGACTCAGTATGGGAGAAAGAGCACTCACAACACTTCATTGTAGTGTATATACTACAAAGTTACAGTAGGTTTGTCTCTCTTAATAATAGTTTTACATATTAAAACCCCCCCTGCAGGACAAAATTAAGGCCCCTATTCTCAAAGACTAAAGAAGCCACTAGCCATGAGTAGTGACACATTTTAACTAAAAAGAAAAGCCTAGTTGATATTATTCAAGGTCCTGATAACTGACTAAAAACCTTCATCGCCACTGTAGAGGCAGCCCTACGCGTGTCCAATGGTCCAAAAAGTGTCCACTCCAGTGATTGATGTATTATAAAAAAAGTTTATTAAATTTATTAAACCTCTGTGTACCACAGTAGTCCTGCAGATCACGTGGATATAATACCTAAACTCCACCGAGCAAAGTAAGAAAATTGCCTCCACAGCTAAACTCTGAGCTTGTCCACTAACTAAAGTCAATACAAACATTGGTTTCCTTGACAACTACTTCTGCAAGCTTAGAAGGCGCCTCTGTGATGTCTTAGATGACGTCATTAGTGACGTACGTGTATTGGTTATTGGTTTACCTAACTTCCTGACTGCAGAAAAGAAGCTATCACTGGCTCGCACAGCCACATTTGAAAGCCAAACAAGGCAAACATTTTCTTTACCATGCACTTAATTATTAGCATTATAAACAAACATCCGCAAGTTGACTGCTCATAAATATCAAGTTGCTGTAAATAGTTTTTTTATTTCGTTTCTCCATAGAAGAAAAACACTAACACACTCTTCCTGCCCCTGGCTCAAATAAAAAGGCCTCTGTAGTTTAGCAAATTTCACAGAGGGCACTTTATTATTCTTATGTGTGGAGGACAAAGGATTCTATAAAGTTTGTTAGGTGGTGTCCTTTACACGTCTGTCCAAGAGAACACTGGACTACAGGACATTCTAATAATAGAACTTCTTTGTAAAGCAAATTCTTCTCACCTTAAAAAATGTCTTTCATATCTCTGTGCCATGGACCGCAAGTTCATTAACACTGTCTCTACTTGTGTTGTGTTAAGTAGGCAGAGGAGAGGACTTCAAATTTAGATGAACAAATTCAGTATTTTAATTAAATAATATTATATTATAATAATATATTTTCACAAAATTACGATTATTAATATTTCAACATGTGAAAGTTATGGTAACAGGTTCCCTGAATTACAAACCCCTTGGAATCTGTAAAGGCATCAGGCAGCGCCCGGCCTCTGGCCTCCCAGCTCCCTGTGTGGGACTTCTTGTTAGACTTCCTGTACGGCTGCTGTATTCTAGCTGGGACACGTGGCCTCGCTCCCTGTAAATGTCCAAAGTGCAACGTTTGGTGTAACCATAATTGCAATGACACAGACATACCCTTAGACAGCAGCAGGGGTGGGAACGGTAACTATGTGGCCCTTCAGAGTGTCTAGGATCACATTATTACCATTATTATTGTGTTTTATTAAATAAAAACTTCAACTTTCTGAGCTGAAGGATGTCAGATGATGATGTGACTTAAGCTGACTAAAAACGTCTAATTTGAACAGTTCCACATTGCTGGAGGTCACCTAAGAGCTAGGAAGCTGAGATATTTAGCATATATATGTAGATATTGATATAGATATATAGATATAGATATGTAGATATGTATAGATGTATTTTTACATCATAAACTTACATTTCCATTCAGTCACACTTTTATCCCAAGCGACTTTTAAGTAAGTACACGTGATCATCCTTGGCAAAACTACACAATGTATTTCAGCCTGTGTTCGACTTAGCAGCTAATGTATCTCAGAGCTCCAAGCAGACAAAAGGAGCCGGATGCAGAGGTCTGGAATCATTTTCAAACCAGACCCAAGTGATGTTAAATCAAGTGCGACCACACAGCTCCCTTTAGAACCATAAAGGCAAATAGTTTTCTGTTGACATATGCACTACCACTCCCCATAATTGAGAGAAACAATGATATGAACAATAGATTAGTCATCCTAGCTATTTGCTGTGGATACTGAGGATAGTGCGAGTTAAAAATTCCCACCAACACAAAACTGTCAGCGTCTGATAGATGTATTCTGTGTGTAATGACATTTCCTCTATTGGCTTTTACATCCCACTGTATAAAAACTATACCGTCTTTTTTAAGTTGCGCTTCATCAGCTGAATCTAGCTAGTTAAATAATATTTAATTTAATTTCAGAGCGCTGCGACTGTAACATTCCTCACCATACTGGGCTCTGACTGTGATCTTAAAGTACTGCTTTGACTTTCTAGCTTTGAACTGCTCCAACTGCTTTACTGTGTCCCAGTTTGTGGACTACCTTTCTCTCTGTCCCTCAATTGCTGACATCTTTGTTTTGGTACAGGATGTTGCAAGATTTTTGTTTTTATATTATTTTCACATGTACCTTTCATCAGACCTTCATTTCCGACCTGCCTTTAAGTTTGTTGCTCCAAGACTGTCAAAGTTGTCGGAAATGGTCTTTATGTATGAGCTGTTGCATTTTTGTGTGTTCAGGTGTCCCCAGAGTTATTTCACTCTTATCAGTTTAATGCCTCAACCAACAATTTGTTTCACACAACAAATAAACATGACAGAAACTCCAAGTTTGAAATTGAATCCCAATTTTTAAATGCAATTATTCTGTATAGTACGATGGCCCTGAGAGCTTGAAGCAGTGCAATTTGAGAAAACAGATGCAAAAAGACAAAATACAGGCGAATATACAGTGTGGTCATAGTAAAGAGCAGCAGGAGAGGGGCTGCGAGAAGGTCACATGTTCAAATCCACCAGCTGGGTTCAGCCTTTCTTTGTGGAGTTTGCATGTTCTCTCTTAACCTGGAAATAGTAAAGTTCCTCATGGAGAATTTACATTGCAGTAACATTAATTGTTTATCATGGTTGACTGTACTTAATAAAGCAAAATGACTGTGTCCACCACATTAAAATGTCTTCCATGGTGACAAATGAGGAAGCAGAAAAGCAAAAGGGGAAATGGCACATGCATGGCTCCAGCCTTCTCTGCTAAGTTGTGACCTTCAGAAAGCTGAATGCGGATGCTTCCCATTCTGCTCTAACCGTACTTCTACCTCACTTTTCTGTCCTCCAGACACTGACCCAGAAACTAATGCCTGCCATCATCGAGGATGTTCCAGTCACTTAAATGCGTCTGGAGAGATGAGGGGGGAGGAAGCTGCTAGAGCAGATTAGGTTGAGAAGCCAATGTCAGATATCAGACATGCTGTGTCAGTGGAGTAATTATAGATTTATATATATTTTCCAATCCTTGCACCACGTGTGTTCCAGTACTTGGTCTAATTGTGTTTTTTCTCTGATGACCATACTGTGATGCTCTAATGTTTCCAGATGCTAAATACATGTCATGTCTATTCCTTTGAATTTCTGCATGAAAACATGTTTTCTGAGCATGACATTTCATGGACTTTCCCAGAGGAAGGTCAGCGCAATCTCAGAGAAGCTGACAACGGGACAGCATCCAGGTCCACAGAACTGAACACCAAATTATAAAATGACACTAGTGAAAGTTGGTCATTTGTCCATATTTATCCAAAAAAGAAAGCCCTTGACTGAGTTGTCTGTGAACTGCGGGGTGAGTGGTTCTATAACTGCCTCCTCCTCACCACGTCAAAGCCCTTTAAAACACGACTTCTGAAACTTCTGAGTATTAGCATTAAAATTACAGTCCATGGACTCCACAACTGTTCCCCCATGTGGATCAATAAAGTATAACACAAATCATGTTGGATCTTGTGTTTTTGGGCCCATGGAGCATGTGAACCACCATCCTCCTCCAGTACTGTGTGTGTGCCTGTCAGCTCACTTCCTTTTGGCTCCAAACACACAGATAAGGCCAAATAAAATAACCCTACAGCTGTTCAGGACTTCCAAGAATACTTGACTAAAGTAATCAAAGTCCAATAAGAGAGAGGGAGAGAGCCATTTTCCAGGGTTTGTAATGCTCAGAAAAATAAACTCATTGCTGGTTTTTCAGTGACAAATTGGCTTTGTAGCCAAGTGCCCTTCCTGGTGGGCCTGGTATTTGCATGTCTTTGTTTTCTCATAACTTTTGGGAAAAGATAAGCTGCTTTGGCCATATGGACTATATGGCTAAAGATGGACAAAATTACTTTGATGTATATGTAGTCTGACCACAAACTACATAAAAAATGAACAATAAACAACGTTTATAATAATTGTATCTTACAGTCAAAGGGAATAACGACTTGTTGGACTTTTGAGAGCGGACAACTATTCCACCTTTTTGGTTTGTGTCATATGCTACTACGGCGAGTTGGAGTAAACATAAATTTACAGCCTTTTTCGAATATTGCCAGTCTGTAAGATATTCCGAGACACTGAAAGAGAATCGTTCACTGACAGGAAATATTATTTACTCAGAGAGTGAGTCAGAAATGACACTGTCGCCCTCTGTCCAGACCAGGTTGTACAATGACAACAGCTTTAGCAGAATGTGCCTGCTTGTGTTTGCATGTTTGTTTCTTTGTCTCCGTATCAAAACCCCAAAAAGATTTGTTGCCTTTTGTAATGAGTTTCTGTTGACTTACTCCTCCACTTCTCTCTGCGCCGCAACTCCAGGCAGGTGTTGTTTGTGTTCCTGAAAATGAAATGGAAAACACTTTATAGTATAACCTTGCCAGTTATACTGCTGATTCGCTGAAGTAAATAGTCCCATTTTCTCACTTCTGTCCTTTATTGAAGTTACTTTGTGATTCTGTTCTTTGTGATGATTTCATAGAAAATGGAGGGTACAGGTTTAACACCTGAGTGGAATTCACGTAGCACTGCAAAGAGAGACCACTTTCCTTTATATTGTCTAGTATCGAAATCAAGACAACACTTGAATCTACTTGTGCCATGAGTGCTTTTTGTTCCTGAGCAAACAGATGATCTATACCTGTACCTACATGTGTGCATCAAACCAGTGGTAACAGTAAACGTCACATTAATAATTTGACGTTAAACACTAAAGCAGGCCAAAAAAATAGAATAAATTGAATAGAGCTTTGATAATTTAGTTTAGTTTAGTTTGATAATTTAGTTTAGTCTCAATATATATACTCTCTCATCCTGTCACATACATTCATTCATTCATTCCCAAAGGTTCGAAAAGCACCGCTTTGTCCAGTCCTTTTGTGTTACATGCTAAATCGCGTGGTACCTGTTTGTGTTGGTGAACCATGCACCGAACTGCCAGTGCCACAGTCTTATAGGGAGGATGGCACAATAAGACACAGGACTCTCCTGCAGATCTACTACTACTTCTCTTTGGGCTTTTCCCATCAGGGGTTGCCACAGCGAATCATCCTTTTCCACTTCTCACTCTATCCTGGGCATCTTCCTCTCTGACACCAGCTGACCTCATGTCCTCTGTTAGAACATCCATATATCTCCTCCTTGGTCGTCCTCTCGCCCTCTTGCCTGGCAGCTCCATCTCCAACATCCTTCTACCAATATATTCACTATCCCTCCTCTGCACATGTCCAAACCATCTCAGTCTGGCCTCTCTGACTTTGTTGCTAACACAGGCAACATGTGCTGTCCCTCTGATGAACTCTTTCCTTATTCTGTCCAACCTCGTCACTCCTAAGGAGAACCGCAACATCTTCATCTCTGCTGCTTCCATCTCTGCCTCTTGTCTCTTTCTCACTGCTACTGTCTCTAACCCATAGAGCAGAGCTGGTCTCACCACTGTCCTGTAAACCTTTCCTTTGAGTCTTGCTGACAATCTTCTGTCACGCAACACTCCTGACACTTTCCTCCACCCATTCCAACCCGCCTGCACTCGCCTCTTCACCTCTTTTCCACACTCCCCATCACACTGAACTGTTGACCCCAAGTACTTAAACTCCTGCACCTTCTTCACCTCAGCCCCCTGTAACCTCACACTTCTACCTTGCTCCCTCTCGTTTACACACTTGTATTCTGTCTTACTACGACTGACGTTCATGCCTCTTCTTTCCAGAGCAAACCTCCACCTCTCCAGCTGTTCCTCCACCTGCTCTCTACTCTCACTGCAAATCACAATGTCATCTGCAAACATCATTGTCTAGGGAGATTTCTGTCTGACCTCATCTGTCAACCTGTCCATCAGCACAGCAAACAAGAAGGGACTCAAAGCCGATCCTGGGTGTAGTCCCACCTCCACCTTGAACTCCTCTGTCTGACCTACGGCACATCTCACCACCATCATGCTCCTCTCAAACATGTCCTGGACTACTCTGACGTACTTCTCTGCCACTCCTGACAACCTCATACAGTACCACAGCTCCTCCCTCAGCACCCTGTCATACACCTTCTCTAAATCCATAAAGACACAATGCAGCTCCTTCTGACCATCTCTGTACTTTTCCATCAACAACCTCAAAGCGAAAATGGCATCAGTGGTGCTCTTACGGGGCATGAAACCATACTGCTGCTCACAAATCTCCACCTCCTTCCTAAGCCTGGCTTCCACTACTCTTTCCCACAGCTTCATTGTGTGGCTCATCAGCTTTATCCCTCTGTAGTTGCTACAGTTCTGCGTGTCACCCTTGTTCTTAAAGATTGGCACCAGAACGCTTCTCCTCCATTCCTCAGGCATCTTCTCACTCTCTAAAATCCTGTTAAACAGACCTGTCAGAAACTTCACTGCTGTCTCTCCTAGACACTTCCACACCTCCACAGGTACGTCATCAGGACCACGTGACTGCTGTATGTCCCTTATTGTTTTTATGTAATTTGTTTTGTAATTTAAGTTTCTGTGCCTAACCCTAGTGCAGTTTGCTTTCACACAATGTCAATGTCAGACGCAGACATTGTTCCCGTGGCATCAAATGGTGGAACTCCTGGAGTGTCCAACACTGCTGCCAAAAGGTTGCATGCTGCACATCACTGGGCAGCAGGTTTTTGCAATAATGTCACTGTTTAAGTTCATAATTTAATTTCATAAACAATCTTTACTTTTATCACCATGCCACAGACAGGCTCTGGTGACCAAAGTTCACACATTCTTAATCAAGTAGAAGTACAGATGCCACTAGTCGTGCAATCAGGTACTGGTACCTTGACTTTGTTGGCCTTGGTTTATTGTCTCCCCTTCTTTTGTTGCCACATCTAAGAAGGTTAGCTGCATTCCTTAAATGTGTAGTCACAAAAAAACATCAAGCTGCTTGAGGATGGGCTTAAAGTCTTTACCTTACCTTTACCTATCTATGATCTTCTTTCTGATCTCCTCAGACAGCTCTCCCCTTTGCTTTCTCTTTTCCAAAACGTTCATTAAAGGTCACTGTGTTTCAATATCTGCCCTTTTTTATATTGTTCGGCAAAGTCCATTCTTGTTCATTTCCTGTTAATTTGGGCAGGTTTAAAAAAGCAATCACACTCATTTGCAGGCCTAAAAAAATCACATCAATACCCTTTGAGAACATTATTTGACCTTGATCCTGCCTAAAACATTCTAATCTTAGCTTAGTGGTGCTGTATTTAAATTTGCATTCAAGTGCATTCAGTCAATGTTGAATGTTGTCCAGTAAGTTTTTACTCATAGGGTTAAATACACACACACATTGTACAGCATTACCTGTGAAGACAATCGTTGACATAATACAATCCCTAACCCGTACCCTAACCAAAACCTGTCTGATCCTGACCCTAAAACCCAGTCGTGACGCTCAGAAAGCCTTTTGAAATTGTGTGAACGATCTCGATTGTCCTCACAACAATGGTATTAATACAATATTTGTCCACAGAAGGCTATAAAGACATGTCCACAAACACACAGGCAGCACAATCACACAAATACCAGGATGTTCCTGTGTTTACCTTCATGTTATAATCCCATAACTGTTTATCCAATATTTGGACAAGGCAACTGAAGTTTGGGTTTTCTTGGAATGTTCTGTGTGAAAACAACAGTGAAAGTTTCCAAACTGGTCCGCTGAATTAGACCAAAGCAAACTGAAAATATCTTTGGGGAATAAGCAATTTTTGACTTTTTCCATTGTCTTTGATTTACAACATACCAAAGACACACTTGCTTTTAATTTCATCACTTTTCACGAGGAATAAAGCATTGTATGAACAAGCTGTGAGGATACAAACAAACTGGTCAACAATGATCTGCCCATGTCAAAAAGTAATCTGAATGCATTGGTTCCATCAAATTAATTACATGTTATATGTTGTCAGAGTTATTGTTTTACACCATTTTTTAAACATGCTACATTACTAAACTGGAGGTCTCAGGCTGAATGGGATTAGCCCGATTTAGATAAATCATTGTATTTTTTTTCCATGTTTATCATCTAAACAAATATGTTTATTAATTAGATGTGAATTCCCAAAAGTACAGTACATTACATTGCGTTTCATAATTAATCTTCCCCCTGTGTACACATGGCCAATTAGTTATCTGGGATGTTAATTTGATCTGATGTTCCTAGTGCACCAGAACCCGTCTGCTAATTGAATACCCCCTGCTTGTCTTGTTGCCATTTAGTGACAATGATAACACACACACACACACACACACACACACACACACAAACACAGAGATGATACATTTTCGTTGACTTTTGCAAAAACAAGTTTAAAGCCACTGCACGCATTTTTTTTTATATTTCCATCCACTGTTCTATCTTACTAACGTACCAGTTGCTGTTTCCATGGTAACAACTTAAGAAAACTGTATTTAATAATTAGCAACACTAAACAATAAAAAACAGATAGTAGCACCAACATCATCAGAGGTTCTGACTGAGTCACAACAAACAAACACATTTTCTGTTTCAAGGAGTCAGAAAAACTGCAGCTGAGAGCTGGTTAAACAGTGTGTGCAGATCTGTGAGAGCCGGTGGATGAAAAGATGTAACGTAAAACTCAGTGAAATGCTAAAGTGAATAATTATTTTATTGATACCTGAGTGTTGGAGTCTGGTTTCTTTGTGTTTGTGATTTTTTTAACTGCTTCCAGGAAAGAAAGATATGCTTGCAATCCTAGGCTGTGACGTGACTTATAATCTTAAATAAATTTACAGGCCCAGACCTGTGTGCATTAAGGAAACATAACCCTCGTACTTTCTACAAGTTTTTACAGTGTCGCCCTGAACACAATCAAATTAGCATTTAGTTCAAAGAATGAAAATTAAACAGGTTTGTTTGCTTTAAAGCCTAATTTTGAACTGGAGTGCACCAACACAAAGATTCTGATAATTGGTGGAAGACGTTTTAGCACCAGACAGAGCCTGAATGCAACAAAGATCATTACTTATTTATGATATTTTTTCAAAGACTGTAAATGTAAGCATGTTAATTATTCCCGGGTGACTGCACAGAGGCTGGTCCGCTCTGTTGTGGTACAGCACACTGTTTCACTATGAAAATAAAACCATGTCTATGTCCGTCCCTTCTTCAAATTGCAACAGAAGCAGCTTGTTTCCTCTGGTCTGCAAAGTTGTGCAATGTGACCTATGAAAAACATCCTCTTAAGTAATGTGCTTTAATTGTGAAACAGTGCCATGACCTTTGGCTGGGAGCTGAAAAGTTATTTTCTACATATTTAGACCTCCACCAAACACTGCAATATAACATTATAACAGAATTCCAAAAATATTAGTTTGAAAAAACACTACAAGGACTTTAAACTAATTTTAAGTCATATGAGATTTCAGTGTCCCCTGGTTCAGGATAATATAGTGAGCAAATGATGCACACAGTTGCAAGAAAAAGTATGTGAACCTTTTGGGATTACGTGGAGTTTTGCATGAATTGGTCATTAAACGAGCTCTGATCTTCAGTTAAGTCACAACAATAGAAAAACACACTCTGCTAAAATAATACTACACAAACATATGTTTTCATGTTTTTATTGAACATAACATGTAAATATTCACAGTTAATTGTTTAAAAAGTATGTGAATCTTTGGACTTAATAACTGGTTGACCCTCCTTTGGCAGCAATAACCTCAAACAAACGTTTCCTGTAGTTGCAGATCAAACCTGCCCAACAATCTGGAGTAATTTTGGACCACTCCTCTTCACAAAACTGTTTGAGTGTTGAGTGTTTCGCTCTGTTAAGGTCATGCCACAGCGTTTCAATCAGGTTGAGGTCAGGACTCTGACTGGGCCACTCCAGAAGGCGTATTTTGTTTTGCTTTGTTGAATTACCTCTGTGCTTTAGATCTTTGTCCTTGCATCACCCATCCAGAGCAGCAACAGTGCTGAACTTTCTCCATTTGTAGACTGTCTGTCTTACCGTGGACACATGAACATCAAGGCTTTTGGAGATACGTTTGTAACCCTTTCCAGCTTCATGCAAGTCAACATTTCTTGATCGTAGGTCTTCTGAGAGCTCTTTTGTGCGAGGCCTGGTTCACATCGGGCAGTGCTTCTTGAAACCACTAAACCCAAAACCGGTGTGTGTTTTTAAAGGGCAGGAGAGATTTTAGCAACACATCCAATATCATCACACTGATTGGATTCAAGGTTGGTTCACTGCTGGCTCCAATTAGCTCTTGGAGAAATCATTAGGCGAGGGGTTCACATACTTTTTCCATCCCCGCACTGTGAATATTTACATGTTAAATTCAATAAAAACATGAAAACATATAATGTTTGTGTAGGATTATTTTAAGCAGACTGTGTTCTATTGTTGTGACTTAAATGAAGACCAATTCATGCACGTAGCTCCACGTAATCCCAAAGGGTTCATACTTTTTATTGAAACTGTGTAATGTAGACTAATTGGCCACAACATTAATACTGATGGTCTTAATGTGAAGGGGGACAGGCGTCTAGAAAACCAGCTCTTTGCGCTGAGAAATGTGAGTTCCACACAACCCGAACTACATTTCTTGGACTTGTTCTAGCCCCTGGGAAGATTTCCATGGATAGCTGTAAAGTTAGAGCTTGTAGAATGGCCTGTTCCCAGGGCAGCATTTCTGCAAATCGTGAGATTCATACGGAATTATAGCAAGGTAGCACACGCTGACCTTTCCTGTGGACAGGCAGGATTATGCTCAAGAAATACATCCTGACTTGGTAAAAAATGGTTGCCCCTCAAGAATCCTGACTTTACCTGAGAAACAGTTTATTCTGGAGGTTGACGCTTCCAACACTGGAGTTGGGGCCCATGCACAGCAAAATGGGATGGCACTGTGTGCAGACTGACGCGGAGAGGAATTATGCCAAAAACTACAGTCAAACTGGCACTAGAAGAGTGTTTGGTAAAAATTTGACTTTGTTTTATCATGAAGGTCACTGTTGGTAAAGAACGGAGGGTAAGAGATTTCAAACCCTCCTATCCAATACCCACTGGTTGCCCTCAGGGGCGTTTGTTTGTTCCTGCCCCTCTCCGACCACAGGTGCTTAGGTGGGGCCATGACTCGAGGCTGGCCTGCCACCCTGGAACTAGATTTTAACCACTTTTTGTGCTGGGGAGTTAACACAAGTAATATATTAACATTTAGAATTAATTCTAAATTCACAGAGCACTTGAATTAGAATGATTATATAACTTTTTATTTAAAAAAAGGTATTTCATATTTTTAGATTAAAACCACAAGGTGGTATTAATCATGTGGCTGATCACTGTTAATTATGTGTGCATAAAATATAAAGTCCAGATATTATAAACTCATTATTTTGCATCTATACGTTCTTACTCAACAAGGCCCAGAAGTGACATGAAAAAGATTATTTTATTAAATGAAAAAACGTTTTTTCATATCAATTATGTTGTATCAATGAATATGGAATGGCCAAATTTTTTCATTAATTTATTTTTTTCAAAAGTTTACATTATTCCTGTAGTATTTTTAGTAATATTGGCAGGCTGTCCTACACTTGTCTGTTCTCATTGACTGAGTGATGTCACAGTCTATTAGAGCAGTAACACTTTCCTTGTTGCGATTATTTTAGCACCGATTGGATATGAAACAATAATAATGAAATATAAAGTAGTCGACACAGTCCTCAGCTCATCCTGGGAAAGACTAGGGAGGGTTTGATTCTACTCTCAGCGGAAAGATGTTGGAGCACACACATGTACAATGCCAGGTACAATGCCAGGTATGTTATGAAGTGACCAACAAATAGGGAAGGTGTCTGTAAAGGAAACCATAGAAACCATATGTACATACTCCTAATTTAAAGTAGACCGGGAATGTGCTTTTTTATTTATTCTTTCTTGCCATAATTAAAATGTATTTGTTAAAAGCAGCCGAAAAAATAAATCAGGCTCAGACAAACAGAGGAGGTGAAGCAGAAAATGAAAAGGTTCCAACGGAGTTCATGATAAGATTGGAAATATATTAAACACCAAAGCAACCCTATTTATGTTATTATATTAGATTCCCAAAATAGGCTGATGCAAGTTGTCTCATCTGAATTTTGTTGCTGTAGGTAGCAAATAGTGTAACTTGCGTGCGAGTGCACAAAAAATGAAAAAGTGGGCAATACAAATAAAGATTGAAACTTGTTTAAATACAGTAAACAATGTCACAGTGTGCTCAAATGCAAAAACTGCAGGTGGCCTCTGGGGCCAGCTGCATAAAGTCTGCGCAGATACATGACGACACTGTATGTATGAACAAAGACATGAATACAGATACACTTTTCCCCCCCGAATGTTTACATGGACACCAGGTTACGAATCTTAAACGTCCTGCACGTTTAAGAAAAAAGATGAGCTGATTGTGTGTTGACGAGCTTTTATCATGACTCTTGTCGTCTGTAGCACTGATTTATTACACATAACACTGACCCAGCATGGCCCCGATATCATAATTCAATGCATTAAATATCCGAAAGATCGTCTGTCAGTGCTCAGACTGAAACAGTGACCACTTCCCAGTTTAGGCTGAAAAAGTGCATCACTCATAGAGCGATTTAGACATAAATGCACATTTTGTTTTAAATAATAACAAATTGTTTAGTCATCTGGTCCCTGATGTCTCATGAGCTGAGAGCCACATCAGAACCAGCATATACAGGTTGAACTACATTCACTACTTTTCACTGCAGAGCCCAATTTAGCAATTATATGTAGTTATATGACTTTATTGAAATATTCATATTAATTTGTCTGAGATGTTCTTCTATTTTTCCATGAGAATAAAAAAGGAAATTTTCCATTTTGAGGATTCGGGGACACACATCACATAGTGT
The DNA here is from genome assembly GCA_033026295.1 of Channa striata. Classification (NCBI taxonomy): domain Eukaryota; kingdom Metazoa; phylum Chordata; class Actinopteri; order Anabantiformes; family Channidae; genus Channa; species Channa striata. The sequence goes on from CM065169.1 coordinate 1,641,432, forward strand.
AAACGCAGCATGATGGAGGCTCCTCTGCTGTTCTTCCCAACACAGAGTGGGAGTGCGTTAATAAAATTCAAATGTCACAGCGCATGCAGTGACATATGTAGCAGATTATTGATGTTGAATAAGACTCCTGTGTTGCATCTGCTGAAAATCCTCAGAGACAGAGCACAGGTGTCTTTAATAAAAGCACACAGGGCTTCGCCCCAGCATGTGGTACTATTGATAGGTTACACATACCAATTACTCTCCGACATTAGCATGCAGCCGACTGCCGGCAGCCATATGGGGAAAGCCATTGCATTGTATTTCAAGATTCTGTGGTGCACCTCCGCAGGCGAGTGAATCTGTTTGCATGAATCAGAACGTGAGAATAAAAGACATTGCTGCACGCTGGATCAACAATGGCTGCCTGTGGTTTAGTGGTGAAATACGCTGGGCACCTTTTTAACATGCTGCGAGTGACGGAGGCTGTAGGCTGCGCTCACACTCCCGGCCTTAATGCTCCGTTTTTGCTCGTGAACTGTGTTTAGTTGACAGTGCACTTTGGATCTTTCTCTGGCTGCATGATGAAGCTCTTCTAAGTTCCTTTTTTATGCATTTCTCTGTAGATCTGCTGACAAAATGTTTCTGTTCACCTCATTTTGCTGCTGTTTGTTCTCCTTAATAGCAGGTTGTACAACTCCGGGAATGTAAAGCAGCCGCCTTAAGCTTCTCCTCTGTGTTCACTCAGTGTCAATACACAGGATGAACCGAATGTTCCCAAAGTCACGTTCTGCTCCGCTTACGTCATTTGTGAATGAGGTATGAATCCTATCGGTTGGGGAACTTTTAACTTCTCCTTTTTTATGTAGAAAATTGTTATCTCAACATTATGTGGATGCTGGAGGTGTTAGATAGGGTCAAAAATAACGATGCTTTTATGGTCTTGGCATTAAGTATTTAGTTTAGTGTCTTAGATTCATGTTCAGTGTAATGAGAGGACGCATTGACTGAAATTCTGCAGGGGGTTTCCTGCACAGAGAGTTATCAGGCCTCTGCTTTCATAAGATTTCATGCAGCCTCCACCAAGTGGGTCTCCTCATGGAAAACATAATTTTATAATGTCTACAGTTCATTCTGTTACGAGTGTTTGAGCATGAGTAAACGTTACATCATGTCTCTCTTATCGCAGCTCTGCTGGTGCTCAGACCAATTCATCGAGGACATTTCCATGACTGGTTCGTTCTTATTCATCTATAATACTGGGAAGTGCAGATCTAATGAGACCTGGACTGAAAAACCGCATTCAGTGGATTTATGCCACAATTAAAACTGTTCTGCTGTACACACACAACAGTAAAATGATGTAATGATGCAATTTTTTTTTCTCTACAATATATTGTCTGTAGCATCAATTTGATTGATTGATTGAAGTATTTAGAACATACAAGGTGGGGTGCATGTGGACAAATGTGTCTGCACGTCTCAGGGCTTAAGAGGCTTTCCCCACTCAAACTGAACACAGCTCAGGTACTGATGTCTGCTCTCAGGCTTTACGTGTCTTTTCAGCTTAATGCTGATTGAGTTGATGTGCAAAGCCTCCAGCTGTCACACAGTCAGGCGAAGGCAGCACATCCAGGACAATGGAGATATTAAACATGCCGAACACAGAAGTTCTGCTGCCCTTTGGAAAGATCTCTGACAGATGCGGGGGCACTTAGAAGACGCCAGAGAAGACAAACACACGCCGCGCACACACACCTGTTTGATAACTGGTTTTACAGCCTTAATTTTTTCCAGACATATTTATCTTCAGAATAATTCTGTTGCCCGTGTTGCAGTCCACAGAGGACCGCAAAGCAAGAGGACTGATCTCAGCATTCCCACTAAAGGACAGTGGACGTGAGAGGACCACAAGAAAACAAGTAAACAAGCATCATTCTCTGGTCTCTTCTGTGATGGGACTGGGATCTTTATGGTGGGGCTACAGTAAATTGGATCTATAATCTGCAGTCCATGCATAACTGTATTTCTTTGCTGAATGAAAGGTCACCCTCTCTCTCTCTCAAGTGGAAAGATATGAGTCCGATGTGTGTAATTTTACAGCCATTAAACATTCACAGTGTTGGCAGAATAGGTAAGTGAATGCTTGGATTTAATAACTGGTCCAACCTTTTTTGAGGGGAGCAGTAACCTCAAAACGCCGTTTCACGTAGCTGTGGATTAGACCTGCACTACATTATATGGTAAACTTGGTGAATAAGGCAGGCATCCACTGGGTCAGTGGTTCGATCCCCGGTCCCTCCTTGCTGTCCTTGGGCAACACACTGAACCCCTAGTTGCTCCTGGTGGGCCCGATAAGCACCTTGCATGTCGGCCATTGCCATTATGTATATGTGTGCGTACAAAATTACTCTATAAGGAGCTTTGGATAAATGTGTTAATGTAAGTGCCAAATGTAAATACATTTTACTAATGGTACTTTTACTTAAAGCTACACTGTCCAACTTCAGCTTGAAATTCAAAAATTATTTCATGTGCTTTGTCCATCCCTCTTCTCCCTGCTTTGCTACACTCTGCTACACTTTGTACATCACATATTTGTCATTATGAAATAAAATGCTATTCTAGCAAAGAGTATTGACATTTTCTAGATTTGATAGAAAACCTCGTATGGAAACAGAAGTGGATGCGTTTGCCCTGCATCCGGTGATGTTTCTTGAGTCTGGATCACAGGAGGCTTTGACAGCACCGGTCCACCTCAAGATGTTTTGGAGCATATTTCTTAAAAAAAGAAAAAAAAAACACTACGTGAAAGTTACATACAGTAAGATTCTGAATGATGGACCTTCTCACATTTGCTCTAACTTCCAATCCTCCAACTTAGTTGTTTGCTCTACTACTTTCAGTAACTTTCCTTCACTGTACCACAGGGCTGTGGAACACGAGCACCACTGGGGGCTGGAGACACATCACCTCCTCAGGCACAGTAATTATTTGGCTCCTTTATTGTTGAATGCGCTGCTGACGGTCGGCCTGAGGGGAGTCAAATGTCTTTTTTTTGCCACGAGTTTCTTGGAAGAGACTCAACGGTTGCTACATGCTCGAAACACTGCTTTCCAACATCACCTGAGGTGCTGGAAAAAAGGGCACAAGCTTTCAGGGATTGTCAAAAGTTAGCTGCAACTTTAAATGGCTTACATTGCTTGCAGAATGCAGCGAACCACCACATGACAGTTGCTCGTTGCATGCAAGCAACTTTACCGAGACACGTTTAATTTAAGTTGGAAATGGTTTGATAAAACTAACGAGATTAACTGTGTGTCAAACTAGCTATGAGTTAGCTGCTGTATATAAATTAGAAATGATAATCTATTATAAATGTGTGAAATGCAGTTTACTGTAATATCTGTGTAATGAATGTGACACGTCATATTTCAAGGGAGTTAGGTCATGTAACTTGCATCCTTCAATTATAAAAATCAAAAAAGCTTTTGATCATTGTTCACTTAGAAATGTCAAACCAAACCTCTTTGACCACTTAGACACAGCAAAAATTATTAGTCTTTTATCCAGCTGTGTTGACTTTATTATGTAAAGTGCCTTGAGATGACAACGTTGTAAATTGGTGCTATATAAATAAAGTTCAATTGAAATGAATAAAGATAGTACACATGTTTTTATAAAATATTGACTTTGTATTTCTTAAGAGAAATCCATTTTAACGTGATTCCTATGGAGACAGGACATTTTGTGTAGCCAGCATGTAGTGGCTTCAGCCTTTAGCTTTGAACTATGAAAACTCCTGTTTGTGACCCACATATTGTGGTCAAGCACATAGGAGGAGTGTTGGAAGCCAGCAAGGTGCACATGACATGTTATCAGCGAAGCAAAAGAGCTTATAACATTAATAAAGTTTTCTCACATAAACACATGAACTTTAATCAACAACGGAACATATAATCAATGTGGTTTCAGAGCTGAGATGAATGATATACTGTGGTGACCCCCTCTGAACCTCTGAAAGAAGAATTAGAGCTCATGTGTACATATAAACTTTGCAAGATACAGTAGGTCAATACACCAAACAAGGTTTTAAAACAAAATAAAAAATGTATGAGCAAATAGGTTCAGTGAACGGCAAACTGACTTCAGGATCCTGTTAACGTGCACCTGTTCACTGGCCTAGTTTTATAACTGTTATGAGACGTTGGTTAGTTCAATTGATTGAGCACTGGGTTGGGATACAGAAGGCAAGGATTCAACCCGGCCACCCAACCACCAGGGCAACCTTGGTGCCAGTCCCGAGCCTGGATAAATAGGAAGGTTGCAGCAGGAAGGGCGTCCGGCGTAAAAAAAACATGCCAAATCGATAATCCATATCAAGATCCAAATATTGATGCACCAGTGTTTTTCTTGAACTATAATAAAAGTTCTGAAACTGGACAAAGTTGTGTTTTTTGATGCCTTGGGAATAAAGACACGCCGGTAGCACTTGTGTTTATGACATCGTTTCCACAATTCCAGCAGTCACATCATTTTCAGTCACTTTCTCCAGTTAAACGTTCATTCGTTACCATATCAATGCTACAAGTGTAAAAACCAGGAACAGGAGTACTTGAATCGACTAGCTTGTGAAAAAAAACGGATGCACAAAAATAAAGTGCTGTCATCATAACACAACTAATAGAATAAACATAAGATAAAACTGATTTAGGTCACTTTGATGAAAATGAATCGTATAATTACTTTATTAACAGAATCAGGGCAAAATTTACTGTATTACATCAGTGGTATTTAAGAGCTCCCTGATGTAAGAACGCGGACTGAGCCAAGAGGATCTCAGGGAGATTGTCCCTGAGTGAATGGGCCTCAACCGGAATATCTCAATCACCTCTGGCCTGTAATTTCACCTCTATGGTTCTTGAGAGGTGACTGCTCAAGGATCTTACATCACATCAAGGGCTCTATTGACTGAACACTGCAGTGGCTGCAGTGGTGGAGGAAGGATCCTGCCAGTGGTAGACAGTGTAAAGATGCTGAAACAGGTCTGAGGTTTGGCTTTTTGTTTCGTGGTCTGTGTAAGATGAAACAAACTTGGATCTTTGCGATGCAAACCATTAGTAAGATGACATTTATGGTCAATTAGAAAAGACCAACAAAATTTTCCATGAAATCTCTATTGGTCTGAGGGCGGTATAACTGATCGTCTCTAAGTCTTCTCATGTATAAATGCACTGGAGTTGACAACCCCGACTCTCTCAGACAGTCTGTTCTGTTAAAACACCGATCCAAAGTTAATTCAGAAATGGGCAACGAGACACTCAAACGTATAAAAACAAATGGTAAACAATAAAAAAATATGGCATGACATGGGAATGCATTTTCTCTAACACAGCTAAATCAATATGTCATCAAGGATGCCTTTGGGGGAAAAGAGAACACACTCTCTGTTTTCTTCACTTCAGCAGCTCATATGGATTTTTTTTCCTTGACATGTTTATTCAATTATTGCAACGTAAACCGAATAAAGAAAAGGTGCTGGTAAATAAAGACACACAGAACAAAACGTATAGCATTTAGATCTCTGTAGATACCATAGATATGCAGGAGAAACACAAGATGGTGCTTGTTAATTCTGTTTATATCTATGAAAGTTGCTCACATTTTACATCCACTACCTTTTTCAATAGGACAGGGCTGATGTAGCCAGTGTTCACCAGAAGGTGTAATGATGCTGCTTTTGGCCACTCGGCTGGAGTGCTCCAGGGTTCAGTATTCTGCCCTATACATTAGTGTGTCCAGGACAATTCAACTGATCTCTGTTAGCCATCTTGTTTTTTGCAAATTTTAACCAAAACCAGTTTATGTTCCATATCAAGTAATACCTGCACACAAATGCAAGTGACAAGGAATGACAGACATTTATTATACTATAGTAAATCCCAGATGCTTCATGCGAGAGTAGGAAATTATGCATAAGAAGTTTGACAGATAAACATTAAAATGACAATACAATATAAAGTTAAATTTTACAAATATACAAATGTTCAGATGAGTCACTGATATGTCATCCAGGGTTGGTCATAAGGAGATTGATTCATGTAAACGGGACTTTTTTCTTCTTGATTAGAAACGTTTCACTACATAGTGTAGCAATCATTCGCTGCAAGACTATCCAGCAAAAAATGCTTCTGTAGAACAGAAACAATCAGCTCAAATAAGCTAAAATGCTTCTCAGAGCTACAGAGCTACACGTAAACATTTTATTCACAGTTGGCAGAAAGATGTTCATTAAATTGAGCAGTTTTATGATTAATACTGTGAATGGAGTTGCAAAAGTCAGTGTAGGGCATGAATGAAACCACTGCACAGATACAGGAAGCCCATGTTAAAGGTTTCCTTGGCGTCTGCTCTATCACAGTCAGAGTGTTAATGAAACACACTGTGGACATTAGTCTGACATGTTGGCTCCTTCCCTTTTTCAGGCAAACACTGACAAGCTGAGTTGTGGACTTTAGTATTGTTCTTGTTACAGGTCATAGCTTCATTCATTTGGGACAAAGAACAAAATGAGGGAAGAGAGGCAGAGTTTATTGCTTTTCATATTACAGTAGATTTATGTGAAGAGCAGTGACGAGCTATTAGACAGGACGGTGATGGAATTAAAAGACTGCAGTGGAGAAGGCCATTTCCCATTCTCTTCCTGTTTTCAAAAGACATTTCTGTCATATTCATATTACTTGTTGTGGACAAGTGTCAAGGTTTAGTCCATGTCGACATTCAGTCACAATCGAATTTACTCCTCATAGAAAAAAATTATATTAAAAGGAAAAATTCCCTACTTCACGGTGGTCTTATTCCTTTCTTCAGACACGGGTCCTCTCTCTTCTATCCTAATCTGTCTTCTAAGACTTCACTCTTCTGGACAGACATCATAAATGTTCCGGGAATGTAGACTCTTTTTTTTTTTTTTTGCCGCTCAAAATGTCAAACAACAGTTTAGATCAGATGTTGGTAATGTTCTCTATGATTAAAATAGTTGACAAAAATTGTTGTTGGTGTATTTTTTTTTCTCTTTACAAGTTGGTAGACAAAACAGGCTGCGACATCGCTGCATGTGCCGAGGACTGGATTCAGTGAGATGTAACAGCCAGAGTGAACTAAGTGTCTCTGTGGTCTCCAAACTCTGAGAACAGGGTGAAACCTTCAACCACCAGCTGATGGTTTTAGAATCAGGTTTCACAATCACGTGGGTTTAACAGTGTAAATGCTCACATCATGCAAATAAATCAAAAATAAAACTGTAGTTCTAAATTTGGATATGCAGCAGCTAATTTTAAAAGTGCAGCTGGAAAATTTTCAAACGTCAGTAGACTGTTAGTAGATAAGACAAGATAAGATGAGAGAAGCTTAGACTTTATTAATCCCACACTGGGGAAATTCATGTGTTTTAGCAGCAAACACAAAGAACAAAGAATCTACACAGAACAATGTACATTTTTAGTTAAACTTAAAGTTAAACCAGTTAAAAACAATGGAAATATTAACTGTGGAAAAAAAGACAATTCAGTATTGAGGATAAAAATATATATAATTATATAAATAAAATGTTAATAAATATTTTTATATACATATAAGAGTATACAATCCATATTTGTACAATTAAAAGTGACCATCTTTGGCACAAACAAATTAGTATAATAACTCAGCAAATTCACAACTTACCACTATGACAAAGCTTCATAAAACTCTTGTTTCTATTCTGGTTCTATATTTGGCAACAGGAATTCATTTATAGGGCAGGTTTGAAACATAAAAGCATATCAAAATACTTCAGTGTGGTAATGAGCTGTAAGTCCTAACACAGGAAACATCAATCATTGGCTGGGATTCCTTGCTGATACCTAATTTGTGATCTGCCAGGCACCTCTGGCTACTGGCCCACATCCAGGGCCTCAGATTTCTTGACAAAGAGCCAAACAACTTTTCATTCTTTCCGAGTGGCAAAAGGTGCGATTTTCGCACTAATTCTACTGATAATCATGGCTCCACATAGAAATTATGCATGTGTCTCCGCTCCAAATGTGACTTTAAATACATCCAGTAGGATGAAAACCCGCAGCATGTTTGTCTAAGCAGTTCTGCAGAGTCTCATGCTTCTCTTAGCTTGATAAATAAAATAATGAAGGGGGAAAGGGGAGTTTTCTCCACTGAATTACATATAGTTTATTGCAATTGAGTTTTACAAGTGACTGCATTTCACTGGCCTCATCAGGCCACTGAAAACCAATAGCGATCAACTGAATAAATCACACAAGGAAAGGTTTAAGGAGGCTGTGGTTGGTTCATAAAACATTTCAAATGAAAAGCACAAACACACAGATGCACGCCTGTGAGGAGGTACAAATGAGTTTGCACACACACAGTGCAGCACCGAAACACACACATGCTCATGCACAAACACACTCAATTCTTATGAGTCTAGGCAGTGGAACCGAAGCATCTTGGCATGGTGATTTATTCATTTGCTTCTAGCAATAGCTGAGGATATTGTTAGCACCCCACCCATAAATCTATGTTATTTTCCCCAACATAAAGCTTTGGAGAGCAGAGGCAGCCAGGAGAATTTGAGATGATGAAGCAGATTCTTTGACTTTTCCACGAGGAACATGCACAGCAGTTGCCAAAAGATGGTACTAATGTGTGACTGTAATTTTAGTCCATTTGTTTATGGCTGACTTTGGAAGCAATCCAAGTCCCAGCGACAGCACAGCGAGTGCAGTAATGTACAGTATGAGGCGGCGAGCGGCATGTTCTCCACAAACTCCGATTAAAGGACGCCGCTCCACACTTTTCACTGTATCCTGTTTCCCACATTACATTCAGTGTGCAATGACGGTGGCATTGAGATGACACTGTTGCTTAGTGACTGATCACAAAAATTTATAGAGCCTCTTCATAAAGAAGTGAATGATTGTTTTTTCCCTATTTCAATGACATACTGCACAGTTCGGAGGAGAAAAAGAGTCATCACGAATTTCACGGTGAGGATGGTTTAGCAAAGTCCTAGACCTGCCGCAGACAAAAGCACGTTCCATTTACCCTTGAATCATACTTTCATACAATTTCTCAAAACTGACCAAAATCACCTTAAATAATGGTTCCATCTATTGTGGAGGGATCAAAGCACACACACACATTAATTCAAAAAACCACATATTATTAAGGTAGGCATTCATTTTCAGTTACTTCAAACAATACTTGATTACAGCACTTATACTTTCGATTAATTTACCATATGCATTATCACATATTTAAATACACGCTGTGCACAGACTGGAGATGTTCAACAAAAACATTATACCCAAAGTGCAGTCCAGCTGCATATCTCCCGTCTTATCACATTAATTCGTGGTGATTTTCTACCACACAAATCGAATTAGTTATGAAGAGAAACAGTATCCTATAGTAATGGCCAAGTCCAAAAAAACATATGTGTCATATTGGGAAGCTAATTCCAGTTTTGTGGTTCACAAATACAGGCAATTATAATGTGAACATAAGGACTGAAAAAGAAAGTGAACAATCTGAATGCAACATTAAAATTCTGTGTTACGACATCACTAATAATTGCATTACATTCTGGAACGGGCCATTATTTTTTACGAGTATGTTTACTTTTGATGCTTCAGACGATTTGCAGATGAAGTCATGTGGCTCGGGAGTCTTGGCTGTTCCTAGAATGAGGTTTGTCAAAGGAACTCAAACTCACCACTTGGGTGTCAAGACCTTTCTCCGAAGACACGAGTACACACACAGACTTTTTTAATTTTCAAAGTCTACAGCTTTCAGCCTCCTCCGAACTCTCTCTAACCCCCCTGGGGAGGACTCTGGCTTTCTTGGCTAGTCCTGCTAAATTCCCTACGGTTAAATTTCTGTCCAAAACAATACGATAAATCACAGACAGAAGTCTCTATGGAGCACGATGCATTCACATGCAACTGCTTTTGGAGACAAAAAACATTAGACTGGAGCCTTTTAGTAAAGAGCTGATAACAACATTGGTAGGGGAATTTAAGTACATCTACTAGAAGCATGATGAGTCTACAGGGATTATTATTTTCTCCTACAGAAGAACCTCCACATGTCTCTGAGTGTCTGCTCTGTAATCGGCTGTGTGCAGCTTCAGTGGAACAGTTGACCAGATGTGTAGCATCAGAAAACAGTAGATGCACTTGGAAATGAACCCACATCCAATTCTCCCTCAGTGCATTTCATCCTTTTAAACCCTGAGAATGATCGTGCGCTTAGATGTTTGTAATTCTTTCCCAGCGTTGAGGCCGTAATCAATCATCATGTCGAACGTTTCTGCTGTACATAACATATCACACATCACTCACTGCCGGAGGCTCGGTGTGCAGCTTTATGCTCTATTCCCAAGAATAATGTTAAGTTCTCCTGAAGTCCTTTGCAGGTTAGTCATACATTATTGTCTCAATATGCACCTAAAAAACAGCAACAGCAACAACTGAATCAATTTTCCAAAGGCCAAGCAGGGATGAACAGTAGTCAGGTATGTGAAGGCTTTTACAAGTTTAGTATATCTCCCACACACTTTTTATAGCAGTCCAGGAACCCCGTAGAGGGATGACATGTTTAAAACCGCATCCCACAGGACCAATATACGAAAGGTCAAGAAACTTGTTTGTCAGCTACGTGTCCAGGTATACAGCTCTTATTTATTTTACTGGCTTTTTGCAGTGGCGTAGTAATGTCTTGGCAGCTGCTCACACTGTGGCTCCAACGGAACGTTTAATGGTCTCACACCGACTTCCTGTAACCTCTGAATTCAAAGAGGTCACATTATGACTCAGTTAAGGTTTGTATTTTATTTGAGGCTCTGTTGAAATAAATCTATGACATGCAATTTTGAAAAGTGCCAATTTATCTTGTAATGGCTCTTTATGTAAAGTGAGTGAAACGGTGTGTTTCAGTTACTGTGTCTCTAAACCTACTATGTTCTCATTGGCTAGTGGGAAAAAATGTTCCTGTTGAGTATGACGATGCTGTTGGAGTTTCTTTTATAGACTTCCAAGGCAGTTGAATGTCATATTGGTGGAATGTAGAAAAAACTGATTACTCCTAGCCTAACGGACTTTGAATCTCGTTAAAAGCGGGGAATCCAGACTGAAGAATACCACAACTGGACTAAAGAATAGGTTCACAAAATTAAAGATAAGCGACCATTTATGTTTGTCTTTGTATACTTAGAGCTTCACCTAGCCAACTTAGCTTAGCTATAGTAATGTCACCAGTGGAAGGGACAAGGTAGTCGATGCGATCGACATCATGATATATGGTTTGAGTAAGTGTTGTATGTCATGCTCACTGATGAGCTGATTTCCTGTCCTATCATTACTCGTTTCCTGTGACTTGACAAATTCTCCTTTGGAAAGTTTGAAAACATCTGGAAGCAACTGCCACCTGGTCAGAAACACCTGTCATCTGTCACCTGTCCTGCTTTTCCCACAGCCAAGAGTTGAAACCGTATTCTGATAAACCTTGAGTATTAAATTAGACAGCAGCACATTTATAACAGGCGGCATGACGCACGATCTGAATGCAGAACTGCAGATCTTAACACTTTCAGACATCCACTGGAGTCCAGACTTAATCTAGACTTTATCTGGATCGGGTGTATGTGTGAACACAAGCTTCCCGTTGTTTTGGCCCTGACAGTAGCTGGATCCTCTCCAGGCAGCTCTCTTCTCCAACGTCTGGACTGTCTCCACATATTTACTATTGATAGTAAATGTATTTAGACATTAATGTGGTTAATGGGGAATGAGTAAAAAGGAGGTGTTGTCCTCCATCGCCATCAAGGAAAGCAGTGTCACTTCTGCAGCTTTTTTTTTGAGTCATGTCCCCCTGTCTGGTTATCTGGAGTATTTCTCCCGCCCAGACTATCTCTCAGTGTTGGGTACATGTCTGAAAGGAAAAGTCTAGATAATGTCTACAGAAGTCTATCTACAGAAAATAAATGAGAAGAGGAGTTAATTTTTCCCTGCAGGTTGGTGGTAAATCCAGATGCCAACTGGAGTCCACATCTGGCAGAAGAGTCCGGCAGTGACAGCTGCAGGAATTGCCCATACTTAATTACCAGGGAGGATTATTCCCCTATTCCACTGCTAAAGGATGATTTACACAGTGACAGTTTTTTTGATGCCACCTTGTAGGGACGTGAGGAGCGGGGTCTTTAAAACTAGACTTGATTAATTCTTTTTCATGTATTACCTCATTGCTCTTGGCAAGTCGATTATTTTTAAAAAAATGAGGCCATAGTTTTCCCTGGCATTTTAATATTTTCTGTTAAAATAAGAAATGACAAAAAAATTAACAAAGAAAAAAAACTGTGATTGTTAAGTCTTCATAGACTTTTTAAATTTTACCAAACTTAAAAAAAATGAAATTACATTTAGCAGATGCTTTTATCTAAAGTGACTTACAGAGTAATTTGGCACACACACACACACACACACACACACACACGATGGCTGCCACGCAGGGTGGTCCCAGTGGGCGACTGCCTTACCTGCTGAGCTACAGCTACACCTGCACATCATATTAGCTGCAAATACATACGCTGTGTTTTATAGACGAAACTTAGTAAAATTGTTTTTAATTTTTTCTCTAGGTGTAATATATATATATATATATATATATATATATAACCAAAGAAAGCAAACATTTCAAACTAATTTAATATAAAGTAATTCGATCGAATGTGTTTCGGTGTGATTTTTTTTCCCTTGATCTCACAGTTACACGGTTTTAAAGACTGGCCCTTGAAAATCTCTCAGCATGGCACAAACCTACAGCACAATAACTGGTCCCCAGGAGAGACGTGGTGTTGCTGGATTCTTCTTATGGCTCTCTACATGAATTCTCAGTCTGGGAGGTTATTAAGTGGTGGTAACTTCCTCCCTGGTGAAGTGCCTCTATTGACTGAGAAATAATATGACGAGTAATGTGTGACAGATTGATAGCTGACAGCAGATCACTAATGAAGAAATCGATTTATGTGTCATTAGCTCATCTTCCCCTAAAAGCAGTGACACCAGAGTAAAACTGAGTCCTCATACAGAACACATACAAATGTGATCTCTGCAGAGGGATGCAGACCCCTTAAAGGCTGTAGACCCCTTTGCAGTAAACCTTTAACGCCTTGGAGCTGGACCCGTCAGTGTTGATTATGGGACAGAACCAAACAGGAAAAACAGGTAATTTGCCCGAATTACTTTAATACCTGTGGTCTGTGAGACCTGAACTTGCACTTGCAATGTGTCCCCCTAATTCCCCCTTTTTACCCGACGGTGGAATATGAAAAATGGTCGTTCAGGCTCTGAAGCCTGTCCAGCTTCTTCGGTCTGTGTGTTGACTTTTTCACATCAGTGTCCAACTGAAGTTAATTACACACACTGATGTTGTACAGCAGGGTTATGCAATTAGGTTATTATGCAATAAGCATGTACTTGAGGCCCGGCAGTGCTTGCACCTGCTTCTGGTTGTATTTAAACTTCTGTTTAGTTTTATAACTTTGTTTTGTGTAGCACCTCAGGTCCTGAGCTTCTTTCGTTTCGCTGTGCACCTCACCGTCGGTATTGGCTGGCAATTACAACGAAAAAGCCTTGTAACCTTGTGACCTTTCGACCCCTCTCTTACTCTCTTGCATGTTTCTTACTCAGACTCAACTGCATCAAATGGGTCTTCATCCAGATGTGCCTCTACTCCCGCAGCTTCATCACTGCGAATGGAAACGAGCCCACGGCAACAGCTGAGCCACACATCCTGGTAACAGGTCCAGTCTCGCAACCACCCACTGCTAATGGTGCACACGTTTGTGATGGTAGAAGTTTTTCCTTTCAAGCTTTCAGATTTATTTATTTGTAAATGCTAATGTTAGTTGTAACCAAATGTGTCATTTTGCCTTAACATGTGGATGTTCACTATCCACTGTCTTCTTTGTTTGTGACATTTCTCTTTGACGACATGTAACACTGACACCTAACTTTACAGTAGTTTATTACACCAAGTCACAAAATGCAGCCAAACATTTTACTGAGCTTGGAGACAAATTAAATGTAATTGCACCTCTAAATCTGTGTACAGTAAACTCCTCTGCCCATAGCTGGGTATATGAAACACTGTACATTGTTTAGATTATTAGATATGTTAGAGGCAAGAATGAAAAAGTAGCACTGGACAACGTGCAACAACGTTGTAACAATTGTCACAGTAGTGAGCAGATATGAGTATGATAGTCAAATTATTAAACTAATTATAGTTTAACTGTGTTTATGAAGCATACAGCCTGCAATATAGGAAGTGAAACTAGATGATTCAATAGCACTTAAATAACATTAACTGAATGGATTAACTTTGTTTAATTACGTTCAGTATCAATAACACTTTCTCTGTCTCACTGTTTGAAACTGTTAAATGAAGCTCAGCAATGATTTCTGGCAGTATTGATTCATGTTGAACATCTGTAAACAGGCTCTGCCAAAGATATGATCAGCTGAAACAGTAACGTTAGCCCACGATGTGAGACCAGAAATCTGCCACTTGTTCACAGTAAAAGTATCGAGAAATGACCAGAATCTGACGGAGATTTAGTGATGCTTATAAATGATGCACCACACACACACACACACACACACACACACACACACACACACACACACACACACACACACACACACACACACACACACGCCTTTGAAACACTAAAGCCTTTATGTAAGACACACTAACACACGTTGGTCTTTCTATACTTGTGAGCACACTCATCAGAACTAAAACATGTCCAGTCTTAACCCAGTCTAAAGCAAATTCTCTCCTCAACCTTATAACCACGTTTTAACACTGAAAACAGGCCTTGGAAATTGTAATGACCTTTCTAAGTGACCTAGCAATTAAAAAAATATAAAAAACACTTCCATGCCGGTGGTTATCAGGTTTGTGTGTTCAAACATTTATTCTCCACAGTGGATGAGTCCAACTCAAGCTGCCAGGAACAGCATAGATTGTGAAACAGTCTGACCTAGTGGCTAAATGCACTTACTACAACCGAAGCTTCCATCACTCGATTCATGCTGGTCAAGCAAAGTAAAATGGCAAAAACATTTTTCTGAGGGTCAATTTGGTTTTTAGAGGGGACGTAGCTTTAGCTGCACAAAACCCACAGGAAAGTCTGACATCTGGAAACGTAGATGCTGCATTGTTCAATCATGTGTGGTGCACAGAGTCGAGACGCCTCTACGTGGATTCCATCCAACAGCTCTGAGCAACTTCTTTTTAAAGTGTTGAGTCAGTGATTTGGATAAAAAACGTGATTGTGGTGTCCAAGGTGCACTGGAAGTTTAAACTGATTGTAATTTCAACAGATGAGGAAGCTGAAGTGGAAAACAGCACGAAACTGAACAGTAATAGTGATTGAAGGAAGAAGCTTTCATGTGCAGACCAGATGCACTCTGGGTCCTTTTTCTTCTGGACACCTTGTTGTTTTTGTTCCAAACGTCTGATAACCATGCAATGATGAGCTTCAGAGCACCTTTTACAGGCACAAAGCACAATCCATCTATAAACCCGAGCCTGTAAAAATCGATTTTTCTTCTGCTGCACAGCCGGCCTTCAAAGCTGTTTTTTTCTCTGGGTTTTTCATTCACTCGCGGGCTACAAATCTACAATTACCACCTGAAATGAACAGTTTTGATAGGGTGTCATCATCTTATTTATGCACTTGTGACTGAGTCAGCAGTGCTGCTGAAATCTGTCTAAATTGTGGCCCAACACTCACAATGGTAGAATATCACGCAGCTTTTAATACACCGAATGTCTCCTTATGAGGATTCATGTTCAGGCCGGAGCACATTGACTGTGCTCTGGCGTCTGCTGGTAATATCACTTTACTCCCGTTTGCTTCATGCTTTTAGTCCATAAAGACACGAAAGTGAGGCGAAGATGTTAATGTTGTCTGTCACTTTTATAGAGCAAGGATTGGCCCGTTTTCAGTTAGAGAGCTTTCAGCATGATAACCACATTTCACGTTGATTAACTGTCTGAGGACCAGTGAAGTAAAGTTGTAGAACATCGGCAGTAAAACACAGGTCGGTGTGTAAACTTACTTACCCAGGAGCATTTTTATGGTGTTGCCTTTGCTGTGACGTGTTGAGAAAACAGAATGCACATGAAATTTGGGTTTTAGGATATAACCCACAGCTAAGGAAGAATGAGGAAACAAAATAAATGTTATTGACTTTGACTAATTAAAAGGCGTCAGCAGTCTGATGATCCTCTCACCAAACCCCAAAGAACAATGATTCGATGCTTTTGTGCTCAGCTCCTTCAATGAGACAGATTCATGCTAAAATAATAAGGTGTCCTCCGTGTCAAAAGTTCTCTTAGGATGGGAATCACACTCTCAGTAATCCCAGTGCTAGAATTACATCATTGTACTTTTTGTTCAAGGCCATTTATTTAACACCTTTAGTTACTTTCTGAAATCATCTTTACATGTAATGTAAAAAGAACATTTTACATTTGTGATCCATCACGGTAAATCAGCGTCTACCTGTCACATGTCTCATTTCAAACAGGCCGAGTTAGAAATGTTCCCCGAACCGGCTGAATAATGAAAACACATTTATATCTCTGAGTTGTGTTGTTCTTCTTTCCTTTCTCCTATTGATTATCTCACAACTCTTATGACCCTTTAGAAAGGCACATGTGTTTAAATAACTTGAATAAAATGGCTCAACAGTAGAATCTGCTAAACTACGTAAACATAAATGCATCAGTGTAAATAATGGAACTTTTTATGTCAGCCATAGGGGCTTAAGATTTTAGGACTGAGGAAGACTTTTACTAATGGTAGTTTCACAAAAGTAAAGAATTTTAAATTTATGTGAAATGAAGAAACACAATCTCCTAAGTTACCTTTGATAAAAGTAAATTTTCTGTTAAGACAAAAAGACTTATTATATGTTTTTCAGAAGAAATTGTAAAAAGCTTTTGTTTCACAGAGTGGTGAACTTCCACCCTACATCTAAAAGCTGCTCTGGAAAAACTTTTGACAACAATCATAAATACAACCTGTTGCCCATTAACCTCATTAGTTTCGCCACATTTTCTTTTAGCAGCACACATTCTTTCTAGTTTTTTGAGATGTTTGGCTTGTGTCATAATCAAACGCAATGTATTCTTTCAGTAAACAGATTTCTGAGTTTCAACATGTGTTACATTGTCTGTCTACAATTCACAATGAATTCGGTTTCAAATAATTACATTTTATGTCACACCTTTTTTTGGAAATGGAATTTGTATATCACTGCATAAAAGCTACAAAAACTAACAACAACAACAACAATATTAATAATAATGTAACGTGGAGGGAGTTAGGGAATTGTCTTCAGCGTAAGATCTGGCCACCAGTGGTATTCTAGCCATGTTCACTGCCAAAATACTTCCTGTGGATTTATTGCAGCTAACTATCTCAGATATATTTTTATTTGTGTAAACAAAGTTTTGACAATTTAGGCCAAAGTTAGTCACTGGTTTTGTTGTGAAGATGAAACAATGTCCCAATGTAGTGACTGCCGAGCCCCTGTGATTACAGCCCCATCAGCAGCACATGAGGCTCTTAATTTGAAAAGCCTCAACTGAAGTAAATGCCAACGAGGATATCCTCCAACGGCCTGATAGGGGGAGAAAAGACAGTATTATATTCCCTGGGTCCCTGGCTGGTGCATGAGTGTGTGCCTGCATCCAGCCTCATTATCACGGAAACAAACAGGTTCTTTACTCCTGATGTCTCATGGTAAAGGCAGGCGAGGGTAAGTAAAAAAAAATCAGGGATTGAAAGAAGGCAAGAGTTTTACAATTTGTCTTGTCAATGACATAGAGCCCCTCAATACTAACATGACAAGCCTTGTCTCACTGGGAGCTGAGGAAGAAGAATTCCATGTGCTCACAATCTTATCATCAGATGAAACTGATACAGGCAGTTCTGCAAAACTGTGGATAATGTCCGTCGATAACTTCATACCGGGATTTCTACCGTTTACAGTTTCTGTTGACAGCGAGTACACTTTAAATATCGTTAAGGGGAATCTGTGGTTATACCTGTAAACCCTGTTTCTTGCACCCAGCTCTTCAAAGTGAGGTGAGGAAACCAACATACAGGTTTCTAAAAACTATCATGAAGGAACAATACAACAATATATTTAACATATTTGCTTATTGTTAACTACCAACATATATGTATCCATAGGTACTGTGGGGGTACATCGGCCTTACTAATAGTACACAGTCAGTTTCAAGGCCATGTTCCTAAATGATGGGAAATATAAATTTCTTTGTGTGATCAGTATTTCACCAGTGCATACGATATGTGTTTAGTTAGGATGAAAGTGGATGTGTGCAGTGCAGACAGACAAAGACCAATCCTAAGGATGCATCTTCACAAACGAAGGCCCGAGTATCCGCTTTGAGAGAAGTCTGGTTGGCAGCTCCTGCGGTTCACCTTGTTTTTGCTTTAACGAAAGAGAATAACGCACAAGCCTTATGCAAACCTCGACTTTCATGTAAGTTGTAGAGTAGCTGAAACCCTGTTTCAGTGTGAAGAGATGCAGATGAAGTCTTCTGTGACCCAGACTCACTGCACTGCACTGGCAGCTGTGCACTTTGTGTTGTGCTGCTTCTAAGCAAATGCTGGCATGTTAAAATTGTGTTTTTTTTTAGGAAATGAGTCCAAATGTTCACTCTCTGACCCAGAGCCTTCAGATATGTGCACATACAATCAAAACCAGTCATGCATAAGATACATGGATTTAGTTTTACATTTTCTGTAAGTCTAACATAGTGTGTTCATAAAGTATCATGTCTAAAATATGATCTTATAAATTAAAATTTTAAATATTAATCTTGCATCTCTCTTTTTAAACACATGCCAGCGTTTGACATGTCATGCCAATTTCATAGAATCACTTATTTATATGGATACTGAACAGCTGTTCAGAGGGAGCTTGAGCAAGTTAAAGTTGGCATCCAGACAGTGGCAGTGTGATGTGATGGCATCGCTCCTCCAGATGATGCTGGAATCGCTCCATGTCTTGGGAAACATTGATTCTGCATGTGAACCTTAGTGGCTGGAATATAGGAAGTGGAAGCCTTTATACGATTCTCCTTCCCCTGGATGCTCACAGGGACTTAAATAAGGCACAAATGCAGATGTGCATATATAAACTAAACGTTAAACATTGTTGGGATTAAGAGATTAAAAAATGTTACCTGGGCTTCACATCTGAATAAACATAAGTAAACTAATAATGCTACTACTAATAATAATAGGGTCTATCATATCTTTAACATAAATCCTGTTTATAAACTAGAATTAACTTAATATAATTGGTAAAAAATTCAAGAACTAATGTTTTATAACAATTGATATTTTTATATTTTTTATTGATGTTGATTTTATTAACATTCATTTTTTTAAAGCAGTATGTTTATATGAAATGAAGAATTAAGTTGAATGTAGTTTTAAAGTAGATTTTTTTCTCCAAAGTTCAAATAACAGAAGTTGTGATCTTTCTTCATGTGTTAAACCTTAAATATGTCTTAATGAAAATAAATGGTAAATGTTCTGCATTTATATTGCGCTTTTCTACCTGTTGGTACTCAAAGTGCTTTACACTGCTTGTTATCTATCCATTCACACTCTCAAACATACGCACACATTCATACACCGATGGGGGAGCTGCTATGCGGCTGGTCGACGCTCACCGGGAGCAACTAAGCGGGGTTCAGTGTCTTATTCAAGGACACTTCGACATGTGACCAGAGGAGCCGGGGATCGAACCAACAACTGTGGGACAACCGCGCTAATACACTTAAATACAGTTATATTACAGTATAATAACGTTTAAACACTATAGGGATATTTTATAGTATCACAAAATTTGTTAAAGACAGACCCAACTAATAAAAAACATATTTTAATAGCCTCCAAGTAATTTATGATAGTGTTGGGCTATAATAAAACATTAGCTAATCTGAAGAGGTAATTGTACTGTAAATCAATCACACATTAATAACAAGTTAATTCAAAAATCTACCTGGACAATTGCTATGATAGACGTGTTAGCAAACATTTGTCTATTTACACATATTATGTTTATATATATTATATTTTATATTTAGATATTTTTGTTTAACTGCTATTATCCTGAGGGCAACTAGCAGAATGCAAAACGCCATGTTCTTTATTAGACTTACTGTGTGCTGCTTCTTTGTGTTTACTACAGGGGTTTAGATGAGATCATGCTCGCAGGATGCCCTTACTGCAAATATTGATGCATCGAGCCAAACTAAAAGCTTCCTCTAATAAAAACTAGAGACACCAATAGAAAAAGAGCATTTTTGTAAGTGCTAGACGGCTTTAAAGGAGCGGAATTCTTCACCACTCACATCTGTGCGTGTCAGCTCCTGAACCTGTTTGCTGTGCAGAGACGCGTTCAGGTTAATAAGCCAAAGTTACAGAGTTGGTGCCACAAGACTGAATTATGCATAATGTCTCAGCATACCTGACACGTTTCGATGCCGCTGCTGTGTGATGAACAAATATACTTGATAAACAAACACAAGGTACGTTTTGCATTGTGACTGAGACCACGTCCGAAAGTCAAAACTTCAAAAGTTGCAAGCACCGGATAATGAAATAAGCAGGAGAGGAGCTGACATCCACAGAGCAACCTGACGGAGCTCAGCTTCGGTCGGATCTGGTCCAATTTAACCCTGCTCCCGACTCCAGACTCCTACACATATCAGAGCTTGTTGGCAGGGTGACAGCTACTCAGGGGACAGTGCTGTCAAATCTTAATTTAAAAAATCTAATTTTATTTTTTATTCTTTACTGTAACCGAATGTTCAACCATTCGACATGTATAATGTCACGTTAAATACATATATGCATATATAGGAGCGCTTGGCTCCTTTCTTTCTTTGTTTAAAACTTAAAAATATTGTGGTAGCATCTAACTTTTTTTATGTCTCTGTACGTGATGTTCCTCCCAACAAGTAGGAAAAAACTTTCTGCTCACAAGCAGCATCAGCCACACTATTAGATTACAGCAAATATGACCATGTCGGGCAACTTCCTAATGTGCCTGTATCAGGGGCCGGCACTCTGTGGGAGGCAGAAGGAGCCTCAGCTGTGATTCTTTGTGTCAGTCATTGGCTGATACAGTTTTTATTTGGGGTTTGCAAATATTCCTCACGCGGAAAAGAAGCAAAGGCACCGAATTCATTTCTACTGTATAAAACCATCCACAGCTTCATAAACTGAAGCTATTTCAGCACATTGAACTTGTAGCGACAGCACTCTGTGACGTCACATACACATGAGCACACATGACTGCCCACATGACGGTCAGCCAGCGAATCACAGACTAATTTTTCTTTCCCGCGCAGTGTGAAAAAAAAATCAGGAAGTGTATTTGTAGGAGGACGGAAGGTTGGTGAAACAGGGAAAAACACATGGAGAACACGCTGTTTGTCCGCGGGTATAATCCATCCAGGAGTTGGTCTGCACTGGAGTGGACCTCGGAGGGCCCGCGATTCCTGTTGGATCCCTAAATTTGGTTTAAGGAGTCTGATGCCGACCTCCGAACGTGCTCGTTTGGCTCGCTCGGTCCCGTGAGTACAGTGTAACTTGTTCACTTGTTTTCTCGTCTTGGAACTGTCTTGGTTTGGAAGGGTCCGAGGTAAAACCCGGACCGGATTCTTATGAAAACGGTTTAATTCAAGAAAGCGGAATGAACTAAAGGATTGTGGGGAAAACCAAATGGGATTGAACTGTTCAAATATATATATTATTATATTATATTAGAATTTGTGTTCATGCAGTCTTTGATGCATTGTTTTTTGTATAGTGTTTAACCTTTTTGTATTGTTCTTGTACGGGTTAACCTTACCAAGGAATTTAATGTTCATTATCATTATTCATAATCATTTAATATTTTGGCAGCCCTAGTGCTGACTGGCACCCCTTTTTTTGTGTCTTTCTTATATGATAAAACCCTTTACAAACTAACAGAAAAAGATGGTCCTCATATAAAATTTGAGTCCTTTCGATTCTCCAGCGTTTTTTTCCAAGCCACAGTAGATAAAGAACGGGATCATGACATCAGCAGAAGTGCGCATTGAGAGGCCATGTGAGACGTGCAGGTAGATCCCTGTGGGGACAGTGTTGCTGGACAGCTGCACATTGATCCAAGACCATTTAAACATGGAGGGAGGAGGAACTGGGAATCTAACCACCAGCCTGGAGTTAGTAGAGAGTGAGGAGTGTGTCCGAAATGAACCACTGTTCTTTATTATAGATATACAGATCTGATCTGTAGACCTTTAGTGGTTGCTTTACTTAAGGCAGGATAAAAAAATTTATTCTGTGTCACATCAACCTGTAACACTGGAGAAACTTTTTCAAACCCAACCAAGACCTTATTACTAAACCAAAACCATGTTGTTTTTTATGCCTAAACTTCACAAAGTTGTTTTTCATTTCATAGTGGTAACCAGATTTTAATACAGACTTTAATACCAGAGACCTCTGTCAGGGTGCCATAACAACAGATGCCAGCTGCCAAAGGGGCGCTACATGCTCCTATAGACCATGTCCGGAGAATGCAGGATCGAGGACTTGTTGAACAGATAAGTACTTGTTTATGTTGAGCTACTAGTAGACAAAAGAAGGAAAAATGAATTATTAGCATTGTTTAACAGTGTTTGGTAATTTATTATTTTACATGACTCGTGTGTTAAGACCAGTCAGTCGGCGTCTTGCATAAGAGACAGATGGTGATCTTGCCAACAAAGATCTGTTTTAGCAGGATGCTTTGGCCCAAGATGAAAAAAAAGCTCTTTCTTATAAATATGTCAAGTACTGGACAGAGCTGTATCCTGCACAGCCACACATGCTAAACCCCTGAGTACCACACACACCAAAACTGGCAGATGGGTTTAATGCTGTGGCTGACCAGTGTAGACTGGGCCGGATGTATTAGCAGTTTGGCCCAAGATGAAAAAATCTTTCTTATAAATATGTCAACCAGAGCTGTATCCTTTATGGACTTATTTCCCCAAGTACCACAGCTACAATAAACCTACATCAAAAGCCAGTTTGCTGGTGCTCCTGCACGTCAGCAGACTGTGGTTTGCAGAAATGAACAGCGGTGCCTGAGCAGCAGCATGGGGTGGTCCTCGGTACGGCAGATAACACTGAGTAATATAGCCGTCTGCAGGAGGTCATGAACGCTGCTGCTCCATGATTGTTTCCTACGCTGCAGGGCAACAATCAATCCACTCTCTCCCCCTCTCACGCGTAGCTTTTACCTTATTTATATCCCTCTCTCCTCCCTACCTCCACCTGCTGCCTTTTTATTTATCGCTCTTACCATTTTTCTGTCTGACTTCTTTGCTGCTGTGCTCTTCGGACCACGGTCTCACTGAAAAAGGGGGAGTGTCTCACGTGTTCTCATGTGCATTCGGTTCAGAAGCGACGGCAGCGTCTGATTTCAGCGTGAATGGGACGTGTGATGGCTGTGTTAAAAGCAGCAGAAGCATGAGCCTAATTGAGGAATCCTGTAGTGGTTATCTGAACCCTCCTGCTGTTCATGAATCTGAATAAAAGAATAACGTTCCTGCTAAAGCTGTTGTTTTATTAAAGTGCTGCACTCCTCCTCTTTCATATCTTCACCTCTCTCCTCTGAAACATTTTTCTATTTCTGCTTATTTTTTGACTACTCTCTCTTCACTGCTTTCATCATCACTACATATTTTCCCATCAGAGACACATGTTTAAAATCTCAATTAGAGCATTACATATTTCCCACAGTCAAATACAACCACTCTGTGGAAACTTCTGTCATTGCCAAGTTTTAAAACCACTAGCTGTTCTGAGGTCAGTTAGCGCTAAAAGCTTAAAAACAGTGTAACGCTCAACATGCTACACAATCCTGTTTAAAAAGGTTAAAACGTTTATATGGAAGATAAAGTTGCTGTTCCTGATTTCAGTGCTGATGTTCACTTCAGAAAAGTTTGTGTTCTACAGCCGGTTATTGGACATCCTACTAACACCATGTAGATGAAATTAGGTTGGATTTAACGTTACTGTCATTACACATGTACAAGTACAAGGCATTGAAATGAAGCTGAGTGTCTGAATATACAGTGTCTACAGAATTTACAAGACAGGCACAACTATGGACATAATAGACATGTTGAAGTACAGATACAGTACGGTGGATATGTGTACAGATGAACATTGTTATATAAGATATCATATGGAATTATCTTAGGATATTAAAAGTGACAAGACGGGAATAAATGTGGCTTGATGTGACAGTTTTACATGGGCCAGTCAGCCTGGCTTTGATTTATGGAGTTTGACACCAAATATTCGAAACACAGCCACAAAGCACAACATGAAAGCAACTCACAGGACACAAATGGCACAAAAGCTGAAACGTGACACACACACAACTGCTTCCTCTCGCTATAAATGTAAACGGATCTGATCTTTGATCAGTAGAACACTAATATACACACCACACATTTCAGGGTTACTCCTATCAGACTGCATGTGATTCATGTGCCAGAAACCATTTGGAGGAAGGAAAGTGCACCACACTGTGAAGGACTGGCAGAGAATTTACAGTGGTGCTTTAAAGTTGTGAACATTTTTCTCTTTTTCTGCATAAATATATGACCTAAAATATGATCTAATTTTCATGTCCATTTAACATTAGAATTTATTTGTTTATTATGAATGTAGAAAAAACATTTCAAAATGTTAGTGTCAAAATAGAAAAGGAATCTTTGTTCTTCAGGATTCTTACGCTAGTGATCCTCACGCCTCCACGATTTTTGGGTTTGTAGAGCATGCACGCTACAGAGGATCCTCTGGCTGACATACATAAAATAAAACTGGTACCTACTGCTTTTTTTTAACTTGCAAACAGTAGTAGATCAAACAGATCAAAATCTGTCCATAAAAAAGGTCTTTGCTGTTTTATTGCTCTTTTTCCATTGACTCTCTGTGAGAAAAATCCAGTGTGTGTGCCATGTGATCACAGTGGAAAACCACCACTGCTCACTACACCCACACGGTTTAGTGACCGGAGCTGATGTTGGGATCTTTTCACTACATTTAAAGGGGGGGGGGTGTTAATCAGCACTGGGGATGGTGCCCATTTATCTGTGTATAGATGCGTCGTTTAAACACACACTGAACATTGACTTGACTCCAGGATTCTTCCAGTCCCACATGTGGATTACTAAATTATGAACATGAAGGTCATCTGATAAACACATTAGTCTTGCAGGGGAAGTGTGAAGCGCTGCAGCAGTGTTTCGGTTGGTAACTTGGTGTACAAGGACTTGAGGCTTTCAAAATGTCATTGTAAGTAATTGTTGTTGTAAAGAGAGTGGAACTGACAGACCATCTGTCTCAACTGATTATTCACTTAGGTTTGGAGTAAGGGGCATATAGTACAACTGTTTTTTCTTCCTGCTCCTTTTGGTCATGGAATTTGTACAAGTAATGAGAAAGTGTTTTGTTATGAATTATATATATTTTGCAGTGTATGTTGTCATGAGCGGAACAGACAAACAACAATAATGTCTTGTTGTAGTTTTGTATTTCAGCTTGTTGCACATGTCACATGGCTCAGTATTATCCGACAGACAGTGTCCGGTCTTTAAACACTGATGTTGGTAAATGCATCTCACTGTGTTTCAGTGTTTCACTCATGACGTATGGCCCCTACTGTGCAGCACTATGTTACATATACGTCAGCCACACACGGAAGGGAAACATATTCCCTTCCCTGGTTTCATTTCATTTGTCTCTCACTACTCTCCAACGGCGCACCATTATCAAACAGCCTTCTCGCTCTTTGAATACATCTGAAATACCTGCATAGCTTTGGATGGCACACACAGGAATGGAAATTCACTGTGTGTGTGTGTGTCTAAGATGTGTGTTGATATTGATCTTTGTGAAAATTGGAAGGAAGGAGCCTGTACCAAAAACCTCAGTCAGTTTGGCTGTTGTAATGGGGAAAAAACAAACTAAGGCTGTAAAAGCAGAGAGGAAATGCTTTGCTTTTTGATTATAGGCAGAATATGGCGGCAAAGATGTGATGAAATAGGAAATATATAGTTATTGGTGTAAATGTTTTGGTCCACAAAAGTTCTGGACTGCAGTAAAGGCCCATCAGAAGAACATCCCAGCTATTCGGTGTAAAGAAGGGAAATGCAATCACATACATTATTTCAATTTACTTTTAAAATGTCCGTCCCAAAAGTTTCCCTCTGAAAACTTTGGGAACCTGGTTTAATGTTTATACTCTGGATGTAAATATAGAAAATTAAAAGGTGAATTTCTGAACTCTGGTCTTACAGTACAGAATAAAATTCTTTTGAGGACCCGATTGTACAGCAAAGGCACATAAACCGGCCTTGCTGTTGATGTTTTTTCACCCAATAAACTGCATGTCTTAAGTTTTATTTGATTTATTCTTCACATTTAAAAAAACATAGGCAGATAGATCCGTTTGAAGTTATTAAACTCTTTCACTGGAAATCTGGACAAGATAGGAGCTTAAAGCTTCAGACAGCACAATCCAACGTGAAGCAGACACTGAAACAATGCCGCGCCATGTGCCAAGATGGTGCGTCCACTATGTGCAGTGCACAAACCTTCAGCCAACAGTCCTGAAAGTCCAGTGTGACTAACAGATCAGTGAATGTCAATGACACCAAAACACTGCACAGCTGTTGTTAATGCTCAGAAAGATTCTTTCCCGGGACTGTAAACATGCACATATGTGATTTGGCCACTGTAGCAGCCTGCTGAATGACCCCAAATTGTTTTATCCCCATGAAAATGTATTTCAAACTTGACTTCACTGAGGAACAAACTGCACAGTTTGGTGAGTATGTGCTGTGACACAAATATGATCCTGGAAAATATAAATTGTGTTTAAAGGCTCATTAAAAAAAAACATGACATTTAGCGACATCACGGTCACAGTGTTTCACTGCGAGGTAACAGTCGGGACAGTTTGTTTGACTTTAGACAAAATAGTGCATGTATTGGATTGGTTATCGCAGCCCCATGCTTGAGCCCAACATGTTTCATTGCAGCGAATGTTGAGTCTGGGTAACACACTAAACCAGACCAGTGTGTGTGTGTGTGTGTGTGTGTGTGTGTGTGTGTGTGTGCTGTAGCTGTAGCTGTAGCTGTTTCTGCTACCCTCCCATGTAACCCGAACTGACAAGTAGAGTGATACAGCATCTACCCTATTTGAACCTGTAGTACAACTAACTGAATCTCACTAAACCTCCCTCAGACTTCCTCACATTAAAATATTTTTCTACATCTAGCTAAAAAATTCCTCCAGATTACATCACTGTGACGTTTGTAATCATGGTCAACCTGTTCTTCATCTGAAGATGTTTTTCACTTAAAAGCAGAGAATATTTCAATATGAGGAAGCCAGAGGGAGGTCTAAGAGCCTTAATGTACCTTTACACCCGAACTAAAGACATAGAAATCAAATCAAAAACTGGTGAAGTCGCCCTTTAAGTATTTAAAGATCCCCAGTGTTTTACAGAGACAGTTGGACCAAAGTTTCACGTTATGAGAATTTTATTATCATTATATTCCTTTTATTCCAAATGTATTTGCAGACAAATGTGGTTTGAAAGTCTAGAATGGGAATACACAAACAGGCAAACAGGATCACAGCATTAGCATGACGGAAACTGTTAAGATGCTTTATGATTCGAGGTATTTGTTCATTTAGCCCATTAGAAGCGAGCGGGGCCAGGACTGGGGAAGACACTGTAACTCCTTCATGTAAGATCAAACCAGCGCTGATTTAGAGAGCAAGACGTTGTGCATCAGTAAACCTTCATTTATTTCAAAGAGACATTAAAATAGACTTGGAATATCTTACCTTTGTTCTTCCACAAAATAACAGTTCAAACTATCTCTGCCTTCTTTCAGGCAATATGGGCAGGCTCTTCATTCTCAAATTAGGCTGTTTTTATTCCTGGAGAAGTGCTTTAAATCACAAATGAGTGTTGATGAGTGGGAGACGCATTAAATTTTGATCTTCATAGATGTATTATTTAATGCGTGGCGCACGCTCACCTTTCAGTGCATCACACTCCTTTGATGTCTGGCTGTTCAATATCCCTACGGAAGAAAGCTGTTTATTTTAAGGTATTTTTCATAAGAATATGAGGCAGTAAAAATTAATTGCATCATAACACTGACAGATTTGCTCACTTTAGAAGGAGTTGGTGACTGAAAATGTAACCACGTGGCATTGGACTCAGATATCAGCCCCGTCTTTATAAACCCACATCTGGAGGAACACACGTAATCATGACTGGCTATATCTATAGGAAATGCAAACCACATGTTAAGATGATTAACATGCAGATCTTTACCGAGCAAGAAACACTAGAAACTGTGTGGAAATGCTGTTGTTCTAAGCAAAAATTATAAAGGTCACATGACAACAAAATCAATATCAAACACATAGAGCACCTGACGCAGCATTTCAATAAAAAAGTCACTAGATATTTTTAAGAAGCTACATAATGTTGTTCAGTGTAGTCTGTTGTTCATGGGTAGTATAAGTTAGTAACATCTGGATTAGGCTGGTTAACATCATCGTCTGAGATAAATATAATCAATGTCAAGCAAATATTGCCACAGCTTCAATGACCGACAGTGGAGAAGTGGGAGCGGAGCCTCAGCCTGTATCTTCTGCCCTGCAGACCAGCGTCCTACTGTGGATCCTAACAGCCTCACAGTCATACAGTGTTCAAGATTCATTTGCTGTGTTTGCTGTGAGTTCATTTGGGTTGTATGTGTACAAATCATTTTTTGCTCACTGAATACAGTAAATCTGGATATCGCCTAAACTTGTATCTGACAAAACAAAAAGAAAACATGTTGAGCGTTTCACTGAAAAACCTTTGTGTTTTATTGTGTTGTGTACATTTTTGCCTCCAACGTACTGAAAAAAGCTCAGGGCAGAGGCATGTTTACCACTGTGACACCTCACCTTTCCTGTAAATTATTTCTGAAATATCCTGACTTTCCATGATTGATGGCAGCACATGCCTCTTTAAAATATCATTATACAGCTCTGTGTTGACATGTCGTCCCTTCTGACCACAGAACATGTGTCCACGGTCTTCAGTCAGACGTGAGTTCAGCTCGTCAGTGTTTCTCCGCAGATTCAGAGTTTGGCTCCCTCTTTGTGTAGGAGGATTCTGATCAAATTTTGTTTCTTACTGAATTTTGGAAAAGCTTTAACTTTTTAAAATTGGGTTTGTATAAAAATTGTGTTCAAGGTATCTCTGACTTCAGTTTTTATAATTAATTTTAAACAGGAGAGGAGATTCAAACAGGACCACACTAAATATATAGGTTGAAATTATTTTAAAATAACCCAAATTTGAAATTATGTTTACATTTATGAACTTTAATGAATGTTATGTTAAATGTGAAAAACCTGAACTTATTGAAGTTAGTCACACAAATGCAGCATTGTTGTTCATGGCAAAGCAAAGTTCATTGTAATGTGGACTGAATGCATAAATGAAAATGCATCTTAGGTACAACCAGCTCATTAATTATTTCTGACTGAAGTGCCTTGACCACAGATTAAGGAAAATGCAAAGCTTGCATAAGAGTAGTTTATGTACAAAAATATGACTGTCTGTTTGTCTTCTATTGCCTGTTTACATAAGGATGTGAGGCTGTGAAGTGTCTCACCCATGGGGACCCTCAACTTAATTCAATTTCATTCAACTTTATCTATATAGCGCCAGTTTACAACAAAGTCATCTCAAGGCACCTTACATAATAAAGTCAAGACTATACAAACATCTGCCTTGACCGGTTGGGCTGAGTGGAAAGTGAGAGAGAAAAAAAACATTGGGCAGGTTTTTAGAACCAGTAGCTGTGCACTGTCAGACTCACAGCTCCAAATCCGGGGACACCTGAAGACAGGGACAGAGCACAACTATGGGACAAAGAAGACACAGAGTTAATGTGATACAGTGGTGTGGGCTTAGAGGAGGAAAGTGTCTCAGTCCATCAGGGGTTGGTCCCCCTGCAGTCTAAGCCTAAAGCAGCAGGACTAGAACCAACTATAAGCTTTATCAGGAAGGTTTTGAGGCTAGTCTTAAAAGTAGAGAGGGTGTCTGCTTCCCGAATCTGGACTGGGAGCTGGTTCCACAGGAAAGGAGCTTGATAGCTAAAGGCTCTGCCTCCCATTCTACTAAACTTGAGCTTGTGTATTTAATTTTTTTGTTAGTGCACATATTCTCCAAAACTTCTCCCAGACTCACAGAGCAGCATCACCAAAGGTTTTTGACAGAGCTTAACCTTCTAACCAGAATTGTAATTATTTCTACTTGATTAGAAAAGTTGTGGGTCACTCTCCTTTATTGTCCATTAATTCTAACAGCGAACAGATTGTGGGGTGAAGCAAATAAACAAGCATCTGTGAAGTAAAATACTCCGAAACATAATCATTAAGATTTGAATTGGGTTGTTTATTAAAAGCAAGATGTAAGATTATTTGTGTAGCACTTTTCTTTTGTGAAATACTCAAATGCCACAGATGACACCTACTAAAAACAAAAAGTAATCCAAGCATAAAATTAGAATTGAGAAAAGCAAATAAAAGAGGGCAGAAGTGACCGTAGCACTAATGTGGTAAAAGCCTCCATAAAAATACTTGTGCTGGCTGAAGATAAACACAAGGACACATTTTGTAACAGTATTACATGGGGCTGCGTGGGAGGGCAGCTACTGCTCCCACACACACCCAGTTTCCAGCCTCCTTCCAGTTGTTCAGGTTCTAACGCTGTAATTTATTTTTTTTATTGTTGTTTAGTAATGTATATTAACTGCCAAAAAATGAAACTATTTAGGACTTTCCCTCAGTATAAGAACTATTGCTTTTGATGCACTTATTTTAGAAACTTCTTTTAAGAATTTACAAACTCAGTGGCAAGAGCGAAATAGAATGAAGTGCTTCGAGTCAAAGGTCAGCCCGGAGCAGGATTTACTTTCTGTTTGAAGAAACTCCATTTTTCATAGAGTTTTCTGCTTCAGTGGCGACATTTCATTTCCCAGAATCAGCATTGGATGTTTGAGCATGCAGAGAGAAAGAATACATTCGAGCTTGAGTTTCCATTATAAAACCCAGACTGTGAGCTGGAAGTAGAACAGGACAAGAGGGAAAACTCTAGGACCAACACTGCCAGGTTCAAACCAGCTGATTTATCCCCTCTCCTGAAGGGAGAATGCAAATGGGATTCTGGTGTGTTTGTGGCAGCAGGAGGGAAGATGCAGACAACACGTCTGCATGTGCCACCAAGACACAGCAGCTGATGATGTCGCTATATCAGCAGCTCCCAGAGCGGCATCCATGATTTTCAGCACTTCTTAACGTTCTGAATTTGCAAAGCTGTTTATGTGAGTGTTGGTGTGTCTGTGTGTGTCTGTGCTTTTTAATGTATTTCAAATCCGATTCAGCAGCCAGCCATGTTCTCAGTGTCCAAACTATTTGGATTTAAAAATGCATGGACTGGTGCAAGCTGCAACTTTTTGTAGTTTTCTGTCAGTTTAACTTCACAAAATTAGACAATGACTTGTTTTCCCACATATTTAACAGCAAAGTTTTTCTTTCCCCGGGCGTTTCCGGAGCTTCTTTCACCACCATCTGCAGTTACTTGTTTCCCTCCAACTCATTCGTTTGTGCATTGTGTTGCTGCAAATGA
Source organism: Channa striata (assembly GCA_033026295.1). Classification (NCBI taxonomy): domain Eukaryota; kingdom Metazoa; phylum Chordata; class Actinopteri; order Anabantiformes; family Channidae; genus Channa; species Channa striata. Next base: position 1,673,352 of record CM065169.1, read on the forward strand.
CTGTTCCTCACCAGCGCGGGCAAAAATCAAGCTGTTTAGTTTTGCATAAAGACTGTTTTGAGTGTATGTAATTTTGTCATTTTTGTCCTGTAAACCACTTCATACTTGCCTGCTTAAAATGACTGCTAAGTATGAATTTGTAACACATGTAGTTTCCTTTCATTATCCGGTTATTTACAACAATGGGAGATAAACGAAAAAATGAGTCAAAGTTATGAAAAACAAGCACAAGCAATGCTCGTTAGATTTAAAATGTGAACCTGCTCTTCCTCACGTCCATGCTGCTTAACAAGTGGTAGAAGACCCAGTGTCTCCTAATATTGACAGCATTATATTCAGCAGGTCTTTGACCTTTGTGTCGGCGTCACACATATTTCTAACGCTATTCCTGACTGATGAACAGATGGAAACTCATTTGCCCGAAAAAAAAAAGTGTTACTATGACAACTGGCACGTGTCAGCTGTCACCACCAGTCTCAGCTGAGACATAACTGCGTGTTTTGTTGAATTTTTAATGTGCTTAAAAATAATCCTTGTTTTTTTTTGTTGTTGTTTCTCTTCAGTAGGAAAATATGACACAAAAACCTAGTTCTTCTAATGCAGCACAGTTATGATTTTTATTTTGGCGAAACATTGCTTCCAATTATGATTGACATAACCAAATCAATTTAAACAAAATCCACTTCTCAGAATAGCTGCAACATTAGGCCTGTGCCCAGAGGCGCCATTTGAAAATCCCTTCATGTCTTTAATGCTTCCTTCTGTCCCAGTGACACCGGGGTTCAGAGGAAGTGTCTGGAAGTTGCTGTTGTCAGAGAAGACACAGATACACAACTGGGTTTTTGTGTCATTTTGTTCCACAGATGTTCAGCTCGAGTTCTGGGACTTTGAAATTGTTTAGTAAAAGCACCAATCTTCACAACAATTTAACATTAAATTTTTTTTAAATGTCCATTTTAAAGCAAGTTAAAGTTCTGTGTCTGAAGTGTGGTCGGGGGCTTTCAGAAGAATGAAGGGATGGAGCGTTCTCAATGAACAAATGTTTGTACCTGTAACTGAGCAACAGAAAGCTAAAGTGGACTGTTTCCTGATTTGTTAGGGACCATAAACATATTTCTCGACTTTTGATCTTCACACGTTACATTTTGTGTGAATGACGACTGAACAATCTTAATGGCTGCGACTCAAAATAATGATGGTTGTGGTTGATACAGTATCAGAACCTAACTCAGAACCTCTCATTTCTAAACATTGTGTGGATCCTCGTGTTAAAATGCACAGGTCTGTCAACTTTATTATGGAAACTGAAACTTCAATCCAAGCACAACTTTTGAAGCTATAAAGGATATGGAACGTCTGTCTCTTACCTCTTATGCTTTTTAATCAGCTTGTTCAGCATATGAGGCCTAAAAATAGATGGCTGCTAAATTAGTCCCACAGATTACAATGACAAAATGAAAAGGAAACAAATCATTTCACTGCCGCCCGTTTTAAAAGCAGCACAGCCGTGTGCCCTTCTCTGAGCCACAGTGTAAACACAGGTTTGTTATTAATAAAGTAGATCTGCCTTATTAATACAGTACATGTACCTTCCTTCCTCCACTGACATAATTATGTTTTTCACTACCACAGCTCTTTATGCCTTTGGAGTGTGTTGCTTTAGTGTTGTTTAATCATTTACCTGCCATTTCTTCATCTAGGAATCATTTTTTGTGCTGTTGAAAAGATTTTCTTCTTTTTAACGTTTGGCGTCTTTTACATTGTGTTACTGTTGATTTACATTCTGAGACATTTTTCCAAATCTTAAAAAGTTTAATTTACAAAAAACATATACCTTTATTGCTTAATAACATAGTAACACTGAACAGTGGTAAAAAAACACCCCCAAAAAATTTTCAATTTGTACTACAACCTCACAATGCATATTCACTTATCTTATTTTAATTTTTATTCTATTACACTAGTTCTGTACATATTTCATTTTGTGTCAGACCTTTGCACCTTAACTTTTCTTTTTGTAGATTTAGTTTGTTGTTTTGTACCATTCTTCCTGGTACTGTTAACTCTACTTAACTGTGCCTGGCAATAAACAGATTTCTGATTCTGATTCTGAGTAGCTGCACTCAGGCGATTTGTCGTCTTGCTTTAACATTTCTTCCTTTGAGACACAGGATAAAGTACTGCCCACTGCAGCTCGTTTGTGACACGTCATACAAAGAGAACATTCGAAATGTTTCCATTCGTATACCACAATGCACATAAATAATTTTCAACTTTTGATTAGTGTGAAATTAAATCACCAGCATCAGGTGGAATTTCTTTTTTTGAAAAAAGTGACACAGCAGCAGCTTTTTATATTTATCTGATCATTCGAATATAATTGTTACATCAATATAAATCAAATCAAATAACTGCTACTTTTACATAGAAAGTCCTGTCTTTTAAACTCACACTCCAGGTGGCGTTTCCTGACCATCCACTCTGCCTGGAATGCTGATGTGCTGGTTCTTCTCTGTGCTCAGTCTCTGTCCCCGGCAGTCGCACTCTCTCTCTGCAGTAGCTCTACCACTACCAAGGATTCACAGGTGGTGTTTAGATAAGTTGGCCAGGAGCTGAGAGCAGGAACAAATCTGCTGGCAGATTTACCTCTGACTTCAGCGAACGCTTTGCTCTGTCAGTCCATCTGTGCAGGTGATGCTCTTCTTTTGGAGGCAGAGCTCTCATCTTCACCCAAAGCTTGGTGATCTGGTTCCTCACCAGTGTCCCCGCTCTGCAAAGGAAATCCAAAAAAAAAGAGGAAGTCTTTCCAAGTTTGTTGATGTCAAATGAGCAGTAGTTCCACATTTAAATGACCAATATGTGTAATTTTTTTTGGGGGCTGGGGACAGCCTCAGTCACTTCCTTAATCCGGCTCAGTAAAGGTTCAGTCTTAAACCAGGGTTCAAAGGAAAAGGCCTCTCCTGCATGCTGCTGTACATCTGATCCTGTCATGAATGTTTAATTTCATTTCCCTGATGATCAGTGTGTCACTGCCAAAGCCTGTTTCCATGTCACGAAGCAGCTGTGGTGGCACACACTGATAAAACCCTGTGTGTGGCCTGGTCCCCGGGCATGATTAGCTCGAGAGCTTCCTCCACTGACAAAGATGTTTTAATAAAGATGCAAACGTCATTTACACCTTTTTACAGGTGAGGAGGGAAAAGAGCAGGACAAATGGAGGGCTTGTAGTTTCATTTTTGTAAGGCAGCAAGTGCAATTGCTTTTCTTCCATGACTGGTGATGATGCTGCAGTGGGAAAATCCTGCAGTAGATTTTCTCTTTTCCAGAGTTTGAGAAACTGCTGCTGGTTTGCCGGTGTTTCCTTGCTGGATTCTGAGGCTTCATTGCTGTAAAATGTGAGCCTTCTCCTTTATACCAGTCCTAATTAAATATGTCTTCTCAAACGTTTTCCACAGGAGAATAAAAATCTACAATGCATTCAACACCTTCCTTCACTAAAGACTGATGTGAAAATTGTTCCTATTTATGGCAAAAGGAGGCAAACATCTGCAGTGAGATTGTACCACTCTGAGCATGGCCTGTCAATCAATGACACTTGTTGCATTGCAGCTCCCTCTGCACTTCCTGCACCGTTGCCATTACTTTTTCCACTTTGTACATTCAATGGGTGCGTTCAATTAGGACACGGAAGAGCATGACTGTGTCTTAGATGCAACATAATGTGTGTTGTTTTTCACATTGGTAAAGATCAGATCAGATTTATGACCAATGTTTGCAGGAAATTGCAAACAGTGCCATGTGCCATATTTCTTGTAGCTATATATGTAGTTGTACAGCTGAATATTTCAGCTACTTCTTATGGAAATTCATTGCAGACAGCTGTTCTTAGCCACTGCATTCTTCTTTAAAAACATACAATGACTCACATTTCTTGTGAGGAAGAAACTCATCACTCAGTGCAGAAGTGTGACTCACTGACGTGTTTGGAATGTTTTTTGAGAACCAGTGGGTCTGTGGCACAGGTGAATAAGCCAAACCAGCTTCTGAACTCTCTGAAATTAAGCAGATGTAAAAAGATGATTGATTGATTAAAAGAGAAATTAGAACATCACTGGATTTGAGAAAAAAGGCAGAAGTTGGCAAATGTACTTTTACATTACAGCATAACATCTTTCTTTATCTAAGACATTTTGAACACCGTGATTTATGCAACAATACACTAGAACACCATTTAGAAACAATAAGCAATAAAACCCACAATAAAAAAACACATAAAATGGAAATAAAAGACAAATAAAGATGGACCCAGTGCAGTAGGAAGTTGTTTCCCAAGAACTAAAGCAGAGAAAATCGATCAGTTGCTGGACAGAGACCAAGTAACTGTCATGGCGACAATGAATCCAAATTTTAAAGACACTGTATATCACAAATTTACAGGAAATAAGGAAACACACAAAATAATACAAATATCAGCAGGATTTTCAGCTGTATCAGCAGTTTCAGCTTACAAACACTGACACCTGCTTCTGGACTGATGTGTAGGTGGAACTATTTATAGCACCAGGCTTGGGCCCCTTAAGGGCCAAATTAGAGTCAGTGGCTAATCATAGCAGGTGGAGGTGGAGGTGGTGCTTGTCAGGATCGTGTGTGGCTACTTCTGTGCAGTCGGAGCCCAGTGACAGGCTCTGATCAATAATGCATTAATAGTAAAGCATTATGTGGGAACTGTGCAAAGCATCCATCAATGTGAGTCCTTTCTTTTCTTCTGAGACTGAAAACCTTCAAGGAAAATGTGCGACTGCATAAGTGTGTGTGTGTGTGTGTGTTGGAGAGAGAGAGAGAGGAACAAGAAAAAAACGACAAGCAGGTAGATAGAGTTAATTCCTTAGAGAGTTGGACTTGATGCCGACTGCAGGAAATGAAATGTGTGTGAAACTCATACTCTGGGGTGAGGTGTTAGCTCAGGGCCGTCAAGAAGACGGGTGCATGTGGACTCACACACACACACACACACACACACACACCACAGACCTCACACATAAAGATATCTTCAGACTTGTACTCTTGTTCTTCCTATCTCTCTAAAGGCACAGCCAGATGAAAGTCTCCCCAAAAAGCTTTCATCATGTTGGTGTGTGTGTGTGTGTGTGTGTGGAGTAAAGGGGGCTCTCTATTAAAAACCCAGAAAGGTCCTCTCTGGCACCTTGTTAGTGGAGTTGGATGGTCGACCCTCCCAGCAGCTTGAGAGTGAATTTGTGATCTCTGGAGAATCCTTCCCTTCCTCTCAGTGCCGCCTTAATGATATGGGTCAACTCTTGGTGGAGGGTGTGTTAGCACTTTGGTTAGGAGGACTCGACTGAGCAGCACACAGCTCCTGCTGTGAATGCCAACAATGTTCGTGTTGCTGTTTTGTTTTGTTTGCTTTCAATAAATGAAGATTGTGATGTTACTTTCCCTGCAGTGTGTTTGAAGGGACAGTTGTTATCCATTTTCATTATGAAGACATAAACCTCTTTAATGAAAGGCCTCATTTCTTAGTGTGAAAACTAAAGCAGCTGCCTGAATTAGGCTGGCGTTTGATTCAGGTGTGGTATATTTTGCTCGGCTTTAGTATTGAAGTGCAGGCTGGAGGCCGTCTGCTGATGCAGAACAAACGCTCTCCCAATTATCACCTCAAACTGCAACAGAGCTGGGCCGTTACGGAGGCATAATTAAGCAAAGCAGAGGAGAGCTACCTGAGTTTCTGTTCTTAATTTTGTGACTTATCAATTAAAACCAAGGTGGCTTATTAGTCTCAATGCTTTTTAAGTGATGACTTTGGGCAGCTGGGACACGGCTCTGTGAAGCAGCTGTGTTATTTACAACAGGACGTGTACTTCACACCATTCGTAGAGCGTCAGTGCACATTACTGTGATAGACAAACATAGATTCACCTAAAATAGGGGTCGTCTGATTTATAGATATGTGCTATACTGCATGTAGCCCAGGGTGACACATTTGTTTTAAGAGATTTACAATCTGTGCAGCAACACTTTGCTGTGAGATGCTCAGTCCAGAAGAGGAAAAGCCATCTTATCCCATGAAAATAATCTTTGACAGGAACAGAATAAACATTAGTCGGCAGCAGACGATGGATCCCTCTTCAGTGATGGACAGACATGAAATAGATGTGCCTATAGAATACAGCGCTCCCCATCCTCTAACTGTCTGCACCTATACGATCAGCAGATTGCTGCAAAAAAGACTTTCATTGTTTGATTTCTTTTCCTCCACACAGCAAGAGTGTGTGGTGATCCCAGAACTTACAGAACACAGTGTAAAACAGCAACCTGTGAAATGACCCATGGATTCATAACCAGCCCCTGGAGATCGAACCGTCGCAGGCGTGAGGTGTGTAAACAGACTTTATGAAGGCACTGAATCGCAGGTTGGTCCTGTAGCAGAACGACGCAGCAGTTCAGCATTTGTATATGTAAAAACAGTCACTGATTTTAAGTTAAGGTAAAAATGAAAGAGTGAAGTAGCAAAGGTCAGTGCAGTTACTTTCTTATAGTTGTGAGAAGAATTGTAAGACAACATCCTTTGCTTGTAGTGGCAGCATGTCACCGTGACTGCAGTGAGCAAAAGCCGATGCCAGGACCAGCATCCAGGAAATTGTCCAATTTCAACAGTCACTAATAGCACATTGATAGTGGGCTTAGAGAAAAGTGGAGCTCCTTCTTCAAACTAGACGAGTGCCTGACTTCTACCATGGGCAGCTCTGTGAGTTTAGTTTTCTTGTAGAGGGCGAAAAACACAGACCAGTTTGTGGATTTGTCTGCAGGTAAAGCAGACTATCATTCCAGCTGGCATGAAGGCTGAAAAAACTAGGAAGGCTTTACGATTATGAAAAGAAAAGTCACAATTTTCTGTGCCTCTCCTCACACTTAATGTCTGTCTCCAGTCTGGTTTGTGCAGGAGCAAAAGTTTTGATGACATGATGACAAGCATGAGGATATGAAACATCGTAACTGTTTGCAGCGTTTTTCCGAATGCATTTTTGCACTGAAAAATTTTTGTTACACCAAACCAACAAAACATTATACGTCTCAGAAAAATCATCTTGCAAAACAATTATTTTTGCATCAAAATTGTGATTAGGTATAAAATAAATGTCCCTTTCTACACATCAACTACACACTTATAAAATGAAAACATGTGTATTTTTTATAAGGTCTTTGCTAATTGACAAATATAATATATATATATACACACACACAATATATGTATATATATATATACAGTATATACACAGATTAGAACACAAATACAAGGGATATTTTTACAGTTTTGTTTTGCAGGAAAAATGACAGAAGACAAAAATGGCTTGTTACTGTGAGTTAAAAGAAAAAATAAGCTGAAACCTGTTTCCTCTGTGGATTTGACCAAAGCACTCATTGGCATCATAAGCAATGTTTTCCCCTGCCAGACAGCGAGGGAAGTACCATCAGATATAAAGCATCCAGTCCTGACATGCTCCCATGTGAATATGGTCACAGGCCTCCATCGCCTGGACAAGGTTGGTGAACTTCCCGATCATACACCTTTCAATCGGATTGAGGAATGATGAGTATGGTGGCAGCTGAAGCACCATAATTCGTGGGTGGTCAATGAACCAATTCCACACCAGAGTGGCACGATAGAAACTTACGTTGCCCCAGACGACAATAAACCTGGTCTGCTCTGGTCAAGATTGTTGTGTGGGATGTTGAGGAAGTGGATGACGTGGGCAGTGACTAGACTGAGCTGGGCAATGAATGGCAGGGGCAAAGTTTATGCCAGCTTCAACGTGCTGTACAGGAACTCGTGGCACAGTGCAGCAACATCTCGCTCCACCACTCTCTGAAACGTTTGCATGTTGTGACAATGTGAATAAAATGAACAGTAGTACACTGGTACTGGTCCACAGCAAGACGTAATATTAGTCATCATCAAATGAGTTATCATTGTGTTGAGTAACCATCTGATTGGGTGAATGGGTGTGGCTTTTGAATGGCAGCGTCTTACGTTTGGAAGGATGTGTCTCATAGGGAACCGTTTAGTTAAATTACAAATACTGTAGCTCACTTACATTTTCTTGCCACTGAAAATTATCAGGCCGTTCTCATTTCCGAAGTGAATATGAAGCGTCGCTTTGTCCAGTCGTTTTGTCCAACATGTACGTGTTACATAAGGTACCTGTTTGTGTTGGTAATTATTTAATTATAAACCTCGGCTTCAATATTTGATACCTAAATCATTGAGGTAACAAATGAAGTGGATCATCCTATAAGGACATGGATGGGGTGGTGGATGGTACAATAAGACACAGGACGTTTACACAGGAGATTTGGGGTTTGACACCATGCTGTGCTGTTAAATCATGATGTTTTGACCCTAACCTCCATCCTTTCAGGTAAATTTACGGCAGGGAAGCGAAGCACTCACCATGACAACTGCTCAGAGCGGGAGGGTTTTACACGGAGACTAAATGAGTCATCCCAGCACCACTAAGACTCCCGTTTTTCTCCTAATCACCAGCCATGATTGGTAAATAAAAATCAGTAATTAGAAGCCAATAGAGCTGGAAGCTGGGACTAGGGTTGATCCAATCCACTCAAACAATGGCAGTCTTTCCCATTTGCACATCTGGATACACTAAATCCCTGCGACAAAAGGCTGTGATAAAAGTAATTGCAATTCCAAACACAATTATAGCCCTCATTTATCGCATTTTCCTCTGAGTTGTTTGTGCTCATTATGTTCTTGTGGTTGGAGAGTTACAGCGAGCAGATGTAAATTGAATGCAGGCGTGCAGCTATATGCTCGCTGTTGTTGCCACAGATTCATGTTGATGGCTTCCCACCTGCGCGAGGCTCCCCGAGGGTCAGGCTCTAACAAGACTCCGCATCACAGTTACCCATCTGAGGCACGAACCCCTAATGGGGGATAGAAATTCTTTAGTTGCCTTTAAATAGGCTGTGTTGGGGGCCTGCAGTAATAGATTGACAGTAAGAGGGAATGGGCAGAGCAGTGAAGGAGAAAAGGACAACATGGCTCGAAACCACGTAGAGTGGCTCAGGCAACATTCAGTACAGTTTCAGAAATGAACTGCTTTAACTGGATCAGTGTGATAATGAATTTGGAGGCTGCAGTGAAGAAGAAGAAGAAGAAGATCCTTTATTCATCACTTGGATCACATATACATTTGCACATACATGTTACAGTGAAATTTACTCCTGCATATTTAACCCATCCCTCTTGAGGGAGCGGAGGGCTGCCACGGTTTGGCGCCCGGGGAGCTGGCGCTGGGTGTCTTGCTCAGGGACTATGTGAGGATATGAAAATATCTTTCTCCAAAAGTTTTTATGCTCAGCACCTTTCCAAAAACAATGAAAATTGATATGGTGACTTTTTTATGTAAAGGAAGACCTACATTTCTTAAGCGCATTGGAGCCACAGTCTGGAGTCTTATCCTGAAACCTATCTGAGGTAACGTTTATGGAACAGAAATCACAGTTGTTTTGTAACCTTAACCAAACATCTCGTATATTAAATAACATATTCATTGTTTCTGCAAAATGTAATCTTACCACAATTACAGTTTGTACATTTTTAGCTTTAAATTTTGTAATTTCATAAAGGACGGCTAGCTGAAGGGCTGTGCAGAGTGTGAATGTTAAGGGCAAAGTGAACTACTGTAGCAGGACAGGGATGGGGAGGCCTGGGCAGAGCCGAGAGGACTGATTCAGAGTCTCAGGCACTCGCCCACACTGCACATCGTTCCTTTAATGTCCCTGTAGTGCCAACCTGGGACTTGTAGCACTTGCAAATTAAATAAGGACAATAAAGAGAAGAGAGCATGGGTGGATTTACCTTGGTGGCCACACGGGGCTCACACACTTAAAATAGGGCGGCACTTTCGACATGTGATTTAAAAGGCTTTAAACTTAGTTCAAAAGGTAATGAAAATGAGAGACTGGGTATTAAACAGGTTAGTAGCTTCATGTCAAATACATATCCTCATTTTAAAGTCCAAATAGTCAAAGAGATAAACACTGGGGAGAGTTAAGAATCCATCCTTTGCAGGGCTTGATTGCATCTGCTACAAATTTATGAAACCACCTCAAAAATGTACATAGTAATACAACTAATAATAAAACTGTATCTGTTTGTAGTGATAGTGATGATTTCAGCCTCAGCTTTGGTCATTTCTTGTGCCGAAGGTTCTACAGGTACCTTTTAGCAAGAACCACTTTCTTACTCCAATCAGGCCAGCCAGATAGTAGGTGTGGCCAGTGCCACCCCAAGCCACCCCTCTGACCAAGCACCTGGAAGGAAGACCTGTTATGTCGATCCATTCATAATTTGTAACTTCTGTAACTCTGTAACTTATTCTGTCCCAGCTGTCATAGGGTGGAGAGGCGGGAAACACTCTGGACAATGCACCAGTTTATCTCTGAGCCAATGCAGAGATTCACGCACAGACAGACAACCATTCACACTCACCTTCACACCTTCACCAATGGACCTAACATGCAAGTCTCTGGATTGTGGGAGGAAACCAGAGTACAAAGAAAAGCACACAAGCACTGGGAGAACATAAAAGGTCCACACAGAAAGGGTTCTGTCGGCTAAGACAAGTTATGCATGATAAGTTTTGATTGATCGAAAAAGACTGAGCATTGTAAAAATTAATCCCCTCGCAAACCTTTGAGGGTATAACCATATAGGCATTTTTCACGAAAAGGTGGGTTTGCATTATGCTACAATTACTGCAGACACACTGGACGTTAATTATGCATTAGTCAGATGAAAGATTTTCTGGTCCTCCATTTGTACTCTGCTCAAGTACAAATATGCAAACACGGTTGCCACCCACACACATGTACAGCGCATTTTCTCTTTCTGCTTCTTCAATGAAAAGGCATAGTGTGAATCAGAAATACACCCTGGCTTGCATAAAGAAACAACTGCAGGGCAATATTTGATCAACTCAGACAGCTCCATGACTTGCTAATATTCAAAGGATTCTCTTGCTGCAGAAATGTGAATATGTAATGTATTCCCAAGTAACAAAACAAATACAACAGGGGATACACAAGAGCTGCTGAGAGGCAGCAGTGGTGCAGGCAGCTACCACATGCAGGCAAACTATGAGATATACCTTTGATGTCAGCATCATGGTTTGTTTGCAGTTTTATGAATATGAATGATTGTGTCAGGTGTTATCATTGTAGTCGGTTCAGAGACAGAGGACAATGAAGCAGACGCCCAAATGCCTCCTCAGCTCCCTCGCTTATTTTTAGCTGTGGTTAACTCACGCTGCTGCTGCGTTTCTGATATCACACATCAACTTTTACAAGCTGGACTTCACATTCTGGCTAGCCTCCATTTTTGGAGGTAGACAATCCAAATTTAAGCTTCTGATTATATTATTAGCGATCATAAATACTACAATTCCTGATTAGATGGGGGTGCTCTAATTTAATACTATACTCAATAACTGTCCACTGGAGGTTGGTGAGAGAGCAAAGGTCAGGAAATTAAAGAAATCATTTGGGTGTCCCGGCTGAACAATAATTACTTGGATATATTCTGTGAAAAGAAAAATGGCACATTGTTGCTTTTGCATTAATCTGTACCTTGTTGCTTTTTACATTTAGTGGTGCCTGATATTGTCACTACAGGTACAATTTAATGCAAGTATTGGACACTCCAGCCTTCGCCACCACAGGAATAAGTTATTATACCCACAAAAACAGCATCATTTGGAAAACAATTTCAAGATAAATAACACATAAAAAAGCGGCACACATACTTCCTGACTGTAGTAACCACGTGCACCACACCGTGTTACAATAATCGCTGAAGTGCACAACATCTCGGACTGGAGTCGAACCCTGGTCTTGTTACACTGTCCTGCACAGTTTTTCACTTTATACTTATACATCATCGTTATTCCCAACAACATGACTCAGAAGAATTCTGTGTAAATCACGAAAAATCAGCAACCCATAGCTCCTGACAGGGGGAGATGGTAAAAATCAGGAATACTGTTGACAGATTTATGTGAAAAAAGCTTATTCCAAATAATGTATGACAAAATTTGTCACAAAATATCATTTGAATAGTTCTACTGAAAAAGAGAATTTTTATAATTATGTATTAAATGCTTTAATAGTCTGGACTGTCTATGAGCTCACAGTGAAGAAAAATGTCACATTTAACGAGATAAAGGGATGATAGTGTTTAGTTGAATTGCTGTTGAAATGTTTTTCTCAATTTTCATAAAGAAGCTTGTTTCCTCCTTTTTGGAAACAGTTAATTAATTAATATGGCAGAAACCTCCTGACTTCAGGAATCCTACCTACTGTATTGCTGCTAAAGGATATAAAAGGAGTTTGTCTTGGACACCAACACTGAATACAAGACAGACACTAATGGGTGTTACAGACCACATGAGCTTGACAATCAACAGACCTAAATCGGAATCAAAGCCCGACTCCAAGATACTATTAAAAGAAAGAACAAGCTTCTGTCATTGTAATAACTGTGGCCATTTTAAGGCAGCAGTCAGACGGACAGGGGTCAGGGACATGCACTTGTGAAAGCTGGTTAACTACAAATCGGAGCAGAACCTGGAAGTGCCGCTTTCTGACTTTTCTTTTTTGTATGTAATGAGCAGAGTGACAGCACAGGGGAAGGGAAAGGGAAAAAAAAGGCGAGACACACAAAACTGCTCTACAACAGGAAGTGTCTAAATAAAAAAAAAATTGTTGGGGAAAGTGACTTATTGAGACTCTATGGGGCACTTTGATTTAGTCCGACTGTAGGCAGGCAGTTTAAAAAATGAGCCAGCATGTAAATGATCTGTCCTTCCGCTCGGCCGCATGTTTAAAACCAACAGGTGAAATTGGTATTTTGGATTAAAGCCGTGTATTTCTTTTAACTGTAAGTTTTAACAGTGTCACAAGCAGTTGGCAGAAAGTGCAACAGAAATGTAGTTTTTCATTAGCATTGTAAATACAGTGTTCAAATCCAAAGGACAGATTGCGGGAACTCATTAACTGAAATTGAGCTTATTATTCAATTATTAATTGGAGAAAACCAGTATCAACACCGGGACATGCTTCAGTAATGCCCAATCACATCAGCTCCTCTAATCCCCTTTACAAGTGCCACCAGCGTTCGCGCATAGTAATGGTTGAGGATTAACAGCTTTGTCAGAGGCAGTTTTACATCAGGGGAATCTTACTTTGTGAGGTGCAATTTAATAAACTGGAGGACTTTTATATAAAGTACTATAACAGTGCATATAAATGTACAACATTTATGAAGCAGCAAGTAGGCCTAAGGGTCGAATATATAAAAGCAGCTTGGGATGCATGTCAGAGGCTAAACGCGTTCTTTCTTTTTTCCTTTGACTCGATGATAATCCAGTGTAAATAAAGGCTGTTGTCCTACAAAAAATACCCTTAAACAAATGGCAGATATCAGCCACATTAGAAGGACCTCCACAGATACCATCAGTCTACTGCAGGATTGTTCTCGTCTCTACGGTCCCTGCAGAGAACACAGTTTTAGGGTTGAATAGCACTGAAAAAAACCCAAATCAAATACTCAGTTGTCATCAACTTTCCTCCAAATGCCTTCGCCTTGTCTTGTCTGATCCTGTGGGGTCATTCAGTGCCCAGGCCGTAGCCTCAGTGTCTACGCCATGTTTTTTGGCCTAGAGGGCGTGTGTTCAGTGTGCTGCTAATGTCGTTTGTTGCTCAAGGGTCTACTGACGGGAACTTGTATACCAAAGGCGCTTCTTGTCAGGGAGCCTGCCCCAATCTGTCAGAGGAAGTTATAATCCCAACACATCAGCTTTACTTTTAACTTTTACCTTGTCAGAGAGCTGTCAAAACAACAGGGACATGCATTTTTATTCAGACAGTGAGTATGAGCATCGCCGCTACACTAGGACGCAGCAGGGTTGGTTACGAAGCAGAGCGGTGGGACCCTGCCTCAGGACAACACAGAGAGCAACAATTTCAACAAAGTATTAAAATTAAATGTCACACCTTAAAGTTTTGGCAATTTTCTTACAATCAATGTGCAACTGCCAGTTCCTCTTAACATATTCAAGGTTCTTAGAAGATGCTTTTCTACAGCGTTACACATGACGTACTGAGAGACCCACAGGTAAATTAATAACATTCAGTCCTTCACAACTCCAATAAAGCAGATTTGTATTGGGAATGTTGGGAGGCTAAGCCGTTGTTTCTGAAATGTGTTTGAAACATTTGATTTTAAATGTGTGATGTTAAAAAGGGCTTTCAGGAAAGTAGCTACAGTGTGGAAGATGACTGAGGGGGAAGGTATAACGAATGAAAACTCATGTCCACAGACAAAAATTCTGACAAACCGAGACCCTTCCCCTATTGTTTATCAGTCAGGGCTGAGACGCTTTCTTTGAAAATGATACACTTTATTTACAAAAATAAAAAAGGACAGTTTCTCCATCAACAAAAGACGCTATTCAATTCAATGCATGAAGACACCTAGGACACATCAGAATTTTGAAATTTAAAACATTTTTAAATTAATAATAGTGTTTGTTCACTGTAAGTAAAAATGCAATTCATGTATTCAGACATAAAATGTTAACAATACTGCTATTTGTAGCTCATAGTGGAGATGGGAAATTTGCATCTTTTGACTGACTCAGATCTTTAACTCTCAAACAGTAAAATTGAACGAATCATTTTGAATCATCAATTCATTTTAAAGCAAGTGGTGCCTTAGCCCAATCGGGGCGTTGTAAAAAGGGCCGCAGTTCTCAAACTCCAAATACTGAAGACGACATGGTTTGATTCAGCTGAGAAATTATAAAACACAAAATGCCACAAGCAATTCAAACCATGTGAAAACTTAGCAAAGCAAATACATAAAGTGACCGTGTCCTACGTCCTCCCTGCCATTGTTGTTTAACAGCGCGTCACGTGACAAATGAACGAAAGACTCGTGAAAGAACTGTAGTACTTGCTGCTCGACACAGAGTTGCAGCAACCTGGCTGTCACGTGACAAAAGAACGAGGACACAGTTGGGTGAGTCTCCTGTTTCCTGACTGAGCTTATGCAGCTGCTGCCATCTGGCGAGAGAAGGCACTGCACGAAAAAGAAGGAATCGCTCACTGAGAGGACGCATTACTGCCAAGTCATAAAAAGATTAATCACTCAAGAATGACACATTACTAGCTCATAGACTAACTTATAGAGTAACTGATAGACACCCACAGCCACCTGTTTGGCCCATTCCTACTGGAAAGGTACACTGACAAAAACCAATTAGAAGCAGATAAGCATGAATGCAGATCATTAGACATCAATGAAAACCTGGATATATACTCATACTGTCAAACTTTAAATACTTTTCATGTTTTTAATTTGTTCTTTGTTATTTTGTCTGGTTTTAGTACAAGGATTCAACTGATGTTTTTGACCAGTATACCACTAACAAGACATACATTTCTGAATTAATAACCCATCCTATTCTTTTATGCTACAAGGATTTGCGTCTGTGTGTCACATACACATGATGCAGATTGAATAAATAAGGAAGACTGGTAATTAGTGAGCCTGATCTGACTGTGATTGATCGGGTCCACTTTTTGGAGAGCAGCCACGGCATCTCCAAAGTCACAGCCAAGGTCAGCAGCGAGCAGCTTTCCTCGTCCTGAATGCTCATTTTGTTTTGTGAGTCAGCTAAACTGGAACTATATAAATGCCTGACGGCCAAAGTTTGAAATTTGGAGTGAAATGTGCTAATGAACCAATAAAGCACGACACTAATGTGACTTCTGATCTAATGAAGTGCTAACTAGCATTACAGTACATCATTTTACCTACGACCTTACTGCCACAGCCATATTAGACCTAATGAAAATACACTGTCCATGTGCCATTAGCATACTCTTGTTATAGATGACAGGAAACAGAAAAAGAAGGATGGCGACGAGTGTAATTGGGTGTGTGTGCGAAGGGAAGCCTGGATACAAAGAGGGAGGGGACCCCTCCTGGCCTTGCAGTGGTTTTACTACGTCTTTTAATGAGGGCCCTCGTGATCTTCAGTGGCTGCTACACAACTGACTGACTGAGTGGCATTCAAAGGAAATACTGTCAACTCTTCCAGTGCCTGCAGGGAGAACACTGTGAAGACCCGACATATTAAGACATAGATGGATTCAAAACCAGAGTGGGAGGACTTAAATATTACATATGGAGAGATTATGAGGACATACTCAAAGCATTGGAACAGCAAGGCTACTGCATTTGCTTTTGCTGCACAGCGTACCAGCAGATACACAGGGACTGGGAGTATATCTATGCTCATGAGCAGCACCTCTGTATTTATGAGTCAAAGCCTTGAAGTTGGGGCGCAACAGGTGGAGACGACATACTGAAAGTGTTCATTAGCGAGTCTGCAGCAGCATGAGTTCTTTCTTGTAGTCATTGTTGAAAATGCTGATTCACTGCACTATGTAGAGGCAAACACTGTCAGGATGTGAAGGGCCATCAGCTCCAGGTATAAGCAGCATCTTTAGCTGGGAGCTTTTTTGGCCCTGAAAGTGACGGGATCACAGTGAGCTTCCTGAAGAGACAGATTTTCTTAGAGCTCAATCAACTTCCATCGCAGAGAAGCTGCGCTGACCCAGGGGTAGATTCTGTGCTTCCAGTAAAAATCTTGTGACATTTCTGACAAGTAATGAGGTTTCAATACACAGAAGAACTTGTTTTCCCAAGTTAAAAGTCTTCAAAGTCGATTTTGGGGAGTTTTACTCAGCTTCTCCAGGCACTCAGCATGATTCTGACGTTCATATCTTCTCCTAGTGAAGTCCAAAAGTTGTGACGTTTTGAGAAGTGCAGCGTGGCCTCCTGTATGTTGGGTTTAAATGCCCGTAGTTTCTGTCGGAAAGCCCACAGAGACTTGATGCCACTCACTCCTGCTTCTACCCTGAAGTTTGACATAAGGGTCATTAATGTGAGAAATCTGTTAAAAATGAAACAGTTTCTGTTCTCTTTGAAGGAAATCTACAAACAATCTGGCACTTTGGTGAGTGAAATGTGATGAATTCAACTGGTTCAGGTTTGTGGTTCTTTGTGTTCTCCTCTGTTTCAACAACAGTTTTGTTCACAGTTTCAAATCAAACACAAACGCAGACTGTTTTACTGTCAAGGTGTCCTCGTTTTGTCAGTCTGCAGTGAAAGTTCGTTAACCAGCACATTCATATTAAATGACATTTGATAAGGAGACTCGTGCTTTTACGTGCACCTTTAGCTCTATGCAATGATGTTTGCAGCCTCTAGAGGCTGCCAGCAGGGCTTCAGTCAGACACTGTTGATTATCTGTGAAGATCAAACGTGGCCCCCAGGACGTTTTCTGGCCCATCTCCGTCCAGGTCAATCTCCAGTGTAGTTAACAATGATGAGAAGTACTGCCTTGTGCTTACTATTCACATCATAACCTGGTCCGACGATCACTCAGTGATTGCAGTGGCGAGATTAAGCTCGGCCGTGAAGTGAAGATGAAAAGTTTTCTTCATCTCACAAACTACATAATTAAGTTATCCCAGCAAGATAGCACCTGGAATACACACAGTCTAAAAGGTGTATTGTGCCGGGGGGAGAGGAAAATGAGCATGATGTTTCTTAAAAGTTTTAAACGTTTTTGAAAATGTTGAATTTTTAACTTGTTTTCTCTTTATTAAATCCTGCTTTATTTTCGTCTCATCCTTTTCACTCTGATTCTGTTGCATACGCTCTACACATACTGAGCAGAGAACAGTCACGATGCAGCAACCAGAGCTCAGTGCTGAGGGCAGCAGCGACATGTTCCAACGTGCAGTTTGTCAAATCACCTCTAGATGAAGGCATCAAAAGAAGAGTCCTGTGGGGCCGGAGACCAAGGCCCCTAACCCCAACAGTGCTGCTGTTCTGTGTGAACGGGTCTAACTGTGTGAATTTGATCAGGGCCTTTTGTAAAATCAAGTTTAAAACTCAAAACTACAAACACTGTTCCAGACAAGTTATGGCACTGTTTCAAATGTAAAAATAGAGAATGCAATGATTCACAAATCATTAAAACATATTTTTGTTTGTAATAGTACAAAGACAACCTATCAAACGTTCAATGTTTTTTCGTAATTTTTTAAGGTTTCCAAATATATTATTCAAAATGTTTTTAATGGGACAAAGGTCATGAGGACAATATTTTTTTGATGGTAGAGTTTTATGGGTTGAGTGACAGTGTTTATTGAAAAAGGTTTTAAAAGTCTTCCTGAGCCCATGCAATGGAGTCAGTTTTTTACATTTTTTTCTGTATCGATAAAACAAATTTCCTAAAAATCTCTTTTACATTCAAGGTGCTTTTCTGGCAAGAATTTCTATTTTATTTTGTTTAAAACCGGTTCATATAAGGCAGTTTTTGATGGAAATAATAAAAAAAAAAAAGACAATAAAGAGTTTTATGGGTTGAGGTCTGTCACGCTGCTTTCACTTTGTGAAAAGAGAATTTTCGAATTGGAATCGATGGTGAGGCCCAGTGAATGTATCTTCTTGGATGAAGCTGGTTTCAGAGCCACAGAGAGGAGGAGGAGAGGGGGCAGCATAATTGATCAACGCGGCTTAATAATGGCTGAACAGCATGGTGGTAATGTGACTGTGTGCAGCCAACAGAAGCTATGTTAGATCATTTCTGGATGGTCTATATAAAGTTTTGCAAGAGCAGCAGGATCCTGAGCGGACAGATCCCATGTATGTTGTCATTTGGGAGAACGTGAGCTTCGACTGTGATCCAAGAGAATATCGTATCAATACTGCTTGTTCCAGACGTGTTTGTCTTCCTCTGTATTCTCCCTTCCTAAATGCAATTGAACAAGTTTTCTTTGCATGGAGCTTGAAGGGTTATTGCCAAAAACCAGAAAAATCTACTCATAGCATGTGAGGACATGTGAAAACAAGAGTGAAACTTTTTCAAGGCTGGATTCAGCTTGCCAAAGGATTCCTTCTGCAGTGCCTAACAAAACAAAGACAACATTGCCCGGGATGTAGGTAAAGTCATGTGGCCTGATGCAGGCAGGTGTTCAAACTAAAACTTGACAATTACTGAACAAAGATTTTTAGTACTTCTACACCACGATCACAATTTTTGAGGGTTTTGTGTAGTGTGCAATGACTGCTGTGTAGTGTTTGTGGATTGGCTGGTTTTGGGTGTCATTTGACAGCAGTGCTTGGATTTGAGCAAAGATAAAATAGTTTTGAGTCAATAGTTTGACTTTGTACAGCTAGTCAAAGGTTTTGCAAACAGAGCTTTAGGTTTAGTGCTTTGGTAAAAGGCAGAGAATTAAGGTGATCACAGTCCTGTCGCTTCCATACACAGATTCCTCTGGATTCTCACAATGTTTAAATATTGTTTTTCAATTCAATTCCATTCAACTTTATTGAAATAGAACCAATTTAAAACAATGTCATCTCAAGACAGTTAACATAATAAAGTCAAAACTATACAGACATTTAGAAAGAACCCAACAAATCCCACTTGAGCAGCTATAGGCAACAGTGGAGAGGAAAAACTCCCTTTAATGGAAGAAACCTCCAGCAGAACCAGGCCAGGGTGGGCCGGGTGGGAAAAGTTAAGAGAGAAAAGAAAACATTGGGCAGGTTGGTAGGACCAGTAGCTGTGCACTGGAAGACACACAGCTCCAAGGCAGGGACACCTGAGGACAGGGACAGAGAGAGGGAGACAGAGAGGGAGAAAGATGACACAGAGTTAATGTCATATAGTCTTGTATGACACACATTTCATACATATACTGTAAATGTGGGGTAAGAGCAGGAAAGTGCATCAGGGGTTGGTCCCCCAGCAGTCTAAGCCTATAGCAGCAGGAATATAACTATAAGCTTTATCAGAGAGGAAGGTTTTGAGCCTAGTCTTAAAAGTAGAGAGGGTGTCTGCTTCCTGAATCTGGACTGGGAGCTGGTTCCACAGGAGAGGAGCTTGATAGCTAAAGGCTCTGCCTCCCATTCTACTTTTGGAAATTCTGGGAACCATAAGTAGGTCTGCATTTTGGGACCCAAGTGGTCTATTACGATGATATGGTACTAGGGGATCTTTTAGGTATGATGGAGCTTGACCGTTTAGAGCTTTATAGGTAAGAAGAAGGGTTTTAAATTCTATTCTACACTGGATGGGAAGCTAATGGAGAGAAGCTAATGAAGGTGAAATATGATCTCTCTTACCAATCCCAGTCAGTAATCTTGCTGCAGCATTTTGGATTAATTGGAGGCTTTTTAGAGAGTTACTGAGGCAGCCTGAAAGTAGAGAACTACAGTAGTCCAATCTAGAAGTAACGAATGCATGAACAAGTTTTTCAGCATCGCTTTGAGACAGGATGCTCCTAATTTTCCCAATGTTCCGTAGATGGAAGAAGGCTGTTCTAGAGATTTGTTTTATATGTGAGGTAAATGACAAATCCTGGTCAGAAATTACTCAGATTACTTGCAATACTACTGGAGGCCAGAGTTATATCATCTAAAGTAACGATATGGTTGAAAAACATGTTTCTTAGAATTTTAGGCCCAAACACAATAACTTCAGTTTTATCTGAGGTTAAAAGAAGGAAATTATACGTCATCCAGTCCCTTATGTCTTTTAGACATGCTTGTAGTTTGATTAATTGGTTAGTTTAATCAGATTTCATAGATAGATATAACTGTGTGTCATCAGCGTAGCAGTGAAAATTTTCTGTTTTCTAATAATTTATATTTGTGATCATGACACTGAATTGCTGAATCAAACACAGTTAAACTTATTTATCAGACTTTCCAGTACATTTTTTTATTTTAGCATTACACAACTCTTCTAATCTTTTGTTTCTCCCTGTTCCAACTTTTTTTGCCGCCGTCATATTAAAAAATGATCTAATGTTTTTTAAAAAATAAGTTAACATTTTGTACAATTTACAAAACATATATCAAATGATTTGAAATCATTGAATCCTATTCTAGAAATTGACTTTGTAATCTTAGAGAGTTGAAAGCATTATTACTAGTACATGATGAAATTTGTTAAAAAGACAGTTAGTTTTTTTTTTCTTTTTAAAATTCAAAAGTGTAGTGTGCAAAGTGTAGTCCTACTTGACAAAAGTACATAATGTGAAGTGCCTTGTAATTACACCCTGTCAACTACTTTATAATGTCACAGCATAAAGAAAAGAGTAAGCTGGGATCAGATATAATGAGTGACAAAGCCACAGAGTGTTGCACTCACTGACTGTGAACTACCACAGGTCAAGCGGGACTTGAAAGCTTCATGAAGTCAGTAATGAGTGAATTGGCCAGATGCTCCCCGAAGCTCAGCTGAGCAAGTCTGCTTCAATCAACAACTCGCACACAACACACATCCCGCAGGCTCAACTTCTACCAGTGGATAAAAGGAGGGTGAGCCTTACATATTTTGCCCCAAATCCTCGTCTGTCCTCATTCTCTGTGGTTCAGTCATTCACACAGCCTGCCCTCATATTCACTGAATAAAACATGGCGATTGATACGAGACCTTCCATTAATAAAAGAGGGAAAGAATGAAAGGACCTTGGTTTTGTCAGCGTTCTATCTTTGCTAAGATTTGCCATAGGAAGGCTGTATGTGGAGCCCGGAGAGATCCGGCATTTTTGCTTTATTACATTATATCCCCTTGTATTGATCCTGTAAAACATCTCGCGCTCCTTGACCTCATTTCACAAACAGACGCCGTGACATTGTGCTAGCAAATTAAAATTCACATCAATCCCCAGTGTGTAAAAAGAAAAAGCGTAGAGAGAGGGAGGGAGCAACACAGGAAAAGAGAGAGAGAGAGAGGGGGGGAGGGAGAGAATGGGAGACCTTAAATAAAAGGTGTCATCTTCCCCGGTGGAATTTTAATGAAGTGAATTCATAGTCCCTTCCCACAGAGAGAGGAGCAAATAGCAGCTGCAATTTATCAGCAAACCAGAGTCAAATGTCCCCTGTCAGAGGAGGAGGAGGCCTCTCATCAGCGCCTTTAAAGACTACTGCACCAGTTATGATAGGGACTTTCCACGTGTGTGCAAAAATGAAAATGACAACGGTGTAGAAGAAACTCCACTGATCCATGTGGAGGAACTGGGCCACTGCACCTGTGAATTACAACAAGATCATTACCCTATTTTTAAAGATACACTAAGGAAATGTGGGATTTTCCATCCAAAATTGGGGAAATCATATCTGTTTACATGTATTCAGGTTTTTCATTGATCAACATGTAGCGCTTTCTTATCTCACACAGCCTGTATATTTACCCAGAGAGACTAAGTTGGGGTTCAGCGTCTTCAACAGGTGACATGTACATCGAACCAACAACCCTGTGATTGATGGACACCTGCTCTATCTCCTGAGCCACAGCGGCCCGAGTCATACTGTCTTGGTGGTATAAGTGCTAAATATTAATTTCTGCGAAAATAAAAGGCTTGTTCAATTGTGCGTATATAAGCAAGATCCAGTAACACAACCCACTTCTCTGAGCATGAGATCATATAAAATAAACTGAGGCAAGAAACGATCCCGTAATCTGATGAGTCAAGATCCGAAGCAGTTTTTGGATGACAGAGAGAGAAAGAGCGACAGAGTGAGACCGTCGGACCTGTTAGCGTTCAGTTTGAAGATCACCATCTGTGGGGGGGTGGAGGTGGATTCAGGTTAAGAAAATGATTTATTTTATCATGTGCAGGTTAACACTCGGTCAACAATGCAAAGAAAAAGAAGGAACCAACCAACTCAGTAGTAAAAATAAAATAACCAAAACAGTAAATA
Organism: Channa striata; assembly: GCA_033026295.1. Classification (NCBI taxonomy): domain Eukaryota; kingdom Metazoa; phylum Chordata; class Actinopteri; order Anabantiformes; family Channidae; genus Channa; species Channa striata. Next base: position 1,696,243 of record CM065169.1, read on the forward strand.
CAATCTTCAAGAAAAGTGTCTGTCATATATATTTACATATGTATGTATGCTATTTGCATGTGCAGGGTAATATATAAAGTGTGTGTGTGCAAGTTGGGGTCTGAATGTACCTAAGTAATATTGCGCAGGTCATATTGCACAGATAACTCATAACATATGATGTATGAATTATGTTGAGTTTAGGAGCCTGACAGCCTGGTCTGTCAGTCTTTCAGTTTGTGCAGTCAGGCTCCTGTAACATCTGCCGGGTGGTAGCAGGCGGAACAGTCTATGTCCTGGATGGCTGTGGTCCTTCATAACGCTGCTTGCCCTGTGATAGATGTCCTTGACGAGGCGAGGCGATGATGTTCTGTGTTCTCAGCACCGCTCTCAGCACAGAACATCATCATCATCGTGGGGTGGGGTGGCTAACTTCTAGGGAGGCATCATTCATTGATCCAAACTAAATCGGCTTTGAACAAATCTAAAATTATGTGTATTAGATGAGAGTATAGCAGTAGCAGAAAATATCGAACCACAGGCTGCACATTTTACAGCATGGCTCAGTAGTAAAAGACATTCTAGACCTGTTGGACATTAAAAGTCCTTTTAAGATACTATCCCATTTTTTTTAGATATGCTACTGGCATTGAATTTGAAACAACCTTAAAAAGTATATTTGAAAAAGAAAAGTTTTTATTGTTTGACATATTTAAAATCAAAAATATATATTTCAAATGATGTTTCATTTACTGAATTTTTCAATTTTTTTTGAACTGTTTAGGCCACTGTGTCTCACGCGATTAAAATGCAAACAAAATTGCGTTTTTGTAGCAAACGTGATGAGCACGGTGGAAGAGTGGTTAGCAGAGAAGGTCCTTGGTTCAGTCCAGTGCCGGACTGAGCTTTTCTGTGTGGAGTTTGCATGTTGTCCCCATGTTTGTGACGTTTTCCTCCAGGTACTCTTACGATTTCTCTTACTGCCTCCATCTGATCATGTGTAATTTTGTAAAAAATATTGTGTTTAAAAAGTGATAAAACAATTATTTTTTTTGAAAAATTACTGTTACCTCAATCTTACTTTGACTCTAACAAACTGCTACCTGCTTTATCACAACCATAACATTATTTAATATTGCGTTAGTCACACAAAGTGCACATTATACTGCAGGAACACATTTTGCTGTTATTGTATAACTATAGCATAAATAGTATAGGAACCTCATTTTTAAAAGACAGGGTTGTTTAGGAAAATGGGCTTACTAATAATAACAGAGTATTCAGCGATTTCAGTCAATTAACTTATCAAAAGTTATAAAGTCATAACAAATAAAGAATTCATATTTCAGTCCAAATATCTCAAAAATAAATATGAGCAATTGTTTTGATCAGTCAATTGATGAATTGGTTTGAATTGTTGAATTATCCAAATGTACAGTATAATCAATCATCAGCAGACCTAAATACCACAACAATCAATCATAAGACACTAAGATTATAAAAGGCAAAATCAAACATAATAGTTGTGAAAGGCTTAGAAGTGCAGTGCAGGAATAAATTCTCTAATCAATAAAAATACAATCACATAAATAGTGAGCATGCCACACAAACCTCTGACAATTAAGGATGCAATTGCAAATCAAGCTAAATGTAATAAGAAATGACTAAGTCTAATTTTAGGCTCCAAAAGACAAACACAGTCAACTGAGAAATATCAACATAAGCCACTGATTGTATAATAGCTCATTGGCAAATACTTGCTGTGTACCACAATCCCGATAAAACTTTAGACTATACATCCCCAGCAAAGCCTGTGAGGTGTTTTCTCCTTCCTATACATCATTTCTTTTTGTTTACTCAGACATCGCCTCTCTGTAAATTTCAACTTTGCGTCAGAATGGATGAAAAGCAACCAGTTCATTTAAATTCTCTTCTCATTATGGTCTGGGAGACACAGATAGAGAGGTCCAATTTACATTTAGATTGTTTTAGCTGAAGTAAATTAATCAATGCTGAAACTTGGCAAACTCACTTGTACAGAATACCTATAAAAATGGAACACATATGTATTTATACTGTAAATATTTCAAGAATAGTGTAAAATTCACACTTGCATGACACGAAACAAGGTTATCTTCTGTTTTTTTTCCCACAGATCGAGTGATGCAGGAGCAGAATAACCAATCTACAGAATCAACATTGCTTCAAACAGCAAACCGTTGCATACAGAAGAACACACAAACTTGCAAAAACATTATCGAGGCTTGTTAATAGTTTGACCCAGTCATTACCCAGTCTCATACACTAAACATAAGAGACAGAGGTCACAATGATATGACACAAGCATCGGTGAATATGACAGTGACACAGTCTTATCACTCAGTATCTTAGTATGTTGGGGGATCGGTAAACCTTGGGCCGTCATGACCCCGTCAATAGTTTACAGGTCGTCCTCCTGCGGGTCCCCATTCCTCAGTACTGACCACTGCAAACGTGGAAACCCTCACAAAACCTTTTTCCACACCAAGGCTCCCACAGAAAGTATTAGCTTTTGACTGGACCCCTGCTGAAAGCCTTCAAAACCCAAACTGTAGGCAATTAGACTATTGCCCCAGTGAATCCTAAAATTTAATAATGTAAATAAAGACAAGCATTTGCACGAAGATCTCTGCACTCATGGATAATGGAACTTACGGAGCGACACCAAAACCTTCAGCTGTGGAGGTCCTGAACCTTAAAACCAAATGTTATGCTCGTCAGGATTCTGGACTTTTTGTTAGTCTGGGTTTTGTTCATTTATTGTCGTGTTTTATTTTGTAGTATTGCTTTTCCTTCCTTGTTTGTCCTCATTAGTTTCACCTGTCTTTCCCATTTATTCAAACCCTGTTCCCTCCTTCGCTGTTTGTTGGTTCGTCTCTCTTTCACTCTCACTCTGTTTCTTTCACACTCTCTCTCACACTCAGACATTTGTACATACTTCTTGTCCACCGTTCGTTCGTTTGTTTGTTTGTTCGTGCTGGTTTACTGTGCTTGGTCTCAGGTTTACTTGCTTGGTTTGGTTCCTTTGTCTGGTTCTTGTTTGGTCTTTTGTTTTTTTGTTGGTTGCCGTCTTTTTGAGTTAGTTTCCTGGTTCCTGATTGTTTTTTAGCTCTCTTCTGCTGTCATTTAGTTTTTACTTTAGTTATTAGTTCAGTTCCTGTTAGTCTGTTCTGTTAAATTTTTGAGTTGGTTAATTGTGTTTCTCTGGTTTTAGTTTTTCGTTGCTTAGAGTGTTTGTTAGTGCTTCAAGTCCAGTGATATGTTGCTCCCTCTTCAACCATATTGGACAAAGGCTCCTTATTTTACAAATACAAATGCAAACCGTGGATGGATGGATGAAATAATGATTATGTGAACACACCGACTAGAAAAATTACTACTTAAAGATGCCTTAACTGAACCACAGGACTGGTTTAAGATGTAAACTGCTCCAATAAAGTAGTAAACATGAGAAAAGGACAGTGACTTTATTGCTAACCAGTGTTAACTGATTGTAGCCTCATGAATATGTGCCCATAAATGACACTGTAGTGGACTTAGGGGGACATTGCTTTCTCAAGAATTAAAAATACAAGTGCATATGTGTAAAACTAAACACTCGACCTAATCTGCTTTTGGGGAGTTGGTTCCAGTTTGGTCTCTGAGCCAGATCTCATTTCTATAAAGTGGAGAAGAAACATTAAGCTAATTACTCCAACTCATAATGTGTTATACAGATGAAGGTGCTGATGATTTTTTTATGCCTAGAGCAATTCTGTTTATTTCGCCCATGTGTATGAAAATATGGCTAATCTTCTGTTGCATTTTAAAATGCAAGTTACAAGATTTAAAAAAAAAACAAAAACAAAAACAAAAAAAAGTTTTAAGCAGAAGGAAAAGTATTCATCACATTTATTAAAGCCCAAGGACACAATGTGTTTTGTGGAGTAACACTGAATATAAATATAACTTCTGTTTGTTGAAGACATCGTTCCAGAGGGGGCTATTAACTTAATGAAAGCCGACTTAATTGTTGTTGTCATATGCACCTCACAATAATACAATAGAAATGGCCGACCCATCAAAATCCTAACAGTGTAAACAGAGCAAACATGGAGCTGATGCAGGATTTATTAAGTTTAGCTGAAGTGGAGGGAGACAACAGAAGTGACTCAGGCCGTCTGCGTACCAGTAAAAGGAGAATTAATCACTTTTGGACCAGGAATTAATTTGAATTGACTGAATATGTGTGTGTTTGTGTGTGTGTGTTACACAATTCAATTCAATTCAACTTTATTTATATAGCAAACAAAGTCATTTCAAGACACTTACTCAAGACACTACAAACATTTAGAGAAAACCCAACAAATCCCCCTTGAGCAGCCATACCTACATTGTTTACATGGAAAGCTTAAATTTTATTTGTTTTTGCTTACATGAGTATTTTTGTCCAGCATACTTTAAACATAAGAGCTCACAAACAAGCAAAACAAAACAAACATTAAGATTATTATAAAACCAATGTAATAGAACAAATTTACTAAGCCATAAGTACAGACTCAAAGGTTGTAGTCATTCATGGATGTTTTCACTAGATACATATGTTTTTTTATTTATTTCAGTCTTTTATAGTACTGGACACTTTTAATGGCTCTAAAACTGGCAACTAACATTTTAAAGCTAACTTTAAATCAGTTTAATATCAACATCATTTTAGACAGATAGATAGAGACAGAGAAATTATACTTTCTTTAACTAAAACAAAAACTAGGTGCCATAAACGCCAGTTTCTACCTGACATTGCACACAAAAAACATAATGATAATTTGCATCTGTTTTATGTTTTTTAACATTCATTATTGACCGAAGCCCCCAATATTAGCTTTGATGTATGTAGATGACCTACATTTTAAAATTATTTGACATACAGTCCTCATTTACTGTTTGGCAGCTCCTCTTTAGTAGCTGTTTTTTCATCAAACAGAAAAAATAATGACAGATGATCCTTCGCCCCTTGTTGAAAATGCCATAATCTATGAATAGGTAAAAGACAAATTCACAGTGTAGGTGCACTGGGTTCACGCTTGTGTAAACTGCATACCAGACCACAACTTGCTCCAAACTAGTTACTGTGTCATAAATCATTCCCATTCACGTCTTTAAGCACAGAGAAACTTGCCTCCTTCAGCAGATTAATGTGAAAACACCCTTGTAGGGTCAAAATCAGCACATATATCATTCTGCACAGTGGAGCTCCAACATCCAACGGAAAGAAAAAGAGAAAAAAAACTCACACATTTGTGACTGCAGGTCAACTTTAAAGGGTTTCAGTTTTGTGTTCACACCCACACTGGATGAGACAGATTCTCCGGAAGGAACAGTCTACACAGGATGTGGACAGTGTCTCTACCGGGTCAGAAAACAAAAAGCAATGAAGTTTAAATGAAGATTATAACCCACAACAGCATTTTACAAGTGTGTGTTCCCCTGTTCAATGTTACTTTCTCAAGAGGCAACGATTAAAAGACAAAGGCATGGAAATTGGAAAAGTAAAGTCCAATCAAAGACCTTATGCAAAATAAAGCAAAGAATATCAACATAACAATCCAATAAAAAAAGTTGTGATCAAAATCTATAACTTACAGTGGATATGTACCATAGAACTTAGCACACACTCCACACTAAAGGGCGTCACACCTTCAGGCGCTTGGCCAGCGTTGGGCCATAATACAGCATCAGTCGCCCTGTTATTAGCACAATTTGTAATTTCCTATCAGACACGTTACTAATTAGAGGTGGCTCTAAAGCCTCTGTGGTCCAGCTGAAGCTGCTTAGTTTACAGAATGTGCAGTGCCACACACTTGTCAGTTATTGTTGCTGTGTCTAAGTTCCACTCATTGGCCCGTGGAAGTTTATGGGAGTCAAAGCAGCGGTTTGACTGCGTGACATCAGGAAAGTCACGTTAGGGCTGTGACACACCGAGCTACAGCCGTGAATGAACACTGCTCCACTGGGTGGAGGTAGAGATTGTTCGGGCCTTTCTATGAGCGTTCTCCCAAGATGAGATTCCCACATGTAATGCTTTAAGATTTTTCCATTAGTGCTCAAAAACCAGTTTATTAATTTGACCATATGTTAATATTTTTCACACTTTTTGTTGAGTAGGCCAAGACTCTATCATTAGATAAGATAAGATAAGACTTTATTAATCCCACAGTGGGGAAATTCTTGTGTTTTAGCAGCCAAAGACATAGAACACAGAATCTGCACAGAACAATGTACATTTTAAGTTCAACTAAAAAGATATTTAAAAATTAAGGATAATCTAAAATATATACATATTAACATTGGAAAAATTGGAAAAATCTTTTAAAGGTGTGTAAAAGCAGAACTACCTGCAATGCAAAACATTACACAATTTATTGAGAACCAAGCCAAGTAACGCTAGCAGACATGGAGAAAGGTCCCAGACTGGATGCACGCTGTCTTACTTGGTGTCATTACGCAGCTCACAGAGCTTCTGATCAGTAGCAGTCATCAACACTACCACACTGGGAGTCCCAGCACAGCGAAGGGGCTAGAAAACAGTCTCAGGGATATAAAGCCACCACACCTGATAACACGACTTCTCAGACCCCTTGCTGAGTTCAATTACTGTAAAGTCTGAGTGGGTAGCAGGGCTTCTGTTTTACAGCTTTCCAATCCTAAATGGGCTGCTTCAGCCACGCTGACAAGTACGGAGGTCCTCTGGTATCTTCTGTTGAAGGAGAACATCACCCTCCAAGACCGGAAAACATCCATGATGTTGTGTACGGGTCTACTTACCTTGCAAAGCCAGTGACATTGTGGAGGCCGCTCCGGGTGTCGTACTGAAAAATACAAATGGTGATCAGTTGAATTTGCCTCATGGAAGAAATTGTGCTGCTAAGAGCAAAACCACACTTTACCGTAACATATGGAGTTAGTGAGCAAGCGCTCACAAGTTCTGTTGGGAACTGAACGTTCATGAGAAGCTACAATATACAGAAAGGACAAGTAAACCCTTCATGGTATAAGCAGGCATCAGTAACATTATAATACATAAAAGAAAGAACTAAATTAATTAAATAGCCCGAAGTCCAATTATACTATTTATATTCACTCTAAGTTACAATGATACAAAAATAAACAACAGGAAGTCAACAGCAATACAAAATACTCATAAAAAGTAGCAATGTTGTACAAAAATGTATCCATAAAATGCAGTCAAAAATGATTTATATCAATTTCTTTATGTAAACAATGTATTTAAATGGCAGCTCCACAAGGATTTGTGTTGAAAAATTCTCTTTTCGAATTTACTGCCCCTCTGGCATTTTTGTTTTATCTTTTTCCAGCGCCAAGGTGGCCCAGTGGCTTAGTGGGACGTCAGGCCCCACACACCCTGAGCAAGACATGCAGCAGTAGCTCCCCAGGTGCCAACTGTGGAGGCCCACTGCTCCTTCCAGGGGGTCGGGTTAAATGCAGACAACAAACGTCATTATAAAATATCGATGTAAATGTACATCAGTGGTGACAGTGAAGCTGCTTCTTATTTAATGTGTCGGAGGATATTAGTAGTAAGACCCCTCTGCTTCAAATGTAGTAGTGTGGGGTAACGGTTTTTGCTCTTCCTGATGTTCACACCTTCTATAAGCTGGGCTACACAGCCGGCAAAGCATCTAAAGGAGTATTACAGTTTACCAACGGTCCTGGTAAGGATGTGACATCATGAACCTCACTGATATGTGGTGCTGAGACAAAACACTCTAAGGACAACTGGACTTATAAACTGGACTATTTGGAACAGTCCATCAACCAATGATTTGATCAGCACAACTTGCAAAAATTAGAATAAAGGTTTTTATTCTACACATGCATGAACACAACTGTTCATACATCCTTATGGGACTGGAAGAAGGACATAATAACAATAATTCCCTTAATAAGCAAATCTGTAAATAATCTCAATCATTCAGCATTATTAGACGACACGTGAAAAATGTATTTACTTCTTCTTACATCTGACAGCTCAATCTGTACTAGTTTTCAGTTGAGTGAGAAGCTGCACAAAATTTGGTTTAATAAATCAAATGTATAAAATGCTCACAAAAAAAAAACTTTATGTATAAAACTCTACTTACTCTCTTATGTATAATGTTGGACTTCTTGTTTGGTCAGTTTATTTTGGCATATCATATCTTATAGTTTCAGCATTAATTGTATTTATTTATGTCAGTTTTATTCTCATATCTTATTATTATAGAATTTGCGACATAACCTCTGTTTCTACGTCTGACTATTTGTTCTCCTTTGTTTAGTTTATTTTGGCAGTCCTCATACTGTCCTCAGGATGCATTTTTATTGTTTTTGTACCATTTTCAGGTTCACACAGACATGCTAACACAGTATCTTAATATCTCCTGAACAACCCCTAACATGTTTTTTGTTTCTTTTCTCTTCTTGTCTCTTTTTCTCCAGCCTCCTCTGAGATGCTGGTAGAGCAATCGAGGGCTTGGATGTTACTGTTTTTAATGCATTTTTGCTTTCATACTAATTTATTTTGTAGTGTTGCATTTATTTACAATAAATTTATTTTTTGTTGAATTTACAAGTAGCCCCTTTTAACCCTTATGAAAGTATTTTTTTGCAATGTTTCCATTCTCACAAACTTACAAGAACCATACTTTTTAAAGTTTTTACAATATCTTCCATTTCTTTACTTAATATAATAAGACTGCTTTGTTATTTTGAGATTTAGCTAATCTCTAACAGTATCTGATATCCTCTGTGTCTGTGTATAATTGCAAACATAAAAAGATGGAATTGTATCCTATGAAAAATCTTTCTGTACAATTACACAACTTAAAATAACAGTTTTCTTTACTCTGCAAACGTAATAACAATAATAATAATAATAATAATAATAATAATAATAATAGTAAACCACTACATGCAATCATATCCACAAAGTAGCGAGCTGAGATGTTAATCCAGCCTAATCAGCAACTTGAACCAGACCTTTCTGATGGACCTGCATCATTAATGAGACCTTGGCTGACCACTTTCATCAGCACAGCTGTGCAAACCTGCTGCTTCACTGTCCAGCTCCAGCGCAGAGCCTATATTTAATTATGGATCAGGTCTTGCCGGGTCCAGAATTGATTTATATATAATTGTTAGGAATGGATCAGCTCATTTTTAAACTTTGATGGTCTGGCTCTGGTACAGATTGTGCTCTGGGGCTTTTATTATAACATATTGTTTGATTATAACATGTTGTTTGATTTGCTCACAGCACTGACCAATCAGCAGTAGATAGGGGTCAAAATGAAAAGTATCGTATGACGGCCATGACTGACAGGTGTCGAACACACTGCCTATCAGAGTTTACGGTGTGTGGGAGCAGACCTGCCAGATTAACCACGTTGACCCCTGTCCATAGTATGTTGTGGCTGATCAGTGTGTAGAACTGATCATTCTCTGGTAAAAGTTATTGTGAGCAGCACATGTTCAGCAAAACCGCAGGACACTGGATTATATTTTTTTAATTATACTACAAAGTATTTTTATGCTTAATTTTCAGCTGATAAAAAAGAACAGACATTGCAAAGAGGCCACACTTGACAATGCTGAGAGCTCTTGATTTGGAGAGTTCTATGTGCATCAGGGTTATTATTAAACACTAAAATGAAAACTAACACCTAAACTATTAGCTTTGTGACATTATCCTAAATAGAAAAATGCAAAAAAAAAAAAAAAAACAGTCCCTAGAAATACTAAAACTTCTATTTTGGTATTTCCATCTTTTATTTTTCTGATGGTGTGTTCCCAAATTCTATTAATTGCAAGGTCAAAAGTGACTTCCAGGATTTGTACTTTAATCAAGGTTTTAATCAAGCAAAGAAATGAGATCAAGATGTCATATAGTAAATCATCATTAACTGATTACATTTCTGTTGCAGTTGCATTTCTTAACACATGTTCCATGAATGAAATATTTGCATTTGGAGTTTAGATTAGACACAATCATCAGAAAACACTGGACATTCCCGCAGGAGACGGTTTGACTCCTGTGTGAACTGACTGTGACTGTCAAATGTTATGCCTTAACGTAACCAAACCCTGACAGTTCAATCATTTTAGCCACATGTTTATGGTAGTTTCCATGACAACAGTGGTCAGTCTCAGTAAGCCATCCGTATAGGGTTTCTATTTTAAGAGATGCTGCTATGAATCATATGACCAAGTAGGAACAAACGAACTATATAGGGTTGGACCACTTGTGTTTTTTTTCTGCTGCGAGGAAAGGCAGACAATGTAAAGAATAAGACATTTTGCTCTGATCTAGCTGTGGCTGACTTATTCAGTATTAAGCAGAATTTTGGCCTCACCAGTTGTCGTTTGATGTGAAGTGTGAGCAGGCACCAGGCGTCTGATGACATGAGACCCAGGCAACAGAGCAGATGGGTGCCCATGCCTCGGGAGACCTGAAGAACCACAAATCCATCTCCCACATGTTTGGTTGAACTTCTGGCATGACAGAAACATTCCAGCGTGAGTGGTTCCCATGGTCTGATTTGACTATTGGAGCTACTGATCACAGAGTTGGAAGTTCCGGGTCGAACAGAAGATGCTTTTAAGAACAATTAAGGTCCTAAGTTGATTCTACAGATAAACATCCAGATTGATTGTGTAAATTTAAACTGTTTTTTTACTGTATGTTTGTCTTTATGCTCCTGGCAGGTCAGGTGACCACCTCTTGTGGCACTGTCACTGCCATTGGTGTGTGAGCGTGTGTGTGTGAATGGGTGAATGAGAAACACCATTGTAAAGCACTTGGGATAAAAGCTCTATACAAGTGGGCGTGTAGCATTTTTTGTTGTTTAAGGCTAAAACAGGAGAGAAGATTTGAACTCACTGTTTACAAATCCCATGTTATATACATCAAGTGTCAGTGTGTGTGTTTTACATTTCCAAGCTTTCATATTCTTTTTATCTTTGCCATTCAACAGGGGTAAGGCACATCTAACTACTTCACAGAAATATGGGTTAAATCAGGACTTTCGAGTTCTGTCGGCACGCCCAACACTTAAATTATGCATCAGTAGCAATGAATTTTTTAGTTACACACTCATCATATTTCACCCTGTCTTTTATGATCTGAGGACCCCTTCGGCACACAGTCGGTAGACGGAAGTCCGCTGTCTGCTAGACAAATTAAAGTGCAAATGTGACTTTTGAAATTCACTGTCTGTCACTGACTTTCTCAGAGTGCCACAGCTGGGGTCACTATATACTGTGTGTATGTTCTACCACATTCACTTTCTATTGAGTGACAGTGGACCCCCATTCTTTGAGATGGATCATATGTTGAAGATCAGTTGTTACTCATATATTTTTCAAGGCCTTCAGTGTGTGGGTGCAAATAGTGCACTCCCTTTACACAATGTCATACATCTACAGCAGCTCCTAAGCAAAGATTTGCTTGGCTCTGCCTCATGCACTGTGTTAGGTCCATTGCTGCTCAACTGAATACATTACAAACCATTACTCTGACATTCTTATGCAGGTTAAAGAATGTGTTCAGTTTTTTAAAAAGAATTTTAAGGACAAACAACCATTCCCAGTCATATTCAGACTTACGGACAATTGAGAGTCACCAGTTAACCTAACTTAGGAGATGAAACTGGAGTACATGGTGGAAACCCACACAAGCATGAGGAGAACATGCAAACTAGACACAGAAAGGCTGCAGATGGCAGATGCGACCTTCTAGTCTAAAGATCCAAGATCTAATAAAATTGGCCTGGGCCCATTCAGACCCTTCGCCTCCCAAAGGCATGGGAGTGCCGCTTTGTCCAGCTCCTTTGGATCCTGAAGCACATGTGTGCTGTTGTCACACTTTGTAGCATTTTTCCTAAATGTAATTTGTCTTGGCACCAAAATGTACAAAGCGCCACAATTTGACGACCTAGGAAGCACTATGCTATGCCTATTAGTAATATGTGACAAATGAATCCTTGCAAAGCCATCATCATCTTTAGATGATTAAAGAAAGTTTATCAGAACATTAGATTCTGGACTGTCATAGCACAGAATATGTTGTATGTCACATCCAGAGGTGCCAAATCTCCGTTCACCCATCCAACTTTATGCATTGCTTTTTAAAGGCCACGCTATTTTTTACATTCCTGCTGAAAGGTGGCTCTCAACATAAATTGTACTCGGCAAAAGGCAGGAGGGTGGTGGACCTGCAGTGCATGCGGACGACCCTGTGTAGGACATGTGCTACAGATAATGGATGTACAAACTACTCATGTCACTCAAATCTGTGGACAGATGTATAATTGTGAAATTGGCTGGAAAAATACAATAATTTCACGACTGTTGACAGCTGCCTGGTTTTCTCCCCTTGCATTGGCCCAGACTTTATGTCTCGAACACACAGCAGCATTCAAACACACCATAACTACTGTCTCAACCCAATTCTTGCGTGCAAACCGTTAACAGCTGCATCATGTTCAAGAGATATGCTTCAAAACATATCAGACTCGTCCTCTGAACTCTTGGCTGCTTTGGTACAATGCTAATGTTGCTGACAGTAGAGTATCTTGGGCTGTGTTCAAAATCAGCAACGACTCACTATAAAGTGTGTTGACCATTTTGTGGTACTGTTTGAAGTGTGTAAGCCTGCCCACCATGTAATGCACTCAAAATATCCCATGATGCAACACTAAAAATAGCATGTACAGTACAGCCATGATGACTGACTCAGCACTCAGCACAAAGACGGACCGCTTCTTTTCAGGCAAAGGATTTGCTCTTTACATCCGCTTGGAGTGTGTTAAATCATATTCTTGTAAACGATGCAGATGCAGACTGGGTTTTCTTTTAATTCATACATAAACAGATGTAGTGTAAAATATGACTTTAAATGATGTTCAGAGCTGAATATTAAAACTGTGTGCAGGAACTCAGGTCGCCACCGACAGGCAGTGGCACTGAATCGAGAGAGCGCACTGCCGGGACATGGAAGTGGTTCTCTCTCATGGATGAGACAAAAGGTGGGAGGCAATCTATTCAGCCTCCATGCCCCACTGCCTGAGCCTGAGGGGAGAACTCTTCTGTATCTGCCTCAACCTCAGCCTCCCCTGATTTGGTGCCACCGGAATCAGAACCAGTGCCCCAGAGAAGGCAGCGGCGTGATGCCATGTTAGAGTTTCTGGAGACGGAAGAGGAGAGACTCTTAACTTTACTGGAAAAAGTGTTTAAAAACTGTCGTGGCAATTGATGAGAAAAACTATAAAACAAGTCTAAATCTTACATAACACTTTTTTAGAACATAACTTTAACAGTGTCATGGGAAAGTGTTAATTCTTTAGTCATATCAGTCATTTAAAAATGTATATTAATGAGGAGACACTACAATTTCGTCATTAATTTTTTCTAATATTTTTCTCATGTAGTAGCCATGACCGAGAGGTGGAGTGTCCTTTGTTGTCCAAGGTGCAGCAGTGATGCGCCCATGCAGTTCTTTAACACACTGCAACTCTGACTGATGCTCATGATGCTGATGATCATCCGGCCCCAGCGCCTCCACCACATCTTCTAGTCTGTCTCCATCTGTGAGACAGATATTGTGCAAAATGGCACAACAAGTGATCACCTTGACTGTAAAAGCAGTGTGCACTTCCAGAGCCTTGAAAAAGATGGATCGCCAAATTGTCTTCGTGACACCAAAGGCCCTTTCCATCACAGTAAAGGGTCTTGGCATGGTGCCTGTTGTATCTAGCAGCAATTTTGGTTCTGACTTGCCGCCTGTATGGTGTAATGAGTGCGATGGCTTGTAATATACATCAATATCCACCATTCTGAACAATCCGATAGTTTTCAGATGGGTAGAGTTGCTGACTGTAGAAACGGCTGTTTTTAAGGGCCCTGGCATCATGGACTAAACCAGGGTACCCAACAAAAAGTCTAGAACTGACACTGGTGGTTATACATTACTTGCATCTGAATGAAGTTTCTTGTTAAAGTGACACTGATGATGGGCTTGATTCTAATTTTTAGTTTAACCACTAGAATGCTGCAGGTACAACTGGACTAGCCAGCTTTGTAGGAGTTGCAGGCAGCAAGGGTGTGGACAGTTCCAGTTGCCAGCCAAAAGAAGAATACAAGGAGGTTTACAGGACGACCTCAGCCACGGTCCAGCGGAGGATGGAGAATGTGGGTGATGTGTGCCAACAAGCCAGGTTGAAGGTCGATTTGGCCTTTGATTTTTGAAATGACTATAAGTTCAGTCATTACTGCAGTGTAACATAAACTGGTCTGCTTTCGGTCAAGAAGTTTAGAGGATACCATAGATTAGGGTAGAGAGGGGGAAGGGACAATAAATTGATATGATCCGGTTTTGATGAGTGAACACATACTCTTATACCTGATTCATTCCAAACCCCACTGTCTGAAAAGCACATCAAATGTAATGGAACAGAGTGTGTTCACCCTGCAAAATGATGCCTGGAACAGACTGGGGGCGTGTTCGACCAGCAAACAACAGGGATAACTCTCTCGTGTTGTGCAGGGTGAACACAGATAGGTGGTACATCTGAGGCACCATTCATCACACCTAACTCCTCAAACGCTGGGAGAATATGTAAGAAGAGCCCAAAGTTTCTTATTCAGTCTAACTGCCGTCGTGACTGAAGTAGAACTTTTTTTTTTTTAGCACAGAGTCTATTTGAAAGACAGGGAGAGTGGAGACACAGCAAGTTGTGCTCTTAGAAGTGTGAAAACGAAAAATCAATCAGCTCCTCCCAACAGTGTAAGTACAGCATGACAAAACAATTACTATTGTACCGAGTCTCTGAATACAGATAGTCTGAGAGTAAGATCACAGCTGTATGTGTGCACGTTTTTATTCTCTTAGTGTCACCTTGTAGAGACTTGTCTCAATCTACGGGGGCTGGTTTGCTTTGGTCCTAAGGAGAATTAGTGTGTAAGGAGTTTAACACTAAGTCTTGCTTATTAGAGCTTAGGTTTCCCCTAGCAACAAAACTCTCCTCTTAAAGTGAAGAAAACCGTAGAGTTTCCGTGGCATGGATGAAAAGTAAATATGTGCTGCTTCAAGTCACTGTTGATTTTTTAGTATTGAAACAAAATCTCTATCCTGTCCTAATTTTAACAAGCACGAAGCCCATACAAAAGCTGGATTTCACACGATTACATATTCTCACAAGCGTCTACAGTCCTCATTCAATCATTAATGGTGTTGTTTTCTCCACTATGATCTCAACAAGAAACTCATTGTACTGAAGGCTTGTGTTTATGCTGTGGCCACAATACTGTGGGGTTTTTATGAGGGGGAGCTTTAGTCTGGGATGATTAGGCCTGAGTCTGCACCCCAGTGGCTAACCTTTTAAATTTCCATATACTCATGAGGTGTGGCAACCCTGGTGCTGGTCCCGAGCCAGGACAAAAGAAATGGGAGGGCTGTGGCCTGATGGGCATCTGGCGTTAAACGCATGGCAAAGTATTTAAGTAAGTGTATGAACAATGATGCAGATGACACTACCGTCTATGCATACCTTCTTATTTTTGTTATTAATTTATTTTTTGTTCTTTTGTGGAAACCTTTTTAAAAATCAGTGAGTGCATTTATTTTTCTTTTAGGCAAAAGCCATTTGGATGACCCCTTTATTCAAAAACCCTTAGCTCCTACATTTTCAATTCCTGTCTGATTTTGTTGCAAACTTGCTTACAAAACACTGCAAATTGTGGACTAGGGAATCCAGTGAATATGCAAAACGGAACTTGTCGGTTCTGGGAAGCTTCAGGTTGCAGGTCAGTAAGATAAACACCTTCTCCATAGTTCATCCCATAAAGCTTAGATATGATCCGAAGTTACAGTAGCTGAAGCCACCGTGTGTGAAGAGAGTGAAAAGCAGGTGAAGAAGTAAAATAATTTTAATGTAGCAGCACTAAGACCTTTGCTTATTTTTAGTGAAGACTGGTGCAAACAGAGCATCTGCGCTGCCAGATGGAAGTCCCAAAGTGACTACGTCCTCTGAGATATGCTCATTTGCCTCAGGTTCCCTTAGCTTTTCTGATGACCAAATTTTTGTGTGTGCCAAGTGATAAGTCAGGTTCAAAATTTGCCTCTTGCCTTCCTCAGGGACACTGTTTGCCCTCAGTGTTTTCTGCAAAATACCAGACATTCTGTGGCAGTAAATTAAACAGGAGCCATTTAAAATTCATGACGTTGTGGAGTGAGCAAATGCAGCCATTAAGACATTTGTCGCAGTGTTTGCTGGCCCACGGGGGGGTGAAGGAGGAAGAAAAAAACAAGTGTGTGGCTTTTTAACAAGAGAATACCAACTGCTCTTTGTGCGATTGGTACAACCATTGGAGAATGATAAGTGATTTCTGCCAGATGCATCTTCTCAGTTGAAAGATGAATTTATCCGATAGTAGAGACACTGGAAAGTGCTTCTGGAAGCGGAAGAAAAACATTAGTTGAAGAGGCCCTATGTTAAACGACAAGTGGGCTGAGCTTTTGTTTCAACTCGCGCGATTGACGAGTTGCAGGAATGTTTAAAGTGGAATGTCATTATGAAGTCCCAGAGAAGCTGGAGTGGAAGGAGAGTGAGGCACGAGGTGAGAAAAAGGTGCACACCAGCACATGCCTGCACACACACCCTCCTCTCTCTGACAGGAAATCTTTTGCCTCACTCGCCATGCGGTTTTTGAGTGCTGGTGATGGGAGCGGGTCATGTTAAAGCGCACAGACAGCCACAGTATGTCTCCGACTGAATGGGAGGGATGGGCTGCACTTTTCCCCGAGTTAGTGTTTTCTGTCAGAGGCAAATGTTTTTCTCTGGCCTGTCATTTTGATCAAAGTGAGCCAGGACCTTCAGTCTGCCTGGGCCAAGCTGCTTCACGCTGCCTCGCTGCCAACTGGGAGCACAGACTTTGACTGTTTGCCTCCAACACTGAGCTCTGAACTGGCTGTAATGTATAGAAAGATATTACACAACAGTGGCTTCAAAACTATTCAGGCCTCTTCACTTTTTGCAGTTTGTGTTGTAAATATGTTGATGCTTTGCAGAAATCCTTATTGGCAGCAATTGGTCGGATTCCTGGCTTTTTGCATTCTTTTCTCAAGCTCAACCAGAATGAACTGCTATCTCTTTGTCAAAGTGAGAAGTCAGAGACACGTAGTCCTTCCAAATGTTACTTTGCACATTCTGTATGCTTCAGGTTGGGCTAAAATCTAAACTTCCTGTCTATATGTAAATCTACAACTTTTACTCAAAAGAACAAAATGGTGTGAGTGGTTGTTCTGTCTCTTCAGAGGATTGCTGAAGCTCTTTTAGAGTTTGGGATTTTGGTCAAACATCCCACCCAAACCAAGGATCTTCTTGTCCAGTTCAACATGAAGTCAAGATCCTTCGGTGTGTAAAATTTATGTTGTATTGGACAATAGCCAGCTACAGGAAGAGTCCTGGTTTCAAACCTCTTCCATTTCTCAATTGTTAACGGAAATACAATCCAGTCTCCTTGCTTTGTCCAACAACACACAGGACTTTTCCACAGGGGCCCAAGGTGGAACTTATGTTGAACTTAAGTATGTGGATTTGCTGATATTCATGATAATAATATCCCAAGTGCAGTTTCTCCTCTCCTTCCACATCTCCCCTTTAAAATTTTAGCTCAATTTCCGAATCTCTATTGTGTTATGTTCATGCTTTTTTAAAAACCAAGTATATGATTAAATACAAATGGTGCTTTACACAAATCCTTTATGAAAAATTGAAAAGTGGACAACAGCATTGACGGAAATGCATTAGAATTTCTGATGCACACATACAAAAGAGGCCGATATTGCATTATCTTCCTCATGCCTCATCGTTCACCAAAGGCTCACTGACTTAACTGTGTGCTTATTGGATCTAGGAGTTTGACATTTAACTAATGATTAAGCTATTCTTTCAGAAATTAAGTTTTAAATTATCCTTTTATCCAGTTCATACTTATACATAAGAAAATACATTTTTCAAAGGCTCTCCAGTATTTCATGTTTTATATAAGAATGAAGAGAATCCAATTAATCCCCCCCCCAAAAAAAACGGTAAGTGTTGTTTGTCCGTCATCTTCTTTGCAGACTCAGGGGTTGCATGGGTCTATAGCGACACACCAAAGTTAAACTCATTATCTTTCAAACCTTCACACAAACAAATGACAATATTCCAATCTAGACTAATAAGAGACTTTTAAGTCTATGATGATTACATGCTTCCACTTCACCCAGCTGACTTCTTGACTGCACTTTTGTAAATGCAAGTTTGGTGGTTGCTTAAATTAATTTCCCCGTTCCTTGTATGCTTTTGCCTCCTAGGGTAGATTAATGTCTGAGTGATTACGTGTCACAGGCCTGACTCAGAACAGAATGGAAAAGAATTTAACTTTATTGGTCACCAGAGGGGAAAATTGTTTTTACCTACACAGAGTTTTATAATTGCATATAAACCCCCAAAATTTTATTAAAACAACAAAATAGTAAATCTATTATTTTAACATGAATTGTGGCTAAGTGTCTGGGAGAAAAGCTCTATTCAGTGTCAGAGTGTGAGCATTTCCTGGAATCAATATGTGCTAAACTCACTTATTTTGCACGTGCACTAGGTTCATTAGGGGGCGTCCCATTCACTTTGCTCGAAATACCAATTATTCTAGCCTGCAGTTGTAGTGACCTAACCATGAAGTCAATTGAACTGCTCTTGAGGGGTCTGATAACCCTTCTACTTGACTCTAAATTCTTTTATGCCCAGGAGGATCTTTAGGATGCGGTTTAAATTTTGCTGTTTTTTTGTAAACTAACATGTTTTCATCGAGTCAAAACCTCATTATATTTCTCAAAAATATCCTTTAGGACACGGTGCAACATCTGTGTAATGTTTCTAGGCAATGTAGTGGCACCAGTTGTCTTCCCCAGAGGACAGTGGGTGAGTTGCTAGGACGCTTCAAATGTTTTTACAAAGACCACTGAAGCAATGGCTATTTGTTGGAAGTCATCATAGTCAGCATACTTGCTTTTGGCTCTTTGGGCATTTGTTTAATCACTGAGCGTTTTTCTGGTTGACTGAGTGTTCAGACATACAGCTACAATGGATTTGCCTGTAGGTGACCTCTGGTAACGCCTGTTGTGTTGAGCCTTTTATATTTTAGCATTCCACAACTTTCCCAGTTTGTTGTTGCCCATCTCCTGGCATTTTCGAGAGGCTGGGATAGAGATGTCATTTCATTATGTATTTATTTTTCTGTTCTGGAAATGGGCTTGTAGATCCTTCCAGTTGTTATTAAGGGAATGGACAAATATTATTACCTACAGATATGCCAAGATAATCGAATCTGTCCAGACTGATCAAAACATAACACTTTTTGGAGTAATTCAAACATGAAGGCAGGGTTTCACTATGCAACACCAATGAAACTTAAAGCCAGGATCTGACTTTAAAGCCTAAATGACAGCTTGCATGACAACAGGAAATGAATAGGTGAACATGTGACCAAATTAATGCAGCAAATAGGATATCTTGTAACTTCTGATATATTGCTATTGCTTTCCACCTTACACATGATACAGTCTGAGTACAGACATTTTAATATTTAAAACAGGTACCGAAAGCTCCGCATTACATCCCTAATTCACATATTTTGTGTGTTCTTTTATTTTCTTATCTTATGTATGTATGGTCAGTATTTTCGCAGTTCTTTAAAAATGTTCTCTTCTTTCGTTCTGTGTAAAGATCAATACCTCTACCATCAAAAAAATATATATATATCTGTTAATCAAAACTTGGTTCAAAGTAACAGTTAACACTTAAAGATTAATTTATTTACACAAATTGTGGATTTTGTCCTTGTGGCAGGAACACGTCTCTCTGGCTGAGCCATCACATTTTCACCCTCACACCTTGCCCAATCAGACACTCTGTCTTTTCTCTTGCTGCCAAGCAACCAGCTTTGCAGGGACATCTGTTCCCACACTTGTTGAACACACTGTAACATTATCAACTTTATGTGTGAATTCTCACTTTATGGTCAGACATCCAGCTAAAGACAGCGCAACTTGCCAAGGCCCAGATGTACAGTAAAATGACAAATATAAATCTTCATTTTATTTACACTTATTTATATATTTTTGCTTCAGTAGTGAATGACCTTATCTCTTAGAAAGTGATATACTAATCATTTAATTAATATTGTTTGCTAATTGCAGCACAAATTATAAGATGCAAGTATATTTTTGCATCACAAAAAAGTCATAGGAAACTGGTCCAGAGCCCCAACAAAAGAACTTCTCTCTCCATAAATTGTTAGATGGAGTCGGTACCTCTTTTAATCAACAAGCACCTTCAGAAAAAGCTGGGGAACACGAACAGAGCAAAAAGCCACATATTTTCTTAAGAGTCTGTGGAGATAGGGTGAACTCCATTGGGTTTGTCCAGGCGGTTCTCATTTCCGAGGTGTTACAAAGTGCTGCTTTGTTCAGTCACTTTGCATAACAGGTAATGCAAGCTACCCATTTGCATCGGTAATTGGGGTATTTATTTTTTTATGATTATGCTTAGCGTAGTTAATTAGAAACCCTGACACTTGACGCCTAAAGCAATGACGTACTATATGAAGTGAAAAAGTCTCATTGGAAGGTGGATGAGGTGGGTGGACAGTACAACAAGAGACAGGACTTTTCCAATGGAGACCAGGATTCAACTTTAGTCCCTGATCTTGTGCAACGTACATGTGAGCTGTTTTCACTGTTTGTAGCATTTTTTGTAATTTTCTTCTAACTTAACGTTACCCTGACTTGTTTTCCACAACTGACCTGTTTTTTTTGTGTATAGAAACGTGTTCCTGTGGTGTGAAAAGGTGGCGCTCCTGCTTAGGAAGCGTCAATATCTGAGGCTGTGGGACGAGACACATGCTCATTTGTCAGATGGACATAATCTGACTGTTGCTGTGGATGTAGAAATCTTCCGAAATGTTTCTACAAAACACATTTGCAGGTTAATATTTCAGTAAACCTTGTACTTGGAGGCAAAGTTAG
The DNA here is from genome assembly GCA_033026295.1 of Channa striata. NCBI lineage: Eukaryota > Metazoa > Chordata > Actinopteri > Anabantiformes > Channidae > Channa > Channa striata. The sequence goes on from CM065169.1 coordinate 1,717,367, forward strand.
AAACATGTTAATCATATTTATACTTTGATTATTTGGGAGTGGTACAGCAACTGATGGTCTTTGACAAAGTGATCCAACTTTATTATGTCTTAAACACGTCTTAAACAGTTTTTCTTACACCTAATTCCAAACACACACATTTATCCAGTTACTGGGTTTTCATGTTCACTTCCACTCAGTGCTTTGCTGTTGAACACTTTCTCTGCATGTGTTCCATTTTCCCTTCTCCCCCTCCCTCGCCGTCTGTGATTTGACTCACTCCCAGGCAGTTTGTCCTTGTCCTGCATTTGCAGACTGATCTCTGCAGCTGACCTTGTGCAGCATGCACACATTGTCAGTATCATTCCAGAGTAAACTGTGGTGGAGTGCGGCCGTTCACTTCTTTTTCATTCACCCATTTATCCCTTTGCCTACAGTACATGGGATTGTAGTTTCCCAAGCACAGATTTCCATCCATCTCAACAATAGCATTGATTGTCTCCCAGACATAAAGGCACTGAGAGAATAAATATGACAGAGTGAGCATGCTTACATTGACTGGGTGATTTTAGATTTGCCGGAGTGAAGATAATCAGCGTTCATTCCTCCCATCTCCTCTTCCACACAGGGAGTTAGAAGATGGGAAATTGGGAGGCAACAGGTAGACACTAATTATTTGCTTGACTGTCAAAGACATTAACCGTGGCAGAGAAAACAATGCCGCTCCAGTATCAGAGCAGAATAGGAAGCAGTGATTTAGTCACACACTCATTTGCAGTAAGAGAAAGCCACGCTCAGCCTCACATCGTGCTGCTCTGCCACTTCACTGAACTGAGGAGAGATTCAGGAGCGAGACAGAGAGGCGACTGCAGCCATGATCGTTACCTCTCCTGTTGATCTTTTAGGTTTTTTACCACACTAACGGTAAAAAAATGCAATTACTGTTTATGATGTTTATGATGATGAATGCAGCAATTAATTTTTATGATATTATTGGATTGTATTTGAAGCATATCTGGGAGATTTTATTCAACCAAAGTTGTTCAGATTTATCTGAATCTGTCTTTGAAAAAATAAAGCACAGATTGCCCTTCTGTCTTCTATCAGTCCTTTTGGAAGCTGTTAACGTAACATTTGCCTTATTCATGAGCCCCCACTCTGATTGGCTAAGAATGACTGTGAAGATCACAGCCCGATGAATAATACATATTCTCTTACACTGCAGGTGCAGCTACATAATGGCGGCTGCTGGAAACACAAATGGAGTAATACAATAGTTATATAGCCAGCACTGTAGTGGAGTCCCTGTGCGAGGATCTCTTCAGGTTGGAGATTTACATTTTTATATAAATTTAAAAATACTGAAGAGACAGCGTTAGGTATTTGGACAACACATCAGTGATCCCATCATCAGCTAATTTCAACATCAACTTCAGTTTTGTAGTTGTTATCCAAACTTCAGCAATTCTAGTTCTTAAATGCCTGATTTCATTAATCAATGTTTTTTCAAATAAAGTTGCAACTGTGAAGTAACTGTAACATTTGCAAAAATTGACAGGACTAGTCCAACATGTTGACTGTTCCCATCTGAACATCTCCACATGTTTTGTTCGTTTCGCTAACCTTTCATCTATGAAAACTGATGGGGCAGATGAATACAGGTCTTTACTGTCACAAACTGTCTCAGTGTCCACTGTCGTGTCACAAGCAGTTCACAGTGGACACATCAACACGCTTATTCGTTATCCGGGTCCTCTCTGGGATAATGTTCCACAGTTCTCATCAACTGAACCTCTTCCTTCCTCTTGTTGAACACATATTATTGCATATTGAATTTTGTATGTGCCATAGAGACTTTATTAAACCAATCACTCAAGAATGCACTAGAAATTGTGGAGCTCTGTATTCATTCTCCTATAAATTGCTTTAGTCAGAGGTATTTTCTGTCTTTTTATAAACAGTATTACATTTGTAAATCTTTGCATATCCTAAAACAGGACATTGCATTTGTGAGTGTGAATTACACAAAGAACATACAGCCATTACAGCGACAGTGGCCTCATCAGGTCTAACTGAACTCTGAACAAATCCTCCAAACTCCATGAGATCTTATAATCTGGCTCTCTTATTGCTCATCTTGATACCACAGTAATAAACTGATTGTACCTGTTAGTGGAATTAAGAATAGCTATGCAAAATTAGAGAGCTGCCACAGTTTTCTCCTTGATACTTAAAATGTTTCCCCTGACCTGTGATCTGAACTGACACCAGCCAAGTGGCAGATGGACCAGGTGTTAAAACTTCACAAACTATAATTGCACACATAATGACATGTATTGTCCAAATTATAATGTAAGTGCACACTTACTGCTGCTGCCCATGCAGCCAAGTGAAATATCGGCATATTCCTCTTAAACAGTTGTACAATCATCGGCACATTAATTTGCTTTTATATTGTTAACAGACCCACTAATGTCCAGCTTGTAATTTTACTGCTCAAGCAGTACACATACCACACAAAAGCATTAGGGCTCAGTCAAACCTTTGTGCCCTTCAAAAATGTATGAAATTAAAGGCTAAATGGCCTTGCTCTTGAAATGATGAAATACAGACTGTATTTGTTTGGAATTGTTGCTTGCACATGTGGATGATCAATCAAATCAAACGATTTTCCCCTTTGTGCACAAAAAAGCAAATTAAAGCTTGTTTTTCTGTTATCCACTGTCTACATCTAGATCCGCCGATACCTAAAAAATATCAACTAAACATCTTGGATTCAATATGTTGCATTTAGAGACACATTTTTTTTTTTTACCCGAAGCACCATGTATCAAATAATTGAGGAGCAGCCCAATGAAGAAAATAACAAACATTGTGCAGACAACTCAGTGTTTCTGCAGAAGAAGGGCATGCTGTTGGTCCTTACATCTGCCATCTGTGTATTTCATTTGTGAAAGTCAGCAGGAGACGTCACTGGGAGTAAAAGAACCCCTACTTTATGCAACTGCGTTCACTGCCTTACCCTCTACCAGCCCTTGTTCAGGTTCACTATCAGATAAAGTTACAGTGCCTTGCAAAAGTACTCACACTTGTTGGCATTTTTCGTATTTTGGTGCCTCACAACCTGGAATTAACATAGATTGTTGGATTTGCATCATATAATCTACAGAACATGCCCACAACTTTGAAGATGTTTGTATTTTTTCATTTTGAAGCAAACAACAAATAGGAGAAAATAAGTCAATGTATGCAGCAAGATTGCGGACTGGGATTGGTAAGAGAGATCATATTCCATTAGCTTCTTTCCATTGGCTTCCCATTAAATGTAGATTAGAATTTAAAACCCTTCTTCTTATCTATAAAGCTCTAAACGGTCAAGCTCCATCTTACCTAAAAGATCTCCTAGTACCATGTCATCCTACTAGACCACTTCGGTCATAGAATGCAGGCCTACTTATGGTTCCCAGAACTTCCAAAAGTAGAATGGGAGGCAGAGCCTTTAGCTATCAAGCTCCTCTCCTGTGGAACCAGCTCCCAGTCCAGATTCGGGAAGCAGACACCCTCTCTACTTTTAAGACTAGGCTCAAAACCTTCCTCTTCGATAAAGCTTATAGTTGGTTATAGTCATGCTGCTATAGGCTCAGACTGCTGGGGGACTCTGCACTGAGCCACTTTCCTCTTCTCTTCATTCTCTCCTCTCACCCCACATTTATAATGTCACCACTGTCTGACATTAACTCTGCATCTTCTCTGTCCCGTAGTCGGCTTTTTCCCTCTCTGTCTCCCTCTCTCTGTCCCTGTCTTCGGGTGTCCCCGGATTTGGAGCTGTGGGTCTTCCAGTGTGCAGCTACTGGTCTTACCAACCTGCCCAGAGTTTACCACTCACCCCAACTGGTCAAGGCAGATGTCCGCCCACCCTGAGCCTGGTTCGGCTTTCCGTTAAAGGGAGTTTTTCCTCTCCACTGTCTAGGGGGATTTGTTGAGTTTTCTTTAAATGTTTGTATAGTCTTGACTTTATTATGTAAAGTGCCTTGAGATGACTTTGTTGTAAATTGGCGCTATATAAATAAAGTTGAATTGAATTCAATTGAATTAAATGTGCATAACTATTCACCCCCCTAACCTCTGTAGAGCCACCTTTTGGGCAATCACAGCTCCAAGTCGCTTTGGATACGTCTCTATCGGCTTGCCACATCTTACCGCTGGGATTTTTGCCCATTCCTCCTAGCAAAACTGTCCTTCACGTTGGATGGTTTGTGTTTGTGAACAGCAATCTTAAAATCTGACCAAATATTTTTTATTGGATTGAGGTCTGGGCTTTGACTAGGTCATTCCAACACATTTACATGTTTACCCTTAAACCACTCAAGTGTTGCTTAAGCAGTGTGTTTGGGGTCATTGTCCTGCTGGAAGGTGAACCTCCGTCCTAGCCTCAGATCATGCACAGAGGTTTTGCTCAAGAATGTTCCTGTATTAAGCACCATCCATCTTTTTTTGGACTCTGACCAGTGATGTGATGTGTTGGGTATGCGCCAGACATAACGTTTTCTTTGATGACTAAAAGGTTCAATTTTAATGTATGGAGGAAGGAGCACCTTGCTCCATACAACTTGATAGTCTCCCAAAATGTGCCATTTATTTTTATTTTTTTTTGGTGAATGTAATTGCTTTCCTTTAGCCCCTCTGCCATAAAGCTCAACTCTATGGAGCGTACGGCTTATTGTCGTCCTATATACGGATACTCCAGTCTCTGCTGTGGAACGCTGCAGCTCCTCCAGGGTAACCTTAGCTCTCTGTGCTGCCTCTCTGATTAATGCCCTCTTTGCCTAGTCTGTGAGTTTTTGTGGGCGGCCATCTCTTGGCAGATTTGCTGTTGTACCATGTTGTTTCCATTTGGTTATGAGAGATTTGATGGTGCTCCTGGGGATCACCAAAGATTTTGATATTTTTTTTATAACCTAACCCTGACTTGTACTTCTCAACAACATTGTCCCTTACTTGTTTGGAGAGTTCCTTGGTCTTGTGTGTGTGTGTGTATGTATATGTGTGTATATGTAATGACATATGAATCATTTTTCTCACCGGGCTTTTAAGGACTTCATAAGAAAGGGGGTGAATACACACGCACACGCCAATTTTCCACTTTCTAGTCAAAAAAATAGAGTTATGTATATATTTTTTCTCATTTTACCTCACCAGCATAGACTATTGTGTTCTGATCCATCACGTAATATTCACATTAACAAAACAGTGAACTTAAGGCCGTAATGTAGCAAAATAGGTAAGATGCCGGGGGGGCAAATACTTTTGCAAGACACTGTCACTTGATTAATCCGGTTATCTTTGACATGGGTTTAAATGTAACATGGCTTGGATGCACACATATATATACACCAGCACAGGTTTGTGTCCCCTAGTCTCTAAAGAAAAAGGCTATTCATTGAACGATGTTTACACTCTTGATGCCAAGCCAGGTACACATTTTAGGACAAATGGGGTTTTGGTTAGTGGAATGGATAAGCAGTGTCAAGCATCTTTAGCTGACATAACTAAACATGCTGAGCCAGTGGCAACGTACAGTATTTACATCTTTATTCTCTAAATATGCATGGGTGAAATGTCCTAAAGACAAACCAGGATGCTGTGTAAGAAATAATCCAAACAACATGCAGAGCCAGTGGCTAAGACACATGCAGGGGAACAGTTTTATAATAAATAATTTCAGAGCTCATACTAATTATTTAAATTGTTTAATATTTCAAAAGACATTTATATGAAAATCCATGTATTATGTTAAACACCAACCAGATGGATGTATATTGAGATACCCTGTATCTATTAATAATGTTGATATTGACCAGAATCTATTTCTATTTATAATCTCCCTGTTTACCAGGTAAAAGTGACCCCCAGTGAATGTGGATGAAGATAATGGGACCAGTTTTTTCCCAAAATAGGGTGCAAGTTTCACTCATCCTCTGGCCATAGGCTTTATGGGACCTAACAATCTTCATTGAAAAAGGTAGCTGACATTTTCAGGTACATAAATCAGATTCTGTGGAGTTATTTATATATGAAAAAATAAGCCCACTTTAGTCTTGTAAAACTGTATTATGAAACAATTATGAACTTAGTAAGAAAAGAGAGAGTGACAGGCAATGATGACAGGAGATACTTTCCATCTTACAGTGTATAAATCAGGCAGGTGGGGAACTGTCTAGCTTGATTGGCACCAGCACATAATATTGGACTCACTGGTGTATTTCAGAGCCTGTTCAGGCCAGTAATACTTTACTCAAATGGGGGTATATTAATGCTATACGCTATTTCAAACAAGTGTGTCCAATAGTGTTAGAGACACACAGGAAAAGAGAGAAACTGACTTACTGTGAATATCAAAAGACCAATAGACCTCCTGCTGGACACAGATGTGGCACCACTGAATCCAAATGATGGGAAGAAAATCATTGTACAAAGTAGTAAAAAAGTAGAAATCTGGACTCAAAGATAGTAGGGAAGCTCCGGGCTTTTGAGTGCATTACAGTCAACGAGCTGGATCAATTTGCACAACCTTTCACACAAACATCTACTGAAAAATCGAAATCAGTGTATTTCAACCAGTGAAAAAAGTGTTTTTTCTGCCACCACCAGAACACACCGACCACGGCAATGGTTCGTTTTCACTTAATGCCATAAAGAATTGGGAAGCCAGAGACCCTACTGATCAGCTTTGTTAAATAACCCTCTGCTTCGATCTCCACTGCAATCGAGATAATCCAGATTGGTTATTGCCCAGCTGTCACTGGAAGTGCTTCAGAGAATATTTGCATTGAGTCGAGCTTTTCTCATTTCCTTGCAGTGTAGCTGGCCTGTTGCTTTTTGCCAGGGCTCAATCATAATGATTACAAACCATTGCTGCCTCAGCTTTTTGATTCCATATGTGTAAATAGGATGTCAGGTGTGAAGCAGGTTTTCTCATTTTAGGTTCATTTACTGTAGGGATGGTATTGTCCTGGCTGGGTGTGCAGTATGTGGTGTTTGTCAGACATGGTGCTTGAAGCTTTGCAAACTACGAGGAGGCATGTCATAAGCTTTTTATCCTAAGGACAATAACATACCAAGCTGTCACCGTAGTTATTGTGGTGTTTTCTGCACTGTTCAACTAGTTCAACAACCACCGGTGGCTTCTAAGACAATTCAGCATGTTGAATCATCTGTTGTCTCTGTCTGTGAGCAAAATTATTCAGATTGGTAAGTGAGCCTAACAAATCAGTGCACAAGAAGAGAAATTAAAGTAATGAAAGTCTGCAAACACCGAAATCAATTCATTTTTCAACTTCATTTTATCTAAAGATTCCACTATGAACATATTTTCACAATGACATGGCCATCTAGAATTAATAAACCTCAATCATATAAGATGTGGTCTAAAATGGTAAGCAAATGCCACTGTCTTTATGGTCCTTATTTGTATCTTTGGCTTTCCCATTCGATGGAATTAAAGACTAATGCCCCTGCTGGTACGTAGATCTACAGTATTTCCTCTCACACAAGCACAAAAACGCTGTAGTCTGTGCCCAACAGGGGCACTGGAACACACTGCGCAGAGGACGGCAGTGTGAGCCAATGCAACAGTCAGCCTTAGATGTCATGGTGGTGTGTCTCTATCCTAATGTCTCATTGGTGGAGTGCTGCTGAGATCGCTGCATTTCTGGACAGTTCTCCAGTCTCCGCAGTGGACTTCTGAAGCTCTATTACAGTGACCATTGGGTGCTTGGTCACCTCCCTGTTCTTGACTGCCATCCCCTGTCGTCATCTGCAATCTTTCCTGCAGACATGACAAACCTTGGCCAGTAGATTGCTGGTGATTGAGATTAGACCTTCAGCCACAAGCATCAAGTTCCTCCCTCCATTGCAAATTGTTGCTCCTTATTTAGGCTTAGTGGCACATGGACAGAGAAAAAGGCTTAAGAAAGCCGAAGAGAACTGGCTATTATCCTCTTCTGTTCATTGAGTTCTGGGCACAATCGCATCCACATAAACAACCATAAGCTTCTTTCCATCTAGGGCTCAAACAAAGGAACCACCACAGTTCTTCATCAAAATGAAGAATCCATTTCCTCAAGGAAAACAACACAATGAAAAGTCAGGAGGGTTAATGATACTTGTGAATAACTCTCCATGTGGGTCATTTGGGGGTGAGTTTTTAGAGAGAGTGAGTGAAAAAGGGACAGGGAGGAAACAGAGAGAGAGAGGGGAGACCTTGCTCAGTGACAGTGATCCATTTTGAATATAATCAGGCACCGCTGCTTTTGCTATTAAAAACGAATTAAGCAAAGGACAATTAGTAGGCATTGTCATGCAAATGCTATGAGATGTATTGTTCTCTGTCAGAACACATGTTAAATCTAATTAAATTGAACTCTGGGTTGTCTGCTCTGTTTAGGAGGGAAAGAAGAACAGAGGGGATACACAAGAGATGGACATGTTTAGAAGGACAAAGTCAATAAAATCCTTGTCACTTTATCCTTTATGCTTTCAGTAAATATAATTAATGCACTCAGATGAAACTAATTATTATGAAAAGGGCAGATTAGAGGGATGGACTCTAAAAATCAGTGTATTTACCATCTCAAAGGTCAAACTCTATTTTTTAACAGCTATGGATCCAAATTCCGTCCAAAGGTGAACTGTACATTCCAAGGGGAAATTTTTACTATGGCTCATTGGCAGCTAATTTTTCAAAATGGGATTTTACACTATAGCATACACTGTAAATTCTGATTAGCTAACCTCACTTTAAAAAGGCATAAAAGCCAGTTGCCTTGAAAACACAAACCAAACTAGAATAGTAGAAATTGTATTTGCACTTAGAAAAGCTAATTAAGTGCTAAACCAAAAAAGTACAGTTTCAGTACTTAAAAATGCTTTCAGCATTGAGTACTCCGCCTTATTATTTCAGACAACAAAATTAACTGTGTACTGTATTTCAAACCCCAAACCTATGTCATCTAATGAGTTGTCCCCCCAACAAATGTCTTAAAACTTTGAATGTCTGAGTTGAAGTTACTTAAGAGCAATTTGAATTACTTAAGAAAAAAAAAACAAGCAACAAAAACAGGCTACTCACTACTACAACTACTTCGCTTTGAGCTTTTCATATCAGGGGTCGCCACAGCGAATCATCCTTTTCCACCTCACTCTGTCCTGGGCATCTTCCTCTCTGACACCAGCTAACCTCATGTCCTCTGTTATAACATCCATATATCTCCTCCTCGGTCGTCCTCTCGCCCTCTTGCCTGGCAGCTCCATCTCCAACATCCTTCTACCAATATATTCACTGTCCCTCCTCTGCACATGTCCAAACCATCTCAGTCTGGCCTCTCTGACTTTGTTGCTAACACAGGCAACGTGTGCTGTCCCTCTGATGAACTCGTTCCTAATTCTGTCCAACCTTGTCACTCCTAAGGAGAACCTCAACATCTTCATCTCTGCTGCTTCCATCTCTGCCTCTTGTCTCTTTCTCACTGCTACTGTCTCTAACCCATAGAGCAGAGCTGGTCTCACCACTGTCCTGTTCACCTTTCCTTTGAGTCTTGCTGACACTCTTCTGTCACACAACACTCCTGACACTTTCCTCCACCCACTCCAACCCGCCTGCACTCGCCTCTTCACCTCTTTTCCACACTCCCCATCACACTGAACTGTTGACCCCAAGTACTTAAACTCCTGCACCTTCTTCGCCTCAGCCCCCTGTAACCTCACGCTTCTACCTGGCTCCTTCTCATTTCGACACATGTATTCTGTCTTACTACGACTGACTTTCATGCCACTTCTTTCTAGAGCAAACCTCCACTTCGCCAGATGTTCATCCACCTGCTCCCTATTTCTGTATGTGGGGATGTAGCTCAGCGGTAGAGCGCATGCTTCGCATGTATGAGGTCCTGGGTTCAATCCCCAGCATCTCCAACTCTTATTGCGGCCTGGTAGCTCAATGGGTAGAGACATTAAATGGTAAAATGTGGAGGGTAAAACTCCCAGTGTGCGAACCCCCAGCCAGGCACCAGCCGCAGCAGCCCCCCGTCCCCCAGGGGGAGAGCAAACCCTTATCATAACATGCATGCTCAAATGTTTGTGTGACTGAGTGACGAATAAAGATTGTTCTTCTTCTTAAAACGTGAGTCACAACACTCAGCACCTCAACGATCCTAAGTGCACACCCAAGACAACGCAGCATTGGGTTAGGGGAAACTCTGTCAAAGTATTAAAGTGGTCCAGTCACCTCCCCGACATAACTCTATTGAACATCTCTGGAGACACCTAAAATTGGCTGCCCACCAATGGTCCCCATCTAACGTATCTGAGCTTGAGAGGATTTGCAAAGAAGAATGGGAGAAAATCGAACAATCCAGGTGCAAAGCAAATTTATCCATATGAATAAATTGTTGACTAATCTAAAAAAGTTAATTTATGTTAAATGAAATAGTGTCACATTTTTCAAAATTAAACATTTTCCAAATCTAACATTTTCACGTAAGTTTGCTTGTATTGTGTTTTCAAGGCAGCAGGGGAAAACATATTTTCCAGTTGAACTAACTTGAAATCTTTTACAGTGAATGTAGTGTTTATTTGTGAATCAGTAATGGCTTTTAGAGTTGTATAAAAGCTGTTATTAATCTGTGAAGGGGGTTGATTAAAGATGATTAGAGTCACCTCTGACTCTTGGAATTTAACACCTGAAAGATGCTTAAAAGCTCACTTCTCTTTTGCAGAAACAACAAGGTTACCAGAGCCGTGTGTACAGTCAGAAGACAAATGAAAAGAAATGGTACAGTAGCATGACCTTTGTAAATGTCTTGTTTACTTTGAAGCTACAGCCACTTCTGAAAGTTAAACACATTTTCTTGAATTCAAGTAGAGGCATGTGAAAACCACATCAGAAGCAAAAATAAGCTTCTGTTTGTGAGTAAATGGATTGATTGTTGAATCAATTCATGCTTAACTCCCCCGTCTCTCTCTCCGCCCTCCGCATGGACGCTTTGCATGCGAGCAGCTTGAACATCAAAAGGAAAGTCAGTCCATGTGATTGGTGGTGCAGCTTGAAGTGGCTGTCAGACGCTGCTCTTCTCAGCATCCTTCGTGTGGAGCGCATATTATTTCTCACAGTGTGGAGTGAGCACAGTCAGCGTGCCCCTGGTAACTGATGCAGTGAGTTGTCTTTGGTTAATTAGATTCTGAAGTAACCGTTGTTTACTCAAGAGCCCATAATAAAATCCCTGCCAGTGTGATTACTGCGTAGTAATAACTCGCAACTTAAAAAAATGGCAGGCAGGAGGGGACAAGGACAATTGTCTGTAAAAACCTACACAAACAATAACAGAGTTTATAAATGTCATCTTAAAAACTATTCAGTGGCTTAATTTTTAACAGTTACCATTTTCATAGAACCGCTGTGTAAACTCTGTGGAGATTCACAGGCACAGAGAAAGAAATATGCAGATACATTTTATTGCCTGATTTACTGAGATGCATGTACACCTGGATCTGTTTTCATGACTGTTATCATCTGTAATATGGGCATCATTGATTATCACATTGACAGTAAACCATCGTGGGTTTGGTATCTATTTTACTGCACACTTTTGAATTTCTTTCGTTTGTGGGAAGAGCATGCACAGTGTGTGTAGATCTTCTCAGCCAAACCTACTACAAAACATCACTTTTAGTAATTGTCCCCACAAAGTTATCACACCACTTTTCATACGTCTACGGTGGCGTCCTCTGCCACCTTCATATCTTTGATACACTACACAGTGGCCACATCAACCGCAGCTTGTCTTGAACACCCTCCTACAGATCTACAATCCCAGCTGCACTCCTTCCTTAAACATTTTCTTCTCAGGGCACTTTGCCTCCAAAGTCGTCTTGCTGACTCTGTTATCTTCTTGCTTTGCACCTCAATCGTGAGTTGTTTTTGGATAAAAGCTTCTGCCAAATGACTTAATGTAAATGACTATACTACCAGTTTGAGATGCTGTCTGACTTGGCACATTATCCTGCTGAGAGTACTCATTAAAAGATGAGTAGACTGGAGTCATTAAGCGATATGTTAGAAGATGCTCTCCTGCGTAGCGCTGTTGGAGCGCCTGATTATTTGACTTACTGCTGCCTTCAGTCAGCTTGAATAAGTCTGCCCATTCTCCGTTATCTACTTTTCTTGATCTTAATATTCTAGCCCACAGTGTTGCCACGTGATTGCGATTTGTTTTTACCAATGCATCTTAAAGGGCAATTTCACCAACTATAACTTGCTTTCTATGGCTTGAGTTAAGAATGTAAATGTACGTTATAACTTTTAAATTTCCCTCTGACTTCCCTTTGTTAAAATATTTATTTCCTTCTAGCTAAAAAACTCCTCCAGATGACATTTTTCTTCATTAGCAGTTTCAGATGATGTCATCTGGAGGAGATCGGAAAAGCAAGGTTAACCATGATAACAAACTAGTATGAGCGACGAGTTGACATAATCTGAAATGAAGGTTCCTCCAAGTGATGTTATCTGGACGGATTTTTCAGCTAGAAATACAGAGAGATTTTAATACAGGGAAGTCAAAGGTTTAATGGCATACATGCACATGCGCTGGGCAAAATAGAACCAAAAGAAGCAAGTTTAAGTTCAGACGTTCTGGAGTTCAGAATTCCAATGCACCTCTAGGTTACTTTTTTATAAAATTTGCAAATCAATTCTCTTACAACCAAGTCAGATGATATTAGCAAAAACATGCAATCACCTTTTATTTGGCTGGACAGTGTGTGGTCGACTGATTAGTATTACATGGCAAATAATACATTTAATTTCCCCTCCATAGCATTTATAATACTGCATAATTCCCCCTCCAATTATTTAAGTACTAACATAAATACTGGTTGTTTTGTCGGGAGGATTGTGGGTAGATATTGTACTGTAGTTTAAGAAACACTTCACATGTTTTAGAGAACAGTATAGACTCTCATACGCTTTGTTTGCTGTTTGCAAAGGACTCATACATGCTTGAAATAAAGTGTTGCCAATTAACCTTGAGCAAATGATTTGAAGCGTAAGCTGCAGCAGAAAAAGAAAAGTCACCCACTCCATAAATCCAGAGTATCAGTCTTGTAGACACGGCGTAGCATGATTCTCTGCTCGTTCCCTGTATGCTTATCTCCGAGGATGACCTTTAAAAGCAAGATACAGACACCGTGTTCACCTGAATGCTGTGCTCAGGCGCAGCCTTTGAAGCTAAAATAAACACGGTGAAAATTCCATTCATATTCCATAACACTAGTGTAAATACATTGATTATGTGCCAACATGTGCAAATACCTGAAACTGAGAGGGCTTGGAAATGTATCCTTGGGTACAATAAGGCTCGATTCGGTTATTGAGGATGGAATGGTTGCATATCCGAGGAGCACAAATCTATCCGTCTAAATAATGCAACACAAATGCATAGCAACGTGTCATTAATGTATTTTAGAAAATAAAGGGAAGCAGAGGGTAAGCTTTAATGTTGAAATTAATCTTTCCACACACACAGCAGGAGAGCAAATGTGATCAAACACACTCCTCAGCCCACATCTTTTATCAAGTGTCAAGTGCTGTGTTTTTTGCCTCTCATTTTCCTCGCACAATTATCTGCTGGTGACACATTTGTACTCTGCAGTACATTGGATAACCAGAGCAGATAAATGAAGTACAATGATAAGTAAGTCATCCTACTGTAGCAAGACATGCAACTGGCAGCGAGCAGCGACTTATTAATTGCAACTGACCGGATTTAACCGTTGACTTCTCTGCTGCAGTGCACAGGATTTAACTGTTTATGGACTATTGTACAGAGGCAACCTAGTCACCTATAAACGTATAATTATGTTTTTCTAAAACTAATCTGCAAACGTGTTTTCGTAAGGAATTGCGGCTGGATTAGGTTTATGGTTGATGAAACTGTAAATTAACTCTATTGTCAACAATCCCCAAACACTGAGAGCAACATGAAATATCTTGTATGGGGGAATATATTTCACGTTGCTGCCGCTGGGATCAAAACCTGGGCCCCCTGCAACCTTAGACAGGATAAGCAGTTTGATGTAATGGATGAATGGACAACATTTTTCACGTTTTCATATTCTTACCAGCATAGGATTGGACACATGGTACTGACCTAGTTAAACTAAAAAACTGACGACTGAGTGAAAGTGAATTAATTACAACAACATTGAAGTTAAATACATGTTACTTATACAGTTACTTACTAAAAAAACTGACTAATCAGATTTGAGGGTGGCCAGCGCCACTTCAGGCCCCGCCCCTGAGGCCCCAGCCCTTGCAAAGAGGACACCCGTCACAGAGTGGAGATGAATAAGAGAAAAGATGCAACATTTGTATTCAAAAACAGTGACATTTCAAATGAAAAATCACAAGTAGTCACGAGTCTTTAAGTGAGTCTGAGGCAATTTTACGCAGCATCGTTTTAACCGTTCACTTTGTCACGCTGTTGCTTTATAGTTTAATTAGTTCTGAAGTAACTCTACAGCTCCTAACCTGCAGCTACACTGCATGTTAAGAGTCCTGCTTGATTCAATGTCGGTGTTGTAAAACAGAGGCATTTTATATTTCAAAATGATTAAAGGGAGGAACAAGATGAATTTAAACGGAAACATTAAGTTGTCTAGTCAGATATATTCCCTTACAAAATTATCATAGAATTAGAATTATCATATCATTTTAGAATTAATACAATACAAAATCAAGTCGTCAAATGAAATTTTCTGTTTTTTTTTATGTCACAATAACATTAGATATTACAGAAAAAACTGCATTGTAACATCAGTTACAATATCAGACAAAACCCTCAGGAAACCCACTATGTCAAGCCATATTCCTGAAATCAAACTTACATTTCTTCTACTAGTTCTTTAAATGAGTGCGCTAGTTGGATATGTATGTGCACTAGTTTGCAACCTGGCTCTACTAGTTCCACAGAATTGCTTACTAGTTCACGAGTTAAGCAATTCTGTGATAAGCCTTTGAAGAGACTTACTGCTTAACTAGTAAAGTCCAAAGTGCTTTCTAGTTGAACTAGTAAGTTGCAAGACATCCATAAGTTACACTAAAGACTGACATTTGAACTTACTGGTTGAGTAGTAAGGCTCATCGCATGTACTAGTTAACAAAAAAAGAACAGCATTGACAAGCTTGATTTTTTTTTTTACCTTTTTGCCTTTTGAACTGTTTAATAACATAAGCAGAAAAGACTCTACTGATTATTTGTCTTTCCGTTAAACCTAGTCACACTTTATCAACACAAATATCAGAAAACAAAACAGCCGTTCCATCCCCACAGCAGTGGCAATTCAAGTTTTGTATATATCAATAATTTCCTGCCAATTGCAAAGGCAGTGCCAAAGGGTTTGTCTTCCTTTGTGGCTAAATTTAATCAAACAAAACGTTTTAGTCATGTTATAAAAAACTAAAATAACATGGCATACGAAAAATTTTCATCTGACACTGACCGATTAATATCCAACCACTGGTAGCGCTAGTAAAAGGAATGACAACTAGTAGCACAAGTCATAAAAGCAGTAGCGTAACTGGTAGGACTATTGCAACGAGTGTCACTAGTACGACTGGTGACACTAGTAGCGCTCAGTTTGATCACTGACCAATCACGATTACTGTCCTGCCGTCTCTGGTTTGCAGACATTCCACTAGTGCAACAGGCCGACCACTAAAACTATACTACCTTTAATTAGAAAGTAAAAACATTTGTTCTGACTAACTAACTTGTGGCTCTTTGTTTTTTGATTGTTTGAATTTGTTGGGTTTCTCTATATGTTCGTAAAGTCTTGACTTTATTTTGTAACGTGCCTTGAGATTACGTTGTATAAATAAAGATGGATTTTTTAAAAATTAATTTACTAGCCGACAGATGTGACAGGCGTGAGAGAATAAATCCTTGAGTTGCAGCTCCAAGTTGCCAAAGTCACGTCTTAAACCAACTGGATCATAAAAATGATATGGACAACTCATCGATCTGCATGAAGCAGAGCATTTATCTCAGCTCCAGCTTCCAAAAGTAGTAAAATCGGAGGCAGAGTGGTGTGAGATGGTTTGAGCTTTGTTCCAGAGCTGGCCGGAAGAAATCAGGTGTGGAGAGTAAAATACAACTGTGCTCCCTCATCACCACCAAGTAGGTGTGAGCAGAACGTCGGAGCTGCCTTTGGGGGCTGTCGGACGGGTTGGAAAAGCCCCACAGCTTCCCGATGTCTGTGTTTGTCAATTCCTGTAACTTTCAAAAACTGACAAGTTAACATTCATTCCACAACTTCTGCTCCAGTCTGTGAAATACCAGTTGTGTGGAGATGAAAGAAGAGAGGGGCTGTTCTTTTTTCTTTATTTTCTATTTTTGACAAAATAATTTCTTTCACTTTTAATGTCGAGGAACAAGTTCAACACTATCAGCTCCTTCAACAAGAAATTGGACTTGCAATTAATTATTCTAGCAGGAACTTAAATGGTTTGGGAACATTTTACTGATATGATTATACTGCCATTGACATAAATTAACAACACATCCTCGTCACAGTTTAATATGAAATGTAAGTTGGCTGCAATTACATCATATCGCTTAATGTTGTGTAGTTGTATAGAAAGGCTGTTTGAAAGACGGGTCTTCACAGTCACTCACATGATGTTACATATCAGGGAACATGCTGAGTGGGAAAACAGCGTTTGACAAAAGAACTCAATTAACAGGATCTTTATTATGAGATGCTCAACTTTCTTTTATTTTCTTGGATCATACAGTCTCTGTTCAAATGTTTGATATTTGCTCAGCTCGCTTAAGCTTGTTCAACTGGGTTCAAACCATGTAATTCACAGCTCAGTTTTGAAGCATATGTATATTTCAAACTGAAATGGAATTTCTACTAGTCTAATATTTTTTTAGCACTTACAGTATTAGAAGAGTTTCTTTTCACAGCAGAATCGTTGAGTAGCCGTTGGTGTAGGGGAGTTCCACATTGAAAGTACAACTTTGATCATATATTATCGTGTCTGGGTATTAATTTATTTTGTCTCAACAGATTTATTTCAAGGATGCTTGAACCTGTGATCCACCTATATGCACAAACATTTCTGTGGACAAATGTGTTTTTACTTTAATTACAAGTTGTGAAAATGTACTTTCGCCCCAAAGCACAGGGTCACTGCAGGCGGATTAGAATTACTGCCTGTTAACAAGCACCAGAACATGCAAGGCAATTATATGCAACTATATTTGTTATTCAGATGTCTGAAAGGATTGAAATCTTTTTAAGCGATGTCTCTCATCACACAGGATGGTCTCATTACATTTATTACAATCATCATGTAGGATAAAACTATTTTATTGCTTAAATGACGGCTATAAATATAACAAACTGCCCAGTAATTTAATTCAGTTCATAAAAATGCACTCACAAAAATTAAACTAAACAGAAACATCACCTTCTTCTTTTTAGTTTTTGACAACTGAAAAATTACAAAATTATAATACTCTCCAACATATCTACTACTTGGCAATGATTTCTTTTAGGAATGTAACGTCCATTGCATCATTACTTGACGTGGTTCTCGAAACTGATCACTTCCATAACTATTGACATTAATAACACTTTTCAAAGCAATTTTAAGTAAAATCCATTTTCATAGCACAAAGAAACACAATGACATTAGATCAATCAGTTATGAGTCTGTTTCAACTCATAAACATTTATTACATAAAATATAAAGCAAATTTAAATATACACAACGATAAATCTCTTCCCACTGATAAAGGACGTTCTCTAACAATGACAACTGTACTTCAGTGAGCAACTGCTTAATTAATGATGACTAATACCTGCCCCGACCACCTGCAGCACATTAAGCATGCTGTGCTGAAGGTTGACATGGACATTATGAGAGCGAGTTAAAGTACATGTTGGTACATTGTACAACAGCCAGGAGACAGTTGAGAGTGAGTCCATTAGACTTTCTTAAACTTTGGGTTCGACTTCTTGTTTCCAGCTGAGTTGAAAATGTGGTGCACTGTACATTCACCAGAGGTTATACAGTATTTATGTGGTTGAGATCACAAATTTGATTTTCATGCGATTTCCTATCTGTTAAGTCAGACCTAGATAAAATAAAATCACATATTCCGATGCTCTGATGGAGCCCGGCAACGACAGGGGGTAAAACCTCTGATCTGATGTTCTGCATATCAGTAACTAATTAACTAAGAACTAACTAGATGCCTCTTCCCCCTAATATTTTACATCTGTATAAAAAAAAGGCAAATAGAAATGATGTATATGTATATTACAAATCCATCCATCCACTCTCTTAGCCGAATGGTGCATTCACACACATGACTCGTTGTGTGGGGACAAGGATATCTGCTGAAGTTAAACAAGGGTTTTTGTTTTTAATAATCAAATTCTTTACTCAAGTTTTTTTAAGTTGAAGTATTAAGAACATGCTAAAATTGTGCAAGTACAAGTAATCTATTAGCAAAACTATGTATTTTAAACATAATTTGTTATGAATCTTTGGAAATTAATAAAATTGAACAAAGCAGTACAGCTGGTACATGTGGATCTTATTTTAACCACTTTCTGTGCTGTACTTACAGGTCATTAACCCCTAAATAGAATAAAATATCGAGATAAAGAGGTCATCAAACAATTCCTGAGTCAGTGGCTCAGTCCCCAGATCCACATCTCACAGTGTCCTTGGGCATGACAACGGAGCCCCAACTTGTTCCTGGTGGTGAGGCCAGCACCTTGCATGGCAGCTGACACCATCAGTGTGTGTGTGAGCAGACGATGCCGTGCTTCTGATTTTGTAATAAGAATCAGTTCTGTTGCTGTAACATGGAATTTTCCCCATTGTGGGACAAATAAAGGATTCTCTTATCTCATCTTATCTTATCTTGTTTGCAAAGTAAGATTTAATTAATTCGGAGAAAGGCAGAAGGATGGTGGGAAAAAACTAACACACAGGATGCTGGATCAGGAAACAGCTGTCGTAGCCCATATTTGTAAGGGTCAAGCAACAGGAAGGTGAAGAGGATGTGAGCATGGTGAGATGGGAAAATGCAGCAAAGTAATTTGCTCAATTCTCATAATTGGCAAAGATAATACTTTATCAGGAGGTGTTCCAAATGGCATAGAACTGTCATTCTGAGTGAATGTAAATTCTCCTACTGCATATTCATCACAGTCTCAGAACTGTTGCACACTGTGGCCTTGCATTGCATTATGGGACAAAAACATTGCTTTATTCTACAGAAGCAGCACTTTTTTTTTGCATCACTCTTGAAAACGCTCAAGTGAGAAAATGTGGGCACAATCATCCTGCATCGTGTTTATAGATGTGTCTATGGTGGCACGCAACGCACATTTTAAAGTCCTAATTCTTCTTCCACTGCAAACTTGTGGTGGAAAGGAGCCAAACGGTTCTATGGAAATGATTCAATTCTTAACACACTCGAAAGGCCTAACCCCAGCAGACTAACGCTCAGAGAGAGAGAGAGAGATTAAGACACAGAAATACCAGAAAACAAGAGAGAGACTCAGCTGGAGACAAAACAAGTAAAAACAAAATCCAGCAATAAATATCAGACCTCACCTTTGAACCGGGAAGCATTTTTAATTCACAATACAGGCAGGGAAAAGCATTTTTGCATAAAAAGTGCTCTAAAATATCTACTTTTAAACTACCAGCTACATCACCATCACTGAGCTGAATCTGTAATCAATGCACCTCGACCTAAATGATCAAAACTGCTTCTTCGCTGTGTATGTTTCTCTGCTTCCCGTTCCTGTGTTTTCATTGTGTAGGTGAAAGTCTATGGAACCTTTTCAAGCTTCCTGTCACAGAGAAAAACATTGTCTGTTGGGCTCAATGGGTTGAACATGCTTCATCTAATGAGACGGGATTAAACAGTATGTGTATGGAAATGTCATAGAAGATCAAAGTACCTTGGCAGCCTCAACGTCCATAAGAGCCTCTGCAGAATGTGTACTCACTTAACAGAAGGAAGGGGCCGCTGGTTTCAAAGGCTGACCTTACGAGCATCAATCTTTCTACTTACTGAACTTGCTTTTTGAATGAAGTGGAACATCCATTTATTTCAATAAGAAACAATCAGGCTTGTATAATAAAAATATCATAGCATCATAGTATCAGTTTTTCTCCTTGCAGCACATCATGTGGGACTGTTACGGCCTGTGGCCTTTTCTCCCCGAATTTTGTATTTAATTATATGTGAGGCTGGCTAGCAGTTTTTTCCCTTCCTTTTGATGTCAGCCTAGTTTTGCTGCCATGCTTACCCGGTTCCTGATCGGTCTGGATCTCCTACCTGGTCACCCCGGTCCTCTACCTACCATCCTTACTCCTGATTGGTCCGGTTTTATCCCTTTATGTTAGTAGGCGTATGGGAAGTAAGGAAAAGCCAGATGGTAAACGATTCATCAGTTTAATAGTAATAAGGTTTAGGTAAAGTAAAAGGAGTGTGAAAATAGACTGGAGGTGTTTTAATAAAACAAAACAAGTGATAATTCTACGACAAAACAAATTAGTATGACACGGCTTTCTGAGTCGTGTCATACTCCATTTGTGTTAACGGAGTTTCAGTGTTAAAAAAAAAAACTGCCTCCTTTACAACAATGTAAAGTAATAGTAATCTAACTTTAGGTCCGCATTTGAAGTACTCAGTTACATTTTCATATTACCTTTAACATGTAATATGTTAAACTACCAATTTATGTACTTTTTGTCACCGTAACGAATGTTTTTGGCAGCACTGGCTGCATGCTGGAGTAATACACAGAGCTTATGCACTTTAATTAAATAAATTATAGATAAGAATATATATATTCTTCAATACAATTTTACTCACAGAACAATATGTCTATACATTAAAACAAATACACTGAAGGCTTAATCCTTTTGTTACTTCAATAACTTGAAATTTCCACATTTTATTTTGGAATTTATTTCAAAAACACAAATATACATTGATTGGTCATAACATTACTGTAGTAGTGTAGTGTAAACTACCTGTTAGCAGTCAGCTGCTTTGATGGTTCATTTTGCTGATGTGATCATTTTAAATTTAACTATGTTTGAATGAACAATAAGAGCACACACCAAAATGTCTGACCATTAGCAATAACATCAACCTTGGCTTAATTACATATCTGAATAAATCGCTTTCAGTTTCGTGCTGGAATCCCTGGTCAGCAATGTCCAATCCTCTATCCCAGTGTGTCACTGGTCTGTGCCATGTGTGCTCACTATCTGTGGAGGAGGTGCAGGAAGAGAAATTTACTGAATGGTATATACAAAAGTGAAATATGAAAATGATGGCTTTGCCCATATTTTATTGCTTTAATTTTCCCAAGCTGTCTGAAATAAACTCATGTATTAAACAGAATGACTGCACTGGTTAAGTCTCGTGCAAGAGTCATCGCTTGTGTCTGACCTTCTTCTCCTCAGGTGACCTCAGGTTCTTCTGCATTGCTGATGCTGTGTGTAGTGATTTTTATCTAAACTCATGTTAACTTCTGATTACTGTTCCAGCGTCATGCAGCGTGTGGCTCATTTTAACGGGTATTAGAATTTGTTTTCTGAATGCTCATATTAAAATAATATTTAAAAAAAACTTCACCTTGACTTGTGTTCCATCCATCCAACACCTAACCTGCCAATCCCAGCTGTCTTCATGCAAAAGACAGGATACACTCATGACAGGCCGACAGGTGATCACAGGGATGACAAATATAGACATACAGAGACACACAACCATTCAATATTGTATATTTGTTACTGTATATGTATGATTTTTTTTATATCAAGTAATTTAATCAAGTGTGGCTTTGGCTCTAGTATTCTTAGCATCAAGTCTATGACAACCTGCTGTTGTGACTGGGGACTTAAAATTGGTTTGGGAATCACAATGCAGTGAGAGAAGGAAGATAAGGGTTTTTACACTTCAGTTTTCAACTCAGCATAACAAGAATGGGACCATCTTACCGTCACATATCTCTGTACCACTGTAGGCTGAGTAGGATTTTTAAGTCTTGGGAAACCTTTAGGTTAAGGCTGTACTGTATGTCACCTTTATTTTATTGTTGCATTGATGAATCAATTCCTAGTCAGGTACTGTCTTAGCTCACACTGCATAAAAGACTGTGTACAACATTTACAGGTCACAGGTCTGTGAGCGATTAGAACTCATACTCACTAATTAGCAATGTAGTGTCCAATCCATCTGGCCTGGATATCTGTGCATCTCCAAGCAGCAGGAGACCACCACAGATACAGGGAGAACCTGCAAACCCATAAGTCACCTTTGTAATATCTCTTCTTGGGGCAGGATAACGGGACCAATACATCTGACTGAATTACTGTATGTGTTCTGTTATTCCGTGAATTTACCACCAGCTATAATAATACAAAATATCAATACACTGTCAGTGTCTATATTAAAGTAAAACATTGACAACACTGAGATGCCTCTGTTCAGGGTATACAGGTTTATGAGTGGCATCATTTCTTGTTCAGTTTTGTGGTTACAGAGTTTACCTACATTTTACGTATATCTACAGGTGTAATAGTTTGCATTCTTGTCAGCCACCCTGTCCGGTAAAGAAATCAAACACACTATTCGAAAATGCATATAGTATCCATTTTAACATGCATTAATTCCTAACCCCTATTGTTGGGTTGTCATTTTTTCCATTATTGATCTGTCTACTGATCTAAAATCCAATCCTTTACTAAATTTTAATTTAAAATAAAGTGTTTTGTCTGTCTGTACGAAGTGAAACAGAAACTATTTCTGAGACAAATGATCTTACACGGTAACATCATAACATCATTGCACAAACAAAAAAATAAATAACCAAATAACTAAATAACTATTTTTAGTTGGCATATATATGTATATATATATATATATATATATATATATATATATATGTGTGTGTGTGTGTGTTTGTGTGTTTTTATTACACTATACAGTATATAATTACATAATTACTTTGTGGACCAATGACACGTCACTGAAAAGGATCAAATGTGGATATTTCTCAGTAATCCAGTCCCATCTTCGACGTGGTTTTTGCAAAAGCACTATTTGCTGGCTACTCGACTTATTCTGAATTTACCCTCATGAGAAAGACTTAGTGAATCATCTTTCCAAACTAAACTTGGGAGATTAACTTTGCATTGTATGTCAGGATACATACTTCCATGGGGACAGGTATATAAAATCAAGCACCCAGGCATGCAGTCTGTTTTTACAACCATTCGTGAAAGAATGGGTCACTCTCAGGAGCTCAGTGATTTCCAGCTTTGACAGAATGCCACCTGTGCAACAAATCCAGTTGTGAAATTTCCTCACTTCTAAATATTCCACAGTCAACTGACAGCTGTGTTATTAGAACGTGGAGGTGTTTAGGAACAACGGCAACTCAGCCATAGAGTGGTAGGCCATGGAAACTGACGGAGCGGGGTCAGCGGATGCTGAAGAGGTATGAAGAGGTCACCAACTTTCCGCAGAGACAATTGCTACAGACCTCCAAACTTCACGTGGCCTTCACATTAGCCCAAGAACAGTGCACAGAGAGCAATCCTGGAATGGGTTTCCATGGCTGAACAGCTGCCTCCAAGCCATACATCACCAAGTGCAATGCAAAGCACTGGATGCCATGGTGTAAAGCACGCCGCCACTGGACTGTAGAGCAGTGGAGATGCATTCTCTGGAGTGACGAATCACACTTCTCCATCTGGCAATCTGACGGACGAGACTGGGTTTGGCGGTTGCCAAGAGATCAGTACTTGTCTGACTGCATTGTGCAAAGTGTAAAGTTTGATGGTGTTGGGTTGTTTATCAGGAGCTGGGTTTGGCCCCTTAGTTCCATTGAAAGGAACTCTGAATTCTTAAACATATCAAGACATTTTGGACGAGTCCATGCTCCCAACTTTGTGGGAACGGATTGGAGCTGGCCCTTCCTGTTTCAACATGACTGTGCACCAGTGCACAAAGCGAGGTCTATAAAGACATGGATGACAGAGTCTGATGTGGATGAACTTGACTGGCCTGCACAGAGTTCTGACCTCAACCCGACAGAACACCTTTGGGATGAATTAGAGCGGAGACTGGGAGCCAGGCCTTCTTGTCCAACATCGGTGTGTGACCTCACAACTGCGCTTTTCTCTACTACTACTCCAAACTGTCCTTGTGGACACCCTTACCAGAACAGTTGAAGCTGTTATAGTTGCCACTTAGGTTCATATGAGTCAGGGCAGGTGAGCGATAACTTTTGGCAATGTAGTGTAGGTAAAATTCTGTGGCCTCATATCATATGGACTGGGCTAAGCTCCAATACCATACACACAGATAATTTCATTTTTATTTAAAATATCTTCAAACTAAAAACATGCAATGATCAATAATCCTCCATTGTTGTGTGAAATGGGCTGAAAATCTATAAAACAAATCCGTTGGTTGTTGTTGTTGGATGGATGTATTGTGAAAAATTCAAAGCAGTTGTATACAGCAGTGTAATATAATAACCCACATGGTCAATGCCATGTTTGTTTGCCACGCTTTATATGAAGGGGACAAACCTTGGAGATGCTATGTAGGTTGACAGAGCAGCTTTTACATGGCTGTCCTGTCACACTGTCTAATCAGCCACATACCCCTCACAGCATGTGGGGTAAATGTTCAGCAGGCAACCACAGAGACCTTAGATTCATTACATTATAAATAGCACATTTAATTGGCAGCGCAAGGACAAAAAACAGCAAAAGCATCATTTATGTGTCCTTATTAGCTTTGCCCCTACCTAGCATTGCTGATAAGTCAATCTGACAGAAAGCCACATCAAAGAATCCCACATATAAACTACTGTGAAGGTCATTAAGTGACACAGAAAATCGAAGCTTCTTTAAAACATCAGTTAACACTCATATAACAGCCAGAATGTTTCTGGTGAGCAAGACAAGAGGCTAAAGGTTTAGGGCACAAAAGGAAAAACAAAAAAGCCAAACTGATAATGAGTTATATAAAACGGAGAAACAGTCTCATTATCTCTCCCTTGTTCTTTGATGAGTTCACAGGGGAGCTTATTAGTCTCATCACATGCGTCAATTACACATTCAGCCCCCCTCTCCAATGACGGGGGGGGATTATTTGATTATTTTTACCTTATCTTGCCATCAGGTGATGTGTGCTGAACTGTATTTCTTTCATAAAAAAAAAACTTTCTGATTATATCATGTCAACATTCCTGGAGGTATGTGCATTTTGGAAGGCCACCCACGGATGTGTCTGTGGGTGGGAGCCCTGGCAGAGAGAAGCAGGCTAATTGACTGTCATTGGAATATATAACACAGCTCAGGGCCTGGTGAACAGACAGCTCCCTATTTATTACAGTGGTAACACGGTGCAGTGATTGGATCCTACTTTAAATAATATCAGCATAGAGACGTTTTCTGTGACCCCTTCAGAGAATTTAACAAAACCAATGTCCCAGACGCAGTTGTTGCCTATAGTCTCTGTTGTTATTTAAAGAGATCGGATCACAGACGCATTTAATGTGTTCACCATCTTTATACTCTACCTTTGGGAACCAGTTTGATGACAGATTTAAGCCACGTGTTGGGCAGCGAAGAGGATATATGTGGGTGAGCCAAACCCTGACATCAACCGGTTCTAGGGATGTGGAATGTCACCTCTCTGTCAGGGGTCGAACCAGAACTGGTGGTTCTCTGGAGTCACACCGACTAGATGTAGTTAGTCTCACCTCCCTCAGCCAAACTCATGGAAAGGGTTGGGCCACTTCCCTGAAGTTTCCCAGGGTGACAGGCACTGGGCAGGTGTGAGAATACTCACAAGACCCCGGCTGAGTGCTTCGGCTGTGTGGAAGTGCTCCTCAGGATGAGAGAGTCGCTTCCGTGTGAGTGCAGTTAGCTGAAACAACAACCTTTAACTGCTGTCTGCAGTTACCTGCCACACAACAGACAGCTGCAGGACCATCGGAGAAGAAACGCAACATGAGCACAAGGATTTTTTTATGTAATTTATGTTAGCTTGTCCAAATAATTTCGAGTAGAAGCACTGACCTTCCCCTCTCAAGGATCAGTATCAGCATTCAAATCTAATCAGCACTTTTCTGAACCCTTACATGTTCTATTTGTCTCAAGCAGCAGTTTTTTTTTCAAATTCTGCTGCCTTTCTTGACAGCAGGCTTCACTGTGCAGTATTCTGCTGCAGAGGAGGGTAAAAATTAATGCGTGAATGTGAAAACAAACTGGAGACCCTGATGTTGGCAAAATGTCAACAATTGATTTTCTAAACGCTGACTATTTATCATTGGTGAATGGTAATGAACAATCACATTCAGCTCCAGCTCTTGTTTTTAGTCAGTACTGACGCTGCACTTACCGGTTCAAATGACAAATGTCTGCGGCAGCAGGTCTGTGCAGCTGTCACTACTGAACCTTAAATCTGTGAGAACCGTTCCAAGCCAAAAAAGATGGTGGCAGTACAACATCACTGTGCTGTCACAAGTGGGCGAAGTGTTTCTATAGCTCCAAAAGATCCAGCAGAGAGACGCAGCACATCTGTCATACAAGTTACACAAGTAACAGTTATTCTTTCATTCATACTGTACATGTAAAAAACTAAAAATGCTTTTTGAAGTGGGACCTCAAATATTTGAAACACGTAGCTCCTGAAAGATATAGTGTGTTTGATTAGTTTATACAAGTGTCATTTTAGTGTGTCAGATACATATTAATAAACATTTACCAAAGAATGGATAAAAATATGTATCGGAGTAGAATCAGAATGTTCATACGTCTAATATTTAAATAATAAGATTCATTTCAGCATGAAAAAAAATTACTAAAGCAAAATCATGCAAAATTTTAGATTTTTCTTTTAATTAAAGTCATATATTTTTAAAACAGCACTTACTGATATTGTGAAGGGGTGACAGACATTTACTTCTAACCAAAAGAGTAAAGCTGTGTCAGAGCACTAGAGGAAGGGTTGGACAGGAAGTCATCGATTTGTTTAACGGTTTTTGGACAACAATAAGCCACTATGGCACAAAGACAAATTGGTAAACATATATATACTTTTTAAAAATATACATTACAGTCTTAAAATTATTATTATTATTATCGTCTGTAATTGTTTCAATATCTTCCCTAAGTTTTACAAAAAACTATTCAGTGGTTCAGTTTCCATCATTCATCATTCTTCAACTTTATTGATTAAAATTCCTATCAAGCATTCATGTGATCTGGTAATCATTTACCCGTACCTGCTCAGCTCAAGTGCAAGTGCACCCAAGAGCCCATTTGCTCTGTTAATGTCTAAGCCATTATGATGATTATAGTGACACTTAATGTAATGCATTGAAAAAGAGGAAGGCTGTATAATGTAAGACAAATGAGATGAAGAATATGGTGGTTGCAGTTGAACATCCATATTTCTATTAATCAAACGAGAGAGAAAGGAAAGCGAAAGGAGGCTACTGAGCTAGTGAAGGCCCTGCACTGTACAAACACACACACATACACACATCTGTGCAGCAAACAGGTATAAAGCATTAATAATATTCACTGTGATTAAATATGCTGAATATGTTTAAGCTTTTAAAAAATGGGAGTGCCATTCTGACTATGTTTCAGCTTCAGCTTGTGAATATGTTTAGGCTTTATTTTATAAAATAAACTGCAAGCAAATCATATTTCAGCACTACAGATTACATTCAGAGTTAGAGGAGAACATTTAGTTTGAACGCGAATGTAATATTTATGTTGTAAACTACGCGTATGAATGATATGTGCCTGTGATTAGTCCTAACGTGCTCATTTGTAATAATCAGACTAAGACAAAAACTAATAGCTCATGTGAAATAATGCATTGCACTCTCCTGCTCATGAATACAATTACTGTGTTGTTAAGCACCAAGCATATTGGGAGCGTCAGTATTTTCTTGGTGTGTGCTTAGTTTTATGCAAAGTAAGAAAAAAAAGTGTCGTTGGTCCTTGTTCTCAGCTTTCTGCACCCACACGTTGGTGGATGAAGCTAAAACATCGTCCACCAGGAAAGACTGACAGCAAATTTGGCCAGTGAAGGACGGAAAATGTAAAAAAAAAGAGCTAATAATTATAAGAGTAATAAATACGGTGCTTTCTATAATAAAATGCTAAGCTATTGCACTTACCCTACTTAAAGGCATGTTTAATTCTATTCAGAGACATGTGATACATTGTTCTGGGCTTTAATGCCAATATATGCAAAATTACAGTTTATTAAAGGAAAGATATTATATTTCGCCATGTTTTTATGGTGGCACTGAGTGGAATTATGCTTTAGGCAATCATTTACAGTGATACCAGAGCAGCATACAACTGTCTTGTCCAATGTGAAATATTAAACCTATGTACACCCCACATTCAGTAACAACAACACAGAATAAATTAAAAGTAAAGTCAAAGTTTAAAAAAAAAAAAACTCAAAGAACCTCAGAGAATTAAGCAAGTGCATTGCCTGTGGAGAGAATGATTTCTTTAAGAGGTGGAATGTGCAGCCTACCAGAGATAAGTGTCTCGTATCAGGATAAAAAAGGGTCTGTGGCCTGCCTTCTCATTAGTTTACAGGCCACAGCGGTGACCCTCATCAGCTTGCTCCTGTGTTTACTATGCAGTCATTGTACAACGGAGACTTGGAATATGAAACAGATTCTCTGGCTTTAAAATTTGCCGGCTTATAGCTGGGCAGAAATTGTGCGCATTGTTTATATGTTTTGAATAGATGTATGAGGTAGTTAAAAATCTAAGAACATTCCTCCGTACTTTTTCAACAAGGCGAGCAAGACTACATATGTGAAAAAAGTTGATAGCATGAATAAAACATTTTGCAGAGCATATAATCACGATAGCAATGTACCTGAAGTACCTATAAAGTAACAATGCAGACCCACATGTGCATCCAGTGGTGACCTTTTAACCTCTAGGCCAAAACATATGATAAAGAAAAATGTATGTTCGAACCAGCTTAAGGCATAAAGTATGTCTACATCATTCATTCTGGGGGTTTGAGGCTGGACTGGAGACAGCCCGGCCTCAGGCATTTCTACATACACAGTCCACGGGCATGTTTTCGTTTATGATACCACAATCACAAGTTAGTTAGTTATTTCAAAAACATACTGTACATGTCACAGCAACAACTTTGCAATACATCATCAGTGATGCCTCTCAGTTAAAAACATAAATAAGTCTAAAGGGTCAATTAGTTACATGAATAGTTTGTTAAATTAGTTCATCAGTAATAAGAATAGGCCAGTGGTAAGAGCTATTTAAAAAGTGTTGGTTCTGAAAACTTGTCAGAGTGAGAGTTCTGTAATTCGATCGAGCTTTGGGAAAATAGTCAGTTTCAGAGTGAGCGATCCCACGTCTCCTTGTTTAATAGGACATCTTTGACGCATTTCCTGCTGTCGTAAAGTCAAAATGAAGCTAGTTTTCAGCGTAAAGACGTTACGGTAGTTGAGGTACGTGCTGAAAGTTCCTAAACGTTTGAGTCGTGGGGAATTTTCATCTTTCTAAGTATTAACATGTTAATGAGCATTATAAGAATGTCAGAGTTGTTCCATGTGTCCTGATAAATGTGTGTGTTAGCTGGATTAGCTGTTTAAGCTAAACTATTTAGTGCAACGCAACATGTGTAACGTTTTGTTGTTTATTCATTTCTCTCTGTTTCAATTACAAAAAAGAAAATTCCAAAGTGCAATATAAGTAGAAACATAAATATATTACATGAGGAACTCCAGTAAAAACAAGAATGGAGCCTTTTTTCTGTTCGCCGGTTGTCTAGCTCCACATAGCACACGTGTGGCGCAACAACATTTGCAAATTAGCGGCGGGTCACAAATGTCTCCATACTGTAAATTGACTCAATTTTCGTCAGTGTGTCTTTTTGTTCAAGCCAACTGACCGTTTATTATCCCTGTGCTGTCATGTACATTCTTTGCTTCATCCATTGTCTGTTTTAACTACAGATGTGCACAATTAGTGTCACTTCACTTCCCGTTGAAGGGCTCAGTGTGAGACAGACTGTTGTGATTTTTCTTGTGTCAGATTAAAAGATGGTTTTGAATTTGAAGAGAATAAGCTGAAAATTAGAACGTCACTGTGAGTGCACGGCCCTTTGTATGGAGGCATCGGCTTTGTTCAGGTGACAGATGCACCACCAACAGCAAGTCCCATTTAAAAGCCACCAGAAACTGAGTCAGTAGCGTTAATGACACAGAGAATTTTCGCTACATAAACAACACTTAACCCAGTGACAATAGTGCATGTAGAAAATGTATTCCTGGCTTTTGAGTGCAGTTTTATTATTAAGTTAGAGTAATTAGGCATGGAGCTGTCACAGCTGTTGCTATAGATTTAAAGATTTCATCAGACAATATTAAATTAACTGCTGTGGTAACTGCTATAGTTAACAGGCTACAGTGTGGGGTAGTTGGCTTGGAAAGCGACAGATTTATTATGACAGTGTAATAATGTTTGTTTTATGCAAAAAAAAAAAAAAAAAGAACTAATAACCCCAGCTAGTGGCCACTACATTCTACAAAGTTTTATACCGAAACCCAGGCTGAGACAAGGAGCCCTGGTAAAGCAACCCAGTGAGCCCCAGAGGTTTGCCCAGTTTGTCTGTCCTGAAGGGGCGGCTCATGAGGAAACATAATGAATGTCCTCAACACATTTTATTCAGATCTGTTTTTGACTGATTATGGCAAACAAATGTCTTGATGTAAGAAACAGCATTTCTATTTCAGTGCCTGCCTTCAAAAGCTGTACAATTTCAACAGACACTTGCCTCTGTCTACAGTGACCTCTCTGTATGGACTTTATGTGTTTTAGTAGTTAACTATTAATTTATATATATAGATACAAATATTTATATTCTTTCTAGCAGCATGATTCTGTTAATGGCAGTGTTGATAAGCACAACTGAAATGTCTGTATGTTGCACCTCATAGATTGTTGCAGCACCAGCGACGCCAGAATGTTTCATCTAGCACCATATTCAGGATAATATTTTAATTGGTTTGTTTTTAATTTGGTTTATGACCAAATACCAACCATCATATCTAACTACTTATCCTGTTCAGGCCCGTGTCAGCTATCACTGGGTGGGAGGTGTCCACTCTGGACAGGACCAACACAGAGAGACACACAATATCTGCAGAGTAGCTGCTGCTGAATTCTGAAATTGCACACAAACTCCAGAGTTTGGACGGATTCTGCTGAAGTCTGTGCCATGGAAGCCGGTTCTGCTGTGCATGGTTCTCACACGGTTTACAGCCCAGTGCACATACAGTACGAAGCCACTGCATGTAGCCAGGTGGTTCATGCAGTGTAACCATCTTATCTGAAGGGTTTAATGTGTAACTATTCTCATCTTTATAAAATGACATATAATGAACCTTTTTTTTTTTTTACATTTATTCAACTTTATTTATATAACGCCAATTGTGATGACTTTAGGATTTGAGGCACATTGTCGTTTAC
Source organism: Channa striata (assembly GCA_033026295.1). NCBI lineage: Eukaryota > Metazoa > Chordata > Actinopteri > Anabantiformes > Channidae > Channa > Channa striata. Next base: position 1,749,018 of record CM065169.1, read on the forward strand.
CATCTAATGAGAGAATTCACACAGCTGGTCACAAACAGCCCATAATATTGTTTTAACACTGCAGCTATTTTTCTCCCTGTTTTTGCTCTTCTTCAAAACCAACAGCTTTGCTAAGATGACATAGTAGTTTTAGCATGTTATGACTCCAAAGGACTGAATATTTAAAAACCAAAAAAACACAATTTACTTTGTAATATTATTTTAAAGTCCCCAAACCTTCTGCTATTTTGGTGTCTTCTTTGCCGTGCATCCCACAGCCAACACACGTTGGCCTTATCTCGAGCTTCTCGGTTTCTCTCTTGCAGTCTGTAGCTTTGTGGCAGCGATGGGTCGAACTGCAGACTTCAGCTGTCGGCTTCTTTCTGGGCCATTTTCCAACGCACTCCTCCAAAAACCCTGCGTGATAACACTGCTGACAATGTCCTCGTCAGCAGCTACACCATAGGATGTTGTCATTTTAACCAGTGACACTGACCTGGGGTTTGATAGATGGATGCAATTATTGGCAACACTCTCCCACCAGCACCCAGTCATCACAGTGGGTTTCACTGCAGGTCAGACTGGAAAGTCTCCAGTGAAAAAAAACCCATCACCCCTACAGTGCATGTGTTAAAGTGGTCATTTCGTATTTTCTAAGAAGGTGTTTTTTGTTGTCACGGTAATGGTAAGTACTCTTTTAGCTACCATCAAGCACCCTTGATTAGGATTGGGATTTTCATTTAATACCAGTGGTGACTGACTAATTTTGGGCTTTGAGAGCGGGGAGTGATTTAATCACATTACAGATCCTGGTGGGGTAGTTTAGTGAGCTTTTTATCTGAAAACAGCTGCCTGCTGCTGCTGCAAATTGCACCACAAGAGCTGTAAGAGTGAAACAAAACAATAAAGTTGTGAGCTAACAGCTAAACAATGAGCTGACGCATTACAAACTATGAGAAGTCACTAAGAAGCTCTAGAGGGGAGCAGAGCTGCAGATTCAGCGCGTCTTTTTTTGTAAGTTCATCACTTCAGATGGTTCCTTTTATACAATCTTATTGTTTTCAATGTGATTTCATATGTTGTGTGAATAGCGTCAGTAGTCGCTTTAAACAAGCCAACGCACTTGATGCTGGAACAATTTTCAGAATAAATGTTCATCTCACCACTTACTGCAGATCTGGGAAGAGTTTTTTTAGGCTTGTCAGATAAAAAAGGGTCAACATGAAGCGTTGATGGCCCCTCTTGTACTTCAGTTTGAACAGCATGTGTGTAATTATGTCATTTTGTGATGAACCATTCATAAAATTTCAAAAGAATCAGTTTATTATACTAACTGCATATCGGAATCTGTATGTTAAGCAAATGTCACATTGTTGCTCACGAGACATTGTTGGGAAAATGATGGAGAAAGAAAACTGAGATATAGTATAATGTTTGGCTACAAGTTAGTGTACAATTCAATGACCTGGAGAAATTTCTGATGATAAGCATAAGTCCAAAATAACTGGGTCACAGTAGTTTTGCTGGAAGGGATGTGGATTAGCGAATCATGCCCACGTATTATATTAGTGTCAGTTTGTTCTGCTTTGGTAGGAGAAAAGTTAAAAGTTAAAATATATATATATATATACAGTATATATGTGTAAGCTACTGAAAAATTCTTACTCTCTGGACACTGTTTAGTTTGCTTTTTCTCTGTCTTGTTTCTGTACTAAGGGATGATTGCACCTAAATCTCTCTCTAATACAAATGCACAATTTGTCTGTGTTTAATTGCTGGTCTCATCTGAACTCAATTATTATTCTGTACCATTCCCCCTCCCGTATTTAAATATTAAGCCGTTTATTTTAAAGACACTAATTAACTGCTTCCCTGATTTTTTTTCTAAAAACTTTTTAGGAAAAAGGGAACTTGAGAAAGTTTTACCAGCAAAAACAACTGTCAGCTTTTGACAGTGGATTTGAATCATTCCCCAACGACATAACTAAGTTCTGAGAACCAAGGGTCTTAAACCCATCTCCTGTATTAGTTGGTGTTACATGCATCAAGAATATAGAATTTTTTTAAAGTCTGTCTAGACTCATTTATCAGTTCATTGCAAGTAAACATGGACATTTGTGGCAGATGTAATTAAAACCAAGATGTGGAGTCATACTGACCACCAAAATCATCATAGTTCAGTGGTCCATGTGGAGGGAGGCACAGTGGTGGAGTAGTTAGCACTACTGCCTCACAACTAGAGGGTCCCTGGTTGTCATGTTCTCCCATGTTTGCCTGGTTTTCTTCCCACAGTCCAGGCATGCATGTGGGTTAGTTGGTGACTCAAAATTTCCAGTACGTGTGAATGGTTGTTTTTTACAAATCGGGTTGGGCGTAAATTGACCGTGACCTCGATCTTTGACCTTTTACCACTAAAATCTTTCCAAGTGCCCTTCTGAGCCAAAGTTCAAGAACCTCTCATCTCTCTTTTCCACTGATTCCTCAGACCTGATCATTCCTAGGCATGAAGTCTGCAGTTGGAACATTCTTGAAATCGCTGTACCACTTCCAGCACATGCTGAGACTGAAAGTCCAGCTTCTTTTTGTGCATGAGATAAACCTCATATAGAAAAAACACCATACTACTAGAAGCCAAAAGCTCCACAGGGGGTAATTTCAAGGGCTAATCTCTCAAAGGGGCTGCTATAATGTGGGAGATAGGGGAAGTAATGGGGGCATCTATTTCCATTTTACACAGTTTTTGCTGTAAAGCTTATACAGTAGGAAGGTAATTAGTGCAATCGTAGAAGAAGCAGCGTGGGGCAAAATATAAAAACTGCATTTTACTACACACTAAAATGAATAGTACAAACCATTCTGCTAGCATGTAATATAATTCACACTGGTGTACCTTTAAACTCCTTATTAACTGACAGTGTGGAAATGAATTCGCCCCACATAACACATCCCCCACAAGGCTCCAAACTTGGACCAGGCATCACAAATAAAATTATTCCATCTGTGACTCCTTAATATGGAGGAGAGCTTCAGAAACTTAAGTACTCTTGCCAGTAGGCTTGGCCAGTGATTAGGATGCACTGCATGGCATCCATCAACCTCCTATGTTAATCCTCTGACATTCTACAGATTGCCGCAAAACCTGACATCTGAAAATACCAGCACAGCAGGGCGACTGACTGAAATAGGAGAGCAGCTTGGTACATTAGTTTCATTATTTTATATGATATTAGTGTTTACACTAACCATAAATGCCATTCTCCACTTGCATGAGGTAATATATGAAGGACCTTGCATGTAAAACCAGTTCTAAGGATGAAATGTCCTAAAGAAAGTAGTGATTATCAGTAAAGCTGATGTAATGTAGCCCTTTTTTAAGGGTCTTGGTTAAGCAGTTTACCAAGTCTATGCAGACTATTATTCAGAGGATTCACTTGGAACATTGATACAGTACTGTACATGTCATCTTAAGGCATTTAGACAAATCTAAACGTATAGCTACGATTTTATTATCTCAAAGCCTGGGGGTCATGTTTTCAAACTGGTTATTCCAAAATCATTTTCTTTATTTCAACTTTATGTTAGAATATTGCAACAGAACATTGTCATACTTTTTTGAGAGCATCTGTTTCAACCTAATAGAAGATTTGGAGTCCCACAGGATTGACTGAAGGTTGAGGTTAAACAGTTTCTTTGTTCCTGGATTGAGATCCAGTAAGTGCTAATCACGGTAAGTGCTTCATTTTAAAGGGTTTAGTCAAACAATAACAACACAATTCAGCAAAAATCCATCCCCTAGTCTCCACTATTAGAGTTTTAGAGTATGAGGGTTTATTTTTTTTTTGAAAATTAGAAAAAAGTGAAAATGTTTCCAATCAGCACAATTCTCGGCTTGTTGTAGCCTGTCCAAGAGTATCAGGTGCTTATCCAGGAGGTGCAGATCTCCTTTAGGTCTGGTAGTTCTTCTCTCTGCCATAGGTGGCAGTAATGACATCATCAAACATCTTCACAAGAAGAGGCAGACACACCCAGCCCCATATCAAAAACTACAGCAACAAAGGCTGACTTGACAACAGGTTCAAAATCCGGACCTGAAGATATGGCTGAGTCTGCCAAAGGCCAACCAACATGTACCTTCTGCACCTTGATGAGATTAGGGGGAAGTAGAAGACCTACAACTGATAGACAGAAATATTCTTTCAACCAATAACTCTTACTGATATTTACTGATCCAATAAACTTACTGATTATTTATGGAGGTGCAATATTTTACTTCAGGAAAAATATTTTTTTGCATTTTTTTCAGGACCTGCTCATGTTGGTCTTAATTTTTAAAATTTTGACATTTTTGCTTTTTTGTGTCATTGTCGTTTCTGATGTGTCAGGACCTAGTTAAATGTGTGTTGGACGACAACAGACTTTTTTGTTTCCATTGTGTAATATATAGTTCAATGTTATGAGCTCCCACAGTTAAAACTGTTGCACGTTACTGGGCCTGAGTAAACTGTAAAATAAATTCCACGTGTCAGTCTATACATCCGATCAGTGTGATCCACCCACTTATGTAAAGTGCACATGCTTGTTTGCATCATCCCAGCTGCTTGTGTCGCCTGTAGTTTTCTATATTCTCTTTGTGTGGGTGTTGTTGACTTATCTTATTCCCATGCTGCACCTTATCCCCGTTTTGCTGCTGCAATGATCCAATTTCCCCGGGGATCAATAAAGTTTCATCTCTCTTATCGAGGTACCAAGAGGCTTCAGTTATCTTAGCTGCTGTCTCTTAGTGAAGGACACAAGTTCTCAAAGGGAACTGTAATATCTGTTAGATTGCTTCAGGTGGGAAGAACAAATGAGATGCATGTCCGTCTCCACACTATTCAATCATGCTGATATGTGAATGAGCTATTATTCCCGTATTTCAGGAGATTAGCCCAACAGTCTTTATGAATTTGTGGCCTCTTCATTTACTGCCCACAGTGATGTGCTGTATGTCAGCGATTACAAAACCCTGGTTTCAGAACAGAACTCGGGCACTTCGGGTTTTCGCTCATCTGTTGTATAACAGTGTACGTCACTAAAATAGAACTGCAGGTAAACACCGTGTATTATTGTTCCATTTCCTGCCTCTTTTCTGCCAGCAGCAGAAGAAGAAATCAGTTGCTTCTCTTGTCATGTCATTATTCACAGATACAGTGTGTCTTCTATTAAACAGCTGCTGGACACAAGTTTTGTCTCTAACATCCACATTAATAATGATACCATACAGTACTACCCTGTGTCATGGCAAGACATATAGTTCAATGGGATATATTTATATTTACATAATTTATAATAAATGTTTTGGCTCATATTTCACTTCTAACAATGCCAATATGAGATAATCACAGCTTGGAATATTCCCTGTTGAATAATGAATTTATGACAAATAATAAGCCTCCGATTAAAGGAGATAATCAGCCCATTAATACAGTTCAATGCTGCCACTAGAATCCACGTGCTCATGTGAATCCAGTGTCTGAGCAGTGAAGAACGTTTACACGCTGACTGACTGACCCATGCACAGCAAACTGATTTTTAATAAACCTACAGATGTGGTGAGTGTGTGTCCTGGTTTTATTTGTCTGTCCAATGGTTCACATCCTCAACTGACTGTGGCCTTTCTGCGAGGAGTTGGCATGTCCTTCCTGTGCTTGGGTGGGTTTTCTCCCACAGTCCACAGACAGACACGTTAGGACCCGCCTCTCAGGGTCTGGCCCTCCTGTAACCCTAGACAGGATGAGGATGGATCGTGTGTCTATAAGCAAATACAAACTCTAAATAAATGAAAATGGTCATGAAACACTGATGATTGCATCTGAGGTCCAACTGATCCAGTCCTCCCACAAAGCACAATATTAAAGGTTGGTCACTTTGATGTAGCAGCAACATTTACAGGCACTAATTCAAAGTATGCTTTAATTTTTTTAAACAATTCATGCCTGTGGTAAAAAATGGAATAACTATTTTATTAAGTGATAAAAAATACACTGGAAAAAGGAAACAAATGTGAGCATTTGCAGGTTGGGTGGTGGTGGTGGTTCAAAGGTTGAAAACTGATTTGCACATTAAATCAATGTTTATTTTTATTTTATTTGAAGTTTTTGTTTCAGTAATCTTTGAAATATATTAAGAAGACATAAGGTCCAATTAACTTTGCAGGTGGCAGAAATGTATAGACAGTATATGTATATGAATACCTCTAGTTTTTCTTTAATTTTACCGGTACTTGTACTTGAGTAAGGAACGTGTGCACATTCAGTGAAATCCGTGACATTCGGTTTTGTGCTTTGTCTTTGCCTTGTCTGGCCAATCATCTGTCGGTCCAGGCTCCTCGATCAACTTGACGTTATCTAAATATTGCAGTCATCTTGTTTTTGAGACCTACAGTTCAGTTATCCCTGTCATTCAACATATTTGCTGTCATAAAGTGAGAGAATCAAACAGGTTGAAACACTGAGATTAACTCTGTATTAATTCATTTGTAAAAGTGATTGAATATTTTCTCTTGTGTCGAAATCAAAATAAGATTACTATCCAAATATTTCCCAATAAATAAACGCAACATTATTTTGCAACATTTATCTTGGTAAAGCTAAAATCTATAATAAACCCACACACACACACACGGACATCACAGCTTCACGACAAGGTGCTTGTGATCCATCAGTTTCAAAGAAACACAATAGGTGTTAGCGAGTCACTCAAGCATCAATTATCAGCGTTGACATTTGCAGATTTGCACAAATATCAAAGGGGACTTTTGGGGGTTATTTTCAGTTGTGAAGGTAACATGGATTTTCACCCTGGAGGCAGGGATGCAGAAATAGAGCGTAGATGAATAGACGAGAGTGGACAACCAGGGGGGAACAGTGATAAATGAGCTGACAAATGTTGTTTGTGTAAGATCATGATAGCTGTGAGAGAGCTATAATCCACAGTGGTGAGCTGAGCCAGAGGGCCGCATGCGCTCGGAAGAAAGAGGCGGAAAACAGAGGTGTGTGTTTGTGTGTGTGTGTGAGCAAGAAAGATGGGAATAGAGAAAAAGCTGGGCACAGAGAGAGAGACAGCTAATCCATATCAGCAGAAGTCTCGCTAAAAGACAAATGGCATTTCTTTGTGCTGTGTTGAAACAAGTATCATTCCATACATGTCCAACAAAGCCTGTGATATCGTGGAACATCATCGGCAAACCCCAACACATTTTGGGAAGAGATTGTAGCAGGAGGAGAGTTTCCATGTCTATTTAAAAAAAATGCATTTTAGGTTTCATTACTTTCCACATTTGGGGAGCCAGAGAGAGAAGTGGATGTCCTCATCGCTGTGATGATAAGATAATCAATGTGCTGTATCCGAGTACACAAGTCCTCAACCCACCCACCATGATCCAAGCCTGGAAATAATTTTCCCATTTCCTTTGTCAACGGACAGTTTTCTAAACCACTCAACTGAACAGAGAAACTAGCAATTGCATCTAAGCACCAGTCAAGCTTTGACATCTTTATTTGACGGAACAGGGAGGCTCCAAAACCGAACACGCTACCTAAAACCTGTGGCTTAAAAAAAGGGAACGTTAACACAAAGCATGAGTATATAAATTTTTTATTACCTGCCATAATAGAATCTTATGTTATAGAGCTGCAAAATGAGAGGAACATTTTAAGTTTTTGTCATATTTCCTCAGAAACTGTTGAATGACATAATCCATCCATACAAAACAGGAACAAAGAAAAAGAGAAAAGAAGGTGATTAAAATTTCTAAAGTTTGTTTTCTTCAAAAACATATAATCATGGAAAGCAGTTAAAAGCACAGAATTGTCTGCACAATCTTTACCAGGAGACAGTATGCTTCTCATATCTGGAATAATTCAGTAACTAGAGATGAATCTGTTTCCACCACCAAAGCTGAAATGGTTGGAATGAGGTAGAATTTATAACAGAATACCGAGCCATCACGTGCATAATAATGACACAGTTGCTTCAGAGGAATCTGAAAAATGTACAGTTTTCAGTCTTGACTGAGCCACATTTGAACAGTTCAATACAATAAACATACACGGCCTGTTCTTCCATGTCTGGATCCCTTCAGGTGACACGTTGAAATCTTCTCTATGACATTTGGAAAACCGAACGTGCTCCCTGTGTCTTTCTGAACACTGTCTTTGATCTCTTTGGATATTCATAGGCTCAGCGAGAGGGAGTTTTTTGGTCGGTACCTGAAGAAAAAGACCCATCATCTGGATCTTAATGAGATTTCTTACCAATTACATTTGGAGTAAATCTTTATGCAATTGCTCATTTTGCCTGTTTGCTGCAAGACATTAGGACGTGTTAAATGGGGGAAAGCAGACAGACTACGTTATTGCAGAAATGGCTCCGGGCTTTCACACACAACCACACACGCTGCGTCTACAGGATCGCTGTTGTGTAGTTTTTCCTGCTCTCCTCTTGAGCCTTATCTACTTTGTCAGCCGAAACGGTTCGAGCAGTTCAACCTATCGGCAGCCGCTTTTTCTAACTCTAAATTGCAAGTTCTTGATAATCCCAAATCCTTTGATCAAAGGTTTGGCTTCATAATACTGATGGATATTCTGCTCTTGTGGACAGGCTAAGTTGTAGCTCTGGGCTTCACACGAGTCTGACACATGCAGCAAGGAGCACAAAGAGATGTTTAGCTGCAGATTCCCTCTGATTTGAGGAAAGAGGTATTTCTTTTTAAAAAGTCACGACTGTTGTTGATGGCAGAACTGCCATTACTGTATCAGCCGTAAAAGGACAACAAGACGTGCTGGACTCGATTCACAGCGACGCAGCTTTAAACAAATCTGTTAAAATGCCTCAAAATCTGGGTGTGAGTTTGGCGGCAAGGTTATTTATAAATCATAATATTAAAGGTGTGTTTTACCAGGTTAATGCTGGACTTAAAGGGATCGAAGAGATTTACTAGACACACATGGAAAGCTATAAGAAAATAAACAACTAAATACATTTCATGTATAATTTAAATATATCTAAAATATATTTATAGATATCAAAAAATATTGATGTATAAATATTTAAAAAGTGTGAAGTTGTAGTTTTACAACATGGCATATAATTTATTCTTTGGCCATTTTTAATCTGTTTCCAGATAATCATTTTTATCATTGTGATCCAAACCGACTAAAAACTGTTTTTATCCAGCTGCAGTAACTGCATCAAATAACCAAAATTTTAAATAAAAAACAAAAAAACCCCTCGAAAGAAATCACTGTTAACATGGACATCTGTATTGAAAGAGGTTGTTGTAGCGTATTTAAGTTATTTAAGCGTATTTATTGCTGAATTCTGAATGTGGGGATGACTGGTGCACCTTGACAAATTAATACTTTAAAATTGCCTTGTACAGTGAACATGTTACAATGACTGAATTAATGTTTATCTATCTACCTTACCTTTATTTCTCCTTTTGACATGCCAAACATTAGGTTTTTGGTTATTAACACCTTGAAATACATTCCAGATATTGATAGTAAACATCTCCACAGGTCTACTCAGTTCTGGGGAACCCGGACACCAGATTCAACCAAAAAATTGTGTTTGTAAAGCTTTGCTTGATCTATTCATGGGTCATAGGTCACCATGAAATCAAGGTGTGGGTGGCCTTCACCTCTTCTGTGACAACAACGTTAGAATAAACCTTTACTTTGAGTTTGTAGTGGTAATTGGTAAAAAGCACAGACCAAAACCTTGTTGATGTTTCCGGGACTTCCCTCCTTTTGTTGTTAGCCAGAACTGCCTTTAATTTTATCATGTTAGCTTTATTTTGACGTGATGCAAAATGATTCCATCCCCAGGGTGATTCGTGTGACAGCATAATGAGCTGCTGAGTGTTTAGCAGCAGAGAGTGAGCATAAGCAGGTAGAAATTAATTAATCAGTTGACAGGATGGAGCATAGCCCAATTACTTTTATGCTTGGACCCCTTAGAGCCTGGATGCTGAGGGTTTATAGCCAACTCCAAACAGTCCATGTGTAATTTATGCCCCAGTGTTGACCCCTATCAGCGCTGTGACACACACTTACCTCCTGGCAACTAATGCAAGCTAATTCAAACAGATACTGTATATTTCCTCTGGCAAATAAATGCAGTCAAAGCCAGTGAGAAAAAAAAGGGGTCAACTGGACTGATAAATATGGATGAATGTCGGAACTTTAAAGTTTCTTTCTGTAATTGCTGTAGCGTTGTGGACGTGTAATGAACCATTCTAAACGTTAAAATCATCTGCTGACAGTTTTATTACCATGTAATATAGACTATTGTTACCAGCTATTTAGTGTTATCTTGGGAGAAGAAGGAAAACGCGTTCTTTAACTCCAATTTGAAATAATTGCTACAAATGATCATTGTAGTGCAATGATGTGAGCTGCACTACAGAGTAATGATTGGTTTTGTCCTTTATGTTACTGCTCATCCTGCTGTCACAGGGATGCTGGGTGCTGGTTTCTATGTCAGCTGACCCTGGCTAAGAAGTGGAACCTGCTTCAGTCTGTGTCAGGACACAGAAACAGAAAGGGTCCAGCCGTCCAGACGATTTGAGAGGCACTGGCCTGATTATCCAGGGGAAATTTAAGATTCCAACATGTTCTCAGTGTCAGACAACGACATTTCCAAAAGTGTCTCATTGCGTAGATTTTTACGTCCCTTGGTGTTTCCCTTTGCGTTACTATTGGGCGCTCCACCAAGCCCACCATTTGTCAGGAAACACTTAATATACACACAAAGGTTGCATTAAGTTTACAGTAAACAACTTCATGCTAAGGTGACATAAAGAGAGGACGTGGGTTGGGGTTGGCACAAAGCCCCAGTAAGATTAAGTTACAAGATAAATACATTTCACATTGACAACGCCACACATACTTCCTTACTATAGTAAACACGTGTGTCACGTTGTGCTTTAATAATCTATGGTACAAATGTTTTTTTTGTACCATAGATACTAAATCATTGCTTTAGGTTTCAAATATGGGAACGTCCAACCACCAACCCCTTACTGAGGGTTGGTGGTTGGACCTAATCAGTGGTTTCATTTTGGTTTGTTGCTGAAGTGATTTGGAAAATTTTAAAAGCAGGACATTTACTGACTATTTTTACAAATAGACTGACTTCCAACATTTGCATACTGTAGCTTTCAATATAGCTGTAGTCAATGTTCCCTCTAAATTTTCATGTGTCTGAGCAAACACACAAACTCCCTGAGCGGTCCCTTGAACCCCTGTGTACAACATCGTTGTGTGCACTGTGGTCACGCCAGCGTCGCATCCATATAAGTTACATGGTTTATTAAAAGAGTGAAATTACAGCATTTACATTTCTGTTGGAATATTTTAATGAAGTGCTTTAGCCCACTTAGAATGAAAATGACGAAAATCTTGTTGATGACCTGTGTAGTGAGGGACCGTGCCACTGCCATTATTGTAAAGGGTCAACATAAGCAGCACTTAGCATCATTGGCGTGTCACACACCGCTATGGGCGGCACATAAGGACCCTGTCGTTGATTAGCTGTGTAAATACGTATGTGAAGCGCATCCTTGCCTCGAGCAGCCAGTCACCGTTCACTCGCTGACTCACATTGCAAAATAGACCACAATGAATTGTTATGTGTTCATTTTATTTTTTATTCAGGTTGGTCTTTTTTTGTGCGCAGCGCAGATTTAATGTTGGAACGGTGTTGGAAGTCTGCAATTGTGCCTGCGGGCTGTAGTATGAGGATCCAAATCAATCCACCCACTCAGCAAAAACTGATGCTGTGTTAAACCTACCATGTGATGATCAGGGTGTGGGCTCCTCTGGTTGGTTCGAAGAAAGAATCTCGCTCAAGAAGTTTTAAAAGGGAATATCTCCGCACTGCTGTGCTGTTCTGTCAATCCAGGTCATGGGACCTGTTGACATCTCTTCATATTAAAATAAGTTATAAAACATATCTTTACTAAAATATTCTAACAAAGAAACATACTTTAGCTTTAAAAAAAGATCTGGGCACTGCTAACCCTACTTGGCCGGTCATTTGGTCCATTACCTCATTATATATTTCATAGAATTGGTGAAAGTAATCTTTCAAAAGTTTGATTTTTTTTTTAAACCCCACACTCCAACTGACAGCTGGACTTTGTCACTGTAGTGATAGTGAGGGCAGCAGCACAAAACGCATCCCCCATTTGGATTCCAACTGGGAAGGTTTTGTTCTTCATTTTTTGGACTTTTGGTGGAGTGGAGGGATGTCACGTTGAGTGGCAACATGACAGAAATGTTTTGTGGAAGAGGCAGAGTCAGGTATTGTGACTTTTATTTGAAATCTGCCCACCTGGTCTCAATGACAAAAACTTTTCTGACATTTCCACTTTCCACAAGTGAATGTTGAATATGTGCATAAACAATGTCTGCAAAAGATCTAGAGCTAGTATCTGATATCTGTGGTATAGCTCTGTGCGTGGTGGTCGCAACACTAAGGAAAAACATTTTTTTTTAATTTACAGAAATTGGTTATGTCGAGAAAAATCTCAAGGCTCAGAATTTTTCCCAATGACGTGTCAGCTGACACCTCAATCACCACACGAAGAAAGCTGTCATCCATATCTCTCTCCAGATACTGCCTCATCTTTCCGCTTCGCTCTTCATGCATATGCTTGCTTGTCACATTAAAAAAGGAGTTCTGACGCCTTTGGCTGGTTTTATCAGTCACGTGACCTTGGAAACCAATCTGTCCTCAGAGAGACTTTCTAACATGCAATACAACCCCCACAGCTCGCTCATTTTTCTTCTGTTGACAAAAAGGTCAGTAGTCTTTAAGGCTCGCAACCGGATCTGTGAGCATCACATGAAGGAAATGACAGGAAGAGAGGAAAAGAGTGAATACCATACTGATCACAATGACAAGAAAATTCTATGTAGCCAAACAATGGAAGGGAGACATATTGCAGCCCACTGTGACAACTGGGGTCATGATGTGATCCCACACACCAGAGTCTTAACAAAGACTGAAAACTGGCACATTTAGACAAAAATCTAGGCTAGGTGGTAACAGAAGCTCATTCTGAGTCATATGTTACTGAATTGTTGGATGTGGTGCTACTGTTTTAAATATCATTTTGTTATTACATATACTACTTATTATTTTTATGATGGTGGTATTACCACCCATGCATGTCAGAGGACAAACACATCTCTTTCTCAGCATAATGGAGAATCTCTGGAAGAAAACAAGTCACAAATTGAGTTGGTAAAATTAGGGGCAAAGGGGAAAACAACAGCCCTGGAAACGGTATAAACACTGGCTAATGGCGAGCTGCAGATGATCACAAACTTTGGAAAAGCTAAATGAAAGTATAAGTAAGAATACAAAAATATAATGGAGTAAAAATAGGGATTTAGGAGTCAGTAAAGGATCTTCCCCGTTCTTCAAAAGCAATTAGGGCATAGAACAAATCCTCCAACCTAGACAAACCTTTGTGTAATTTGTATCTCTCCTCCCCCACGACCCATGGAAGCATTTGTTGAAACAGCGCCCCCATGCCAGCTGGCATCTGTCGAAACTGCACCCCATTAAAACCTGCCTGCTGTGTATTACAGGGGCACCCACAAAATTACACAAAAATCTCAAATTACAACTGTGCAAACACAGCGTTTTGGTTGAGACACTAGACACAAAGTGTTACTTACATTATGAACACAGTGTCACATCCATGTGATCACAATGAAAGTTATTTTATGATAAACTCCAGTTTCCTATGATGTACCCAGCTGTGTGTCTACACACTATATCTGCACATAGCTGCTGATTCTCAAATTTATCTGTTGTTATTGTTATCAACATGTTCACTACAATAAATGACTTAAGACAATATTTGAAATGAGAAGAGACAAGAAATGAACAACAACTACAAATTACAGGTCTATATTTTAATAAATTGCATGAAACTGACCTTGTGAACAGTTTTAATTGACTTCACGTCTTTTGGATCAGCCTTTCACCAGACTTGATCTGCTCTGGTAAGATGCCTCTGATGACACGAATGTAAACAGGATATATTGCAGACAAAACAATATGGCACAACCCTATTGACACCGCATGTAAACACTGACTGATGACCCTGGATCACAGACACCAAATACCTGCCATCACCAAGTCTGATGCTTAGGACTTAACAACTCAACTCAATTTCAAGGACAACTGAAAATCTAGGACCACTGTGGTCCTAAAACTTTAGGGTTAGGGTTGGATACTAAATGGTTTGACAAACAAGACATTAGAAAGACAACTTGGTTAAAGTTCTGAAAATACGTTTGTAGGTGCAGCTCCTGCCATGCCTGTGCAATGGTGGCCCAAACACCTGGCAAGGCAGGTACACACCCGGTGGTGCCTGTCAGTTATGGACAGAAAGTTCAAGTCTGCGCATGCAGGATGGATTTTTGTTTGCAGCTGGAGTCCCAAAAAATAAGACATGTTTTTCACTTGGTGCCAGCTCATCTAAAAGCTACTAAAATGAAAATTGACCACAGTAGGAAGAGTGAGGAAAAACAAGCCTGTACATGTCACTGCATTACTTGGAACAGATCATTCAAAGTTTGCTTCACTGACCACTCTCATGCTTTACTCTCCATAACACACAAAAGTATATATAATACCAGCATTATCAGGACAGTAATAGACAGGATGGATAGCAAAGAGCGTCACAGGAGGATAGTTCCTGAGAAGCTGAGAAAGCTTTAATATGCTTCCAGTTACCAACCAAGTACATCCCCTGTGAGCCCATCGAAAGAGGAATTCAGCTCGTCTTCCCCCGACGTCCTGGCAGCAATGGAAAACATGTAGGAGATGTGTTATGAGTGGATAGGCCTCATTAAGATTAAATTATATACACATTCAAGGTGAGCATGACATCAAAAAGCTTGTTTCTGGGAATTTTATTTTAGTCTTTCACTTAACTTCTTTTTGGGAAATTGACACTCAGTAACAATATAAAGGCAAATATTACACACCAATGAAGCTAATTGCCTCAAAATGAGTATTAAATGTCAACTCATTTCACACTTGATCTGTAACCTGCCAACAAACTTTTGAAGGTAAAAAATATTACAAAGAAAATGTTCAAGTAATTACTAAGAAATTGTCTTTGTTACTATGGCAACTTGGCGTGAAGCAAAAGCAGCAGCTTTTAAGTGACAGGACTGAAAAAAATCATTTTATTTGCCATTCTTGTGTCCTGATACTACTGAGCAGAACTGCAGAACTCGTAACAACTAACGAGGTAGTAATCAGTATCATGAGTAGGAAAAGAGCGACCCAGAACTAGGCTCCTCCCTCTGTAAAAAAAAGTGTGTCCACACGGCTTGAAAATAATGTTTCTGAGACTAACTTTCAGTGAATTGGAGTGGATGCTTACTTTACTGCATATGAATGAATAGCTGTAGCTTTGCAGTGGCCAAAGAAGGTCTGGTCACCACTGATTCAATGCAAATTACACGGTAAAGCGCAGGAGGGAGTTGCAGCACATAGTCACATAATTTGTGACACTTTCCCTTTCGACTTACACATTTGACAAATAATCAACAAAAGTATAAAAATTAGGAATAGATTTCTCCACCCTTCTTAATGAAATTATGATTTTCACAAACATCCTGAAACATGATATCGATGTTAAAGACTCTGAACACATAAGACAACATCTGTACATGGCCAGTCTGTACGATGTTGTTTTATGGTCTTATACGTGTTTTCTGAAGCAAGCTGTAATGAAATCTGAGACTCATAATCTTTTGCAGAACAGAGTCGCGGCTACAAAGTTGCAGTGCATTGGGTTCTCCAAGTTTGCTACAGGAAAAGTCAGATGGATCCCCACAGTTCATCACTGACTTTTGGAAGGTAAATGCTGTCGTGCTTCCTGCATTGAGTTCTCGATAATGTTTTCTGGACTATAGAGCGCACCTAAATTTAGGAAAAATTTAAAAGAAATATATATTTTGTCAGATGGACTATAAGCCCAGGCTGAGAAATAAGATATTTACATAGAAAGATTTTGTACCATAAGTGTTTATTCATCACTGACTTTGGTGCCTGAAGGTAAAAGTGCTGATGTTTGCTGTTATGCTTCTTGGGTTGCATTAAGAATAAAAACTGGCGCTTTTTGTTTGCACTGACTTCCATCTACAGCGCCCATCTGAAGAAAAATTCATAGAAAAGCCGCATCTCTGTAAAAGTCTTCAAAACGTCGAAAATACGTAGATCATGAAACATTTGTGATTAAGTTGGACTTAACTGGCCGCAGCCACATTCCATTGACTGAATTTGGGAATCTCACCATGTTCAATACTTAATCACTAAAACATTCAGAAAATCTGGAGAAATCCATGTGATCCTAAAAACCCCATAGCCATGGTCCTGAGAACCTCAGGCAGCGCAGCATTAGAATGTTGCCACGTGTTTTCCTCCAAAATAATAAATCATTAATATAAAATGAGCAAAAATTAATAAAAACTACAATAGTATGATGTTGTAAATTGTAGTGAAGTATTAAATTGACATAAAATTGTACTGGAGTACAGTATTGAGTAATTACCCACTTTTTTACCACTTTTGATTAAAGGCAGGGACCCACCTGAAGACCGGCTAAGACTTTCAAAGACTGGACAGTTTACAGCAAGGAAAATTCATGTATTTCTAGTCTCTGACTGTCGGGAAGCGGCACATACCTGAAGATTTACTGCACTGTGGACAGTTCTGGCAGTAGACAAACCTACAAATTCTGTAGAAATGTAATTTCTTGCTTGTTCTTGTGCCAAAACAAAGCAAGAAAGAAAGATGGCAGCCAGCAGCTTGAACTTTTTAATAAACAGTGCAGATTAAAGTGGGATAAAAGGACAAAATAAGTGAAGAGTTTGGGCGAGATCCTGATCGAGAGACACAGGTGTCATGGACTAAAGAAGTGCAGAGTCAATAGCAGGTAAAATAAGTTACTGTAGGTTGGGATGCCAATTATATTAAACATATTGAAATACTGTTAAGTGTTTCTCACTTGGTTCTGCACAATATAGGCTAGTCATTAGGAATGCACTGTGTGCCGTACGATATGTCTGTCAAATTGTCTCATTGTCTGCAGTTTGTCACATTCATCATTTTTGATCACCAATTTGTGCAAAAAATGCCGTGGCAAAATATCACAAAATGCTCCTGAATATGATTATACATGTTCTTAGAAGGCAGACGTCATTGTTTGTCTCGGCGTTAAACACTCTGACTTGCATTTACAGCACAGAGGTCCCCTCAAAACACGCCTACATCCGTACACCACATCGTGCGTCGTTGCTTTCTCGTTGGACCTCTGCAGCACACTCTTCTCGGCTCCCTCTGAGCTGCAGCCCACCGTGTGCTGTCTTTCCCACAGCCTCATTATGTTCCAATCCAGCCCTTTTCCTCTGACTTTTCATTTTTCACACCTATTATTAGGTTGACTCTTTTAGCATCTTATATTCTGCATCATCTATTGCACATAAGTGATAAAATAATTGAGGTCATTACTCAGTATCTATTTTGGGCAGATGTGTCTTGGTGTTTCCGTACAGTGGGCTCACCTGTCACATGCCAGAATGACATGCATTCAAACAAGTCCTGCTGGCCATGTCTTTGTGTGTGTGTGTGTGTGTGTGTGTGTGTGGACACGCTGTGTGTGGCATTTGGTGTCTTGGCTTATCTGGCTGTGAGAGAGCTATGAGAGCTCACTGTGTAATTGAAATGTCATGCGTACAGGAGAGGAGTTTGACTGAACGGGAGCCTTTAGCCATGCCCCAACGAGCCCACGACAGATGAGCAACAGCTTCCCCAATGAGAAGTGGCATTCCCTCAACCTATTCCTCCTCCTCCTCCATCCTCCTCCTTCCCTCATCCGTCACCCCATCTCGGCTCCTCCACTCTCTCGCTCCCTGTGATTCCTCCTTGCCTATCTGCAGTCCAAGAGTGATTAACGATGGTGTCTGGTAGTTGCTGAAATATTAAAATAAATGGTCGGCTGAATCAGGGTCTGAAGGAATGCCAGTGCATTTATCATTTTTATCTGAGGCTAAACTATTGTGTTATTGATGGTGGCAGTGGACTTGCCTTTCAACTGTACTAATGCAGGTGGTGAGGAAACTCCAGGGGTTTGATTGCTGCCAAGCAGGGAGACACCACGGCATAATTCATTTCCACGTTTCCCAATGATTAAGGAAAGTCTTGCATAGCATACAGTACGAGCATGCCCACACCCTAACTCTGCACTCTGTTTTGCCATTTGTCTAATTACAGGGCTCTCCACAAAAATAAAACAATGATGTTAAGGCACCATAATCATATCGCTGCTGGATAATAATCCCTCTGCCAAAAACGCATCATTTTCAAATTAGGCTGCCAATTGCAGGATATTATGTGATGTTGAAAACATAAAAAAAAAAATCTACAGATCTGCTTTATAGTGGGTGCATCTCTCTCTTCTCTTCTCTCCTCCATGTGTGATGAATAAAATATGTTTGGTTTTGGAATGATCAAAAGAAAAGTGCAAAACTGGAGCGCCTGGCTTAACTCAGTATGTCTGACTGGTCAGTGGTTAACGCGTTACGCACTGAGAGAGTTTGCATTTGTGTCCCTGTATTTTGGCGTCAGAGGGGACAAGTCCGCACTGGCTTTACACCTACTATAATGGACACCGTCACGTGCAGAAAACCACAGACCTTAGTACTAAAATTAGAACCACAACATTGATTAGCCTTCACCCAAGATACTTAAAACTCAAGAAAAAGTACTTTAAATACGTGAGAAAAAGCAGCAGGTGCATCATCACGGCTGTTTCTGTGATTCGTCACTGTCCTCGTGGCCTTTGTTGAAGGAGTGCCCTCACATCTGTGCAGCTCCATGATGCCAGGCACCACCACTGCTGCTGCCATCTCTTACAGTGCATATGATAACAGGATACTGGACTGAAAGGAATGCCTGTGAAAATTTTCCCTTCATCTTAATTCCAGATATCGAAGTTAACCAGATGATCGTGACACTAACAACTTCCTCCTTTTGAGCCTTTCTACAAATCTCAGTGGCGATAAAACAAAATGATCCTACAACTCTGTTAAACTTTCCAATGCTATTGAATGAAATGTATTAAATTCTGCAAAGTTGTATGAAAAAGTGTTACATAACCAACATGTACATGCAAATGTTGGCCACTATGCTAAAGTTTTTCTGCCCAGCACTGCTCCTCAGGATTATTACCATGGCAACAGGCATGACACAATTTTCTTAAACCGCCAAAAATCTCGGATCAAATCTGTGCTTCAATAGTGCTTTTTTTTTTTTTTTTTGGCACGCCATGTTCACTATGATCGCTAGATGCTGCTTAACTGTAATACAAATTTTGGGTGGTTTTATCAAGGTACAAAATTGTATTTTGCAGGAGGACAATCTCATTGCGAAGTGGAAATCTAGATGTTTATGTCCTCTGCGTCCAGATATACTGGCCTCGACCCAAAAGCACAGACAGCAATTGATTAGTAAAGGGAAGTTTCTTGTTTTTTAGGGAAAATGGAAGTCCTGAAGTGGATTGGTTGATGAGTCTGTCGACAAGGCGGTTACATGTCCCCAATATCATCATTTAAAAAGTTTACAGGCCAACGTACGGAACTATGTATGAATCCACATCCTTTGACACTGTGCGGTCTTGTTCTTTTCAAGACAACATTTTTATGTTCTACTGAACAATGATTTCACAGTCACAGAACCGGAACATAAACATATGAAAAATGCCTTTCACCCATGTATCAGGTGGTTTTGTCACTTGTGCAGAGCACAAAGAAAGCTCCAGGATTCACTGTAAGAGTGATACATCCCTAGAGGACAGTGCAGAGCCAACTTAAACACAAGAGGAAATGAACAGCTGTGTCTCTATTGACTGCACACAGAAGGGCCAATTTTTAGATACTCAGTAATGTCTCTGTGGCTGCAGTGGTGCAGCTCTGCAGTGATTTGAGCCAGCCAATTTCAGGAGGATGAGAATGAGCCTTGTGTTGACCCCAGGACAGTCGGGGAACAACATTGTTTTCCAAGGTCAACCTATCACACAGCTTCCCGGAGTTCACATTGATTGAAAAATTTGGATTCCTTCAGTCTCATTTCAGTCGGTATCAGCAAGGGCACATTTTATACACACTTTTGTGTCAAACTGAAGTTTATGTTAGTCTTATCATTCAGTCGTAGAGAGGATGATAAAATATGTTTTAACATGCAAAGATAATCCGTCTCTTCGAGTTCAAACTGAAGTTACTTTTACAGTGCAACCTGCAATGAAACTTGAAGGAGCTTTGGGAGATAAAACTTTATTAGCAGTCTGCTGTCAGACAGACTCGGATGGGTCCCGACTCTCCTTTCCTTTGCTTCTTTTCCAGTTTGTACCATCTGCTTCAAGATTCCGAGCTCCTCGGTATAAATTACTATGAGCATGTTTCCATACCTGCAGGGCAGTTGGAGGTGGACTGTGTTGTTGGCCTCATTGACGGTGCAATATGACTTTATTGCAACTGTTCCGTGTGTATATATTGTGCAGTTCTGTGCAAAAGTTTCAGATCCGTATCCGCCATGCAGTTCATTCTGCAACAGGAACAACCAGCCTAGCCACACAGTCCAGTCAGTGATACAAAGGACAAGAACAAGGGATCTCTGCAACTGATGGTGTGGCCTCCACAGACCCCTGACCTCAGCCTCCTGCAGTCCGTTCTGCAGCAGAGCTCTGGCAGGTTCTCTAAGATGCTTGGAACAACTAACCTGCTGTGGGAGGTAAGTACGTTTTTGCCCTGGGACAAAATACATTTTATCTTACACCCTGAGGCTGGTGCACTGCTTTTTTGTAGTGTAGCCTGTGACCTTTCCTTCGCATGCTTCTGACTCTGGGTTCAGTATCAGAGGCGTCTGCATGGACTGTATGATATTTTCAGTGCAGTCATACATTTTTCCTCATAGCTTTATGTAACATCATGTTTGGGAAGAGTTTTGGAATCATTGGATAGCTACTGTATGATGAGGGATCGATGGTACTTGACTTTCTCCTATCAATACATAAGAAAATGATCTAGAGTTTTAATAAACTTTTTGCCTTTTTCTGCAAAGACAGCACATCACCATTTTCTCTTGCTTCACATAGCTCCCATTCCATGTCACGACTATTACGTCCCCAACCACAAAGAGTGGGGGGAATAGCACATGACAACCAAAAGAAGGCAGGGCAGTCATATGGTTTTTGTTCCTTTTGCAGAGTTCCTTGGCAGTTGAAAGGGTGACGGACAATGGGTGTAAATGTACCAATCGGTGAACACTGGAAAAGCAGAGGAGAGAAAAGGGGCAGAGAAACACCCACAAAACATCACGTCATCAGAGTGGGACTTTTTTTTTTATTTAACGTCTGATTCATCCTGAGGATTAGGATGACTGCAGCCATGGAGCAGTAGGAATGACCAGGGTACATCTTCTCATGCACAAGATGGCTGACAGGGGAAAAAAGAGATGTCAGTCAAGTCCAGACTGTGCACACTCCTAGAATCCTGTGGACAGGTCTGAGCAGGAAGCTAGTCCCTGCGTGGGTGTAACCTGTCCGAACACAAGTGGGATAAATTAGAGCTTCAAACGATTTACTGTTCTGGGGCCCAACTCGCTCCTGGCCGCCTAAAATAATTAATGTTTTTTTGGCTATCATTAGTCAAAATGTCTGCTGACACAGGTTTAGTGTCCTGTGTCCAAACACCCTCCACATTTAATACACTGGGCACAATATTCCCTGAATTTCACTAATGTGGGCTGTCTGCTAAAACTACAACAACAAAACTAAACTAAAAAAAAAGGAGGAAAAAGTTGGATTATTGTGTATTTTACAATGCAACTATGACTCTTTATATGTCAGGAATCGGGCACAATCATTCACAGGTGTCCAAGCTGTCAATTTATTCAGCGTCTTACTGAGCGTCAGGTACAGTCTGACACAGCTCTGCCTTTTACTGTACTGTCAAATGTATCTGTCCTATTTTGAATTTCCTTATTTGCATACACTGTGTTATGCCATTTCGTCAGACCCACACACACACACACACACAGACACACACACACAGACACAGACACTGTATTTTTTGTGCCCTTGAAAACACCTTCTGGGTGTTAAAACCAGCAGCTGCACTGAGGGCTTCCCATACAATCACTGCACAGATTTAGATTTGTGGATCTCTGATTATTAAAAAAATGTTTTCTTGGTGTGTTTGCCGACTAATATCCGAGGGCCATTTGCTGGGAGCTGATAAGTGCATATGCAGGAACTCAGCGGTGGTGTACTTCTACTAACAACATCAAACACCTCGGGGTTCGTATTCCATTTTGCTTGTTAGAAACAAGTCGTGCTACACACACACACACACACACACCCGTACACACACACATTCAGCATGCCGTCTCTCTGCTGCTGATTTTCTCCTGACAGCTGTGTAATCTGCAGCTTGCTTTGACGTCTGTGGAACTTTCACTGCCTCCCAATCAAGCGCCAGTTGTAGACGTTTCAGAACATTTTAGAAAATTGAATCCAATTTGAAAAAATAGGAGGGAAATATTTAAGACACTGTAGGACGCAGGAATTTCAATCAGTCACACCTGAACTCAAAGTGGGTGTCGCAGTTGCTGTCCACTTTGTATAGAGCACACATGATACAATAAATTAAAAGCACATTCATGCTCATTTATTATGGGATAGAGCCTATAGTTGCCCTTCGTACAAAGTTCTTTATTTATTCTGCTTAAGTGCATTGACTCAAGTGGGCGGGGCTAATTGGCACACCACAACGAAACAAGTGCCTCTTTTTTAAAGTATAGTATAAATAACTGTATTTGTATTTTTGTAATTGCAAATATAATTTTTGGATTGCACTGTGCACCATGTTCCACAACAGACCACGCTTCCCAGTGTCCGAGCACCAGTGTCACACTTATTATAAGGAAGATCGACTCTTGTCGGTCTGAGCTGTGTGTTTGTCCGACCAAGCTACAGTTTTTAGACCTTTAGGCAGTATTCAGAGATTTGCTTTAGTTTATAAGCTTTAGTTTCTCAGCATCAGTTAAAGTTTTTGAGCTTCAGCTGCAGTTTATCTGTTTCAGCTCCAGTTCTAATTTATAGATTTTACAGCACTAATGGTTTTCCAGCCTAAGATTATTTTTTCTGCATCTGTTATACTTTGACAGATTACTTTACCAGGTTCCCATGCATTTTACATCTACATTTAGTCATTTGACAGATGGTTTTATCCAAAGCGACTTACTAAGTGATAAGGCAAGTTAAGTTAAGATAAAAACATCAAAGTAAAGTCTCACATTTTAGTCACATCGTATTTCATTCAAGTGAGCTTCCTTCAGGTTTGTTGGCTGGCAACAGTTTCCTTTAGTTTTCAACGAGTCTTTGTCAGGTTTGGGAACGGAAACTTTTCTGCTGGTTTCAGTTTATGAGCGGATTTATTCATCAGTGTCAGCTGTATGTCCTCGTACTGTAGACTGTGTGTACGGTCTCACAAATCTATGGAAGGTAGATGAATTATGTGAATTGTGTTAGTAAAATATAATGTGGTTACAGATGAGATAGTAATGGTGACAAAAAAACAACAGCACCAAAAAAACCTCCATGCATCGATGAGGATGTACCTGCAGGAAGAAGCAGTCCCGTGGGGAAACCTTCTGCTGTGTGTCTTATTTCTACGATGATCTGGAGGTTTCTACTCTCTGACTCTTTCGTTTGCTACTTTCTGGATTTACTTGCTTTGTGTTTCCCTTAACCTGATGTTTTCTGGCTCCTGGTTATCCCATGTTTTCCTCCTCTGCCTGCTCCATCCTTCTCAGCCACTTCCTCGCCACATCTCAGACCCTCGGTATCCATCGACCTCCCATCTGCACTCCCTCACAGTAACACCCTAGCCTGTTCTGTTAAGTTTTTCCCTGGATTTAGCTTCCTACGTAACATATCTGTCATCTCCTCGCAGACTTCCTCTTTGTGTCCATCCAGTCTCCTCCCTTGCCTCACTACTTCCAACAATCCTTTAATTTTCCATTTATTTGGTCCCTATGTCTTTTCTTGTTCCTTCTCAAAACAGCAATAACATGTAAAGGAACAGCAGAATTATCACGAGGTCAAACAATTTAAAAGCTGAGTGTTATTCCATGTGGTTTAAATGAAGACAAATATCATCAACACCCCCATCACACACACACAGACGCACACACACACAAAGTCCACCTTTAAAACAAAAAACATCTAAAAAATGAAAGACTTGAGGTTATTTTAACCTGTTTTTCGTGAGAAGTCAAAGCTGTTTGTGTCTTCAGAGTAAGTAGAGGCTGTTATCGGTCCACTTTTATTTGTGACAGAAGGTTAAAAAAATCATTCCATTATCTTCTCTCAGTTTTAGTGTTTGTACAGCCTCATCTTCCATTTGTAAATTGGATGGGCTCTGTGGTAAAGTCAGAATGAAATCACATTCACAGACAAACACGCACAGACATACACTCCTGGGCCTCTCTTGGATTGATACGTTCATTATTTTTAATCCTGGAATAGGCAACCTGCTATTTCATTTTCCACTATAGCTGCAGAGAAGACCTGTTTCTATTATTTGTTTCTCAGCCAGTAAATACTTTAAACCGCCATGTTAAATCAGTCCAAAACTACCGCTAAACAACAAGAATGCTACCGAACATGAATTGTTACTTCAATAGGAAATTTTAAACATGTATGACTTTATTTTTCTCCAAATGTGAGAAGGCTACAAACTGACCTTTAACCTGTCCACCACAGGAAGGAGAGTGGAGCCCCTCTTTTCTTAGATCGGGTCTTGGAAAACTCTCTGGATGAACAAAGACTCTCTCCTCCTGTGACATGTTCAGGGCCACTGACCCCTGACTTTTGTCTGTGTAAATTCTAAACACTCAGGATCACACTGCGGTTCCTTATCAGGATACAGCTCCCGAAGAACTGAAGATACTCTGACATGGATGAGTCTCCCCTATACCTTGATGTGAAACAGTCAATGGGAAGAGACTGACTTTAATTTGTCCAGTATCTGTATGAACTAATGTCATAAGCTTCATGAAAGCTCAGTAATACATCTGTAGCTGTTTTATGATGTTTGATTAAAGTATGGTTAAAATCTGATGGAAACTCATGAAGATCTTATTTTACTGGTAATTGCTAAACTGCCAATGAAACAACAGTGTCACAAAATGGTAATAATTCTTCTTATATTCATGACAAACCTGACCTTTGCCCCAGTTTAGAGCTTGTTAAGTTTTAAAATGCATTTTTTACTATTTCATTTTATATGACATGACCTTATACGTGCTTTCGTTATTTGTAAGTCTTTACAAAGGAGTTTGACTTCTAAGAAATTAATATTACAATATTAGTATCTGCACTATAATCACATGAATTAAACCCAGGCTGGATCTGAAATCACCATATAATTATTTTGCACTTTTGTAACTTTGAATTACAGCAAGTTAAATCTTGATTTTTTTATGTTCATTTTTGTTAAAGTTTTATCGACGCCAAGTTTACTTTTTACTGAACTGACTTTTGACTTTAGGACAAGTAAAAATCCTCCACCTGAACCAGCCTTGATCTTTAAACTATATCGTTGCCAATTATTCACATATTACATATTACACATCCTGAGGACATTGCTACAGAGCTTCAGAACCCTGCCTGCTCCTCTCTGGTCCCAAAGAACACAGAGCTTGTCATCATCTGTGGCTGAACTCCACATCCTGTGTTGCCCGGGTGATGAGGGACTCGAGGCGTGTTGCCCCCGACAGTGTCTGGAACGCTCGGCCCGCTTCTGGTCCTGGGAACCTTCTGAGACCCCCAACGACTCTCAAGTGGGCCAAACTAAACTCCATGTTAAGCTCTATAAAGTCTGATGTCCTAAGAATAACTGCAGGTTTGTTTCCTAAAATTAACTGTAAATTTAACCCTAAATTTCACTTTAATTATTTAATTTTAACCTTTTAGAGGTGTCCTCTTGTCATTACCCATCTGTTCAATTTTCTGTTATATTTTTTGTAAATATTAATTAGTTTATATCAGGTGATTTGTTTATTCTTTTAAATGAGATATGTCAGGCATTACTGATCTGCAAACTGATCTCCATTAACTTGTTTTAATAGAGTGATCATCTCTTAAAACTGATCTGGTGCCCTG
Organism: Channa striata; assembly: GCA_033026295.1. NCBI lineage: Eukaryota > Metazoa > Chordata > Actinopteri > Anabantiformes > Channidae > Channa > Channa striata. Next base: position 1,775,299 of record CM065169.1, read on the forward strand.
TACCAAGGACAAATTATTGAAATGTGTGTATGTTTGCTGCATCATTGTGATTTGGTCTGTTATCAGTATTCATATTGATATGTATTTCTACAAGGAAAAAATATTAGGAAAACTTAAAGTATAGGGCCACACAATGCAATGGTAAACTACAGTTTATTTGCAGACAAAGCTTAATGAATAATTGTGGCTATTCAAAGAGATTCCGGCAAGTTGTAAAACATGACAGCAGCGTGTGTGCAATCAGAGTGAGGTGCAAATCTGTCAAATAACTAAATACAGCTGTTTTTTTTCACACTTTTATTTTTCAAATCAAGGCAGTTGTCAAGGTTGATGAGAGAGACTTTTTATACCAGTGGGGACTCTTTACTGATGCCTTGTCAGTGCAGCTGAGGTTCCAACACTCAGCAGAAATGAAAGCATTTCAATGACAATCTGGCTCATTAGATCTGACAGCTATCCGAACAGATGTCTTTCAGATTACAGATTTTTCTCACTTAGTTTTTTAACAATAATAACACAAAACATTAAAACGGTTTGGTTTGTTCATACATGGGACGATGTATGAGGATTTTTTAAGTAACTTGAAAACAACAGAAGAATCTTATTTATGTGTGTCACTTCACTGAAGTGAATTCCAGGTGTTCTGCAGGACTGTGTGCAACCACTGTCGACTGTGGTTGAAGGAGAAACGAGGGCATTAAACTAAAATGTGTCAGAATGTTCTGTATGCAGATATTCTTTTGTAATGATCCTCTATGGCAACAATGCTTTTTGGGCATTACATGATATACATGGACGTTGGGATGTAATGAGGTTTGGCCACTGTGACACAATTCAAAACTCCGTTTCTGGGGACTTGAGTATAGCAGGGCTGGAGATATGACAAGATGCTCAGCTGTTATTTTAAGCAGAGACAAAACAACATGTTTATCTGTTCGATCTGCAAATAGTTTTATTTATCTTGGTGCTGGATTGCTAAATGTCGATTGCACCATGTTCCTTGAAGTTGAATCGAACAAACTCTTGCTTTAAATATTTTGTTGAGAGACTTAAAATTAGTCAGTAAAACACAGATCACCAGTTAAGTCCTGCAATGCAGGTAAGATTTTTGTTATTGTATTATTGTGCCACGATCACATCTTTTGCATTGTGCAAACATGAATTTCTTTCAACTTGCATCCCACAAATTGATACTGGAGTGTTGATGTCCACGGTCTGTGTGGCTCTGCAGAGTGACTTTAATCTTAGCCAGGACTTGAAACTATTTGAAAGCATATGAAAATAATTTTTCATCTTAGGTATACACACCATTCCCTTGATGTTTTCGACAAAGAGCCTTCAAAGTGTTGTCAGTGGCAGCCTCATGATCTCCCAGGACACAATAATCTGTGAGATGCAATCAGCCTGAGGACGCACTCTGCTCCATCAGAAGGATCTGTTGGTAATCAAAGCTCCGAAGCATCTATGAGACAATTAGCCAGAGATTACACTTCAGCCCTACATAGGAGCTACTTCTAATCCCTCTAGAGCTGTCTGCACCGCGTGCCCCCCCTCAAAGTCAGTAAACTTGCAGTGACAAAAGACATTATTCTTCTGGCACCCACCCGTCCACTTGTGAGGAGTAAAAGTGAGAGTGCTGACTTATTTCCAGATAAGCAGACTGGGCATGCCAAGTGGTCCTTGACTTTAAATGTGTATTAGGACAGTGATGTATTTTAACTACAGGTTGTTAGTTCAGCGTCATGGTTGATGGACGTGGTGATCGGCACACTTAAGAAGTCACCGTGGACTCGTTTTGCCATCAGAGGGCCGTTTCCCACAGGGAACTGAAGCCGCAGTATTTCTATTTTCCAAGAGAACAGACTCGTCCATTAGAAACAATCCTTTTACCTAATTTTGCCCAGATAAATGTTTACATTTTACTAAAAAAAAGACAAACTTTGATTCTCTTTCTTCCTTCTAGTCTTTTTATTATTATTAATGTATTGTTATTAGTAGTTTTTTTTTTTAAACGCAGGTATAGGTAGATGGTGAAAAAATGTCTGTACTTTTGAGGATAACAGACAATGACAAAAGCACAGGCGAACGTAAGCGCTGCTGTTTCAAAATCTTAAGATCTAGATACTAACAGTAATATTATTGTTCCTCATGAATATTTTAAAAAACATTCAATATGACTGACTGATATTGGCCACAATGAGGGTAACACTCAGTTCCCTGATGTTTGCTTTGTTTTACAAATGGTAAATGGTCCGAGCACTTTTATCCAAAGGGCTTCGCAATGTTGCCTCTCATTCACACACACACACACACACACTCAAAGAATGCTGGGGTTACCCTGATGTAACGGGTTTAATGGATCCACCTGGAGGAACTTGAGGTTCAGGGCCTTGCCCAAGGACACTTCAACATGTAGCCCCCCGGGGACGGGGGTTGACACACTGACCCTTTGGTCCTTGGACTGTTCATAGTCATGTTCTGCACTTTACCATCCAGGATCCCAAATCCTGACATAAATCTGTGAATGTGTTTGTCTGATTTCTTTTGTTTTTGCTCTGTTCATTTTGTTCTTATAGAATTTACTTGACTACTAACTGAACTGATCAGGCTTCAAACAATAACTTGTAATGATACTTTGGATCAGCAGGTATTTGGATTACAGTACCTGTAATCAGTCTGGGAATAAGTGGCATTAGGATAAATCTGTTTTATCAAGTTCTCATTATTAATAACATTAACAATAAGTAAGTCTGTCATGTGGATAATAAAAGCACCTTGTCTGGAATGGTTCCATTTCTAGGTTACATCCCTAAAAGTAAATGTTCCTCTTTCTTAGTTTTTTCAGTTGACCCAAACAGATTTGAAAGACAAAACATCTTCAGTTTTTAGGTCAGCATCTTATTAAAATACTACATGGACAAACTAAAAAGAAAAATCTTTCAAACATTTAAGCTTTGAAAGATACACTTTTATGTAATTTAATTCTACTTTATGTTGAAAGTATTGAGAATGCTGAACCTGTTTTAAGTAGAATTCAGTTTAAAAACCCCCTCCAAGAAAAAGAAGAAACTGAGTTATTTTGGTTCCTCCGTTGGTTTAATCTTGCATAGACTTGTGGCTTGTCACATGCGGGTCTGCCTTAATGCCGGAGAGGTGGTGCCACAGCCAGACCACGTCAACCTCTGGAGAAACAGAGCCAACTGCTGTGTGCCAGCAGGTGAGAAAACGGAGGTTTTGGATTGCATGCCCAAAATTGAAGACAGGTGAACTTCTGAGATATCCATACGTCATACCTGCCAGGCAGAAAAATCAAATACTAACAGAAGTCTCAAGAACATTCACGTTTTCCACTGATTTCTGCTCTATAAGTTTGGAATTATAGCCTTGACATGGCTGATAATGCCCATCATCACAACAGTGAAATTGTGAACAGTAAAGTAAAAATACCAAAAAGCATAATGGCCCATTTAAAGCCAATTTTAAAGTAATGTAAAATAATTTCTAAGGAAAGGATTGTTACATGCACAATTTCCCACAGATGGAAAACTATGCACAGCTAAGCAAAAGGAATCGAGGTGGCTTTTTTCACAGCTGAGCGCTGGAATTATGCTATTTATCAATATTTGATGTCCTCTCCAGGAAGATGAATAGAAATCTGAAGGATTCATTTAAATATTTCCTGTTAATTTTCCCTGTTTGACCTGCAGGTTCTTGCATCCACCTGAGCTCTGCTCACAGTTGACTGTCTGCAGATCAGTCAAACCATTATCCACTTTTCGAGTGTATTGGTCTCAGAACTATCATTTTCACACAGGGTGCCAGCCACTCATCAATAAACGTTTCCACCATACTTGTTTTTTTTTTAACTCCTAGTACTTTGAAATGTCACAGGCCTTCTCTGGCGGAGGATACAGGACAGTAAAGTTTGAATTTAAAATGAAAGTATTGTAAAAATACATATTAAGTTAAATCATTTTTCATGCAAGAATTCTCTATTTACACCAAAGGACCAGTGACTTTCCAGGTGAGAAGTCTGGCAGCACAAAATTAACATTCTTATATTTAATTTCACAAATACATTATTTAGTGGTGCAGAGTCTAGACTGGAAACCAATTTAACAACTAAGTGCAAAATGTATCACCACAGGAACAGGTGGACTGGATGAACTAGACTGAGAGTGTCATGGAGGAGTCATCCATATTTTCATATTTTTGGGCTGAGTGTCGTGTTCGTTCACTGTTATGTTTATTAACAGGACAGGTCACTGGACCCTCATGTTCATTTTCATCCTGCCTCTAATGATGTTGAATATAGACAAGATTCTCTTAGTAAAAGCATGTTGTTCCCACAGAAAGATAATAAAAAATTGGGTGCAGGTTAGGGTGAGGGTTGGGGATAATAACAGGATGAGGTTAGGCTTGAGTTGCCAAGGAAGGCATTAAAGACCTCAAAGACAAAATTTAATGGTTTCATATCATATTCATAATGTCTTGCCGGCAATTTAGTTGTCAGACCGTGACAGAACGCAGGTGGTCCCAGCAGACTTTGGGGTAACCGACCACTTTGAGATCACCCCAGTTTTTTGAGTGCCAGTTATTTCTAAAGCACATTGAGTGAACACACAGCACCCGAGAGATACCAGGACCAACCTGAAGACCCCATGAAGACCAACTCTCAGTCTAAATGCTAAATCCACTAAGATCTTCTGCCACAGTGAGGGAAATTAACATACTGAGTTTTTGCAAAGATTAGAGTGGACCAAGACCAGTGTGGATTCCGACTTGGTGACCATCTTCCTTGGAACGATAATGACAGAGATTTGTATTTTGCTGTTTAAAATTATGCACGTGTTAGATTTAAAAGAGTGAGAAAAAAGTACAAACAACAGTAAAATTGTCTTTTAATGACAAACAGTCATGTCCTAAATCAACTGTCTAGTGGTTGGCTATAGATTTTTGACAATGTAAATAATATACTCCAAATAAGTACTTAATTAGAAGCAACATCTTAACAACAATATCCTTTGCCATCACATTGCCGATGTTAGAAACTGTTGTAGATGAAGCAGGAATATGGCAGCATAGAGCCGGCATCCTGCAGTGGCCTCTGCAGCGCCATCCACACGGAGGTGAGGACTGACTCCAACAGATTTGCAGACGGAAATGGAACTAGAAGAATGAAAATTTGAAGAGAGGCCTTTCAAACACATAGTACATGTACGTAATTTTACTTTCAAGAAGAAGAGTTAAAGAGAGTCTTTGTCTGTAATCAGACCAGATTTTGAAGAAATTCTGCTGGACCGACACCTTCAGAGGCTTCTGGTTTTCAGAGCAAAAGATGTCTTCATCCACTGAACCAACCCTCTCAAACCTGCCTGAAGCCCAGGGGCCGCTGACATGAATAGACTGGATTTCTTTCCTGTGTACATACAGTGCAGTAAACTGTACATCAAAGCAAAAGCTGAACACTCTGAAAAAGAATGTTTCTTTTCTAAAAGCAAGATTGTCTTTCTGCAATTGTTTTGTTCTTTCTCCTTTATATTTTCAAGGTGGTCTCTGCATGTTCCACACAGCTCAGGCATATGTGTATAAGGCGTGTCACACCCCTTCCTTACTACCCCACAAGTTGAAGTTAACATTCTTTCACCTTCACTATTGTCTGTGCTGTCCTCACCTTTAAATCTGTGATGGCGTCTTTTGTCATTTTACGCACGAATTATTACTTTTTAAACTCAAAGTTTCCCAGTTACTGTTAGAAAAGCAGTAATACAAACAGGCAGTAGGTGGAATGATGGATCCATGGGGTTTGTCCCACAGAAAGCTCAGTTTGTGTAATTCTTTTTAAACCATTCAAAATGTTTAAGTACATGGAACTCTTTTCAAGACGGAAAAAAGACAAGAATCCTTCCCTCATATTGTCCCAAGTTTTAAAGCTCTGAAATGAATGAACACAAAACAGTGTGTTCTGCCAGTGTTAAACAAGTGTTTCATATTAGAGCTGAGTCGTTTTCTAATGAAAAGAATTAGAATTGCATGACTTCATCTGCAAATGGAAATCACACTAAACCACAATTTGCTGATTTGTCAGTTGAGTTTGAGCTTTAAACTCACCAATCCTTATTTGAAGCTGTACATAGCTGTAGATTGACTGTATATAACCAAAGCTGGGCTGATTCTTGCATATTATAAAGACAGGCTGAAAAAGTTACTGACACGTTTATTGATGTTCTATTCTATTACTTTAATGAGGATGCATTCTGTCTCAAATCTTGATCTGTGTCGTAACTGTTACCAAGACCTCCTCACAGAAGCTTCATCTTTCACTGAAAAAAAACTCCAGATTACATTACCTGGTGGAGTTTTTCATCGTAAGTAGTTCAGGTGATGTCATCTGGAGGAGCTTTGAAAAAGCAGGTTAAAACACCATAGTGTGAGCAACAAAACAGCATCTGAACTGAAGGTTTGTTCGAGTGATGTCACTTGGAGGCGGTTTTCAGTTAGAAGCAGAGAAATATTTTATTACAAAGAAATCAGAGGAATGTTTAATTATTTATATGAACTACACAAACTTGAACCAAAAGAACCAACTTAATTATCATTATCTTTAACGTAGCACTCATGTTGCCATCTTTGTCTCTGAACCAACAGGTGCAGAAACAGATGAGACATCTATGAAATCTTTAACAACCCCTTGAACTGTCATCCTGAGTTTGTTGACTGACCATTTCAGAAACTAGCCATGTGCCCTGTTAACACACATAGGTGGATATAAAAAAACGTATTGTAAACCCCTAGCGGCAACAAAGACCCACAGCTACTGTACTGTATATTCTGGACGTGGGAATGTTGTTGTAATATATCAAAATATTGTAACCCCTACTGTACAGCAATTGGCCCAGTTGGTAGCGCGTCATCCACCAAAGTTGTTGGTTTGATCACAGAAAGTAAACTATTGTCAGTATGTACTTGTACATTTTTCTGTTGACCACAGGAGTGTATGAACATTTTAATGTCCACATCTCTTAGCTGAAATATGATTGTTTAAAGTTGGATATCAAACTTCAATCACATGCTCTAAAAAGACAAAGCTTCCAAATTCAGAGTCTGGAGAAGCACTTCTGAAGCAGCATGTAGCTATTTCACTGTTCCTTTTAAATGGTTTCGTTGCTTTCCTGGTTTTATTTCTTGGCTTTCAAAAACAGTAGCAGTGAAGCTCAATTGCCCTTCAAACAAGTTTCAAAGGGAAAACCAAGCAGGCTTTCCCTCCTGACCAACACCACAGAGGAAAGTAGAGCAGCTAAGAGCCATACACCCCCCATGTCTTTGCCCAACACCACATGCTGATGCTGAGAAGATATTAAATGCAAGATAAAGCTGGGAAACGAAGTGCTGTCACCAAAGGCTGGAGGCTCTATGAAAATGACAGATAGACTTTCATCATATGGAAGAACTCCCTTCTCTCCTCTGAAATGCACAATAAACTCTAAACTTTTGATATGAGAATGTGACAGTATAATATGTGATGTGAGCTGTGCTATCAAAAAACACAGCAAGCATGTGGATGACTCTTGTAGCTGCATGATTGGATCATTATCTTGCTTGACTGGTATGAATAAATGATGACAGTAAGTGCAGCAGTCCCCCAGAGTGTATTAATCATTTATTTGTATTATTACAGATATTGCGGGCTATAAATGTAGAATTTATTTAAGAATTTCCAGTGTGACTTTTATTTATTAACGTCAACAGTTGACAGGGTTTTGAATTGGGGTTATATGCTATAGGAATACTAATGATAAAGGAAAAAACAGGATGCTCAGTATTATTTTAACTATGAACAGCACACCTGAGGGTGCATAACACCTGGTGGCTGCATAAATTATAAAGGGATCAAATCTGTTAAGGTAAGTGACATCATTGAAAAAGGAACAAAGTCAGCATATGAAGCAGGCTGGAGTGAACGGGACCTAAAAAAGGAAGAGAGCTCCTTGTTTTTCTGGATCACTTCTACTCTGCACCACCTTTCACTGTCACTGGTCCAGATTACCAGATTAGTAAATTTAAGGAAAATTACAGCCAATTTTTCTTATTCCGCTTCTGGCTAAGACCCTTGATGGGGCAGTCTTCAATCGGATCACAGATTTCCTTTCTCAAAACAACCTGTCTGTCTTTAAAAGTAGTCATTCTACTGTAACAGACCTCCCCTCTGCTGCAGCTGATTCTCCCAATCTAATCCTAATCTGAACCACCACATTCTCCTTTCCACAGTCTCTGAATAAGGCATCTTTAGTTCAGCTCTGGCCAGGCTTAGTTCCTAATTATCTAGAGGAACCTTCAAGGTATCCTTTCAGGAACAAGCGTTGAACTCTCACAGTCTCTCCACTGGTGTACCACAGGGCTCAGTTCTTGGTTCACTTTGTTTTTCAAGCGACAACTACATTTCTAGGTTCAATAATCCACTCACACAGCTTTTCCTGTCACTGCTATGCCAGTCACACACATTTCTTCTTTCCCTTTAAAGCAGATGACTTCGGTGTGTCATTTTACATTTCTTCCTGCCTCTCTTACATATAGATACTTCAGCTCAACCCTTTCAAGACATAAGTTCAAATCTTTCCAAAACTAGACAACTTCAGAATCAACATTGATTGTCCCCACTAAGTCTGACAGAAATCTGAGGGTCGTCATTGACATTGAACTGAGCTTTACTGACCTCAACTCTTGGCTTGCATAACATCCACAACATCAGAAAGATCAGAGCCTACCTTCCTGGATGTGCAACCCAACTCACTGTGCAAGTACTAGCAATATCTTGATTCGACTGCTGCAATGCCCTGTTGATGGGGCTTCTGGCATTCACAATCAAACCCCTCCAGATGATCCAAAAGGTAGTTCAACGTCTCCTTTTTGAGCAGCCAAAAAGCACGCACGTCACACATCTCTTTAGATCTCTGCATTGGCTTCCTCCAGCTGCCTGCATCAGGCTCAAAGCTCTGACTGTCGTCTACAGAATAAATAGCATCTTGTGCCCCCCCCACCACATAGCAAAGGATCCCAAGCAAAGCAGCTCAGTGGTCTCACGGTGGTAGAATGAGCTAACAAACTCAGCTAACTCAACGGCTCAAAGGCTCAGCAGTCTTATGCCCAATATTCAAAAAACTACCACTACAATTTCCTTTCTTCAACAAAAATAATGACAGTGATCAGCACTTAATGTTTTCTTCCTGATTTAGATTTTGCTTGCTTTCTGCCTTGCTTGTAATTTGCTTTGGATAAAAGTGCCAAATGACTAAATGTAACTGGAAAAAAATTACTTTATTCCATATAATGTATTGATTATACTTAACACCACAAAACATGAAGAAGAAGAAGAAGCTTCATTTGTCACTTTGATCATATATACATACATATGACAGTGAAAGTTAGTCCTGCATATTTAACCCATCCCTCTTGGGGCGTGGGTGTGGCAGCCCACGGTGGGCACCTGAGGAGCTGGTGCTGGGTATCTTGCTCAGGGACACACCTGGTGGGGAGGCAGGGGATCACAGGTGGGCTGGGATTTGATCCTGCATTGTCTGTTTTGCCCTCCAGCATCTCTACCCATTGAGCTGCCACGCCGCAGAAGAGGGAAGAGGGGGCAGACATTGGAGATAATCTGGAGACAAAAAATATATATCTCAATGCCCCACCAAATAAAGACTCAGGCTGTGATATGATTTTGGGATTGGAGATAATCTGGAAACAAAAGCCCAAATAAAGACTCACATATGCTTTTGGTAACACAGCTTCTTTCCAGTTGGAACGTTCACAGGACATAACAGGACCTGTGTCTTTTTCTTATTTGCTGACTGTTGCAAGGATAACACACATTATATTCCAGGCAGATCGACAAGCCCTGCTGGAAACCACCCAAGTTTTTTTTTTTTTTTTTATTGCTTAAGCACATGTGCTATAATATATTACAGACAAATTCCAGTTCTTAACATTGGAAACCGCAGAGGTAATAGAAGATCAACACCAAGCACACCCCACACCCTCCCCCATTCTGTTAAGGCCCTTATCACTTCACTTCCATTGTGAGTGACACTCAATTTGAAGTGTCAGCAATAGAAAGGGCCGCTCATGGGTCGGGATTCGTGGTGAGAGATGATGAAAATGGGTACAAGTTTAAAACGCACTCGACTCATCATCAGTTCATGTTAAAAATGCTTCATCACCCGCCTGCTGTAGCTACAGATACTATGTGTGTTTTTGGAGTAATACATTTGGAATTAACAGATAAACCATGAAAGTTAAATGTGTGTAATATAGACAAAACATCTCGACACCCACGTTATCAGCACTAGGGGAAAGGGATGGTGCAAACAGAAATATGATGTGGGCACTGATCTATAGCTACACTCTTGATGTAAGAGGTTTAAAAACGATGATGTTAATAAAGCTTTGTTCATTCTTAGGTTGGGGATGTTTCATTGCCCCAGATTCCTTAACTGTAATTACAGTTGCCAACATAATACACAACCACACTCACAATGATCCGTGATGGAGAAAGAAAAGCAGGCTTTCACGCATCCGCAGGGGGTAATTAGGGTAATTAATCATGACATGTTTGTAATACATGTAAGAAAGTATAACTGATGTTTTACAATATCATAAAACATTGTTCTTGTCATGTTTTTGGTCTTGGTTACACCTGGTCTCACTGCAGCCCATAAGCTGAGATTTATTGCTGTAATAAATAATAAATGACTAATCATATTTTCACTGGATCACTTGAGCGGATTCCGTTTTCAAACAGGTGCAACTAGGAGCACCTTCTGCTGGCTTGTGAAAATGGCCGCACTCCCCGTCATGTCCTTGTTTCCAGCAACTGGGGACCAGACCAGTGCTGAAAGGTGAGCGACTTGTTCCATTTGTCATGCTCGTGTTTCTGTATTTCTCCCTGTTTGTGTTTCACAGTGGTCAACAACATGTTAATGAAGCTTTAAAAGTTGAAAGATGTAAATTGTTCTGCTTGTTTCAACGCTCGAGCTGCCATTTGGACGAGCCGATTCACTCACAGTGAGTAGCACTAATTAGTGTTAGGAGTACTTCCCTTGTTTACCGGTGTTTTCACAACTGCATCAAACCAATTTCATTAGTGCAAGAGTGGCACTAATGATTTCAACTTGGTCGGCCACTTTGGGCCACACTGAAATTACAGCTAACCTGAAACAACATTGCTTTGAAACGTTCAAACCTGTGGAATTCCTTTCATATTGCCCTGCAAGGACACTGATACTTGTGTAGCTAGACCATCATAAGCCTTGCAGTTTGATACACTGATATATAGCAACTGGATCAAATAATAATGACAGTGGTTAAAATTTTCGTCTAAACATAATTGTCATGGCAACACTTTCACTTGTTTATTGCTTTAGTTTATGACCACATAATGTACTGCTCTCATACTCAGCTCTACTTAGGCTTTCAAGCTAATTAGGACGTTTCCAGGACTCATGACTGAGTGTGGTTTTACTGATATCTTGTAGCAAATGCTTCAGATTGCATCTACAAGAGGAGTAGATTGATCCAGTATTGATTGTATTCCATCAGGACCATGCCGGTATCCTATCCTATTTAGAGTTTAGCTCAAAACATGGCTGTGCCTGGGTACAGCCTCACAGGGACGCTTGCCTGCTGTAGACCTGTACCACATGGTTTGCAGAAGGACTACACAAGAAACACACCAATCAATCGGTGACTACCTCATTTAGCTGGACTTGGGTTCAAGTGCAATTGGAAGTGACCACCGGAATTTTTACTTTGTCTCTTGTTGCTCCTCTCTTGTCTCTCACATTTTTGCCAAAACAAGCACGATACAGGAGCCATCCTGTCAACCTACATAAGATGAAATAATACACTCCAGTGATTGTAGCATAAAAGCTTATAAAACATTAAATGAATGCCGATCCAGTAATTGATAAAGATGAAACATAGTTACACATACACACAATCCAGTTATTGCAGTTAAAATATGAGGTAAGTTTCTTTCTGTACCAAACTAATTACAGTACAAACTGAAATACCCTTAGAAACCATTCCACAGCCTCCCTCCTGCCTGCTTCTCTCTCTGACCTAAAACGAACTGGTTACCAGAAAAAGGAAAATGCATCAATACGCAGTTTGGGTCAAATAAATGACAGCAGCATCCAACTAGGGGCTGTTTTCCTTTCTCTTCCCACCCATCATACATCTGTGACTAATTCACTGGGACATGGTATCTCCTGTCATGTGTATTCACAGGGCATCAATCTCAACAGTCCTCTAAGTTTAATGTTGCCCCCCCATAGAATTTGTCCATACCGAAAGGAGAAAACCCAAGACAACTTCAAGGGGGTGTTTATTGCATTGAAGCTCTTTTCCTCTCTGTCCTTTCCTTGCACCCCACCTCCCCCTCCCATTTCTTCAACACGCCTAATTCCGCGCGAACATTTTACTAATGTGATGATTTGTTCAGGCATTCAGAGACAAAAGTTTAGACAGAAGTGTTCCTTAATGACTCGAATGGTCTTTGGTTTAGTTTGGGTGAACATCAAAATAATTCTTGCTGCTGAAATCAGCTTAATAAAGAACTTTCCCCCTGTGTATCCAGATGTTCCTGCATACGATTAAGAATGTACAGACTAGAATTATATATTGCAATAATAAGCACTTCAACTGTGGTTTCAGCTGCTCTCACAAAAGCTGATCCCTAATTACACACATGGTTATCTTAATTCAAACCTTAAAGCCTGCCTCAGGTGACCTTGTATGTGATTGAAATATTGCTAATTTACAAGACAATAAAAAGACAGTTTACTATGATTGCAGAAATCAGATTTCTAATCTCTGAACTCATTCACCCTCTATAATGAACATGGTTTGATGCAAGTAAACACAACCCTGACTGGTATGGGACCGATGCAGATTAAGTTTCAAGTTGTTTTCGAATTGGAAATCGCAGTAAATCCAGTTGAGGACCATTCTCTTTTAGGTAAAGTTCATCTTTAAGACTGCTTGAATTTCCTGGGACTTACTTTTTATTACTAAGCTCCGTAAAAAAACAATTACATATTTTTAAATGTAAACTTATTATATAAGTTGCTTAATACACCAACAGAGGAGTCCTCTTGGTGCTCTCCATTCTTGCTGTCAATTTCTTGTGGCCCAAACAGGAGCTAACTATTGTTTAGTCAGGTGTGAATGGAGGATAGCTGGTCTTGGTTTTGAAGATGCCATCAGCTTTTATCAATGTGCAATGATTTTCACCCTGAATTCCAAAATAATAGCACTGCTTACAACACAATCATACGGCCTAATTAATTTGTCCTTGGATTTAAGATGACCCGTCATATATTGGGAAAGTTCATTTAAAATACATAGGGTCCTTCATTTGGGCCAATGGAATCTGTTTTTTACAAAAAATTATTTAAAACTTGGACATTGGTAGGACTGCCACCTCAAAACTTCCTGTCCCGTGGCCTTTCGTTGTGGAGTTTTTTTCCTCTGTGACCCCGACTTCCTCCCACAGTCTAAAGACATGTTAGGGTGTTAGTTAGAATGAGTCTAAATTACCTGCGCGTATGAATAGTTGTCTGTATGTGTTGGCCCTGAGATAGTCTGACGACCTGTTCAGGTTGTACCCCGCCTCTCACCCAATGACAGCTTTGATAGGCTCTAGCTACCTGTGACCCTGAACAGGATAAGCAGTGACCGATAATGGAAGGGTTTAGGAGAACAACAGCAGCAATGGCAGATAGTAAACATAGCTATGGATGGACGGAAGCTAAATACTCTCTGTTTTCAGTTAGTTTCCATTTCAAGTGCATTTTGACTCAGTCATGAATGTTTTACCGCTCCATTCCAATATGGCTGCATAGTCAGTATTTCCCTGGTGCCTGGTCTTCTTTTAAAACGTTGCCTTAGACGTTCGAGAGGCTTTTCGTCATGAGAAGCTGCCTTCTCCTCTAAATGATTCTGGAGTGAGTGAGGATGTCTTCCTCTGTCTCTTATCTCTCTCCTTTCTAGTATTATCACTGAGAGGTGCTAAAACGTGAGGGACATCGGTAAGTGCCATCATCTGTAGAGCCCTGTTAGCCAAATAGAAAGTGGCTCATCTGTAGCAGCAACCATTCAAAGTGTGCAGTCAAAAAATCCCTCTTTGCTCAAGGTGCCTTTCGTCAACCTTACATACATGATGAGTTCCTTGACCATTAAAATGCATGATTTCCAGAGGTGAGGGACTCGAGTCACATGACTTGACCCAAGTCAAACTTGAGTTACAATACTGAGGACTTGCTTGACTAAAACGAAAAAAGAGTAGACTTGACTTTGACTTGTTATTTATGACAAGAGACTTGACTTGAAATGACTTGACTATTATTAGGGTTTTGTGGCAGAACAGCACAGTCCAGAGAAGGCAGTGACTGATGGAGGTCAGTTAAAAAATAATATGATTTGGATTCAGGGATAATGTTGTCGAAGGCAATATGCAACGTCTGCAAAAATGCAAAAAGGTAAAATAATGTCTCTTTTAGCTTATTACCGATTACCTGGTCAAAGTATACATTTAGCTGTGATGCCCCTCAGGCTTCTACAACCGAGTTGAATCATCTTAGCTCTGTATAGAGCTAAGATAAAGTTATTCAGTTAATTACTTTGCGTGTGTTTCATATATAAAAGTCATTAAAGAGGTTTACCGGGACCAATACAACCTTGGTGGTTCATGTTAGATTGATAATCTTTTACATGTTGTCCATGCATCCATTATCTTGTCATCTTATTCTGTTCAGGGTCAAATGGAGCTGAAGTCTATCACAGGTGTCATTGGTTGAGAGGCAGGGTCCATCCTGAACAGTTTGGCAAACTTTCAGGGTGCAATGGGACTTGAGGCTGCCACGGTTCGGCTAAGTAAATGTACTTTATGGGCATCTCATAAGTATACATCAGTAGGTGTAAAAAAGTCCTCAGTATGATGTTTTCCACCACGTCCTCAGCTCCAGCTCCTGTCATCCATGTCCCTGTGCCAGAGTGAAGCACTGCCTCGGCATCACACTGTGATGGGCACTGCCGCACTTTTGTCAGGTGACAGGTTTCGCTCCTTTTTCTTAACATATTATACACTGTGTCTGAGAAGGTCAGAGAGCAGTGCGATGGATGTGTGTGTGAAAGAGGAACTTAGAAGTTTACGGTCAACATCTTTATTACTTAAAGTAATTTCTGAATCTATAGTAGAATCATAGCTAACTTTAATATTTATTTTCCACAACAGCAAACGGATAACGTTTAGGGTTAGTCCAGAGCAGAACTTCCTCCATATTCATTATCCAATTCAGATGATTTGAAAGACAGACTTTGTGTTTGTTCTAAAAGCAAACAGAGAAGCAGGATCTTTGCTTAGGTCACAGGTGCGCAACGTCAATCCTGTGCAAGTAATAATTGCAGACAGGGAAGTTCTAGCAGAGCTTTTCATGGGCAGCGTTGGAGTGAAGTGTGGAGTGTGACCTTTAATGTGTTAGACTATAACAATGAATTATAACAAAACAAGAGTTTTAAACAAAAAACAACATGACCTATATTAAGGATTCTATAGGCAGGATGTCATTTTATGGCTTATGTAGTATGTCATATAAGTTTTATAGTAAAACCAAGTTGATGACCTACAATGAATGTATTAGAGATGTGTTTAGATATAATTAGGGCCTAATATGTAACTTTAATCTGTAATACATTTACATTTCTTCCAAACTGTTATGAGAAATGACATCTGCTGCTTAACAGCTGATGGCGTGTTAACGTCAAATACCAGTAAGATTTAAGGTGTAAGGAACATGCAACTGATTCTTTTATTGTTGAAGATACAACTACTGTCCATAACCAGATGTAAAGGTGAAAACGGGGACAAATCATCAAAGATTCATATGCCCGACATATAGCAGCGACTCGACTTGACTTGCTTGACCTTCACCACAGTGACTTGAGACTTGCACATGTGTGACTTACTCTCATATCGGAACTGTCCTGCAAAAAACCTGCACGCGAGCTAGAGCTCGGAATGTGTCTCAGATTATTCCCTGGTCCTTGGTTAACCTACTTCAAAAAGAAGAGGCATGATACTGGCTGACTGCACCATGAATACCGAGCCTGTTAGATGGCTTTGCAGGCACACACAGAAGTGGACTTGCACTGAGAAGTCACATCTATGTAACTTATCTGCCCCGTCTTTCTGGCAGCAGCAGTTATCTGAACTATTAATAGTTAAGGTGCTGTCAGCCAGCCTTCGGTCAGGATAAAGATTACAGGCTGAATTTTTCAGCACCTCAAATGCATCTGCCTCCAAAAACCAACATGACTCACTGGTATTTACCTCCTAGAACAATCTGAGGGTTTAAAACGTAAGTAATGACTCGAAAATGTGACTTTCCTGATAGAATCTTAATCCTGCTGTGTGGCATTGTAACTGACTATTACTTGTCACAACATTCACTATCTTGAGACACAGTTGAGTTGAGGTTAGAAGGGGACAAAACATTATAATGTGCTAATAAAATAGTAAAGAGTGTGTTTTTATATTATGCACTCCACTTACCAGTGTCTACAGGCTTAGTGGGGTTGGAGCAATTTTAGAGTCATCTGAGCTTTGGAATGTGTTAATGTGTTATAGAGTAACCACAATGTAGAATTGTAAAGATGGAGATTACCACAAATTCACTTGAAACAAAAAGGCTGTTTTAGTTTTCTAGATAAATTTTGATTAATGATTTTAAATGTATCTCCCGAGAACCGGATCACACAGCTGGATTGTGAAGGTGTTTTTTGTTTTCGGCACGAATACAGAAGATGCGGGTTTGAGAATGACCATGGAATGGGTTCAAATACAGAAACAACAAAGAACTGACAACATTAACCAACAACTGGGATACAAACGCTAAGTTACATGACCAAATCATCACGTTTACCACAGCAACTGGTTGTCACCAATTTCCTTACATGTTTACATGTCAAATTCCCTTTATTTTTAATTTATACTTTGCTTAGTTTGACATGGAGTAACACATTGTTCCTTTGGAGGCAGGTTTCTGACAGCATGGCTTCACCAGGTGGTGGTTTGTTTTGTCTGTCTGCTCATAAAGACACACAGTCGCCTCTCGAATCGAAATTAAAACTCAATCTCCACTAAGCCATTAGAAACATTGAAAATCACTAGAAAAGTCTTACAATAGTTGTCATGCTGATTAGCACAGGTTATGATATGGATGTGATAGCTTCTACCTTTACTAACTGAGGGGAGTGAAACTGAGCTCCGAAGAAAAAATTCAGTTACAAGTGGCCAGAGCTTCTTCACCACAGGAAAAAAAGCAATGACGCCACTAAGGTCAAAAACAGGCGTCAGAGGCTGTTTTCAAAGTATCTTCACACAACTATCCTGTTTGAG
This sequence comes from Channa striata, assembly GCA_033026295.1. Classification (NCBI taxonomy): domain Eukaryota; kingdom Metazoa; phylum Chordata; class Actinopteri; order Anabantiformes; family Channidae; genus Channa; species Channa striata. The sequence continues at coordinate 1,792,754 of CM065169.1, forward strand.
GTTTCTCTGAAACAGACATACAATCCATCCGTAAATCTTCATATAAATAGTCTTGTGCAAAGTAAAAAAATATAAAAACTAAGATCAAGAAAAAACTAACTACAAATCAGACATGAAAGTTACTTTTTAATTTTTGAAAGGGAAAGCAAAGCTCTGCACGTTTTCTCACTGCACTTCAGTACTAGCTGAACTGTAGGGTTATGTTTACATCACCCTATAGTTTCAGTGTAAGCATATGTAAACCAAACCCTATTATAAATATTATAATAATAACACACATTAATAAAGTTTCCCACCTATTGATAAATGAATGTATGTAAAATGTGTTAAAATTGTTTTACTCTTTTTGCAATTGAAAAATACGTGGGTTCTAACTGTTGCACGTAACTGTGGTTCACTTTTGTAATTATTTGTGTAGTGTATTGTGTTTGTGAGTGCTAATGTTGCCATGCTTACAGTACGATAGCAGGAGAGTTTTTGACAAATTGCTTTTCTTTTGAAAAACATGAGAATTCGTGCTGATTTCCATGACTGTGGCGGTGGAATGTTCAGCTTGGTGCCACTGAGCTGAGACTGCAGCATGAAGAGAGAGGGGGGAAGAAAAGGGAAAACTTAATGAAAACATGGAATAGCCTTTATTCTCCAACAAGGGAGCAGAAAAACTTACAAACCAATTTATTCTTTTTGTGCTCAGCAGATATAACGCAAAAATCAATATTCTCCAAACAAAGTACAGCACACACTATCCCCGTTGTGCAATTTGTTAAGTCAAATGCAATCATTGAGCAGTTACCTCTGTCCACTATTCCTGCACGAGTCCCAAGACAAAACACACACTATTTGGTAGCTGTTCGGCTGTTTAAGGCACTTAATTAAAGAGACACAGCCTCAGGACAAACAAATTGTCTAACAAAGAAACAGCGCAAAACTGAAAGTAGTGAATGCAACTGGAGTCGTGAGAAATTTGTCCAATAATTAAGATGTTGTTCAACATTTGTGCAGAACAAACGCAGCACATTTAAGAAAAGTAAAGGGCAGAACACAACAAATATTGTATAATCCAACAAGCCTGCAGCACGGTTTGCCTTTTCTGTTCAGGTTTTAGAGACTGCCAAAGAGATGTTGGCTGAACTCTACGTTAATTAGTCAGCGGCGGTGCTGTGCTAGATTATACAATGAGGTGGTCCAAATATTTAGTGCCGGAGACACCGGCGCTTCCTCGAATTCATGTAAACAAGTCAGCCAGAGAGACTCGGGAGAAAGTGAGTAGAACACGTTGGCAGAAGAGAAAGGGAACGGCAGCTGAACGTACTGAATCCTGGTGAGGTAAACCAGTGAAGTTGGTGCCCGGCCCAGGCAGGGCGGGCTGGGTAATTAGGAGACCAGCTGCAGGTGTGCACAGGTGGGAGGTCTGAGGAAGGGAGGTGCCGGGTGAGAGTATGACTCTGAACAGAGTCTAGCCTTTATTAATGTCCAATATTGTTCCTGTACCTCTGTTTTTTTTCCAATAATACCTTAAAAACTGGCTGTTTAGCTGCAATTAGTTAATACAAGAGAGGAGATAGAATGGATTAAGACAGGTGAGGAAACTGTCATCCACCCATGGACAACATGCAAACTGCACACAGAAAGGAAACAGCTGGCAGGTGGAATTCGAACAAGGGACCTACTGGTAAAGCAGCAGCACTAACCACTCCACCACCGTGGTGCTCACGCACATTTACAGATTATGATTATTTATTACTCGAATCATATGATCAGCTTACAAATGAGGTTCAATGACACATAAGAACTTGGTGAAAAAAGTGGTGAACATTTGTTTCAACAAGGACAATTTCACCTCAAGAGAATTTGTTAAAAATTGCTTCAAGTGTCCTCAGGACTCATGGGTGAACTGATAAGAATATGAGGATGAACAGAAATGTATATGGACGTGTTTGTCAATGGCAAGTTCACTGGTTAGAAGAGTCATACAACCACAATTTGGTAATTCTCATTTTGGGAACTTTATTACACTATAATAATTTACACTATCACATTTTAATATTTATCAACTTTGGAGCAACTAAAGGCTTTATAAATACTGCAGAGTTGAAGGGGACCGCCTAGTTGTTATTATTATATTATATAATATATATCACATACATATTATATGTTTATATTATTATTTTGTCACCACTATTGGCCCTTTTCACACTGGTAACACAAACAAACCTTATTCAAACTGTAAACATATTTACTACAGCAGCTTGAAGTTGAGTTACAAACTTATTTTCCAAATAATGGAAACAGTCTTTTGTCTTTATGTAGCTCATTTATTTAATTAAGCTGCCTTCACACGTGCTGTAGACGAGTTGTGTCCAAATGTGCGCATGTGCTCACCCACCCTACACAGTCGTATATCTCACCGTGACAGACGCAGTCGACAGGCCTTCATCTACTGGCAGGTGAAATCTGTCCTCTGAGACTTCATTCTTTTCCTCTCCACCCTTGCTTCTATCCTTATTTACTTCCAAATGTAATCCTATCAGCTCCCAAAGATCGAGCCACATTTTTTTAAATGTCTCAATCAGAAACAACAAAGCAGTTTCATACCCAAACAGTAACAAAAATAAGAGAACACTGAGGTCTTTTTTCCAATAACAACTGAATTCACTGATATTATGATCCAACAGTATAAAAAGACCGGCTGAAACTGTTTCTAAATGTTATATTTGAATTTTTGTGGCGTCTATAAAAACAACAAAAATTGAGACAACTTGTTTAACAGCAAAAATTTTTGAAGGAAACATAACTGTAACAACAATAAATCTTAGATTACATATCCACCAAGTGACAAATATGCTGATTCTGAACATTCAAAATGTTGGGAAATGACCAGAAACAACATAAAACCACAAGTTTGTTCAGTCGATCCAATAGATTTTGCCAGTGCTCCTTTATATTTTCTATGAAAGAGGCTGAATTATACATATCTGGTGATTATAGCCTTATTCTCATGAAATGTTGCGTGTTTGCAGTGAGTTCCAAGCTGACCAGAGAAACTGATTTCTTACAGTGAGGAAACTGTCTCTAGCAGTGTTTTGAGAGTTTGACTCACGACATGATTATTTTCTGTCAAACATCCAGTTCTGTGATAATATTAATAACAGTTAGCTTAATATAATTACTGAAACAACAAGGTCATTGTCTTCCAACAAGATGCTACATCCGATTGAATTCATTTTGCTGCTGCTGTCATGAGGAAAATCATCAATAAAGTTTATTGAGCCTGTTCCAGAAGCAGCTATGCAGCACAGGCCATCAAACCACCTCCACTGTGAGCGTTTTTCACTTTGGTGGAGATTCATCTATCTATAAAATTGTGTTCCAAACCTTTTGCTTATATCTGTACGTTTTTTTGCAACTTCTAACCTGGCTTTTTTACTCTTACTGCTGCTGATGATGGGTGGACATCTGGTGGCTCGCCCTCTGTGTTTTTTTCATGAGGTTTTGCTGAAATAATTTGCCACTGCTATGCTAAATGTTCGAAATGCCTTTTTCTCCCTTATACAGCTCCCTGCTCTTAATGTCAGTGGATCTATTTTTAACCAAAAGTACAGACTCCCAGGTAAAACTCAGGGCTATGGCCTCGGGGAACCATTTAGAACACCAATGTTAAGGGGCTGCTGAGCTTTCCCATCATTGAATATGTGTTAGTCCATCATCATTTACACTGTAAAATCTTCGGCCTTCTCTATTTATTGTACATTGATTGTAAAACTACATCTACTCGGAGGTCTGTGCGTGGTGAGAGGACCACTGAGTGTGGTGGGGATTATCAAGGAATGCGAAGCTGCATCCAAACAGACTCGACTGACTCTGGGTGGTACGTTTGCGCCAGTGTAGCCTTAAGTCACACGCAGTAGCTTTAACTGTCAATTTCCAACCCTGTCTCCTGAAAATTATATTTCTGTACAACTAAACTGCAAATGCTGTTTTTGTTTGGAACATAATGAATTAATATTCTGATGCAATGAATTTTTTAATGAAGACAAGAGCTCTTTCATTAAGGGTAAAGCAGCAGCCAGTAGGTGATTGAAGGGGGGGCCAAGTGTACAAAGCACAGGACTGTTAAACCGAACACCTGACTTTGACATTGGGGTTAAAAAAAGATTGTAGATGTGTTTAAAAGCCTTTTATGTGTTTTGTGTAAAATCACTGGTGTAACAAAGGAAAATCTGAACCCTAACCATCTCCTGTACTTGCTTAGTGACACCCAAAAAACACTTGGACATTTGTACTGTAGGATTTCATTTTACAGCACAAACAAAACTGGATATTTTGCTGCAAGACAACCTGATATTTTGGTGGACAAAAAAACATTGTCTGCTAACATTTTATTGATTATTGTTTGTATTAAAATGTTTGCAACTCCTCATTTACTTTACATGTCAACATATTTTTTGCAGTTTCGTTTTATGGAACCATAATGTTTTGAAGACTAGGTTTCAACACGAAGTCCAGACAGCTGCCAGTAGCACTGAGGTAAGCCAGCATTAAAAACAGGAAGCCCACGATGTCCACAGAAAATAACAGTACTTCTTACTGTTTGGCACAGTTGGTGAAATAAACAGCTTCCAGGGCAAACTGTAGGCATGTCTGTGTGAAAGCCGTTGAATGGCTAATGGACAGTGACCTCACGCATACTAGGAAAACAAGATATTTTTTTATGGTAGAACTATTTAATGTTCTTCAGTGGTCAGTCCACCTGAGCACACAGCTCACTTGCTGAAGGCAAAACTGAAAGACTTCATCAGGTTTCTAGTAGTGATGCAGACAGCAAAGATGGGGAGACGGGCATGAGGGCCATCATGCAACAAAGCTCCCAACTGGATGTTCTGCTCATTTGGATCAATAGGAGAGAAGAGTTTAAGAGCAGGTGTGCTGTGGGTGTCTTCCCTGTAGAAGACGACCTTGTCATCAGGAATCCCGCCTCCTTCCTGCTGTCAATCCAACTCACCACTTTTTGTCAAGGGGATGAGCAGCACATTCCGACTTGACTTGAACATTACAGAAGGGATTACAGAGTGTCGGGGAGAAGCCTGACTCAGCTCCATCCCCGTGCGAATGAGCTTGGCTGGACTGCTGTGATGCACATTTCTCAGTCTGAGGTAGTGTTTTATTATTTATCAATATTTAATGATGTAAATGCTCTCAGAGGACTACATCATCATTCTCCAGAGGCTTAGCTGGATGTGCAGACATGCAAGGTTTAAAGCATAAGCTGCAGGGCCGCCTGACTGGGTTCGGGGGTGCAGCAAAAAAAAGCAAGTGCACAGACTGTACAGTGATGCATTTTTTGTTTTGGTCTCTAGAGTTTTGTGTTTGAATGTTTGTTGTTTTTAACTTTTTGTCCTACACATTTTTAATCTCTATATTTTTAAGTGCAGAAATAATGAATTTGCAGTAACAAACAAATTCAAATGATTTGAAACTAACATTTGAACCCTCACGGTGAAGAGCTCCACTTCTGCGGTGAATCTTTTAAACAACATGGATTTTGGAAGAAGAATGTAATTACAGATGGTCAGTGAACCTATTTGTCTGGAAACGGCTGCTGGGAACTTTCCTGGGATTTTCAGCCTCTGCACTTAATGTCTAAATGTTGGAAAGACCGAAATCAACTGCAGTTGATGAAAGTACCAAGTTGTTCCTAAAACATCAGCCTGCAGCTCGCAGAGTCGGCTGAAATCCACACAGGTCAAAACACAATATCAGTTCCAATATTTTTGAAAACTTCTTTCCTTTACTTAACAGAAACACTGCTGCTTTTGTTTGCCTCTTGCTCATTCACACACCCAGGCTATGTAAAGTGCACCTGCCTTACACCTGCTCCACATGGCTAATTTGCATTTCAGGCCCCTTGTAGATGACATAACATCACTGATTACACAAAGCTAATGCACACACCTGGCCTCCAAACACACTCTTGGTTAGCAATTAATCACACATTTCAACAGACGTTATGCGAAAATACCTGTAACATGATGAGGTCAGTCCCCATTTGTCCTCATTTGTTTTCCTCTGCATCCAGTCTCCTAATTTGATCCCTGATCTTTTTTATGTCCCACGATTAAACAGCAGCTTTTAAACATCTTATCAGTATTTACTCCAGTAGCTGGTCCTCAGACCTTTGGCCCACGTGCTCCGGAAACTCTGTTCATGGATTATTATTTACTTTATAACTTATATTTATGTTTCATTATGTTGGAAATCGGTTGCTTTTTTTAAGTCTAACTTAAATCTTTGTGATAACTCAAGATTAACGTGACACACAGCGTGACTGTGGCTACAAGCATAAATTTGTCAGTCTCCCGGAAAACATCAAATGAATTTAATAGAGAGGAGTGTTTCTGTGTCATCGTGAGTACAGACCATTTCATTACCCATAGGTTTCACAGGCATGTGGACAATTTCGGGCTGCACTGCTCACCTTAGCACTACTGTAAATGTGAGCCTACATTTACGATGGCCCTGAAAGCTCACGGCACTGCCAATAAACAAAAATGAAAAAGAAAATCAATCACAACACAAATGCAGCATTAAGGAAAAGTGCTGCAAAGCCACAACACAAAGGAAATGGTTCAAGGAGCAATTAAAAATTAATTAGCAAGTTTCTGTCACTTTTCCATCACCTGGAAACTGTGCTATGACAGTTTTCTACAACGTATATTAAATTTGTGGAAAATATTGCCAAAGGGAAGGAGGTAGGTGATGAAGAGACAGTAGTGACAGGGGAAGGCTACAAACTGAAGGAGTGAAGATGGATGAGCTGAGTGCGGCCTGAGAGATGAAAATGAAGCCAGCCCAGGGGTGTGAGTGCTGCCAATGGAGGATAGTTTACTGATGACTTTGTCTTTCCCCCTCCCTCTCTCTGTCCCTGTCTTCAGGTGTCCCCGGATTTGGTGCTGTGTGTCCTCCAGCTACTGGTCCTACTAACCTGCCCAACGTTCTGTTGTTGCTTTTATTGCTCTGATCCTTTCTCTCCTTTAACTTTCCACTCAGCCCAACAGGTCAATGCAGATGTCCGTCCACCCTGAGCCTGGTTCTGCTGGAGGTTTCTTCCGTTAAAGGGAGTTTTTCCTCTCCACTGTTGCCTATAGCTGCTCAATGAGAATTTGTTGGGTTTTCTCTAAATGTCTGTATAGTCTTGACTTTATTATGTAAAGTGCCTTGAGATGAGTTTGTTGTAAATTGGCACATATAAATAAAGTTGAATTGAATTGAGTTGAATTGATGAGAATGGTGTGGGAGACTGTGTCAAAGGCCACACTTAGATGAAGGAGGATGACAATGGAAAGTAAACCAGAATCAGCTGCTATGAGGAGATCACTGGAGATTTTTTGGAGTGCAGTTTGGAAAGGTTTATAGAGGGAATTTTGGGTTAAATGGAAGTGAAGTTGAGCGGCCACTATTTGATTTGACTTAAATTGAGGAAGTTTTTTCTGCCCTGAGCTCTCAGGGTTTGAAAAGTGTGTTTAGTTACAACCTCAGACTCCTGAAAAGCAGTTACACTAAGGCATCTCATGTCCAGCGAATCCATTAGAAGCCACCTATAACCTGCGCACTGGTTGACCATAGTACTTAATAATTAAATGTGATTAAATAAAAGTTAGAAGAACAGAGGCAATTTTAACACAAATGCAGGTTTTCAGTAGTAGCAGTGATGTAGGAGCAACAAGACAAAACTTGTGTCAGCTTTGTTAACTTGATGCATTTCTGTTTTCTGTACAAACACTTTGGTTTGGAGGCTTTTGCTCGATATTTTCTGCCCCTAAACCTAAAAACACACAGGGTGTCTGGAGTGAATGAATGAATTGTGCTTCAGAAATGTACGTGTTTTTAGTGCAGACAGTGTAAATGTTGGATGTGTAGAAACAATAAACTCCTGCGATGTTATTCTCACAAAAGTCTAAAGCACTGAATGAAAATATATGGCTTATATCTGTATGTTGTCTTTGTCTGGTTACAAAACTAATTTAAGCTGAAAAAGTGAGTCAGGTCGTCATTATGTAAACATTATGTAACTTTGTGGAAAAGTTGTGGACCCACCTGGATCCCACAGTGAGCAAAATTTGACATATTCTAAACATGAAATATTAAACTTGTGCTACAACCAATTGTGAAAAAGCAAAATTTAATGGCACATATTTAGCAACTGCCTTGCTGTCCTAATGAAAAGGACCCGTGATAATGGTCCTGGTTTCTGGGAATAGCAGCCATTAGCACCTGCACTAAGAAGTAACACGTGAGTAATGCGAAACCTAAAAGGATTTAGGCTTTGAACAGAGCTCTGCTTACTTTTTTAGACTCTTTTGAAGAAAGCACAACTTGTCTATGTGTCTTTAAAAGCAACGGACAAAAGAACCCAACACATCGCTTCAGTATTTGTTCATATTCTAACATTTGTTTTTAGTTGTGATTACCAGGTGGACAAGGCGTCATCAGTCTCTGTTGGCTTCACTTGAGCTCATTGGATTGTGGTATAGGTCAGTGTGGCAAAGCAGATATGTTACTGCAGAGGTAAACTCACAGAGCACTTTAGCAATGATTTTCTGTCTTCACTGCGAGTTTGTTTATTTGGTCTTTAACCTTATAAATGGGTTTAAAAATGTGGCAGAGGAGACATACACAAAAACTGAACAGTTGCCAGGAAAATATTATACGCAACAGTGAGATCCAGCAGCCAGCCAGGATTATGTTTCTTAAGTTTCCTTAAGCCATTTGTAGTGAGCTTCAAGATGCCCTGTAGTCCACAATCACATTATTGCAATAAATGACCTGAACTGCAGACAGACCTGGGCGCACACAAGTGCACAGTGTGTTTTGATTATTACATTTTTTTATATTATTTTCATGCATCACATTCCTGTATTTTATATTTAGCTATCAAGCAGGCCAATATTTCCAAAGCCAATCCACCTTTGTGGGACCATTGACCTGGAGAGGCTGTGGGGAAGTGTTGGAGCTGAACTGGATGCATGCTGCATGGGGGTCATTCTCCTCATGGTTTCCCCTGTGTGCTGCACTGACCATAAATCAAACTCATATTATTAGTGCACAAACAAAAACACTAACTGGGTTTCGGGTCCTCTGTAAAACACCTGCTATTCTTGTTCTTGCAACCAGTCACATGATGTACATCATGTGACACATAACATACTGACTTTTACTCCAACTTTTCATTTACTCCCTAACTATAAACTAACCCCTAGGGTTGTTTGCCAAACTCCAACCAATGTGGGTTGTTTATACAGATTAAATCCAGCATTTCCTTCAAACTGGCTTCCATTTTGGCTCCATTGTAAACTGCAGCATCTGCCATTTTGTTGCCTAATGTCAAAGGGGGTGCCTCCCCCTGCCTCCTTACGTGGTGAGGAGGCAGGGATCTATTTTAATAAATGGTTCATTATCTCATATGAGATGGCAGGGAGTAATGAACTATCGCGGCGTAAAGGTTGTTGGGCAGTTTAACATTACTCACAATGCAATCTGACAAAGTGTAGTGCATTAGTTATTAATATAATAATACAGTTGATATTGGGATGTGTTACTCACAAAAGAAAAATCAAACTTTATCTTTGCTTTCAGTTATTACCAATACAACAAGTCCCCTCCTATTAACTCATACTACAGTTAGACCTATGGGTCCCACTGGGTCCCAAAACACAGTGAATAGAATAATTTTGGGCTGTTCTGTTTTCTAAAAGCCGAGCATTTCGGACTGGTAGGAACAGTAACTGCAAACCCCAACCCATAACAGCAATGGGAGGAGGAAGGGACACTTGGAACCAGATTTCCTGCGGCTTTAGTGTCTGTTTTTTTAGAAACAGATGTGACACATTCCAGGCCAAACCCATGTGCTGTGTTTCATCATTCAGTCCAGCTTGTGGGTTGTGTATCCATGTGTTTGCAAGGTGCATCTTTCTCTTTATCCTTTACACATTTAACAAAAGTTTAATTACATTTTCCTCCAGATGTAGTAAACATATCTTTTGTTAAAATATATATCTCGTTATATAAATATAAAGAACTCCCCCCGCGAAATACATGTATTTAGCACCGTCACACTGATTTAGTTTTAATCACAAGCTCTTTTTTTTCTCATAATCTTGACTTACCATTGCTAGACAAACAGTGATGGAAATGGGCTTCAATACTATTAACATCTCTATCAACACCACACCCACCTGTTGCACTTTTATTCTGTTTTTCCAATTATGTTCTTATTTTGTGAGTTTCAATTTGTATGATTATATCACTTCATCTCTTTGTCTTTTTAATTGCCTCCTGATGTGTTAGTATTTTTTTAACTATAGATTACAATATCATTATGTTATGTGTCATATTTGCAACTCATGTGGATATTTTATAATCACGATCACCATGTTAATGTGTTTTTCTGAGCTCAGTGATCTCATTCAGTTGCTGAACTGTGCCCATGAGCTTTGCTTCACTTGCAGAATACGCCTCGAGGGCACTACCTGGAGCAGTCCAGGAGCCGACTGCATAATCAGCTGCTGTCTTAGTACATCAGACTTTAATACATGGAGATTAGAGCCTGATCTCGATGAGGACTGCAGGACACAGTTGCTCAATGCCATTCCGAGCAGATACAGCACAGAAAGTTTACCGTTGGCAGTAATTTGGCTTGGAAATGGTCAGTAATAAATGAAAATAATCAGATGTGTGCACAGAGATTGGGCTTTGGATTTGGCTGCACAAACGCAGCTACAGACACGTTTGCTGCTACCATTTAAACTTAAACATTAAAACTCCACAAATCCTTCATAACTGTCACTTACAGTTACTGCATGACAATTAAAATCTGTTAAAACCACAAAGTTCTCCTAAAGCTCAATGATTAGTTGACTAGTGGACACTTTGTTATTTTATTTATTCTGGTGATTAATTTGTCGTAAAAAATATGCTAATACAGTTGGATATTAAATGTATTAAAACCCCAAATAAATGTATTCAAGTTCTAATGCACCGTTTTTGCTAATAAAACAGTTCTAGTGATAAACTGATTACCTTGCCTCTTGATATTTTGACTGGTGAATGCATTGCTTTTCCCCACGCGCTCCGAGTGCCACTAGTATCACTGTGACACTGTCACTAAACTATCAGAAAAACATATGCAGCTTTGTTAAATTATATTTATAAAACTATACTAATTATTTCAAAAGCATTGAAACCACACGGCTAATGTATTATTTTTTACTGTACACTGAAGATCACTGGGTTTAGGATCAAAAGATGGACTACAGTGGATCGTTGGTCTGCAGGTTCCTGATGCAGAATTTTTTTTTTTTTTCCTGTAATGGGACCAGTGCATGGCTGCTGTTGGGTGGTTTGGAGTTTTGCTGTCCTGCCCAGGGACACTTGTGGCCATGTGCAACTTGCCAAACCTCGAGTACGTACAGTAGATGGCCACTGTCGCCACTTTTATTTAGCTAAAACTTTCTTTTTAATATACTTCTCACCTAAAATGTTGGTAATCTGATGAAAAGTGACATGTTCTTTATGTATATTTATAACCCCAAGCAAGAATCAGTTGGGAGAAAACTTGGTTTGTCTAAAAATGAGCTCGATGCACATGTCTCACAGCTTGTCCTCCCTTATTACAGAGTCCACCCTCATAATCATCACCCCACAAAATTTCACAAAAGTTGAGAAAGCATATTAAATGGAAGCAAGGGAGAGTTGCTCCTGTTGCTAATTGGATTGGAGCTGGCGGGCATTGGCTTTGCAGCACAATGGGAGCAAATGAGAGTGAACACTATTATTGGGCACAGACAGAGAGCTAATTCACTCAGATTAAATAGAATTTGCACTTCTTTTTTCATATTAAATCTATAGACTGCAGTGTGAAGGTGGCTTGCTGGTTTGCTCTGCAGACTCACAATAAAAAGGGCCTGAGATCGAACTCTAGCCAGCTGGGTTCTTGTTGATTCAGATTTTACTTTTAGCTAGAAAGATTTACAGGATGCTAGAGGGGAAATTACACACAAATTCAAGACGGAAACTCAATGCACTACAATCTGAACACTCAGTTATATCGAAGCTCTCAATTGCAGACCAGTTCTACAACACAAACAGGACAGAAGACTTATTAAGACTTAGGCGATTCCACAAATTTTGAATGAACTGCTAATGAAAGCTGAGCTGATCTTCAGCAACTCCAATGTCATTCAATTCAACTGCAAAAACGTTATTTGTCGCCTAAGGGCAATTCAAGCACGAAGAGCAGCTAACGCTGAATAGCAGTAGCCACAATGTACAGCAAAAAGATTACAAGTAATAATTCACAATAGTCACTAATATTCACAAACACAATATTTCTAAGCTGAGAAAGAACAAACAATTGTGATTTTCTTATTTGTACTGAACACACCCATTAAACACACAAAAAAATAATAAACAAAACAGTTTTACAACTGGTTGAACAACTTTTGAAAGCAGCAACCTCACACAAGTACTTCCTGTAACTGTGCATTAAACCTGCAAAAGTTTTTTTTTATCTTTGGTAAACAGAAATGATAATTCTAATGACTCCTTCAAGCCTTTGACTGTTACTCTCGATGTCGCTTACTTTATTCTGCATTGTGCTCTTGCAGTGATCTTGCCTGGTTGTCCCACAGTCCCATATTATCTTCCTTTTTAGAGCGTTTGTCTACCTCTAGACTGATGAATATCTATAGTCTTTGAGATTATTCTGCAACCCTTTCCAGCTACATGCAAAACAACAACTCTTGATCATAACTCTTCTGACATGGTTCCTATCAAGTGATATGAACAGCACACTGACGTTGTTTGAATAGTTTTAGTGGTCAAGGAGAACCACACCACCATTCTCATTTTATTAAGTGGACTCTAGGTTTGTTAAGTCCGGCCTACACTTCATATTTAGTCTCATCAGACGCCTAGTGTCGCCATCACTTACACTTTATTAAACTTCACTTTGTTTCCTTGCAAGACTGTCACAGAGTTTTTTCATGTCAGAAATATGTTTGTTGGTTATCGCATATTTAATGAAACTATATTTTAGTTTGAGTGATCTGACTCATGGTCATTGTCATAGTCCATATAACAGGACATGACCATGAGCAGGACCTATTCCTTCAGTAACGATTTACATTTGGTGGTAACTACTTGAATTTCTATTTATTGTAGTTTTGTAGGGTTCTTTTAGTATTTACTATTATAATAAATTGTTTTCTTATTCAACTCAACTGAATCATGCCTCTGATACAGACTGTTATATCCCAATAAAACGATTAGTCTTCCCTTTTGTACTCCTCATTTCTATTATCTTATTTATACGTTATCTGTACATCACACCGAGGCAACCAGCTATACAACACATCATTCAAAAACACAAAGCTTCTATACTTTGTTGGCAAGAATTTCACAAAAACTGATATGTTAAATGTCTTTCATGTAAATGATTATGGTAGTCTACATCTATACGTCATCTTAAACATTCTATGGTTGTTATCTGCCATTTTTTGAAATAGTTTAACTTGAATCTCACGATGAAAAGGACAATAAAACACACAATGTAATTTATTTTCATCCAAATCACAGAACAGACACTTTCTGTTGTCCCCCTAAACTGAATTAAAGCGTCCAGTTTCCAAAGCCAAAGCCATTCTAGTGAACACTTAACATCACCCAGTAATTACAGAAGTTTGTGAGGATGGGCCGAGAAAACACAGGACGTCCCCGCAGACTAGACTGGAGTTCATACAGTATGTTCATTGCTGTCATTGTAACCCGTCATGTGACACACATAATGTAATCCTAAGAAAGAGGTGATCTTTTTTACTAACCCTAATCATGTTTCGTTAATGCGTAACACCAAAACACTACGTGTGCACTGTTGTAATGCAGAACTTTTATCTGTGTAGGAAACAACTGTATTACTCCAACTGCCACTTTTGTGCCTGGTGCCAAGTCTTAAAACATATAAACGAACAATTGCTGTAAGAGTAAAAAGTAAAAGTAGCATAATTGAGACCCATAGCATAATAAAACAAAAGAAAAAAAATCCCCCAAAATATTAACATTTAGCCGACTCTTTTATTCAAGGCACATACAGTGTAATTTGCTACACACACGATGGTGATGGCTGCCAGACGAGGTGCTCATCTGACCCACCAAGAGCAAGTACGGGTTCAGTGTCTTGTCCAGGGACACTTGGACATGCCGCAGGGAGGGACCAGGGATTGAACCACTGACTCTGGGGACGACTGCTTTACCAACTGAGTTACAGCTGCCCTATATATTCTCCCTATAGAGGTGTTCATTGTTGCGCCACAGCTACAAAATAAAATCACAATTCTGAATCACCAATGTCACTATATGAATCAGCAGCTTTGAGCAGTGGGAGCTGCTCATCAGTGACTGAGAGCACTGTTAGCTCAGCTCTGGGGCACACTACATTACTTGCTCATTAAACACATATTAAAAGGCAGCGATAGCCACCATAGCCTGACGACTCATAAATAACTGTCTAAAATAGTAGAAAAAAAAAAAAAAGTACAAACAACTTGAAATGTGTCTGAAATCTAAGAATATTTGGTGACACATTTGTTAACCTGTAGTTGACCTGTCAAATCACCCGTCGTAGCAGACAACACTGCAATCAACATCAGAATAATGCTGACCTGGAGTGACCCATACACAGCAACATTTAGAGATATTTTTGGGCCCGCTGTGCTCTACCGTACAGTATGAGCGTCTAAAAAATGGCCCTATCCGGCTATTAAAATAGAATGCTTTGAATTGTCTTTGCCTGGGCCATGTAACAAGACACTGGAGAGCTACACAATTCATAATACATACCCTCCCGACAGTGTTTAAAGCAGATCTCTCTAAATTATAGCTATTAGCATGAATTATCAATAAGAGGTTGGAGAGACCAAGGGCAGTGAAGGATATAACATACAGCATGTTGAATGGAGACTGCCTCCAAACTTCTCTGTTCCCCTCCCCTCTCTTAATCTGTCCCACAGAGGTTTGTGTGGGACTTGTTGGAATATTTATGTGAGTTGCTCTTGAGTTGCATGGGGACCATTGTACTCCTCTAGCATCACATTTCTACATGCCTCACAAATATTCCAAAAGGGTCGTGATGGTTCTGGAGATACGAGGCCTCATATTCATTCTCTTCAGGATACAAAAATTAAAGATTTTTTCATAAGTGTTATGAAAAGAGTGTATATGTGTGTGGAACAGAATAGTAAAAAGGAATAAATAGAAAAGGAGAGAGTGAGCAGGGAGAGCCTGTCTGATACTGTAGAATCAAACTATCATTATATCAGTAGAGATGGCAAACAATGTAGAGGAAAGTCTGGAAAAAGCTTAAGCCTGTCTGTTCTGATGAGAAAAAACATAATCCAGAAATGTCACAGTCACTTTTGATGCTTGACTTGGTGTTGCACGTTGACTAATTTGAGTAGTAATTGTCACTCCCTATTCTTGCTGTGTTGACCTAAGTGTTTAGTTGCTGGTGATCAGATCGTAGCCTTTTGCCGCAGGGATATACATGTTAATGAATATGACTTGTGAACTTAGGGAAAAGTAGAATCTAAAGGTAGATGCTGATGGCAGGGGTTATGCTGCAGGAGCAGCAAACAACATAGTTTTCAGTTCAGCCACATTACAGGATGGACATTGACTCTGGAAACTGATTCAGAAGGTTCTGTTTATATGTTTAAGAAGGTGCTTGACGATTCTTACATTAGTAAAAACATAATAATAATAAAAAAATGTATGCAGCAGAGTCATAAGATTGCATGTTAGAACCTGGCACCTGCATTAACTACAATGCAACTCAACAACAGTTCTATAGGCATGAACCCCCTGTGGTACTGTGTATTAGTAAGTACCAGTACTGCTGGTAAAGAAGTTACCACAGATACATTCTACTGTACTGTAGAGTTAGGAGCCATCTCCATGAGTTCCACACATTATTACTACAATATTTATATTATAAATATATATACAATATATATATATATATACATAATATTGTAGTAATAGCAGTTTGTCATTTAAAAATTAAAATCTAAATCATTTTTTCACAAAAGTATCTCATCTGTGAATCACTACTGTACATATAGAGTCTGTTTCATTGGATATAGTTACATATAATTTGTGCGAGTCATTATTGTTAGATTTAGTAAATTATGAGGACCCAAAAAAACCAAAACACAAATCACTCACTGTATTTAAAAGGTTTAATGGACAAGAAGTTGACAAACAGGTACAGTAACTGGATGAATATGGTTGGAGAGAGAGCTTGCAGTGATTCCTCCAGCTCACTAGGTGCCACTGCCGACCAGATCTGTGTGAAAGAAATAATGATAAGAAAATAAGAATGTGAGTCTGCGTCCTCCATGTCTTCCAACAGTCATTATGGGACGAGACAGCAGGCCAGCCAACAATAGTGGGAAAAGAAGAGCAAAGACGGTTCTGAGAGAGACAGGATCTTCCCAAACAGTCTCACAGAATCATCGGGAGTCCAATACCGTATATACATTGTCAAAGTCTAGCTCCATAACACTGAAAAAGGCGAGTACGGAACAGTCACAACATATATATTCAAATCCAATCAGTCAGAATCCAAAATTTCAATCCAATCATCCAAGAATATAACAGAGGCCAGACCCAAACATCCAAGAGCTTAACACCATCGAAGTTGCAATTTCCAGAAAGATGTTAGTCGGGTAGTCAGAAGCCAGAAAGAGGCAGAGGTTTCCAATGAGGGCCACAGGCAGAGATCAGGTTTTCAGATCTAATCAGAATATCCAAGAATTAGATAATCAGACCAAAGTCTCCATACCAGGGATTCAGGCAGAGAAGACGACTGGGTAGGTAGACCAGTGATGAAATCTTCAGGCTACATGACAAGGAAAATGCTGGAGCATCTGTGCAGAAAAGCAGACAATTGGTCACATCAGCTTTGAACAAATAGGGAGTGAAGAAGGCAGAATTGACTGTGGATCGGGAAGGAAAACTGAGGGACTACAAAACTAAAAGCTGGGAACAGGAAGTGAACCTGGTGATCTTGACAATTATACTGTGTCAGTGTCTAAACTAGTGAAACCAGAGATATGTTCTTTTTTGCATGCAAGCAAAAAATCTGTTGTACATTAGTGCCAAGTAAGGTTTTAAATTTTAAAACGGTGTCCTGAAGAATTGTTAGGTAATTCATATTTTCAAGTTGACATTATTTAATACACTGAATTAACTTTGTCAGGAGGGGGTGAGAATTTATCCTCCCACCATAGTGCAATGTCCGTCTTAGGTGAGTCACAACACAAATGAACACCTTAAGCGTCAGCATATAACGCAGAGGTACGACTCAGGAATGAGAACGGGCTGGTTAGGCCATAGTTGATCCGGCCCTGAAATCAATCTTTGACTGAAATATTCTCTTTGTCTCTAAATAGCCTCTCTTTTTTCCCTCATGCATGATAGAACTAAGCTATTGTTTCATTCAGGCCGATCCTTTTCTCAGCCATTCATTCTGTTCGCAGCTGGCTTTGGTTCTTTCTGCCACCACAACCTCCACTGTGTCGTGTAAGTGTTGTTGTGACGTCTGCCTCGTCTGACACCTTGAGGTCATTTGGATACTGTGGGTGTTCATGCAGTCATTCGTGAGACTTCATGAAAACTGTCCTAGAGATGAAATCTACAAATCAGTTCACTGGCTATGCACCTTTCATGCTGCGCCTGTTTTGACTGAAATGCTGGACTTGGTTTTGGAGCCAGTGCACCTGCAGTATAATTTAAAAAGACACAAACACACACACCCACAATGGACAAGGAGACCAGGTACAAGCCAATGAGAACATCAAACATCAAAATTAAAAATTTAGTCCTAATGCAATCAAGGGAATATCCTGACTGTGGAGGATCTGGTAATCAGATTTCCAACCTGGTTAACAAATTTAGGTTTATGTTCTCATTTATTTTGTCATAAAATCGACTTTTTTTATTGCTTTTTTTATTGCATTATTTTATTGCTTTAAATAAACTACTCGCATCATCACAGGTTTTTAGATTTAGGCTGGGGACAGAAAAAGGCAAGGAAAGATGGTTCTCCTGATGTAAAACTGGGTGAACCAGTGGCCTTCAGTCTGTGAGGCAGCGGGACAAACCACTGCTGCATCATGCTGTCCTTATGGTGCATTTTCCAAATTCATTATTTCCCGCTAGCTTGCAACCAGTGAATCAATGAAGAAAATTAACACTGTGGTGTCTGTTATTCCGAGGAACTCAGAGCATTTGATTAATGTGAAGGAAACATTGAGGTTTGGCTTAATAGAGAAAAAAACTTTGGGTGACATGATGCATGTAGTTATTGATAAACCAAACTGTTGCCTTTCTCTAACCTCAACCAAAAGTGGTTTTCTAGCCTAAACTTAACTACAAGCAGGATTCTTGAAACCATAAAACCTTCTAAAACAAAGTCTTCTTCAGGGATGGAAAAGTATCTGAGACCCAATAGATTCAGGGGGCTTTCTTTGATTTTCCCTCTGACTCTGTCACCAGCACTTCTACTTCTCTTAGAGGTACCTGTCCAAGATGGGCCCCATCTTAAGTGGTTTCAAACTCATCAGCATTCACACAATGAGCCTCTTAAAGCCTGTACAAACCAGCTGGCTGTGGTGAAATCAATTAAAAGCTTGAATAATGATTGCTGGGACATTTTTGTAGTTACTTTATGTTGTGAAATGTTGAATCAAATATGTTAAACTCAAAAAACTGAGAAAAATTGCATTTCCACAATTCAGGTCGACATTTGTAATTACACGAGCATTCAGCCATAGCTCTATTCTCTCTGCTCCTTTAATGGTGCAAACATTTCAGTATTTTTACTGCTGCTGGAGTGAGCAGATAATTTGATGACTGAGAAGAGCTATTCAAAAGCACTGGGTATGTTTCCAATATTTGCAAGCATCCGTGTAGAGGTTGGCTGTAAATTCTGAGCTGCCGCGCTTCCTATTAAAATATATCTGATGGCATTCACAGCATCAGTATTACTTTCACAGCTAATCTGCCAAACTGATAAGGCGAGGAAGTGAGTGTCTTACAGACAGAGAGCAAGTGGGATGACAGACTCTCTATTTAATCATTGATCTGTACTATCTCAACCTCCTCATTCAAACAGCTGCCACCTTACCGCCAACAAAAATCTGATATATTTTGCATAAACACCTTATCATTTAATTAGAGCTGAGAGTTCTACAATCATGCCCTGACATTATGTATTGGTGGAGGCGTCAGTGACTAAAATAAAGGCTTTAATCTTCATTTTGGCACTGGCAAAGCATTTATGCTGGGTAACTGGCATTCATATGTTCAACGGCCTCTTTATTAGGTACCTCTGTTCAACTGCTCTTTCAATGCGTAAATGGTCAGGACGATCTGCTTAAGTTCAAACAGAGCATCAGAAATGGGAAGAAAACCCATTTTCAATCTTTGTACAGCCTTGTTAAAATTACAAAATCTGAGGAAGTCATTTTGGCTTTATGTTTTATTTTATGTAGGAAAATAGGTGCGACAGTCTTCTTATCCATCTATTGTTAGCTCTCTTTCATTTCACTGATGTGTAGAGGCTCTGCTGATGTTGTCCACGTTTTCACGATGTGTTATACATCCATTTGTCAGGCTCAGCCATGTTGATGGGTGGAATGCTTTGAATGTAGAATGTGCAGCTTGAACATTTCTCAAACAGTATTAGTCCTTGTCTCCATCTCCATGTGATTTCTTCCATGTGCACTAGCAGCCTAGCACTCTGTGGGCTAAACAAGTTATTTACCAAGTCATTTTTTTTCTCTCCAGCCATTTTAGTTAAAACCTTGTACTTTAGTATAAAGACGTCATTTATAAGACAGGTTTAACTTGGACCCAAAGCAACTTTTTGGGGTTCAATTTTTTTATCCACTTATGTGCAAGTACATAATTATGTGTAAGACTGTGAGCTCTGTCAAAACACTTCAGAGTGCACAGCAGCTGAACAGATCTAATGTAGTAGACACTGACAGAGGCGGCTGCAGCAGCAGCTGCTGTTGCAGACAAGGTACATCCCACAGAATGCCAGATTTACACATCACACACATTACAGATGTGCAAGAACAGCATCAACACATTTTCTGTATCGTCAGCCATCTGTATATTATTGAATACAAAATAGAATGCTTTATAATGATACTGGATTTCAGCCAGCTCCAACACCTGAGTGAGTCTTTTCATGTGTGCAGAGTACTTACAAGGTTTGAGAATCCAAAATGTGATGATACAACAGATGCTGACTTTGCAGGCCCGTGTCTTTTAAGATAAGTATGCTGTCACAGATGACAAACTATATGTGCACATTTCTAAAAAATAATCTGGAGAAAAAAACATTTATTTATTTATGAATGTGCAAGAAAACATGTGTATGATGTATAATTGATGTGCTATGGTCCCAATATAATCCAGCCTGCTGGGTATGAAACTCCCAGCAATGTTGTACAATTCATAATGAAGGAAGCTTCAGGGAAGCAGCAATAAATAAGGTATGTGAGGAAATAATTTACACATTTATTCTTAATTAATTTTATTAACATCTGATTCATAGTGTCAGGAAACTGCATGCTGTATTATATTCACAGACACACGTGGAATCAACCAAATTATCCAAGTTGTTCTTTAATCAACAATGATAATCCAAAAAATAATGGCACAGTTAAATTGACTTCCTTTCATACTTAGTTTTACTTATATTCTAATAAGAAAAATCGAACAAAGAAGGCACATGCACATGCATTCAGTCTACATTTCATACACTACTTTCAGGTGAAAGCCATTTGTACAAGGTGCTGCTTTTGCAATCAGTCTTTATCTCGAATCTTTATAATGAAATACAACATGATTTTTTAAAATGATTTATGTAAGGATTTAGTAGCTTCCCTTCTATGTCCTTGAAGCAGGACCTATGTGTTGGCCTGTGGTAATGCCATAAAATCTTGCAAAGTACTGAAGTTTTGCAGAAAATAATTACATTTCAATTCAATTCAATTCAATTTAACTTTATTTATATAGCAATTTGCAACATCTCATTTACTAGGTTTTTTAGAGCCTCCCCCTTGAGTCTTAAAAGTGGAGAGGAAAAACTCCCTTTACCGGGGCAGAACCAGGCTCAGGGTGGGCTCTGCCTTGACCGGTTGGGGTGAATCTGGACAACAAAAGCAACAACAAAACATTGGGAGCTGGTTCCACACCTGAAGAGGAGAGAGAGGGAGCTTGACAAAGAAGATAGCATAAGTGGTGACATTATAGATGGCAGAGTCTGCCTCCCTGATTCTATTTTTGGAAATTTTGAGCCTAGTCTTAAAAGTAGAGAGGTCTGGAACCACAAGTAGGCCTGCATTTTGGGATGATATGGTACTAGGAGATCTTTTAGATATGATGGGGCTTGACCGTTTAGAGCTTTATAGGTAAGAAGAAGGGTTTTAAATTCTATTCCACATTTAATTGGAAGCCAATGGAGAGAAGCTAATGAAGGTGAAATATGATCTCTCTTACCAATCCCAGTCAGTAATCTTGCTGCAGCATTTTGGATTAATTTGAGGCTTTTTAGAGAGTTACTAGGGCAGCCTGAAAGTAGAGAATTAATGTCCAATCTAGAAGTAACAAATGCATGAACCAGTTTTTCAGCATCGCTTTGAGATAGGATGCTCCTAATTTTGGTAATCTTTCTTAGGTGGAAGAAGGCTGGTTGGTGACTTTAATCAGTGCGGTTTATGTGCTATGATGAACTCTAAATCCTGACTGAAATTCTTCAAACAAGTCGTTTCTGCACAGGTGATCACTTAATTGCTTTGCAACTACCTTTTCAAGTATTTTAGAAATAAAGGGGAGATTGGATATTGGTCTGTAATTGGCTAAGACACCTGGATCCAGACTAGGTTTTTAAGTAGAGGTTTGATTACAGCTACCTCATAGGCCTTTATTACATTTCCTGTTTGTAAAGGTAGATTAATGATATCTAATACAAACTTGTCTAATAAGGGTAGAGCATCTTTGAGCAGTCTAACTGGAATAGGGTCTAGGAGACATGTTGTTGGTTTAGATGCCAAAATAGTTGAAGTTAACTCAGCAAGGTCTATGGGCACAAAGCAGTCTAAAAGGGACTGAGGACTTACTGATGATTCTAATTCTGTTGTATTTGTGGGGAGGGTCTGGTGAATTTTGTTTCTAATAGCTATGATTTTGTTTGTGAAGAAGGTCATGAAGTCATTGCTGCATAGTGTTGGGGGAATACTAGTCTCAACTGAACTATGGCTCTTAGTCAGCCTGGCTACAGTGCTGAAAAGAAAGGGCCCCTACAAAAATGTATTTTAGAACAAATGTGTTTTAGACTTTTGCTCTGTTAATGTAAAAATAGGTCTTTTTTTGCTCATAAATCTGAAATGATTTTGATTGTATGAATATAGATATAAAATGAAGTTTAAAGTCATGAATCAGGACAAAAGTCAAACTCAAACAAAAAAATGTTTAAAATAATTATGGTAAATTATGATAACCATTACTTGTTGTTGAGACTTATCTTAACCAAGGTTTTTAACAACTTTTTAAAGAACCCAATAGGGAAATGCAGCAATTAACACAAACAACACTGGAAATGTTTCTGGACAATGACTAAAGAGCCTCATGATGACCCACAGAACTACTGAAGCTGACTGTCCATTTTTGCGTTTGCTGTGTTTGGTTCTTTCTCTGGGTTGAATCTATTTTTTCTACTTTATATTTTGCTCTTGTTGTTGTGTTCAGGACAAGATGTGAAAAGAAGCCACAATGAATGAATCTAATTCCTGAGTCACAGCCACTTCACTACACATTATCATTTTAATACAACTTTAATTTCGACAGCTGCAGTTTCCCTTCATTGAAATCCTCACCACAGAACCAAAGGACCAATGATGAATGACAAGGTTGAAATATTGTCAATGAATGCTGCTCATTTGACCAAAATGATTATTTATTCTTACAAGTTCTTTAGAAATTTGTCCAGAACAAACTGACATTGTAGGCAATAATAATAATAATAATAATAACATAATCACAAACTTACTCCTTTGCTACATAAAGACATTCAAAATCATGCCACATGCACTTGTTTTCTAGCAAAACAAAAATGAATGGTTCTGAAACTAAACCTTTATAGTGTTATAGTTTCAAAACGTAATTAATTTCAATGCAAGAAAAAACATTGCTTTTCTTTCCTTCTGAATTTTAACTACATATTACTTTCTGAAAAACACACAGGAAGTGAAAAAGTTGTTCTTGCTCAGCCCTGAGTAGAATCGACAGGTTTGTGAAAACTGAGTTAAAAAAAGCATGTTTATCTTAATCTTGTATAGATTAAGTTTTTTAACTGAACTCAAGCATATGACACTATGTGAGTGACAGAGACAAAAGTAATAATTTAAAAATATTACCTTTTGTTCATGCCTTCAAGTGTGGACCTGAGAAGGCTTAGCTTAGATATGGCCACAGTCACTTGTGGTCACTTTTTTCCCCCAATGTCTAAATCACATAAATATGTTGCATATTTCCTCTTCTTGGCAGTTGTTGAAAACGTACCTATTCTTTAAGAAGTACCTAAAACACACCACAACTATCCCAGCCTGGATACATTCTTCCATAATAACGCAACACATGTGCTGACTTTAACATTATATGCACAATTTCTTACATGAGCTCAGGCAGTAAATATTTGGCACTGCACTGAATCTTTTCGGCCAGAAAAATCAAGCTGCTTGTTGCTTTGAGTTGTTTGACAGTTTTACACCAGGAAGTCAATGCTGAGAGCTATAATCTAAATTGTTGACCATTTAGTTGTGGGAATTATCCCAGCTGGCATCCCCCAAGTATTATTTCTGGAGATAAAACCCCAGACATCTCCCACTCTGATCAATGCCGACCGTACATTCAATCACGAGCATGTGTCCATTCCACTCATGGCACAAAACAATTACAAGTGGCTGCAAGTGGATTGAAGGAGGGAAGAGCTGTAGTGGCGGCTGTTGCAATGAATTCACTTTTAAGCTCAAATTAATGGACCCCCTGGCTCGATAGAAATACCATTTCATAATGTATTTTCATAGCAGCCCCCCTGTGAGCTGAATACAGATCTTGTTTGGCAAACACTGCTAATATCTTTAAACCTCGGCAGGAGGGATAATACAGAATCCAAACCCAATCAAATAAGCATTATATGTTTTTTTTTTTTTTATTATGAACGATTTGTTTTCTGAAGACGTCAATCTTGTGTTACAGCCAATAAAAAGTCTGGAACATCAGTATATGTGACTTTAAGAGGTACTTTGATGCTGACTTGTTGTGTATTATAGAAAATAATGAGTATCTTGTGAAAGCAAGATATTTAAACAAACTACAGATGGTGTAGAAAAAAACGAAGAAAACAAGTGAAGATTTGGACTATTTCCCTGAGATTCACGCATAAAGGACCAATGGCTATTTAAATATCAAAAGATGCTTTCAGCTGCTATTTGTGTATTAGTGAATGACTTAATTTGGGCTGACAGGCTGATTGATTTCTTGCTGAGTAATCACTAACGGACAGGATATCTGTCCATCGACCAAATCCTGCCTCAGGGGTATCGAGGGTTTGGAAAGTGGGTCAGCCAAGGTTCTGAGGTGACGTAATCACTGTGGTTGTGCAGAATAAAATGAACGTAGTAGCTGTGGCTATTACTCCGCCGTTTACGCAGTGTAGACGACCATGTTCCATCAAATAAATGCAACATGGACAACTAAACACCACAAAATGCCTCCAGTTTAAATACTGCGTGTTTGATTTTCCCTTCTGCTCTTGTTTGTTTCCCCAAACCCAACCAAGTTTCATTGCATCTACCCATGAACTTCTATTTTTTTCTGTCTATGTATATCAAAGTTGTAGCTCTTTGTTTAGCAGACATGACAAGATGTAAAACTGAGAACATACAAGTTATTATTATTATCATTGTTATTATTATTATTATCAGATATAATGAGGCTTATTTTGGCAATTTCCTTAATTACAAGCTTAACTGTAAATCATTAACATAAGTTAAAATACCCATCCTGCTTTTGTGAAAGCCCACAAACTTTTTTACAATTACATTGATATATTAATTTTTATGTTTGTGTCTATTACAGAACATCAGCATTCGTCACCCAGATATCCGCTTTCAGCGGAAGACAATGTTTCATTTTCATTTCACACCAAAATTCCTGTTTCATAACAACCAGCATCACCCCAGCCTTCTTCTTAAAGCACAATGAAAAACAAATGCAACCGTGATGCCGGCTCCAATCAGTTACAGTACAACATGTCAAGTATCTTCTTTGGTTTCACTTCTGCAAACATGTCAGCAAAGTCAACAGAGAAACACAGGGTTTCTTTAATCATCTCGCCATGAGGGAAACACCTCAAAGTGGATTGATATTCATCTGCAAGAATAGCAAGATACAGACAGCACCTGCAGTTCCACCTTGATCCTCTGAATAAGTAATCAGACTTCAGTGGCTCACTCTGTATTTCATCCTTATTTGTGATATTATACCACAGTTCTCTTACACAGTGCTTCAGTGCCAGTTTAGGGCAGTGAAGGGATCCAAAAGGGATCCTCTACAACTCTACAGAAAAAAACAGATCTACATTGCCGACGATCAGTCTGATCTACTGATAGTCGGCTCTGTAGATCTGTTTTGTCGGTACAGTTGTAGAAGATCCCTTTGGAGACAAAGCAAAACAGAAAGATATTCTGAGCTAGTTTTACATCGACAGAGCAAAAATCAAAAACAGATTCATTCTAAAATAACAAATGACAAATTAACAAATGACAAAACCTTTGAATAAGATGACTTTAATTTATTGCTTTAATTTAAATTGAAAATACACAAAAAAAAACAACTACAAAAAAAAGAAGAAGAAGAAGAAGAAGAAGAAGAAGAGTGCCACATCCTGACAAACAAAGGGGTTGACATGTTACTTTGTACAAGTCGTTGAATTGGTGTGCACAGTTTCAGTGAAATCTAAGCATCTCCGGGTCACGGCAGCAGCACTGACCACTTTGGGAAAGGAAAGGGTCCCACAAATCTGGATGCCAGCTTCCCGGATTCCACCCTTAAAAGGGGGTTCATACTTTTTGACTTTGCAACTACAGAGGGGTTGGGGTGTGTTCCCCTCAGCAGGGCGCTTTACACCAGATGTGGCTGCAGCAATGCACAAACAACTGAAGACATGGGACACCGGCCTTGTCTCCTGTGGAAACAGTGCTGTTTGGTTACCGTAGGCCTCGCTGAAGTAGTGATGGAGTCAGAGAGGGACATAGAAGTGCGAGCACTGGATTACCCAGATACATTTGAACATAATTTGGTACAGGCGAATTTAGAAAAAACTGTTGATTTTATTTGCAATAATTAAAATCTCTGATGGTTCCAGCTGTGGAGCTTT
Source organism: Channa striata (assembly GCA_033026295.1). NCBI lineage: Eukaryota > Metazoa > Chordata > Actinopteri > Anabantiformes > Channidae > Channa > Channa striata. Next base: position 1,819,320 of record CM065169.1, read on the forward strand.
TATTCAACTTCAATGCAGTTAATAGCAACGTTGACTTTTTTTGGGCCTGTTCAGCCACTGTGTAGGGAAACCAAACTCCTAACATGTTTAGCATGTTATGGCTAAAGGTTTTGCTGAAATTTTCCTAACCTGTCCAGCAGTTTCCTGTGGGACGTGGTGGCTGCTAGAAATCTTAGTCTTGACAGGATTTAAGTTTGGATTGGTGCAGTTGAGTTCTGTAACGACTTTCATGAGGTGCCTCGAAGTTGCAACCAGATCCTAAGCTGCTCAGCATATCTATGGTCTCTGAAAATTTGCTTTCACTGAAGTCTCCCGTTCTCTGCGTCCTCCAACGGCGCCACATCAGCCATCATGCATCACTGCACATTGTGATTGGATGCCTTTTTATACGGACTCATTCGATTGTATCTGAAAAGCTACTCAACTGCACAGGACTTTCAGGTGTGGAAATTACCCTGATTGTAAATACGAGTGAGTGGGCCATTATCTCACTGACAGTGGGCATCAAACATGAAATACTTTCTAAAAATAAACAGATGCACAGTACACGGCGCCTTTAAAAACACACTTACAAAGTACTTCACAGTAACAAAAAACCAAAAACCATAGAAATGAGCACATAAAAACCCATTGTATAATAATCCTCTTCATATGATATACGAAGATAATCAATTGATTTATTTTACAAAATGGCATCAATAATGCAGTTTCCCCCATTTCATCCTCCTGCCATCATGATTGATGTTTATCCTTTTTCTATAGCAGGGGTCGGAGATTCTGGTCCACGTGTTCCGAAGCCCTTCATTTTTGCATATGTAGCATTTCAAAGTGAGGCCTGCAGTCTTGTGGATAGTTCCTTCTCTCTCCTCTAACATTTCTCCTCCCTCCTCAGAGCTGATGAGAAACTCTGTATGTCCTTTAAAATGGAAGCAAAATTAATGCACGTGTAATGCTCACAAAGAGCTTTTTAAGTCAATGCTCCTCCTCCCAGATCAAATAAATGTGTTTTAACTGGTGCTGAAATGGCACCCAGCTTGCCATCCTTTACAATGGCACCAAAATTGGGACTGGTTTCTCACAATCTTTGTTCTGAACAGTCAGAAATCCTGCATTCCAACTGTGCAACCATAGAAGGTTGGTTGGAAAAAGGGTTATATTTAGTCACCGAACAAACATAGTTAGGGTTAGTAACACCAGTGGTTTGTTTGCCCTGAAAGCACAGCTGTCTTAATGTTTCATGATGTTGATGTGACTGGTTACAATAACAGCAGTAATAGTAGTTGCATACTGGAGTTGTCCGTCTGCCCCAATCTCCTCATTGTACACCTTTGTGGTGATGGCATTATATTCACTACCGTGATATGCATCTCCTGATTGTTTTTGTCCGCTAGTACAAACCTGTTTAGCTCAATGTTACAGGGCAGTCTCCTGCTTTGCCCCAGTCAATGAATGACACTTGTGTGACCCTCCTCTCACTTTATCAGCCTCAAACCTGGAGACTTGTGTCTAATTAGTGACATGTTCCCATGGGCTATGGGGAGGTACCGACACTACCCAGGTTAGATTAAATGCTTTGAAGAAAACACTGGGAGGTGTTTCCAATCCTGGGACACTAGCTCATACTATTCAGAGATCTGGGGTTATGCAAATAACAGAAGGCTACAATACTGTTGCAGTGCCTTTCATCATTTATTACACATCAAACACACACTGAGCTCTGCGATAATTATATGGATGTTACACATCCCAGCTCCATACAAGTGTAAGAAATGGTCTAAGGATCAAGAACTTTCATGACTGCATTTGCCGTTCGCTTATTTTAAATGGAATCACTGAGAATTTAATTGTTTACCCTCAAGAATCAAGTTCATCTGAATTATTTACCGCCTAAACCTAAAAAGGAGGCATCTGAGGGCTTAGCGAAAGAGTGCAGACAAGGTGACAGTGTACCCTCATGTAGATGTGAACATCGGTAGCTCTAAGAAAAATAGAAAACCCATTTTAAAGACAACTGATGGATACTTCTCCAGTAATTATGCTGCTCAGACTTGTACTGACAGCATTAACAACAGAAGTGAAAGAAAGTCATACTTTCAACATATTGCATAATCTAAACGATTTGAATAGAACTGAGTCACAGTCTTGGCAGGAAACCCACTCCAGCAACCAAGAGTCTTGTTTTTATTTATCTTTCAACTCCATGTCTTTCTCTCCTCCTCCCTCCTCCTCGAGCCCATTGATTAGCATGATTAAGTCTCATCAGCCCAAATCAACAGCAACCCCCCCACCCACCCACAAACATTAGAGAAGCTCATCAGACATCACTAATCAAGTACAGCTTGATGCAAGTTTTCAGCCAATCATGCACAGCCTCTGGCGCTGCAAATAAATAAGGCTGATTTTATCAGTCTAAATTTTTAATCAGAAGTTTGAACTGTAGCAGTTATTTTCTCTTTGTTTTGCTGAGCTGAGGTGAAGAGGAGGTCAGGGTGACTTTGGCTGGGACAAATGACTGTCACTGTACAATGTCTGCGAAGCACATTTTAGACTACACATTGCTGAATGTTTATGATTGTTTTAGGAAATGATAAAGAAGTGCTATGCAAATGTAAACTGAAAATGATTGGAGTGTTTCAGCACAATGTGTGCATTTCAGAATAACTGATGGAGTTTACTGAAAGAACCAGTTCACCTATACATCTCTCTTTCATACTGTTGCGGCTCTAAACTTATTGAGAAGCTTGTCAAAAGTTGTTGTGTTTCAGTTTTTCACCACTTGTGACTGACATGGTCTTTTATGACGTTACAGTACATCAAGTGGAGATTTAGATGTAAAGAACATCAGAGTAAAATCTGTGTTAAAATGCAGAAAACTGATGAGTGTAAAAGAAGAGGAACAACAGATGTTGTACTCCGGCAATACTGGTCATTGTGCTGCCAAGTAATTAGCAACACAATGAGATTTCAATGCCAACCTTTCTGTAGGGCAGTGTTTTTGTATCAACCATTGTTAATGGATAACGGATTTTTTGGCCTGCTTTATGTGAAATGTTATGAAAAGTTATTAAACTTATGACAGTTCATTTTGTGGGTAACGTGCACTTGTGTGCCAAATTTCATGGCAATCCATCAAATAGCCAACTTTGCTTTTATGACTGTTGTAGTTATGTTAGTGGATTACCACGGTTGAACTTTTGAGTTCATTTACCCATAATGCAGCAGGAAACATAGTATTGTTACCAGCCAATCAGGAAGAGAAACACACAACACAATCCGTTTAGTATGCACAGAGAGCGGAATCAAACTGAGCAATGACAAAGCTTCAGTAACTTCCTTTCACTTTGCCTTCCTAAAGACAAGATAACTGGACTGTCAGATACAGTCTTTTATACAACAATGTTGTAATTATAAATACATATAACATTTGGTGGGAATCCAAAATCTGTAAAGTTGCAAGACTACGTGAGGAATGAGTGAACAGTAGAAAAGTAAAGAGAGAATTATCAGATCAATTTATCCCTTTAACTGGGTTATAAAGACAACTGGCTTTGGGTTCGGGTCATGGTTGCAAGTCTTTTTGCATCAAAGTGACTATAAGAAAGCTTTGGGTTTACAGCAAACTGAAACTTTTTACATTTAAGAGTGTTTAGTTGATGAAACTGGGCACCATTTTAGATCAATTGTTAGTGAGTTGTCTGACATTGTGTTGGGTTGTGCCAGAAGGACAGAATTTCAGCAGAGGCCTGCTTCTCTGTGTGGTGACACTACAACTCAACAATGCAACAATTTCAGCATCATGAGTCGGGACAAACAACCCACATGGACATTAACAATGAAGGGCCTGATTTGACAAAGACAGTGGTCAAAAATTCACATTGTGCATCTTCTGTTTAAGAAGGTAAAGAACAAGGATAGAGTGAGGAAGACTGTGGACATACAGTTTCGTACCAAATTACATTACTACACAAAATGTGCTGACAGAATAACACTGATTAGACCCATGTTGCTGATTGATACAAGTTTTAGCGTTTCCCAAAGGAGAAGAGTTTGATGATTCTAATTAAGTTACGGTTGGCTGGGCCACTAAAAAAATAATCAACGGGCCAATTGAAGCCTCAGTAAATTTGTTTCCAACTTTGTTTCATATCACATTTGATCAGTGGAATAGCAGTGGAAGTATTGCTTTGAGTTTTTTCAACTGTTACTACATCATCAGGTTGAAAGGGATTTTGAAAAGTCACACTGTTACACAATTTCCTCTCAAGGGTCAGTAAAGTTAATTTTACCTTTAACCTCAAAGATGGTGAACAGTGAACCCCATGACTGCTACAGAAATAGAGACCACTGACATTTACCCCGATGTCTCCACCCCATTTGATGGCAGATTTCACACAAGTCGATGGCGTCTCATTTTCCTGGAGCTAAGACAATCTCTCTTCATGCTTACATTGTGGACAGCACACCAGGGAAGTAAACCATCAAAACAAAAACGAGAGACTGAGAAAGAAATAGCATTAGTTAATGGACTGATCTCTATCTTCAGCATTTGCCTGCAACCCTGGCTTAAGTTTGCTCAGATTTCCTGGCAAAACACCCCCTCATTCTTTCATTCAGTTTCAGATGGCTCTTGGTGTTTTCCATATAAAGCCTTTTGAAGTTGAGCCTTTTTAAGTGCAACATTAAAGAAATGATACACAGCCGGCCTGTGAAAACTGGCACGGTTCTTGTTTAGTATTTCTTTCTCAGATATTAAAGCCCCACTATTGAATTTACCCTCCTCAACTCATTCCTTGGCCCCCAACGTTTGCTATTATTCAATCCGTTTGAAAGGCAGGGACTAAAAATATTCCATTATGCTCTCTGTTGTATGGGTTTCATATGCATTCTTGGCAGGCGGGTTATGAATACAAATTTGAGCCAACATAGCATTCAATTTTTTAAAAAGATACTAGAGATTTTAATGTATCAATTTCTGTGTCTAAGAACAATCATAGAAAACGTCTTATGGTTTGACACCTAGAGTATGTTCTAGCACTTGACCTTTGCTTTCCATCACACGCTTTTATGAAATGCTGTTTCGTGGATCGCTACAGTGCGGCCACGAAAAACAGGACAAGCTGAGCGACTATCTGATTTGGAGCTAAGACTTGGTTGGACGTCCCTGTGGTGCAGGGATGAGATTTTAAATGTTAATGTAGTTTCTCCACTCTTTTCTCCTGCCTACAGCATTGATCTCCAAGCAAGACTTAAATCATCCCACACAAATGAACTGAACAATGACTGACGTTTAGCAAAGTGCTGTTGACCTCCACTCGGCTGTTTATCACCCTGCAGGTCACAGTAAGCCAGAGCGGATATCCAACATCTATATTTATGAAAAAAACTTCAGTGCCATTGTTGTCAACATTAGGACGTTATCTTATACATGCTGAAGGTTTTGTTACACAGCAAAAACAAAGGGAACAAATTCATGATCAGAAAACCAATTGTAATCTTCAGCAGGCAGTGTTTGTATGCAGAATTAATATGCGAGATTGAGTTGACAGAATATCAAATCAACACAAAGACATGATGAATAACAGAACACTGTACATTTGCAAATCCTTATTATTGTGTATCTGATAAAAGCCTAAAGATTAGCTAATTAGTATTCGGTAAAGATTGATACAAGACTCAGAGATACAGTCAGTCTTCATTTGTTTAAAATCACATATTGTATAAAAAATTATAAAATACATAAATCTACAAAATAAAAAAATATATATATTAAAATCATGTGTAGTTAAAAGAAGCTAATCTAAAACCCAATATCAGTTGATTGACTTAAATGTTACTGTAAAGTCATCCCATCATATTTGTTATAGATGTTTCTTTGTTGTTTTTTTCCACGAATGTGGACCATGTATCCATCCATCCATGATCTGTAACAGTTTATGCTGTTCAGGGTTATGAAGGTTGGAGCCAGCTGTCATTGTGCGAGCGTTTCCAGTGAATCTGAGGGCCAACACAAAGAGACATAAACAGACCCTCACATTCACATCTGTGGGTAAATTCCGTCCCCAGTTATCCTAACATGCATGTCTCTGGAATGTGGGAGAAAAATGGACTGGACCACTCAGGACTTCACATCAGTCTCTGGCAGAAGCTGGCAGTACATTTGTGTCCATGCATGAAAGGAAAGGATCCAGTTCCCGTGGAATTGCAACAAAACGTACAGAGAATTAATCAGCTGTTTCATTAGTTTGCTGATTAGCATCTGTGGTACAGCATTCAGCTTGAGTTGTGTAATAAAACAATATTAAGGTCGGAAAAAACTACTTAAATCATGACCACACATCAAAGTATAAGATGGTACCATCATTACTGTGTCTGGTCTGTCTTCGGGTTTTGTAAAAGCTTTTTAATGCCACATGTCTCCTCCACCACGTTCTCCACAGGCAGGTCTTGTTTAAATTGTGTGTCCACGGTCACTCGCACAGAAGTGCAGAGCAACAGGCTTCACCGCAGACCAATGAGCAAACGCTGTGTGCAGGTCGTGCTCATGGGAGCTGTAGTGTCATAGTGCAAATTTATTTCAAGAGGCAATTGTGTTGCTTGTCTGTCTCATTTTAGTAATTATACATTTAAATCTAATTTGTCTCCATGTAAATTATTTGAATTATATGAATAATATACTGGAACCACTTTTTCATGGTTGTATATTTATCTGTTAAGTTGATGTTTAAATGCGTGTCTGTCTAGAAACATATTCTTATGAGTTCGTCTGTGAATCCATGTGGTGGTGTTAAAATATAGTGTTCATTAGAATGGGATGTGCAGATGGAAAGACAACTTGTAAACATAGGGCCTGAAGGCAACGCTGTGGAAGATGTAGCAGCAATAAATGTGGTCATAGTATTTATCAGAACAAGTCAAAGGTGTGTGTTTTTAAGCATCTATGCACCCTTTTCAAAAACACTATATAAATTTGATGTTATAATTATTTTTTTTTTGGAAGAGTTGTGTTAATGAGTAAAACTTAAAATTTCTTCAAACGACTCCACCAGCTGGTTCTACTTTCTAGACACGTCCTTTCATTAAGGCCATTTTTACTGCAAATCACAGTGGGTGAATGAACATAAGCAGAGAGGTCTATGTGTACTGACTGATACCTGTGAGTTCCATGTTATGACCATAAATATTAAAAATACACGTTCAATACCCCTGGTTCTCTCAAAGCACATGACGACAGTGGTATCTCTGCTCGTTTTGTGAGAGAAGTCAATACTTCATACAGGTTCTAGCCATTTTTGTAATTCATCTTGAATTTGAAGTATACCTGTCAGCAGGTGTGAACTAATCAATATGCATATTTCAACGTGAAAGCAAGGCTTTGTAGAGTTGGCAAGTTCCCAGTTACACAGCACGGTAGATTCTCCAACACAGAGGAAAAAAAAAGTCCAAATACAAATACACTTTTGTCATCATAGCAAATGGGTTTCAGTAATGCAAAGTATGCTCTCCTCTTGTAGTGTAACTTTAGTGGACATTACTTTTCTGCTCATTCTCAGAACCAACTGTCCTGTTAAGGGTTGTGGGGGTGATGGAGTTGAGCCCAGCTGTCATCGAGTTGGAGGCACTGTACACCCTGAACCGGTAAACCCAGGGCCGCACATAAAGACAGACAGGGATGTTTTTAGTCACAAATTACCCGAACTGCATGACTTCAGAATACGGGAGGAATTACAGTAAATACCGAGAGCAAACCCATGCAAGCTCGAGAAGAACATGCAAACTCCAAACAGAAGGGTCACATAAACTTCTACGTTCAGTTCAATTTCATGTCGTAGGTTGGTTCCATTTGGTGTGTAGCCATAGAGCCAAACACCAAAGAGTGTCAGAAATACAGTAGGAGTAATTTCATTCCCTCCGTGGTAAAGTACCGGTCAAAAGTTTTAGAACGCCTAATTTCTGCAGCACTGTCTGGATTGCACCTAGTTGGTCATGGGTTGGTCCTACAGCAAGACAATGACCCAAAACTTAAGTCCAATCTATGTACGAACCACCTTAGGAAACAAGAACAAGATGGTGAAGCTAAAGAGACTAAACTGACTTAAACCCAGAACTGGTTTAGAATGAACTGGACAAAACAGTGGCAGCAAAGCCACCTACAAGTGCCGCACATTTATGGAACCCTGTGCAACAGAGTTGGGAGGAGAAATTTCTGACGAATATTTGATTTGAAGATATTTGATGTTTGTAAAATATCAAGTCAGATGTTTAGAATACATTTTGGCTTCTAGATTGATTCCATGATTTCTTTTTTAAATTTTGTTTTGTTTGTTTGTTCTGCAGAACAAGACATACATTTCATAATAAAAAATAAAAAAATAGAAAAATTTGGGTGTTCTAAATCTTTTGCACAATTTATACTTATACTTTATACGTGTACCTTAGGGCTAAGGTAAAGGTAACAGTTTATACTTTTTTAGTGCCAAAAAGATACATATAAGGTACATGTATGATTTGTACAGTTAAGGTACAACTTCATGGGACAGTCTTTTAAGTAGATTTGTGGATATGAAAATTTGCTCTTATTTATCAAGTCAATAACGCTAATATCATTGACTAAGTTAAATGACAAACATGCACTTGAGCGACAAGGTGATTAATGTGTCAGTCATTAATACGCCTATTGCCACCCGGGCCACACGTGGCCTAGAGGGAACAGGTATACGGTTGTTTCTTGAAGCTCCCTGTTGTACTGTTATCCACATGGAATATACTCCTATTTATTTTCAAGTAGATAAGGAAAAAAGTCAATATGGCAATTATAAACACATACTATGAATGTATATTTTTAGTAATACAGCAGTGAGCAGCTTTTGTACAGGCTCTGCTCCTGTGAGTCTGTCACTCAGACTTGGTGTAGATGTGCTTCGTTAGTGCAACTACCAAGGACCACGTGTGACGGTTTGCACACACTCACTTTAACTTAGTGAACTCTCATGATACAGACAAGTATTTCAGAAACAGTACATTTATCTCTCTTACATTTCAAAAAGCACCAAATAAATTTGTCTACTGGGAGACTGGTTTCATTACCACAGTAAAACGAATCTCATTTTTTCCCCCCACACTTGTATCGTGACTAATGGACAAATATTTGCCAGTAAACCCCACTCTAGTCATCAAGCATTTAAAAAGTAGGGCATTTTTCTTCTTGTAATGGGACTTTCAAATGAATCATTCATAGCGCTAAGCTAAATTAAATGCAATAACTTTTCAATTGTTCCCTTTAACCTGCTGTGCAGATGGAGTAGGCCATTCCACCGCTATGGTGCATTTACTGAACAAAATGTAACCGTAAATGACTTCTGCAGAGTACTTTTTAGTTAATGATTTTCAGTTACGGTTTCAGGCAAATTGAGCCTGCAAAAAGACAGAGCTTTGTGGGCTGTTTCAGCTGCCATATGTAAAGCTGAGGGATATGCACTATTACAGGTGCTGGATCACGAGGGAAATTTTTCTCTTTTCATTTTCATATCCTCTTTATTTCTTCCCAGAGCTGCTGTCTCTGTATTTCTCTGTGACAATGGAAACAGCTGCATTGTGATGGCCAAATTCCAATGCTGGCTCCATCCCACAATATTGTTGTTGTTCTCGGAACTGATCATTTCGGTTTTGTTTGGATCCTGATGTGACATTGTTGAACGAGGGATGCCATCTTTGTTTGTACACCTCCACAGGTTTATTCACCGCCGGCCACATCGAGACACGAGAGTCTGATACTGTACACGTCTGGCTCTTACATTGTAAATTTTAGTCGATTTGTAGTGAACTATTTAGTGCTGAGTGGACAGTTTTAACCTGTCTTGTTCGAGTCTTAAAGAGAATTTGGAATCAGATTAGTAAGATTTAGAATTTTAAGTATGTTTTCACATCTATCATTTTTTTTAAACGACTGTGTACTCTGTTTCCTCCAAGTCACTATTTAAGGCTCACTGTGGTATTTGATTTTCTTTTGCCATTTTGATGTCACTGCCTCCTCAGAGATTAGGGGAAAGGAGAAATTGAATTAAAGGACAGATAGTGGTGCAAGTGGTTAGCCTCAGAATAAACTCTGTGCTAAGAATAAACACAACTTCAGTCACTATAATTTTAACACATAGAATCAATGTTGGTCCAGAATAATACGACTTTTTGCATTATCTTGTAGTGTAAACGTTTACCAGTAATATTTTAATAATAGTACAGCAATTCCTTCAAAAAAACAATTTATTACAATGTTACTTTTGTTGTCACCACAACAAAAAAATTAAATCTGACATTTAATAGTCATAGTTGTCACTCCGGAAATTTTATGAGATGATAAATTGCACACAGGTAGTGGTTAGATTCCTTCCACTCCAAAAAACATGACTTAAAATCTCTTGAAATGCTTGTTAAGACTGCACAACAATTTAATAGTCGTATGTAACACAGAGAGACGGGCCCCCTGCAGCTGTGGAGGACGACTGTAGCCTTTAAATGGCTAGAAAACTAAAGGTCGACTTCAATCTTCAACAGCAGCTGCAACAAGCAACATGATGGATGAAATGTAGCCCATTTTCACAATTGACTAGGAATACCATTGGAGAAATAACATCGGGGCGAGTTGCCAGCCGACCACTCAGTCATATGCTTTCGCCGACATCAGTTTGTTTACATGTGTGTAAACAAATGGTTATATAAATGGTTATCGCCAATGACAAAGCTAAAAATGTATATATAAAGTCACACCAGACGTTCTACCGGTAAATGAAAAATAAAGTCCAGTGTACTGTACACGATCTACAGTGGTCAGCGTCTAATGGTAGCGATGATCAGCAGGTTCAAAAACACAAAGTGCATCACATCATATCAGGCTGAGTAACTGCAGACTGGTCAGTTTGCCGCACAGGGTGGTGATAATGTTGCTGATCAGTAAATAGCAGCTTCATTTATGATCAGTAACAACAACCACAACTCCTATTTCACTTCCATTGGATTTTAAATAAGCAATAAATTCAGCTAATAAAGATAATAAAAAATAAAAACTCCATGCCATATCATGAAGCATTTCAGCATCTCACTGTCATTTGGCAAAGACAAAAACATCTCAGTCCACAATTCAGATTTATGTTCAGCCTGTGACACAGGTCCCTCTACTATATTCATAATGCCTGAAATACAAAATGATGCTGTTAACAGTACTTTGGCTATTAGAAGACACCTCAAAGGGGTCAAAAATGGTTGTGTGTCAGCAGAATATGCATTAGATTTTCATAATCCATAGAGTGCTAATGATTTTGGGGTCCTCTGGTTCTACACTGAAAACATCCAGCTTGAATGCCCAGAGTCCCGTGTATTTCAGTACATGTTCGCCGGACTCTGGTTTAGTTTTCTCAAATGGAAAAAAAAAACTTGTAAGAATATGTGTGTACTTTAAAACGTTGTGTTCTTATGTCCTTGTGCTCAGTTATCCCTCCTATAATGTGTGCACCATCTGCCAGGCAGTGCCTTTACAGACCTGCAACACGACTGCCACAAGAATAGCTGCGAAGCAAGTTGGTGCGCGCTGCATTGTAAGCGAGACGTTGAGTGTGTGACACACAAATTACACCCATACGTTGTGTTAAAATGTAACCGTGTTGTTTGCATTGCTCTCTGATGTCAGTGGAAAACTAAGCCTGTGTGTGTGTGAGAGAAAGAGGGACACACTATGATTTCCAAGGTTAATGCATGGCAGAAATAGAACATGAGTGGGTTTGATAATCACAGGCAAACAATGGACTGGTGATAGACCACGTTAGCCTGAAGATGCAAAGAGTGTGTCTGTGTGCGTGAAAAACTGCACAACAGTTTGTTAGGGCGCGTGACATCGTGAGTTTAAGATGATGGATTCATGCACGTAAGTATTAATGTTCAGCACTTTGGATGTTATGTGCTGATGTTCTGGTAATGCCCAGTGCATCATCAGACATTTTCAATACGCTTGTCCAGTGACTAATTCATCTGTAATATGTCATTGGCTAAGATGCACAGAGAGAACTCTTGACCCCATCAATTTCCCTACCTGTCCAAACTTGAGCAGACATCACTTTGTGCACCTACACATACTGAAGACCTGTTGATTTGTAAAAGAAGCTTTTTTTATAGATATTTGCACCAAGATATTGTGATCAAAAAGGTGGATGGCTGCATGTGATCCCACTGCACATCAGCACATGTGCCCTGGTGCCTTCAGAAGGAAGCATCTTTCACCATAAAGCCAAGTCTGAGCCAAGTATAACAGTCTCAGTAGTTTAGTGATTTTCTTATAGTCGAAGTTTCTGATTTTGAGTTGTTATTATCTGAAGAGTTTGAGCTGAGCTTGACAGTCACAGTATATGAGTCAATATTGTTACATGAGTCAATATTGTTAAATCTTTTGAGTGGGTTTAGTGATAGTCCAAGTCTCTGTCTTTGAGTTAATATTGTCATCTTCTTAAGTGTGTTAATAAAACCTCCTGCGCTCTTGGTGAGTCTCAGCTTCAGCGTTTGGCTCCTATAGTTACAGTATCCAGGTGCGGTAACCTGTTACAATTTGAAGATATTTTACTCAAAGTGCAAAATGATCTGCACTCTACTTCGTGGCTATATACTAATTCCAAAGAGCCAGTACTTTTTAATACTACTAACAGGAAGATGTTTTTTGTGGGTTTTATTTTTTCAAATCAAAATCAGTAATACTTTATTTGAAGGCCTGCAAAAGTCTTGATTTCCTAATCATTTGTTTTATTCACAACCCACTGTGGCTTCTGAGCACTGACAATGTAAAACTTCCTGGGCCTGTGGTTACTAAATACTTAAGAATCACTCCTGGAGACAATTTTATTTATTTATTTCACATTTCAAAGGACTTTACAATGTTAATATATTATTAAGATCTTATAACAAGAAAATTCTCCTTGAGCAGGTGCTGGGCGTCGAAAGAGAGAAAAACTCCTTTTAAGGATAGAAACCTCCAGCAGAACTAAGCTCAGGTTGGACGGCCGCCTGCCTCAGCTGGTTGGAGTGAGTGGGGAGTGGAGAGAAATAAGAAAGAGAAGCAGCAGGAATCACAAACAAACCATAATCCAGAAGGCAATGAGAAACTTCCAGGTGTCACCACCAGATACTGGCTGGAACGTACAAGCTCCTCTCCATCACACCTGGAAGAAGGGTGTGTGTGTGTGTGTGTGTGTTTGGTGTGTGTGTGTCGACGGTGCTTGGAGTAAAAAGCTACAGTATTTTTCAGCTCGTCTCCGGCAGGACGGCTCGGACTTTACTGTACATACACACATCAGCCTGGAAAGTTTATTGAGGACTAAAAACACTCCTACAGTATCTCGGGGTAAGACAGAAGTTAGTTATGCAACCTTGTACTTTTAACAGGAGCCGGATTCCTAATAGATAGGAGTGTAACGCTATTTAATTAATAAGGTTAGATTTGATAAAAAAAATAATGTTGGTGCTTATATATTTTGTCATTGGGGCAAAGTTGGTGTAATGGCCCAGATTTTCATTTGTGAGTCCCTTCATATACCACAGCTGCCGTACTGTGTTTCACTGTACAATTTATGATGGAGATGCTATTAGTTTTATGTTAAGTTATTCCTGTTTAAGTTATGGTTTACAGAAACAACCAGGATTAGAGACTGCTATTATAATTCTTTTAAACCTTAATATTTACAGTAACGAACGTTTACACAAAGGTGCACGTCCAATTTTACTTGGATGTTTGAATTGTGCTGACTAATCAAAAGTGCAGCTAAAAGTTCTCTGAAAAATTGAAATAAAAATGAAGCAGCAGAATTTTTCAACTCAGTCATGTTGTGGGTGATGTATTTCTTCATTTCGGGGAATAGAATATTTGACAAATGTGTTCTTTAGCAATTTTTTAGGAGAGGGAAAAAGATGATATTTGATCGATATTGTTATCGGCAGATACTGAACGTTGTGGTTTTGGTTTCTGTATCGACATGAGAAGACTGTGCAGAATTAAAATGCTGAAATTTAGATTTATGCTTCGCAGCCAAACACAGGTAACAGAAGTATCAGCAGCGTTGATATATGCTTTCTATAAAGTCGAGGGGTAGATTTCTTTGAATTCTACTGTTGTAATTCAGTGTGTGAGTCGACTGTGTAAAAATCACCTCCTCAGCTCAGTCCACTCCTGCATTCCCTGAAATACAAAGATAAGTTTTAGTTTGCTCGCACTTCTCTCTCTGATCATTTGTCAGCAAAATGCAGTTTGCCTTTACATAAATGCTGGTTAATAATGGTTTCATTCTCACGTCCTTGGTGCTTGTGCAGTGCCTGGATGATCCAACGACGGGAGTCAAATAACGATGAAAGTTTTGTTTTTATGGTGGAAAGTTGCGAATGTGACCAACTCAAATTAGCCACATGATACTTATATTATATTAAATAACTCGAATAATAGTCTTTCTCATAAAGCAGGTGCACAAGATCTGTCAAAGTAAAAAAAAAACATTTTTTTCTAAACAATATCGTTTAACGAGCTCCGTGTTATTAAAAATGTCTTCCCTCACAAAGTGCGCTTGCTGTTGTCTAAACTCCATCTCAGTGCTACTCCTACTCTAACTAGGGATTGGCAATTGCAAAATTTTCCCTTTCGATACGATACTCTTTAGTTTTGGTACTTTTTCATCAAATACCGATATGAAAAATGCGATACCAGTAAAATCACACGATTGCAGTGTTCATTAAAAACTTTACTGCAAGAGCAATGAAATCATTTCTTAAATTGAAAGATTAGCATAGTGCTTAAGAACCTGCATTAACCAGGTTAAACATCCTAACCCAACATCACTATCAGCATTCTCATCATCCTCAACATCAGCAGCAACATCGTCATCATCAACAACACAATGCAAAATGATAATTTCACTTGTTTTTGTTGCACTGAAAGAGAATTCAGACGGGTTGGTGCTACATCTTTCTCTCTGCTGCCGTCAAGCTGCTGACTCTGAGCAGCGGAGTGAGGATTGAGACAGTGCTGGACTGAGGCTGTGCAGGGAGCCTTCATCTGATAGTCTGCCACAATCATGTGACATGAAGAGCATAAAAACTACGCCTAATATAAGTACGCCAATGCCAAAAACTCTCAGAATAAAAAGAAATTGCACATTTCTCTAAAATATCGTCTAATGTCTAAATAGCAATACCAGAGATTAGATTTAACCAGTCAGGACACCTCAGCGCTCGCCTACTGTGAAGTTAACTTGGAGAAGTTGTGTTAACCTTGACTGAGATAGATAAAACACGAATGGTTGCTAATAGAAAGGGGCGGAACTAGTGCATGAAAGCCTGGTTTCCAGGGAAACGGCACACAAACATAAGGGCGGATGGAAGACTGACTGCAGCAGAGAGCAGAGGCAGATGAGAGGGTAAGAAGTGGATGCTTCATCAGTGTGGTTAACCGTACGGATGTCACTGTTATGTAAGCCGGCTTCAGTATCAACCTGTTTCACCTGTTTACTGAAGAAAGCATCATTAAATGAGGGGAAAGCAGAAGAAATCGAGTTATTCCTGCATCTTTTGAGGTTGGTTTATGCCTTGTTCAAGTTTGGGCAGCCGATGAAGTAAAAAAATGGCATGGAAAATTAACTTTTCCTAATATCTGTCAAGTGGAGTTTTGAATCGACAAAATGGGGAAGCTGCATTTGCGTGCATGTCTTTGATCTCCTTCCTAGAAACGGCTCTAACTCACAGTATGTGGCTGATCCTCTGGTGCACGGGCTGCTGAAGACGCTACAGGCCACCGAATCTCCAATTCCAGGCGTGCCGTGTGCACAAATTATTGCACGCTCTATTATCTCATCTTCTTCAAGTAGCACTTTGAGTGGGGTTCAGTCTTCATGCCACCCACTCTTTTGGCCATGCATTATGCTCCGCTCCACTACATATATTTATTTATTACTGGGTCTTTCAAGATCAAAATGAATGGCAGAGAGGCTCCAGCCAGATAAAGATTGCAGGTGGAAGTCAGCGGAGGCCGTCAGAGAGGAGGAGGTGTGTCTGAATGGAATAGATTGTATCAGGGTGGATGTTTTTTAGCTGCTTGTTGGACGGCTCTGTGGATCATCAGGTCAGCAAGTTCTACGAGTTGGAGAGGCGGCAAAATACAGGGTGGATGAGGCCTCATAAGATTTGTCACAAGCCTTTTGTTCCTTTCAGCCAGCTTCCTCCACCTTCAGCAGTCGTTCCTGCCGCCTTCTCTTCTTAGGAGCTTGTGCAGTCGTCCCATTTGCCAAATGCATACAAGGTCACAAACGAAGCAACGCGGTGCAGTAGCTGCAGGTAAACAGGCAATTGCCTGGGGCCCATAACAGCCACCAGGGCCCCTCTGAAGAGTTGAAAAGAAATTTGTACAGAGGAAATATAATTTCCAGCAATAATGAGACAAACATCCACATCCTTCTCTCATGTTGAGAAGACTTGGAACAGCCTGGAAACTTTCTTCAGCAGCTGCCAGCTCAGATACACTACATCAGTAAAGCCAAGATAAATAAGCCACATGCTTCCACACAATAGTCAATAATGCAAATTCCTCTACTTAAGATGTAATTGAAAATCCCTGGCAGCACGTGAATTTTTTTTCATATATTTTCGCAAATTAGAAATCTTTTTTTACCGACTTAATTCTGGTCTCGCACTGCAACTATTACCACTGAAATAAGACACAGATGTCTGTTATGTCTACAGTGAGATCTGGATTTTTATCTTATATCATTTTTACACATCTAAACATATGTTTTGCTGTTAATGTTAATTTTCATCCTTTTTAGTGATCGTGACAAGAACTCTTCTTTATTTGCCTTCAATGCATAATCCCCAGTTATGCTTCTGTGCAAAAATGCATCCAAACATTATTCTGTAGGATTAAGTAGATCTAAATTTTGTATTTAGACTAATGTTCATCTCTTTATTTGACACCAAACATTGCTGCTGTTTAACATTGGCAGGGAAAAATGTAAACTGTAGAGCTTCATATTGGTACCTAACTGTTATAATTGTACTTTTATCTCCATCCATAAAAGAAAAATTAACAATGAAACGTCTTTACTTACTGTTGTAACATCAGCCAGACACAACACACCACTGGGTGACATGTTTTTTTCATTCTGAAACACTTGTTTAATAGATAATGTTAATGTTGCCCCCAGTGCAGCAGAAGTAAGCGTGAGTCTGTTATACCCACTGGAAGCATTTGGGGCAACTTTAAATTTTTCAAAAAGTTCCATTAGAAGGTCTATGGCAAAGACGAATAAGCAACGTAGATGTATGGGAATTGGTGAAAATACAAATAAGTTAAACAAATGTATCAAGTCATCCTCGAATACCAACTCCAAAAATGTAGAGTTTCAGTTTCATAAATACACCCGTGTAAGAAAAGTCGAAACCTCATGACACAAACTTAATCGTGAAAGTCCTTTGGCGAGCGTGTGTGTAGGCGAGTCCGCCGGGAGGGAAAGTCAAGCACTTCACCGCCGACCACGGCACGGCCCTCTGGATCGTTTTTATTTTGCACTGACACAAATTGTGTCATGAACTGCCTTGAAACTCCATTGTAGTCCAGATGGCCAGTCTGGCCTCATTTTATATAACCCTGGGTGTTAGTGTGTCTCTCTGCTTACGCACCAAACCAAAAGATGCAGGTAGTTTCTTTTAACAAGATGATGATTCCCTTCAAGTCTCTGTGAATGCTGAAAAATTCAGATTTTCTTAATGTTGTTCTGGTAATAAAATCACAGTATGTTTTAGTTGTTGCAGAAATTCTGCAGTTTCAGATTTTTCCAAAAACAAAATTTGTTTACTTCTTTTAGTGCCAACGGGACCTTTTTGACCTCTGACCTCTGCAAACTCACCACCCAATAATAACAGAGTCAGTTCTCTGCAGTTCGATCACAGGCTGATTTGAATAGCTACAAATCAGAAACGGCTGCGGAACAGACAGTGAAGTGTGCAGAAAGGATTAGCTCCCCACCATCCACTCCACTCCTGCATGTTCCAAGTCCGAAGAAATCATTACAGACCATCGACACGACCTATTTTAACATCTCGTCTCTGGTAAAGTACCTGCTGCAGCACACTGCATTTAACACATAAACACACACACACATACCTTCTAAATGTTGCATAATGAATCCACCAAAATACTGTAGACATATTAATAACGTGGACTCCACTATCCTCTTTACTACTACAAATTCACTACACCGCTTCTTTCACTATCCTTGTACAGCCTCAGTGTGACTCCATGGCTTGCTGTCATATCACTTTGATATTTTGGGCCTTTTTGTTTTCTAAATTGCTACTGTAGGGGACAACACTAAAGCATATATACACTGATTAGCCACAACATTAATACCACCAAGACAGTGATTTACAGTAATTAAAACAAATGATGCAGTTACATGCTCATGTTCATCTGCAGTTCCGTAGCAGTTCACTATAAAAAATATTAATGCAGTGACAGAACAACAGCTTTTAATTTACTAATGTTTGCCAAAATGACATGAAATTCTGGTAGTAACTGAAAATATAATATGCTGGGAGATGATACAATTCTACACTTGCACAATACTCTAGGAATAGTTGCATCTCTTAGCCTTGCTGCCCAGTGAGCTGAACCTGGATTGATTAACTGTGTAACTATAATTGCCACCTGTTAATTGCAACAGCGGACGACAGAGTTGTAGATAATTTTAAAAATCACCACAATATAACCACGAACTACAAGTGCAGTGTGAGCAGGTTCTTGAGGTCTGACTAAATCACAAATGACCGGTGATCATCTTTCTGATCAACGGGTTGAATTTTTGGCAGAAATTGTGGTTGGCTGCCTTTCTAATGTGATCCAGTCCATTGTCTGATGTTGGTCAAACTATGTATTGAACATATTTAGTTATTTAAAATGTAGGACTAGAATTTTACAGGTTATGGCTAAACCACTAAGTGCTAAATGACTGGTGCACTACAGACTGATCTAATTTTCCAGTGAAGAACATCTACAGCTCCAAATGAAGGATTTGTTCTCACCACTGAGGATGGATGCATGTTTTCTTCTTTTAACAAACTTTATCGAACTGTCGCTGCACAAACCCGACATGAGGCTCAGAGCTGCCATTCAGCGTCGTTCTCCTCATCGTGATCCTGATCACAGACCTCAAAGGTGCGAGCCAAGCAGAAAAGGCTTTTTAGTGATGATTAAGAAAAGTCCTATTTACCTGTAATTTGTTTGCTGTGGTCCAAATCAATGGACTAGTTCATAAATTTGGCCTGATTTTTTTCCTTGGTTCAGTTTCATTTCACACACACATAAACAAAAAAAAATTGTATTTCACTCAACGGATCTAGGGTTGTAACACAAATTAATACAGGAAGTAGATCCTGTTCTGCAGCGTGAATGTTCTTGTGAGAAATTGGCATTTCATATGAAACAATTGCATAAGTGACGTGTGTGTGGGGGTAAATGTGATTATCTGAGCAACCAAACGATGACCTGAATGCATTGAATGCACTGAGCCGTTTAGCTAAAACATGCAGTATTGGGCCGAATTGAGGTTGAATCATAAAACCAGACGCTCCAGTGTGTGTTTGGGACCCTTCCGGGTGTGATTGATTTGGCCCGACATGTTGTCATCCCACAGCATCAGATATTGGTGCTTCCTAAGATGTTGAAGTGTGCCGCTTCCTACATCCTTTGGTGCACCAAATTGACGCCGCAGGTACCTTTTGGCATTACCAATGGATGCAACTATTTAAGGCTTTGGAAACTATAGCGTCTAGTATAGATGCTGCAGGTGCACTTTGGCAACAGTACTGGACACTCCTGGAGCGTCACCATTTAGCTCAATGGAAGCTCCAAGCGTCAATCACTGACGCAAACAGGAAACACAGAAGAGATTCGACAAAACAGCACTTTTTGATGCTTTGAGGAAAAGAGATGTCTGCCATCGAACCAAACACGCCTGTTCAGCCTATATGTTATTTTGATGCACTGAATCATGACAAATGAACATGAATCAGAAATAAATAAATTAAACATGATTCAAGGTTGCAAATTAACAGAAATAAATACAAAAACTTCAAAAGAGAGGTAATACTTTGTACTGTAACTGTTGGCTTCATAACAGTCAAACAAAGCTAATGTAATTACATAAAAGTTATTTTACCTTGAAAAGTAAAAAAGTAGACATACAAAACGCAAATGTCAGGGATTTTTAAGATATTCCGATAATACTATTTACAACCTGCTAAATGTCAGTGTGGGTGAGGAAGGGGGCCGGTTTACTGGGAGCAGTGAAAACAAAAACTCCCACAGAACCAGGAAGAAGCTGGATTTAAAACCCTGTGGCTGGAGGCTGCAACATTTTACAGAATCACACACACACACACACACACACAGGCTTTAAAGCATATCACAATAGAAAAATACCCAAACTGGAAGTGAAAAGAAAACGCAGGTGATTAAGATCCCAGTTTGTTTGACAGCTTGTTTGCGTAGGAAACATTTCATTCACTTGCCAGAGAGCTGGTCTCATGCACGATTTCAAAGTACGACTGGAAGTGTTCTGAGAGTTACCTGCTGTCACAGTTGTGCGTTTCCTTTGTGTCCTGAAACCAATGAATTGAACGTGTCAAATCTCTCAGTAGGCTCCTGTAAGGTTTTGTGAATGTCACAACGCAATTTAAAGGGGAAAAAATCCTCCTGAATGAATAAGGGAAAAGTCTAAAAGGGATTTTATAAGATTGTGAGCCTTTCTTATGCTTATGTGCTTTTATTGTACAAGAGCTGAAGCGCCTGTGCACAAGCCGCTAACCTTTTATCAGCAGGGTTTAATGAGGCGGCTTTTGTTTTCTTGCTGTGCCGCCTGCCCTCCCGCACCCTGCTATGATCACACAATGACAGAAAGACAAGCGTGCAATGCACGACATGTGATGCACACACGGAGTACGCAGTGTCTCCGAAAGGCAGGAGGCTGCAGAAACGCATTAAAGCGCCTCTTTTGCGGAAGGGGAAGAAGACATCAACTTCCCCCGCCACAACCTCCACTTGACTCTTTGTCATCTATAAATGAAACCATAGGAAGGCACATTAGATGCAGCACGGCAGGAACAGCCCGGAGCAAATTCACACAAATTATGAAATCTGAACAAAGTGCAAGAGGAAGAATGATTCTGCACAAATTAACCTTAGAAGCCAAATCGATCTTTTCACGCTCCTCCATGGCATTTTAATTCGTTCGAAGATAAGTGTTTCTGGTCGAGGTCGTGGTTTACACAGCAGCAGCAGCAGCTGTCTTAAGGCAACAAAATGATTGGCTGGCCAATAGACCAATTAGATGCAGTGTTGTCTATTCAAAGAGGCAGAAGCCAGGTTCAGAGATAAGGCTTAAAACACTTCACAAACTTTTTTTTTATATAAAATAATGGCTCATTTATTTCCAAAAACACAGTGTAAACAAATTTTACTCAAATAGGAGAAAAATGAAGAGTAAAAGCCTCATCGGAAGGAGGCTGTGTATGTTGGTTAGGTTAAAAACCAATGAGTGTGTGCTTTCATGGTGATGAAGGTACATGTAACCCAGTGCACGTGTGACTCGCCTCAACAGCACCTTCCTCCAGGTCCACAATGCCGCTCGCCCACTAAGCCTGGTTTGGGTTAGCTGGCGAACTCTGAACGCTCAGCAGCCTCACCTCCAATATTTCAAAAATGCTTTTAAAGGCTCAACTTTTCTGCAACTTCTCAAGTATTTTCTGTCATATAGCAGTAAAGTGGTAAGTTGTCTTCAGACAATAAATACTAATTATCTGGTAAACATAGTTAAAAATATAATGAGGATACATTCACACATATTAAAAATCAAACATGTTGATACTAAACGTGAATAACTTATAGCTTTGTCTGCCAAAAATCTAATCTTTCAGTACAACATCCAGTTTTCTTTTGCACTGATAAATGAAACAACCCACATTCACCATTTTATCAGGCCAACAGGACCATTCGTTGAAACGGCGTCCCCATGTAGGACGGCAGGCGTTTGCTCACATTGCACCACTTTTGGCCACAGCTCAGACAGGAAGTCTTTGTACAGAGCTCAGCCATCATCTCTAATGCTCCCTGAGAGATAAAATTAATGTTATTTTTTAAATGACATGTATGATTTTATTGCTAGTCTTAATTTTCATGCTCATTTTTCTGCGACTGAAGAGTTTTTTATTCATTGTTTGAGGGTCTAAAGGAAGACAAAAACATACATCTGTCCAGATTGTAACTCTGCCTGAATGACACTTCACATTTTTGGCACAGACCTGTCTGTACAGATGAATCATAATATAATAGATTGTAAGGTAGCAGCATTAGTCAGCCACTGTAGCAGCAGAAAAGGAACGACCTGGGTCCGGTTCGATGATATTTACCTCACGTAAATCCGTACTAAAGGTGTGACGACATTTTCTTTTCTTTCTTTGCTTTGGGATAACCTCTCAGAGTCAGGAGTAAATACCTGCAAGGGAACACCGGAGAACATTTGCTGCCATGTCTGACAGATGTGTGCGAGGTTGGAGGTGTTGTCAGAGTTTGTAGGCTCCCATGTTGAACAACTACTAAGCACATTGTGAACAGAAAGGATGACGGGGAAGTCAAGAAAAACAGACAGTGGGATAGTGCAGAAGGCTTGTCTGGGTATCGGGTCTTTTTTGTCATAGTCAGTTCTTTGCAGGAAGAGTGAAGTGGCAGGCAGGCGATGGCGAGACATTTCAGAAGCCTCGTTTGAAAGTGATCTGCTTCCAGACACTAGAGTGAGAGTGGGACACACAGGAGAAGCTGAAGCTGTGGGATTCTGGAGACAGAATAGCAAAGTGCTGCAGCTGGGAGGCCACAGTGTGGCCCATGGAGAGCGAAGCTGCTTGATTTAAAAAAGAATGGATAGTCATATACGCTGTTTATGTCTGTGAAACAAATTAGAACATTTCAAAATAAAATCAACAGCTCATTTTAACCTCTCTTTATTTAGAGTTGTTTCACTGAGACTTCGTTGACAGCCATTGTTTTAGGCATTTTATTTTCAGATTGTTCATACATCCACTGCAACGCCTCAAGGATGAACCTGTCACAGGTCAAAGGTCACCAGTCCATGTTGAGGTGATTTTTTTATCAGTTCAGTTTGACTCATGGATGAACTCATTAGGAAATCTGCACAGGCCCACATGCAGAGTTATCCATTACCTGCTTGTCTGGGGTGTAAAGCAATAGATTTTATTCACTTCGGCACAATAACAATAATAAATACATTGAATTTTCTCCATAGAGTATATTTTCCTTCCCTGGTTAACTCACAAATGATACAACTTTGTACATTGAAAATATATCTACAGTATATTGCAGTTGTTTTGCTTTTTTCAAAACTAGCTGATATTGCCAGCAACTGGCATTAAAACAATTTATTGATTATAAAAGGAGGAACTATATGCATATGTTTGAATTTTAAGAAATTGAAAAGGTTTGCAGACTTATGTTGTTATAACATCAAATCACAAAGCCTAAAATTAATGTTGTGATTCTATTTCCAAGAACTGAGCATTTGTATTTTCCCAAAACAGAGCAGCTGATTATTCTGTTGGTCTGTAAAGAGTTTTCTAATTGTCTCAAAGTCTCATTACACTGAATAGAACAGGCTGCTGCAGCAATAAACGTTCAAAATTCAACTTTGTATTTCCTCTTAATAGCACTTGAAAATGTCTCTGTCTTTAAAGATGATGGGCTTTTTTCCCAAAGTACCGCTACAACCTATAACCCCATCCCAACTATCTAAAATTTATGTAATAGTTTTTCCATTTGACTGTAATGCTGCTATTGTCTGTTCCTGGTGGAAAACAGAACTCACAAGGCTCCTTCACTTTCATTAATTACAAACCAATTTCCAAGCCTCATGTTTACAGACATAAATGGAGAAAAAGCATTTCCACAGACTCTCGCTGGTTGGGCAGCACATATTTCAAACACTGGACTAAGTATTTTCACTTCTTTTATAATATTCAACTAGGGAACATTATTCATCCCAATGCTCATAGTTTAACTTGTTCTGATCACAATGCTCCTGACATACTAGACATTTGTAGGCCGTTCATATTATAATATGTTGCATATATCAGAATTAATCTTGCACTTCTGCATGATGACCTGTACTTCTGACATTTGTCAGGGTGCTCGGAGATTTAGTTGCCATGAACAGAACCTTTGCTAAAGCCCTTAATCAACAGAAGTAATTGGGTTCCTAAAATGGTAACGATGTAGCTTCTCATTCACCCATTCAGACACTCACTTTGTTATCTGTACCGTAAATTCTGGACTATAGAGCGCACCTAAATTTAAGCCGCACCTGCTAAAATTTAAAAGAAATATATATTTTGTCACATATAAACCGCATCGGACTATAAGCCGCCAATATGCAGGCTGAGAAATAAGATATTTACATAGAAAGATTTTGTACCATAAGTGTTTATTCATACACCTGAACCTGAATGGTGCCTGTAACACGGCAGTAAAAGTGCTGATGTTTGCTGTTGTGCGTCTTGGGTTGCATGCGCTAAGAATAAAAACTGGCGCTTTTTTGTTTGCACTGACTTCCATCTACAGCGCCCATCTGAGGGCTGCAGAAAAATTCATAGAACAGCCGCATCTCTGTAAAAGCCGCATGTTCAAAATGTCGGAAAAAAGTAGCGGCTTATAGTCCGGAAAACACGGTATTTTATTTCATACATTTTTTTACAGAGGGACCACAGTGGATACTGGAACCCATCCATTACATGAGCAGCATCTCTTGTAGAGACATCCTAAGGCCTGCATGGACAAGAAGGCAAATTACAACAAATGCAGTGAAACCTTTTTTAGAGTGGTATTTATGTCGACCATGTTTTGAGTTGAGTTTTTGATTATTAAGCGTCATATCTTTCTGGTGGGTCTATGTGCTTGTAAAATGCTCCCCACAGAGCCTCCAAACCAATGCACGTCCACATATACCTGTACCAGAGAAATGCATTAAGGAAACAAAGCTGACACTAAATAATGTAGCTTCTCCTGCATGAGTGCCTCAGTATTTTCGGTTTTGTGTGATTGTGCATTTCTTAAACCACATTTTCATGATCAAGCAGATAAAAACAGAATGGTGTCCTATTCACAGGTAACACTATTGTTCTGAATATTCAGGACAGCAGCTTTTTTCCCGTCCAATGTTTCCTGTAGGCTCCTCCATATTCACCGACACAATGTCTTGCGAGACTCTACATGTTGCTTACACCCTGCTTCTATTGGTGACACAGTGTGAAGGTCTCTTGGGTCAAGCTCCTACAATAAGATCCGAAGATGTAGAACAAACATTGGAGTTTGGATGGGGATGGATTTTGTTCCACCACACTTACGGTCTTTGCTTGTGTAAAACAATTCTGCAACAACTGCTGTAACTTTCTTTACCAAACATCTCATCTCAGCTCCTCACTCACCCACCCACCAACTTCCTCCACCCAGCACAGTATCTCACACTCGAGTTTTTCTCTCAGTGTGTATCACTAAAACCTGTGTAGACCTGCTAATAATCTGCCTTTTCCTGTCATCCCAGATTCCCCATTAAGTGTTCTCCGTGTCTCCAAGTCCACCCACACTCCTTGCACCTATTTTTTAATAAATCACTAAACAGCTCTGGACATTTAATTGGGTCTTGCTATTCACTGGCATTGAACTTCACTCCCAGACCTTTTTAAATGTAGGCGTTACTCTGGTTTATGTAGTTGCATCGAGTACAGACTGACACTGGAAATACACTACCACTACTTTTGTACTTTTTTTTTTTTTTACATATTTTTGAAAATTCAAACAAATAAAAAAATATTGTTCAGAGAAGTTGGAAATATGCCATATTTAACTTTTTACTCTAAATAGTCATAACTCAGTAAAGCTCTGAATAATTTTGCCAGGTAGTTTATGTAGCTACACTAGATAAGTAAGTAGGTGGCTGGAGATGCTGAGTAACAACTCTACATCAGAGCTAGTTTTTCATGTTCATGTTGACTTATTGTTACACGTTTAAAGTCATATTATCTTTGGGAAATTGGGGATGAGTCTCTGTTGGAGCATTTTGGAATAAAGCTCTTGTCTGTTATAAGTGTTAACACAAGCTCAAGCACTGAGCTTCTCCAGGGAATTATTGAAGGGAGTCATTTACTGTCTGTTGGCTTTTTCTCTTTTACTTTGATATATTGATATCTATCATTCAACTAATGTTAAGACTAAGTGCACAACAATTTCTGCTTCGTTCTGTTCTTGTCTAATCAATAATGTCATCCACCAGTTCTTGGACGGGAGGATCCATTAGGGCCTTTTCTTTCAGTTGATTAAATCCCCATGCCCTTGGGATGTGTCCTGAGGACACAGTTGCCTATAGGTTTAGAGAACATTGAATTTTTCTTGACTCCACATCGTAAAGCTCAGAAGGCTTTGCTCTGCTGTGTTATATTGCATTAAAAAAACATGGAAACCTGTGGTTTTAATTACAATATATGATGTAGCAGACCTGTGCCTGTAATTATGTTTGGTTTGTAAAAACTGACTTGCACTCTTACTCCAGTGAATAAACTAATAAAAACTTCAAAATGCCTAATAGCAATTGTTTGATGCTCACCACTTTTAGCTTATGCCATTAACGCAGTGCACAGCAACAAACTCACACTCGTATCTATAATGAAATAAACCTATAACAAAATGAACTTTGTAATAACTTTATTGGAAAGCACATTTCAGAAAAAACACTTACTAAGTGCTTCACCGAGCAGAGAAATATCAAACAACAAGGTTGAAAATCTTCAAAATAAAATTAACAAACACAATATGATTCAACTGTTGAGCAATGCAAGTATAAAATAAGCACATTAAGATGAAACCGACAGCATGCCGTATACTTGCATGTACAAGTTTGCTTTAAGGTGCAGCCTAAACATTAATAATGAGGGAATGAATCTGACTAATTCTGGTAAAGCAGCTGGCAAGAGCTGTCACCTCTCTGTACCATCTTTGATCTGGAAAAAGATTAGAGCCAAATCACTGTTGAGCTATTGGCAGCAAACTCCTGACAGGGGATGAGTACAGTGATATAATTCAAAGATGCACCTGTACAGCCTTAGATTTAATTAGTACCATTTTTAAAGCAATTCTAAAATGAACTACTGACTTGTATATTCAAGCCGAGATGAAGGCATTTTGATCCTATTTCTTTGAATGAGGTAAAAATCCCCACTGCTGCTGCATTTGGGATCAGCTGCAGACAGGAGAGAGAACAAACCCAAATGTGAAG
This sequence comes from Channa striata, assembly GCA_033026295.1. NCBI lineage: Eukaryota > Metazoa > Chordata > Actinopteri > Anabantiformes > Channidae > Channa > Channa striata. The sequence continues at coordinate 1,846,718 of CM065169.1, forward strand.
AGTTAAATGTGTGGATGACTTTTCTCCAGATCATTGGCATGAAACAAAAGACTTTATTCTGGAAATGTTTCGTAAATAAAGAGTCAAAGACATTTTTTTCAGGTTGAGCTTATAAGAATAAAAACTGGCGCTTTTTTGTTTGCACTGACTTCCATCTACAGCGCCCATCTGAGGGCTGCAGAAAAATTCATAGAAAAGCTGCATCACTGTAAAAGCCGCATGGTTCAAAACATCGGAAAAAAGTAGCGGCTTATAGTCCGGAAAATACGGTATGTTTAAGCTGCATGACATACTTAGTCAGACAAGTGGTGAGACGCACTGAGCCAAATGTCCGCTGGTGGCCGGCACCTTCTGGACAATGTCCATCTGACCCGTCTTTGTGGTGTGTCCCGCAGCATCGGCACGTCCATCTGTGGCTTTTTTGGTCAGTTCAACATGTTACGCTGAGAAGTGTAGAGCAGGGGACCAAGCAACAACAGCATCAGTGCTAATTTGCTAATGTATTTCACTAAATGAAGAGGCTCTACTAATAACACATAATCCAGCCATTCAAGACAATTTGTCCAACACTAATAGTTTAAAGAGCTCGCTGAAGCTGTAACGTAAAATGTCACAAGTGCAGATGAAAACAGAAAGCCTGCTATTCTGCTCTTCCCCTCATTATATCAGCTTACACACAGAGTTATGCATGTATAGTTTCCACCTTTTTGTTGCTCAGCTGTGTTGTGGAACACGTGTGTTCAGAGAGAATTTTTACAGTTTCAGATGGATTTTTGCCACCACGGATGTCGTGTCGCACTCTTGTGACACACTCAGACTTTCCACGGACAGTTAGAAATAGACAGAACTATCGATAGCCTTTTTTTCATTTCACACATTATTCTCCCTTCTCTAAATCTAGCACCTACATATATTACCCACAATGCAACGTGACATTAGCCTTGAGCCCTTAGCCTTAAGCAGAGTTGAGGCGTGTGCTATAGAGGTCTCTTGAGCTCACCTCTTTGTCTCACCACATCCCCAGATTCCTTTGCGTTTTGTCCCTCTTTGCCTTGTAGTCCACACAGTGCTGATTGAAGTAACGTCACGAGTGGACATTTTTCACAACGGCCTCTGGAGACAGAAGTTTTTTTGTTTTCTTCACATGCAGTGATGCTCACCAACTCCCCTAGAAACAGACTTTGATGTGCAAAACAGAATCTTCCCTTAACAAACTTTAGTGCTTTTATGGCACAATGCATCAGTCTTCTTATATACACATAACGGGTCATTTATAGTTTAAGTAGAAACAAGAACAACTTTATCCACAAGTATTTTTTTATTCTGAACCGAATGGATGTATTATCATACAAAAATATATATGTGCTTTTTAAAGAATGTTGTTGCCTGAACACTAGTTGGGAGACCACACACCAGGTCATGGATAGACTATGAACTGGGTGCAGGCCCAGGTGGCAGAAAGAACAGGGGGGAACTCAAAATGACCACAAAGACACGCACAACAACATGACCCAAATTAATGATGACAACTTGAAAATTTAAATAAGTGCACAAGCTTTCACAGATGGACTTAAAATGACAATGATACTGCTGATAAAAGACTGCGACGATAACATTACAGTCAGCTGCTTTCCTGGAAAACAACACTGACATTTGAATGTAAGAATGTCTTGGGAACTAGAAGGTATTCCAGGGTCATTGTGGTAAAGCAACTAGAAGTCACCAAAAAAGAGGAAAATAAATGGAAACATACTGACTCAGTTTAACTTAGTTTACCTGCTGAGGTCTTGAATGAGCCTTAGCTGAACTTGAGCTATTCATCGCGAGCCCATTTTCTTGTGTTCTGTCACGAATGGGCTTGTTGTGATGGTTCCAACAAAGCCTATTCTTACAGACATCAATACTGTTTTTCGGGCGCAGCAAGTGTGTTTTGAGACTCTTTCAACATCCTTTCACAGTGAATAAAAGCTGTCAGACACACAAACAAAATGTCTCTCGTGTGTCAGTTAGCGCAACACATGATCCTGGTGAAAATGGTGTTACGGTATATCAAGAGCTTCTTTTCACTATTCTACAGGCAACTAGAAGCTGAATAGATTCTGATAATATAATAAATCTGAGCTGTTTACAGCCACTGACAGATGAAGCGTAAAACTAACAATAAAGGTCAATGGCTCATGCGAAGGTCTGGAATATGGAGATATGGGACATGCTGCCGGTTGTTACTTGTGATCATTTCAATAGGTCAATGATTAGGTTCTAAAAATCATGCTTCTGCACAGCGAGAGCTGCAACAACAAATACATTTTTGTAAGCGAATGGTAGAAAGTAGGAAGTAATGGACATAGCCGACAATCTGACGTCTTTTTGGATGACGTGCAAACTTCCATTGCTTTGTTTTGACATGTACACGCCCAAAGAGCAGATACTTGTACTCTATGTTCTTCTATGTTCATAATGTTCTTATTCAGAATATTTCATTTGCGCCTGTATTGAATTCTTTTTGTTAGCTCTGACAATAGTGTGGGGGTCGCCTCGGAGACTTCTCTTAATACACATCTGACCCATTTTGGACGCATTTATATTAGACAGCTGTGACAGCTTAAACTCTGCTTGTCACTGTTAGCGGAGACTCCGGTCTGCAGTGTAGCTCCTTCCATGTCACTCCTAAGAATGACAGTTATACTAAATGATTACTAGATTAATTTTAAGTTTAAGCTTCCTTTTGTCACTAAAGGAAGGGATTTCCCTCATATGCATGTATTCATTTCCATTCCTGACAGCAATGACAGTTCAGCAATGTGCTCAGCTTCCCTAACTGATGCTGGTTATGTTATAAAGCATATATAAATAAAGGAACCTTTCAATCGGCCTTACACATTGTTAAAGACTTAAAAAGTTGAATGACAGAATGGAAACCATATGTACTTTATCCTTCTATAAATAAAAGCTTATTGTTACTTTTTTGCAAGCCTCAGTTTACATCCAGAACTAAAAGTGGCAAAGCCCTACAGCATCAACAACTGCCTGAGCGGTGCAGCCGTTTCTGCAAATTTGTTTATCACTGTCTCATTGTCTATGGAAATGAGGATTTTCTTTTCAGTGCACATTAGCATGAAGACCTCTAACTGCTCCCAAGTGAGGCAGCTTTTCTTAGCCTGTTCCTGACAAACATTGGAGTTGAGGCGCTTCTCTCACAGGCAACATGTGTGATTTTAAAGTCTCAAAAGAAACTTACATGGAGGCTGCGCTGATGTCCATCAGCATGATGATGAAGCCTTGGCACAGTTTCGTTCCTCTTAGTCTTACTGCCTGTTGTGATGTAGACCTGACAATGGGGTCAGTGAATGGGTCAATAGAGCAAAGGACTTGACAAGTTATGTGACAAGTCATAAGACAAATCAGACAACTGAAGCAAAACACGTCTTCATGATGCATAACCGTGTGTATTTAGTGGCTTACCATAACCCAGCCTAACCCTGATGTCTATGACGAACCCTAACCAAGTTGCAGTGCAGCTGCCATTCTGGTGCCTGCCTCCTTTAACGGGGCACTGTTTCAACAAATAGTTTTAATGGATCATATCAGAGATAATGTGGTCGTTAGGGTCGGTCTTTCTCTGGTCACTGGACCAACAGACAGGCCGCTGCTCAGCTGCTTCTTTCACTCCCACATAAGAACCTTTTTGTAAAAGAGCCTGATGCCTCTGAAGCCGAACCTTGTTTACAGGAAGTGAGTGTGGGGTCTAGGTCAGCACGGGTGTATGTTTGCTCAAAAATGCAAAGGAAGTTGTGCAAAGTGACGGTCTCATACTAAAAAAGGGCTTTAATGCATCCATTTGGCTTGACCCTTACTGTTGGCTTTACACTTATGTCTCATCATGGACATGAGTGTAAAGCATCTATCATTCAACTAAGGCTTTACAGCATCATGGAAACCAAAGTAGGCAAAGGTCTAAGTGACAGCCTGGTCTTTAGCCCGCCACCTGATCTCCCCTGTTGGACCTTCTGTCACGTTTGTCATCACGTGTCTCTTCATCCATTTGTGCGAGACAGAGAAAAATTACAACGCCTCTAAGCAGTGAAAAGAAAGATGCGTTTTCTACAACGGCAGACCGATACTAGACTGTGAATATTTATGTAGCACCAGATGTGAATGTGTGTGGGAGTCTGCTCAGAAAGAAATGCCGAGGAGCCTTGATATTGTCCCTGGATGTTAGCTGCTCCATCAGTTACTCACACATGTGCCAATGTCTATACTGAGCCTGTTTAAAGTTTATTTTAGTGCCTCTGTGAAATATTTGCCTGTGGAGGTTTCACAGTCCACCATAGCAACCAGCTGGCCATGAATGCCATATGTTAACATGTCTTAGAGTGACTGCACATTGACCCATCGAGATGACATCTTGGGTAGCGGCTGATACTTGCATGTGTACCTAACCTCTCCTTTATATGTATTAACCAGCAAAGGAAATACATAAAAAAATGCTCTTTGAAATGTGTTTGTTTGCTGCATTTCTGTCATTTCTGTTGAGTCTGCTGATTTAGTGTGTTTTTATAATGTTAAGAATTGTAGCTCTTCTCTTTTTCTCTTCTGTTGAAATTAATATTTAAACTGTTGTAGAAAAAATTCTATCTTAGACTTGTGTCTTATGAAACATAAACATTTCTACATATACCACTTTGTACCTCACCTGTAAGTCGTTTTAGATAAAAGAAGCTGCTAAATGACTAGAAACATATTGGAAACACCTACACACTTTTGTGTTTATTATTCTTTGTTGGTATTAATTAATTAAGTATTTGTAAATTGATCAAAAAGCACAAAGAAAAACAAATTAATGTTACGCATATTTGAGTACAGAATAATAATCAAATTAATCTGCATGTTGACTTTCATTGAAAAAACTGCCCTTCTACTGATGAATTTTTGCAGATATTCATTGCAGATATGATTTTCTCCCATCTTTGTCAGCAGAACTTGACTTGCGGGTTAGTCAGTGTTCCTGAACTCTTCGGTCCAGCTTCCCCAGAGCAGCTCGGTGGGGTTCAGACGTGGCGACTGAGCTGACCAAGCCATCAGTGCAACATTGCTCAGAGGGAACGGCAGGCCTCGTCAGAAAGGAGTGGGAACCATGCTGAGTGGAGCAAAAGTGGAGTGTTTGATCTGCATATGTTTGAACTATAAGAATATCCTTGTGTTAAACGATTCATTCTTGTTTGGTGTAAACAAATGAAGGACAATTTAGGTGAGTTAGATCCGCGCCTGTAAATCCGATGAGAATGAAGCACCTCGAAACAACGAGTCTCTGCTGCGCATGGGGAGATAAAACTAATTGTTCTCACCTGATCCCACAAACTTTCTCTCAAAAGACAAACATACTGAAGGAAACTGGGTTTTGCTTCGAATATTGCCTTTCTTCATTAGTCTCATTGCTCCAGAGGATGACTAACATGACATTTTGCATCTCAAGGACTAATGGAGCTTGTCGTAGCCTCTGTCCAAAATCAGTACACACTGCCAGACATACAGGAAGCTTTTTGTCAAACATCAGCCTTATCATAAAGCATCAATATTTTTAAACACTAACCTCTCATTATTAGACTTTATCAAATTGATCTCTAGGTGCACCAGTGGGGCAGCTGTAAGAAAAATAAGACGTCCTTATAAACCCGCCACCCTTGCCATTTCTAAGGTTTGTTGTTTGTTGATGAAACTTACATCATCATCTTGTCTTATATTTATCCTTTTGATTCCACAGGATGACACTATACATACCAGAAGAGCTTACGTCCTTAATCATACCTGAGTAAAAACCATCAGAAAAAGTTCTGTCAGTGAAGGAATTTAGGGTAAGTTACTGAAAAAATAGTTTGTCCACATACTTTGTAGTTTTGCTGATTGTTTTCACATTTGTAAAGTTCAAATTTCTAGTGGAGTTGTACTGGAGCACATATTCAGAAGAGACCGTCCTATTTAAAACGAATGAGGTTTCCAATTGCTTACAATGCACTTCAGTACGACTCCATTACCCACTTTGACCTCAGTAGTAAAAAACATAGTAGAAGTTTTACCTTTTTGACAATTTTAACGTAAAAACTAAGAAAATACAACCTAGTAAAAGTACAATTCATGCAGAGTTGCTGCAATCGATTGCACAGGTGGTCATACTTAGACAAGGGGGTAGATATGGAATAGTTGGCAGAGGTTTCTGGATGTTTTCTTCAATAGTTATCCAGTGAGTACTTAATTACTATAAAAATATTGATTTCATTTTGTGTCTTTACTCCGTTACTACGGTACATCTCTGAATTTATCATTTCCACAAGGTGCTCTTATGAACTGTTTCACTGTTTCATTAAATTCTGCCCTTGCTTTGTGTATCTCGCTGCACCTATATTATATTTCTTGTTCACATCACCCGTTTTGTATTTATTCCTACAGGGTTCAGACCCTAACATACGGTCCCATGGAGCAAACTGTGATGGGGGGTATACATCGTGCTGAAGGATTAGGCAACGCCTGATGATTACCCACAGGACTTTGGCGTCCTGATTGAAGTTCGGAAAGATTTCAGTGGCTTGGGGAATGTTGCAATGACTTCTGCTCTTTTATTTGGACCAATTAGCTGTTTAGATTTAAGCTGCCCACCAGAACATAAATGAAGTTTTGAATTCCTGCAGAATATTTTTATCCATCTGGATGGACGAAGGTTCCTCACGAACCAGCTTCAACAGTAGGTGAGCTAAAACAAGACTGCACTTTCTGGACTTCTGCAAGAGATATTTTCTTAATGATGCGGAAAGCTGTTATTTTTGGCACAGCTCATCAAAACTGTCTGGATATTGGGCTTAAATAAGACTGATAAAAGTTAAAACAAATAACCAAGTGTTTCTTGTATTTCCAGAATCTGTTTTTTCCCCTACATTGGAGCAAGATTAAAAAAGAAGTCTGTGTAAACTGACAGAGAACAATATGGACTGAAGCAGTAATGAATACTTTTTATTGGTCGAGTGGTCCTGTAAATGTTCCACAGCTGGATACTGTAACTGTAGGACCCAAAAGCAGAAGGTGAGACACACTTATAGTGCAGGAGGGTTTATTAACACATGAACTTCTAAAAACACTAAAATAATTATCACACAAAATACAGATATAATAACACTCAGCACTCTAACACTTGAAGAGATGACATATTAACTCAAGGACAGAGACTTGGACTACAACTAAACTCACTCAAAAGATTTAACGACATTAACTCATATACTGAGACACTCAACTCAGACTCTCGAGGTTATAACACTGTAACTCAAAGGCAGAAAAATGAGACTATAACGAAAACCTTAACTACTGAGACTATTTTACTTGACTCGGACTTTTGAGATAACAAGAAAAGGAAAGAACGTAAGAAACGATTAGGAAGAAGCACCAGAACGGACCATGACTCACTAGCGACCCCAAAACTCAACACAAAACAGGTCAAAATACATCGAACTTGTAACAGGTCCTGCTCCAACACTAAAAATGGCTACAGGAGCTGTTATAAAGGCATTTAGGTCTATGGATTGTTTTTTTTGTTGTCTAAATGATTTAAAAAAAAAAAAAAAAATACTGTTGCATTCTACTATTTATCTTGCTTCATTATTAAGTTCACTTTCATGTTGGACAGGCATTTCTGAAAAGGCTAGTGTTTTAATGGCTTGTTAGAAATTTCAAAAACTTGAAACACAAATCTATTGACACTGTTTTTTTTATTTTTCAAAGAGTAAATATTGTAGTGGTGATAAACTGGTGCATGTTTTCTGTGCTTTTATGTAAATTAGTGAGTCTTTGGTCATTTCATGCTTTCTAGCGCAGTTGTGTAAAACAAATCTGATTGAGACAATATAACATATTAGGAAAACTACCAAAAACCATGTTAGTTTATGCAACAATAGTGAATTAAGGAAAACTGACAAGAAATTGTCAGATACCAAATACTTTCTCTCAAAAGAAAAACATACTGAAGGAAATTGGGCTTTGCTTTGATTATTGCCTTTCCTCATTAGTCTCATTGCTCCAGAGGATGACTAACGTGATATTTTGCATCTCAAGGACTAATGGAGCTTGTCGTAGCTCCATTAGTCCTTTGGTAGGAAAACTACCAAAAACCATGTTAGCTTATTCAACAATAGTGAATTTAGGAAAACTGACAAGAAATTACCTAGTTTATTGAACACGGTTCATTTTTGATGTAAAGTGAATAAGAAAGAAATATCCTAGAATAAAAAAAACGTAATGATTCTTGACTCAGACTTCGATCCAGTCATTTAAAGTCTACTGTATGTGCATCTTGGCTCACTGCAACATACTAACTTATGCTGATTTGAGAACCTTAGCAGGGTTTTGACAGACACAGCTGTGCCACCTCACAGCTAGAAGGATCTCAGTTGAAATTGCTGGCTGCGGGTAGTTTATGAGTGGTTAAGATAATGGATGAATAGCAAGGTTTTTCCTTGACAACTCAACCCATAAGGCCAGAGAGAATGGCAGACTTGAGGCTCCTGCACCCAGTGTCTGTGTGTCTGTGTTTCTCTCTTGTTTCATTTAATAATGCAACCAAATCAGCAGCCGTAAGGTGTCTGTTTGCCGAGGACGACTTGTCTACTTGGGCAGACGTTCACTTCGGCCTTCCACCGCATGTCCTGTCCGAATTGAATCCAGCTGCAGCATGTCACTGGAGACTATAGGGACCTTTGAAGAAATCTTTACATTCTTAGCTCTGTCTCATAGAAAATAATGTTCTCAAGACAAGTATAGACTGATGAGTTTAGGCTATTTTTTAGTCTTAGTCAGACTGATAATGACATGTCACTTTAGTCATAAAGGGACTGAAATTTATCTTATTGATTTACTGGAGAGCATTCGTGATCAGTGTAAGAGCATCTAGACTTGAATTCCTGGGGAAAGCTGGTGTGTAGAGCAGCAGGTGGGGGCGGCTGTTGCTCAGCTGGTCAGCAGTCCATGGACCACAGGGGCAGTGGTCCATGGACTGCTGACATTAACATTTAACATGCAAATTTGATATGACTGTTGTTCTGTGCTCATAAATGTTTAAAGATTTTCTTAATTTGGTGTGTTTTCTCCATTTACAAGTGTGTGATAAAATCAACAAAGGATAATACAAATACATAAGTGTGTAGGTGTTTTTTGACATTGTAAATGTATTTCCTGGCAAATGATATCCACAACTTTACCAATTTATCTTTTGGTAGAGTAACAAGAGAAACTCTGTTGAGGCACAGATTTTACTTTTTTGCAGAACCATTGGCTTTAGCATGTCGACATTATTCACCTTTGCCAGGGGGCAAAAATTTCATGAGCTGCAGTCTTACGCAATGTCTGCATAAGCTCAGTGTATGCGGCACATGGAGCCTCGCACGACACCGATGTTCGTGTGAACACCGGGCCCATGTTTGTTCCCGTGGTTACATGCTTATAGGAAGTGATTTGTTTACATAGACCAAGAAAAGGAGTATGGACGAACCTCTAAAGCCCAAAGGCATGAGGAAACATACAAAGTGGTTTGGACAAACACAAGAGACAGTCAACATGGACACTATATATTTTAGTTCTTGTGTACAAGCTCACGAACAGAAATGTGTAGCAGTGCCTGAAGTTTATTATACAGACTATTTCATAGGTCTGTATAATAACAGCAGACTGTGTGACACATCATGAAGTGGAACAAAGGAAGAGTGATACCCTGTTTTATGAGAATAAGTTCTGACAGACGTTTATTCCACTAAAGTGTGAAGGGCTGACTCGGAACTGTTGCTTCACTGCCGTTATCTAACCTTGTTTCACCTAAAAGCAGAACATTCTGATTGTATGGACTAATAAGATCATTAACTAAAAATGATTTGTTGGAGGGAGATCTGATACCTCGCAGAGCTTTATAGCATGAAAGGAAGCCCCCAGAGGGGTCCGACGTTGACAGAACAGATAACAGGTTTGGCGTCTGTCTCGCGACCACATTGCCCGTCAGAAGAAGAACATGCGAGGCTACAGGCGTTCTGGGCCCCAGCTTGTTCTGGAAACACTCGCGAGCGCCATTGTTAATGCTGCAGGGACCACAAACGCATCACCGAGGGATTGCTGCATTTGTGTGCACTGTAATCAGTTGCGCCGAGTGGACGTGCTTTGCTTTGTGGAGAGTGGGAAATGAAGGACAATTGTGATGCTGTCCATAGCGACGAGGTCAAGGGCAGCGATGGGGGTGGATAATATATGCCTACAGTAAATGCATGTCACATCTGGCCAGAGGCTCGCAGCCAGTACTGGAGGTGTGTGGAATATTGTGCATCACGATCTCTTACGTATTCTGCAAAACAAACAGGAGTTCACTTTTGGTTTGTTGAGGGTTATTTCAGGATCTATTTTTTTAAATGGCAGCATTGACAAAGCAAATGACAAGTCAACCACCGGCACTGAAAGGTTGCACAGAGATGGATTCTTCTTAACTGTGGCTGACTGACACAGCGGCTGACAGCTGCCTCTGATGTCTGGACACGGCACTACCACTGTTACTGAAGCTGACACACTTTCTTCAAAGGTTTTTCCTCTCTAAAGGGCAAGATTGATCGCAGGCATTCAAGATTTCCTCTCCTCACCTTCCTGTATGTGTCTGCTTGGTTTCACTAAGCCTGTGCATTTTAATATGAAAACCAAAAACGAGACAGTCAAAGCCCCATTTTGATTTTAATGAAACATATAGGCAATCAAGGTACTGGTCAAATTTCCATTAAACGGTTGTAAGGAAATTGGTGGAATATCGCCTTAACTTCTGTTATCCTGATGATTTTCTAAATTATTCATTGACGTCTAAACATGTATAGTGTAAATCTCCTGGATTTTCTTATTCATCCATGCCACAGACTTCTGCTGTTGTCCAAAAACGATTAAAAACACATTAGTCAGGCACAGCACTCCACTTCAAATTATATCTCATCATGTCTTTTACTTCATTCTTTTGTCGAGGGCTTACGGGGGGGGGCACTACATGCTGTGATTTAATGTCCAGTTTTTACTTCTCTAAACCAAATGTCGAAAGACAAAGTGTGTGACGTGTTTGGAGAACTTTGAAGCACTTGTGATGTGGCCAACACATAAGATTTACTTCACTCGACATTAGAAGCCGCTTGTAAAATGAAAGAATATTATGCTACAGTATGTAAAACGTACTTTGTCATTTAAATGTGGCACCCTGGACCTTTTTAGCATTAAACACTGTGGGTTATGGGTGCTCCTGATATCTGAATTGTCCCTAGCGGCTTTTTCACTCACATGAAAATGATCTTGTCAGTAAGGTCTGTGCAGAGTTGCCAGGTTTGTGTCTTTTCTGCCAAATATGGGCCAGTTTGATAAAGAGTGAAAGAGTAGGATACTTGACCTGATGATCGGGAAACTGTCTGTACTTTATGTTGTTGGCAGCTACTTCACTGCCAGTGGTAGAGTCAGAACGGTGATGAATGATCAGCTGGTTGAAGTGGTTAGTATTACACTTGAAATATTTCAGACAGGATATTCATGTCTATTTTAAAAGGCCCAGAACAGTAAAACCTTAGCTGCTATGCAAAGAAAGAGCACAACCATTTGAAGAGAAAAATCTTCTCAGCAGCAGAAAAACAAACAGCTCAGATACATGAAGACAATGAAATATCTTGCAGACATATTATAATCGCATTTTTAAAAAAGTATAAATTAATAAATATATAATCAAATATATTTTCATTGAAGTCTTTAATTTGTATTTATGATAATAACATTTAAATGTATCTAAAAAACTAAAATGAAAGAAAATGTCATTATTTAAATCCTGTTAGAGTTATACATTTATTTTTACATTAAGTAATTTTTTTTGCTGAATCAGGATATTTTATGTTTGAAGTTTATGTGTGTGAAAATAAGTGTTAACGAGTTAAAAAGTCGCACATGTATAATAGTTTCAAACAGGGAAAACAAGGATAAGAGACTGTATGATTTTCCATATCTTAGTATATTAAAGATGATGCTTAAATTAGATTTTCAGTTATGGCATAAACAGAAATTTAAAATTACAGTGTCCATCTACTCCCTCTGGTCGATTTAAGCTATTTTTTTCAGTCATGCTTCTTTTATAATGACAACAAATTATGCTTTATTCTTAGACTTTGCTGATATTTATTTGCAAAACAAATTCAAAAATGATTTATTAATTTTCCTTCCACTTCACAATTATGTGTCACTTTGTGTTGGTCTATCTCATAAAATTCCAATAAAATACATTTACTCTTGTGTTTGTTATGCTACAATTTGTGGAAGATTTCAAGGGGTATGAAAATATTTAGGCACTGTGTGCCTGAGTTACCATGACATAAAATATGAAAAAAGATGTTAATGATGCTAAAAGTGAGCTAATATGAAGGAAAATGACAACTAAAAATGCTGTAGGCCATTAGTGTTCTGAATTTGTATTTATATATGTGCATAAACACTGATGAAGCTGTAGCTAATCTAATCTATCACTGTGACAGATACGGTTGCACAAATTCCACCCAGGCCTATTTCTTGCTGTCATATTTAATATGAGAAAGTGTTGTACAAATCATCTGATGTCTTGCAAGGGTCATGTAGAAGGTGTCAAAAAAATGAGAATGGTAATTTATTAAAAGTGGAACCTCCCTTTTGTTTTGCGAGCTCAATGTTCTTTTCTGAGTGATGCAAACAGAAATTACAGCGTGAGCTCAATGTTTATTGATAAATACATAGATTTGTGGAGACTTTACATAAAGTTTTCAGCTCCTGGCATGAAGCTGTGAACAGCATGATTTTCTTGCAGTCACGGCAATAACATAGAAAGCACACGGAGGTTGGGGGACATCATCATCAGAACCTTTGCATCGAAAGACAAGGCCTTGGAACTACCCTCGTCCAGTAATGGGGAAAACCAGAGAGTGAGGTAGAGTAGGGGATGATGCAGGGTTCGGAGGAAGAACCAAGTGGGCAAAGAAAGTGGACATGGGGTCACAGGGACCTCCCATAGCTGGACGTCTCAGGGGCTACTGTCCGGACGCTGGGCCACTTTAACATTTCTTCTCTGCACCAACATGTACGCTGCACTTTTCTGTCACCAGAAGACCAGACCCACCGAGCAGAACATGTGCAAAGAAAGGCATTATGGACCAGATTCTGCCAGGTTACACCCCAGCACTCACCCAAGGGAGACAGGTGGCAGCATGACAAAGTGCTCTTGGCTCTTGTGAACATCTCAGTGCAGGAGAGAGGCTGGAAACAGCACACCAATGGGATACCAGCACCACTCATTCCAATTTATCAGGCTGGGCCAGAAGCCAGCAGTTCCCCTTCAGCATCTAAACATCCCAGAGACTGGTCATTTTCTCAGAGTGTGCAAAAATGCTCCTCATTGAAATGAAGGTGCAAATTCAATAAGGCAGATTATATTGCGAATGCAGTGGTATTACTGGAGGCACAAAAGTGCATCACCGAGGTCAGAGACTGCGCAGGTCTAGCCACCAAAACCGTCTTCTGTGGCCACTAAATAAACATGCTTATTGATCTGTTCATATTGACCTAATGGTGTCATGGAGGTGCTGAGAGGGGGAAGCCAGTGCAGCTGATACAGAGGGAGCATCGGGAAAGCAAAGGACAATGATGGCTCACAGGCTGGAGGAGGCGACATTACAAACCTCTTGCTGGTTTTGGGATGAAAGAAAATCACCTACACATTTGTCGTTTAATCCCCTCGACATCCCCAATAAGACAAAAATAATTTCATAAAGAAACAAACAAACAAAAAAAAGCAAGACAACTTCTTGTTACTGAACAAAATTGTTTTACGACGTCCCTGATTTTTGTTTGTTTTTAATTTATCCTCAAGCTTTTTCCATAAATTCACCGTGTGACTGAAACACATCTGCTTTTTAAATTTGTGCTGGCTCCAATATTCTTGAACATAAAGGCTCCTTTGAGATTACACAAGTCTCTGGCTGAAATCCGTTTTGTATGTTACTTGGTAGCAATTTATAACTTGCTTTAAATAACATCTAAAACAATGTAAATCCACTAGATTCTCACAGCTAATAAAATGTGATGAACAGATGGTTTGAGGAACATCCACTGATAATTCTTACAGCTCTCTTCCCCAAAAATGAAAATTTGATTGATTTGAAGAGTGAGGATGTGCCTCAAAACTAAAGGTTACATGACAACATGCTCTCAAATATGATTGTATTTTATTAGTCGAAATAAACAGCTCAGAAGCAGCATGTATTTTATTTGCCAAAATGGTAGATGGGATTAAGAATGACTTGTAATTAAAGCTCATAAATGGCTGTCTCACAAAACCCCAAACTGCCCAAAAAGCAGCTGTTTATTTCTCACACATATTCAGCCTTTATTGCTATAGGGCAGATTAGCTGCGTTGCTTTTTAAAGACTCTCGCTTATAGACTCTTTCCTCCATAGTCAGTCTTCCTCCTCGTTCTATGGCTGAAATGACCTGAATTCTCCCCATTTACAATTGGTGGATTTTCTTTTTTGCCTCATACAGTATTTCATGTCTGAACAGCTGTGTATGTGTTTGTATGTGGGACTGTGTTTGGATTGATGCATCTTCATTTCCTGCATTGGAGATTCTGGCAGGCAGGCGAGATGAGAAAAGGAAGATGGAGAGACAGAATTGGGCCAGCGAGTGGCAGAGCTCCCCACAGCCTCTGTCAGAGTGCTGAATATCTGAAGAGGGACTGGAGGCCCCTGGGCAGAGACTGACATCACTCAGCTTCCTCACATCTGGCAAGACAACTCCATGTAAATATTACATCCATATCCAAACACACATGCTCACAAACCGGCTGCAAAGATGCTGCGTCCATCATTAGAGACACACAGCATTTTTCTCACGGTGTCTGTCACCATGTGCGCTGTTGAAATGGGGGAATTTGGTGAAGTTTGGAAAAGTCATACAGGACAATAACATTTACTGGAGCAGGATAAATTCTTACAAGCTTTCTGATGATTCTAGCTCTAACTTTTGTTACGTCATGCAGTTGACATCTCCACGACATCACCACTTTCCCGTGTCCAAACTATTATTCTAGTGAATACCGAGAAGAATAGAAACGATTGCTGTGACGGAGCCAGGTTGTCATTTGTCATTTTTGATTGGTAACAAATGTCAAGCAGGATCATCTCACATAATATGAGCCTGCCAGAAGGTAGACACTGGGAAGAAAGTGAGAGGACAGACACTCGATGTGCTACAGATGAATCTTTTTGTCCAGACGGTGACGGACGGTGAAACGTCATCCCTCATCCCTGACAACAATCCAAACAATACAAATATATAAATGCTGTTTTTTTTTTTACTTTTTATCTCCTGGTCAACGAAAGGTTAAGTAGAACAAAAGCAAAGAAGTTGGATTTGCTTGTTCTCTGCTTGTTTCCTGACAAAGTCATAACTGCAGAATTCCTGTAATCTGGACATGGTTTTTCATTTTTTCTCTGCTGGTTTTCTGAATGTAAACTTGTTTTTTCATGTAGGTAAATGCAGAAACAGCCTGAGCCTGGTGTTGATGCATGTTGTTTTCTCGTGAAATTAGAGGATCTGTGACGTACATTTTATCACTTCTGTCACGACCCGGCTCGTAGATTATGGCTGTAGTGGAAAGATAAAAAGAGTCATACTTATTTACATAAACTGCCACAAAAATATGTTAAATGTATGAAAAGTTCAATGAGGGAAGAAGGAGCGAGAGAGCAGGAAGTGGACTGGCTGATCTTGCATGTCCTCTGAAAGAACCGGCCAGGTGCATCCGGTAAATGAATGGACTCCGCCTGCTGAAGGGAGCTGAAGGGAAGCAAGAACAGAACCCGGGCAGAGCCAGAGGTCCGTCTCACTTCTCAGTCTTGTTTAACTCTCTGCAGAAGTTCCAGGCAAGTACAGTGGACATTAGCCTCGATCTACAGCACAGACTGTTCTGTCAGTCAAATACAAGATTTTTTGTTTGTTTTATTTTTCCCTGTCACTTACTGTTTAGATCTTATTTTCATGTATGTAATGCACATAAATGTGTATATGTATTTATTTATCCCCTGCTGTAGCAGGACCAGAAACACTTGCACGTTCCATATCCCTCGTATTGTTTTAACCAAATTTTGCTGTAAATGCCTCTATCTATGTTTTAGGGGTTTTTAATGCCTATTTCTGACCTTCATTGACCTAGAGATATATAGACATATTCACAGCAAATTCAATACTGTACTATAATAACAGAAAAATTAAATGCATGTAACTGATCTTATATATTATATCTGTGCAATGTAATGCAATCCAATGCACAGCTTTTTCTACTTTTATAATGATATATTTTCCCAACCTTTAAGTTGAAATCTGTCTGAAAGGTGATAATTCTGTTTTTGTTATTGAGGTCCTAGTGGGTTTTGGCCACCTCATCCATTTTAAATATGGAATATACAGGTGAACCTAATAAAGTTGCCACTGAGTGTATATAATATATAAGTGCAGTTACATATATTTAATTACATCTTCGCTTCTGCAATAGCACTCCACAAAATGTACATTGCATGTAAGCGATGCATACTGCACTGTTGCTCCTTTTGGCTCTGTGCTTGGCTTGTTCAGTCACACATGGCCACATATCTAATTTCACATTACAAGTAACAGCAGAGAAAATTCAATTTGTTTTTGTTTCCCTGCCATTTAGTGCAATTTCCATAAAATGAGAGTGGCTGACGTCCAAAATCAATGGTTGTTTCCAAACCCCAAAGACTAATGGGTTAGATAGCAAAAACCGCAAGTTAATTGTTCAGGAATGTCCTTGAAAATTGTGTGTCAGCCCCTCTCTCTCCCTCTATGTGTGTCCTTAACCCCCTCTTTTCTATTTACACTGTGCTCTTGACTGCTTCTTGACTCATAATTTCATGCAGGCTTTGTAATGATATGGATTTTAAATTTTTGCAGTCACGCTTAACTGAGCCCAAACTGGAACCCGGGTATTCCAATATTCATAATTCACAGATACTGCTTTGCAATTTACAGAACTTTTCTCCCACAAAGAAGTAGTGCGGCTGCCAGGCTGCCGGTGGCCTTGACATGTCTGTACGCCACGGGAAACTTGATTAACCAGTCACTTGAAATTTGTTCTGTTTCTGTAAAGGTTGTGCTCAAAGAAGATGGCACACGGACAAAAGTGTGAGACAAGAAAACAACGTCTGAATCAAAAATGTGAGCAGCTGGCACATTGTGTGTTTGTCCTCCGTGGCTGATATTTCTTTATAGAAAAACTGTGACCAGTCTACAGCTGTAGCTGTTAACACGTTTCCAGTTACTGTTTGTGTGTCTTGCAGTAGATGTGCAAGGTTTTAACGCTCCTTTGTTCTTTAGCGATATCTTGTATTAATAATGGGTTTCGAAAGGAAACCCACTGGGTTGGCCTGTCCACAAGCCTGGGATGTATTTCAAGTATTTCATTGTGAGGGTCTGTCCACACATCGCTGGTGAAATTAGAATTCACTTTATTTTTCACTACGATCTCAATGAGTTTTGCTACAACAGTGACAAACTATGTCTAACTAAGATACAATAATTAAAGCCAATTTATTTCTGCATTATTAATGGAGGCATAATCACAAAATATGAAAATGTTTAATTCTGCAAGAATTTTAGCCTTATTTCACAAAATAAAGATTATAAAGATTTTATTAATTACAGCATTTTGTGGAATAAATAACTAACTTAACTAATACATATGGTATTTTAATGTTCTAAACAGCTTTTTTACATTGGATGTTATTTTGAGTTTGTGCACAACAAAGCGGGTGATTTGTAAAGTGTTGTGGTAAAAGATGAGTTTTTATTTTTCATTGACAACTATGAGAGATATACCTGGACAACCTGAGTAGTGAGAGAGTCAGTTAAAACCTAGACTAATCTACCTGTCAAGCCCTCAGTGGCTATAAGCGACACCCGACACATAATTTGAGGGCTTCAGTCTCTCTCAAATGTTCCTTTGTGTGTCCAAATCTCAGTCCATGGTCAAAGCCTTATGTAAAGGGCACAGTCTGCAGTCATCCAGGGATTATCCAGTGATTTGTATTAAAAAGAAAAGACAAAATCCAAACAATTCAACAATCCCCAATTATCTCTTATTGCAGTAAACTGACGTCACACTGTTGAATTGCACTTCCTGTACCTGCAGGTCCTGGATGTATGTTGTGCCCTGGCAGCTGCTTAGTCTGTGCACCTACATGGCTTTACAAAATTAATAACAAGGTGAATCTCAACTCCCTTTATGCAAAAAATAATTCATCATTGGCTTTAATTGTCAATTTAAGTCATTTTCAAACTCTTGTGGTCAAGCCTTTTGTAAAAACGATGTTGTATGTATCATGTAGAGAAACTGGTGTTTGGTTATAGTGGATCATACAGTCAGAGAACTATTCCTCTGATTTCTGAGCAGCTATAGGCGACTGTGGACTGCTGAACACCAATCCCAGGATCGTTGGGTCGATCACATGTCAAAGAGTCACGGAGCAAGACACTGAGCAAACGCCAGCTCGGTTGCTCCCAGCGAGTGTCGGCCGGCTGCATAGTGTGTGTGTGACTGTCAGTGCGAATGGGTAAGTAAGAAGCAGCGTAAAGTGCTTTGGCTGCCAATAGGTAGAAAAGTGCCATATAAGTGCAGAGCATTTACCGTTTATAGCTCGTGCTCCTGTACTGTTCCTTTTAACTGAAAGTTGAGTCAATACAGATCTCAATTTCCTTATGCATCTGAACTGGTGTGTTTGATCTTGTCAAACATCTCACTTTTTGCATGGAAAAACTCAAATGGAAGCAAACATTGATATCTGTTCCCACGACATTACAGCACAAGGCAGTTTGTAGCGCGGGAGCCGCAGTATCTGGGCATAAACACTGTGAACAGATTGCTGTACACATGCTATTGATTGAACTCTGCAGGGCTCCAATAGCTCATTGCCTGCAGAGCGGAGAGACGGAGTTTCCCTGCCTCTTTTTCTTCCTTGTCATCAGCATTTCCAGTTCTTCTGGTCCAGAAGGACCAAAGGAAAAAAAAAAAAACATGCAGCAAAATTAAGAAGGCCTGGATCATCGGAGAACCAGGAAGAAAACAGGAGTTAGAATAAAGATCATCAGTTGTTCTAATCTGAATCCTCAGTACTCACACAAAACTGGACTCCTGGCCAGTCACTTCATAATATGCTCTGTCTGTTCTCGTTATTTACAAGGTACAATGTGGCTTCCTGTGCTGTTCTGCTAAGTATAAGTGCAACCATTTTACAGTCTTTCCACAAACTCAGTAGAGAACACACAGGCCTTAGTGTGAAGCTAAACCTGGCGGGAGCTTTCACTGTACGCTGTGAATCAGACAATCTGTGACCAGCTTTTATTCTACCACCACTAAAGTTGGCGGTGTTCTCCAGACAGTATCATCAAGTATCAGTTTGCATCAATCGGCTCTTCAATCACTTTTTGTCCAGTGATGTTATTGGAAAGTTTTCAAAGTAATAATAATGAAATGCCTAATTTTACACGTGCACATTTCAACGTGATCAAAATACAGCTTTAAAAAATAATTAGCAGGCAGCAGTTTTTAGTCAATAAGTAAATTTGAAACAGGACCCATGCATCTCCCTGACAGCATGCTGAAAATACAGTATGTGAAATTAGCTAGTGACCATAGCCCGAATATTTTTTTCCCAGGAGATAGGAAACTAAAGCAGAACCACTGCTCCATATCTGCAGAAGTGCATATTGTATGTTTGAGAAAAAGTTTGTATTAAAAAATTTGAAAAGCTCTGTTTTAGATGGAAACTTGGGTGCTGTTTTTTCTTCCTGGAAATCACCTGAACACCTGATATGTTTTGATAAATGGAGGCTGGAGCTCAGTAGGTAGGGCAGTCGTCCATGAACCACAGGGTCAGTGGCTCCAGGCTACATGTCAACGTGTCCTTTGGCAAGACATTAAGGTGCAAGGTACTCTCAGCAGGTCAGGCCAGCAGCTCACAAAACCACCACTATCGCAGGTGTGTGTGCGAATGGGCAAACTGGAGGCAACTCTGAAAATTGCTTCAGATTTAGCTGTACATTTAATCTATTTTAAAGATTTTTAAAAAAAACCAAACAATGAACAACATCAAAAATACTGTTTGTTATATCCTCTCTGTGAAGGGCATTGGCTTTTATCTATAACTGATGATCAGCCATCCATCCATCCATTATCTGTAATGGCTTATCCTGTTTGTGGTCAAAGGGGCCTGGAACCAATTCCAGACGTCATAGGGTGACGGGTGAAGGCACTGTTGTATGTGCACAGAGACACACACAGACAGACACACAACAACTCACACTCATATTCACACCTACTGGCAATGTAGAGTCACTAATTAACCGAACGGGCTTGTCTTTGGGCTGTGGGAGGAAACTGGAGGAGACCCGCACAAGCACGGCAAGACGATGCAGGTAGTGTTTGCAGTCCTCGTCGCACTCAGCGTGCAGCCTCCCCATCTCCAGCGGAAATGACACCTTTGCTACCAATTGATTTCACAGTAGACTCTCACTTTGAACAACCCTGAGACAAAAGCATGAGGAATACTTGGAAAAATTGGTCTTGACTACAAATGTGCTGCCAGATGCAACTTAGGACATTCTGGCCAAAGCTCAGTCTCGTTTGATTGTATTATTAACAACAATTCTTCAGACTAGGATGAAAACATGCACTCATATCCACGCTGTGGATTTGTGATGGGAGCTCTTTTCTATTTTGGCTTTTTCAAGAGCAGGACATATACCTGCACTGAGACTCACATGTTACTGACTGGACTGTTTTGGTGATGTAATCCTGCGTCACCAGAACAAGTGCACGACCCTCTTGGGAAAATCAAATTCCAGTATCTGCCAGCAGGTCACTCTACAATATATTGCTTTCATTTATGTGTGCATTTGTTTTTGACAGTGGCACAAAGACACAGACATGAGCATTACTTGCATTTTAGGCTGCAAATGAAACACAATCAGCCACAATTTTAACTCCTTTTAAGTGTCTGTGCTTCCATGACTGTTGTTTGAACAGCTCACAGAGTTTAACCAAACCAAACATCTTTAAATGTGAAAGCACCTTAAATCACTGTAAGTCAACATAGTGGAAAAAAAAGATATTAGTCGTTTCTCCGAACTGCAAATACAAGATCGTCTGTGTTATTAGGGGCTCATCTCCTGCTCAACTAGTACGTTGTTCACTATTCGAATTTTGTCATTTTATATTTTTATGGTATTGTTTTTGTTCACCTTGTGTAGTAGAATATATTCATTTTTCCTCATGTTCAGTAATTAATGACATGTCTTTCAAGTGATTATTCTCGTCACGTGTGCAGTATTGTTTGGGACGTTGTCACTAAGCTTTTTACAGTGCATGTTCATTTGTTCATCTTTGTTTTTATTTTATCTCATTTGTCTTTAGCTTGTGAGCAAATGCATCAGAATCTTGTTCATTATGCGTACTTATGACAATGTTTTAAATCTCAATCTGATCTGAATCAAATACAAGGCAACAAGTGCCTTGAGATGACCTTCTTGTAAATTGGCGCTATATAAATAAAGTTGAATTGAATTGAATTGAATTGAATTAAACCAAATAAAAACCTTGCTGGCTGCACACAACCAAGATGGAAGAGTATACTTAATGAAGCATAAAATTCCAGAAAATCCCCCTAAATGCAACGAACATCACTTTAAACTCCTTAAACTTCTGCAATTTTACGTCTTTTTGACCAGAAAATTGCAATTATTAAAGTGTCTGTGCACAAAGCTAAAAAGTTAAATATTATACAATATTGATGGCACTTAAAGTGAATTTCTGTGTCCTCACTAATAACTTTCATTATTTCTTTTTCTGCGTTGTAAGTTTTTTTTTTCTTGGTGTGATAATGGAATTTTATGTGATTCTTACCCCAGCTGCAGTCGCATGCTGACTGTGACAATGTGCCGCCCTGGATTTGCCCTGATTTAAACAATTCAAAATGTCACGGACAATGGCTTTAGTACAGCAATGCTAAATATGGAACCTACTGAAAGTTATGTCTCGCAGCAGTTTAAAGAACATCTCGATGGTGCCTAGTGTTCAAAGAACGTGCTCCCCCTTCTCACTTTCTGCTGGTCGTGGTTCATTTTAATTTCTCCACCTACAGAAATAAAGACATCTGTAGACAATTCCCAGCTGCCTCCGGCTCCTGGCCAAACATCTACCTTCAAACCCACAATCCCACCCTAACGCCCACTGTGCCCTCTCCCCTCTCCACCACCTTCTCTACACCGTGTCTTCCTCCATCAGCTTTTTTTCCTCGCTTCCCTTTTCACCTTCCAACTCCCCCCACCCAAGATCTGCTTGTCTGAAAATGTTCTTTAAAGACAGCAGCGCACAGATCAGCTGCTGCATGAGTCTCATTGTTTGACCAAAGTTTGATCCTTTTCAGAATTCCTTTTTCATTTTTTTTTTTAAATTTTTTCTGACCGAGCTTAAGAGGGTCTGAGTTTATTCCCTGTACCAACTTCAGGATGTCCTTCAGCGTACTTTACCCTTCAACAAGTCTGACCTACATATCTTTATGTGTTCACGGTCTTGCTTTTAGGACTGTGCTGATAAAAGCTGTTTCTCATTCGACACACACCCGGAGAATAAAGTGTCTATTTCCCTGCTGCCTATTTTTAGTTGTAGTTAATTAAGCTACACTTCTCCCAGCATGGAGCTTGATACAGAGAGAATGAGAGCGAGAGCAGCCTTTACATCAAAGGTGTTTGTTGTTGTAGAGGCAAATGTTAAAACACTTGAAATAAAAGTCAGTTTGTAAAAAAAAAAAAAAAAAAAAGAGGAGGATTTGAATTTATTACATAGACATTTTTAGTGGTTGATGTAATTCTTTTGGCCCGAATCAACGTCTGTGACAGTCAAAAGGACGTTGTGAGGTCTGCCGTGTTGTGACTTTTTGTGGTGGTTCTTTGTTTGGCATGTGGTTCTAAAATGTGTTCATATTAATAAACCTATAGGTGTAATAGTAGGTATACAGTGGCCTGTCGCCATAACTGCATTAAAAAACAAGTACAGTTAATGTTTTCATTTTATTAATAAATCCTGTAAAATTACACCCTTTGTTTAAATAGTAACAAAGAACCTAATAAATTTACATTCATGCAGTTGCACATCCTGTTATTAAATCTGCATTTTTCACTCATTTTTACCGGAGAACTAAGAGTTGTTGTAACATCATCCATTCACGGCTGCGTTACAATTGGAAAAGTGACTTTGTGGTTTGTTGTGGCTGAGTCTATGTTTTTGAGGCACTGTCCAAAACCATGGACAGTTTTGAAGCGTTTCCATGTGACAAGCTGCTGACAATAACAGCTCCAACTGTTTCCTGAAGCTAAAATCTGCTTTTTCCTGATTGTGTAGAAGTTAGACGGATGGATGGGAAAGTTGCTTCAGATGAAGCAGTTAGTGATGTTGCTCCACTGAGAACGAGCATCTCTGAAGCATCCATTCTTTATGGATTTTATTCTGAGGAGCAAAATAAATCTAGCTCATTAAAACCATTTAACATGTTATTTAACATGTAAATAAACTATTTTAGTCAAACACCCTCACACCTATAGATGATTCTAAATTTGTCTAAAATGGAAAGATTAATGTGATTACTTGATTCATGTTACCAACCAGTTTTTGGTTGTTTATACTGTTTCATTCCTCGATCAGGGTTTCAAACAGCAGGTTTTTGTCATACAGTATTAATTTAGTATTTATGCATGCTAATATCAAAACTTTTTTCCCAAAAACAAAATGTGTGGTGGGTGGTAACAGATTATTAGTTTTCATCCAGGTTTAAACCTTAGAATTAATACAGGTTTCACTGGTTAAATGAAAAAGTCTCTATCTATCTAGTGTCTATCTCTATCGTTAGCCATGCTGCTAACAGTGTTTAAAAATCATCAACAAATGTTGTTTTAACATTTGTTTTAATGTTAAAACAAACGTGACTGGTCAACACACCATGAATTCTCTGGGGTGATGGCGTTTTCATTGGTCCGTCGGTTTTCATAGGTTTGTCTCCCTTCAATTACCAAAAACAGTAGA
This sequence comes from Channa striata, assembly GCA_033026295.1. Lineage (NCBI taxonomy): Eukaryota > Metazoa > Chordata > Actinopteri > Anabantiformes > Channidae > Channa > Channa striata. The sequence continues at coordinate 1,870,917 of CM065169.1, forward strand.
AATCCAAGAGCAGACGATTGAGGAGGAGCACAGGCATTTTGAGAGTAAAAATTACAAATTCGAAATATAAAATGATTAAAGTCTGCTCTCAAATCGGAAAAGAAAAAGCTTTTAATATATGAATCACTCTGCACAATTTACACCTCTCCATCCTGTGCAGGACGGGTTACAATCATTTTCCCAGAACATGACCGTAATGGTCATCGATTCTTGTCGTATTTTCTTTTAAACAACATTTGATGCACAAATGGCACAAATGTGATTCATTCTGACCCTGACACATGTACTGAGCTACAGGGATCTACTGAAATCCACAGGGCCTCATGAAGGAATATTTTCAGATTTTTATGATAATTTTCTCCAGTTTTTCTTGTTGTAAATTGCACTAATTGGAAAAAGCAGCTGATTAAGGTCCATAAAGAGCTAAATCCTGAAAGTCTAATATCAGCCTGTGTGTTCTGCTGGCTCTGTGTGGGTAGCATTGTCCTAAAGTCCTGCCTGCCCCACTGAGATTTGAAAAGTGTTTTAAAAAGTAAAATAACAAAAAAAAGTTTAAAAGACTACACCTTAGATATTTAAACTGAAAGAATATTGAAAATGACATTAGTTCATTTTCAGTTTGATTGCCAGTGACATGTTTAAAGAGAACTGGAACACAGGAAGAACAATTGTTGTAGTTCAGAGAGCAAAATCTTCCCTGACCCATTACTCGATAGGATTTCAGCTGCTCAACAGTTTTTGGTCTTTTTTTAGGTTTTACTCTCTAATACACCACGTGCCTTTAATAGATGACAGGTCTGGACCTGAGGTGTGGAGCCACGCTGTTGGTTTACGTGTATGATGCGGTTCAGCATGAGACCTTCCCTGAAAATGACCTACATGATCTGACCTACATGGCTGTACCTCTAATAACTAAGTGATGACAATAATTAGTGGAAACATTTGAAGATGATGCAGGCAGGTCTTAAAAAACATGAAAAGTAAAGGCTTCAGTGGCATTTACAGTTTTTCTGCAATGCTTAAACACCAAACCTCGTTCTCAAAACAAAACTGTTAACTGCCAAAACTCATTTCTTAAAAAGAATCAATCTTTCTGCAAAACCTTCAGAATTGTACTCATATGGTTAGACACAAATTTCACATCCAATTCAACCTTTTTGGAAAAGCCTTTTTTGTCATTTTCACTGACAAAACACGTTCTGCCTGATGGTGTATTTTAATGGAAAATAGCAACACACAGGCTTCAAACACAACGGGCACGAGTGTTGTGTTGTGTTGTGTTGTCGTGTTATGTGAATGTGATAATGCCCCTTCTTACCATGCCAGTATCAGGGTTGGTCTTGTGTTTCTGCCTACTTTAGAACAGGCTGTGGTCCAGACTAGCGCCATATTTTTGGTGGTCTGGAATGGGCCTAGAATCACTTTTGTCAGGTCCTGTGGCCCATTTCCAGGACAGAGACATGATGCTGAGGCAGTCATTGCTCTCTGTAAATACAGGTAAATGAATTACAATTCATAAATGCATTTGTTTGTTAGTCTTCGAGCATATATAAATATACCGGGTTCTTCATGACTACAAAAATATTCAAAATATATTACTACAGCTTTGCTGCTGTGTTTTTTTTTGTGTTTTTCGTTTCATTTTGTTTTGTTTAAAGCAAAGATAAAATAATTTTTTAAATTTTCCCAGACAAGTGGAAGGTTTTGTGGCTGTAGGTCAGTTGGTAAGGCAGTCGTCCATGGACCACAGGGTCAGTGGCTTGATCCCCGGTCCCTCCCCACTGCGTGTCAAAGTGTCCTTGGGCAAGACACCTAAGCCCTAGTTTCTCCCGGTGGGCCAGATGAGTGGCAGCCATCGCCATTGTGAATGTATGTTCCAAATTAATGCACTCTGTAAATGAAGTTTGGGTTTAATGTATTGAGAAAAGAAGATTAAATCAAGGAAATATGTTTTGAACCATTATTATTGTCATCAACACGGAATGTGAAATCGCCTCTTACTGTTACTTTTATACTAACCATAAAAGAAATTCTGAAAATTCAGTTCACAAGTCACCATGGTGGTTCACTAAAAATTATTGTGATTGAATTGTTTGGATGCTGAAATAGAAATAAACCGAGGAACACAGCGAATTTAAAACAGAGAGGAGAAAAAAAAACTGTCCAGGCTGTTTCTGAATTTTCTTAAACCTTGCGAAACCCAAAGGGGAGCCATGTTTTCTAACAACCGCTGTGCACATTCAGAAAAAGAAACATGCTGCCTGCTGTTGAAAATTCCACTCTATGATTAAAAAGGAAAAAAAAATAGTGTGTTGAACAAAATCAGTGTTGAAAAGTCTAATCTTTTCTCAATGTTAATGACAACCCACTTATTTCATACGATCCAGCACATTCCTCTTGTAACGTTTCCCCTTCCTCAGTTTCAACAACACAACACATTTCTCTGATGTAATTGTGTTTGGCCTGAATTTTTCTCCACATGACTCCTCTGCAGAAAAACCAATAAATGCCTAAAGCCTTTCTTCAAACACAGTGGCAGTAAACATGTCGTGCTCCACCGATGATGCAGCCCCCCTTTGACCTGTAATTGCAGTTGCCCCCTCGGGTGACTCAGTGTAATTTTGCATTTGGCTCACTGTTGCATCTCAGAGCTTGTCTCTATGCATTTCAGTCTGCAGCTGCAGAAAACATCTAAAACATGTTTGAAAAGCTTGAAAGCTTGTTAAAGCCTAATGCAATAACGTGGCAAACGGTCACTTAAACTCCAGAAGGCTTTTTAATCACCTAAAGATGGTGATGAAGGCTGACATGATTAAACTCTGACATCCAGTCTGCCTTAAGCTTGTCAGATTTTGATGATGCTGAGATGGTCGTGCTTGTGGTGCTGCCGGGTATTCTTACACTAATATCCACAGGGATCAGTAAAGTCTGTCTGGAAGCTTCATTAAACATCAGCTGCTATGATGTTACATGTTTGAGTGTCTCTGCTGGAACTCTTTCTGCCCCAGCCTCCTACAGGTTCTTCATTGTATCCCCAAGAGGCTCACACGAGGAATCAAAGCATATTTCTCCTTCTCAAACAGTTGCAATATTTTTTACTTTTGAGTTGACTGAGCCCCCAGATCTGTCATTATGCCCGGAGCAGTCGGTGACCGTTTCTGTTCTGACGCATGAAGAGTGTTGACGTCCACTTGGTGTCAGCCTCTGGAAATGGCACAGAGGTCAAACTCCTCCTGGGTCTGTGAAGCATACAGTAGCTGTATTAGATCAATGCACAGCGTTTTGATGTCACATCAGTCAGTTTCCCTTTAGTGAAATTTACGAATGCTGACAATATTTATTTCTGTTTTGTAATACTGTGATTTCTGCCTCTACCTTAGTACAGTGAAAGTGAATCGACTGTTTCTCTTGTGATGTTCAAAGTGGTTGAAAATTACAGGATTCAAATTAAGATAATGTTAACTCAAAAAGACCTGTTTACAGGATCCATGAGGATCATATATATTTCATCATATATATAAGTATTTTATCTTCATATTCTAAACCCTCTCCTTTAGCAATGTATTTACAGTCAAAAAACGATTAGCATATTTGTTTGATGTCCTGCTTTATAAAATGTACCTCATTATGTATTTTAATTTGGCCATATTTCATACCTGACATGACACTACGTACACTGTGTAACATTAAGAAAGCCTAACCAACCATTTCTTGCTAAACGTTACAATGCTTGTTGGTGTTTAACCTCAAACAAACTATGTACAGATGTATTGTGATGTTTCAACTTGTTCTTATCCCAAAGCGTCAGATGTCGATCTTCCTAAGGCGTCGGATTGTGTGACGCTACAGGTAGCCTTTGGTGTTATCATTGAACGCTCCAGGCCGTGGGAAGAATTGCTTCCTGTATTGACGCTGCAGGTGCACTTTAGCATCAGTAGTTTAAAACTCCAGGAGCGCATCTTTTGACGCCACACACAAAGCGGTTCTTTATGATGATTGAGAACGGGCAGGTTGTTTTTGAATGGTTAGTTTGGTAAAGGTGTTTTCCTAGCTACCATTGTAAGACAACAGGTTCTATTTTGATACAGGAGCCACAGTTATAACAGTTGCCTTCTGGTCACACTCTTTTAACTTATGCTTCTTTGGATGGGGCGACTGTATAGGTAGCGCGGCCGTCCACCAATCCTACCGCTGTTGGTTCGATTCCCCAGTCATGTCCTTGAGCAAGACACTGAACCCCACCACTTAGTTGCTCCTGGTGAGTGTTGGCCATTGGTGTGTGAGTGTGAATGGGTAAATAAGAAACAGTAAAATGTGGACAAATTCTGTCAAAAAAAATATGCCCCAGTTTATTAAAATTATTGTTTGTTAAGAGGGAAATCATTAGAATTAGTTGTTTTTAAGAGGTGTAAAAGGAATACAAAATATTTGTAAATAAAAAAATTGAAACATGATTAACTCACAATCTTGTCAAGGAACTGTGGATTATCAATACACATGTTTCAAAATACACATAAGGCTTACTGTAGCTTCATTCAAAAAAAGAATGAATCTGCTGTCAGTAGCAGAGCTTTTAGACAATTAAATAACTTCTGATCTACATGGTGCTTTTTAAAATGCTACTCCATCTCCATTAGGAAGGTTCTTCGTTTGCTATAATGCTCCTAAAAGTCAGCAGGCATTCTGGGAAAGCACAGATGGAGGAAAGCACGTTTGAATTACTCTGTCGTGCCTATTTTTCCTTACAGTAAACTAAATTATGGAAGTTTCAGTCTTTAATAAACAAATCTGCCTTTGACTTACCTTTTAATGCATACACTACTTTACATTTACATACTTCACCTACAGGATATATCATATCTATTGTTTCATTCTGTGATGCTGCATTCATTTTTATTAGTATTAAACAAATTTGCCGCTTTTAAAATAGATTTATAAAATAGTTTTGAACAGTTTAAAACTTTATTCCAGTAACCTGAGGAGTAGTATGGCTTCTTCACATCTTAGAAACATTACAAAAAACAAAACAAGGTCTCCCACCGTGTATGTGACTAGCAGTAGGTGTGTTTGGTAGAAATATGTGATAGGGGATATAAAGAATCAGTTGAAGTGCTGTTGTATAGCAGGGTACTGATGTTGTGTTTTGTGGCTTTGGCTGTATAACACAGTGGGTTGCTGCGAAGACAAGTAAGTCTGGATTGCAGACGTTGACAGATCATCCTTGGTTCTACTGGCTTGACTCATGCACAGTTGGCAGACGTGCGCTGAAGCTGCACTGACAGTGACATGCTCTTAGAAGCTATTGGTTTTATGCTGCTTATTTAGCAGAGAGGCAGTATGGCAAGAATATGCACCTGCTTTAAGTGATACGCCACTCGGGAAGTGTCATCTTGTGATTGAAAGGCAGCTGAAAAAACAGCAGATCGTGGTTCAATTTGAGGTTTTTTCCTCCACATTACATTCGATCAGAGAAAGTGAACAGGGGTGTGGCGTTGGAGGCCAGTGACTTTGGGGGTGGGCAAGGTTCTATAGGCAACGAGGTATTGTGTGTCTGCTGATGGGGAGCCAGTGCAGTTTTTGAAGGACAGGGGTGATGTATATGGGCAGAGAGTGCCGGACAGAATGCAGTTTGTTCAGGACTTTTGCTGATAATTCATAACAGATAGTAAATGTGACAAAAGCTTGGATCAGTCTCGTCATCAAAGAACATTATGTGTGACTGAACCATACAATTATGGAAGCTGATTAAGATTTTAGACCTTTTTCTAGTTTCAAAACTAATATGTTTTGTGACGTGCTAATTGCTGATCTAAAATCCATATACAGTCATCAGCACAAACTATTACCCCCTCTTTGAATTCCTTGAATTCTTTTGTGAAAAAACATAATAAAAAAAGTCCGGTTGTAGTAGGGTATAGTACTTCAAACAAGCAACGATATCTAACTTTTCTCACCCTGCTATTATTTATTTAACAAAAATGAAGCTAATAAAAAAAAAACACTTCGGGGAAATACTACGGATCTACTTACTACTTCTATAGGAATTAAAAGGGGAAGTTGCAGCCAGTTCCTGCTTCAAACCAGTCACTGATTCACTGATCATCAGCAAGTCTGCAGATCCGTGCTTAGCAGAGGTTTTGGCAGTTTGCTGGTTTGGAACATTCAGGTGTGTGTTACTACAATGCCAACGGGGAAAGGCATGAGCAACGGTCTTAGAAAAGCAACCGCTGCAAATCAATCAGGAAAAGATTTACAGAACCATTTTCAAACAATACAGCACAAACAGTGAAAAACATTATTCACAAATGGAAAGCATTTAAGAAATTTGTCAATCTTTACAGGAGTAGATATCCTAAGGTCAGACCATGCATATACCACCATATTTAAATAAATAAAACTAAAGAAAAAAAAAAACAAGAGCTGTATCTCAGAGCCTACAGGCCTGTAAAGTCTCAGAGCCTGTGGTTTGTTTGGACAGGCCTCAAAAGGTTAGAGTGTATCTGAGCAGATGTTAAATGTTAAAGTCCATGTTCGGTGAAAACCACAGACAACTTTTTAGAGTTAGAAGAAGACTGAACAACCATGAACTCTTCTCATCAAAGCTTCAAATTAACTGTCCAACATTTTGTAATAATCTGAAGCAAAGAAGAAAATCAGAATGGCAGAAATATAAAAGAATTAGGGTTTTGGAATGGAGTCCAGCATTAATTGCCCAAAAATTAACAGATTATTTTGCATTGACTGATGTAACTATTATTATCTACTGAACTTTGTCCCGTAAAAATTACATTTATTTATCTATTAAGGTCGTGGTTAGATTAATACCAAAATGCCATTTTGTAAAAAAAATGCTTCTAAATGACAAATTATGGACTAATAAACTACAGCTGTAAATGTGTGTTAAATGTACAGATACATAATTTGCTTGACTAATGTTATGTTTTATCTTGAACTGAAAAAACATAATCTAAGGAGTTGGATGAGACCAAAAATTAGGTAAAAAGAAAGACTTATGGACTAATGCTGTAAATGTGTGAATCATAATTTGCAGCTGGTAAAAAACATAAAATGAGTAAAACTGATAACTGGTACCTCTGATAACATGCGATGAGCGTTTTTTTATATGTCATGTATGTAAAACTTTCAGTTGGTAGTTGTAGTGTAGTTGAATAAAAGTACATTCCTTCTGCATTGTAATATTCAAATACCAGCACTTGAGAACTGAACTTCTAATAGGACTCCTTGAACAAATGTGCACACATTATCTTTGCTGCACTTCCACTTGGCTGTCTTCAGCAGATCTAGTCCTCTGCCAGGATCAACTGTTTACACTGGCTCTTTTTATTAACATGCACGATACCCCGCCCAGATATGGGTGCATTTCAACAGCAGGTGTAAATGGGGTTATGCTGACAGGAGCAATATTGTCTGGGAAATATTGGAGCTGTTTAGCATACATATTGTCGTTCTTGATATCTGTTTGCATATCAATTCTTTGGACTTTCTTTCGACTGCAGTGCGGATTTGCATGAACTCGAGAGGAATCAACATGAATTCCTAAACAGTTCTGTCAGAGAAACTGTGTTTGGTTTGTTGCCTTAAACAACGGCTGAAAAGAATGCGTTTAGCCTAGTTTTGGAAGCTTTCTTGTAGCACTTTCCTACTTTACATTTTAAGCTTCAAAAATATGGTAATGACTTAACCATTAACTACAGTGTGTAATAACAAACCGTCAGGGCCCATAAACTGCACATCTAAAACCTCAAAATAGCAACTTGTGTGTGTTTTTTTTTATTTGCTATATGCCTGGATGACTGTCACAACTTTAGTTAACATATGCAACCACATATTCATTCAAACATACATATACTGTGCATGAAAATATATGTGAATAATATATTTAACATTAGCGCAAATAAGAGCTCGTGCTACCAGAGGTGCTAAAAAAATAGGCAGCTGCTGTGTTTAACATTACAGTACAGTGGACATCGATTTGATAGTTCATGAATTTTAAAAGAGTATTTAGAATGTACAGCTATGCAAATTCTTATTTCTATTGCTTCTGAATTTGTAAAGGACTTCTGTATTTCAGTGCATTCATTGGTTTCCTGCACTTTGACCAGTCTTCACGTCTCTACCAAAGCCACCAGCAAGCTTCATTGTTGGTTTGGCACTATGGCACACACACAGGCACAAGCACATTTCCCACCCGTCCCTTTGTGGTGGTCTTATTCCTTCCTTGAAGCTTGGGTCATCTATCAGAAGCCTGGGACCTTAAGGGTCCTGCACAGTATCTTAGCTGTTCCTAGGACTACAGTCTTCTGGACAGAGATACAGGTGGACTGATCCTGATCCCGCTGGAGCCACTCTCCCAGTTTGGGGGTCACAGCCCAATGCACCAATACCATCTGTCCATGTTGCTTTTTGTTCATACTGTGTGTACAGCACTTCAGCTGGCCCAGACGAGAACCTAAATAACACTACATCTAACTTAAACCCATCATGTCTGGATGTCCAATGTATGTTGTTCTGACGTGGCTGTGAAAAACCTGGAGAATCCCTGAAACTTTATTCAGTAGATACAATAATAATTGGAAGATACATTAGTTTCGCTATCAGCAAACCTCAATTCCTACCAAATATTAGGGTGGTTAGCTTACACACACACACACACACACACACACACACACACACACACACACACACACACACACACACACACAGACGCATACACACCATACTATCAAGGTGTAGTGATGGAAGAGGAAGACACTCATTTCTCTCTGGTAAATATGAAATCTTGAATGTGTCACTTTGTCTTGTCAGCCACCCAGTATCTAGCATCTGCCAATGATGTTAACATTACACACGTCTGTCCTCAGTGACACACCGGTTTGCGTAAAATGGGGGACAGCATTTCCATAATGTGTCATTTCATCTCAGCACCAAGACAGTCATCACCACTCTGGCAATCTGCACTTCATGAGATCCACTCCCCTGGCACCAGCAGGCCAACAAGCTGGGAGGTTTCCAGAAGCAGAAGCACACACACACACCTTACTTTACAATAGGGTTCCCTAGCAACAACAGTAAGCATCAGATGCACTTTTATACTATCAATGGGTTATTTACCTGGGTGATTAAGTCTGTGTCAAGATGACTTTCATTTTATGTCCGATGGAAACACCAGGCAAAATTAAAATGTCATAAGATCAGGGTCAAGTTGCCTTTACATGCTCACAGGCAAAACATCATCCTCTGATGTAAAAAGGATTAAAGTTTGGGATATGATAACAAAATTGAATATATTTCTTTAGAAAACCCAAGAGAAAAAACAGGGAAATTATTGGTGAACTGTTTATATAAGTATGTAATGAAAACAAACAATTATATGTAGCCTTATATAAAAATATAGGCTACAATCCTCTCGCTTTCTCCAGATGAGCATAAAAATGTAATTGTTTTGCATTCAATTACATATGACTAATAATGTATGCACTGGGTTTGGACAAATATTAAGAACCGGTAAAAAACTAAATAGTGTATTTATTATTAAGGGGCCCCATGGAGACGGATTTTTGGGACAGTAGCAGTTAAAAGCATTTAATGCTCCAACAATTTGCGTGGTTTGGTGTCCCTATACTCAGCATCACAGAAAAACAGCTAGTGGTACCATCATTAACCAAATGCTGTTGGCTACAAAGAATGTTCTGTTACAAAAATGCTGTGAAAATGTTACAGAGGTGGTAAGGAACTAAGAACATTTACACAAGTTCTGTGCCTAGATACTTTTTTTACTGGTGTAAATGTAGTAAAAAAATTTAGTGTTTATTTTTTTATCCAAAGCAACTTACAAGTGAGGTATAAGGCAAGCAAAAAATCTAAGTCAAGGAGAAAACATCAAAGCAAAATGGTTATTAAGAAGTGTTTCTGTTTCATGAGATGCAAACAAAAGAAAGAGCAGTACAAGACCTTTTTTAAAGTGCAAAGGAAGATGCAGAAGAGTTATGTTATCAGCAGTGTTTTAAATGTGAGTGTGGTCACCGAATGTGCAGAGTTTGGCAGCTCATTCCACCATCGTTGGATCACTGTCCCCAGATTTGGCCCTGTGTGTCCTCCAGTGTGCAGCTACTGGTCCTGCCAACCTGCCCAATGTTTTGTAGTTGCTTTTGTTGCTCTGTTCTTTTCTCTCTCCATTTCCACTCACCCCAACCGGTCAAGGCAGATGTCCGTCCACCCTGAGCCTGGTTCTGCTGGAGTTTTTTTCCGTTAAAGGGAGTTTTTCCTCTCCACTGTTGCCTATGGCTTGTTGAAGGGGGATTTGTTAGGTTTCTTGAAATGTTTGTATAGTCTTGACTGTATGATGTAAAGTGCCTTGAGATGACCCATTTGTAAATTGCGCTATATAAATAAAGTTGAATTAATTTGAATTGAAGTGTTGGCCAGACGTTGTTCAATGGACGAGCGCAGCAGACCAAAGGGATTGTAATCCTGAATGATTGAGTCTAAGTAAGCCAGAGCTGTAGAGTTGACCACTCTGTACGTAAGAGACAGAGCTTTGAACCTAATCCTCGCAGCCACAGGAAGCTGGAGTCTCAGCAGGAAGATCTAAAGAGTGGTGTGACTTGAGTCCCTTTTGGCTGGTTATAAATGAGGCGTGCTGCCGCATTTTGGATTATCTACTGGGGTTTGGTCGTGCATGCCTGTAATTCCATCAACAGTGCATTGCAGTAATCTAGAGGAGATATGATCAATGCCTGCACAATGAGTTGGATTGTGTACTCCGGAAGGTAAGGTCTGATCTTTCTGATGTTGTTTGTGGAGGGCAAATGTACACGACATAGAAACTCAGACGATGTGTTCTGTGAAGCTCAGTTGGTCATCGATGATGAGCCCCAGATTTCTGGCCGACTTAGCAGAGACAGTCACGGTAGATCCAATGTTGATGCTGATGTTGTGTCAAAGATCTGGCTGGGAAGACTAGAATTTCAGTCTTGGAGATGTTGAGCAGAAGATCCATCCAAGCAGAGATGTAAGAAAGAAAGGCAGAGATGATTGTCGAGACAGTAGAGTCATCTGGCGGAAAAGATAGCTTGTAATCAAACCTCTACTTAAAAAACCTAGTCTGGATCCAGGTGTCTTAGCCAATAACAGACCAATATCCAATCTCCCCTTTATTTCTAAAATACTTGAAAAAGTAGTTGTAAAGCAATTATGTGACCACCTGTGCAGAAACGACTTGTTTGAAGAATTTCAGTCAGGATTTAGAGTTCATCATAGCACAGAAACGGCACTGATTAAAGTCACCAACAATCTTCTTCTGGCTTCAGATAATGGACTTGTCTCTATACTAGTTCTGCTAGATCTTTAGATCTTTCTGCTGCATTTGGCACCATTGATGACAGAATATTATTAAAGAGACTAGAACATGTAATTGGGATTAAAGGAACAGCACTAAATTGGTTTAAATTGTATCTATCAGATAGATTCCAATTTGTTCATGTTAATGATGAATCTTCCACATACACAAAAGTTAGTTATGGAATTCCACAAGGCTCTGTATTAGGACCAATACTCTTTACTCTATATATGTCTCCCCTTGGCAACATTATTAGAAAACACTCTGTAAATTTTCACTGCTACGCTGATGACACGCAGTTATATCTATTAATCAATTAATCAAACTACAAACATGTCTAAAAGACATAAGGGACTGGATGATGTATATTTTCCTTCTTCTAAACTCAGATAAAACTGAAGTTATTGTGTTTGGGCCTAAAAGTCTAAGAAACATGTTTTCTAACCATATGACATAACTCTTGCCCCCAGTAGTACTGCAAGGAATCTCTGAGTTATTTTTGACCAAGATTTGTCATTTATCTCACACATAAAACAAATCTCTAGAACAGCCTTCTTCCACCTAAGAAACATTGCCAGAATTAGGAGCATCCTGTCCCAAAGCAATGCTGAAAAACTGGTTCATGCATTTGTTACTTCTAGATTGGACTGTAATTCTCTACTTTCAGGCTGCCCCAGTAACTCTCTAAAAAACCTCCAGTTAATCCAAGATGCTGCAGCAAGATTACTGACTGGGATTGGTAAGAGAGATCATATTTCACCTTCATTAGCTTCTCTCGTTTTGGCTTCCAATTAAATGTAGAATAGAATTTAAAACCCTTCTTCTTACATATTAAGCTTTAAACAGTCAAGCTCCATCATATCTAAAAGATCTCCTAGTACCATATCATCCTACTAGACCACTTGGTCCCAAAATGCAGGCCTACTTGTGGTTCCCAGAATTTCCAAAAATAAAATGGGAGGCAGAGCCTTTAGCTATCAAGCTCCTCTCCTGTGGAACCAGCTCCCAGTCCAGATTCGGGAAGCAGACACCCTCTCTACTTTTAAGACTAGGCTCAAAACCTTCCTCTTTGATAAAGCTTATAGTTGGTTCTTGACCTGCTGACATAGACTCAGACTGCTGGAGGAATCTGCAATGAGCCACTTTCCTCTTCTCTTCTTTTTCTCTAACCTCTAAATGTCACCACTGTATCTATAATGTCACTGTCCCTGTCTTCAGACATTAACTCTGCAGCTACTGGCCCCACTAACCTCTTCTTTGTCCCTTTTGTTGATCTGTTCTTTTCTCTCTCCACTTTCCACTCAGCCCAACCGGTCAAGGCAGATGGCTGCCCACCCTGAGCCTGGTTCTGCTGGAGGTTTTTCTCTCCTGTCTTCAGGTGTCCCCGAGTTTTTTTAAATGTTTGTATAGTCTTGACTTTATTATGTAAAGTGCCAGTGACTTTGGTGCAAATTGGTGCTATATAAATAAAGTTGGTCTTACTAACAGGCCTGCCCAGTTGACCAACACATGTTTTGTTGTTGCTTTTCTCCTGTTGAATTGAGGCGGTTCTTTTGGTACTCTCCAGCAGCTAAAAGTTATGAAGTCTGGTGTCCCATTTTTTTTTCTTGTTACTTAGAGGTGAATAGTAAATGATTCCTTTGTCCTTGCTTAAAATCCCTTTAACCTTACTCTTTGATGCTCATTCATCTGTTTTCTTAGAACCGGTTATTTCTTGTTCAGCATTGCAGATTTATTAATTAAAAAATAGATATTTAATTTTCTATATATCCATATACCCATACACATATACTGGATCCATATATTCTTTAGTTGTGATTAATAAATCATTAAAAAGAGACGTTTCTTTGTGATCCCTTAACGAATAGGTTCCTCAAACTGGGAAAAAAAAATTCTATTGTTTCTTTAATTTGGTCTCTTGTGTTTAACCAAAGTAATTGATTACTGGACCTAAGTAACTAATATTTAATCATAGATTAGTTCAGCTTATAGAACCTGGCTCCCTACATCAAGAAATATTATTGTATCTGCATTAATATTAACTTACACGTCACAATTTGCTACATAATACTTATGATTCCACAGCAACTCAGAGAGAAATTCTGTTACTTTTTACAGATGGACAATTGAAATGAAATCTAATGATGTATATACTGTATTATGTATGGTTGATATGTCAGTACGTAAAGTGGATAAAATAAACTTTTGCATAGTAGTTTTACAACTTATAGAGTTTTTATTTGTGCTAACATTAACTGTTTGTAAAATATGTTATTTTTTTAGCAGATGACTTGGACTTGTACAACATGAACTAGTGGAGTACTTTTTCCAGCACACACGTTTTTCTTAAGTATGATGATTGTCTACTTCTTTGGAGGTGTTTCAGGCAAGACCTTTGGCTGGTCTCCAAACTGTTCTTACCAGAACTGGGGATTCACCAAGAGGACCTAAAACATGTTGAAGCAGGGAAGAACATCTGGGCTTCTTTTTGGAACGGATGGACGTGACAAGGCAAACAAACTGTGTTTCAGTATTACCCAATCAACATACAGTAGGTGCTCTGTAAATCACGTAGGTGCCTAGATAAGTCAGACTAATACACTAAAGCCACCAAGCTCATTAGAAACACAAGATGATTGTGTTTGGGGGCGTAGTTAAAAAGAACAGCACTCAGTGGGAAAACTGTACTGGATGTGTCTCCAGGTGCTGATGTGCTGCTTACTCTGATGCTGACATTGTGCAGTACAGTTTTAGTGAAGCACCGGGGCTGTGCTCTAAAGTAACATAGCTTTGAGGAGTCACACTTCTGCCGCCAACCAACATCCAGCATTGCAGAATTATCCCACATGTTCAAAATCAGTTCTCGTGTCATTGCTGTCATACCGGCTGTAAACCATCTGATCAACAGCTGGCTCAGTGAGTCGTACTGTAGCATTCATGACGCAGTCGTGATGTGGTTAAAGGTGTTTACGATGTACATGTGGTGACATACCATGTCTTATTAATGAAGACTTCAAACAGAGTTTTATTGGTTTCACACTTGTGTCGTCTTCAAAGTAACTTATTAGATTTTCCTCCCTCAAGAGCTTCCAAATCAGTACCATGCAATACTGTGTGTGTATACATACGTACATACATCTGTATATGTATGTATACACTTATAATATGCTATAGACAATGTGGAGCTACATCATTCCATGTTAGCTGTTTATGAACACACGTGCCATTTTTCAGAAGGCTCCTTGTGTCACCCCCAAAAAGAACGTAATCCATGCATGGCTTTCCTCATGCCAAAAGTTTTAGATCAAAATGTTGAAAATCGTAACACACTGATATTTACAGCACTGCAGCCTGTGTGGCTTTATCATGTGACGAACCCCAGCAGTACAAGGCCATGTACAATAAAAACATTCGAACCACAGGCATTCAATCTTTGAAACATGACCTCCCATTAACTCCTAGGAGCCACAGAAGGCAAAAAGAAAAATATAAAATAATGTATTTCAGAATACTGAAAATCAGAGACAAATTATAGATTTATCATTTCAAACAGTGTCTAGAGTCTAAAGACGCTTTTAAATAATCTAGGTAATTAAAATACAATATGTATTATAAATATTTCCTTCTATGGCACTTACAAATTTTTTTAATAAATGCATGAATTTTCAGAATTCTCCATGCCAGGTGTACTGCATTTTAGTGCTGGCAAATGGCAACATAAAACCTGCCAATAACAACACAAAGCGCTATTATCACTGTTTAAAATAATCATTTGTGACAAAAATATTCACACTAATGGATAAGTCCAACTTTCTAATTTAGCCATTTTAAATGTTCCCTACGTTTCGGTGTTTGAACGTGACAGAATTTTTACGAGAATCTGAAGCTGAACATACAGCAGCCACCGCAGTCACAGTAACCACAGTAACCACAGTAACCAGTACCGGCTTATCGCTCCCGACGAATCCAGTGATGACTACATCAATGCAGTTTCCACACTACTGGCTACACAAAAACAAATAAAGTGCATCCCCAGTGCCTCAAACTAAGTGATGATTACATTGTGGCTTTGACATTTGAGGCAGCCTCTTGCCAAGTCAGCCCCAAACTCATTGCTCACCCTGTTCATTACCTTCCATAATGACCCTATTCTCAGGCAGCGGGGCCCAGCCTCAGCCCAGGGACCCGGCAATAATCCCCTGCATTAATTAGATGACCCCTGGAGATGTCTGCTGCTGCGTTGGTGGCCACAATGACAGGCTCTCTGCTTATTGTTTATGGCTGGTCATAAAGTGTCCGGTGGAGAGATCAGGGAGAAGAGGACAGGTGTGTGTGGTGTGTGGCGCTGGTCGGTCGGGGGCCAATCAGGCCAGAGTGAACGGCAGTGATGCAGAACCACCCTTACTCTCTGACACCCCGTTGGGTTCTGGAGTTTCTTATTTTATCACAATGTATCTCTCACATTTTCTCACACAAATGTATGAACTCACACTTGGTAACTAGTGCAGGTTCTTTCTGTATGGTTGGATTTTCGCTGCCAGCTTTGCAGACACAACACACCGAATAGAAAGCTTGGTATTCATAATGTCCATTAAGCAGCATTGTGATCCAAGGTGAGAAATGACCACACTATGCAGTTCCCTTCCCGTCTGCGTCACATTTTAGCATTTTCACCTCAGTGTTTTAGCTAGCCTTCAGGACCTACATTTAACAGTCAGTTGAGCTGGTAGTTACTTCCAGTAAGGTTTGGTTTTAGTTCTGTTATTATTAGGTTAGCGGGGAAAGCCAGAATCCGCCAGCCCATTCCCTGCTGATGTCCATTACAATATATCTGTCAAACTTTTTCCTACAAGTCATGTTTCTATACAACTAAACTACAAATACAAATGCATTTTTAAGTGGGATGTAGTGCAACAGAATCACATTTTCTGTTACCATAATGAGGATATGGTAACATTTAATAAAAACAGAAAGTTGCACATATACTCCACCCAAGATATCCAGTGTTACAGTTCAGTACAGGCCTGCAGTTTAACTAAAGCAATAAACTTTGAGAGTTGAGTTTAAACTCTAACCCTGGTTAACGTTAAAAAAAGACAATGGCCTTAGGGTGGCAAAACTGGTCAGACCCTAGCTGGTCCTGATCAGTGCCAGTCTGGCTCAGTTGGCACTGACAGCAGAGGGAAACCTTAAACATGTACTGACTAAAGATTTGAGTCTTTAGTCTGAGACCAGTCACTGCCAGTCATTCTGACAAAGACCTTCTCACAAATAATATTTTTAAACATATTTTAAATTTAGGGATTTGGACGATTTGGGGGTTTTCCTATCCGCAGAACATCGTTGCTCTGGACCCCTCATTAGCTGTGTTGTCCACGGTTTACACAGTTGTAAGATGTGTGCCACTTCAAGACTGTCAGAGACTAAAATCTGTGATATCTGGTGGCAACAGTTTTGACGTATGAACTGTCCAGTCTTTGACAGGTGTGTCCCAAGCTTTAACAGAAAAATTACACTTGTGACGTCCATATAAACAAAAGCACAATTGGTTGTGATCTGGCCTTGGACCGCTGCCCATCATGTTTCACCAGCTTTATTTCCTGTACCAGACATTTATTTTGTAGTCTCTCTCTCCTATTTCCTATTCTACACTGATCCCAGCCAGTTCTCACAGCTCATCCGTTCTAAATAGTTCCCCTTAATATTTAGACCCAGCTCTCCCAACAGACTCCGGTCTTAGTCCTTTTAACTGTGCACATTTTTGTTTAGTTGTTAATTCCTGCTCCTGATCTTTCTTTTATACACCTTTTGGTACATAGTTTGTATTTACCCCAAGTTGTTTTCTGTAGTTTGTTCTTTGATTGCACGTTTGGTTGCACATTTGTGTTCACTGATGATAGTTTTTCCTTTTGTTTATTTCTTCAGATGTTATGACTGAGACATTTTATCATTTCATGGAAAATATTAGCTTGTTTCGAAAATGATGGCAGAGGAAGATATTAAGAAATGTGTGGCGTCCCCTCTTCTTTTAACTACTATCTGTAAACCGCACTTCATCAGACACACCTTAGTTTTCAGGAGCTATGTTATGCAAAAATAACATTTGTGACCTTAAATTGTTATTAAAATGAAAAAAATACTGGAAAATTTTCACTTTTGATACTTAAACATCATCAGCTTGTCTACTTCTGGAGAGTATCAGATTTGTGATAACTGTGATGATCTGCCAACACAATGTTTGTCCTTTTAACCAGAAAGAGTGACATTTAAAAAAGCATAATATTTAAACAAATCCATACTCTTTGAAAATCTCTGCCACAGCACCTGATCTGTGCACAAACTCAGCTTTGTCAGGCTAAGGTTGTGTTAGGACAACAAATACAACATACCTGTTGTATCCAGCCATCACACTCGCAAGTTTAAGATGTCATTAGACAGAAATATGTATCCTGATCCAAACTCCAATGCAGACATTGATTTGCTACATGTATTTATATTGGAAGCCCTTCCTGATTGACATTGGCTTGTGCAACCTCAGTGGTGCTAGTTTATTTTGGACAGCTTGGGGGCTGAGTGTCTAGTCTAGGGACACTTCGACATATGGCTAGAAGAAGTCAGGCAACCCCTGTACCAGTGAGCCACGGCCACCCCACTACTCTGAGTCACTCCCTGGTGTGTCCAAAATATTTGCTCACATTCCCACAAGAGCAGTGCTGCAACACCAGCAGCAGGACATGGACAAATCACATTAGAGTTTAGTTAGAAAATAATAATCAACTCTGAATCAGTGTCATTGTATGTGATACTGATAATATCTTTGGGTTTGCTTGGAATCATCTCTAACCAAAACCAAAAGACAGACCTTTTTGAATTGTGAAATAACATTTCCTGCTTGTCTTTCACCCCCTAACTCGGTAATCCATATCTGTGTGTGACAGGAAAGATAAAACATGAACAAAAATCATGCCAAGCCTTTTTTTAAGTCTTACAGAGTAAGATGAAAAAGCCCAGTGAATCAGAATAGATTTCAACAGCCAGTGTGTTTGAAATTCGACTTCAGGAAACAATCGTTTGGAACAATTTTGGACAAATGTATTGCACTATTTAGACAGCAATCGCTATCACCAAAGATTTAAGGACCATTTAGATAAGATTAGATTGTTAATGCCAATGTTTGCTTATTGACTTTCCCCTGTATTGATTTTTCTCTACAGAACTCATCAGGGCAACACTGTTCAGCAGCCATATCTTAGATCTCACACTGCGTGTCAGATATTGCAGGCCACAGTTGTTTGTAGCATAGCAGCATGACAGGAAGGTAACTGTAACAAATATACTGATTTAAATGCAAAGAATTGTCTGTCTGAAAGAGGGAAAACACATACTTTATATTCTGCAATCTACAAGACCATTGTATGATGTCTGAAAAAGTGGCGTACTCATGTAAAAAATAATGCAGTTTGGTCAAAGACATGTACAATGGTCATTCTGAAATAAGTGCAGAAAAAATTTTTTAATGGTGCTTTGAGCTTCACAACACAAACAATACAACACATTTCTGTTTCCTGCCATTAGATTTGGACTTGGAACCACTGCTAATAGTCAACGTGTCCTTGAAGAAAGAAAGCGAGAGCATAGAAAATGGTAATTGGCTTCATTCTTCCACTTTAGTTGAGAAAAGTGCCTGAGGTGAAAAAGGGTGTAGTATTTGTGAAACCTGCATAACCTTCCGCTTCCGTGTTCACCCCTAAGCAAAATAGGAGTATAACAGTAATAAAATATTTTGCAAGATTCAATGTGATTATATACACCTATGAATAGAGGCAAATTTAGTATGTTGCATGAATTATTAGGTTTGTAGAGGCAGTATTTTGTACTGACAGAACAGAATACATGGGGAAGCAGCCTCACCTTGTAATTAATTGCTAAGTGGTCTGAAATGAAAACCCATTAAAACCATTGTTGACATTCTCATTTGCAAAAAAGAAAACAAATCATCAAGGCTGAAGATTAAAAATGGGAAATTAAATATATTTCTTGTGCACACTTCATGTAATTACAGTATACAGCCAAAGTGAGGACATAATTGCCAGGTTTTTTTCTTTAATTTGAAGAGTAGGACATTTGATATGTATAATTAAAAACAAGTTCGGCAGGTTACGTCGACAATGAGGACACCAAAGACGCACCTCAGTGCAGTGAAGGTGTCATGTGATTTCCACCAATGACAGTTACCTTAAACCATGAGCACCACAGCTTTCTTAGGTTTACCCTGTGCGTCTATTGTCTAATGCAACCCATGGGGTAAGGGAGCGCTTGTGAGACTTCATAAATGTAAGAGAAGGAACAAGAGCGCCAGGAGCTACCCAACATGAAGTTAGAACAATTGTCAACCACATGCTTTTAAATAAAGCTTTGATTTGCTACGTTTGGTTGATTTTCTTTTATACCAGGCATCCTCCAAGCCCTGCTCATTAACAGTGGTTCACATGCACCTCCAAGCAGAGATTGTTAATAAACCAGAAAGGAAGGCATCAAAAGCTAAACAATAATTTTGTCAGACATCTTAGAGTATTATTCATATAAATAGAAAACTCCATAGTTTTATTTACTGTCACATTGACAAAATCTAATAAACGGCTCTTCTCATGCCTCTGACGTCGCCTTTTTGGATCTCTTTGCTGCCTCCGCCATTGCGACCAACAAAACCAAACTAGCTGTGTTATGGCTTGTCACCCCCTCCCTCAGTTTACTTTGTCTTTAAACTATGTCACCATGGTCAGTCCGGCTATTGTTGTATGTCCTATCGGGGTTATGGATAAGAGCTTATCTAAAGGGAGGTAGATGGTGAATAGTTAATGAACCATGTTCATGGGCAATTAACTGATAAAAGCTCATTGAATGGTGTGATGAGAGCATGGCAGCAATCTGAGCTGGTTGGAAAGTGGACAAGGGCATGTTAACACATAAATATGATGCCAATAACAGGAGATAAAGGAAATGTCTATTTAACATTATACTTTCAGTATCATGGGAGATGCTGGGAACACCAAACTGTTTAGGCAAACTTGCACCCGAAATATGTAATTTCTGACTTGGCATCAGGATAATATGTGGAAATAAGTGTGTGATTGGGTGGGTTAGGGTTAACGCAGGATCTTACGCTGTACAAAAGAAAACTGCTGCTGCTAAAACATTAAACCTAAAGAACGTGTAAAAAAAAAAAAAAAAAAAAAAAGGTGGGAGTTTGCTGATTTGGAGGCTTCATAAGGCACAAACACACTCAACACTCAGGTGGTTTCAATCTGCTGCTACAGTCGTCATTAAGTGACATCTTACTCATTTTTATAATTAGTCATACATTGATCTTAGCTGTTGCTCCACATTTCCCTAATGGCCAGTTTAGGAGATAAAGTTAAGGCTTCAGGAATAGAAAATCAGTGAAGGGACTCAAGTGTACTGACTTGTTGCATCTGTTATTATGGCTTCATTAGTCAACAATTCAACTTTTTAAAAATTAACTGGCTAATTATTTGTAGTAATTTATCATATTGGCTTAAACTTTAGTAATATGAAGAAGTGAAAATGCAATAACTGACTTTTCTCAAGTGCCTATATTTTAATTCTTGTATTTACAAGCTTTATGCAAAAGTATGTGCTTCATTTACTTTGCATAATGAATCTGTCTCTCACACTCACACACACACACATCACACGCAGTCCACCTAAATTTAAAACATGCATCTGTATGATTAAACAGTGTCCAATATAAAAAAATAATTCAGGCACATGTATATGTGTATGTATTAGTTTTTTGACAAAGTAATAAAATATTTGGTTCTTATATTTTCTAAATATGATGCAATAAACTGAATAACTTGATTTTAACACTTTTTGAGCAGAAACTGTTGGCAGGGGTGTGTGGCAAAATAATGCATCCCACTTGTCCCACATATGACATTTTATGACCAAATTATACTACCAGCATGTTTTTTGTTTAATTTAGCCTGATAATAATATCACATGGAACAGTTTCAGCGTGGAAACAGTGGATGCAAAAACCGGATGGCATTTAATTGAGCACGTGTGTGAATAGAGAAGGTGACGAGTGGGTGTGTTTTCTAAATCAAGTAACTGCAGCAAAAAAAACTGACAAGTTCAACCATCAGACATAAAAGAATGATCAACGAAAAGAGTCGGTGTGTGAGTATTAGGTATTATTCACACTGGAGGGACTTTGACCCGACTACACACTGAGCTGTGGGTATGTAGCTTTTACCGACCGTACTGATGTCTTGGTTTATGATTAGAATATGGCTGGAGTTACGTTGGGTGAGTTAAGCAAAGAGGGCATATGGTGAAGGTCTCCAGGAAATAAGAACAATGTAATGTCGCCTGAAATAAAGGCAATCAGACTGTTGTTGATCACATTATGGCGGACTGCATGGAAAGAATGGATAGGAGGACTGAGTAAGAACAAGGAAGTGCAGGCAGAGTGAAGAGGGAGGTGGCACATAGTCACAATGTGAGGACCTCAGTCAGTATAGGGACAAAACATTAGGTCCCCAGGTGGGAACTGTTTAGAGACTGCTATAGGCCATTTGAGAAGGGATTCCCTGTCCACCAGGGAGTGGAGAGCCGATTCATAAAAGAAATCAATTCTACCTGAAAAAGTTGTGTTTATGGGCTAAACGCTGATTTTCCTGCAAAACCGTTTTAAAACGTCACTGGTTTAAAAGTGTCAGGAGTGTTGTAGTGACAGAAGAGTGTTTAGCGACAGGAGTTAGACCAGCTCTGCTCTGGGTTAGAGACAGTAGCAGTGAGAGAGCAGATAGAGTGAAAAGACAAGACGGACAGTCGCTCTTTAACAGGCCAATGCTATCCGTCCGCCAACTGTCAGCTTGGTGTGTCACATTTGTTATCCTGGAATTTTGACTTACTTGCAAATCTGATAATACACTTAGAATTCTCACTTCAATTTAGGTTAACATTTTTAATTGTGATGTGCATAAATCTATTTGTTTCTCTTCTGCCATATTTATTGAAGCCTAATCTATGAAGCCAGCTATTAAAATCTTTTTGAAAGCTGTTGCACACCCTTTACCACTATGATTGATTTGACCGTCAGATTTTTTTTCTCCCTTACTGTGGAAACTGTGGATATCCAGTAAATTTCTGTTTTCTGTTGACAGTCAGCCTGGGGAAGACACTTTGTCTGGATGCTTTCTTTTTGCCCTGCTGACAGACAGATGCATGCACAAACCTTTCAGAGATGGATTTAGTCAGTCTGGTTTGCAGTACAAATTCTCATGGGGGCATACTGCTACAGACACACTGTTGTTTTTATCTTTATTTCCTTTTTTATTCCCCATTTTCTTCTTGATCTTTAGCATTTGACACTTGTAAGGTCATTTTTCTTGTGAACATTTTGAGCAACATTCTTTTTGGAATGAGAACAGAGTAATGCATATCTCACAGTTTCAAAAATGCCAGATTTAGAAAAAAAATTTTAAACTTAAGGGCCAAACCACTTTTCATTAGGGTCAGATTTCACATTGAAAAGTTTTTTTTTTTCAATCTTCATATGATAAAGACAAGAGTCTTTAGCAGATAATTATGCAGACAGGACATGCAGACCTTTACAAAGTGGGAGGAGCTCAAATTTTTATCAGTATAAAAAACATTTATTTAAATATTTATATATAAATAAATAAGAATAAATATTAAATAGTTGGCGTGAATTGCATTAAAAAAACACTTACAACAGTCCAATATCTGCCCTCGAAGACGGCACCAATCAACATATCCCATTCTAAGACATTGAGCTATAAGTAAACAATTTAGTTTTGGATGGTTTTATTACTGTAAATACTACTAAAACAACTTTGGTTAAAAAAAAAACAGACTAAACATAAGTTACCTCACACTCAAGTTCTTTTCCAGTTGCCAGGTCTCAGAGATCTGCAGTAAAAAGTTTATATGGCCCCAGTTACATAATGTCCTCTTTATTCTGGTTCCACATGTCTTTAAGAACTAAAAATTGAATTCTTTTGTTAGGTGGAGTTAAAAATAGCCATGTTATACTACATGCCATTTTACTGAAATCAAGTTTCTCTTGATGATAAGTACGTGGAGGGTTGACAGCAGTTGTGTGAGTTTGTGGCAAGTCTGAAAAAGCTGGATGGTGTCTGTAAGGAGAGACAACTTAAGAGGATGTATTTTTTTTATTGTTTTGATGGGACCTCGCTTATGGTTCTACATAATGTGTGACCTGGTCAACGTTGGCTATTTGATCTCTGTTTTGGTGATGGTAAAAAACTAAAGGTTTTGCCTTTAATGGTAGTTATGGTGAATGGGTCCAGCATGTCACTCTCCATCTTTTCTCCTTTTCTGCTGTTTATCTTTAGGACAATATCACCATTTTGAAAGTCACTGTTCTAGTTTTCTTTTTCAAAAATTTCCTACATTTTTTGTAGGATTTGTTTACATTCTTTTATTTTTATTTGTTTATTTTTAAAAAAATACTACTTCCTTCCTCCAACTTCTCTTTTTTGGGGGGTGCAGGCTAAACACAGTTGGCTGGAGGTATGTTGTCCCACTGTGTTGGTTTGTGCTGAAAAAGCAGCAGTTTTATATCTCAAATAATTCTGCCATTTATTTAGATATGGCAGTTTAACCAACTAAACAGTTGGTTTAGGGGTGAGAAGGCACACAGAAGCTCCTTTTGATGCCACAAGCTTCAGAGATTCAAAATTACCATTAAATGCATTTACCCACAACAGATTCAGTGATTTCACTACAGCATAGACAAAAATTTTAATATTGCTCATAATTATTCTAAAATTAAAACATATAGTAGAAAGGCATCAAGAAAGTTATTCTACCTTGGTTACTTAAAATTCTAAAACTGTTAACAACCAAATTGCTTCTCAGACTTTAACAGGATAAAAATTTTAGCTTACTCATTTAAGGGATATCTGCTTCCATGCCAGGCCAGTAGTAGCGGCTGATCACTGGGTTTTATCAACCCCACATTAGTTTGTGCATATTGATAATATTGATGCCAAAGTTGGTGTCAATTTTTTTAAATACCAGTGTGATCAGTGAGATCAATATTTTAGTTTCAGTGCGTTTTTTGTGTGTAACGCTGGTTTTATCTAAGGGCCACCTGGCATTCAGTCTGTGCTGCTGTTGTCACAGCGTGGAGCAGCCACAAGTTGGTCCACCTTCCTCCTCTTGTGTTTTGGAGCCAGGAGTCTTTACTCTTAAGATCCAGTTCGTTCCAATCAATCTCGCAACAATTTGTTTAAACAATATAACGACTGGTATCAGCAACTGATGTCAGTACGCAGGCAGACCTAGAGTAACAGCAGCGTTGTTTTACAGTGTTTGTACCTTCAATTTCAACTGTAGCCTCTTGTTAAGCTCCCGGTGGCCACTGTATTTGTTTTGGTACAAAAACTTGAGAATTCTCACTCACGTGACATTTTGAGTGTATCCATTATATACAATATACAGTTGTTCCCTACCAGTCATCAGGTGTGTTGCCCCGGTTTACTCCAGTTGTTAGGTGTGTGCTACTTCCAGACAGTCAGAGACTAGAAATCTGTGATAGTTGTCAGAAATGGACTTTATGTGAACTGGCCAGTTTTGCCAGTCCTTGGTGCATCCACAGCTAAAGTTACTCAATGCAACTTTTACCTGTTCTAGAGACAAGTCAGGTTTCAAATAGCACTGCTTAAATGTGGCCAATGTTAATCACATGGCACAATTGTAAAAAAATATTTTCTATTGGGTTACTTCTGGATCATCAGGAGAAGTGGTTCATCATCCTTATAGACACTAATGATTACGGAGAATTGAACCTATTTACAAGTTTAATATACAGTGTCACATAAATTGGTATTAAGGATCAATTGTAAACAAAAAGAACAAACTTACAGGCAGACCTCTGGATTTTATTTTCTATTTATTAAGATTTCTGACACTTTGGGGCAAATGCAGAAATATTGTCTTGGTGTGCCTTTTGTGCTCAATATGAAATAAAATAACTGATAATAAATTAGAGGATATCAACAGGACAGAAGTGGCCAGCAGGTAGAGTGGGTCAGGGTTTGCCCTGCATGTTACCTCCCTTGCCACACCATTTAAATTCTGTCTGTCCCTGCTCCCTCTTTGTTTCCGTTCCTCGGTTGGTTACTGGTTCAATGACCTGTCCCCGATCATCATCCATGCATCCACTGGTCCTAAGACTGCTAAAAATTAGGGAAGGTTTTATCAGGAAGGGCATCCGGTGTAAAAAAATGAAAATAAGATGGGCCAAATGAGCACGTAGTCCAATGCTTGGCTGTGCTAACCTCGAACATATAAGTCAAAAGAGAAAAGAATACATTATATCAGTATGAACTACACAAGATGTTTGAGCACAATGCGTTTACTGGGAGACAGCTAAATCCAATTTGTTGGACACACACACACACTGAGAGGCCCACACACAAACAAGCACACACCATTTCTCCAGTGTCCTACAAAACACTACTTGTGAATTACATCAGTGCATTATCATGATAGGTGACAAATATTCAATGGAGCAATAATATGAAGCTGTGATCTCGTGAAGCACTCTGTGACATTTGGTGCTGCGTCCCAGCATAATTGGATATACTCAGAAATCCCTCTTCACAGGCTAATAAAGCACAAAATACATCTTTGACACATTTATAATTACATTAAATCAAGAAAAAAAGCTTTGTGGTAGCACCTCAGCACAGGCTGAAGCCATTAATTGTTCAAGGCTTCACTTCACTGTAATGAAGTAGTGAAGGGTTTAACGGGACCAGGTTTTAAAATGTTACAGCAGCATAAAATTGGTACATAATTATTTAGCCTAACAGAAAAATGACAAAAGGATTCTGGTTTGTTGAGTGTGTCATGATTTGGGTTCTTCTGCCTAGAACCTAATTTATTCTCGAGTTTATACAGTTCTTTTCCCTCTTTGTTTAACAAAAGACACACACACACACACACACTGTTCTCCTGGTTTCCCATTACAAACAATCAGAGGACTGAAAACCGTTGTGTGCATGACTAAGTGGACAAAAACATGAATTAGTTTCTAGCTACTTCCTTTCCTATATTTTATCATGACCCTAAAAGTACCTTTATGGAGTTTGTTTAGCAAAAATCTAACTTTTAATTTGTAATGTTGCAAGCTCACACCATCCCAGGTTTGTTGTGTTGAACATTAAGTTGTGCCAGTTATTAGCCTAATCTTGGTTAAAATAAAACAAATATTGTTTAAGTTAGAAAACACAGCCAGCATTTTTATAGTACTTCTATTGTAAGGAAAGGCACCCACCTACCTCATTGCATGCTGATGTCATTAGTAATGTGATAGGATCGTACCAAGTGCAGGGCAGATTTCAGTTGAGTATAATAAATGACAATGTGAATTTGAATGTTAAACGAAGTTAGTTTTGGATTCAAACTTTAGGCAAATCTCTAAACTACTCTTCCTTTCTAATGTTTTGGAGAAAATTGTTTCTGCCAATTGGAATCCTTCTTAGTTAAGAACAATATCCTTGAGGTTTTTCAGTCTGCGTTTGAAGTCTGACACTTACTTTATAAGTTACTTATAATCACTTTATAGTGATTTAGGTCTTCTCTAACAGACACTTTTGTGTCTGTGTTGGAACAGCATCTCTTACATGTGGTGTGCCTCAAGGGTCCATTCTTGGGCCTCCTCTGTTCCTCTTGGATCGATTCCGCAAAAAACATGGCATTTATTCCAAACTTATGCAGAAGACAGTCACATTTATGCCCTTCATTCTGCCTCCTACCACTTGGTCAATCAACACACACACACACACACACACACATTCATTCATGCAGTCTTTCCCCTGATATTCTTTAGTTCCACTCTACTGCCCTGGTCCCCGCCCAATTCCACCTGCTGTGCTCCTCACTCTTTGCCAAATTGTCCTGTCAGTATAGTCAGAGTTGTACTTGGTCCTCCAAGGAGAATCTTTCTACCCGTTCAAGTCTTGTCTTCATTCTGAGCTTGCCACTCTAAACTGCTTGCATCTATATTTCTAGAGTCATGCTTCCCTCTAAGATCTGATCAGGTGCCTAATAATCGCCTGCTCTTTGTTTTTGATGCGATTTTGTTGTAACTGTGCTTATTGTTATTTTGTTGAACTTGTGTTTGTTACCTTTATTTTACTGAACAAGTGTTGCTTGAAATTTGTCGGTTTTGGTTGTAGCTGAGTTTCTGTCACTTCTCTCGAGTCTGTGGATTTATTTAGTTTTTTTAGTCTGTTTTTAATAAGTGTTGAAAACAGAGCCTTCACAGCTTTGACCTGTGAAGAAAGGCACACAAATTAGTTTGGTTTCAACAAGGGGACAGTTTCAGCAATGGCCAATTAAGACAGTATTTAAAGCACCTGTTTTGCTGGAGTATCAGCACATGTGTATCAGTTCTCCTTGTGTGAAGACCAACCTGTTCAAACACCAGCATGAGGTCACTCAGTGGACTGGAAATAGAACAATGAGCAATTTTCATTGTTCTAGTTCCAGTTGGGGTCCCAGTTTCTTATTCGGTGAAGCTCCAATTTCGACATTTTACGTGACTTCAGAATTCCATCCTGAAGAAGAAATGAGCCTCAGTCAAGAAATCTTAGCTGACGTCAAAGCACTCTATGTTGTTAATTCTCTTTTTCAAAATTATTTTTTTAGCGTGCAGGTTTTCCATCAATTTTTATCTGTGTGATTCAGTGTTGATGACTGGAAGCAAACTTTGATTTTTGTTTTGAATTAGAAGCCATTCTAAATGATTCCAAACCGAGCTCAAGAGTTTTATTCAAAGTCCAGGTATAGTATTTTAATCATAGCTTGGTTTGGCTTAAATGAACCTGATAACCGTTTGACAAACATTTATGTTTCTGCATTAATATCAAATGACATGATGCAAATTGCTAGTCATTTGTATTGCACACTTGCACAAAAAAAAAACGTTTTAAAGTGACTAATAGTGATAATGGTTCATTGGTAATAGCGCTGATTGTAAAGTCTGACAGCAGCAGTGAGAAAAGACCATCGATATCGCTCCTTCAGACATTTAGGATGTAACAGTCGGTCGCTGAAGGAGCTGCTCAGACATGACACTGCGTTGTACAGGGGGCGAAGGTTGTTGTCCAGGGACCAGGGAAATCCCCAAAACCAAGCTTCTCCAGTCTCCTCCTGTCTGCTGTCATGATGCTGCTGCTCATAGAACATGGCTAAGGCCACAACAGAGTCATAAAAGGTCTTAGTATGACTGCTGGTCCTCCCGGCATTCAAAAAGACCTTAATCTCCTCAGCAGAAAGAGTGTGATCTCTCTTTTCTATGTGTATCTGTGTATCTGTGTTGTGAGACCAGTCCAGCTAATTGTTCAGGTGAAGACCCATGTATTTGTAAAAGTCCACTCTCTCAATGTCCATTCCCTGGATGTTCCCAGTAGAATTGTTGAGTTTGAGTGCCTGTGGAAGTCCACCACCAGCTTGTTGGTGTTCCCCTCATTGCTCTGGAGATTTCTCTGCTGCTACTAGTCCACAAAGTTCTGGATCAGTTCCCTGTGTTTTCTGCCATTGTCAGCCTGACCATGGATGATGACAGAGTCGTCAGAGAACTTCTGTAGGTGACAGGATGCTGAGCGGAACATGTGGTCTGGAGTGTAAACAGTGAACAGAAACTGAGCCAGAACGGTTCCCTGCAGGGCCCCTGTGTTGCAGACAACCATGTCAGACTCACAGTCCGAAGCACTCACATACGGTAGTCGGTTTATTCAGGTAAAGAGATGTTGGTCCACCCCTAATGTACCAACCTATTCCTCAGGAGTGCAGGTTGGATGGTGTTGGAGAAGTCCAAAAACATGACTCTCAGAGTGGTCCCAGCCTTATCCAGGGGAGGAAGAGCTCTATTCAGGAGGAAAGTGACTGCATCTTCAACTCTGATGGAGTGTGGCTTGTAGGCAAACTGGAGTGTGTACATTGACTCTCTTACCAGAGGACAGAGATAGGTGAGCACCAGCCTCTCATCATCTTTATCAGATGTGTGGTCAGGGTCACCGGTCTGTAGTCTCATCTGGACGAAATCTCTTTGGTATTGGCACCAGGCAGGATCTCTTCCAAATCTGTGGCACCTTCCCCAGCTTCAGGCTCAGGCTAAAGATGTACAGCAGTATGCTGCACAGTTCGTTTGCGCATGTCTTAAACAGCTCGGAGTTCATGCTCTTTGGGTTTAGCCTTCCTTGCCTTGATCCTGCTGAGCTCCTTATTTACCTTGGCTTTTGTGAGGCACAGTATGGGGTGACTGGAAAGAGGGCTGAGGGCTGTGCTGAGGAGGTGTTGCTGGAAGGACTAACTGTAAGGGCAGAGACGGCTTGCAACAGGGGGACGGTGGAGGCAGGGGTTGACATCTGGTCTAATCTATTGAAGAATAAATTTAAGTCATTTACCCACTCCTGACCCCCGCCTCCGGACCATTGTGACCAGTAATGGTTTTGAGGCCCCTCCACACTCCGCTAACATTGTTCTGCTTCAGCTGGTCCTCCGTCTTCCTCCTAAAGCACACCTTCCCTTCCCAGCTCTTCCTTTTTACCTGATTTAAAATCTACCTTCTTCTCCTTTAGGAGAGCCTTTATATCAGGGTAAATCCATGGCTTGTTGTTGGAGAAACACCATATGGTCTTGGCGGGTACAGTGTTCTCCACACAGAAGCTAATATAGTCCGTTACACAGTCTGTTAAAGAGCCCATATCCTCAACAATGTGGACTGCACAATTCCTCCCATGCAGTTGTTTCAAAACTGACCTTATTTTCATCCCTGATGAACTCTGATCCAAGGTGATAGACTGATGTCATGCTTCACGTTTTTTCTGCCACCCAGGAGTCTCTCGCACACTATTTATTGTCCGCCAACGGTTTAGGTGGCCCACAGTCGTTAGGGACACTGGGGAGTTTATATTACCCTGTTCAGTCTTTGCCCAATCTAAGTCAAGTCACCGTCGTCCTGCTGGACTCCTGTTACCACTCCCCATTCCCAAGCGTCCCTGGACCCACATAGCCATAGATTTTGTCACTGGTCTTCCTCCGTCTCAGGGTAGCACAGCTATTCTCACAGTAGTAGATAGATTCTCCAAGATGGTTCACTTTATTCTCCTACCTGGTCTACCCACTGCTAAAGAAACCACTGAACTCCTCATTACTCATATTTTTCGAAAAATGTAAACGTTGTCTCCAACTGGGGCCCCCAGTTTGTGTCCAGATTTTGGAAGGAGTTTTTCAGGTTGCACGGTGTATCCATCAGTCTTTCCTCCAGTTTGCATCCTCAGTCCAATGGTCAGACCGAGCGGTTAAACCAGTATCTAGAAGTCGGTCTCCCTCTGCTGTGCTCCTGGGAACCATCCTCCTTGTCCAGGAAAGTGATCTGGGTTGAGTATGTGCATAACTCCTTGCCGTCCTCTGCCACGGGGCTCACACCGTTCCAAGTGGTGTACGGGTACCAACCCCCGCTGTTTGAGTCAAGCAGTTTGAGGTGGGCTCATGGGTTCCGACTCGTTTCATTCTCGATCCTGGTTTGATCTCCCTGTTCCACCGTCAGCATCCTGAACAAACCTTGGGGCCGTTGTGAGACGTTCATGGTCTCGCCATTGATCTGTGTGGCCCTGGTTACGGTCCTGTGTCTCTCTCCATCTTGCTCTCTTCCCTTCTCATTAGACCTGATACGTTTCACCTGTGCCACACCTACATAAGCCCTGCCTTCCCAGTGCCAGATTATTATTCATGTTTTGCTCCATGTTGGGTCAAGTCATCAGTGTTTTGTTTCAAGGTTTTTTCGCCTTCGCCAGAGTTATTGCTCAGTCTTATGTTTTGGACTAATCTGCCTTGGAATCCTGTACTTTTCTGTCAGTTCCCTCCTGCCATTCATTTTTCATTGTCATTCATTTCTCATTCATTTTTCAATACAATAAATAATTTTCTAACACTCACTTGTTCTTACGTCTCCTCTAAAAATCCTACTCCCGATAAGCTATGTTCTCAGTCCTTTTCATTTTTCCATCTATACTACATCCCTGGCCTTTGTCTTTTTCTGTGCTTTGCGGACGACACACAGCTCTTCCTGTCAATCTTTGCTTGACCTTGACCTTTTTATTCAGCCAGAAAGGACTCATGTCATCCCACTCTTCAGATCTATGGACTGGCTTGCTGTGACTGTTGCGGATTAGGTTTAAAGCTCTGTCTCTTGCCTACAGGGTGGTTAACTGTACAGATCCGGCTTACCTTAACTCAATCCCTCTTGTCTGCTGCGCTCTACCAATGATCAATGCCTGGTGGTCCCAGCACCACACAGAAGACACCTAACTCTGCATGCTCAGCGACCTCACTCCCAATACTTAAAAAACTGCCGAAAAACGATCTCTTCCGCATGTTCCTATGCACTTATATCTCATAAAACAAAAGCGTCTAACTAAAAAGTATCTGACAAATGAACAAATGTAAATGCATTTTAGTTTAAAGCAACTTCCTGTTAATTCCTCTCTTATTTTTGCTACTTTACAGTAAATCTTACTCAAAGTAAAACATCACCCATTGAAATTTTGTCTGGTTTTCTCCACCTGGGTCCACTTACCTGAATGTGACCGTCTGGTTGTTCCTAAAGATACAGCAGGTAGGTTTGAAAGCTCTTCAGCAGCTTAGTGTAGAGTGTAGAGTGCTTTGCTTTGTCACTGATGATTCTCAAACTGCACAATTGGAGTGTTCCCCAGCAGCACCTCAGTTTGCTTTTGTTTAGGAACTGCACATCCTGCTCATACACTGGAGCAAAGTATTACATTGTTAGAAATGAAAGTTGAATTAAATTACCCAAGAAGCACTTTCAGCACAAAACACCACCTGCTGGATATGTGCTTAGAATTACATTTCTTATAAAGTACAACTTTACTAATAAGGCATTGGTTTGAAAGTATAGAAGCTAAAATTGCTCCTTTATTCCCTATTTAATAATTCCAATCTATTTTTTACAGGGTCGGAAGTTCCCTGGACATTGAATTTGTTTAATTTGAATATTTTCCATAAGTGTGTCTGACAATAACAGTTAGGTACCAAAAGGAACTTTAAAACAAGTCTTACTTGCTTTTACTATTCCTCCTGTTCACACAGGCCACAAACATCTTTTCCTAAAGCCCTATTATTTGAACTGACGGGGCCAAAATCTATAGACCTAGTTCTGTTCAAAATATATTAAAATGTACAGTTTATGTAAAGCTAATATGAACCTGTTTTAGTTTCAATTATATGGTAATATCTCAAAAGTCTTTTTGCTGTCAAACTCCTTTTTGTTTCACCTCAACAGTGTTCCCCCTTTGAGTTGCAGTAGAAGGAAAGTGACAAAAAGATGGAATTTTGAACTAAAATCACTGCAGCTTTGGATGATATCCATTTATGTGATAAATTTGGAAAGCTTTTACTGTGTTTAGACACATTTTAATGGGTTTTCGCACAGATGGAAGACTGTGGATTTTGGCCACATCCTTGCAAAAGAAGCATCTTTTGGAACGGATCTCCTAAAGGCCTCTATTAACAGAAGGAAAGGTTTCAGCAAGTAAATCCTGTTTATTATGTTGGCTCCTGACTGAACCCAACCTTTAAAGGTAGATTTGTTCTCTATCAATTTTTTGTATCCCATTTTATTTAGGCCTCATTTCAATCCAAAACCATGAGTGTGGTGGTTAAACCCAATGGAGTTGAGTTTGTGCTTTGTTAATTACACTTTTTGTTTAATATCATTGATAGTGACTTGAAATTTTCTAGAAGCACTGGTGGAACAAGTACTTTTTTCCTGTATTTAAGTACATTTTCACATATTTGTATTTTACTTGCATACATTTAATTATGGTTACAGTGACTTTTACTCCACTACATCAAAGAACAAATACTGGAAATGGTGATCCACAGAGAAGTCTGGAAAAATGTCAAATATTTTTACTTAAGTACAACCAATTACAGGATTTTTTAAATTAAACAAAAATAGTCATTTCATTAAAATAAATATTTTTACTGCAGTACATTTTGTTTACATCTTTTTACTAGTTTAAAGTATTTCACACCTACGTGATTTAAAATTTCTGTCTGACCCAACCCAAGCCCTTGAGTGGTTGATCCACCCTCTGACCTGCTTCCCTGCTGCTTGTTTGGCATTGGGCACAAACAACTACCCTGGCAAAATCTTCCCATAAAATAGCAGGTATACTGTAAGACTTCAGTGCCCAGTATAAAGCCCTGTTTGGTTTTCAAATGTGGTTCAAAAACTTTACAGAAATGAAGCTTAAACAATATTTGTGCAATTATTTTTCAACCATAGGAAAAATTAGTGGCCATTTATGCAGTATCCTAGAATTAAGCAAATTTTCCAGATACTTCTTTTGCCCGACATTTTTTAATGTTTTTTTTTTTGTGTAGTTGGACTAATATCCAGCCTGTAATTAACATTTAATATCTACTGTGTTGTTATACACTTATCAACTATTTAAAGATTTTCATTTCTACAGGCCAAAAGAAAAACACATGGGAGTATTAGAGCAATATTGAAAGGAGATCAGGATGTACTTCCACTATATAAACACACAGTGAGCACACAATGCAATAATATCTACATACATATGTGTATTCAGAGTATAGCGAACAGACAACTTCCAGTCCATAGTCCAGCCTTTAAGTGCACATGGCCATCAGCATAAGAATGATCAATTCTGCCCCTTAAGGTGAAGCTGCTGGAGATGGGTTATTGATGTCTTCACATAGCATGTTGCAGAGAGGGTGCCGCTGGTGATTTAATGACAGATTGACTCGCAGGTCGCTGGATCCTTTTAGAATGCTAAGTAGTTAACCTTTTCATGGCCCGCATTTACTCTTTAAAAAAAATACGTGCACAAAAGGTTCATATAGACTTCTAAAGATTGTGAGTTATTTCCCATAGTAAGTGTGGTGAAAGGACAGAAAAGCAGCAGACCATTCAGAAACATCACTTCCAGTAATTGTACGTGACTTTCTTTCAAGAAATTGACAGCGTGTGGACCGTGGAATGTGGCATGTCATTTACAGCTGGGTAAATTGGTATTTGCTTAAATGCAACACACTCTATATTATAGTCACTGTCCACCACTGTTTTAAAGTGAATCACTGACTGGTGAATCATCTCTGCACACTCCCACGAAGC
Source organism: Channa striata (assembly GCA_033026295.1). Taxonomy (NCBI): domain Eukaryota; kingdom Metazoa; phylum Chordata; class Actinopteri; order Anabantiformes; family Channidae; genus Channa; species Channa striata. The sequence continues at coordinate 1,905,530 of CM065169.1, forward strand.
ATCAGCCACTGGAAGATCCAGGGCCGGTTTTCTAAACTCAGCGCTGTGATCTGTGTGCTTATTACTGTGGCATTTTGCCAGCCTGTCCTCCCTCTAGTTTTGCCAGCATTCAATCAGAAAGCAAGGTTCCAATCTGCAATCATGCAGGGCATAATTACTGTAGCCACTGTTAACAATCAGCCCCAGATACATAGAGACTGGGACTGTGTAGGTGTGTGCTGATCAGCCTCAAGGAGAGACAGTACTTCTTGGTTAAGGGAACTGTTTTTGATGTTACGTCGTGTCGTACTAGTGGTGTTGTACTTTCTATCCCATTTACTACCACTACTAACAGTTTGCTCTATGCATACACAGATGACCCGCAGCATTACTACAGGACTTAACAGTTTTAATGTTATGGTGCTCAGCGTGGGATGCCTTAATAATCAGCAAGCTGTGATACAGTGTGTATTCTGACACCTGTTGATTGTGGCCAACATGAAGTTTTTCCCATACTGAGCCCGGTCCATCATGTGCCGTATACTGTATATGACTCATCTTACAATAAATGCTACAAGAAACTGCACTACATAATTTGATAATACCTTTGGCGTCACAGAGAGCTCTAATACTCTTATGAGAATTAACAATACTGCTACTGCCCCTTCTATTTACTAAATGACAGGCACATGTACTGTATTAATAACGGTATGGCATTATGAGGGTAAAACTATCATTGAATTTCTTACAGTGTTACATTGTGATACCAGCAGAATCCACCTCTGCTTTAGCTCCTTTTGAGGTGTATGACAGCACCCTTGAAGTGTTTTGAGATAATTCAGGGTGACATGTTTTTATGATGGTATTGCATTGAGTGTTCAGCAGTAAAATGCTGGACCAGAACCATTTTGGTGACCACTTAAAGATTTTAAATAATAAATCATCGTACTGATTCTAATAATTGAAGTAATGACCGAAGAGCCCTCGCTTACCATTTTTTTGGTTGTAATTGTTTCCATGATTGAGTCCTTGTTATGTGCTCATTACTCCACACAATGGCAGCTGGACTGAAATTGCTTTGTATTTAGTCTGCATAATATTATAAAAATGACCTTAAAACACTGCCAGTTAAACAATTCCAGTGCCTGTTCACAACTGTGCAAATACTCATGGCTCATCTGACTCTGCTGTCAACCTGAAGAAGGTTCTATGGAGAAATGGTAAAAATATCTTTTGGTTTCATCAGACGAGTGTTGGCGTATGTCCTGCAGATTTACGCCTGTGCAATATCCTTGTATCCAGTGTGATTGGAGAAAAAACAATACAAAATAAATAAATAAAATAAATAAAGATATATATATTTGTGTGTGTGTGTGTGTGTGTATTCACTAGTTGGCCTCTATCGGTTTGTCAGTCTGTATTTTGATGGCAGGATCTCAGCTTGGTCTTTCTCACACTGACTTTGGTGGGAAGGTCGGGGATTCGATTATTGGTCGGGGCCTTGTCAATATCCAATGTGGGCCCTTCAGTGAGGCCCTTAATGCTGCCTGCCTGCCTACCTCATTACTAATGAGGATTTGACACACAAGACTCACACTGTTGCCCACTGGGAGAAGCAGGGCAGCTTGATGAGAAGGGGGCTACAGTTCTTATAATTCTACACAATTACACTTTTATTTCTACAAATGTGGCTGAATTTTTTTAAAAATAAATCATCGTAAAGCAGAAAATAAGTAAGAAGCACTTGGGCTGTATGGGGGTATTTAATGCTGTAAAAAATACTGATAGATAAAAATGACATGGTCCTTTAAACTCTCACGAACAATTTCTGTGGAGAAGATTCTTGGCCAGTGACAGAATGTAACCTGGGACGGTGTCAGTCCATGACATCAGAATTATACTAATGGGGGCTTTTCTTTGTAAAGAATGATTATTCTACAAAAGAGAATTTTGCCTGTGGTGCACCTTTAACTTTTTTGCCTGATTTACTGAATCCTCCGCTTTTATGGACAGCAGGGGAGGCAGTATGCTCAGCCTATACTGCCGACCGTCTTCCATCTGTTTATCTGATGTTGTGATAGATGGGCTGTGGAAGTCCACCCCCCACCCGTGTGTAGCTGCAATCAGTCTCCCCATCACTACCGATAAAACGGCGTGCCAAAAACACAACCTCACAATGGCAGCAGGCCCTCACAATAAACTGGGTTAATGATGCAGGAGGACTGCCTGTCACCCTGTGGACTCACAGAGGTCCAGCCTGGTGTTTGTCTGTCGATCACTGAATTTCCTTCTCTACTCCCAGTCAGCTGGCCTGACTGAAGCCAACATTAGAGGCTTGCAATAAGAGAACTTTGTTAACTGTTTATTGGAGCATGGACACATCTGCCTTTCTGTTTCATACACCCTATCTCTACTCACAGAGAAAATTAAAATAACTATATGGTACAGCTTTTCAGCAGATCGCAGGCTAAATGATCACCTACAAATTTTGGAACATTTTAATCAACGGTCTTCAACACCAAACATCAAAACACTAACTTTCGACATAAGGGTTTTAAGCAAGTATAAAACTGTTTTGTCAGATAAGTCAAAGGTTTTGTGAATGTAGCTTGAAATTTGGATTTAGTGTTTTTTTAAAAAAAGGAGAGTAATTTCATCCAAAAAAGCATAGTGATGTTAGAAGTCAAGCAAGTTTAATTATTGCGTTTGTGTAGGACAGAGAAGTGGAGATAGTGGAGAGAAGACAACCAGGAAATAAACTGAGAAACAAAATGTTTAAAGTGTGCTGTGACAGTATGTGGCCTTTTAAATGCATGTATCTTGTACTGCCATGTAGTAGGGATCGAACCACTGACCCTGTGAACAATTGGCTTACCAGTCTGTTATTCTGTGTTTCCATGGACATATTGAAATGGTTTAGTGAGCTATTGAGATCCAACCCTTAAAAGGAATTTGCTTCAGTCCAGGACATGTTCAAGGCGTAAAAATGCAGACAAATACCATACGGGCAATGAGTGCCCTGTAACACCTGTTAGGGGGAGAAACTGGAAGGGGTGGGTCCAGGGTGAGTGGGGTCAGTGATGGACTTTCTTTGGCTGCTTCCTGGCTCTTCCTGGAGAGTGGCCAGGGGAGCTCCAATGATGCTTTCTGCAGTTCTTAGAACCTGAACCTGAGTTTTTGTTGCAACATACATGTAAAATTACATATGTCTCAATAATGACCAACAAAGATTCTAATTCTACTTTCTGTACACTCTTAATAATTACTGGCCAGAGTCTATAAAGTAGTTTGAGTGAATAATGGTTTAAATTACATACACCTTGCAGAGATGCAATGGTTGGCTTTTCTCTTGATACGCTTCAATACACAATATTGGGTTAATGATTCAACATATTCATAATACAATTATGACTTCATAATATATCAGCTTTTCCTCTTTTATCTCTTCCTGTAACTATGTTAATATAGTATTAATAAAAACAACTATATGAAGAGCAAAGTTCAAATAATAGTTAGAAAACTGACACCTTCTAAAAAAGTAACAGTAAAATAAACAAAATAATAATAAAATAAACAATAAAAATATTTTAATGAAGACATCGAATCTGTATTTTAAATTCAAAACTTGCCAACGCATGTGCCACCAATTACTCTGCATCCAACAAGCTGTTAATGCTGGGCCAGTGGCAGCTGTTCTAACATTTCTCAGCTCATGAATGAACTCAAATTGCAGCATTTTTGAAAATGCCTGCTGGCTTTTATCTAGTTAACTTGTGTATTTCAAAAAAAGGGCAAATTAGCTTTATGTTAGTTTGCCATCTCTTGGTTCCCCTTATATGTGCCATTACCACAAAGGGCTGAGCAACATCTTTTCATATAGATATATTCCATAACATATTCTTTTCTGTGTGGACTTGGTTTAACCTGTCCCATGTCCTAGCACTGTCTTGGATGGACCTCACAGATATGAGAAGTTGTGCACTTCACTGACCGGATGCACATTTGCAAAACCAACCACATAGTCTTTGTCATTACGTCTATTCTCTTCTAAAACTAGACGTAGAAAAACTAGAAAAGAAAAGAAAAATCAGCAAAAACCCCTTTTGCTCACTACTGCCACCGGTGGTTCAGGGGTCTACTTACACTCAGAAATGGAGAACTGGTGATGGTGTGAAACTACTCAATACAGCTGGAAGCAAAAGTTTGCATCTTCTTATTCTGTAAGATTTTTTTCATCATCAACAAAATATTTAATTGCACATTCAGCTAGTTTATTTAAATATTTATCCATTAGAAATGTATGTCCATTTATAAATAATTTATCAAGGGGATGCAAACTTTTTTATACACCCCTTGTACACTTTTGATTTTATCATGTTTGGGGCTTATGGTTAACATATTGCTACCATATTAATATTAATTAGGTAGCCAAAACATTAGAACCAATATAATGCACTCCAGCACAACTCCACCACACAGTGTGACTTAATAAAGTATTAAACACATATTAGAATGATCACCTTCCTGAAAGTTTCAACTTCAAAAATAACCAGATAAATTATAACATTGCAAAAGTAGAATTCTTGGCAGAGCGGCTGTGTTGCATCGTATTAAATTTTACAGGTGTACCTAATAAAGTAGAAAGGAAGTTCTGCATTCCTGATACATTGTTTTCATTATTGTCACAGTTACCTTATCATTGTCTCCCTCTTAATTAAAAAGACCTGGACTATAGTTTAGAATCTACATCGTTAATGTATTAAGAACTTATTAACGTGTACAACTGCTGATGCAGTTCGGTAAGAAAGGAGCCTTTATTAATGAGGCCATTAATGACTGACTTACTACCATTTAGAACTGCAGAATTCATGCCCCTTAGTAAATGACTTTCACCAGCAAGAAAGGGCTGTCAGAATTTGGCAGCCCAAAAGCTGTTTGCATTAATGGCCTAATAAATTATTTAATATTTAGTGAATAATTAATAAAGTCAGCATGTAAATCCTTACACTGACTGATACATTTATGGGTTGGTTATAAGCTCCAAAATCTATAAAAGCTGTGAACACTGCTGCACTGACAAAAAGAGAGCATCAACCATAAATGAGCGTGCATGTGTTGGAAAGAGAGTCTTTCCATAAAATAACAATTTACATTACCAAATATCAATACCGCACTAATAACTGCATGGTTATTTTTTTTTTAATTCTTAACTTTGTCCTTTAAACTCACACTTCCCTATTTATCTGCTGCATCTGTGGAAGCATCTCCTGCTGTCGTCACAAAAAAAAAAAATTTCCTGCTACATATTCCTCTATATAATTTTATTAAACACACACAGAGCTCAGATCTTGACTGTATTGACAAAAATATAGTTGGCCTGCTCAAATCCACCACAGTGAGGCAGGTAATTAGCATTAAGTATGAAATCGTGTGATTTTCATGCTGTTATTAATTACTTCATCACATGCATTGGCTGGGAGAAACATAATGCCTCAATGTGTCCCTTCAACTTTGCTGATCAGATTATTTATCATCATGGGCTGTAATTATACCTGGGGCTCTGCAGATTCAAATGGATTTGCTGCGGAGCTGATAGCATAAATGTTTGATGAGATGTTTTCACTGATGTGTGACTAGCTTTGCATTATAGCCAGAGAAAGGATTCCCTCACTGATAGTGTTTGCCTCAATCACCGCTGATAAGATTGAGCTGCGGTGGAAAGAGGCTTTTCACAAAGTACTGATTCCACACGAAGATCTCATTTGTCAAAGGTCAGCAGTGTGAAACAAGTTGTGAGCAATTACTGTCTACAACCCTGCATTCAATCAAGCAGGCCTCAAGGGTCATTAATGTACTGTTGTATGACAGGCAGCACAATGGCTTTCTGTTGCTTAAGATTTGTCCCAAGTCAAGTCAATTTCAATTACAGAAGACCAATCACAAGTTTGTGCAACACCCTGTATGCTTAGAACCTTGATTTGGATAAGGATAAAATTCACAAATTAACATCGATAGAAAGAAAGGACAAACCTCAGGAGTTCATCAGTTTCTCCACTACAAAAGACAGATATGCAGTGTTATAAGGTTTAGTTTAGTCAATTACACTCCGATACAATCATTTCATTTAATTGAAAAATTAATTCTTCTCTTCGTGTTAACTTATGAGAGTCTTTAGCTGCGTCACAACACTTCAAATGTGTTAGACAATGGAAGAATGCAGTTCAGTTGGATAAGTAGTCGTCATGGCCACAGGGTCAGAGGTTCAACTCCTCGTTCCTTCTGCTTCCTCCATGTCCATGTATGTTCTCATCCCTCCAGTGTATACAGAACCCTGTATGCTCATACATTTACATTGTAAATGGATGCAGGTACACCAAAGACTTTCATTGTATAACGGTTATCTTATCTTCTGAATGCTTGAACAGATAGATCCTATGTTTCTTTGTTTGCTGGTATAAGAGAATACAGCGGATGCTGAGCCTGAGGAATATGATGCAATCGTTATAAAAAGGGAGCTTCAAGCTTGACGTTTTCATAAATGTGTCCTTTACAGTCGCATCGTTCTTCCGATTGTCAGTGCATTTGATTTTAAATAGCCTGGACAATGAAAACCCCAATTAGGAAAGTTGCTGCCCTAAATGAAGGAACTAAAGTTGCATTCATATGTGAGGAGAAAATGTCTGAGACTGACAGTTGGATTAGTGGCGGCAGTCATGTAGGAGCTGAGCCAAAAGGCAAAGGTCATCGCATTTTGGGAAATAGCTAACATATAAGGAAACTTATATTCAGCCAAGCTCACCAATAAGGTACGGAGCTAAAATGTTTGGAGGGATCTTGGTCATTATTGCTAAAAAGTTGCTTGGTCATATGATCCAGATGGCTCCCTGGTTCCTTCCATGTTCTCTGGGAACATTCAACTGGTAGAAAACAATGGGTTAGACCCAGAACATCCTGGAAAGGTTATACAGCATATCACTGGTCGAGGATTTTAAGCAGATCTCTAACAGGCAGTTAGACAATGCTGCTAAAAGACACATCTGGACTCACACGTTCCCTATAATATTTTGGTCCTGAGATATTACGGCCAAAGTTAGTGAAAAGGAAAGAAGGGCATGACCTACAAAAGCTGCTGGATGTTGTAAAAGTCTTTGGTTTGTTCTGAAACAAAATCCCTTCAGCAGAGCAACTCTCACTAAAATGCTGACGATGCCACGAGCCATCCATCCATGCTTGACTGCAAAACAGTGTAGTGGTGCAAGCAGTGCGTTCAACTATGTGATCACAAGAAAGTGGCTGTGATTGGTAATTACTGTGCTGGCTAATATGGGTCTGGTAGGTGCCAGTGTATGAAAAGTTGCAGAGACATGTCTGTAATATAGCACAGTCTATAAACAGGCTGAAATATGTGGATAAAAAAAATTGAACAAGAATTTATAAATTACACCAACACGTGCTGTGTGTTGGTTTGATCATGATCCACCGGTGTCCACCAGTGAGATCTCAGGTTTCCACCACATCAGGGACAGACCAGCTTCTGCCCACAACTTGGAGCAGACAACTTTGAACATGGGCCACTCTGAGCTGCAGGCAAGAGAACTGTCATTCACACCTGTCAGTCAACACCAACGCAGCAAAAGTCTAATGATCTCAAAAATTTAGCAACAACTTCCAAAATTACCTCTGTTTGACTTATTAGAGGATCCAAATTAAGCATCTAAGATCATAACGTTCATATATATATATATATATTAAAGTCAATTGTAGGAGGCACCGAGAAACCATTATTAGAATTCCACCCAAACATGCATCAGGGTTCAGACATGGCTTATTCTGTATATGTATGGTTAATAAAATGTACCAAAACCAATTGAAAGGCCAAAGCAAATTAATAAAAATAAAAGTAAATTTATGGGGATAGTGTAATTTTCTGTCTTCTCTAAGATACACAGTAGATTTTCTCTCTTTCTGCTGGATGTAAAAACATTAAAAGTAAAAACATTAAAAACGGTTGTGTAACGTGTAATTAGTTTTATAAGTGAAATGATAACTTAAATTCTTACATTTATTATATAAACCTGTTAATGCGTACAGTGTAGTCAAGGTTGGATATAGGATTAAAAAAATAGAATAAAGCTCTGGGGGGGGGCAGATATGCAATAGATGTTTGTACAAAACAGCAACACAGTTGATTTACATTCTGCCCAATCAGAATGAAGATGAGAATACATGCACATATTCAAAGAAAATGATCAGGGAGAATGTCAAACAGCTTTCAGGTTGTTTTCTGCCTTGATGTCTTTCAAGGGACTTGCACAAAGAACATTCAGAACAAGTTATAAGATTTAAATGTATCACTGAATCTATCTTCATGCATTTCCACACCTACTGTACTTTGATTTGTCTGTTTTAATCAAACTCTATTCGCCTGTAGAGGGGAAGGAAACAAAGTCCCTCTACAGAGTTTGTTGGGGAGACAAGTTGATCCCACCTCAATCCGTTCTAAACAGCAGGATTGCTCAATCGCTAGTTGACAGCGTGTCTGCTATACGATGTGTGGAGATCTTTTTTGTGCCTTCATTATTGGAAACCTGCAGACAAACATTGGAAAAGACAAATATATTATTTTAAAATTTTGTAGTTATGATGGTAGAAATGATAAAATCCACTTTTTTTTTCTTATTTTCATGCTGACATCACTTCTGAACCGTCACAATCACGTCTCATTGTAAATTCTATTAAGACAATAACAAACCTCCAAGTAATCTATGATGTGCTGTTGTTGGTACTGACAAGCATCTTAAGACTATAGGACACCTCCAAAGACTAGCTGAGACTTCAGTTTGGTTCCGTTTTTTGGTATCGTGATCATTATCATGGACTTTCGTATCACAGTTCCAGTCTCATTTTCTGAACACTACTACTGAAGATTGTAAAGTGTAAACAATACACAGAACGTCAATACACAAAACCCACAAGTCCCACTAGAAGTCATGCTCTGTGTCCTTGTAAAAGAACAAACAAGGACCGTTACCAGTGTTTGTGTAGTATGCAACTTGAGTCTAACAGAACTAATAAATGATTTAAAGAAATGCAGCTTGTGTGAAATCGCAGGCACAGAGGCATGAACTAGAGATTCTACAAAAAGAACTGGGGGTAAATGTGAACTTGCCACTCCGAAATCTCACCTTTTATTCCCCCTTACGTCTCCCTCGGATGACATCATCAGTGACCAACATGTTTAAAATAAATTCTTATGTGAACCCAGACTGGAACTGACCTGGTCCAACTTGGTCCGATCAGCCATGACGACCAAATCACTATCATAATCAACTGCGTGTCTGTCTTTAGATGTTAATTAATGGTCCTATGTCCCACATCCGGCTCCACCACGGCTGGCTACGATGTTTTCTTTCTCTCTTCCTTTTAAATCCTTTAAAACACCTACATTGGCTAAATAAAGCCCACCACAAGCCAAATCCCTTGTGCTTCACTGGTGCTTTTTTGCAACTGCCCTTGACGCCTGACCTGCACCCACGGGGACCAATAAAGTACAACATTCCATTAAACATTCATGGGCTTTTACTATGAATTGCACACAGACCTCAACTAGCTCTTTCATAAGTGACCTTCTGCCTGTATCAAAGGTTAAAGGACATTACACACTTATCTCAAAGGCATCTCACATAAACGCCAATGAACTAAGTTTTTATTTTAAAAACAAATATAAGTAGTATATGTTTTGTGTGTGTGTGTGCTCCAATTAAAAAAATCGTGTCCACTGTATTATACTCTTTAACTGCTCACTGGGGGCTTTGGGATGTTATTGATATGCTAGTTGTTCTCCACCACCACATATTATAAGCGTGAAACCTTGGGAGGTAAGATAACGAGAGATGAGACAGTTTGGTGGAAAGCATTGTTATTATGGCAGTCACATTAATGAATATTACTGAATTCAAACGCAATTAATTACTGCTTGCATCATCACCCTGGAAAAAGTGTTTAATTATTTTTTGATGCACTCTGTTGCACTCAGCGATCCTCGTGGAGTGTGCTCAGGCTGACAAAATGGATGCTGGCAGGGAACCAGCTAAACTGTGGTTTCACTGCCTAATGGCTATTGTACTTGCAGGGCAGATGGTATTTCTTGACAGTGGAGATGGGCTGAGGTCTGCTAACAGCAGAGGTGCTTCATTTTAAAGCTTTTTTTTCTTCTAATGACCAATGTCTGCAGCAGCTAAACATAAAGACACCAGAACACATAACGCTGCAGACAGGAGAGCTGTTTCCCAAACACATTAGAAGCTCTTGTGCAAACAAGTCATTAGCCAGTGTTTTTGTAAAGCTGATGCTGAGCTGTCCAAGGCTCCTCTATTTCCTAGAAGAGAGAAATTAAAGTCTGCAAAGTCCTACATGGCTATTCATTAAGTTATATACCTAATGGTAAAAACAAATAAAGGTCAACAACGTTAAGGTTTTTTAGGAAAATAAAAGAGAAGAAAAATAATACGAAAATAAGCCTGGTCATTAACTTTTCTTGTTAGCTTTAAAACAAACGTATCACAGTTGAATAAATATAAGAACTTCAGTAGACACGTAACTACCCAGAGGACGTGACCCCTGTGTCCTAGTAACATTTCAAATGTTACATTTTACACATGTCGGTACTATTTGAAATGATGATGTGTTACTCTCACAAAGAGACAACAAATATTACCGACACACTGAGATTTGCATTTGTGTCCACACTTGGCACCTGTTCACTCACACACTCACACACTGGAAGGTCAGTCTACAGTAACACACTGGTTAAAAGAAAACTGCAGCTCAAAACTTAATCAGTGGATGAGACGTTTCTGTTTTTATTTGCTAATGTGACCTAAAAAAAGGGTGAAACAACACACACTGTTGGTCACATACTGTAATCCAAACTTTTGAGTAGCTGGGATATTTGGTGTGTTTCATTATTTTCTGACAAATAACAGGTTGTATGTCTCTGTTTCGTATGCATGACCCCCCCCAAAAAAAACAAAAAACTTATGCATAATAAAAACAAACAACTTTTGTGCTACATTTATTCAGTAGGAGAATATTGGTTGTGTGGAACATGTCTTAAAACATTTATCATGTTTTATATTTCTAAGAATGTAATTTGTCAACTCCAATTCTCTCACAGCCACTAAAACATTTATGTCTTGATAACAAAGCCGCCAGGGACACTTAAACCAACCTGAATTAAAAGCTATATTGTCTATCTCGAGATATTGGGCTAGTTTTCTAATCCTTCCTTCTTGCTTCATCTAAGTCAACTAAACTGACTTCTATAGGGGCCACACGCCATCACATACTCGGCTCCAAACCACCTTAGTGTTTTCAATGATAGTTTTTACAGAAGACAGGAGCTTTTGCAGCTCCAACTTTTGTTGCTTCCCCTCTTTGTGCTGCAAAGAAACAAATGTACTTGTAATATCCATCCTTTTTCAATTCATTCTCTAAACTTAGTCCCACTTTGACAACACCTAAATACTGAATGCATTTAATAGACAGGTGATAGACAGATCACCTGTCTATCTCAGGACCAGCACAAAGAGACATACACAGACAGACAACAATTCCTCCTACACGCAAATTACAGTCACCAATGAATCTAAGACACATGTCTTTGGACTGGTTAAAGGTCACATGAGTGCTGGAGATGCCTCCATTCGAAATCACACAGTACATTGTTTGAAATTGCTTTTCCAAGTGTTTTTTCTTTCCGTTTAAAATAGTATTGAAAAAAGTGTTCAAACTGCTACTGAAGACTCAGCCATTCGACGTTCGATGCAGATTTCACTGCTGTTGTGCATGTTCTTGATTGAAGATACTGTAGGTTGTTCATTGCTAATGCACCTTATACCACATATAGGCAGTTTCAAGCAACGAGGTAATTTCATGTAATTGAATTTTTAAAAATGTAAAGAGTCTTTTGACCTACCAACCCTCACAGTCAGATGAAGACAGGCTTCATATTGACAAAAACAAGATCACAGAAGTGGTTGTCATTACTACTGCTTCTTTAGATTCCTCACGACTTGAGAAAACAGGTGTATTCCCAACAGAACGAGACACGCTACTGTATTTGTCGTAACTAAAAGGAGAACAGCAAGGAGTTGAATGACTGCAAAATATTCACAAATATTCTTCATCTCCATGAGACCATCCAGATCATTTAAAATGCATGAAGAAACTGTCAGAACTAGCAATTCACCCTTAACAAAGGACAAACAATAGATAAGGCGGAAACGGCAACCACCGAAGCAGAAAGAGATGACGAGCAGTGATAACTAGGTTGGTAGCCGTTTTTCAGTCACTGGCAGAGAGAAACATTGCTCTTCAACGAACCACAGGAAGAAAATAATAGCACTGTGGCTTTTGAAAGTAGTAGAATTGTTCACATTTTTCTCAATAATGGTCAATTTTAAAGAGCCATGTCAACCTAACACTAAAATCCTGGAGGGAGAGTTGTTTGGACGGTATAGAAGCAGTGAGGAATCAGATAACAAAGGTCAAAGATGCTCTTTTAAAGGTGGACGAAAAGGGTCATTAAAACAGTGGCAGAATCCTTGTCTGCAGAATTTGGGTTTCATCATTTCTCTACGTGTACAGTTACATGGCTTGGGGTCACTCGTGCAGAAAACAGGAATGTCTAGGTTCAGTTGTGTCATGATGAACACGGACACTCATGGGATGGTCCCAGACTTTAGGTTAAGTCAAGCGTTACTGATCTCCTCCCTGATCTGCCTAAAGCCAACATGATGACTTTTGAACAACTGAGGGGAATGTATCTAAATATGTTGGTGGCCCTCAAATATAACTCCAATAACAGCAGAATCTGCTAAATCAACTACTCAGCAAGTTCATATCATGGAAGCCACTGATGTCAGTTCTCCACTTTCAAGAATGTTGTGAACCGTCGCTTTCTCAAAAAGAAAGGAGACAAACATGTAGCCTTGAAACAAGTTTAATCCTAAACTCAGAGCTAAGCAACTACAACTTGACTTCAGACGAAACCCTCCACCACACACACACCGGTGAGCATCCAGGGCTCAGACATTGAAATTGTGGACACATTTAAATACCTGGGTGTCCACAAACAAAAGGCGACCATCGCTCATTCCTCACTGCAGTGACATACAATGTAATTGTATATTCTTATTTATTCATCAGTTATATTTTCCAATGTAAATATGTATATATTTTAGTTTTCCTTGTCTATGGCTGCTAAAAACACAAGAATTACCCCACTGTGGGATTAATAAGGTTCTATCTTATCTTATCTTATCTTATGTTATCTTACATTGTTCGCTTCCACCTCACCAAACCATGTCCATTCAACATGTTCTCATCTCAAAGTGTCCAATAATGGTGCTTGCTAAGGCGTCAAATTGCACATGGTTTTTTAAGTTCGTTGGCGTATCATCTTGATCCCACAGGTATTGGCGTTACTATTGGATGGTCCATGAGTGTCACAATTTCAAATCAATTCAATTCAATTCAACTTTATTTATGTAGCGCCAATTTACAACAAGGTCAACTCAAGCCACTTTACATAATAACATCAAGACTATACAAACATTTAGAGAAAACCCAACAAATCCCCCTTGAGCAGCTATAGGCAACAGTGGAGAGGAAAAACTCCCTTTAACGGGAGAAACCTCCAGCAGAACCAGGCTCAGGGTGGGCGGACATCTGCCTTGACCAGTTGGGGTGAGAGGAAAGTGGAGAGAGAAAAGAACAGAGCAACAAAAGCAACAACAAAACACTGGGCAGGTTAGTAGGACCAGTAGCTGCGCACTGGAGGACACACAGCGCCAAATCCGGGGACACCTGAAGACAGGGACAGAGAAGATACAGAGTTAATGTCATACAGTGGTGACATTATAGATGTGGGGTGAGAGGAGAGAATGAAGAGAAGAGGAAAGTGGCTCAGTGCCCCCAGCAGTCTAAGCCTATAGCAGCATGACTATAACCAACTATCAGCTTTATCAAAGAGGAAGGTTTTGAGCCTAGTCTTAAAAGAGAGAAAAGAGAGGGTGTCTGCTTCCCGAATCTGGACTGGGAGCTGGTTCCACAGGAGAGGAGCTTGATAGCTAAAGGCTCTGCCTCCCATTCTATTTTTGGAAATTCTGGGAACAATAAGTAGGCCTGCATTTTGGGACCGAATTGGTCTAGTACGATGATATGGTACTAGGAGATCTTTTAGATATGATGGAGCTTGACTGTTTAGAGCTTTATAGGTAAGAAGAAGGGTTTTAAATTCTATTCTACATTTAATGGGAAGCCAATGGAGAGAAGCTAATGAAGGTGAAATATGATCTCTCTTACCAATCCCAGTCAGTAATCTTGCTGCAGCATTTTGGATTAATTGGAGGCTTTTTAGAGAGTTACTGGGGCAGCCTGAAAGTAGAGAACTACAATAGTCCAATCTAGAAGTAACAAATGCATGGACCAGTTTTTCAGCATCGCTTTGAGACAGGATGCTCCTAATTTTGGCAATGTTTCTTATGTGGAAGAAGGCTGTTCTAGAGATTTGTTTCATTTGTGAGGTAAATGGCAAACCCTGGTCAAAAGTGACTCCGAGATTCCTTGCAGTACTACTGGGGGCTATAGTTATGTCATCTACAGTAGCGATATGGTTAGAGAACATGTTTCTTAGACTTTTAGGCCCAAACACAATAACTTCAGTTTTATCTGAGTTTAGAAAAAGGAAATTATACGTCATCCAGTCCCTTATGTCTTTTAAACATGCTTGTAGTTTGATTAATTGATTTGTTTCATTGGGTTTGATAGATAGATATAACTGCGTGTCATCAGCGTAGCAGTGAAAATTTAGAAAAGTGTTTTCTAATAATGTTGCCAAGGGGAGACATATATAGAGCAAAGAGCATTGGTCCTAATACAGAGCCTTGTGGAATTCCATAACTAACTAACTAACTTTTGTGTATGTGGAAGATTCATCATTAACATGAACATATCTGGAATCTATCTGATAGATACAATTTAAACCAATTTAGTGCAGTTCCTTAAATTCCAATAACATGTTCTAGTCTCTGTAATAATATTCTGTGATCAATGGTGTCAAATGCAGCACTAAGATCTAGCAGAACTAGTATAGAGACAAGTCCATTATCTGAAGCCAGAAGAAGATCGTTGGTGACTTTTATCAATGCGGTTTCTGTGCTATGATGAACTCTAAATCCTGAAATTCTTCAAACATTTCATGCTACAGGAACAACTTTTTACACACACAAATTGTGTTGGGGTTCAGGAAAACAACATCAGGGAAATGTTAGATAATGTGAGAACATGGGTCAGGTTAAGTTACAACAAAGAGAACATCATTAAAGCACAGTGTCTCACACTAGAGTCAAACCATGGTCTCCTGTTGAAAAGTCCTGTGTCTAGTGTTACACGTTTATGCTTGGAAACTTTTTGGACTCATTGGTCTTTAGTTACCAGTGTTATAACCTGGTCTTGAGGGCTGATGTAGAAAATCAAGGTTTTTGGTCTTTATTACTGGAGCTTATTTTGTCCTTTTCTGGCAGGGTTTCTACTTTTTTTTAAATAACAGACAATATTTTAAATGATACAGTATATGTGACTCACTGCCTTTGCCAGATAATTCTGTGTAGAAAACAAGGAGTGTCACTTGGTGTCCAAATCACCTTTAACCCCTGTGCTGTCTAGAGGGTTAATGCAGCCCTTGGGTTTCTGCCTGTCAGCTGCTTGCACCTTTAGTCCTGAGAGGCAACACTCATTATTCACACAGTGGCCAGAGGTCACTGTCAGTTACATAAATGTACTGTATGTCAAATTTAGACCTTTGTGAAAAAAAAAAAAACAAAACGACACAGTTTCCTTCTTCTTTAGCTTGGAAAACAGAAGCACAATAACCAAAGACAGAAAGAAGTTTCAGGAATAGTAACCGGATCAAGTGGTTCAGCTGGAGCACAGCGGCTCTGGTGTATGATTTGTTGGCTCATTATACAACACTGAGAACGAGTATGACGTGTTGTTTCTGAAATGATATTGACAAGTAACTTTTCAGAGAAGGTTCTCTTATCACACTATAAACTGAAAAAAGACTGATTAAAAATAATCTATTTCTGTAACATGTATTTTCAAAAATATTGGGAAAGGAATTCAACCTTGAACTTTTTTGTCAACTCAGAGGATGTAACCGCATGCATTATGCATAAATACATAAATAACCACAATGAAGACAAAACTTTATATAAAGCTAAGGTTCAAGCTTATCTGACAAGATTTGAAATATTGTATACTGATGTAGTTTTAGTAGGAAATAAAACTTTATTCATTAATTCATATATACATTTTCTAAAAATTGTATGTATTGAATTTAGAAACTACTGCAAATTGTTAATCAATTAATCAATAGGAAGTGTAGAAGTCCTCTATCTGAATTCATTAGCAAACCAGAAGCATCCCTCTTTAATATTTTGGCAGTGTTATATAAAAGGCATTTTATATCAGTTGTCCTAAAGAAACAAATGTTATTTCTGCGTATCTATTGAAATAAAATGATAACAACAACAGCAATAATGATGATAATACTGTGTTGACAGTGTTTTGCTTCACTGGGGTTTAATATTTGTCTGGTATTTCCATTTAGCAAAAAACAAAACAAAGCACAACTCTAACTAGATCAACATCAACACTGGGTTGACTCTAATGTCTCGTTCAGTTGTAAAGCATCTTTCTATTTTAACTGTTACAAAAAGAAATATGTATTTGAGGTGAATGACATTTTCTCTTACACCAAATAATAAGCTGATTATTAAACCTATCGTGTGCATTTGTTTTCTGAAACATGTAATGTGGTTCTACATAAACACAGTTTATTTGTTTAGTTTAGATTTTTCTCTCCTACACTGGTAAAATAGTGAGTTTTGATCATTTCACATGAGATATTTCTGTATTTGTTTTTGTCTGTGGTCTTCTCACTGGCTTGTTTACTTTTAACAAGGCCACCGTCAATCAAATATGATAAAACCACCACCACACACACAGAGTTCTTATGAAACGGACTCACTGTGTTTTAACCCTTCCATCAGCCGTTCTGCCTGCGGCTCCGTCACTGCACAGACAGCTGTTGGGTTCTGCTGGCCGTGGTGCTGAAAGTGACGGTCCAGACCTTCAGACGGAGACTAACACAGTAAAACTGTCACGCTGCTTCTTCCCGTATTTGGATGGTTAATGGGCTGCACTTATAAAGCCCCTTTTATCTTACTGGACAAAACACTTTACCCTTTACTTCACACACACACACACACACCAGAGGTGGTGGAACTGCATGTGATATGTTAGCCTGACTCCCTGGGACCAACTTGGGGCTCACTGCCCCCAAGGACTCTTGGAAATGCGCTCAATCAAACCATTGACTCTGTAACTTGAAAACCCATTTAATCTCCTGAGCCTCAGCTGTCTGTATGTAATTACAAAGAATATTCAAAATTCTTCAATGTCAGAATGACAAGAAGAAAAAGTAAATAATAATGCACACAAATTTATTAATACAATTCAAACTATGATAAAAACCAACTAAAATTAACTAAAAACTATTTAACCATTTTTAGAGACATATATAAGACCTGTGACATGAGCAGCCAGTCCTGTCGATACGCCTGAAAACACTGGAGTTGGGAAGCAAAGTACAATCAATGCAGAATGTGAATTGTGATGGAATAAAACCATGTGACAGAGCTGTCGTGGTGGAATTTTAGAATATTTCTTGCAGAGAACTAAAAACAAACATCTGGGTCCAATTGCAGCGTCCAACCCATGTGTATGTATATATTGCTTTAAAAAAGACTTATGAATGTGATATCCAATCCTTTATCATGCTGATCATGTGATTTGAAGTTGCATGCCATCAACCCTCCTCACTTCATATCCTGCCCCAAATATGAACAATCACAATAATGTTGAACATTTCCCCCCCAGAAATGAAACGACTATCTGTGGGAAGATGTAGCCAAGCTGCTCATCAGTGCAGCTGCGGCCCAGCAGACCGGACGGCTGACTTCAGATCAGTGTCTGTATGGAAGAGAAACGTGCTCATCCTAAAAAGGATGATCCCTGATCGTCCCTCAGTCAATCAGGAGCAAATATTAGGAGGCGCCATGACTTGTGCCCATCGCTGCAGGGCAGAGAGTCTTAATGACTCTGCACGCCGCGGTTGCGCTGCACTTGTTGCCCCCCCCCCCCCCGTTTGTTCCCCATCTGATCCTACAACATTGTTTTATGCCCTTTTATACTGTTGTTTTGGACCAACTGCATATTCACTCCAGAGTTGGACACACCCACATTAAATACGCGCATTACTTTATGTATCACTGTTCTGTTTGACTTCAACAGGGGGAAGTTTTGCCTTCGGCTTGTTTCCCTCTGTTAAGCAGCTTTGATGGTCGATGGTCTTCAGGCCGTTTGTCATATTAAAGTGCAGCACGAACCCTCCAAAGTCCAGATCCCTTTGCGCTCTTTGCATCAAACTGAATGAATGAATGAAGTCTGTCGTGCGTGCGTTTTGTCGCAGAAATGTGGCGTTTCCAAATCCAGTGGTCGGTCAAGGTGAGCAGGGGCCGGCTGAGGACTGGATTCGCAGAGGTGCGGATGCCTCAGTGATCCACTAGACTGACGTTTCACCGGCAGCGCAGACGAAGACCGCAGACTTCAGTTCAGGCAGCCAGTCGACGTCTCTCCTGCAGAGAGACAGTGAGGAAGGAAAAACCACAACTTCAGCAACGACACGCTGCACTTCTGCACCATGTTCCATCCTCGGCAATCTCCGCTGAAACGCACTTGCTCGGCAGCTGTCTGATTTTGCTGGTGTGCAGGCATTTTCTCCTTTTCTTTGGGAAAGATTCGTCCTTTCCCCTTCGGCTAATGTAAAGAAAAAAAACCCAGCTTGCCCTCGATTCTGGAATGATGTGGACCTCTCATGACTCTGTTGGATTTGTTTTCTTGGCTGGATTCTGTGTGCACTTCGGATTCTCCTTTGAAGGTATGAACCGCGTAGTTCTCTCGGTTCCACGGTGTCGGCGTCGCTGCCCTGCATGGCGGCGGCTGCTCGGTCGGAGAAAGTGTTAAAAGTGCGCAGCCTTTTTCTGGGAAATAACGGAGCCCGTTCGGGGGGGAAAGAGCTTTAAAGTCCGATGGGCTGTTTGAAAAATAAAAGCACAGAAATGGGGGGAATAAAAAAATCGCGATTCAAATGAAGACCAATGCGTTTTGCTTTTGGTGATGGGAAAAAAAAAATGCAACTGGTGATTGTTGGAGACCAAGTGGTTGCACGTCGTGCAGAGCAGCTGCGTGTTTTCCTCTTTCTCTCAGCCAGAAAACGGGTCGTGAGCGTAAAAGGAAGAAACTTATTTCAACTGCGGCTCTGCTCGACAGTCGTCGGCCGCTTTCAGCCGCACGGACGCCGCTGGATGCGGCGGCTGTCCATGGTGCTGAACGCCAGCAGCCGCGTCGTCTGACCGGGATCCCTCTGCTCTTTTCCTCCTCTCGACAAACCCATTAAAAGTCGACAACGACTGTGGTTCCCTCCACAGGATATGAATTATGGTTTATGTAAAAGTTTTTTTATTTCTTTTGCTGGCACCGCTCTCCGTGAGGCTGTGTTCCATTTTTAGCCCGACTGCTTTATTATTTCTGCGCTTTTTTTTTGTGGCGTTTAACCACATTTTCAAATAGCTGGACAACGGCCAGAAGACACGGAATGAAAGAAAACTCCCATTTTAAGACAGAAAGGGAGAAAAAAAACTCTCATTTTTCTTAGTGTCGGATTAATGCAGCCACTCTGCGTTATGTAAAATCTTGATGAAGACGCGTCAGTATCTGTGACATTGGGTGCGCGCGTGTCTGTCTGTCTGTCTGTTTGTCTGTGTGTGTGTGTGTGTGTGTGTGGGGGCGGGGGTGCCCGCCATTCCATTCCATTAAAAGAACAACGCACCTCCATCAAAGGCTTGGCTCTGGTTATACTGCTGCTGCTGCGACTGCGTTACGGCTGCAACAGCTCCAAGCATGTTCTTTATTTCCGTGTGGAAATCAACCAAAGTCTTCTCATTGTACACCCCCCCCCCCTTCTTATTTGCAGGTCGCTTCACGGATCTGCCCTCCAACATGACGGTTAAAGAGGGCCAAAACATCGAAATGGCGTGTGCTTTCCAGAGCGGAACCGCGTCGGTCTATTTGGAAATCCAGTGGTGGTTCGTGAAGGCGCCGGAACCCACTGACAGCGAAGAGGACGTCGAAGAGGTACAAAGGTCTCGTCAACCCCCCACCACCCAAAAAAAAAAAAAAAAGCTATGCAAGTTATGTGTTAATCACACCCCACCCACCCAGGGAAGGGAATGGGGGCATCCAACGCGTGTCCGTGCTATTACGCACAAGCACCTTATGTCATCAGCGTCGCACTTGTGCAGCAAACCCCGAGGAAAATGTTGGACACTCATACTAGAACTTTTATTTACACATTTCCTTAAGAAGGAACTCTGTGTTACAGATCCAACATGCCTTTAGCTGCCGAGGAAGTGACCAATAACTCATAGAATCTCTTCTACATAATAATTCGTTAAAAATGTGGCATGTTCAACATATTTTGTCGAGTGTTTTTTGAATTCAATATTCTTTTTGACCCACAAATAGTTAAAAAAAATGCCTCCACACACTGAGCAGGGAGCAGTGAAGAAAAAACTGGAAACATTAATCATGCACTCCTGTGAAAAAAGGGGTGAAAAAAAATTAATCTGGACATTAATTAATGACAAACGAAGTAAGTGAGCCTGACTGACTGGTCATGATTGGATACAATGTGACTGAATCAATACAGTCGAAACATGTTGGATATAGCCTCATTAAACTTTGCATTGGAAGCACTTTGGTGTTTTGCTATCTAGTGCTGTTGCATTACCGTTATGTTAAGTTATGACAGCTTCCCCTTTCTCCAAAAAATGATCGGCTCCTCCGAGGATGTGAGCAGCTATGTGTGTTTGCTGCATTCACATGAAAGGAAGTCTGTTGCATTGTGGGCCAGGTCAACATGGGGAAGGGCTGTTCTATTGTTATAATGGACATCAAATGGTGCCTTTTTTATTTCTTAGAGGAAAACGTAAAAACCTATGTTCGTGTGTGTGTGTGTGTGTGTGTGTGTGTGTGTGTGGTACTGGGGGGGGCTGGGTATCCATGTGGCTTTAATTTTTGTCAATTGTTGCTGGCATCGGTCAGGCTTTGATGTGGGTTTGATCCCATGTGAGTATTGGATGTTGGGCTGAAGTGGCCTATTGATGCAGACATCACATTGTTACCCACATTTCTTATCACGGACGGCAGTTTGAAAAAGCTGCTGTGTGTGTGTGTGTGTGTGTGTGTGTGTGTGTGTCCTGCAGAGCTGCGTTTTGAATGGGCACAGAGTCACAGCTGTGTGGGGAAAGGTGCTGCTTGGGAACCAGCTGCTCTGCTGGACATTTCGAGGAAAATGATGTGATGTGTTTGAATGCAAATGGACATCCAAGCTGCTTGAAGAGTAAGAGTGGTTGACATGAAATGAGAAACAAAGAGAAAAGGTTGAGCGACTCAAATGCAGAATCATACCTCCACTTTGTCACAGAAGAATATAATTTTAGGTTTGATTATTTTGTTTTCATGTAGCTAAAATACTTTACATACTCACCTTACTTTGTATAACTAAGTCATATCACAAACAAAAAAAGGTGAAACTTAAATTAACAAAAAATTTAATAAGGACATTCACACCTGTAGCCATTAATGTCCTCAGTGAGAAAAACTAAACTGAGACAGAAAGAGAGAAAATGTAACAACAAATGAACAACGGTCTTAGATGATAAGCAATCGGATGGTCACATCTTGGCAGAACATCAGGAAGCATTGTCCATCACATATACTCCACTGCTGATGGTCCCAGATTCACTGAAGACAGTCTTCAACGAAAATCAGAGTAGCTGTTCATGACGAAACTACCGTGACATCATCTTCAACACGACTTACACCCAAACAGTGGGGAACCCTGAAGAAATGCCGTTGATTCCCAGTGTGTCAAATATTTTAACAACGAAACAACTGTGGTTCCTAAAAGGCAACAGAAGGGTAGTGAGACTTCTCATGGCAGACCAATCAGCAGGCTGCAGAGTTTGATACTGAAATGATGAAAGAAAAACAGAAGCAGGTATCAGATACTGTCCACAACGTTTGGTAGCTTCCACCAAACAAGTAAAGATTGGAGGCCACTGTCCCTACAAACGTGTAGTGAAATAAAACACACACAAAATGACATGGAAATGTAATACACACCCACACGAGCGCAGGAGTGTCTTTTTTTGTATTTGCAGAAATAAAAGCCCACGATGTTTGAAGCGTTCCCATGTCCGCTCGAGCATGAACAGATACAGTGTGTATCTAAGAAGCACCATTTCCCTGCTGCTCGATATCAGGTTTGTTCCCCACATGCAGCAGCAGCAGGAACGTCTTTAAACTGCAAGTGTCTGAGTTTTTATACCGAAGCATTACGAGTCATGTATTAGCTATTTGCATTCCACACTGAATTGATCCTTAAAAGAAGCATTCCAATCTGCTGCGTTTGGCGACCAACCTAAGGCTGCGATTTCTTGATCTGGGCTGAATTGCAATCGACATTTCAATCTGTGCTGAGTGAATGAAGCGAAGACATTATTAATATAGAAATCACCAGTTCCTCGTCGCTTTCATAGCATGAAATCATTGAGCCTTTTCACATTTGAAACCTTTTCATTTTATCCTTAAGTGGGGAACTTTGGGATCTCCAGTGTTCGCCAGCCTTATTTTGAACCACAGACCCCTAAAAAAACGTGATCGGGGAATTGAGATGAATGTAAAGATGGCAGCAATAAGCTTGCCAGGATAAAAAGGAAGAATAAAAAAGGCTTTTACTTTTAGATGGTCGTGTAGTCTTCAAGTAAGTCAAAAAGAAGAAATTATCAATACATTATATATTATTCACAGTATACTTGTACACACTAATACAGAATTTATGGAACCATGTTGCTGGTCGTGTAGAAAGGGAGCACAGAAGAATCTAGAGCTTACGTTTTTGTCCAACCCAAACTTTATAAAAGTGAGTAGGTTGTGCGTGTGGGAGCCATTTGTATAATCTGAACGTTAACTATATGTCTTTCTTTGCTTTGACAGGACATGAATGGCTATGATCTGAATGATTGTCAGTAGCTGGGTTCTGGTGAATCCATAGATTCTTTTTTTTCCCCTGGTGAATGGTTGGAAAAGTGAGACGCTCACCGTTTTTTCTGTTTGGTCTACATTCCCTCATAGTGAGTTGTAAAGTGACTCTTTGATGCTGATCTCGATAGACTTTGGCTTGGCTGTAGCTGAGTTGCGTCAGCCGATGTTTGGATAAAGTGGAGCCTTGCACACCATTTCCCCTGTTGTGCAGCTGGGCTCCCGTCGAATCCCCCTCACTCTGCGTAGAGAACGTGGCGACAAATCCAGCTTTCCATTGATGATAAATGGTTGGCTGTCGCTGGCCCAGGCTTTTGTGTCTGTGTGTGAAAACCAGCCTGCAACCCGCAGACTTTTAACGTAGTTGAAGATGGATCATATGGTTTGTTTTAATGGCTGAGGCTAAGGTTTCATGGTATTCATTTCTAAATGAAAGATGCTATAAAACAAAGCAAAAAAGTCTGTATCTCAACATTTTCTAATTTAAAGAAGAACATGTGGTTCTTTAGTGAGTGTTTGGTGCAGCAGGACAATGTATGTGGCAGTGAGTCAAAAGGAGTCGCAGTGTAAAAAAAAAAAAGTGTGCCGTCCGTGAGGTGTTTTCTTATGGCAGTTCGTCTATGATATATAGGATTCATGGACAGTAACAGAAATATTTGAGTTTATTTGAGAAAACAAAATGGAGGCAAACTATGCAGAACAATGGCAAAATAATTTTTTTAATTGACAACAACGATTCTTTGTGACCAAATACATTTTAGTGCCTCTGCTCGTCTTTCTTCAACCATGCTGTTTTTCCCATAAGCCGTGGCTTCTCTTCTGTTTTCTCACTGCATTTTCCTTGTTTAGGATGAAGGAGAGTAAAACAGAGCTAAAAGAATTTGCATTATTACATTTATTTCATTTAAAAAATTACAATTTTTGACTCCACCCACTCTCATCCAACTGAATATTTTTTGCATTGTGCATCAAAATTACTTTACCCTGATAAAGATAAAAAAAAAAAAACACTGGCAGGCTACAGTAATTCCCAAGCAAAACCTTGTTTTATTTGGAATGAAATTACACGAGTTAAAGTAAACAGCTTTTAAGGGAGGAGGCTTCCAAACACCTTTGTTTCTATGTCATGCTTCCAAACTAGTGATGATTTTGCTTCAAGTTGAAGAATAAAGCAAGAAAGCAAAGTGTGAGCTCTGCTTCTCTGCTGTGGCATTTTACCTGCACTTGTTCATCCACAGACTGAGCCCGTGAGGACCACGATTACACAGGTTTAGGACTTTCTTGTCTGTTTTAGAGACTTTGAATCTCAGTACGCACAAGCTAAAGGGAAGCTCTACAAGAAGAAGAAAAATATAATTATGTCCACCATTATTTTATGAATTAGAGAATGGATTATTAGGTTATGAGCAGGGCTTCTGTCATTTAAAAAGGCATTAGTGTCATAGAAAAAACATTTTTTATGACATGTTTTAAAAGCAGGTACATTTTAGGAATCAACTGCCCACAATGACAGTAATGAGCTGATGACTAAAAGGTCCGTGTGTCATCTGGACCATTTGCTTGGATGCTGCGGATCTGGTTTTGCTAGCCTCAGAAAACACCGTGGTTCAGGTTCAGCCAGATATTTTAAAATGAGAATTACAACTTTGCATTTCCCTGCCTCCGGCAACTAGTCACGTGCCACATCGACATTTGTGCCAGATGTGATGAAATTGGCTGAAAGAATGGGACAGTCCTGAGGTCACAGTGTTCTTGACCTTTGACCACCAGCATCTAAGGAAGGAAACCCTAGTCTCCAATTGGAAACATTGAGTGACTTTGAAGATATAGTTCTGACCATAAAAAACTGATTGTATAATACATATATTGTGTGTACCAAATTACTCTGTAAGTCGCTTGGGATACAAGTGTGTGCCAAATGACTAAATGTATTTTTTAATGAATGAATTATTATTATTTTTATTTAGAATTTAAAACAGAACTAGAATGAAAAATGAATAAGACATGCTATATCTCTAGTCAGTGTTGGGATTCTGACCTGTTCACTACTTGCCATTAACTCTACTGAGTATACACGCAACACTGCTAACATTCTTTTTAAATATGATTACATATGTTATATTTAGGATATATGAAATGATTGTTTTTATACAGTAAAAACAAATGGTAACGTCCCGTTTTGCTAATTGGCTGCGGCCAGAGTACGTCACCGTGAACAGATGTTTAAGCCACGCAAACGTAAGTAGCTTTCCCGTCTCTGCACCGAACAGACCAAACATTTAAATATCACTGAAGAAAACCATTCTCTAGTGAGCAGAGAGGGGTTTTGGATGCAACCTCTTTAAAGAAGCGAAAGCTAAAGATTGTTTGTGAAGGAAGGGAAGCTTTTCTTTTCCTCCCACATAACAGAAAGTTATTTGTTCTTTTGACCTCTATCAAAACACTGTGTACTGGAGGTGGGACTTGCTGTAAAGCTGTGTGAACATTAGCAACAGCAAACACTTTCACATACTTCATAATGCAAAGCCCTTATTATGCATATTCACTCATTTGATATGATACACCACTTTAATACACAATATAGACTGTTACACTAATTGGTTAGTAGTTAGAAGACTAACTAGTATTTACAATGTGAAATTTGAAACAAAAATGTCAAAATCAATTGAAAAGACTGAAAAAATGTGTCACACGATTGTAGCAGCAGATCAAATGCATTTACATATTATAAAGGCATTTTTTAAGATTCATAGAATTGAAAATGCAGCTTTTGTCACATGACATGTTAAAATCATAAAATAAAACATTAATTCACCAAGAAAAAAGTCTTTTTGTTTTGCCTTTTTTCATTTAATATTTTAACAGCTGTTATCATCTGTCTTTCCTTTAAAAATAAAATGTGGTGGTCCAATACTGCTCAGCTGTTCAAAACACTAGATCGTACACGAGTAACTGTAATTCTCTACATTCTGGACGTTATAGATCCCGATCAACACCACGCCCTCAGCTAATCTAACCAGCACACGGAAATCGAATCTGCAGTCACTCATGTAAAAACAGAGCAGCTCTCACTGCTGGAGGTAATAGGCCCACAGTAAATGCACTTATCCCGAGGCTGTGACTTTTAGCTGGGCTGCTTTGACCTCTATCATCGAATCCGAAGGCACAAATCGCACAAAACACAGCCCCGTGGGTAATGGGGACACATTGGTGGACAAAGCATCGCGTCCGTGTATTTCAATTTAAACGCACATTAGTGAATTCCTCTATTGGCTTTAAAGGCTTAATCCTTCTTATTGTGAAGAGGTGGACTCACAGTTTGATCTATGTTCTTTTACCCAGCTAATCCGCCCACTGTTGTTGTCCATGAGATCAGTTTATTGAGTAAATCTTCACGGCCCTGTCCAGTGGTAGTTCTGTTTGGTGTGGGATTATGTTTGGATATAAGGAGAAAATGGGTGAAAAGCTGAGCTACACGTGTGGAGGTAACTGTTGTGATCCTTTAAGCCAATGCTCAGTGAGTTTGTTCCTGCATATTTATTCCTGACTAAAGTGAAAATAAATACATACAAAGAACAAAAAGCAGTTGGGAGTCAATTTAATGTGTTCTGTGAGAGGAGACCCGGAGTATCAGAAAGGATCCACCTTAGCAGTGTGAATTTCGAAGCTGGATCAAGCGAAAGCTCAAAGATTCAGAGCTGATGCCAAAGACTCATCGTAGCTGTGTGCTCTTTAAAAATTCATACTGCATTTTATTCCTCAAATACTGAGCTCTTGAATGGCTAGACTGCTGCTGCTGGATTCAAACCCTGGATTTACCTGAGCTGGGATATGTTAAATGGTGGGTGTTTCTGTAAAAGAGAGACGCATTTACAAAATAAGAAAAAGCAAAAGCAAGCAGGTATGATGCGAGGATGCCCTCAGCCTGGCTCATGAGGGAAAATATGGATCAGCCGAGGCCTGCGGTCAGAATGCAAACTACCATTACATAAAACATCCAGCGGTGCACTTTGACCAAAACGCACTCAAGCAACGGCGAGCGTTACCCCTCCTAACCAGTGAGTTTATAAATCCAGTGGGTGTAACAGCAAGGAAACATAAAATCCATTGGCTGCCGTGCTCTCTGAGTGACCTTACTGTCTGCCTCTCCGCCCCTCCATCACCGCCTGACTGCAGCCCCCCCGACACTCTCGCTGAGATAACTGCACCATGAGTCAATATGATGCACCAGGCGTAGTCCTGGTAACTGCTCTCATCAGCCCTGTCGCCCTACTAAACACACACACACACACACACACACAGCTCTGTAATGATTGTAATGGTTTCCAAATGGTTTGCAGTGAACAGGAGTTCTCCACGGGAAGGCTGCTGTCGGTGTGTGAGCGTGCAGCAACGCACGAGTCAGCCTGCTGCTTTTATTTTCCACCGGTGGACTGCTCACTGTCAGGCTCCACTACAGTCATTGGTCATGGAAAGAAGGCTTCCTTTGAAACCACTGGGCTCTGCTGCATCACTGCATTGTGCTGCTGATGCACAAAACTTGTGTTGGCGTTTACTAGTGTCATGTTCTCGCTTTTTTATTGATTTAGCTAAATCATATTTGCACAGGCACCTTAGATTGTTTTTGAGCAGTGGAGTTGGTTTTGTTGTCTTCAGCTGAACCTTCGTAATGGCCCACGGTGAAAAACACCTCCAGTCAATTTAAGATAAACACTTGGAACAATGGAAAACGTAGTAAATAGGATTCTGTCCACAACTGCTCATTAGTCCAGGCTGAAAATTATATGTTAACTCAAACTGCAATTATTCTTTCCTTCTTGCAGTCAGAAAGTTGTCAGAGTGAATTGGTCTGAAATGGGAGTTTAAACAAAAAGTTGCTCTGGCCGCTCTCCGTGATTATGCTGTTCAGCGCCTGTGTCGGCTGTCAGTCATCGTGGTGCTGGAAAGTTTTATCAGCAATGGAACAAGACAATATGTACCGCAACATTCAGCAGAAAATGATCCTGACTGACTGGGCTTCACTGAGAGGTGATAAGGATGTTAGTTTTGTGAGTTTTAGTTTTTAATAAGCGACGTAATAAGCCTGTAAACCAATGTTTGTTTATTCATGGATTTGACAGGACAATGCACATTAATTCCATTTCTGACAGTATGGCAGAGTTAGCCAAAAGACTAGTTTTATTCTGTTGAGGATATAAAAGTCACCAAGCATGTACATCATACAATGAATCATTGCTTTATGTATGTAGATAAGAAACAACAGCACTGTGACCCATTAATACACGGACACGGCGCTGTTATAAAGCCAAAACCAAAAAAAGGCAATTTCATGGCACAGAGGAACAAGGTGGATCAACCAGAGGATGCATGTACCATCCTGCTGGAAGAATATACTGAATATCACAGTTATACTTTGATATTACAGAATTACTACCTAGTTACAAGAATATCTATTTATAATTCCACCAACTAGCGCGGACTAGCGTGAGGGGCGTGCACGGTACTTACAGAGTATTTATTCCTTCACGATGCCTCAGAGGGAGTGTTACTGAATATGACTGACTGCTCTGCTGTCACAGAGGATGACAGATGGGCGTCGGTCAGCCAGTTGTATTTCACGAAAAGTATCCACAGCTCCACTTCCCTCCATATTGATAAATCGGATTCCGCTGCCTGTCCGCTTCCTTCGTCTTTGACAATCAAAGTACTGCAGTGACTCAGTGCTCTGTCATGCAGTACAAACAGAATGCTTTTTGAAAAGTGAAGGTCACAGCCGAGATTTTTTTTACTCTTTTCAACTGCTCTTATTTTCATAATTTTAATGAAATCGGCCATTTGTGGTTTTATAAGGAGCCTTTCCTGCAATTCCTGTGATTTTTGTCGGCAGCAGTCTCCTACATGAAGTTTCCCCCTTTTAAAAATATGTTAAACATTTTAAAAAAGTTTTTAAGTATAGTAAATATCACAGGTTTTTTTCTTTTCATATTTTTGAAAGCCACGTTTCTCTCCTCCTCAGAATTGTGTTTTCTAAAACTCTGCTTAAATCGCTGATGCGGGACTTTAAATGGCTGTTCTGTGGGATGCAGGGCGGCTTTGGGCCGTGTTGGGTCCATTCATGCACTATGGAGGAATGAAAAGATGGAGGGACTCATGAAGGGACAGACAGATGGAAAAAACATATGGGAGGTTTGATGCAATAAGGATACAGAATATCTCCGGGGAAAGAGATTCATATGTGCATAAAAAAGGAGAATCATCTACTGTCCTCACACAGATCTGTGAACACAGCAGAGTCACAAAGCAGGGACTTAGTGTTTCACTGAAGCGAGCTTCATGCTTCCTGCTCATGTGGGAAAAGGAGTTAACGCTGGCTAATTAGCCCAGTGACTCATTCCCAAGAAAGATTTCAGGTTTTGCGAACACATTACCAGGCTGGACATTTTGGGGACTGCTAAATATCAGCCATCTTAGCTTTGTCGGTTTGTCGGGTTGTTCGGGTTGTACCTTGTCCTGCTAACATTTGCCATTTTGCACTTGCCCCATGTGCAACATGTTATTCATTGGCATAAAATTCATTTTAAATGTAGTTTTCTAAAAACTCTTTTTGATGTTATGTCATCAAACCTGCAGATTAAAAAAAACGCAAAATGACTCACTCACCTGCTGATTCACTCTGACAGACATGACATGAATGAATTAACACTATGTGGGATGAGAGTTTGTATTCATGCAAGCACTTAAGTAGTTACTCTGAAAGCATCTTATACTGTATTTACAATTCATACTCTTTTCGCACTTTGACTATTCATAAGTTCCTATGAAACATAGGAGAGATTTATTTCCATTCATTATGGAAATATAAAAAATGAGTTCTGAAGTGATGGTTGAGTTGGAGGAGGAACATTCAGTGCACGACTTTAACGCTACAGACCTTTATTAAATCACTCTGGTCATTCAGGCGACATGACCTTGCAGACAGCCCTGTCTGACAAACAAAGCTTTCCCATGCAATTAATCTGTATATTTTCCCAGCAAATCTAATTTCAATCATATCATGTTTCTTGGTGATGATTGTGAGGGTGAGAATATAATCACATGTAAAGTTGCAAATATGTTGATAGTGAACCTTTCTCTTTTTTTTTTTTTTTTTTTGCCAAAATGTCACATGTGGCTCCTAAATACTTTTGTCAGTTTTCCCTTTTTTTCCGGCTGAAATATGTGAATATGAATATGAAATATGTGAGCCTGCAGTACAATGTCCAGTTTGTGTGACTGCAGCGTTACAAGCCTTTTACGGCTGTGTTCTGGTTAGAGCTGTTGGTTAAGGTTTGTCTGCCCCCGTCCATGCTTCTCTCTGTCAATAAACCGACTATTTCAGTCATTTACAGAATGTTAATACATTTAAAAAATGTAATTGCCTTTCATTTTTTTCTTCAAACACACAAAATATCAACTTCTCAATCTTCCTTTAAAGGAACAGAGAAAGGCAAACATTATCATTAAGAGGAATTAGTTAGTTAATGGCCGCCGCTCTCCCGTGTCTATACATTCCCAGCAGCCAATATATGTACAAACAGCCTTCCCGTAATCCAGCAGATTCCTTCTGGCGCTTTAATCAGCAGCGGCGATGGCAGAAAGGGGCTTATATGCATCACTGTGGGAGAGGAAATTAAACATGGATTAGTGAGATGGTTTATCTTTACTGTTGTGATAGCAGAGACAGATTACAATACACGGGTAAGGATGGAGGTGTTCAGTTTTGCTGCGCTGTCATCACCCTCCGAGTCAGCTCATACACACTGCACATTTCCTTCATGTTGATGTGAATGCACACGCTTTATTTCAAATCTCTCACTGCTGATATGGCAGCGAGGATTAGCTTGAAAATAGGACCCGCTGCTGCCGCCGCCTGATGTTACGCTTCAAAATATCAGCGCTTCACCGTTACTGTGTGTAATGGTTCATCACGGGTGTTTTCAACTTCTGCCTATGTATGCACCTGTTTCAGATATACACGGCTTTCTTTCTATTGTGCGGGTGGGAAATCCGAACCACACACACACACACAGGGCACACACTGGTGAGATGTGGCGTCGTATTTGTTCACCTTGCACACAAGAGTGCAGAATTCACTGTCACAGACACCTTGTAGTAAACAGCACTTTATTGCTCCTGATGTCAGCCCCTTTGCAGACAGTCCACAATCAGACAAGAGAAGGGGTTGATCTGCTATCAGCCGTTTTCTAACAGGGGCTGCAGATAATTCAATCAGAGCACCCTCTGCTGTCACTGTTCTTCTTGACCCCTCTGTTACACTGTCACCAAAATGAAACTGAATCAATTTGGTGTCACAACAGCGGGCGCCAGACTCAGAGAAACACTTTTCAGATTGATTCAGACACTTCTCCAGATGCCTACAGATGAAACCTTTGAGGTTAGCTCTTGCTTGGAATACTCCTCCACCTTCGCCTGCCCGGCGCTATCTGATGCACGGATGTATTTTTGTGTTTTGAAGTCTCGTCGATCACGGTTGCACACATGTCCATTGAATGTAACAAAAATACTATTTGATTGGCTTCATGTAGGGATAAGTATCTCTGCCTCTTGGGTGTTTCTCTCAAAGATAATAACAGACAATTCTTGAAGAACCTCTCCGGCAAAAAACAAATCCATCTGCTTCACGATAAAAAAATATATAATTTTTTTCATCTGTTTCTCCCTTTCCTATCTGGGTTAAAAATCTTTTTTATCATTGAGCAGATGGTATATGTTTTTTTTATTCAGATGGTTTTAAGAGTCTTGATGATTTTGTTTCAACTTCAGAGCGACTGTAAGCATTCAGTGACTTTCAGGATGTTCACAAACCCTCATCAATTATTTTTCCTATACATGAAAGGCACAAAGTGGCATTACAATAGCTGCTAATGGAACTAAATCCCTACTAACCTTGGGTAACTACAGAGAATTATGGGAAATAAAAATCCTTGCAACATAACTGCAACAAAGGCCTGGTTATTTTCCAACAGGTCCTTCAAATTTACTGCCCATATCAGGTTGTCCCTACCCTTTTATATGGCCCACAGAGCCGCCTGTTTAAAGAGCACCCATATGCAGCCATTTTGGAGCCAGGCACCAAAGTTGCAGATGCCATCTCTTGTAGATGCCAACACAGTGGCCTTAAAGAGTCAAATACACTGGATCACAACTGTGCCACTGCAGCAGTTTGGTTGAGTTTAGGCACAAAGACATCAGGATTACTGTGGGTCAGGGTAGGGCACCAAAGTCTGCAGAAGTATGGACGGCTTATTGTAGATCTGGATGGGTTACTAATAATGCAGTTTGGAAGCTGAAGGACATTCTTGTCGAACAAAAGGCAAGTGCTACTCGGCTATCTAACATTGATCTTTGGATCATTAGTTTTAAGATCACAGTCGTCAGCGTTCCTTTGGGGCAGGTTTATTTTAGTCACGTTAACACAGTATAAGACAAGTTTGGCTGATCACGACCCACTATTGACCGTGACTGGAGAAGGAAGGACTGAGGCAATTTAGCAGGTGCACTTTTACAGCAGCATCAGGACAAGTGTTGCCATGTAGATGAAACACTCGATGCTTTGGTACAATAGCGGCTGTAACAGCTGGATGCACTGATGGGAATGTATCCGCAATGAAAGGAAGAACCCGTGACAGGCAGCGAACGATAACCTTGTTTGGTCCTCCAGGTGTGCAGTACTGTAAACTATAAGTACTTAACTTATGAATTGAAATTAAAGTAGTAGAGGGATTTTGCAGCCTGCAAATGCCGTGGAAAGATCGTTTGGTCATTTTTCAAACTGCAATGCCGTCTGTATTAACATAAACAATTTCAACTAAACAATTTCTAAAATATGTTGCTGACACAAAGAAACGGGCAAAGAAAACTTTCCAGGACAGCCAAAAAAAATAACAATGTGAAATTGTTCTTCATGGATCTGTCCCCAGAAGGGTCCTTGGATAATTGAAGAACTAATAGAGAGAACGATTAATTTCGGCTGTGTTGCTCTCATCATCATCACACTGATGCTTTTAATAAAGTTCTTGCTCACTGACTGCATCTGTTCTCGTTATGAATTTTATTTGGGGTTTTGTTTTAGTATTTGATTCCATTGATATTTATTTTTTCGTGGGAGCAAAGCAATGATTAAATTAAATGAGCGCTGTATTTTGGTGTGAAAGTCAAGTATCTGACTCAGAGTGAACATTAATGCCTCATTTCAGAGTTATTGCCATTGTTTGATAATCCAGTGCAGGTTTTTCCCTTAATTTACTTGTAAACTGCACTGACAATGTGACACTGGGAAAATAATGCAACATTAATATTCATTTATAAAATCAAAAAAGTGTTCATAAGTCTGTTAATTGACTTTTAAATTAAGTTTAATGGAAGTCAATAGCTGCTATAGTGTTGAGTAGAAAAAAATGTAAATTATATTGGATCATTTGAAGAGAGATTGGAAATCTTTAAGTTGTGTTTTTGCCTGATGGTGTTGTCAGATGGAGTTCTGAAGAACCAGTCCACAACTTTTTTTTTGTAAGAATGTGTTACTTGACAACACACACTTGCAGGGGACGGTGCACAGGATATTTGATGAAGACGGCTGCTTGTCAATAAAATAAGAAAGAAATACATACTGTGCTGAAGTGAAAAAGCTATTATGATATTCTGAATTCCTATATATTTATTTCATACCACTCAATTTGCTTTATTCCAGTTCATACAAACATCTAAGCTATATGTTGGCTTCAAATAGTGCATCCTATCCCAAGAATAATGCTTGAGATATGATAACAAAACCTGTTTTGCCATACTATAAGTCATTTACATTCTATTTATCAGTGTGATGCATGAGACCAGTGCTGGTTTCTTTCCATATGATTTGTGTGAATGTGAATTTTCTAAAATTGCTTTCAGTTCTGCCTTTTTAAGCACAAACCTCCTGGAAGTTATTATAAGAACGTCCTGAACATCACACATCTCATTTTGGTACAGCTCCTTATAATCAATCCATTTTTGTGGCTATAAATCCTATGTATCTTCCTATTTTTGGGTTGGATGTTTTTTTTCTGTAAAACCAGCGAAACAAAGAGAAGAATATAAAATTCTATATTTCATATTGGCTCTAACGTCCCTCTGATGAAGTCTTTAGTCGAGTCGACAGTTTATTTTGCGTCATGGTCTCCCAGCTTGATGAAGTTCCTCCCTATGAGTTTGATGCATTTCCCTGTAAGTTTGCTGAAAAAAATGTTTCAGTACAAGGTCTAAATTCATTCTGCTGCTGCCTTCATGAGTTATTTCATCAATAAACTTTACAAAGCCTGTTCCAGAAGCAGCCATGTAGCCCACGCCATGACACTACCTCCACCACACTTCACAAATGAGCTTCCTCCACACTTTGGCCTTTCCTTCACTTTGATGGTAGATGTACGTCTACATTGGTCTCATCAGTCAGCTAAGACTTTTTTTCTGGGACTTCTGTGTCGTTGTGTAAATGCCAACCAGCCTTTCTGACTCTTACTTGCATCTTGTGGTATGGCCTCTGTTTTTCTGCTTACAAAGTTTTCTCCAAACGCTGGACTGTGCTTCTGTTTGATTTTCTCTCGTTTCACAGATTCAAAATGTTTGAGGGAAAAATTTTGACTTTAGGTTCAACTCCACATCAAAATAGTAGCATATTATTGCTTGAGAAAAGCTGAGGATGATTTGAGGTTTTTGCTTAAAGGACCCATGGCCCCTAATGTTTTCCCTCAGGAGCTTAAGTCCAATGAGTGAACTTTTATTGGATATAATGTTTAATTTCACTAATGGCTGAAGGTCCTCTTACGCACCAGTGTTCACTGAGATGTATTGTTCTTTATTTATTACACAGAATTACTTTTAACCATTTATCTTTCATACATTTTTTTAAAACAACAGCCTAAAATGATTTACCTAGCTGCTGAACTGAGTGAATAGAAGCATATACTGTACGGTCTTGGCAGGAAGCTTGCTCTTAGAGGTTTGTGGGTAGGAACTGAAACCTTTTCCCGACTCAAAAAAAAATCATTTTGTATGTAATTATCTTTGTCTTTGTCTGGACACGACAGAGACAAAGTGGAGCCACAGAAACAAATGTATGATTTATTGTCCAAATAAATAAAATTTCTAAAGTACTGAGTGAGAGCATTGCATGACCACTTTTCAGTTCTTTTAAGTCATTAATTGTAGCAGGACTTAATATGAACAATCGGGTCTGGGGTAGAAAACATGACCTCGCCCCTATTGTCAACTTCAGTTGGTTCCACTCTGCACTCCAGGCAAATACTTATACTTATATGGTGAGGCGTTATTTAAAAAGGTCATAATAATATCATCCAATTTGCTTAAGCGTAACACTTTTATCCAATAACGTCTATCTTTTTTTATGTACAGAAGTGCTTCAAAGTCCTGGAATTTGGCATAAAACCTGTTTGGTAACCACATGAAGAAATGCATTTAAGGTAATAACAAGTACATACAGAGAAGCTGCAATACTTTAGAAAAACCCTTGGCTTTTACCTATTAACTCATCTCAAGTACCTTATAGTTGTTGCCATTTCAGTTTGGTCAAAACCAATTTAATTGAGTCCTTCCTCAGACACACCTCCTCCATTACTCATCAGTTGAAATAACAACAACCAGGTTTAGGTAGGTTAAAGTTTAAGCATAAAATTTATAGAAATTAGAAATTGTGACTTTTCTAGTAAAATGTGTTGATATAAAAATGTAACCAATACTTATCTGCTTTCAAAAAAAAAGGTTTTATTTCCAGTGTCACTGTACGATTTAAATGCTGGACACACTCTTCAGAATTTTGACTATATACAGTGTAAGTAAGATGAAACTGGACTGTACATGGAAGATTGATCTTTTTTACATGGTATTACCAGGCGCTTACTATATACACTGGAACAGTTTATCCGGTTATCCATGCAAGCAACATACAGCAACTTTTACCACTAACATTTTATTTGCTGCAATATTACCAAAGTAACATTAAACATTAGTAAACTGAAACTGGACGGGAAAACTAAGCCTTGTCTATTTCCATGCAATGACCAAGGTCTTACTATGTTTTTCTGCATATGTCTTCTATATTCTATACAATAAATGTAGCAGGTCAGACTGTGCTGTGTGTTCGATTCATTAGGTAGGTCACAACTGAGTCATTTATTCAACCACCAACTACCAAAACTGTGGTTGGTTGGAGAAACAACACATTCATCGAGTTTGCCTGGTAATGGACAGAAAGTCAAACTGTCTCAAGTTTGCACCATCTCAACATTAACTTTACCATTTACAAGTTTCTACAGATTTCACCATGCAAATAAATTGAAAA
Organism: Channa striata; assembly: GCA_033026295.1. NCBI lineage: Eukaryota > Metazoa > Chordata > Actinopteri > Anabantiformes > Channidae > Channa > Channa striata. Next base: position 1,942,194 of record CM065169.1, read on the forward strand.
ATGTATCTACAATACTGTCCACTGACTGTCACACATACGGCATAATGTTCTGAGGGTAAACGGAGCAAAGACAATGTGTACCTCTTTGCAGGGCATCACGCAGGCATAGAGGAAGGAAAGTGCACCAAAAGGCTGCAAGTAGCATGAGTTAGCTTTCAAAGAAACTACTGAAAAAGTGTGATTGGAAAGTACAGTTGCAATTTGTATATTGTGCATATTTAAACTTGAACTGTTGTGGACCAGGTGTTTCTACGCACATACACAATTCAATTTGAGTTACCAACAAACTAAACTAGTCACAAAGAGGTCACATGTTTCAATTACCTTGTGCGTCGTATAATTGTTCCACGTATTTACCCGCCAGATATTCTGTAATTGAGGTAAAAGAAGAGGTAAAAAACGAATTGCCAGATTTTTTTTTCTTTTACCCAGTAATATTAATGGAGTAGATCCACCCAAATGTAAACATGTGTAGGCTACATAAAGACAGCTGTAAAACATGAAGGTGTAAATTCCATATTGAGTCATTTCACCTGATTCAGTGCGAACAAAACCTTTTGATTAAATAGTGCTACAGTCTAAGTTTAATCAGCAGATGTTTTCCTCCAATGCACCCATTGCATATTCAGATGTGCAGAGACCTTGAATGCTTTTTGAGCTTCCCTACTCATTTAGCAAGTTTCATAATCAACACCCTGTGCTTGTGTGGGCTTCCTGCAGATCCTCTGGTTTCCTCCCACAGTCCAGGGACATGCAGTCAGGTTAATTGGTGACTTGAAATTGCCTGCAGGTGTGACTGTTAGTGTGAATGGTTGTCTGTCTCTATTTGTCAACGGTGTGATAGACTATTGACTTGTCCAGGATGTACCTAGTCTCTGTCCCCAGCAGACTCTTAACAGGATAGTGCTATAGATAAGAGATGGTTGGATGCTTTGATCAATGCACCCCACATTTGCTGGGTAGCTCTGGATGTGGCCCGACAGATGTTCCACATACTGTATATTTTTATCTCATGATTCGATGCTGAAGCCTTCCTTCCTAACTGCATGCACAAACCTATTTGTTAATTAATACGACAGCATGACCTAATAAGCTCTAATAGAATGTTATCTTGGTTTAAAAAACAGAACAAATCATGGATCATGGCCTTTGCAACTTTTATGTGATTAATGTTGCAACCCATTTAATTTTTTAATTTCACTTCAACAAAACAATATTATTACAGATAATAGCTTTGCATCATCAGTCATACAATGGCTGGTAGTTTCCAGGTGATTATAAAATATCATTTTGCTCACCTCTTTCCAAATAATAGTAGGGATAATAACACAAACATATTAACTGAAAACAAACATAGTGCCAAGCTCTCAACACAATTCACTGTGAAGTGCTACAGTCGGCCTTGCACAGCGACAGGATACCGCTGGCGTCATACTGTCAGTGTGACTGAACACGACTGGGGTACAGCACCGGGCCGATTTTACATTCGCACCTTGTTGATTACAAATGCTTGTCTTGCAGGCTGCACGACCGGCCACACTTCATTAAAGCTACCTACTGACAGTGAAGTGACAAAAAAACATGTAGACTCTGCATGGAGTGCGACTTCCCCAGGCAGCGTCCTCATCAGTCAGTCAGTGTCTGTCTGCTGGCTTTAGGTTCACTAACAACCATGACACTGACGGACTTTTTAGACAAAACAGCACAGGTGAGCAGAAGGAGTGCATCCATTATTTTGCTGGAGTAGAAAAAAAATTATAATATATACACGCTCATTTGGATACATCTGTTTGTGGAGCAGATGCAGTTGCCGTAGTAAATTAATAGATATGAATATTATAAAAGAATAGAAATTCAACTAGTTCTACTTGATAAGCAGACACTGTTGAGCCACTTGCTGGCTTTAGTTTGGAGAGTGTTTTATTGTCCTCATCAGCGGTCATCTGGGCAGCAGAGGTGTGGAGGATGTAGCTCAGACATCTCAGATGGGGCAACTGTGGCTCAGTTGGTAGTGCGGTCGTCCACCAATCCCACAGTTGTTGGTTTGATTCTAGGCCTCTCTGGTCACATGTCAAAGTGTATTTATAGAAGAAACTAAACCCCATGTAGCTGCTCCATGGCAATTCATACCCCATCAGTGTATGAATGGGTAGATAAAAATATATTATATATATTTACATCCCACAGTCCAGTATGAACACATAAAACTGGATGAATAAGTGAAGAAACTTTACTTCAAACTATATGTGGTTAAGGTTGTAGATCAGATGCCAGGGATGCACAATAGATTGTCATAGTCACATTTGCAGCTGCAGGATTTGCCCTTTCAAGTATAAGGCAAGTTAACTCAAATATGTTTTGCTGTTTTTCAGCTTGATCCGAATGAAAAAAAAAGTCCATGATGACTCCATGTCTGTTTTGCTATAACTGACTTTGGTTTAAGGGTTTTTAGCCTCCGTGATGAGTCCAACAGTGAACTGAACTACCACGTTTCTCTTACTTCAGAAGAGTAGTCAAACTCACCTCAAGTGCTAAAAGATTGAACATGTCTGTTTCCATCTACAAAGTTAACTTGAGCATTAATAACACACAGGATGAACATGAGTAACAAACAATTCAAACTTTTCTTATCGCACAGTGTCAGATAATGGCGCTTTCAAAGGCGTCAGATTGTGCTGCTCTTTTACATCCTTTGGTGCATCACGTTGGCATCATTATTAGATGATCCAGGAGCCCCACAGTGTGACACCACAGGAGTGACTTTATGTGCACACAATGCTGTGGTAGGGCTAGAGAAAACAGACGAAATGGATGAGGCTGAAAATGAGTAAGACAACAAACTGCAATTAAACAAAACGGTTGTTACATTCAAAATGTAACACACATACTTCCTTACTGTAGTAACCTATTGCGTTAACAATTTTGTGTTATGATCATCAATAAATCACAAAGCTTCTCACACTAACACTTTCAAATTGGTTAAACACTGGTCTAATGTGGGAAAGTCCTGTGTTTTGCACCATCCACCCCCAAGTCCCCCTCTCCACAAAGAAAATTTAATTTTTCCAATATTGTGCGGTACTAGCACGTGCTGTATAGGCCTAATGTGTGTCCTTGCACCACAAACTAAGATGCAAATGCAAATACACTTTGTGGGGAATATAACTGCAAAATATATTTTTTTTGTTAATAAAGTGACAACTTATTGTGAAGATTAGGCTAACAACAATAGTTTTTCTTCAAAATAGCTGGTCTTGTGATAAAACACTGATGTATCCTAATCTGTACACTGTCACACAATACAGCTAATTACAAGTTTCAGTATTGTGATCTAGTTCATTACTGTAAGAATGTACCTGCCTAAAGAATGAGGCCTAAAATAAATGGATGAACATCAGCCATCATTAAGATATTACATGTAGTGTTTTTGTGTTGTAGCGTATTTCAGATTCCCCTCTACACTGCCAGGAACAAAAATCTGGCAGAAGAACACTGAATCTAAAAATACTGGACTAATAAATGACTTTGCTCTAACAGTAATAAGTAAAGTTCTTCCAGGTTGTTTAAACCCATAAATTCTCAGAGAAATGACCAAGGATGTGACCTCAATGTCCTCAAAGGTACAATATCTAAATTATTTGGGTGGGAAAAACAATTTGTCAGGCTCCAAAAACTTGACTAGAATGTAATTTGGAAAGTTTTTGTTCAAAGATTTGCTTTTAGCTCACGGTAAATCTACAACAACGACAACGAAGCCAGGTATTATGTGTCAAAGTGAATAAATGTAGGCAAAAATCATTTTCACCTGCGATACCTTAGAGGACTGGAAGAGCCCGAGCACATTAAAGAGTGTGATTAGATAAAAGCGCTGTCAGGGCTGATGTGGTTCTGACATTGATGGGGTGGATTCCATTGTCGAAAGGCTGATGTTGACAGACAGGGAGATAGAACAGGGAGAGACAGGTAATGAAGGAAAAAGTAGAGAAACACCAGTAGGGATTATTTCAGCCTGAAAAGCATTCAGAATGTTTTTGGGTGGAGGGGGGTGGAGGATGAAAATGGTCTGTGCATTATGCGTCTTACTGTGCGATGGTTGTATCTACTCCACTGCAGATAGTTAAAGACAGATGAGAGAGAATGTGTGTGTTTGTGTGTGTGTGTGTGCACCAGAAAACAGGAAGAGAGAGAGAAACAGAGAAATGAGACTCCACCAGGCTTCCTATATCCAGGGATAATAGAGCTGTCACAGTGTTTTGACTCAGGGCATTGATTCTGCCTTTAATTGCTTTAGGCCTCTGCTGGCTGGATAGCAGTGCGAGGACATTAAATGTAATGTATTGTTGCAGGAGAACAGTTATGACACTGATCACACACTGATATGTACTCATGCGTTGTCAGTGCCAATAATCCTTTTATCGATTGGAGTTGCCTCCAAACAATTACAGCGATTGTTTAGGGGCATAACTCAGACAGAGAAGTGATCCGTTTCCATTCAGCGGATATTTTATTGAGCCAAACTAATGATTTCCCGCATCCCCGTGCTCCTCTCTTCACAATATGTTTCCCTGTCAGTTTTCAACGGAGAAAGACGACGATTTGTCTTTAGTCACGGGCTGAAATACCAGCATTGGTCCTTCCCAAGTGACCAAAGATCTACAGTTGCTATGTAACAAACTGCTAGCCAAGGATCAACTGGTTCATTCACTAAGGCAGATTAAAAGTCAGGGTGCGACTGAAACAAGTTGTAAATGTCGTCCAATCGTCTCTATGAGCATATGAGCCTGTGCTTAAAGGCAAGCGCGTAAAAGAGTCTCTTACAAAAGGGCAAAAAGTGGAAGCTGTCCAAATAAGAATTCAAATGCACTGCTCTGCTGAGGGTTTCTGCAGTGCAACGGATAAAAGCAGGACGTGAACAAAAGCAGCTGGTCTTTCCTGACTTAACTGGCCGTTCACGCAGACAAATGTGAGAAAACAATCCTGCAATCGCTTTCTTAGATGCATCTACACAAACCACCTTAAGCTCTTGAAGACATGCACTGTATCTGAATGAGCTGTATGTGAATACAAATGTCAGAGTCGCTTGGCCTGGACGTTGCTTTACAAGTTTCCCATCGCACAGTCTAATGTTCGATTAAGCTCGGTGTGAACGAACTTTGCGCTGAGCACGTACGTCTGTTCAGATGTGTTTGTTGTACCTTGCTCCCACACCTCAAGACACTGGGGTTATGTAAAAAATCCACTTTTTGGAATCACGCAACTAGAACTGCTTCAATGTGCTAAACACAAAACACTGATTTCCAGAGTGTAGTTTTTTTGTCACGGTACCCGAGTGTCACACCTCACTGAACTCACCACAGCACTTCCAATAGTTCCGACTACAGACAGTTCCCAGCTGTGTGCCACATGTGTCAAAGAGCAACTTTAGACTTGATTCTGTCTGAAATTAATATGAGAAAACAGCTTGATATTTAAACAAAAATAGAGTGGAGAAGTCTTATCGTAATTAGGAGAGGATCTGCCAGATACTCGGGTGACCCAGACTCATTAAAAATCCTGGCAACAGTTCACAAAGTAAGTCCTGCCCTCCTAACCAATCAAAGAATTTCAATTAGTTCTGCTTGATTTGTAGTTTTGCAGCTTCTTATTTAAATGATGATGATTTTGAACTTGCTTCTTTTCATCCATATCTGGGTAGTATATGTACGTAAATGTCTTCAAATGTTCCTCTGACTTTCCTATCTGAAAAACTCCTCCAGCTGACATCACTTTAATTTCAACCTTTCAACCATTTCATATTAGGTCTGTCGCGTTGCTCTTAATATGGAGTTTGGGATCATGGTCAACCTTCTTTTGCAGAGCTCCTCCAGATGACAATTTCTGAGCTCCTAGGGATGAAAAACTCCTCCAGGTGATGTCGTTTGGAGGAGTTTTTCAGCTAGACGCAGAGAAATATTTTGATATTTTGAGGGAAGTCAGAGGGGAAGTTTAAACTCAACTCAACTGAAGTCACAGAAATAAAGATAAAACTTGGAGAAATCGCCCTTTAAAGTTATTGTATAATCACAACAGTCCCTGAGGTGCTGACAGAAGGTAACAGTGCACAGCAAAGTAGGAGCCTCTGTGGTAGATATTCTAGCACGGACGTTGTATTCATCATGTTCTGCATCGTTCATCCTCTGATCCACGGTTAAGACAGTGGCCCTTGGGATACTTTTTTAATTTCTATGCCATATCCAACTAAGTCTGACCTTCAATCACATCAGGGACACGGCTGCAACTATTCTTTCCACAACCGTCAAGATAAGATTCTTGCAACAATGGTCAAAACCCTTCCTTAACCTTGGTTCTGTAGATATTCCTGTGAGATGATGAAGGTCCCCTCACCTTCGAATATAACTTTTAATACAAACCTTCAATCTTTCCCTTAAGTGTTGAAACATTTTCCAACCAAAACCAGTGTCTGACTATTATCTTTCCCAGCCAAACATTTACCATAGCAGTGGCAGATAAGAAATTGCCCTTTTTGTAATTGCTATTTGTTTTGGAAGGCACTGACAGGAATAATTTTGTCTTGCTGATAGGGCTGCCAGATTTAAAATGAATCCACATGAGCAATTTACAAAGGCAATGAGAAACAACATATTTTATCATTTAGTTTGACGTGGCCGTTCAACCACTGTTCACCTGAGTTTTGACAGTAAAGTGTAAACTTGCCAACCACAAAATGAGAACAGGACTTTAATGTTCCATGCAGCAGTTCCCATCAATACCTTAAATTACAATTGTATTGGTTTTACATTTATATTTCCATGGGTCAATAGAAAGACAGAGTGCAAAAAGGGCAGCTTTGGAGCACTTTGGGGGTATATTATTTCTTCTTCTGAAGCAGCCATGCTAATAGTTTCCCTTTGACTCCAGGCTTAAACATTTGTTTAGTGGATGCACTGAGATGAAAACTATATTGATCTCAGCCATCTGACTCGGGGTAAAAACGGCAATCAATGTGCATTTTCCTAAATGTCAGACTGTTTATTTTAAAGGCGTGCCACAGCCATGTCTCACTTTGGTAGCCCAGAATGACAGCAAGAGATAGCAGCTGGTCTTTTAGAAGTTTGGAATTTTACTACCCCAAACTCCTGTGAGGTTATTACAATGTATGTCCTCGTTTCACATTGTGTGCCATGCATCGAGCATTATTTTGCACAAAGAGGGCAAATGCAATGGATCAGGACACAATTTTTTATTTATATTGTTTCATAGCCACAGCTCAATTCTATAGAACAGCCCTCTTATCCAGTGTCATAGCTGTTCTGGTAGAAAGCAATTTCCCTTTTACATATCCAGCAGAGACAGAGTAAAACGAGCAAAAGTCCTTCATTCAATTTACTTTCAGCCGAGTTTGATAAACAGCAGGTTCTTAAGTTAGACAGACAGTTTGAAATCTGTTACTGGCACTTGTTTGCTGCAAAGAGCTACAAACCCAAGATCTGAAACTCATTATCCATTTGCTTCCTTATGTTGTGGTGCCTTTCAGAACTTGAATCAATCTTGACAGTGCTGCTGCCCTAATTATTACAGAATAAGAGCAACGATGTCATGCCAGCTTCAGCACTTGCAGCCTTCTCCTACAACATCTTGCCTTCGTTCTTTGAATAATACTCGGTGTAATAATGTTGATTTAATCAGCAGTTACGCTTTTGTGCCAGAGTCCAAGGTTAAGCTGTATGACCAGCTCATTCTTAAGAGGTCCTCGTTAATCAGGTCATTAGTGTAGAACGCTCCGCATGTCGGCTTTATTTGACTTTATGATGGGGATCTGACAAGCCACCAATTTAAATGTGGGAAAAACAACGAACCCAAGGCTGCAACGACTTGCAGTACATTAGAAAATATTGTTCTTTTCTGTGAAGTGTATTGCATTTAAGAGATTTTTAAGCTGTAATGGCGTATTTATTGTTGCTCATTCCCTTACTAAACTGTTTAGTACTGTTTTCATCATGCTACAGTGGATTTTCTGGAGCTCATAATTGTCTTACACTGTTAGAGGCTAATTGTTGACAGTAGTTAGCTAAGGTTAATGTAGCTTTTCTAAATGAAACTTCATATTGGTAGTTGCACAGTGCTTACAGTTAAAAGTGCCTGTTAAAGAGAGGAAGCAGCAAGAAAAAAGCTAATTAGGGCGGCTAGAAAGAAAACTGAGCTGTGTCTGAATTCTGCAAAACATGCAAGTTATAAGCAGATTGTTACTGTGTAGACAGAGTTTTCCCCCGAACACTGAATCCAAAATTGTTGTTGCTGTTAGAATATGATGGACACTGTCACTACCCTGACACCTGAATGAAGGTGAAGACTGGATTTTTCTAGTTTTGAAATGAATGAACAATGCATGCATGCCCATTGTATTTTATCTGCAAACATGCCAAGACATTTATGTGTATAGTCAAACAACAATACTTGCAACCTGTGATTATTATTAGATATAAGACTAAGATTATTTGTGCATTTCAGTACTGGGAGATCAACTTTTCCAAGTCCCTGAACTGTAATTCCAAGCTCAAACTTCTGAAATGCCACAACAACTAGTTTGATGTTTATGTCATTATGATAAATCCATCAGATATTTATAGTCCTCATCCCACTACACCCCTGTATCCAGGGGCTGTGTTTTTGTGGTGTCCAGCCATATGTAAATATGAATCTCCTTGCTACGCCATATCTCAGTAGAGATATATTTAAAGTAGTGCTTTAAATTGCTCTAGACTAACACCCAGTTTGCCTAAAACATGAACTGATAAAATGATGAAAGTATAAAAGTCAAGGTCACAGGTATTATAGTTTGTACTGTTTTGGTCTCCGCTGACTTGGTAATATTTGACGCTAACGGTTAAAATGTTGGTTGTCAAGTGTGTGGTGTTGAGCTGAAAGTGTATGGAGATTAATCAGAGAGGAAATTGCAGAGATTGCAAATAGTCAATTTTTAACTAGAAATTATTGATTCATGTGGATTTTGGTGATTGCAAATCAAAGCACATAATCATGTATTATAGGGGGACTAGTATTAGTCTTTCAAAGGGGGACAGAGGTTCATTTTTCTTTTCAACTCACAATTTTTACCTAAAGCTCACCGGTATTCAGTGTGAGTCTGTGTGGGGCAGAAACCCTAAATATGAGCTGTAAATTGGCTCGGAGCCGTGTAGTTGTCTCTTATTTCCCCACGGGTTAGAAATTCTTGCAGCTCTTTCATATTACACTGTGATTTGATTTAATGTTAATATCAAAAACATCCCTTAGTGGAACTTTAATTTAACTTTTACCTCAGTGGGGTCAAGGTTCATCTCAAACACAGCCCAAAACAGAGCTCTGTTTTCAAATGGCTATTAATATGTTTGCTGAGCTGGACTGACTTCATTTAAAGTCTGTTTCATCCTGCCACACTCCTTCATCGCCTGAGATTCCGCTTTCATTCCACTCTAACTCTTCACACCTAATTTTAATGGCCACTTAAATCTTGACTCATCCTGTGGGTTTTTGTTTGAATTACTTTCAGCATCTGAGGATTTTTTTTTCCTTTTATTTTTACTTTCTTTTTGTCTGGAACAATATTGTTACCATGGCAAATGAACTGTCTAGGAAAACAGAGGGAGAGAACAAAAACGAAGACGATTGCTGTTGGTGTGGATGACTGGAGGAGTGTCACAAGCTCGTGAAATATTTGGATTAACATTTAGACAATTTTCCATGGCATGCTTGCGATGATGAAGCGGCAGCACTTTTGCATTCAGGGCCTGAAATTACCCTCACAGCACTGCTTTATTTAAGTATTATCAGTGAATTCCACTTACATAAACGCAGACGAGACGGCGTAACACTGACATATGTAATGCCATGGTGCTACAGCAGTGGGGAGTGTGAATTAAACAAATCACATGGCTTTGTGTTTTCTCTGCAGAGAACTGAAGGAATAATTCAGCTTAAATTAAATACACCCACACTGCAGACAGTCTATTGACTCTGTCAGTCTGACTGTCAGGGGTCTGTCAGTCTCAGGTCAATGAGAGGCTGAAGGCCAGTACACAAGAAGAAAGAGGAAAATTCTTTACATCTCAAAGTATGTGTGTATGCATGTGTGTGTGTGTGTGAAGGGAGAGGTGTGCAGCACGAATGACTGATTCAAAATCCTCAGGTGGAAGGAGACAGAAAGCACTTTGGGCAAGTAAAGAAAGTCATTTCAAGCTGTCAATCAAAGAGAAGTGCTGACATCTGCCTGAAGATGGAGGTATCAATCACCCAGAGTGCACTGGGGTTTATTCTGGTAATGCTGTGACATTAGACCCAAGCTGAGGATTGTTTACTAGAGACCATTTATGCCCGTATAAGCAGCCGGGTTCAGATTGGCTGCAGCCTGCTGAATTTTACAAAATTATAAATACCAAATTCACGTTGTTACATTGACCATTAGGTTAGCTGGTTCATGTTTTATTATCTGGATACACAATATTTTCTAATAATCACTCAAATAATTACTACCATCACTAGGTTTCATTACAGTTCCATTTAGTACATTACAACCCATTGATCGGGGGGCTCAAAGGCTCAGGGAGTCTCTCGACCACAGTCTCTTTGACTGTTCCTGTTTGCTGTTGTAAAACTTAAAGGTGATACAAAACATGTAGACGCAAAAGTAAAATGAAGGACAAACAAATCAAGAGGTGTAAAAACAACCACAAAGAAGCAAAACATGACAGAAGGACTATAAGCAAACACATGGAAACATGTACAAATAGACCCAAAAAGACACAAACTAAAAATGAAAATGTGAAACTAGAAAGAGATTCAAAACAACTGGAATAAGATGCAAAACAAATTATAAGATCCAAAACAATCACACCAAGAGTAAAACAAATTAAAAAGAGATGCAAACTTTGGATGTATAGTTTATCAAATTAATTGCAAAAATGGTAAAAAGCTAGAACAAGTCAATTACTGTAGACAGACATACAAAATGACACATAGATACAAATGATTAAAAGAGATTTGACCTCAAAAACTGCTGGGTGAGCAGGGGCGCCTGGAGAACTGTTGTTTGATAATTCCCTGAGTATTGGAATGAAAACTGTCTCCCTGTTTCCATTGCAGTTGGCGTAAACGCCGGCAACCTAATGGAAATTATTTGTCGTATTTTCCATTAACAAGGATTAATTCTTATTTATCTATTAAATGAATGGCCAGTGTCATTATTGTTATGGAACCTACAGCACTCAAGAAAAAAGCCTAAAGTTATGCACTGTGTTTTTAAAACCATCATCCTCATTTGTTCAACACAACAGCAATTTGCCTTGAAAACCTGAGTTTGTCTACGTGCCTAAATAGTCAATTGAAATGGTAAATATGACTCTAAAAGTTCACACACAAACACAGAGATAAAAAATAAGGTAAAACGACATAAGTAGGGGGAGCTGTGAGATATCAAAGTGCAGTGAAGGTTAAATTGACTGTTAGCTAATAAGAGTTTTTCCTGGTGATGAGCAGTTGGGAGATTGAGTCTCACTTTTGTTAAGATAAGTCCAGGGCAACTGATGGCTGCTGACAACAGAACTTTTCTGCCACGGTCTTCAACAACTTAACTGGATCAGTGTGAATCCCTAATCAAATCACTTCAGATGTCAGAAATAGTCGTAGTTTATTTACTTACTGCAAGTTACTATAGGAGGTGTTGGGAGCAAAAGGTGAGGGATAAAAAAACACTGACGAATATACGAGCCGTTCTACAGGCCTTAAAAATCTGATTTCGTTCTTTAGGATGTCTTCTAAAATATGCAGAGCTGATATTATATTTCAACATCGGCAAAGGTTTGCGGCTTCAGTAATGGTAACCTGCTATATATTCATATTCTTTTTAAAGCATGTAGACTATCATCAGAGAGGAAGATGCCCAGGATAGAGGGAGGTGGAAAAGGAGGATTCGCTGTGGCGACCCCTGACGGGAAAAGCCCAAAGGGAAGTAGTAGTGCAAACGTCTTATTTGTCCATACATCCAAAACAATGATCTGCATTACGGTTTAATACAAATTTAACTGGTTTCATTCATGAATTAAAAAAAAAAAAAAAAAAAAAAAAAAAAACTTTTGTAATGTATTAACATGACTTCATATGAGTAAAAAGAAAAGCGTTAAAAACATTGAATGGCTTGAGCCAAATCTGGGGCAGGAATAGTTTAGTGCGACACATACTTTCACCACATCTTTTATGTAAAAGACTGCAAGGCCTCTGTGTCTGTGGCGACGCACTTTGATGATCGTGGGAAATCCTCTAGACTGTGATGACCGCGTGTTTTTTTTTTCTGTTTTTCATATATTGTTCAGTTTAAAACAACGCTTCAGTTTCCAGTACACAAGGCATTGTTTTCACGCCGTTCATTTGCATAAAATCAAACGTTTCTCAGCTTCCATTGCTGGCTGACTTTTCAGTGCTGGGTCATGGTGGGTGGCACCGAATTATTATGTCAAAGTTTAACTTACAACAAATGGCATGTCGACAGGCCTATAGAGTTTGAGTCTATGAATATTTAAGAATAAAGTGAGTGGGGATTTTGAGTGGGCCCACAAATTTAAATGTGTGCTGTGAACGGTGCATGAATGCAAACAGCATTAACCATGTTAATATTCAGAGGCGTTATCACACTGCGCGTCTGAATGTAGGTATTACACATTCAAAGTTAAAGCTCTGGCCTAAGGTTGCTGCTAGCATTAAACTAATGGAGAGTCAAAATTGAAAAACGGTTTAGCCTGAATATGACTCTGCTCACTGACCTAATCGTGGACCCAGTTCATTTAATGGCCCGTTATCTGTTCTTATCAGCCCATGCATATGAGTTAGTAGGTTTCCTCACAGTCACAGTAGGTGGTAAGAAGCTTTACAAGCTTTCTCTGCAATTAACCCATCGCCCTGGGGGGAGCAACGGGCAGCCACCCGGGGGGGGACCTGAGGGAGCTACTGCGGCATGTCTTGCGCAAGAACACACTGGATACAGGTGCTGGGCTGACTTTTGCATCCCAGCCCGATAGTCCTGATGCCCACTGAACCAATAGGCTGCCAGACAAATCATGCACTATTACATATGTTCACGTTTACAATGCCGACCATAGAGTTTCTAATTTGGTACATTTAATCTGAGTCCACAGTTTGTTCCCATATCAAAGTCCTGTGTTGTCACAAATTTTGCCACCGACTGCCAATTGACAAAAATATTAGGAAGATAAACACAGTGGTCTTCTGGGAGAAAGAAGATGGCCTACCGAGCCATAACTATAGGCATGATAATGAGCATAATAACAGTCAAATTGGTTGAACTGCAGCACCACAAGCAAGATTATCTGGGGACCTGTAACATTTGATGGAGCTCCTGGGGGTCATGAACATCCACAGAAAATACCATGCAATTGAGTTATGAGACTTTTGAGTTAGTTAGTAATGGACAAAGTGCTGTCCAAGGGAACATTTTCCCTAATCGTGATGCTAAAATCAGCCTCTGGGGAACATAAAAACTCACTGCAAACGGGCAGGCTGGCCAGTAGCTGTTTAGGTAACATTTTTTGGACCAAAGTTTTGGACGGGCAAACAGATGGACCAGTGAAGCTGCCATATAAAAAAAAAAACAAAAGTCACAGAGAAACACTGAGGCTGCTCCACTGCAGTACCACAATTAATCCATACTTTCAACATCACATTATTAAAAGCAAACCTTTCCTGTCATAACTGCAAACATCTGCAACACAGTTCATTTTTCCCCTCAATTTATGTCTCTCCATCTGTTTCCCCAAGGCCCCCACACCTCCAACGTCTCTGCTGACAGCTGTGATCGTTTACCTCATAAAACTGATTAAGACACTAATGCCTGCCAGTGAGAGAGTTGAAGAAGTTGTCCAAGGTTGCCTCTTGGATTGAAACACTATCCATTATCCAGGAGCAACATGCAATTAAACTTTACAGAAAGAATGGCTGTCTGTCAGGTTGATGGGCGCAGGATTTGTGCGTCCAGACTGGAGAGGCTCATCCCCGGTGATAGCTGAACTGAGTGAAAGCATTAATACCAGCAATAAAGCAGAGTGTGCTCTGATTTATGAAAATGCTTTACAAATAATGTTTTAATGATGTAATATAACCTTAATATACTTTATCCAGGCAGTTAGTTCTTGCATTAGAAATCAAGCCCCATTTTAACAGTTTCGCAATCTTTTGAAAGGAATTTGACATCCAGCTGCAATTTCTCTGCCTTTCATACTTTCATTTCTCCCTTTTAACTCTGGGAAATTTTGTGATAACTATTTCATTACCGTCTGAAGTCAGACATCTGAACTTCAAAGCTGATATAGATTCATGGCAAAGTATTCTGAAGAGACTCTCCCTCTCTCTCCCTCGCAAACTTTTTTTATCGCTTTAAAGAGGCCTATTGCTTATGGAATCAAAGCACTGCTGGAGCACAACCTCTCAATAATGCAGCACACACACCTTCGCTGGCTTTGGCGTACAGGAGCATGAGTGAAAAGGTTCGACTCTAAACCCCAGAGCGATTGTTAAATACCACTCATTTGAAGTACCTCTGGCATTATTGCTTTTAATTTTACTGTGACTGACAACAATGATGCCGCCTTTTGCCCCTCTGAGACAAGGTCTCCATAAGTCGCAATGTGTCAAGACATGAACTTGGCTGTTGTGTTACAGTTCACACTGTTGACTGATACTGATAATAGCGTCTGTTAACTGTATACCTGCACGGCAGTGACAGTCTCCTGAATATTCGACTGATGTGCCAATTCATTTCCATTAAATGTGATAATATCTTACACTGTTATTATAGCCTGCTTATAACAGTGTGGGATAGGACATATCCAAGTGTCCTACTTGAAAACAGGTTCGAAAATAACTGATGATACAAATCTGGTGGAATTTTTACAAAGCTGAAGTACAAACACAACAAACAGCAGAGTCCTGTCTTTCCAATGAGTTGGGCTCTGCCTCCAGTCAGGACGGGTTCCAAAGAGATTATTGGCAGCTCCCACACACTAACACACACACACATTCCTTTACACTCTGATACTTGAGCAGGTAACACAAATCACAGTGTAGGACTTCATGCTCAGTTAGTGACTTTTCAAGCACAGGCTTTAAACTACGTCACCCTTGATTAAAAAAAAATCCCTTCTTTATCTACACACCAAATCTTTTTTTGGGACCAGACAGGCTTGTTATTGGTGGTGAGGTGAAGTGCAGCCCATGCAGGTCACCGTCTATTGCGGGTCTGAGACGGAGAGACACACAACCTCATTCAAACCTATGGGAAATTTCATTTCTAGCCACATGTCTTTGATTATGGGAGGAACCTGGAGGAACCCCAGAGGAAAGACACAGCCAGCCAGGGGATTCAAACTCATTACCTTCTAGCTGTGAGGCAGAAGTGTTAATACCACTATGCTGCACCTTGATTAAGATGATAATCATAATGTAAGTCCTGAAGCAACACAGTACTGTGTAGTGTGATATTAATGCTAACCACAGATTTTGGCACCTACTACATTTACTTCTTTGTTTTGGTGGATGTTTTAAAAATCTGCAGCTATAATTTCCTCCAGTCACACGTCGAAGGGTCCTTGAGCAAAATAGTGAACCCCAGTGAGTGAAGGGAAGCTCTGTAAAACCCTGTGGGTACCGGTGAAGTAGAAAAGCTCTACATTTGCACTGCTGATATCTGATAGTTCGCAGTCTGCTTCCTTTTTATAGCTCACTGTTGCATTTCTTGGTGAGTAACTAGTGAAAAGTGAGGGAACATCGGTTCAGGAATATGTATCGCAATGTGCATGATTTTTCTTAAAATACTCGTAAAACAAGTTTTGCTAAATCAGTAATTAGGTCCAAATATGTTTTCTATGATCTGCCAATTATGGACTTACTGTAGCAGCAGCAGAGTATTTTTTCCTTCTCATTTCTGCTCAGTGAACAGTGCAGTTATTTGTGCCCCCTATTAACTAGACATCCGAAAGGTTTAATGTGCATTTACTTGCCTGTAGCTATATTTGTTTTTTATAATTTTGTTTTGTTGACTTGATGGCTGCATTCAGCAACTGTACTTTTCTGTCATAAATGATTAATCTCACCATGATAATTAAACTGAGACATCAAATGTTAACCTGACATAGCCAATCCATAACACTATCCAGCACCTGATTCGATATATGAGTTTAATCTACCAAATACTGTGTCAAAAATGCCTCTGGGAATAAAATTAGTTTATGCATCACTTAATTGATTATTATTTAGCATCCACAAACACATAGGCAAAAATGATGTAGAAATATTAAACTGGTCTTGATTTATTGTTCATTTCCAGTGCACTTTTTTTTTCCGTAGGGGAGAATAAACTCTGCATAACCTGTTCACACCAGTCGGCATGAATTACATATAAGCAAACACTCTGGGCAGCGCTTTACTAGCAGAACCTACCAAAAATAGTAATAAAATAAAGTAGACAAAACAAGACAAAAACACAAACAAAAAAAGTCTTCTCATCTGCTCTCTTGACACCAAAACCTGAGATTAGGATAACAGTGTTATAAGTGTTAATAGTTTTTTGTTGAAAATAATACTGAGTGGATTTTAAGTATTGACAAGAATTTCACTCAGACTCACAGTTTTAATTGCCTTTACTATTCCACCTGATGTTGGAAGAGTCTGAGCTTTCTAGTTTTTACCACAAAGGGTCTTGCCTGTAGTAAACTCACACGAACTGCGATGGGCTCCCTGCAGTACAGCACAGCTTCATACAACTTCAACAAGCTTCTGTCAGAATTCCACAAATGCCAAAATGCCAATCCAAACATTCCTGCTGCTAAAGGCTGACATTGCTTGACACTGACACACTCTCTCTTTTTGTGTGTGCTGAAAGGTGTGTAAATAAACATACAGTATGTAACTCTGGTTCAAATACATTTTTCAATAGAGATTTGCTGGAACATGCATTTAATGTAGAGAATTGCTGTCAACACGTCTTGTGAAGTCAGACTTACTGAACAGCACCAACATCACTGGAGATAAATTGACTTCTAAAAGTTTTTTGAGTGCGGCTCACACTTCTAATTAATGAGTCAATTTGATAAATCTTTGCTCAATTAGTGATTTCTGCAGCTTTATTGTGTATTGTAATTTGATGTTGACTAGAACCTCAAGGAATGCGCAGCACATAGCAGATGGTAGAAAAGCACAGCGGAGCTCATGGGTGGAGAGAGCGGATTGATTTCAAGTCTCATGGTAGCACTAGCTCAAATTGCATATTGTAGCTTTAAGGAGGAAAAAAGTTAAAATAAATTGTATAATAAAATGTGCTCAGGAGAGCCATAGCTGAAAGTAATAACACCTGCTCCTCACTACGTAAGAGGCAGTGATTTGGAGGCATCAAAGTCACAGAGGAGCAGTAACCTGATAATGTTAGACTCATATAGAGATCTTATTAATGACGAAATGCTGGATATATTCTGTTGTGGTAACAAGTGTTTATAACAACATAATCAACAGTCTCCTCAAAAACATGTTTGTTTGCAGCCAAACTAAATGCAATAAAATGTTTGAAGGTATTTGTCCAGTAATTCACATAATGGAGTATGTACTTCTTTGTGAATGAATGCAGCTGCTATGCTTCACAGAAAGGTTAAGTTTAGATCACACAGTTTGGTTCAAAAACAATTTGAATTAGATAAAACAAACAGGTATGTTTTACCTTAAGTCATTTTTCATTAATAAACAAAACAAATTCCTAATAGAAAATAAATCAATTTTGCAAACATCAATATATAGCTGCATTTAAGTTAATAGAAGTGTAATTTTCAGGAGACAGACTTTGCATAATATATAACAGACCATTGTTTGTGGAAAATATAAATTTACAAAGCAAAGCCCAGTTTATCAGAAATGTAATTTCCATACTTTCTTAAAAAATAATGAGAGCTGTAAAAATTCAGACCTCTTACTGGGACTGAGAAATGTGACATGCAACTCTCCAGAAATGGTGCTGTTGAACCCACAGAAGTGTGAGTTTTGAAACAGTCCACAGTCCAACATCTAACTAGCTGACTTTTTTGTCTGAGCAGATTTTAAATAGATTGTTTTCAAATAATAAGCATCCAAATAATATGCTCAGTTTCCATTGATATTTGGAAGCATAACAGAGATTTAGGAAGGCACTGACATTATGAGGCAAATACAGGTCATGTGCATTCAGAGACAAAAAAAACAATTTAACAATCAACACTCACAATCAAACGATTTAACACTTTGTTTTCAGGAGAAGAACAGGGACATCAGCCTTATTAAAGCTAGAACGCAGTAAACTCCTGCACAGATTATAAACGTCTGAAACAATTAGTAACAATGGATGGAAAGAACATTTACTGAAGTACCAGAACCATGACCAGTTTAAAGTTTTTTGGTAATTTGACAACAACATTATTGTTTCAATGCATTAAATACCTTTCCTTTCAATATTCACTGACTTTTATTCGTGGCAAAACCAAAAGACACAGCAGTGGATGATGATGTATGATAATCTACTGAGCCTGCAAGAACTGGAACAGGTGTCCACTGTCCCACGTCTCACTGAACACCATGATAACATCTCAAGTCGGCAGACTCATCGGAGACTGCAACTGCAGGGGATTTCTAGATAAACTGAATAGATTGGACTCAAACTGGGATCCACGTCAGGCTGAGTGAACACTTGAAAACTTCTAGACGATTAAAAATATTAATAACACCTCTGGTTGTCACCCAACTGTCTGTTTATAAAATAAGAGGTCTTACACCGAGAAGGACAGAGAGTGACGAATTGAAGAAATGCTACTGTAGTGGATTTAGGTTATGTCCATATTTCTGTGGTTAAAACATCCATCCACTGCTGTAAGAAAGCATTAACACAGCTAAACTTGGTCCATGATGCATGAAAAGCAGCCTAAACGCTGGCGACAGACCTTGGAAATGCTAAACACCCATTACTGATCAATGACACTCCCCATAGGAGAAACTCGACCCGGACTGGACACCCTTGGTTTGTCTATTCAATTGCATGTTGTTGGAAATTACAAGTGCCAGAATTCCTCCTCGGAGAAATACAAACTATTGAAGGAAGACATTTTATGAGCAGAATAGACAACAAACACAATGAAGCTACCTCAGAGGCAGATACTGTATTTCCAGTGTTCGTAGGAAGTGATGGAAGCTGCGCCTCCTCTTGTCCCTTTGGTATTCTACTCGTGCTACAGGACGAACGACACAAACACAAGCAAGCTGTTTGTGGTATTACTGCAATTTTAAGTGATCAATAGTAAAATATTTACCCCGTTTGGGTGTTGAAAGAGCATCTTGCAGCTTACAAGATGCATGGTTATGAAAGCACGAGGTGAAAGATTCAGATTACTTTGAGGAAAGAAACAAAAACATTATGATAAAAAATATGCTGGATGCTTGTCCTCGCTTCTCTCCAGTGACATCAGACAGCAGATGTTATATCAGGGATGTTATATATGTAATGCTACAGGGCCCGGGAGGCTCACTACTTTATGAATAGAGGCTTTGAAGAGGTACTAGAGGGTTTGCTTGTCTGGAAGAAAGGCTTGGCTATGCATTACTAAAGTACTGCAAATTCAGAGAGTAGGTTTGAAAACTCAACAGGCCATAAAGTTCATAAATTGAACCAAATAACCTATAATTGTCATTTTTGTCACACACTTATATTAAAAGCAACATCGAGACCCAAGCTAAGTGTCTTGCTCAAGGACACTCGGGCATTGAACCCAAGCCTGTGGTTAGTGGACAGCCTGTCACCACCGCAGCCACACCCACTCTGCTCAGATTTCACCTCTTCCCTCTTATACAGTAACAACCTTTGAGAAAGTGCCGCTGAATAAGTCCGTCGCCTTCTTTCTTGTCTGAAGAAGGAAGCCGTCTGACATCCTTTCATTTCCTCCTTCATGCAGTGCATATTTTTCTGTATCAGCCTTTTGAAATTTACATCTGGAGAAAAAGATAAAGATCCCAGTTTGATAGTAGCTTATTAGTTTATTACCTGTCTTTACTAATCACTTTTAGGATCAATCACTCACCATTGTGACAAACTGCAACCTCGGGCCACATTTTCAGACGTGAATATTAAACAGCATTAATTCAGCTCAGAATAAAATCCGGTCGCTGTGCATCTTTGTAACACAGTGTCAGGCTTTGTAGAATAGGAACTATTGCTATCATATATCCTCACAATTTCCAATATGATATAACTGAGTGAGATTCTCTGCAGTACAGCTGAACTTTTAGGACTTTAAAATGGATTAACAACAATCCCCTCGCACTGTCCTTCACCTCCTCACTGTGAAGATGATGCTTTTTTAACTCCTACACCTCCGATTGTGGTTAAAGGCTGAAACACCCAATGTTTCACACTTTGTATGGACATTAAAAATCCATCATGGTCAAATTAAGTTGGCAACTTTGAAAAAGAAAAAGACAGAAAAATACTTCATTTATGTGAGTGAAAACTGTTTTCTTCAAAGTAATGTCAAATAAAAATATTCAATTCAATTCAACTTTATTTATATGTCACCAATTTACAACAAGGTCATCTCAAGGCAATATACATAATAAAGTCAAGATTATACAGACATTTAAAGAAAACTCAACAAATCCCCCTTGAGCAGCTATAGGCAACAGTGGAGAGGAAAAACTCCCTTTAACGGAAGAAACCTCCAGCAGAACCAGGCTCAGGGTGGACGGACATCTGCCTTGACCGGGTTTTTTAATTTATTTATATTTTATCTCTTATTTTCTTACCTGCAACTGTCACTGAACTATTGTAACATTTAAATTTCCTCTTAAAGGATCAAGTTTTTCACCCTGTGTGAATTAATCGGTCTGTAAATGGTTTTGAACAAGATTTTTAAATGTCCAAAATTTTTTTTCACTTAACCGTTAACTTAACTGTTATAAGGTTACAAATAAAAGTCTTGGTAAATAAAAGGTGATATGTTTGATTTCATCTTTTGCTTCCAACAACAACAAGTAAATGTAATTGTAAGAAATACAACATACAATGTTCCATTAAGAAAACAAAAGTCAACAAAATAATTAATGAATGAACTACACTCCATTAAATGACTCCTGTTCATTTCTCAGACTTCTTCCGCTGCTGTTTTTTTCTTCTTAAAGATAAATTGATATTATCATCACACATTAACATTTTCTTTCTCCACTGGGTTAAATTGACAGGTCTGCTCTTTATTTACCAGTTGGGGTTTTATAATCATCATCTTTGATGACATATTTCTGGCACAAAAAATTCTGGGTTTTACACTATCAGGGTTGATAAGTGAAAGTCAAGTTCAGAGTTAGTTAAATATGTTACTTGGAACAAACTCAGATCTAAGCTGAGGTCTGTGGTGTGATGTTTGATATAGTTAAAATGTTTGTGCATCCATATAAAACACCCTCGTCTCCATCCATTATTAGAAATAAAGCTCCATTCATTAAGAAAAATATATATTTTAATTTGTTTATTTTTTATATTAATATTTTATTTATTATGTTTAAATATACATGTTGCATCATGGCATAATGTACACACTGATTACACAACCTAGAAAAATGTAAGTGCATTTGTCTTTGTATAGGGACATCACTTTGACACAAAGTGAACCACAATTTTTGACAAAGCATTTATCCCCCATTTCCACAAACTGAACTGTTTTGTTTTGTGGAAAAAAGTCCCACATTAGTGCTACATCTGGAATGTGCCTAATGTTTTATCGCAGACCATAGAAAGCTACTGACTGTAAAGAAAACCAAGGGTTCATCTCCACTTTAGTTCATAAAGCACAGGCTCGCTCTGACTGCAGCAAAATCAAGATCTGTATTTATTCTGTGCAGCTTCGGCCTTTGTATCCTGCTGCTGTGCAGCACGGTGTCGCAGATGTTGCTTTCCGTGTTTAGATGTTCGGGTTTGGAGGCCATCAAAGATAGTTGAGTTTGTGTTGTCACTGAAACAAATTAATGATAATAAAATAATAAAATATTTAGGCATCTGGCCTCACGCTGCCAGCCAAATGACCACAGACATTTCGAAAGCGGCTCCAGTCTGTGTGGGCTGAAGCCTTCATTAACAGAAACCTGTGGAAACAACTGATATCAGAGCCGGAACGATTTCCTTCCCATTGAAATGTCCTGTGATTTCACTCCGTACGGTTGGGTAGAACAACCTTCTGGTGACATTGCTGCTCTGAGTTCACAATTTGTTGTTTCATGTGGATGTTCTACCCTTATCATGCACATCATGCCTTTTAGTTTAACAACTACAATCACTCCTTCTTCCCAGGAATGACACTGGGATGCGCGGCGTGTTCTGACACCTGTCAAACCTGGACGGCTTTGCATTCATCCCATGCTGACCCCTGTCCAAGTCAGTGTTAACACGCACAACAGGTGGACGTAATATGAGTGCAGCAGGTTCAAATGCTCACAGAGGTTTGCTCTTTTTGTGACGAGTTCTTTTGCAATCCAGGAGCTTTCATCACCTTGGTAACTAAGTTTTTTAGCCTTGCTAAAAAACACATTCCGTGCACCATAAATGTGGTGTCAGCCCAGCTACACCACTTCCCTGCTTCTTGTCATGCTGACACATACTATAGTGCTAATTGTCATTCAGGCCTGTATGCCTGCATTTGTAATTGTGATCTAGTTATTTCAAAACCCCTTTTCAAGTGCTGCTCCCATTATTGTACCACCCCTGTGGCTCTTTTTTTAACAGGCTCACACCATTACTGTAAGCAGACACGACTGTAGCCATCTGTAGAGCTTTGAACACAAACTCTCGTTGGGTGAGCTGCGAGTTGTTGTACGTTTTTTTTAAACTCATTATGGATCTCCCGTACACCTCTACCATATTGTGCTAAGATCATCACTAGAAGGGTTTGAAATATAAAGGGAACTGCTTATGTTTTCACTCAGCCAAGATTGCTGACGTTATACATAATACAGTGTATTCCGTATTTAGACCCGTTCACTTTGTTTCAATTTTGTGATATTGCAGCATGATAGTATTTTACTGAAATGTCACATATACATATACATATTCACACCTTTTACACAGTACTTTATTAAAGCACCTTTGGCAGAAATTACAAGCATAACGCTCCTCTCAAGCTCAGTTGGGTTTCAGCCGTTTTCAGGTCTCTCCTGAGATGTTCAATAGTGTTCAAGTCAGGGCTTTGGCTGGACCACTCCAGAACATTTTCATATATGAACTTTACTCCATTCAGTTTTCCCTTAACCCGGACCAGTCACCCAGATCCTGCTGCTGAAAAACACTCGCACAGTGAGATGCTGCCATGGCCATGCTTCACTGTAGGGATGATATTTGGCAGATGATGAGCGATGTTTGGTTTGCTTCAGACATAGAATGTGAGGAACAAGATTGATTAAAAAAAAGATTTAATTGTTTTACCTCAATTCTAAACATTGAGAATCCTTCATGTACTTTCCTGTAAACTGTTCCTGGCTTTCACGTGTCCAGAAGGAGGCCAGATTGGCGAAGGGCTGCATTAATAGTTGTGCCAGTGGAACTGTGTCTCATATCCACACAGGATCTCTTTAGCTCAGTCAGGGTGACCATCAGGTTCTTGGTCACGTCCCTTACTTAGGACTGTCTCCATCGATTTCTCAGGTTTGGCAACCAGTTTTTAGAATTATGGAGGCCACTATGCTCTTGGGAACAGCAGAATTTTTCTCTAGCCTTCCCCAGATCTGTGCCTTGTGATAATGCTCATATACAATTTGCTTTGTCAGCTGTGAGGCCTTGTAGGAAGTATCAAATCCAATCAATTCAATTTACTACAGGTGGACTGGTCCAAGTTTGGAAATGTGTTTAAAGTGTAAGTGCTAAGGGTCTGAATACTTACCAAAATGATATTTCAGATTTTTCTTTTCCATAAAATTGCAAATATTTCTAAAATTCATTTAACTTTGCCATTAGGAGGTAGGTTAATGAGGAAAAGAAAACTTTATTATCATCTGGTAAGACTTTGTGTGAAGCTATAATGGACCAAACAATGATGTAATAGGAACCTGCCCACATCACGTTTCTTTAGAAGAGAAAAAAGCCTTTAATTGAGTAGCTGTATTTTCTCCCACTTTGTCCAAATTAAAAGCCATTCTCCGTGTTGTCACTGATGGTAAAAGCCTGTCTCCAAGACGAGAGGAATCAGGACTTCTCTTAGGCCTAAAGTGCAGTGAGCAATGCACAGTCCAGGTAAAGCATGTCACGTTTAAGGACTTCAGTTCAGTTGAGTTTTTTCAGTTTCAGTTGTCAGTCCAAGCTGCCATTGTACAGAACTGCCTAGTTGAGCTCTAAAAACTGCACTAAAGCTGTCACAATTCAGCTTTCTCCTCAAATGTCACCTCTTGGCTCTCATTAGGCATTCCTGTTGCGAGTAGTAAGTACTTTGTCATTCTGCTAGCCGTCGACTGGAATTGACATTTCACTCAGTGTCTCTCATTTTATTCAGTATTCTTCTGAGGCTGCTTTGCCTCTGTCCCCTCCTTTCCCGCCATGCCATTTCACCTTTTTGTCTCCCTGGAAATGGATTAGCCAGCCAGGACAAAAATTAAATGGTCAAATCAATTAGAGGTCTTCAAAGGCGCAGATTCATTTTCATGCTTGTTCATCCCGCCCTTTCCTATGCTTGTCTGTTTCTATCCTTGGATTATTGGTTGCACTTTTGCTATGCCAACTAGGTAGACATTTGGAAACAAAGACCTGTTGCATATAAAGACGTTGTCTTGGGAATATCTTATTTTCATGCAGCAATTTATTTTTTATTTATTTATTTTTTGCTTAAATTACATTAGTAAAATCATCAGTTTTTGCTGTAAGATAAGCAAAAAGTGGCTGATTTGGATTTTCTGAATTAGGAAAACATATAAAAAACTTGGATGGATGGATTCATGCCATCCATAGCACCAGCCAACCTCATGTCCCTTGTTAGCTAACTACTACTACTACTAATAATAATAATAATAATAGTGCACATCAGGCACTACAAATATATATTTTTTTTTATCAAGAAGTGTATTAAAAATATTAGTGCAAATATTTGTCCCCTGATGTAATTACAAATAACTTCGGGGAAGCATCAAACTGTAGCTCACTGCCCAAAAGTTGCACATACCTTTCAGTCAAAAGATCATTTTTACCATGTGAAGTTATACTGTTAATAGGTTTTATATGAATGAGGTGCATAGTTATCACCATCGAGGCCAAATTGTGTTTCGCTCTAATATAAACACACACACACACAGGTTGCTCTTTTGTGCAACTGCTCAAGATGTATTTGCAGCATCACTGTGAGAAATAGTACGGTGGGTGGCCTTTGTAAGACAGTCCTCACGATCATCCTGAGTATTAGACTGAGTCACCAAGACAATGGTTGACAAAGACGTAACTGTTTGGAACTAAAGTGCTTGGAAATAAAGATGAAACATCTTATCAGTTGGCCTGTCCTGTTTTAATACTGTCAAATCTTCTGTGCACATTGACATTTACGTGTGGTGGGGCATTTAGCAAAACAAATAACTACATAATGTGTATTAGGTAAATATGCAAAATCATTTCTTGTATGAGGAACATTTGGTTTAGTTAGTGTTAGTGTTGGTACAGAATGAGTTCAATGTGTGCACACAGGTCAATGGAAAATTCAGTCACAGGCTATCAGTTGGATCAGATTGTGCCTCAGATGCTACGACACCAGGGACACGGGGGTCGCAGACAATTCCAGCTCAGAGTGCTGCGGGGGGGGCGGCTTCTTCCGCTGTGTGTCACTCTGGGGGCACGGCAGAGTGACGGCTACTAATTCCATTACAGTCCAGCCCCTTTAACCAATTACGTAAGGTGCGCAGCTTTGCCATCTGCCAGTAGCCACATCCTCAAGTAAAACAACCGTCATTGGCAGATGACATAATAGTCAAAATACAGCAATTACTTTTAATTTTTGTTCACACTTTATGTTGTTGCTCTCAATTTGGATCCAGACAATTTTACTTATCTGCAGTATGGCAATATAACACACATACAAGAGCTTTGGGCAAATAATCTCATTATTTTCAAAATAAAAGTGTGGAGTTAAAGGTTTTACATCCATTTATTCCTGAAGGTTGCAGTGCTGTAATATTACAGGTTGTGACAAATAAAACTTCCCTGTGTGCACTGTATGTATATATAAAGTCAACTAAATATGTAAGAAATTAATTACATTTCCAAGGTTGACCACTCATTAGGAAACAATAAAGCTTTTGAAGGTCTGCCTTAAAAATATTTATCATTAACATTTTTGAGGGCAATATGTTTGAATTTTCAAGTAATTTAAACCTTTCAATAATCTCAGTTTATCGAAGCACTTTCAGATTTGTTTGTTCTTCTCATTTACCAGCATGTTATAAGTTAAGGTTCTGTTTGTCTCACTGCAGCCGATTTAACGAAATGTGAACAGATGATGCAAGAACTGAAAGGAGCACTTTGGGTGCTGACAACTAATTGTAATTCGTCGAAGCTCACGCTGTGGGATTTTCACGCGCAGACCCAAAGTGAGTCAAGTGCGTGCCTGAGGATGTCTGCACAGCGATTTGCAAAACAGCAGCTGAAAGGAGGACAAAGCTCGGATTTTTGACCTCAGAGCTGCACACTGGGACTGACGTCTCCTCAGTCCGACACTCATGTGGCTGCCACAGTGTGTACTGGCGTTGTGAACAGAGCTGCCATGATATGAGCCAGGCAGCTCACGCGACTCAAATGGCATTTTAGTGTCAGTCCACAGCATCGACTTCTACTTTGTGTGTCAGCCGTGGTTTAGAGACCATGTCACTGTTCAATACGACTGCTCTTTTAGTTTCCTGTAATTCCTGTAACACTGACTGTTCCCCGTCACTGCATAAAGTAATAAAGTAATTGTACACAATTTAAGTACTTTCATGTTTAGCACATGCACAATTAAAGGCTTTACATGTAATTAAGATGGCGCTTGTCATAAACCAATGGGCTGTGAAGGGGATTAGTGTCACTGTGTGAATGGGACCCCTGTCAGGTGGGGGATGTAATTAGGGTTAACAACTAAGCTCAAACCCAAAACATCTTCAAGCAAGAGTCAATGAGCATAATATATAATTAGATAAATAATATAATATCATTAGAATTCACCATACAGGCGCACTACTGTACCTTACAGTGTATGTGCTAAAGTTGCATCTGCTGTGGCCACAGGTTTATCTCAAAGAGTCGGTACAATGCCAAAGATTTGAAATTAAAAATGTGCTTCATAACTCATTATAGGATGTGATTAACTCTTCCTGGTTTTAATGGATCTTGTTGGTGATACAAACACATCCATCAATATCGGAGATGTGTCACTGACTGATCAATACACTGAATTTGTAGTTGGCGTCAGTTGTTTTTCCCTGGTGGTTTGTTGATCTGTATTTTACAAAATAAATTATCTTGCATAAAGCTGAGTACATTAAGTTTATCATTAGCAAAGAGCTTTAAGAACATTAAAGGCACAAGTAATTTGATGGTTAAACAAGTCTTACTGTAGCTCCCAAAAATCCAGCAAAAGTGAAACATCTTGGTTCTGGTTTCCAGTCACATCAACTATTAGGTGCCAGTTATTCTTTAATATAACAAAAAAGCTCATAACGTTTTAAACGTAGCTCCTGAAAAGTGAGGTGTGTCTCATTAAGCAACACACCTGTGACCTCAGTGGTTCAGATCCATTTTTAACCAGCATATAAAATGTCTTAGTATAAATATGAGATAAGAATGAGTGTGAACATTTACCGGTATTAAAAAGGAACCAGATTCGCATCTCGAATGCAGCCCTACACAGTCAGGCTCTCTGTGGTTTGTGTGCTGTGGAATGGACTGTACAGTTCAGCAGCTAATTAGCACAGCATGTAAATGCACTTTGAAAGGTCGCTAGGTTAGAAACGGGTGTAGTCTTCACGTTCAATACCACTAACAACATGACATTTTGTTTACTTCATGTAGGATACAGAACGGCTTTATTTTTCTCTCGCATTTCCTGTGGAGTAACAAGTGGCTCCCGCTGCCTCTGACCAACTTACAACAAACATGGAAATGGATTTGATACTGTGTTACCACATTACAAAAACTAAATAAACAAAGGAAAGTAAACCAAATCAGGAAATTAAAGATAAGAAATATCAAGTAGGTTTGTCAATGTGTATCAAGGCAGAACAAAACTTAAAACTGTACACATGGACAGACAAAACCAATCAATCACCGAATCAAAAAAAAAAAAAAATCAGTAATTAACCAGTAGCAAGTTACACTTCAAATTAATTTTCATCAATCAGCAAAGTTTAATGAGTTGGCAATAAATTGTAAACATGATAAGTGGATATGCAGATTCTTAGGAGCTCACTCGTATGCTTTGCCGTACATGTCAGGGCAGTTAACATCTGAACATCTTTCTTTATTGTTTCTTTTTAAAATTTTTATATTGAAATGGGACACTGCAGCAAGCTTTCACCTATTACCAAATTACCTATTTAATTACTTGCTATCAAAGATAAAGGTCTATAACAAAATGTAAAATAAAAATAATGAAAACCTGTGAAGAACGAACACAAAGGCAACAAGGTTAAATGTTTCAGAAAGATTTAAAGAAAAAAAATCCAATTTGTCAGTGTCATTGCTTTTATGTTTTTTCGGAATGCAACTTCAGATCAATCAGTATGTAATGAGATAACATCCCAGAGGGAGACACCAAAGTCATTAATGACATTGTTCAAATGATCAATTAACAAAAGATTCATCAAGTTTGGAAAAAGTGACGGCGATCGTTAGCAGGTTAAAGGCATGTGTCAAGTGTGAGCAACGACTAGTTTATGGATGTAATCTCATAGTCATGTTGAGTGTTAATCTGGATATGACAAATAAACCAGTCAAGGCAATGAAATGCCTGCAGACAAATACATGTATATTTTCTTCATGGGAGTTTGTACAGTTTACAGGTGATACCTTTATATGTTGTTGCTCCATAGTGATTTCATACAGATGGTCTCCAATAATGATAACATGCCTTGTTTTTTCACATTTGAATGACATTTGAATGTTATTCTCCTGTATTTCTATGGTATTTATCCAATTAAATTGCTTGTTCGGACGTGAGCTTCAGTTCTGCCTTTTGCGCATCTTTGAAAATCCCCACTGACACTTACAGTCTTAAACATGATTATTTTGTGATGGTTAGTGCAAAAACAGGTTGCTGATCGTGTTCCACATTTCTCAACACCATCACTCAGAGAAAGGCTGTGAACTCATTGCTTTCAATCAAAGTGGGTAGATATAATTAGCTCCCAGAGGGGGACGTTCACTTGTACATAATTTGTCTTAATCTGTCATTGGGTGCTGGTCTATTTCAAGACATGTTCTCTTAGGTCATTAGGACAGTTTTACCCTGCGCTGGATATGCAGTCACAAATGTGTCACGTTAGGTCTTGTCCCACCAACGCAAACTAACTACATATGCAAACACATCAGACCCTCCAGAAATTCACAATGCTGTGATCACAACAATAAATTCAACCATCTTTAATTCTGGTCAGCCGTGCAACTTACAGCATGCAGCACAATATTTTTAGAAAAGCTGTCACGTAATCAGGTATTTTAGGCCACAACAATCACAAAACAGGTCCACGAAATCCTGATTGCAATCACGATTGGGTTTCTATTAACATAACCAGAATATGTTGACAACATATAAGTTGCATCAGAGTTCATCCAGCACATCTCATTCACTGCAGAAGTCTAGTAGTGTTTGTAGTTTAGCTGTGCAGTTTGATGCTTAGAGGAGACTGGGTTGCTGTAGCACTAAATATCTGCATTATGTTCTTGTCAAGTTTGGGCTGCACAACATTTTTTTTTTGTTATATGCAGTGGTGATGCTGGACTCTGGGGGGGCCCATGCCAAAAATAATAAGCAGAAAAGCCCTACTGTAGCCCACAAACCAACCTGCCAGTTCTTTTCACTGTTTAAATAGTTTTCCCATTTGTTTTTTATTGACCAGAAAGGCACTGGGCTGGATTCCGTTCCAAATAGTCCTTGACTAGACTTGGTATTCTACTTACATGTCATTATCATCAGGTCTTAACAAAAAGTGAGACAATGATACAACATCCAGTGCATCTGAAAAGTATTCACCGCCACTGAATGTTTCACCCTTTTACTGACATTACAAATCAATCACTGTGACAAAACAAAAACTAACTAGTTTGGTCTCATCAGACGTCTTCCATGGGACCATGACATCTCCCTTATGGTCTAATAGTAGTCAGGAATACTGACTAACCAGTGAATGGAACTTTCACACACAGGTAGGACACCTACGACTCACTAACTATAGCACTACAAGCACTAATTGGCGGGACGTCTGTTGGGTTAGGTCAATCATTTAAATTTAAACAAATATTTATTTTGCCAGACTTATTATTTAATTAACATTACTTTCAAACCCTGTTTTCATTTGGTGAAAATTAAACACTTATGATGATACAATGATTCATTGTATGTTGTATCATTGTCTTACTTGGTAAGTTGCTTTGGATAAAAGCGTCTGCCAAATGCCTAAATGTAAATATAAATATAAATTTAAACTTGTTATTAAGACCTGATAATGACATGTAGGTAGAATACCAAGTCTACAAGGACTACAGACGTCAAACCTATTACCCTTTAGCAAATTTTAGATGCAGTTTACTTGAAACAAATGCTTTTTCAAAGACTATCAAGAGCGTTGGTGAAATATTTTAATCAGAAAAGAGATTTTCTAAAAAGGTTAATAACAATGTGAATTTCAATACCAGACAACATAATTCAACAGTCACTTAAATGTTGTTTTTGATTGGAATCACTGCATGTTTGTTTCTATAGTTCTATGTTCAGTTTTAAATGGAACCAACAGCCTCTGATTGTACATATTTTATATTTATTAATTTATTTTTTCACAACTCAAAAGTAAAAAAATGTCCTTGGAAGAAATTCTTTTATTGTAATTTTGCTGAAAGAAATGTGGCTGATTATAAAATACTTTTATTGATTCTCCAGCTGCCATAGTGACTTGAGCTTACAACCTTTAATGTGGCATATGAAGTCCAAAAACCTGTATTTAACCTCCTGAGTGTTTGCAAATCTGATGACTGCGGGATAAACTGGTTTATATTGTTGCAATAATGTGTTTTCATTGGCCAAGTGTGTCTGTCATCAGCCTCACGTATGGGTGCAGTCTATAGTTTGGTTTAAATTTTTCTTCATGTGATGTTAATTTAGTCTCAGAAACTCAATGGAGCTTTTCTTATGCACAATAATTGCGGAGCACATTTTACAGGAAGTCAATTTGTGATTTGCATGAAGAATGGCACCGTGTCATCATAGAAGGGTTTTGCAATAAAGAGATGAGCGATTGAAATTGAGATATTAGCAAGCGGCCTGAGCTTTGGCTCAGAAAGCACCCATGTGATAGAAATGAAACATAAATGGGAAAATAATGAAGGTTTCCTCCTACAGTGTCACTAGAACTTCAACGTTACCGTCACAGGCTTGAAACTTACTTCAGGGAAGAATTAGCCACAGTTATGTAAGGACAGGCCATTGTCGATGAGTTAAAACAGTTAAATGCCAAACTACAGATAATTCTCCACAAATGCTTTAATACTTTAACGTTATTTTGCTAACACACAGCAGCGTCTTAGTGGCAGATTTTTCACAGGATTCTGAATTGGACATTCATAATGTTAAAATTACCCTAATTATATTTGCAGAGTGTTGGGTTACTAATGGGTTCACATTCAAAAGGCTTTAGTTTTAGGGTGTGCAAGAGTCACTTTATAAGATGTTTTAACATCTTTGGACGATGGAGGTTGAAGATAGACATGGAGCACGTTCAGTCGACCTGGAGTCAGAGCAGGGAGATGGCATCACTGTTGTGTGCTTTTTAGTGTCATGCATCTGATGTCAGAATCAACCTTTTCCTTTGTGTTTCATGTGTTTGACAACAGTGTCCTATACTGGGCTTCAAGAACTGAAATGCAGCTCAGTATTGCACCTGGACTGTGCAGAGGCTCTTCTCCTGTAAATACAACTATACATATAGGTCATATTTAGCAGCAACCAAGAACTACTGGCTGTTTTAAACAGGAATATCACCTATCTTTTAGACCCTCTAAAGAGGAGGCCATAATGATATGGTTGAACAATAACAGGAGATTGGTGCTCGAGTCCAGTGTTAAGGTAGAGTTGGAAACTTACTCACACTACAGGATCATTTGGACTGATAACTGCTTCATTTAGCTATGAGATGGGAACACTGATCCATTGTTGGAGGGGGCATGGCCCCAGCTTCAGACACACTTGGACAGGAACGAACAAACAAAAAAAGAAGAAAAGTGCAAGCGTCAAACGTGAAATGAAAATGGTGGAAAACAAAGTTAAGATATGGTTAAACAAACACACACACCTCTTCTGGCTGACATAGTACAGCTCTCTGAAATAGGTCAATCTGGGAAATAATCAGTCTTGGCTGAACTACAGCGTGTCTCTAACCTAAAATACTATAATAAATAAAAGCACTATAGGGGCAATAATAAAATGCATGGCAATATTAAAGTATATAAAACTCAATACAAATAGTAATCTAAAGACATGTACTGAAAAACACTTTTTCAAAGAGGAAGAAGACTCTTCCTAAAGTTCTGGTGCAGCTAGTGAAAGACGTGATCTTTCTTCCCCACAAGCTCCATTCTTAAAACTGTTCAAATATTATAAAGTCCTACACTGAAGCTGCAAAGGAACTGGAGCAGCTGGTATAGTTTCTGTTTTTTTGTTGAGGTTTCCCCCCTTTTTCTTGCTTTATTGCAAATCAGCACCTTTGGCAGACAAGCAAACCAGGAAGAAATAATTTTTTGAAAGTTTAGCCACTGGTGAAAGCTTTAATAGTGCCCGTTCAGGTGTAGTTCAGCTGGACCAGGTGCAGGAAATTAATTTGTTTGCTCCTAATAAACAGCTTTTGAATTCATGGTTAAAGTTTTTGTGCCTTTAAATTATTATAAAAGAAAAAGATTTTTATCTTGATTATTTTTATAACTGTTTTCTTGTGGTTGGCTGGTTGTTGCGTTTCAAGAATATCTTTAAACCAAGATCTCCAGTATTTGTATGAAGCTCTTAAAACATGACATTATGTATTATGATTATGTAAAATCTGACTTGTAGTTTACGAGAACTATAAAGTAAAACCGTCAAATGAGAGTCTCCATTGACAGATTTGAAAAATAAATACATAATTAGGAGGGAGATCCATAGTTATTTACTGTTCTTGATACAAGAGGGTGATTTTTTTACTAAAGCAAATACTAAAAGCTGTCTTGCAATTTCACATTGCAAAAATATTAGTTGATTAGACTTGGAAGCTGGAAAATAGAGTCCTGCTGTGCTCTGATGAAATAATAATCACCCCATCTTCAGGGTCACTTTGACCATATTTTCCAAAGTGGAGCAGCAATGTGTGTGATCACAAAAGAGCATCTGTCCTCCAGTGAAACTCAACCATCTTCGTCCTTTTCAGGTGACATATATAGACTGCACACCCAGCCAATATAACTGCTGTGAAGTTTGTAAAAAAGAAGCCTGAAATTGATGACTTGAAACAGTCCAGTGCCAGTACTGAGGACAATTAATCCTGTCTCGCTGTTAAAGACGTCTCCTTGATACAATAGAGGATACCAAGTCCATTTGTGGAGTCAAGATGTAAGAGTCATGCATACATGCAGACAGGGAAAGCTATGGCTCTTAATTCTGCTCATTAATCACCTGTCTGCTCAACATCCTCCAGAGAAAAGCGCTCGGTTCCTCCGAGGTAATTACAGCACTTGAAGGAATGCTCTCCCAAGCAAATGCTCATAAGTAGCCATCTTATCCATCTCCTGTCCTTTTTTTTTGTCTGGCTCCCAGTGTCCTCTAAAGAAACTTCTATCTCTCGAGTCCTTTCTGCTGCATCACTCTCAGTCCTCGTCAGCTTTGTAATCAGCAGACCTTTTTGTTGTTGTTGTTGTTTTTTTTCCGGGCATGCATCCATTTGGCATTCGATGTGGGATAAATAAATTATAGCCTCAAAAATCAATGTCCAGTCCATCGTGTAGGATGTAGGCACCATGCTAGAATTATGCCACCAGTGCTTAACCGGGGCATCTCCTGGAACTCACTGCATTTATTTAGTTACTTTTCCCAGCTTCCTGGCATTTTATCATTTGTCATACATTTTCGTGGGTAAAATCACTTTTACTGCAGAAACTGATGGAGATTTAGATGAATAATTTGTCTCAGGAAGCTGTTACTGCATCACACAGCATCCAGGTTTTTTTTTCCCCCGTTGGAAGTGTGGAAGCTGTCGTTAATTCGTCTACACAAACACTCAAAGGATCTAAAAATAAATCAGAAAAGCCGTGGCAAGAGAGTGACATCTTTGTGCATTTATTTTTAAAGGCAGAACAGTGGCAAAGCAGTCAGTCAGTCTCTAAACTCTGGGTTGATGTTAGGATCAAAGATTTATAACTGTCAGTGGATAGATGCCTTTCCTCAACGTTGTCGCAGTAATGTTTGAGGAAGTCCGACACTACACTTACATAAAATTCATCATTCATTGCGTCCTCTGGGTGGCTTTTCGAGAGCTACGCTGTTCTATCGCTTTGGCTAATGCTCTCTTTTTCTTTCTGTGTTCTCAGATGGAGATGATACCAGAGCCCGATCCTGATGACGAGGGAACAAAAATAAGTGTAAGTTGGAGAACTGGCCGTGCACCCACCTGTTATAGCCCAGTGCTTGTTCAAACCCTGTGCCGTCATGACCCTGGATGGCAGCGCTTCATTCTAGGCAAATACAACAGCAGCTGATTTCCCTGAATAATACACCTTCATCCACAGAAAGGAGCTAATCAGTGAAATCAGTGGCAGTGTATTATTACTGTCAGAATGGCTCCTGTCCTGTGTTCATAGCCCAGCAACTCCCATTTTTTCCCTGCCACTCTGTGCTCTATATGCATTCATTGCACAGCACGGCTTTCACCGTTACTGCCCATTGGACTGCAGTCGAGAAATGCTTCCATGGAGTCTGGATATAATAAAACCCCCATGTGTGGTGTAAAGTTACACAGGTCTGAGATCAAACTATTCTATCTATTTTAGACACAGATTTACGTTCATACAACTTGGACACTTATCAGCCACCTCTCTGATTTATAAGAATATTTTAACAGAATAGGAGCTTTACAATAAGTAACACAGAAACACTGATAGTGAGGTGATCAAAAAAAGATTCCAAGCCATCAGTGTATATATAAGATTGTTCATTGATCTCTTCAATTAAATTGAGTTAAAAATAAGATGATACTGTTGATGAACTAGTATGGTAGGATCAAAAGCACGAAAATAGGACCTACGAGCAAACTTGACTGCAACTAATCATTTCTATACTAGTGATTGTCATTAGAAAGACTTAACAGTAATCACTTTGAAAGTTTGCAACTGCTTAAAATATATATTTAAAAAAAACGTACAGATGTACTATGTGGCCCTCAAAGAAAAATCAACAAATTATTTAGATATGACACATTTTATATCAAACTGCTGCAGCATATAAATGTTATGCATGTTATAAATGTCGAGACTGTGGTAAATCCAGAGGTATAACAAATATATGAACAAAGTGCCCTTCCATTTCTGCATGGGACACACAGGCTTTGGCTTTAGATTAGTCTCACTCAAAAACATTTAGAAGATAATAAGTCTGTGCAGCTGTCATTGACCTTACTGTGAGGCTGCATGGGAGGCGTCAGGATCTATGCAGAGTAAGATACAATATGGAGCATAATTTGAAAAAAAAACAAAAACATTTCATCCTGTAGTTTTAAATTTATTAACCAAAACACATCCTAAATTTAATTTAGACCTGCAATACTGTTCTCATCTTGTCTTTCTCTAACCTCAACCCAGTGCTGTGAGTATCTGTCCCACACCAAATTTTTACTTCACATACTTACATAAACAAAACCACAATATTTCTCTAACCATAACCAAAGTAGTTCTGTTGCCTGAACCACACACAGGACTGTGGGGTTGAGCCAAGGTTTGTGGTGCGAATGGCATGTGCTTTTTACTGCTCACTTGATTCTAACTTTCCATTAATAAATGTTTTATTCATTCAAAATTCTTAATTGTTCAATCAAACTACTACATTTTGATGAGGTTTCTAACAAGTAACAATAAAATACAAATTCTCTATATTCAATGAGGAACTGTGTTTTTTTAGTACTGCCGTTAAGTGGAAGGTTTTGGCTCCAGTGCCACCAGTTCAGCACATACTGTAGTTTGGAGCCCTCAGGGTTCAGCACTCGATGGAAGGACAATCTGCAGAAGCTTATGGCACACAATTGAAAATTACTGTGTGCTTCTGGCAAAATATATTTCACCTGTTACAATAATTGCCACCTCTGTATAGGTTACAATAGACAAGTCTAACTTGCTTGTCAATGTGATAACATTCAAGTGTCACATTTTAAGAATTCTGTAGCATATCTTAGAATTAAGTGGCATGATATGTCATGAAACCCTGTGGGATGGTATCATACTGTCCACTGTTATGACACTGGTCTCTTCTAATTACTCTAACAGACAGTGAAGGTCCAGGGCAATGACATCTCACACAAGCTGCAGATCTCTAGAGTCAGCAAGAGTGATGAGGGACTGTACGAGTGCCGGGTGACGCGAGCAAACTATGGAGAGATTGTGGAGTACAAAGCCCAAGCTTGGCTCAAGGTCAACACCACAGCCAGACCACGACGACCATTGCCGCCCCCAAAGAAGAGCTCCCCGCTGCACCTGACGGACAAGAAGCCGAGAAAGTCCAGCTCGTCTCTGGGCCAGGACAACATGAGTTCAGACCAGAGGATGGCCTCCACCTCCACCTCATACACATCCTCCAACACAGCTAAACACAACCCCGGCTCAGGTAATACCCTGGGAGGTTGTTACATAATGAAACACTGTGGACCACTTAAAAAGTTACAAGCAGCATAAAGTTTGGTCTGTAACCTTCCTGATACTTTGACATGTGTGAAAGCTGCCTACTTAGATAAAAATAGGTCTAAATAATAACCATGTTTCAGTTCCCTCACCTCTCCATGCACTTAACAATGTTGATCTAAAAAGAAGGGGACTTTAGGTTCCAATCTGTCCCAACTACTTGTGTCACAGAACTATTGATACAAAATTCAGATATTGCAGAAGAAGAGCATACTGGAAAATGCAATTTGGGAGTCAGAATTAGAGAAGATGACCAAATGATTAATGAGTCTTTGGTATTGATTATGAACCCCTTCACTCTCGAGACCCACCTGGAAGTTAGCATCTTCCAAGTTTCCTCAACTGAACCCCAATGGGACCAGTGGGCCACTGTCTGTTTTTGTTCAGCAGGATCGCACATTAACACAACTGTTAATATTGTTGAAGCCTAAATACAGTTTAAGCAAAATGTAAAATGCAACTACAGAATGGTTGTTGGTCTAAAACTAAACTCAATTTGACATAGCAACACTAAATAATGCTAGTGAAATTTAACTAATTTGACTTTGTGTTTGGTATTTTGATGTTCCAGCAAACCTCTGTAGTCTCATTTTAAACAGGTAAAAGCTCAAAAGTCACAAAATGAAATGTGAAAGTTCCAACATGATTGCAAAACCTTTTAAACATAACCATAAAAAAAGTAACCGCTGGAAAAATCAGATGGAATAATGACCAGCCACTTCCTTATAGGGTTTTTGATATTTTTCACAACATCCGCTCGACTGACATCAAGAGTTAGGTGGTTCATAGATTTCCTGACAAGCTAAGAAATTTTGGTCTTGCAGTTTTTAGTGTGCAACACTGTTCCCTGCATTACTGCTGTCAAAATGGCTTTATTTTGTATCATTAGAGTAACAGATGCTACAATTTATGGCTAAAGGTATATTAAAGATTGCCGCAATAGAGTACAGATCTTCTATGGAGGATGGAGGTACAATAATCTACTGTGGCTTCTTCCTTTGTCCCTTGCCCATTGTAGAATCACAAAACGTGTGACCACATTTCTCTCTATTACATATTTCTAACTTCAATGTCGGCATTGAAGATACAGCCACATTGATTTAATCAACTTTAGTGGATTTTTCACTGCACAAACGCAACTGGAGGCTCTGCGCCAACGTTCATTCTCACGACCAATTGAGAGTGACCCGTACAGTGTGAGTTGAGGAGCTGGAGGTTCTCTTCGAGATGGAAGGCACATTTCAATGTGTAGTGTAAGTTAACACTAATTGATTAAGTAAAGTCACAGTGTTTAACAAATCTTCTCTGGTTTTAAGGCATCATTTAAAAAAAAAAATCTTGCTCTACTTCCTTTTATCTTCTGGACGTCGGCACAGTAAAACTGATAGAGACCTATAATGTTATATAAGCTGAATACCCCCAAGATACAAGACTGATTTGCTCTATGTACCAGCATGTTTTACCCTCAGGTTTTGTAAATTTGCTCACATTAACTCTTGGCAATATTTTATATTCATTATCAAACAATGTTACAATTGTCCTGGTCCTTCTCATCTAAAAATGCCACTCGCCATTTTCCCATTGGTCACACAGTCCACACGGAATCGCCCTACACACCCTAAAGCAAAACAGAAAGATATTACTTGCCACTGAATAGAGGTAAAAACTTGAATAATCCCTGGGACTGCGGAGTTGGAGATTATGAAGCAGCCAAATTATGCTGACAGCTGTGTTGCAGTGAGTCTCCTGTGCAGTGTGTCTGACACTGATAAATGTCTCTCCATGGCTGTGCAGGCAGCCTTAGCCACCTTCTCAGAGCGGCAGAGAGGTGTTACGGCTAAGGGCGACAGAGTTCCATTACTGCCACACTCAGGTCTGAGGCAGATGAGCAACAATGGCTAAATGGGCTGAGATTAAATTAAACCTGGGAGAGTGCAGATATTTTTCTTTCCGCATTGCTGCATCTGTAAACAATGAGGCACTTTCCAGATGGTGGAATGTGGCCGTGGCTGGTGGAGCGACTGCAGCAGCAGCAGCAGCAGCAGCAGCAGCAGCAGAGTGGTTTGTTCACAGCTACTCCCCACTAGTGTGTCAGCTGTTGTTAGATCACAGCTCGGCCTCCATTGTTCCTGGCAGTATTGTTCTCTCTAAGCTCAGAGGTGACCGGAGCGGAATGCAGAAGAAAAAATAAAAGAACGTCCCCTAAGCCAGACTTGTCCACCAACCCCTGAGGCCTTCCTGGTTGGCATATGAAAGAAAAACAAATATGGACTCAGCTTCATTGCATAAGCATTCATCCTGAAAAAAAGAAAATAAATCTCTGACCTTGTTTTTAAGAACCAGCATATTTTTTAAAAAACTGCCTCCAGTGTGTACGTCTAAGGAAAGAACACCAGTGAGTCACTACTCCAGTAGGTGGTTAGGAACAGCCCGACTGCTGTGCTGTTCATGCTTGCATTCATATTGCTCAAGCAGCTGCACGCAATGCCAGTGTGTAATTCCATGTTCGTGTCGATGCTTCCATTGGTTCTTCTTTACTCACAGTAGTGTCTTTTTGGAGGCATGTAAATCTGGTTGCATGGGAGTGCACAATATCCAAAAACACATTTCATTTCCAAAGCACTAACATCTCATGGAGCAAATGTTGCCATGTAAAATGAGACTATAGCAGTCATATTTCATCCTGAGTTCTGTGCTAACTGTAACTGTATAATACTGATGCACTTAGTGCTGCTTTATGCAAATATTTTCCCCTTTCATGAAGCTGAACCGGCATGTTTGTTTCCATCTGCTTGAAAAAGCAAATTATTTTTATATTGTGACCGTCAGGTAGTTGGAGATTAAAGGTGTCCTGTCTTGATATTATATGGTTTTTGTAATGTTTCCTTCTGACGGAATCTGATATTAAATCTGATCGTTTTCAAAAGTGTGGAGTAACTTTTAGTAACCGGACACAGAAGAAGTACTCCATATAACAAACTGAGTGGGCTTTAGTGTCTACACAATTCCCGTTAGTTGTGGAGTTCCCCAGGGATCCACTCTTAGGCCTCTTCAGAAATATATTTTTTTTCCAAGGAATACAATTTTATGTCACATGGAAATAATAATTATAATATTAAAAAGCAATTTTATGACCTATTGTGATCATTTAGTAAATATTCCTATATATACCTACTGTAGCTACAACATGCAAGTTCTGGAAGCTGGAGCTAGCCTGGCATTTTTAACCTGTCTCTCCCTGCTCTGTTTCTTTACACCAGGCCCTTCACATGTAGTTCATTCTCGTCATGTTCCCTGTCTCAGCTAATGCGGAAATCACGAGCTTGCCAGCCTGTGAGTCAGCCACAGTGACGTATTCCAGTGCCTAATATTAGCTTGAAGCCTCAGTGTGATAGTAGATTAGGAGCATGTTCATGAATTGATCCCCAACCATGAGTTTTCTGTTTTCATACGAGCAATTCTGTTTTGAAGGGGATGAGGTGGGGGGGGGGCTTACCACCCCATCTGGCCGACGGAAATAAACTTACCAAATAAAGCTTGACGTGTGACTTACGCGTGCATTAAAACTGTCATCTATGAGCGTGAAGACAGGTGCAAATTAAAAGAATTCAC
Organism: Channa striata; assembly: GCA_033026295.1. Lineage (NCBI taxonomy): Eukaryota > Metazoa > Chordata > Actinopteri > Anabantiformes > Channidae > Channa > Channa striata. Next base: position 1,983,031 of record CM065169.1, read on the forward strand.
AGATGTAAAGTGTTATCAACCTGTCTTACTTGCTTTTACTGTTTGGTAGTTTAATAAAACAAAGCAATATATCAGACAGATGCCTTATGATGGAAATGAATAACCCATTCATTGTTTGATGAAGATAAAATCAAATCCTAAAAAGACTGAAAAGTTAAAACATTGTTGAGCCTTTCATTAGCCCGTAAACAGCCACTTGTTGCTTATGGCAGATATGGCTGCATGCTTTGGAAAATTGGTGCTGGTGTAGCAGACCGTGTTATCACACTTTCCATCATCTGCATCTGAACAGTCAAACTGCAGGTTAATCTATTTAACCGGCCAGTTAGCCAAAACGCCATTCATGGCTCAGATAGGCAGGCAGTCATTTAGGCAGTGTATCAGTCAACAAGCAAATTCATTTTATGACAGAAACCAAGTAAGCAAGCAAAAAGAGACAAACAGCTAGCCTGTCAGCCAGCCAAAGATCGACAGGAATAGATGGAACTTGGCCAGTTTGAGCTCCGTGTGGAGGTGCTTTGGTGATTCACCTCCCTGCCTTTCTGGCCTGGAATCGATATTCCACATAACCATCAGCCTGAGCCAAAAGCATTTTGGCAAAATGTCGAGTGCTGTGTTAGGTTAAGTAGGACAAAATGAAGACAATTCAGTGTGGGTCCATTCTACTCCAGGATACGCAGCCTATAAAGGTTCCTACTAACTCAGGGAAATTCTCTGGCTTTTTATACCAACAAATAATTCAGTTGCTCAGACGGCAGAAGATAACCACAATGGAGAAGGTGCAAACTCAAACTGGCATCATGCACAAGTTCTAAATCCTGGGACAGCTTATAAATGTCAGACATCTCCAAATCATATCTCCCATGGAAACCCTTTTCACCAAGCATTCACCTTTCCTTCAGCTTTCCCCCTTTAGCTGAACAACCCTGTGAGAACCGAGCTGAAAATTCATCCCAAATGACTTGAAAAGACACAGTGACCTTATCAAACTAACTATGACAGGAAGTGGGTGGATATGCTTTTAGCTACAGTGATGGATAAATGAAACAATACAATCACGGCCTGCATAAAAGGAAGGTTTTTTGTGCATTCAGCTGTACACCAGGGCTCTTTTTAAAATTCTTTCCTTTTTTCTTATTTGCTCAGCAATCGGCATCTAGAAACCAAAAATATTATATTACCAAAATAATTTGCAAATGTTCTTCCTTGTTGTTGTCTAAAAATAGCATCAAACACAATGTTTTTACCTTTAGTATGTTTGCCGGCAAGGGTGAGTTTGAAGTATATAGCAAAAAGATAATCGCTTCAGACATGGTGTTGCCTTCCAGTTGTATGTGGTTAAACATGTTTTCAGTGAATAGAAAGAAAGAATAAACCAAAGGCCTCAATCTGACAAATGCCTGCTAATAAATAGAGCAAAGTCAAATAGTCATTTGTGTTATATAAGTAAAGAATCATATTGTATTTAGGTATGACTGGAATCACATGGAAAGCACCAAACGTTTGGTTTCCGAGGCCACGCTGACATCATTAAAGCTACGGTGTAATTCACAGAGCGGATTGATGGGTTATGACAGGGTTTGTCCCTGGGCACAGACTTGTAAAAGAATCATGTCATTTGTGGTTGTTTTGTGTCTCTTTATGGTCATTCTGTGAACATTTGATGGCATGTTTTGTCTCCTCACCCCAGTTATGCTTTGCGTCGTGCTTCTTTCTGGTCATTTGGCCACAAATGACCATTCTTTTTATTTATTAAATTTTCTTTTCTTTTTGCTGTTTTGCATCTCTTTAAAGCATTAAGATCATCTCTGCAATATTTTGCACGTGTTTGTGGGTTTTTTTACATAATTTTCTATGTTTTTGGTCATTTTGCTGCTCTTGGTGTGGATTTAGTGTCTGTGATAATTTGCATCTCTTGGTAGTAAATCTGTGTTTCTTTGCAGATGTTTGGTGTCACTGGCATCTGTTTCAGGACAGTGTTGTGTTTCTTTGCGGTCAGTTTGTTCTGTTTAGTCTTATTTTGGTTGTTTTTGTTGCTGTGTCTCTGGATAATTTTGTAGCAAAATGAAAAGACAAAGAGATTTCAGACTAAAATCACGGCACAGCGACAGTGCACTAGCAGAAACTCTTCAAAGGCAGTGGCGGAATCAAAGTCTTATAAAGACTTGGAGCAGAAGCAGATATTTCTGGAGTTATTTTCAAAATGTGCCTCATAAAGTTTGGTTCCTTCGTTAGTTTGAACTTTGGTTTTCAATAAGTAGGCCTGGAACAAATAGAGGGTCTTTTTTGTTCGCAGTAGGTCACAAATGTATTTTGGCCTAAAGCATTCAGTGCATTTTAAGTCAGCAACAGTGTTTTAAAGTAATATCATTGATAAACACAAGATAATGTTTGGATGTAAGCACAGAAATTCTCAAAAGATTCAGAAGTTCCTGCAGCTGTGTCAGTGTTCTGTATGACAGCCTTACTTATTATTTTGAAATAAATAAAGTAAAGCTGCTAAAAAATTTTATTGGGGTAGTTGAGCAAGTAAAGTTAACAGTGCTGCAGTGAGCGTTAAAAGTTTGCACCAAGATTTCCTACTGTTTTCTTTTTTTTATTGCTCTAATTAGGCTTTAAAAATTATAAGACTATTAAATGGAAAACAAAAATAAAAAAAGTATTTATCCCCTTTGTCTTTGTTAATTGTGAACATCTGTTGGAGGAAATTATGGTGGAAATTAGTGCAAATTTAAACTAACATGCTTCCTGCATGTTCCCAAAGTGGCACAAAATATATTTTTATGGCAACTTTACTTTATGTTTGTGTGCTATTTCTTTTTAAAAGAGTTTGGTTGTGCTGCACAATTAAAGTCTTCAGAGACTTTAATGACGGGTTCACAGAATGCTCAGGTCTGTCTTAAACCATGTTTTGAGTTTGGATGAAGACTGAGTGCGTTTACATGGACATTAGTAACCGGCTTACTGAGAGAAACCAGCTTTATCTGTGCTCACATGCACTTAAGAAACACACCTGGAGCTGAAGAGTGACCTGGTTCCCCCACCTCCTTGAACTTCTCTTGGAAGTCTGGCGCACAGATCTTTGTTGATTAGAAACCGTACGTATACACGGCACAGTAATCGGGAAACCAGGTTTACCAAATACTTTGTTAATGTATTTAAGTATAAATTTCAGGTATCTGCACTTTGAGTTTTTGTTTTTCTGAAAACTTTTGACTTTTACTGCCTACAACTTAACAGAAACATGTACTTTCTACTCCTCCTACTACTGTACAGTACACGTCTTACATGTCTGCTTATAACTAATTTAAGAGTCGGATCCCCATGTGGAGATCACTGTGTGGTAGTAAGAGTGATTCTGTAAAGTCTGTTAACTTTACTTTCCTATAATGACTTGATTTTTCAAATGCAGCCTGTGGTGGAATATCTGAGGCATTCAGCCAGAGGCAGTTTTATGGGGCGGCCAGGAGGCCTTGTTAAAGTCCTGCCCCACCACACAGGATAATACTGCATGTTAGATTGGTCACTGTTCTGCAGCAGCTCACGACTGCATCTTAAAATGACATATGCCATACTGTATACTTAAATATTGTTAATCAATCTAACTGCAAATACTCCTCAACTTACATTAATAAGACATAAGGTCTAGTTAGCTTTGCACAGAGACAGCTTATAGAAATGTTTACTTGTAAGATTTTAACAAGACCGGATTTTGCCCCCATCACTTCCATCGTAACTTAGGAAATGATCTATCTATGTCCTGTATAACTTAAGAAATGATTACAGCATGAAAACTGTGTTTCAATGTTCTTACGGGACATAGTTAAAAAATCTCTACCTGTCCTTTAATTTTGGAGCATCGCACTGAAGGTGATTTTTAACTGGAATTCTCAGCTGCACTTTCTCCAGCTATTCTTTAACAGATAAAATCTTCTTTAATCTTCTTTCTCTCAGACAGCACATCTGAAAGATTGCTTTCCAACTACCATATAAAACAATAGAAACCCCTACAACAACAAATCAATAATGCATGGATAACAATCTCGCTGCTGTTAGGTACAAGTGTGTTTTGACCAGCAGATTCTGGAGGGAGCATAGCCATATTTAGAGCTGGTTCAGAGGACTTCAAGGGTGCATGTGGAACATGTCAGATCTGAAACTGAAGAAATGACCCTGTACAGTTGTGCAGCGTGTATTCTACCCAGAGAGAAGTCACGGTAACCCAGCAGCGGTACTTCTGCCACACTGTACTGTATTGTTGCCTTTTGTTATATCCTTAGTCCTTTTTTACCCAATAACACGAGACAATGTCCAAAGAATCAGGTCCCAACATTGCCCAGAGTTGCCCCACTTGTAACTCAAAGCGGGAAATTCTGCCGGTGTTCTCACGTGGAGAGAAACTTGGTTTCAGTCAGTGGTGGTACTTGGCCAGAACATGATGGAAAAAGTATGGTGCAGGAAAGTTTTATTAACAGCACATCAAAAAACATTTGATATACAGTTACCACCCCCATTCACTGCTTTGAACCCTCCCACAAATTTATGGTATAGCAGTGTTCTTCATCCAATCACAAAACTTATGTTACACAAACTATGTACTTTCATTTTAGACATGGTGGCCAAATCATTAGAACCACCTCTGGAATGACTCCACCCCCCTTTATGGTCTCAATAATAAATGCAGAGTATAATTATCACTTTTCTGACAGTTTCAACAGAACTGCTGTACTGTATTTTCATTAGAAAGACCCATGAGGCTCCCGGGCAGTGTCTGGGCTGTTCCTAAGACTTCAGTTTTCAGGACAGAGATCTCAGCTGCTGCTCAAAGAATCTGCTGGAGCTTCTCTTCTAATGTGGTGGTCACAGAGCCCAATGTTCCCATTTGTGCCTTTACCTTCCACAGCTTTTCTAACTCTTCTTTCAGCCCTTAATATTTCTCCAGCCTCTCATGTTCCTCCTTCCTGTTGTTGCTTTTAGTTTGGATCATCTATTGCTGTGGCCTCCTTCTTCTGTTTGTCCTTCACTAATGTGTCCGGTTGGTTGGCCTTTACCCGTTTGTCGGCCTGTATCTGGACGTTCCACAGGATCTTAGCTCGGTCACAACCTTTGGCATTGGGATTTTAATGTATGCCCTGGCTTCTAGCATCTTGCACCCCTCCATCCTGTGCTGGATTGTCTCACGGCTCATACAACATGGGCAATGTCATATCTGTAAAAGGCATCATAATGATGAATGATATACACATGTTTTTGGAGTAAAATATTCAGATGATTTTTTATTTCAACAAAACAATACGAAAGCATGGGTCAGCAGTAGAAGAGTCAGTTGCTAAATGGTCTGCAAAATCGATCTGATGTTGTATTTCCAATCAATTTTTCATTTTCTCATTAAGTTTAAATATTTGTCTTTGGACTATTATTTTATACTATAACATTTTAAAAAATGGTTTCAAATCATTTGCAAATAATTGCTGTCTTTTGCAACGTCTTAGCTTTAAGACTATTCTCAGCAAAGAAAAGGAAACAGTTTGGTTCCTTTACTAATATTAATAAAGCTCTGAAGCATAAACAAGAATACTGACATTTGGAAAACGAAAACTAATAATTAAGTCCTTTCACTATTACGTTTTCTGTGTGCCATTATGACCTGCAGCACAGTTCCACTGCTTGACTGCACAGTAGATTTTAAAACTATGGATTAAAATGCACATATGGCATCATACATCAGTTACATGTTTGTGCAAAAGCATCAAATTGCTTTAAACACTTTTCCAAACTTCACTTAACCACTCCACAATTACCATCCACCCATCTGCGTGACTCGACAGGTAGGCATCCGCTGACTAACACACTATTGTTTTTTGGTGTCACAAGCAGAAAGCTGTGGGTGTGAGCTTCTGCTTTGGGACAAAAGCAGGGTACGTACACGTGTGGAGAGCCTGAATCTTGAATGTGCCTTGTTTTACATATTCATCTGCTGAAACGTAGATCATACCAAGGCTGTTCAGTGCATTTTCAAAGCTGTGACTGGTAGAAAAATGATGCAGCATCAACAGCCACAAAACCTAAATAAGTGTATGAAATTGTTCCTGTGTATATAAATGGATTGGACTTTGAACCTTCCTTATTCTTACGTGAGTACCTCTCTGTTTACCACACGACTAAAATATAAGTGTAACCCCACTCAAGGTAAACAGCCTTTGAACCACTCTGAAAAGGATTTACATGGGCAGCTACTGTCGCCTTGGCCCTGACAAGCTGCTATCATCACTGCAGGCAGCTCTGACTGTTTACCAAGCATAACAACCGCAAACCAGAACACAGTCCGCTCATCCTACTGTTTGATTTATCTGCAGCTTGGGGATATCGAACCTGAAAAGATGAGAGCAAAATAACGGATGACAGAGGTACAATTGTATGCAGCAGAATCCTGTAGAAAAAAAAAGCACTTTACATTCTATCAGCAAAAATGTTTTAGATAGGGGAAAGAAAGGTTCCAACGAAGACAGAATGAAAGGAGAAGAAGTGAGAAACAAGAGGTGTACAAAGTTGTAATCCTGTGAAACAAGGCAAGACTTGGGAAATCGAAAAATGAAATATCCACTAAATCATATTGACGTTTACTAGATTCCCGTGTCAGACCGGGCAATGGTTCTAAGAAGGAAATAGTCCACGGGGACACTTTGTTCCTCGCAGCTTAACTCTGGAGTTTCTGGGCTACTGGGGCTTGGGGAATAAAGAAAGGAATTGCAGGATGGGGAACGACAGGGAGGACAGACATGGAAGGCTTTGACCCTTTATTCCTCCCCTCCACATCTCATTTGGCTTGAGGTGATCTACAGAACAGGAGTGCCACTGAGGATCACCAGTCTCTCTGGGCCAAAACAGCCTCACACTGAGAATAATTAATCAGCCTCAAGCTGAGAGTCAGAGTGGAGCACAGACACAGGGACAATACATGGGAAAGTACGCCAAAAACATCCACTAATCCAGTAACAGCAATCTACCCAGAAACATCAAAGATGGGGGGAATATTTTGGAAATAATAAGGATATATAGGCAGCATATCTGGGTAGTAGGTTGCTCATAGTGGAGGTAATACATCAAGGTCATAGAAGGCCAGAGTCACAACTTCCTGTTTGCAAATGTCATTGTAATATCTGTAGTGAAAAAGATGGACCGCATGACAGCTCTCCAGACGTGCAGCCATCGTAAGCCGCCTCTATGTGAGGAGATGGAGAACCGTGGCTTAAATGTGAGGTTTTATAAATGTTATGAATGTGATGACCGTGTGTTCTGAAACTCATCACCCAGCAGACCGACGTGTCAGATGGTGCCTCCCTCTCGTTTCAGAGCACATACATTGATTTTCACTGCAGAATTGTGTCTTTTTTAATCCAGTGTTGCCTGAGGGTCTAAAGATCACGGCCATTTAACATTGGTTTGTGGCCTCGTCCCTTGTGTGCAGATTTATCATGATAATATGAACTGTAGATGATGATATTCCAAAATTTGTCAATGAAAAATGTTTCTTCTCGAGTAGTTGAATGCACATATTTTTACTGAATAACGAGCCTCTCCCCAACCTTCCTCCGAAAAGATGCTCTTTTTATACCTAGTCCTGAGATACTGAGATGGTGCCAGTTAACCTCATTAGTTAATGTTTCACAAGACGTTTCATTTAGCTTTTACAGTTTTTTTGCTGGCATTCAATTTCAAATGATTATTAAAGAAAAATTAAACCCTATTAAACTGAGAAGTTGAAGTATTACAGTTTTACAGTCCAAAATAGGTTTCATATGATTTGCAGATGATTCCATTCTCTTTCTTTGTATTAACTTCTCTGGGTTTGTCACTCTCTCTCTGAAAACTCACACTATGGGGTTTATAATCCTCCCTTTTGTCTCTTTACAGGTACAACAATATCATCCAGCTATGGACTGCCTGTCCTCCTTCTGGTGTGTGGTGTGGTGAGGGATGCCTTGTTATAATTTGAAGAACTAATATGGTTTGTGCCCAGATTCTCTCTCTCTCTTTCACTCTCCCTCTGTCTCTCTCTCACGCTCTGTATCGCTCGCTCTCTCTCTCTCTCTCTCGCTCTCTCCTCGCTCTCAAGAGTGAACGAGACAATTGCCTGTTTCATCGCCTCCCCCTCCGACGCCCGATCCCTCGATCCCACCCCACACCACCAACCCATGCAGACAGCACAGTTGCCCCTCATTTCCCAGCCAATACTGCTCTTGCACCCAGCACATCGTTATTAGCCACCGTAAACACGAGTCACCTTTAAAGCTGGATGACCTTTTTGTACAGATGTTGACTCAACACTAGGTGCAACGCTCGCGTGTAAAAATGGACTCTGTATCATGTCAGGAAAAATCTCATGAAAGACTTTCTTACAGTTCATTGCTCAAAAGTGAACAAGAAAAGAGGAGAATCTATATTTGTGTAATATATCTGATTCTGATATATATCTGTTTTATTTGAAACACCTAGATTTACTGTATGTAATGTGCTGTAGCTGACACTCATCATATTAAACATGGACCATCATTGTGAATATGTTCTGTGACCCTCTCAAAGAAACTAAACCAATTCAAGAATATGTTAATTCAGACTGTTAACATCACCCATTGGGTCGACAAAGGTTAAACTTGTCATTTTCTTTCAGCTGTACCAGCCATTCAAATGATCACATCTCTATACTTTTTACATCTTGTTAGTGATCCATGTGCCGGTGTGCATGCTTATGGGTCTGAAGGCTTCAAAGATGGGAGCATCCATTATTTGAACAATGTGAGCCAACACTCAGTTCAGAGTTACAGTGTGTGGAAATGAGCTTTATTTTAAATGTGCTTGTGTTGGTGTGAAAACAAATTGTCCCCTGTCATTTTAATTTGTATCGCATCTTAAGTAGGAATAAAAATGATGTCACAATTAAGAGTCATTCAGAATCCTTAAATGCGACCATTGGATGATTCATTTTAATTGATCTGGATCATTTTTAACGGCACGCTTGCTTGCTGTCTTTCCCCCTTTGGTAAAAAACGTGTCATTGCAGACAACAAATGAGGATTTAACCTCTAACGATGCAAACATACAGATACACACATCCACACTTTTACATGTAGATGTTTTATTGGTTTGGTGGTAAAAGAAGAGATGCATTATAACAATGAGACTTGCCTATCATCAACATTATAAAGTACAGAAATTATATTTGGGAGAAAGAATTTAGTTTTTTCACAGTAATATATTTTTAGTTTTACTTTCAGGTGATATATGTGTATCCACACAGAGCATTGATAGGCAACATGCTTTGACAATCTGATACAAGCATAGGCACGGGGATTGTTTTGTGTTTCGTTCATAGAGCAACAGTCTTATCTATTCAGAACATAACCATAATACAGTATAACCTCCCCACAAAAGGGCACGGGTTCTTTTATTGTTGTTAACTTTTGAGCCGTAAAGGAAAAAAATTGTTCACCATTAATCAGAAATGCAGATGTTTCACTTCAAAATGAAATATTTATGAATAATAGGGCAAGTGATTTGCAGTTCATTCTAAATGTATTGGTGCAAGGCTTATTAAAATGTATGTGCAGTACACTGAAGACATTTGGGTTTAGGATCTAAAGAGTTTTATTTTTTTCCCCTCAGGACATTCTAAGTGTATTGGCTAGTGTTTGCCCAGTTCTTGCAAAGTTGTTTTGTTTTCCCTCTTCCTCACATTCAAAATGGTTTTCTTTTCGCCCATAAACAGCTTTCTGGTTTTCATGATATTCTTTTCATTTTTATGATTTCGTATTTTTAACAATACTTATTGATTTGTTAATTGTCTCATCCTAAACGAAAGGTGCTATTTTCTATGGTAAGTAATGTATTTAGGTTTAAATAGCATGAAATAAAACTGAAATTCTGAACTTTTCCTTATTATAGCTATTGTTTAATCTTGAATCCAACTGTCTTTGGTGTACAGCAACAGAGAAAAAGTTGGCCTTAATATTACAATACTCTGTAATAGAGGACTGTGTGTCTCAAAATCAAAATCGAGGTGACCTGGTGGCAGACAATGTTGGCACCAACTACAACAGGATGTAGTTCTTTAGGCAGTACGGTGGAAAGTTTGAGATTAATGAAAATTATTGATCAAGGAGATAATCCCTGGAAAAAAAAAAATCTGAAAACCTGAAAAATTCTGGCTGAGATCAAAAATAAGACAAACATTGGCCATTTTCTCATCTTTGTCTGCATCCAGATTCTCCTTCATTGTGTGTTAGCTGCTAAAGTGCGACAAATGCACTAAAATCACTAATACAAAAACATGACTCCCATCATTCACCAACCCAGAAGTTCTGTAAGCATGTTTATGGACATTTGAGGGCAAAACTTTGCATTTCTTGACAATGAAATGGCAAAAAGAGTCAGTGAACATTTTTTTAATACACATTCATCCAGTGAAGATGTTTCTTGATCATCAGAAGTAACATAATGTTCAAAGAGTTTAAATTAGGACAGTTTTAATAAAATAATGAAAACTATAGCATTGCATCCCCCTTTTATGAAAGAGTTTCAAATACTTTGCACGTCCAGCCTTTGTGTTTATAACCACTTTCAGTCCTCTTAGATAAATCTCCTCTGAGCAACCTTTGCATCCTTCAGGTGTAATTTTAGCCCATTCTTCATGACATAATTGTTCCAAGTCAATCACATGACTTGGTTGTCTGCCATGTACAACCTTCTCATATATACCCACAGGTTTCTAATGATAGTTATGTCTGGAGACTGGCGAGGTCACAGTAAAACACTGTTCTTTACATCATTTCTGAGTTGACTTTGCTTTGGTCTCATAAAACCACATAATCAAATCACGTTTAGTTTGTTCACATGCTCCAAGCTGCCTTATTTTTAGAAATAAGCAATAGCTTCCTGCGTGAATTTCTTCTAAACAACCCGATCTGCGCAGTCCAACCCTGCTAATTGATTTAGTTCTTACAGGTACTAAAAGTTATAGTGTGTTGATGTTTCTCATTCATTTCTGGATTATGATCTTCCCAATTGGTACTGGCATCCCTAAACACTATATTATTCTAATATTTTTACAGCCCTCTGAAGACTTACCTATTTCAATGTTAGTAGTTCTGAGAGCAGTTTTTTTGTTTTGGTGCTGAAATCTACCTACCTGCGAATTGCAAATACAAGCCCAATTTAACACACCTGGAGCAGCTCATCAAGCATTAAATTCTGACAGCCTTTCCTAGTGATCAGGCAGCTGGTTTTACATTTTAAAATAATTACCTGCAGCGTTTGTCAGAGAGGATGCAACAATTTGCACTTATAATACTTTTGTTATTTTACTTGACTATTTTTTAATACTCTGCTTATTGTTCTGATGATGAAGGAACATTTGTACTAGCTGAATGACAAAAAAAAAAAAAAAAAAAAACATTATTTGTTTATCTCTTTTTGCCATTGCAGCACAAGAAGCTCATGTGTTTTATGCTGTAACATTCTTACATGCAGTTCAGTATCATAATGTGTAAACTTTAGAAGCAAAACCTCACTACATGCTTTTATTTCACTGTGCAATCAAAGCATAAATTCACCCCCTTCCCCAAACCCCTCCTCCCCCCCACCACTCTGTGTAGCTTTACTGCATTCCCAAAGAACTGTGGAGGGGAAACCTGTCAATTGAGAATCCACGTTCAGAGGCTGACAGAGCGTGTCATATTCTGGGATCAGACCGGGGACATGTCCTGATCAGCTGCTTCCCGCCTCGTTCTAAGATGTGTTGGCAATAGAGGGCAACCCCATCAAATCCCTCAAGTCCCAAATAGCTTCTGGGTGTATTTGGACCGTTAATCTAACATCACTGTCATATAAATGCCACCACTCTGCTGTGACTGAAAATCAATCGATGCGTTTTTTTTGGAAATGAGACATGCAATGGAATGTGATTGAGAATACTTACTCCTCAGATAGAAGTACAGTTTATTTTAAGGTATTAAGAATGGGAGTTTGACTGATTTTATTAGAATTGTGCTGGAGCACTTTAGAGAGAGTGTGAACAGTTTGAGTAGACATAATTTGTCCTACTGTCATGTAAAAAGTTACAAATGTGTAAAAATTGTAAATGAAATAATCAGCATGTTAAAATTTTTTTTTTCCATTTAAAAAGGCAGAGGCCAGTGATGTTCTGTACTTGTAACAATGGTGTCATGTATTCATATTCAAGTGTTAACAAGTCCAAAGTGGGCCTTCATTTCTTTAAACTGAACTTCGGTAAAATGTATTTGACAAAAAAAAAGTATCAACACATATTAGACACATTTCCTTTTACAAAGCTTCCATCCTAATCTGTGGGACTCATCTGACTGTGGGTCCTTCCAATGCGCTGAATAACAAAGAAGCTTGATTTTATATTGTGATCAAAGTGATGATGAATGATGCTTAGTACAAAATACTGAGTCATGAGTTTGGGTTTCGATGGAGGCAACGGTGCTTACGAGCATCGACGTCTCTGTTACCAAAGAGGAAAAACGTTCACAGTGACTGCGATAGCAGTTCATTCACCCAGGGATGCTGTTTCTGAAACATCACACGTCAAACATCAGTTTTAGGTTTTGTTTAATATGCCATGCTACTCATCCACTCTAGATGTATTTGCTTCTTCTAATGTATTTCATTTCAATGCGGTCCTGTCTGTTTGTTGAGCTTTCAAAAGTTCTGATGAATTCTAATTCTCTTTTCTTTGGTATTGTGTGAGGCTTCTGTACTGGAACATTGCAACAGTTTGTATTATAATGACAATATCAGAATAATATTTAAATAAACCATTTTCACAGATGAAATTCAAACACCAAGGGATTCCATCTGTTTGGTTTGTAACATACTGAGCTTTATTGAGTGAAGGGAAGAGAGTGCTGACAGCGCTAAAAACTGGCCCACTTTCCAACTTAGAAGAAAGTTACTTTTGTGTGAGTCTAATCACTTTTTCATTCAATAGCAGTCCACCCTTCAATTATACAACCACCCAGAGACCCAGAAGAGTAAAAAATGAATGGGATTACGACAATACAAAACTAAAGAGGCAGTTTTTGAGAACTGAGTAACAATAGGATACATTTTGAAGATTAAACAGTTTTTTAAGTGTTACAGCTTCAGAGATATAGATGCAAAAAGGGTGAATTAGTGTATTTGTTATAAACCTTAGGATCACTAACATTTTGTCATTCCAAGTTGCATAATGATGCAATATTAGCTTTGTTGAAGTGTAGGAGTATTTAATTTTATGTATAATTAAAATTTTGTTGGATACTACATTAACACATTTGCCAAAGTCGATTCTCTAAATTATTGCATTTATTAAATTAGATTGTTTAAACTTTTTTTATTAACCTTTATTGTCATTACACATGTACAAGTACAAAGCAACAAAAGTGCAGGATCATATTAATGATGATTCACAAGGCTTGGTTGGCTTAGCTCTAGTGACGTGAAATCTCCTGGACGTGTCCAGTTTGTAGCACACTTGCGGGTGGACTTAAAACACGCTGAAGATATTGTATTGGTCATTTGGCCCTGGGAAAGCCTTGGAATCCTGCCAGAGTTGGAGCCGTTGCTGCCGAGACGTCTGGACTACTTTCCTGTCTTCATCTTTCCTTGCAGCTCAACTCTGGATAGGTGGAGGATAGTGGATGGAGTCACAAATAGGATGGGTGCACAAAGTGCATGGCATCAAATCACAGACCCAATTTTGATGCGTTTCACTTGTGGTTGTGTTGAGGCAACAAAAACACTTTTTTTAGTTAGGAGAAAGTTTCTTTTTAAAGTAAATCCGCTTCATGTGTCTTTAACTGTGTGCTGGGAGTGCCCGAAAATGGCCATTTAATGATGCTGCCGTCAAAACTGGATGTTGCACTGAATAATCACATTTTAGTGGGAAAGAAATCCATTCTGTTAGACATGTTTAGCATTGAGATATTAGCAACTTACCACGGATGTTAATTAACATTATCCTCATTACGTTGACAGAACATGTAATCTGACTGCAATGACATCCTCTACGAAAACGTATTTGACGTTGCAATTTATTTATTTGATAACATCATTTTGAGAAGAAATGGTTGGACGTGCACTTGGCTCCACGTGGTGTCAAAGTGTTTAGTTAAAACATGCAAAGAAGTCTGATGAATACTGGCAGCACATTATTTGATAACCACATCCAATAAGTTTGAATGACATTAAAATGGTTGGCGTGACAATAGATACAATATCGTGCCAATTGGGAATCTCAGGAAGCTGAGCTTGTATAATATTATGTATATTTTTTGGTATATATCACATAAACAAGTGTGCAAGACAAAAACAAAATCTTCTTATGAAAAAAGGAAAAAGTAGCACTTCTGTGGATGATGTTGAAAACTAGTCTTCAACAGGTCTCTTGGTTTCATCAGCCTTTATCAGTGTAAGCTTCAGAAACAGGAAACTTCCTGTCTGTTGGTGAAAATGGGCCGGGTAAGTCTCATCTCCCATTCATCAATTTGAAAGACAAGATAGAGGAACTGAAAATGAGGAGACGGGCTGGAGGGGTGGAATCCTCTTTCGAACTAAGGAGTGAATTTGGCAGTGGCGGTTCAGCTAATCAGGTTTACTTAATCAGTGAATTCAGAATGCAAAGCAGGAACTCTAGCAAAAGAGAGTGAAGGCAGCAGAGATAGTGAGAGCAACAATACAGAACGAACCCTCAGCCTGTGTTTGTTAATTCAGCAAGTAATGACACAGTTATTTATGCAAAGGCCAAACGAGAGCGAACACCCAGCCTGCATTTGGTTCTTTAATCAGGGCACTGGTCCTTGTGCTGCCCAAAGAAAGAGAGAATGTGCATATTATTGGATGACTAAGCTGGTCTAAATTCTGCATATTTAAATATGTTGTGTTGTAGCAGCGTTCAATTACAGATGGCCACGATGTGTTCGTTTCTACGTGCTTCTCTCGAGGAAAAAGTAAGGCGAGATAACTGGTTTACATTTTCAGATGCTCATGAAATATACAAACATACATTGTAGAGACAGGATGCATGCTGTGCCAGACAGCTGCTGTGATTCTAGCCTCAATGCAAAGCACCCTGCTGCTAGTTCTGCATATGATCCAACTGCCTCCTCACACCTACCTGAAGATATTGTGCATGAAACGAAGGAGGAAAGATCCAACCACAGTGAAGTCTGGGGATTAGAGGGCCCAAAGGTTAAAAAGTTGGACTTTCATGTGAAGCCGTACTGTTAGTTCCCTAATAATCTTTCCACACGTACAGTTGCTGCTATGGGATGACAAATAAAAGTGATAAAATTGTCATTAAATCAGTTACTTAGAAATAAATAATTACTCAAAGAAAAACACTTGCTTTATTTTCAGCTCTATTCACATTCTAACGTCTTCCTGCCCACATTGGATAACAAAAATAATTTTATGTTATTTACTTTTAAAAGTAAAATTAAAAGAAAAAAGTCATAAAACAATTTTGCTTCTCATTCTATTGACAGATTTCACAGTCAGCTGCAACATCTAAATGAGCATAGCACCTGTCCAGCAGTGCTGGCATGCAATGAGGTTCATCTTTGATGTCTTTCAGAAATTTTGGAAAAACTAATGCTCATTTAAAGAGCTGGCGCAATAAACACGGTTTATTTAGTTTATTTATGGTAGTGATGTGTTATTTCTCCAATCCAATTCATATAAATATGGGCACACAAAATGAAACAGACTTCAAAAATCACAAACCTTCTGGCCCCAAATTATGACAAATTAGCTTTAATTTTGGAGGCTATTATCTTTAAGTTGACAGCTACTGTATCTTTTTAAGCACCACTGATCAAACGTAGCATTCTTGTTAGTTTTACTTAAGAGAAAAATACGGTTGGTCCAATTTGAATCTTGGCTATCCGGCCAATGCTCAAATTACAGTGCACAAATTAGCTTTAATTTTTTGGTGTTCAGTGGTTTCAGGCTAAAGCAACTTATCTTAATAAAACCATGACTTTTCTGTTTTGTGTGAAGTTGACAGGCTTCATAGTCAAAATCTTTTGTCAAGAAATACCAGCCACACATACACGCTAAAAACAGCGCACAGAACATCCTCATATTTTTTCTCAGCCTGGATATTGAAAACTGATATGTGACAAAATATATATTTCTTTTAAAATGCTGATTAGTCAATATTTCTTTGATAAATTACCAACAATAGATTTTGTACCATTATCTTCCTTTCTGTCCATATGTCTGTGTTTCAGGTGCCAGACTGTCTTGTAACTGTCTTCAAAACAATGCTACTATTGGGGCAAAGAATCCAAAGTGGACCCATCCCTTAGAATTAAGAGGGTGTGTAGGGTCTGAGGACACCGTCATATTGTTATTGTGATCAGCAATTCTGCTCAGACATTTCAACGAAGACAAAGGGATTAAAGGGCTTTAAACTTTACTTAGGTTTTTGTTGCTTCCTTTCGTGCATGTGTGCATGAGAGGGAAGGTTCCTGCATTATCTATTTTCATTCATTAAAAGAAATCAACTGATTTGAAACTGGCACTTCTGTAACAGTCTTTATTGGGATTTCAGGAATTTTTAACCCTGCTCGATTATTTTGTTCCCTGAAAAGTGAATGACTGAAAATATGTCAGTGTGGGCACATCAATGCTAAGCATTTCTCAATGATGTGAGTTTAGTAAAGCCCAAAGGTTTTGGAAGGAAATTATATTGGCATATCAGTCGTGGAGAAAGAAAAAAAATGTGTGGCAGACTTAGGATGGCTGTCAGTGACTGAATTCAACAACAACGACCACAACACCTCAAAGTGTGCGAACACAAGCTGTG
This sequence comes from Channa striata, assembly GCA_033026295.1. Lineage (NCBI taxonomy): Eukaryota > Metazoa > Chordata > Actinopteri > Anabantiformes > Channidae > Channa > Channa striata. The sequence continues at coordinate 1,999,901 of CM065169.1, forward strand.
AGTCTAACCCAACATGCGCCAGATGAAGCAGTGGAAAAGCTGCTATGGAAATGTGCTGCATTGCTATTTGTGAGTGGGTGTGTTGATTAAAAAAAAAAGGGAACCCAAGAGAATTGAGTGTTGAATGTGTGTTGACAGAATGTGAAGCCTGCCTCATTAAACTAAAGAACCGGGGAGAGACATGTTCTGTTCTCCTGAGCACTTTCCATACACACAAACAAACAAATTAGTTCCAATTCACTATTAATCCTCTTTTGAAAGATATGTGTGTATGTACAGTACAATATTGCATATTTGCAAAGCTGTACTGCATTTCCACATCTGTGTGACTTTTAATAAGGAAGCCCCTGTGAGCAAAATCCTCCTTTCTCCTTCAAATACTTCACAGGTTGCCACAGGGGCCAAATGAAGGAAGCGAGCTGCGTACACTGCAGGATGTCGGAGTGACACCCTACTGTCAAATCAATTCAAAGTTGTTTTGGGGACAGCTCAGGTAGTGAAAACCAACCAGTGACATGAATGTGAAAGTAGGAGACAGGTTTCATTTCTTTAGCTCTGTTTGGTTGCTAAGTGAACTTAAATAGTCTGAGTAATGCAAGGTCCTTCTGGGTTCGTGAATTTGTCAGCTCTCCACCCCCTGCGGATCTCAACTGATTCCAAAAAAAGCAAAACTTAAAGACGGCTCAAGTTTAATACCATCGGCTGACATGCAAGTTAATGCCAGGTGAGAGCCATCAGATTCCATCAGATTAATTCCACCAGAAATCAAAACAGAACTGTTTAAAACACTAAATCAGTTCGTCAAATTATATTGAAATAAATGCAGGTGTGTCGGAAATGCATCTATTTATGCATATGAAAGTGTATATTTACAATTCTAATGCTTCTTAAGGGAAAATTGCTACAAATGTGAATTAACACATCTCACACACACACCTCTCTCTAGTTATACCCTGACCAGTTACACACACACAATTAGTGCACAAAAGGTGAATTCAGCCAATTTTAAAGTTGCCATTGGTCATGGTCATTTATTATCACAGCCATAGTTATGGTTCAATAGGTACTATTACAAGAAATCAGTGTAAAGATGATCATCTTGATCTGCCTGTTTCCCAAGTCACTAGGACATGACGGAAAGACAATAGCTACTTGTGAAAACAAATGAGCACCACTGTTGCTTTGTCTGGTTGTGGATGCAAGAAAAACAATTGTCCAGTTGGAGCGGAGGATTTCAGTTAGACGCTCAACAGAACACAACTGCTTCCCCTGCTCTCCTGGTTTGTCAGCTTGTATGAATGAATGAATGACGCCTGGACACAGACAGTGTGACAGGTAGTAAACAGTCTGTAATACAAGGAACAACGATATTCAAACTACACAGGTGGATCAAGGAGGAGAACTGGGGAAAAGAGGGGAACAACATGAGAAAAAAACAATAAAAAAATCAAACCTAAAATCTGCTGTAAGAATATTCATTTATCGCTATGATCAAACCTTCATAATTGCTTCAATTCCTTCACCCAAATATTAGCGCCAGTATCTTTTTTCTACCAATATTAGACAATTCAGGTCTGATTTGAAGTAACAACATACCAACCAGTTATTAACAACATCAAGCACACAATACATTTTTGAGCCATTACCAGCTCGTGTGTCCTAACATCAGCAGGGAAATCACGTCTCGCCGTGCCCAAATCCCTCTCGAACATTCCGCAAAGCAACATCCTTTACTGATGACAGCTACGCAGCAGGATCACCGGCCAATTGGGCTTTAACTGCTCGAAAGCAGCTTATTACTTGTATCTGCACAGATAATGTGATATACTGCCCCTTCAGCGAAGACAACAGAAGGTGAAGTATATGTGTGTTTTCCATTCCAGGTTTTCCAAATGTGGAGAGCAAATTTGGTAACAATTTCTTTAACTGACTGAAACTTACTGAGTATTTGCTTTTTAAATATGGGGAAAATGTGTAGTATGCACTAGATAACTGCAACATGCACTGGAAAGGGAACTAGCAAGAAACCTGCTGAAATACTAAGTAAACCTCCACTTTTATCTATTTGCTCACCTAGTAAAAGGTTGTTGATAACTCTGATTTAAATATGTACTTCCTATGAAACACTTTCTCTAACAATGCTCAGTTGAAGTAAAAATTGTACTTATACAAGGTTTAGATTGGAATAGTTACTTTCCCACAAATACATTTTTCTTGCATAGTAATTGATTTTAACACACCCCTCATAAGCAGTAATTATAGCCAACAGGAATTTACGTGACAAAGCAAATGTTTTCATTTTGACAGGTATGGGATCATTTTTCATTATATAACATTTTGTATTTAAGTATTTAACAAAATAAATAATTGAAAGACAGGTGGTGGTGTTCTTTGTACAGACTCAACATGATGCAGAGAGCTGCTACATTTATATGCTGAAGAATATGGAAAGATCACTGTGCAACAGACAGGGGCTTCCTGTCTTCCTTATAAAATCCCGTTTCAGCTTATTAACGTTGTAAACCTAAACCGGTTACAACTACAAGGTTCTTCAGTTGAGTTGATCCACTCTTTACCACATTAACACTTTAGCAGTGAGGGGACCGGGCAAAGTAATGGTCTATGCAGCACTACAGAGTTTCAAGGAGTATGAATAAAAAAAGGGTTACAGCAAATCTCTTATTCGACTCTATTACTATAAGTACATCATAATTCAAGTCATACGTACAGTACATTTATTATGTAATGCAACACTCCACCACCACAATGAGCATACACACATATCCAATTTTAGCACAATGAATTGTTATTCATTGCTGCGGGTTCAAGTGATAGCAGGATTAGGAAATACAAGTATTTTCCGGAGAACAAGTTCTCTTGAAAATGCATAAAGTAAATATATAATTCCTAAACATTTTAACTGTAAGTTTTAAACTCCAGCCCGCAGCAGTTTTTAATGACAGTGATGTCAGATTAAATAAATTTCCAGAGTTTGCATTGCTGGAGAAGTGGGCATGACATGACAGAGAACATTCTAAATATAAGAAGCTGCGTAATTGGCTTATTATACAGGTGAGTTTTTGTTATAATAAAATGATATTTAAAGAACCATTAGAAGATCATATAAAAAAGGGATAGTTTATGGTTCCCTAATTCAGAATGATTTAGTATAGATCAAATGATTTGAATAGGATAAGGTAGAAAAGTTACAGATAGTAGTTTGATACACGTTTTCAATACGTGGGATAAAAGAAATGCAGCAGTCAAAAGTTTCTGCAAAATAAATTTAAAATGTCTCAACTTCATTTTTCCCAGCTGTGTCTTTTTCTCTTTTTTCTGCAGGCTTACCATGGATGCTAAGTACCAGGGAAAGGACAGTCAAAGTTGGATATTTTGCCCATTTTGTAGTGTGTATTTATAGTGTTTTATGATAATGCAGCATAAATTGTATGATAATGACCCGCTGAGCCTGCTGGCATATAGAGCAGGGATCCACAGGTGCGACTGTGGCAAAGGAGGAGGCTAAAAGGCGGCCACCTTTCCAGCTGAGCCACCGCCACCCTTACTTAGACATGATAACGTTGGTATTTATTTTCAAAATTTACTCACATACATAAAAACTCACCACTAGACTACAACCACTCACTATAATCTTCATTCCACAAAGTTACTGAGTAAAAAGTTGTCTCATACCCTATCCTACAGTCTAAATGATAGTCGGATTGAATCAGGATGACAAAATCCAGCAATTTTTCTGCCATTTTTTTAAATAAAAACAGAGAGATCCCTTTGTACTGTTGTACGTTGTAGTTTAAAATTATTATCAGGAGTTGTGGTGTTAGCAGGTTTAACAAGGAATCCAGACGTAACCTGTCCCAACAGGATTTTCAAACCCCTTTGGTGGGATGGAATATAGATGTGCTGGGATGTTTTTTGAATGTACCAAAGGGTCTAATTTGACATGCCCAGAAAACCTACAATGGAAGGTGCCCAGGGGGCACCCTGAACCCCCTCAACTAGCTCCTCCTGACATGAAGGAGCAGAAACCTGAGGCTGAAGAAAACACCTGCTGCGTTGACTTAATTTATGGAAGTGTCTCATTTTGTGGGCTGATTTGATAAAGTAAACAGCCAATCAGAGTGGTCTCTCTCAACCACAGGACTGATGCCAATCCAACGTCACTAATGGCCCAACATTGGGTAATTACTGACCAATGGCTTGATGTGACACAGGTCCATGATTTAACCAGGAAACTCATTTCTGAGAGCTGTACCTTCCGGCCAAACTCCCTCTTCAACAGTGTGGCACAACGATGGTGTGAATGCTGCGACAATCTTTGTGTCAATTTTACTCTACTCTTCCCCATCACTGTAAACATGACATAACCTGGAAATGCCGCCCTGTAGGCCCAACACCTGATCAGGTACACTTTGGGGTTGGCTGCATTGCATGCCAAGCAGTGGTCTGATCCCCGACTTTGTAAAAAAGGAATGCAGATTAAAATGCAGACATTATAGATGAGTTCAGTAATGCATGTGAAAGCCATCCAAGATCTCTTAATTTGTTTGTAATACTTCATTACAATACATGAATGTGAATAGGGTTCATTTTTCTCCTTTGCTTAGCTGCCTCTGCACACACAGACTGCTCCTCCATAATCTGAACTGCCTGTCTGTCACCTCAAGTACAGCCTATTGCTCCTTGTCTTTATTCCTTTTAATCGTCAACTTCATTTTGGAGATAGGAGAGCTGACATTGGGAGAACCTTTTACTGCTATTCTAGGATTCCCATTCACTACTGTTCTAATAGATGCCAAACAGTGGGATGGAGGATACGCTTAACAGCTCCAGCTGAAAAGGACACTGTGTTTCTGTTTCTGTGCACATGCTGAAACATATTGTGTATTGTGAATCAATTTAGTTTAGCAGAACATCATCCATAGCAAATGTTAGCAAACTGACTGTGTTGATATAACATGTTGATATAGCCGGATGCATGAGGCTGGTAATTTAGCAAAGCAGAAGGCTGATTCCATGGGAATATAATTAAGCATAACTCGAGTGTGATTTAAATGTTTGCCCATCTTTTCACACTTTAACACGCATTCTGTTTCCTGCATGCACCACAATAAATGTTTAATATTCATCATTTTTCACTGCATAAATTAGCCACTTAACATACCTAATTAATTTATCTGATCTCCAATATCAGCTTGCATACAGTCTGACACGTCTTTACGCTGCATAGGCTACTGAACTGACAATAAACACTGCTGCCTGAGTCTGGGGCAAGACTGAAACACTAAGCTTCAGGAAAAGGACCCATTTAATTTTGGGCCACAGAGAGTGTGCTGCTTGTAAAAGTGTAAAAAATGAAATAGCATATGCATATTAGTTGGGGGTCAACATTATTTCTAGGCTATGCACAAATATCTGAGATTGCACATGCATTATGCTTCATGGTGTCACTTAGACCTGCAATCTAGTTACCAAATAGTAGCTGTGAGCGAAAGAGTCATAGAAATTGATGTTTCTCGGTAAATAAATCCCTTTGATTACAGCATAGTGAGCAATACATGTATATTACTGTTTAACTGCTGCATCTCCACTCTCAGATATCAGATGACTTCAAAGCTTCTTCTCTGCTTTTTCCTGACATTTGTGGCATCCAAGGGAGGTTAGATGGAGTGGCCTGAAAAAGAGAGCACTACAGCTCTTTGTCTGACTACAGGGATAGTCTAATTAACATTTTAATTAACACAAAATATTGTTAACTCGAGGCCATCCTCAGAGCCATGTCTGGGCCAGACTCATTACATTCTGCATTAGCCTCTCTACTGCTGCCCTTCAACGTGCTACCTGAGAAAATGTCATCCTCCAGAAGAATGAAGAGATTTCTGTGGATTTAATTTGCTGGTGTAGTATTGCTTTGAACTTAAATACAGAATCAGAATGTTGGATAGTTACAGTTGATGGCAGGTTTAATTTGGCCAGATACAAACAGACTGGACCTGCATGTTAATTTTTTTGCTTACATGACCTACGTGAGTTAATGAAGTGCAATTATCTGGAATATGAGCATTCACGTGCGTCTGATGTGTATAAGTTTGACAGGTAGATTTGTAGACTGATGGAAGTTGACAGTGTGTTGGAGTGTGACAGGCCACATAAAAGGCTCCATGAAGCTCATGACATTTGTCTTCAGCAGATACATTTATTAATAAATTAATTCATAATAAACTGAATGGCTGAATGGCTGAATGGCTGGGGCTACATTGTTTGTTTAGTAATCTACCAGAGAAATGGAGTCACTTGAAATATGGTCGAAGAAACAGCTTTACTGCTTGGGCATCGCTGTTTAATATCATACTTAATCTCTAAATCCCAAACATTTGCTGTAATGATCATGAAAGGCCCAGTTTTTTCATGAACTAAATGCTTGTCTTTCAGTCGATCCTAGCAGAGAGTGATGCAGAGGATTAATTATGTAATAAATTATAATAAAGTCACTACATAAACATTTGCAGGACAGCGTTACTAGTTAACAGGTTACCAGTTGTAATTACTGACTTTAATTTGAATGGTTAACAAAACATTCAGTTCATACAGACAGATAAGGCCAATGGTCAATTTTGTTCCCAGATTAAGTACAAGTACTTACATTTGAGTACTTGGTGATATGGAGAACCGATGCGACTAATAAACTGTCATCTAGAGTTGATGGACAATCTGACACACAGTCAATCAAATCTTTTACAAACAAGACACTTTTGCTCGAAAATAGCAAAAGTAAATAAAGGACATAAAAAGAACAGATTTAGGGTGAGATCTTAGATGGGGGCGGGGGGGGATGCAAAACACCCTGTGGAGGCAATGGAGATGAAAAGACAAGACATGTGAAATAATGCAAATTTCCGGCAAAGCTGCAGTTACTGCAAATCCTCCTCAGCTGTTGCCATTGTCAGTTGCAAATATTAAACAATTTTAAATTAATCTTGAGCCATTTGAGTATGACTGTTAATAACTGGATCTTAAGACTTTAGCAGAGTCTTGGCTTTATTTTTGTCGTCAATTATCGTAAAACAGCTCTAAACCACATTATTCCACCTCCGCCCACCTGCAGAGATTAACATGGAATTGAGTGCAGCATCTGAGAAGTTTTATGAGTATGAGTGCTCAAAAGCAGCATCAGACCTGATACCTAACATTGGTCTCAGCATAAGGACATCGTAAAAAAAAGAGTTAAGAGTAAAATATTTATCATCATTAGTGTTGATCAGTTAAAATTACGGATGTCCTGATGCAGATGATAGTATCACACTGTCAGTAAACGCAGATGCCGCTGCCTCGACCCTGATTCTGTAGCCAATCATAGGCAGAGTTGGGTGGGCTTTCACTGAATAGGGATGCAAAAAACGGATTTCTGAGTGAAAACAGCACCAACGACAGTGACAGTAAGAGAAAAATATAAGTTGAGAAGTAAAAACACGTGAAAAAAAGCAGCAAAATTGTAAGTCAGCGTGTCACTGTTTGTGCCAAACGGTGGAAGGTTGACACAGAAAACTGGGCACTTATTCTGGAATAGACTGAGGCACACATGTTCATTCTTCCCATTGGAAGCTCCAAACCATTGTGTCTCATCTGCTCTGAGGTGGTGGCAGTGGTTAAATGTGTGAATGTTAAACACCACTACGAAACAAAGCACAAAATTACATTCACAAAAAATTACTCAATAGATTAAGCAATTTTGCTCCAGAAAAAAAACAATTTAAAAGCCAGTTTTATAGAAAATAAATATTGTTAAAATGACATTGAATAATAGTGTAAAATGTCTACTGTAACTGGATAATGTAACTAGAGAACCCAAAAGCAGACATGCCGAAAATGCAAAAGGTTTATTAACACATTGTAGCATCCATTTATGTATTATAAAACCTGGACCTGCGCTACATACTTTTACCTTGAGCTACAAGTGTTTCCTTAACCTCCCAAAATAAAGGAACAGAAACCCCTGTTTCTCCACAAAACTCCTCACATAATTCTACCTTGAGGTCCAGAGACAGAGTTTGGAATTCAACCTCCATGTTGAAAACAAGGGGGAGGTAGATGGACCGCAACAAACCACTGATCCTCCCAAGACTAGATAACACCAAGAGAACTGACTAAAGCAAACAAACCACATCTGGCTTAAAGCCACGAATTGACACTCATGCAATTAGCATAAATTTTGCTGTGAGTTTTCCATCTACCAGACCCAAGACTGTCTCCTAACTCACTTGCAAATGACGTTCTTATCCAGATGGTACCAGCTCTCTGGAAAGGAACTTGCAAAACAACCATAAAACTTGAGGTGCGAGACCACTTGAGACAGAAAGACTTTGTTTGAACTCAAACCCCAAAACAGGGACAAATCATCTATCAAGCTTCATAAAACTCACACCAATGTGTTCAGAAGCAAATTTGGAACAATCTGACATGATACTGTCCTTTCTACGACGAGAAATGACGGAGTTATAAAATAAACGTTTTAATTCAGAATGACGAGAAAGAGTAACACGGCATAAAATTGCCACCCTTGGGTGGAAATTATGAATGCATCCTGAAGATACTCGTCTATAGAAAGAAACAAAACTGCATTAATTTGTTGTCTGAAAGTCAAAACACGATGTCATATTCTTTTGTTAATTCTGTATATTACACATACATGTTACACATTCATGCACACCTTAGTTATGTAAATGTGATCATTTCATATTATATGAATTCGCTACGATGTGCAGATAATGCATGACTGAATTCCTAATTGTTGTTGTGTGTTCTTAATGTGTATCAATATGTATTAGACAAAGCTAATTTTCCATGAAATAATCATTGGATTCCATCTATTCATCTAATCAGAACTCTCACATGTATGTTGAAATGAGACACTAACTATTACATGCAGTGATCATGTTGTTTTAAGCATTTTAAACTCATAGGAGTTTGCACAGTATAACATTTAAAATATGTTGCTTTGTTTTATAGTATGAGATTTTGGGCTTGATGAAAAGAGAAATCTATACTTGACTTTGTGTGATTAAACCGAACAAAGATTTAATCTGATCTTGAGGAGGGACTAGCTTTGCCCTCCCCGGTAAATTTGAATTCAGCAGTGACGCCTCATAGTCTTGGCGACGCCCCAACGTTATAAAATATGGTTAAAATTCCTTTGTTATTGTTCAAGAAGTTCCGGCAGAAGTCCTGTAGAGTTCCACTTCGAGCTTTTGAACAACTTCAAAATTCCATCCTGAAAAGAAATGTGCCTCAGTTAAGAAAACTTAGCTGAAGTTGTTAAAATTACTTTTGTCGTCAATTCTCTCGTTTGTACCTTGTCGAACTATTTTTAAAGTGCGCACGTCTTTGCTGCCTGTTTTTGTATTTGTCATTTTTGACGATCGGAACTTCAATCCAAACTTTGATTTTTGTTTGTAACTAGAAAACCCTTCAAAGTTAGTTCCAGACTGAGCCGAGATTTTTATTCAATAGCCATATTTTTTATCAACCATTTTTGTCGATATATTTTAATTCAACACCTTTGGCTCCATCCGCCTCTGTTTCGGACCGACAACCAGCGCCTCTGTAATTCGGCTCAGCCACCAGCAGAACCAGACCATGTTACTGGAGCCTGCCATCTGACCAGGTGATCTGTGGGCCAGAGAAATCTTTGCAGCCAAAGCGGATCCTCAGCTCAAATAGCTCGCCTGTTAACAGAACCAAGACAGTACGTCCTGCTCTACAAAAGAACCGGTACAGATGGACACCTGACTTGGCAGAACAACCTGCAGCAGCTCCCAGGCAAAGTACAAATATCTCTCTCCATTTCAAGGAATATCTGGTGTCTGTGCAGCCGATAAACCAATGGAGCCTTTACGAAGTTTATATCTAGAGTTTCTAAAATATAATTTCTGTTACTTAGAGGTAAATAGTGACTAGACTCCTTTCCTCTAGCCCAAATTCATCACAAACATTTGCATACCTGCTCAATTTATTCGTTGTTTAGAATTGGTTATTTCATGTTTTGTTGTCTATTCATTTATTACATTCATTCTATATACACACTTAAAAGAACTGGTTGTGTTTGTCTTTCTTGAGAGAAACAAACAAAGTCACTGAAACGGCAAGAACTCATGACAGAGACTGATCTTGGGTTAAATTGTTGTTTACTTAATTCTATTGTTACTTTGGACCATCGGCGGTTCAGATAATATTTTAAACATAGCTTGGTTTAGCTCAAAAATACATGGTGCCCCTAATTCGAGGAAATTAATGCTTTTGTATTAATATCAAATCACCCAAGTCGAACGAGTTCACCACAACATGAACAGACACTTGAGGAGATGACAATATTAAGTCAAAGACAGAGACTTGAACTATAAGAAAACTCTCTCAAAAGATATAGCAATATCAAATCAGATTAAAATATAAACTAAAAGGTATAAACTACAAAAAAATTCCTACTTCATTCATCAGAAGACTAAAACTATAACAGAAAATTACTCTTACACAGGATATTAATATTGCAAACAGAAAATCAATTTAAACAAACCTACTAAAACTATCAACAGACTCACAACAGTAACAAAGGTTTAGGATCAGGAAAGGCAGAAGAATATTGGGGAGATGCGCCAGAATGGACCGTGGCAGACTAGCAACCCCAAAACTAAACACAAACATTCAGGGGTGATGATGACAATGATGATGAAAGGAGCCAAGGAGGGAAGAAGTCTAGAGTCCAGAATCCTAACGGTGATGATGGCGATGAAAGGGAAAGAGTGAGTGCACTGGTGACCATCAGAGGAAGGAAGGGATACTGCAGGGACACACAAACAGAAAATGAATGTCTGTACAAAAGATAAGGGGCAGTGAAAACCTAAACAGGACAAAAACCACCCAACAAATACCTTCATGCGATTAATTTGAGTCATTGACTTCACACAATCACTGTGATACTTTATATAACAAAAGGATGGAGCTTAAGCTCAGTTAAATACAATTTGCAAAAAAAAAACAAAAAAAAAACAAAGTTTTCCAGGTCATCTAAATGTTTGTTCATTTTAGTTTCAAGACAAACTCAGATGAGTTACTGAAGGAGGCTAACAAGGTTAAAAGAATCCGTCGGATAAATAAAGGTATGAAATAAACGTTTCTCAGAAAGCACTCGCTCTGTCCTGGCTGAGGCCTGAGCGTACCGCTGTTTCGCTGTCCATTCAGTAGTTTATAAGGTGGAGAATCGTTGATGAGATTTTTTTTCTACAAAAGCCTCTTAGGAAAAAAAACAATGGATAAAATAACGGTATATGTTTTATGTGTTTATTTTACCACTTTATAAGCATTTTTTTACCACCCAGTTCGCAAGCACTTCTACCCCCAGGCCAGAGAAATACTCTATACATATAATTTTGTGTCATATCATATATGAACATACTTGTCCACATGTTAATTAACTACAGAAGCATGTGGTAATGTCACAGGGGAGACCACACCACAGCACATGTTTTAACAAGGAAAGCTTATTCATGAAAATTATTTATTAATCAAACAAACATTTTTCATCCCAGAAATACGTTTAAAGCATCACAACGATAACCCGCCATCAGACAAAATCCTCACGTAATATCAAACAGGAGCTGTCAACTCAACTCTGAAGAGTGGACAGCCATAACGAAGCAGTTCATTTCCACTTCATTTCCAGATTCAAGCTGATTTTCATACTAGTCATGTGTCATTCGCAAATCTTCAGCCACTAGTGCTCAGCTCAGCAGCACTTTATTTTGATGGACACACCATGTGGCCAATCGCATGTGAGGACAGAGATGGGTCATACCATTATGTGAAAGAAAGATGGGGAGAAGACATTTCATAATGTGAAGACTTTTTTTTGTTTGTTTGTTTGCCATGGCTCTGTGTTATGTTGTGCAGTTAAAATAACAGTAAAAAAAAAAAAGTAACTGTGTATTTTGTAATGAAAAAAAGCATAAAAATAAGGCTTTATGAAAACACTGAATACAAATTTGCTTACCAACACGCATACCATTTGTGAAAGCTAAAATAATATAATAAAATATGCTAAAATATAATGCAGAGAGTGATACTAAATTAAGGGGAGCCATAAGAGTCAACTCTTTTAAAGGAGCCGAGCCAAAAAAGCCAAATGTTTGAAAAGAGCCGTGACTCAACCCATCACTAAATGCCACTAAAGAGGACTGTGTAGAAAATCTTCAAGTAATGAAAGCTTCATTTGGCGATCACTGTCTCCTGGTTGGAGGAAACCTCCTGTAATTGGCCAATGGCATGTCTCCAGTATTACCATATGGAAGGGTGGAGCAGAAGGGCTTGGTCCAAACAGGCACTGGCTGCAGCAGATTTACATATCCACACTGGGGTGAATGAATATTTTGCCCTTTTCAAAACTAGTTTTGGCATTTCCGCGCACCCGGAAAACCTTGTTTTGATTTACACAAACACCCACACATCAACAGAAACCTATACCTGAACATACCCGATACCAGCTCATTCCTGGCTGGCTCCTTCTCACTGTCATTCCCATCAGCAGCACTCAACTCGTGTTTGTGCAGCTGCACTGACACCACAACAAACTTCCTCGGAGGAAAAAAATTGCTAGAAGAAAAAAGTCCCGTAAAACAGACACGAACACAGGTATCGAAAACAAAGCAACCCCACCGGGCACAGCAGCTTTATCGGCCTGCCCGGGAGTTAAACCCTGCATTTAAGGGGTGACTTCAACTTGTTGCTGGGAACAAAGGTAGAACCTTTTGCTGCTGCTAAAGCAGTAGTGTCAGACTTTACAGTTCTGAAAAATCAAACCTGTCCTGGCATGTTACTTATTAAGTTGTTTTGGTACATATTATAATTTGGGTCAAAATACAATCATTTTAAAGCAACAGTACGATATTTGTTCCTTTTCCCACGTGGCAACAATGGAGAGGATCAAATTTAAAGATTTAGAGGAAAATCTGTACATAAGAGAGTCTGAAAACCAATTCTGAATAGTCGTGTATTTGGGCTTACATTAAAAACATGTCTCTGTGGTAAAAATCACAGCATGTGCTCAGGATAATCTCAGAAAACTATTTGTCTCTTCAAATCCAGGTCAAAAATCCTAAAATGCAAAGAAAGCAGCATATTTAAACAAGAACCAGAAACCCCCACCGAGCACAAGTATTTGTCATGACTTTTTTTGTTTTGTACCGCCAAATGTTTGTCTATGTTGTATATTTCTATGACAGATTATCATTACATGTTAATTATGTAAATTAATTATGTGCATCTGGCAACACTCATCAGGTTTGACTGTCACAGTCAGTGTGAACACATTAACAGACATGTGCTCTGCCCTTCTGTCACACAAAATGATAATCAAGAAAAAATACTGACATTAATACCGACTGGCTGCTCACTTCCTCTTTCTAAACAGACAACTACTTGTAGTAATATTACAGGAGTTTTTCAGGTCATAACTAATTTTGGCCCATAATAAACACAGAAAAGACACAGTGGTTGTTGATATCAGTGTGGTTCACAACTGTAGTCAGTCATGTGTGGATAAATTATGCACTACAGTGTGTGGAATCTCATCACCTTGGGTGGAAATGTCATTTCTGTGGATATACATTCTAGTACAAATGCTACTGCTATGGTGAGAATGGTTGTCAGCCCCACCACTAGCACTATTTATTCAGGTCCATCCATACACTTGAGTTGAAAAGCAGACCCCTCATGTGTCCCCACAGTGCCGGGCCCTCCAGTAACAGCAGCAGTGGGGCAGCACAGTGATGGTGGGCGGGAGCAGGAAAGAAGGCTAGAACATAAATAATTCCTGATCTTGGCTTTGGTTCAAGAGGTGTTCAGTCATAATTGCTCAGACTGCAGAGCTGAGAGCAGGTTCATTGCAGCCAACCTGGCGTCTAACATATAGAACATACACTGAACAAACAGTAAAAACCCGAGACACCTACTATCCAGAGACCTAGATAGTAATTGAAGTCAGTGCCACTAGCATTATAATAACAACAAACTGTCTTATTTCATTTCTTCACTGTCCAACACTGATAACTCTTTGTACAACATGCAGTAGAGGGTAAAACCAGCTTCTAATGGTTCAAAATGTAATGCACATTGTCATGAGATCCTAGACTTGCTATAACAAAAAAGTAATAATAATAATAAATATATATATATATATATTTTATTTTTAAAAGGTACCACAAACAATCAGGAAGACAATCAAAGGAACCTGAAAGAGATACAAACAAACAAAAGAGATATAAAACTGCGAAAACATGCAGAACAAATTTAAGAATATGCAAAATAAAACACAAAACTAGAAAAATATGTAATTTGGGGTGGGATATGGCTATAAAACAATAAGAAGGAATAAAACACAAAACTAGAAAAATATGTAATTTGGGGTGGGATATGGCTATAAAACAATAAGAAGGAAATTAAAAGTGCTGTGTGTCAATGAGCCTCAGCTCACAACCCATCACAGTGCGTGAAGGCACGTCTTTCACAACACGTCCCATTTTAAATGCTGAAGAATGACAAACAAAGTACAAACAACAAAGTCTAAATAACTTTTATTATGAATCAATACATCAGCGTTATTATTTGATACAGATGTGTTTGTGTACAGTGTTGTATTGAAATTGATCTTGTGCTTTAAGTTTGTGTATTATTTAGTTCTTGCCAAAGTGGCAGCAAAGGCCACAAAGACACGACTCATTTTACTCGGCCTCTTTTGAGCGAACCACCCACCTCTTTGCACTTCCGCCTCCCACCTGTGCGTTGTGCATTTGGCAACAAGACTTAATTTTAAGACCAGGAAAATACTAAATAGTGCTACATGTGTGTTTGTTGCACCATCATGAAATTAGGTCCCATAACCTTTCTTTTTTTTCTGGAAGACTGTGCTTTATAATTGCCAGCCCACACATATTTGGGCCAATCAAATTACAGCATCCATTTTCTAAGAATCAAACATGAACCCCTCTGGAAACCCTGTAATGGGAAGGGTTCTATCAGTGCGGAGGGAAAATAAAAGCTTCAGTTTCTTCTTTTCAGTTAATGAAATTTTGACCGATGTAGAAGAGAAATTAAAACAACCTCAATGTCTAATTTAATTTCAATTTGAAATTAAATTAAAATGTAAATTATTTTTATTATCTGTTTAACTTCTGTTTAGGACAAATTTTAAAGTATAAAAAAAATTTAACTGCCTCTCAAAGAGTTGAGTTTCACAGATTTTTTATTTAAAATAAAGCATTTTCACTGCCACAAAATGAAATTAATAGCTTGCCCACTCTGTGGTCCTTTGAAAGAGAGCTTTAAATAAAATGAAAAGCAAGGTGCTGCAAATTTCTGCACAGTTTGAAATCATATTTTCTCTTTTGTGGTCTGAAAAAAGAAAAAAAAATCATCACCACAGCATTTTGCTGGGGTAATTATTTCAAAGAAAGACTGCCGTGTGCATGACTTCTCTTTATGCTATTTGAGATTTCACTTCCAGATAAACAGAAATAAGGCCTAGAGTAAAAAGCTACGGTGATACGGCTCCTAAACAGCCTCCCAACTCCGCTTGCCTCTTCTGACATGCATAATGAATGGATCGCCTCCCCGTGCAGAGAAAAAGAATGTAATCCAACCAATGAAGATGTGTTTACAATGGCAGAGTGAGACAACATGCTATTTTCCCTTCTTCATACGCCTCTTATTCATCCTGCCCTATATTCTTATACTGTGACGAGAAGTGGTGGAAACAAGCCGGTGTCATTTCCCCATTTCATTTGCCTGAGGCACTGACTTCAGGGATTACTATTATGTGCAAAATTTGGTACACATTTAACACACACTGAAACTGCTCATTAGTATTCTCTTCACTTGTTGGAGCGTACTTCAATTGACTGTTCATTTCCCGTGGTTAATAGACAAAAAGGGTTTGGGCTGATGCATAATCAACAAAAATAACTGCTGTATTTTGTGTTTCCTTTTACTGTTTATTTTTTTCTACAGCACATTTCTGCCGATTTTCTTTCTCTGCACCAAATAGATTTGGTTATATAAAGGAAAAAGGCTGAGGTCTCAGAGGAAATAAAGAAGAGGGTCATGAGCAAACTCAGGACCACATTAAAAAGCCTCAGTAAGGCCTCCATCCATATGCGCTGAGATCCCAGGGGGCGGTGACAGTCACACCACTGGGGAAGTGTCCTGTACTCTGCTCTGGTTATCAAATAGAAAGGAAGAAAGCACTCAGCACCATGGAGACTCGGTTGATTTTTTTTTTTCCTCTCTTAGAGAATGTAATAGGTATTCAAAGAGCAAAGAGTATCCTCTGGGCAGAAAAGCCGGAGCCGGCTAACAGCTGCTAAAGCACTTTGCTGTTCATTTGCAATCTTTGTGT
Source organism: Channa striata (assembly GCA_033026295.1). NCBI lineage: Eukaryota > Metazoa > Chordata > Actinopteri > Anabantiformes > Channidae > Channa > Channa striata. The sequence continues at coordinate 2,016,357 of CM065169.1, forward strand.
ATGTTCCCATTTCAGAAGTAGTGAGGCTTGTAAAGAATCCACATAACATAACGAGCCACTAACAATCCCACCGTGTGTGTTATATCCCCACAAACACGGAGACACGCAAGGTAACGTGTATCAGAACAGGTTAATGAATGAATTAAAGACAAGGAAAGTAAAGAAAATTTAATACAAGTCATATACTTTTCTTATACTAACATACACTGACCAGCCACAAACACCTCTTCAACTACCTGTTAATGCGAATATCTAGCAAGCATGTAGCCATGGTCATGATTAGCTGCTGAACTTCAAACCGAGCATCAGAATGGGGAAGGAAAGTGATTTAAGTGACCTTGAACCTGTCATGGCTGTTGGTCTGAGCAATTCACAAACCAGTGAGATCTGGATCTACTGAGATGTTCACACACCACCATCCCCAGCATTCACAGAGATTGGTCTGAAAGATAGAAAATAACAAGTGAGTGACAGTTCTCTGGGAGGAAATGCCTTGTAGTTGCCAAAGGTCAGAGGAGAATGGCCAGAGGGTTTGAGCTGATAGAAATACGACCACTTGATACAACAGAAGCCTGCAGAGCACATCAAACCTGCAACAGATGAAGACTTCACTGGGTGACACTCCAGCTAAGAACAAGAAACTGAAGTTAGACTGTGGAAGGGATCGCCAATATTGCCCAATAGGAGATTGTAAAAAATGTTACCTGGACTGATGAGTATTGATTTCGGCTGTGATATCTGGATGGTAGGGTCGATATTTGGCATAAACGACATGAAAACGTGGATAGATTCTGCCTTGTATCAACGTTTCAGGCTCCTGAAGGCAGCAGTTAATATTTTCTTGGCACGCTTCGGGCCCCTCAGTATCAGTTAAGCATTGTTTAAATGCCACAGCCTACCTGAGGCAAAGTTCCCGACCATGTCCATCCCGTTATGAGCATGGGGTACATATCTTCCAACACCTACTTGTTTTAGAATAACACATCATGTCACAAAACTAAAATCGTCTCAAACAAATTTTTTACACATAGCAATGAGTTCACTGAACATAAATGGCCTCTACAGTCACCAGGTATTTACCTAATAAAGCACCTTTGAGATTGTTTGATGCCATCAGGTCAATGTGGACCGAAATCGCCAACCATGTTTCCAACACCTTGTTGAATCTATGCCACAAATAATTACTCAGTACTAACGACAAAAGGGGCTCCAGTTCCTAAAAAAGTACATGCTGTAAATAATGTTCTGTTGATTTCTGAAGCAAACAATCATCATCATCAGTTAGTATGTCTGCATGTCTTGCTGCATGATTAGACACCCTCACAGCTTTGAGAATTTTGTGGAGCTGAGTTCTTTGGAGAGCTGGTTTTGAAATTGCTTTCTCTTTATAACACCCTTCGTCTTGACCTTTTTATCATCACCTGTAAAGATGAATCCAAAAGATGAACGAGGTAAATCATACATAAAACTCTTGTATATCTGCTGCCTAAAAGCTTTCTAAGACATCAGCCTTTGTGTGTGTAACTCTTTTCTTTCTGTAATCTGATGCTATGTGCATGCAGCCCTGCTTCTTCCAGAACCATGCAGCACTTCTCACAGAATGATGAAATAATGAAACGTGACAAGAGTTCACAAGAAAAACCAGAACATCTAGTGCTGTTGAAAACAAGGAGCATAATTTCACGTTCAGCGAAAACCTAATTATCCTTCTATTCGGGACCCAACCTTTTCCCTTTCATTTTATAGCTCCTTTGAAAACGAGGTAGTCTTAAAATAACCTGAACCCAGGAAGTAGCTGTATCTCTGCTTCTTACTTGGACTCCAGCTGTGTTGCTGAAAGCATTACCATAGTGTGTTAATATAATGTTCAGTCAGTTTGTGTTAGTGCTCCACCTCCAGCTTTCACTTTGTTTCAAATAAAACCTTTGTTTAGAATTTGTGCTGAGATGGTAGAGACACGTGTTATTTTGTTCTGCTTTTAAACCAGGGCAGTTTGGAGTCGAAGTAAAATGATTCAGAGGGCACAAGGTTACAGTTATACACACTTTTTGTCTTAGTTTTGTCATAGTTTTGCAGAGTAGAAATGTAAATTAACTGCAGTAACTAATTCATTTAACAGAGAGGCAACTACTACGTCTCTTTCTGCTTTTCCCATCAGGGGTCGCCACAGCGAATCATCCTTTTCCACTTCACTCTATCCTGGGCATCTTCCTCTCTGATACCAGCTAACCTCATGTCCTCTGTTAGAACATCCATATATCTCCTCCTTGGTCGTCCTCTCGCCCCCTTGCCTGGCAGCTCCATCTCCAACATCCTTCTACCAATATATTCACTATCCCTCCTCTGCACATGTCCAAACCATCTCAGTCTGGCCTCTCTGACTTTGTTGCTAACACAGGCAACGTGCGCTGTCCCTCTGATGAACTCGTTCCTAATTCTGCCCAACCTTGTCACTCCTAAGGAGAACCTCAACATCTTCATCTCTGCTGCTTCCATCTCTGCCTCTTGTCTCTTTCTCACTGCTACTGTCTCTAACCCATAGAGCAGAGCTGGTCTCACCACTGTCCTGTACACCTTTCCTTTGAGTCTTGCTGACACTCTTCTGTCACACAACACTCCTGACACTTTCCTCCACCCATTCCAACCCGCCTGCACTCGCCTCTTCACCTCTTTTCCACACTCCCCATCAGACTGAACTGTTTAACCCAAGTACTTAAACTCCTGCACCTTCTTCACCTCAGCCCCCTGTAACCTCACGCTTCTACCTTGCTCCCTCTCATTTACACACATGTATTCTGTCTTGCTACGACTGACTTTCATTCCTCTTCTTTCCAGAGCAAACCTCCACCTCTTCAGCTGTTCCTCTACCTGCTCTCTACTCTCACTGCAAATCACAATGTCATCTGCAAACATCATTGTCCAGGGAGATTTCTGTCTGACCTCATCTGTCAACCTGTCCATTAGCATAGCAAACAAGAAGGGACTCAAAGCGGATCCTTGGTGTAGTCCCACCTCCACCTTGAACTCCTCTGTCTGACCTACAGCACATCTCACCACTGTCATGCTCCTCTCATACATGTCCTGAACTACTCTGACGTACTTCTCTGCCACTCCCGACAACCTCATACAGTACCACAGCTCCTCCCTCGGCACCCTGTCATACGCCTTCTCTAAATCCACAAAGACACAATGCAGCTCCTTCTGACCACCTCTGTACTTCTCCATCAACAATCTCAAAGCGAAAATGGCATCAGTGGTGCTCTTACGGGGCATGAAACCATACTGCTGCTCACAAATCTCCACCTCCTTCCTAAGCATGGCTTCCACAGCTTCATTGTGTGGCTCATCAGCTTTATCCCTCTGTAGTTGCTGCAATTCTGCGTGTCACCCTTGTTCTTAAAGATCTGCACCATCTCCTCCATTCCTAAGGCAACTTCTCACTCTCTAAGATCTAAGATTGGTTAGAAACTGCTCTGCTGTCTCTCCTAGACACTTCCACACCTCCACGGGTACGTCATCAGGACCAACAGTCTTTCCGCTCTTCATCCTTTTCAGAGCCTTCCTCACCTCATCCTTTCTAATCTCTGCTATTTCCTGCTCCACAACATCCACATCTTCCTCCCTTCTTTCCCTGTTATTTTCCTCATTCATCAGCTCCTCAAAATACTCCTTCCATCTTCTCTGCACACTCTCCTGGCTTGTTAGCACCTTTCCATCTCTGTCTTTAATCACCCTTATCTGTTGCACATCTTTTCCATCTCTATCTCTCTGTCTGGCTATCCTGTACAAGTCCTTCTCTCCTTCCTCCGTGTCTAACCTGTCATACAGCTCATCGTAAGCTTTCTGTTTGGCCTTTGCCACCTCCCTCTTCACACTGTGCTGCACTTCCTTGTACTCTTGTCTATTTTCCTCAGTCCTTTCTACATCCCACTTGCTTTTAGCCAACATCTTCCTCTGGATGCAGTCCTGTACTTCCTCATTCCACCACCAAGTGTCTTTATCTTTTTTCCTCCTTCCAGATGACACACCAAGCACGTTCTTATCTGTCTCCCTGATTACCTCTGATGTAGTTTCCCAGTCATCTGGAAGCTCTTCTTGACCACCCAAAGCCTGTCTCAACTTCTGCCTGAATTTCCTCGCAAGTTTCTTCATTCTTTAGCTTCCACCACTTGGTCTTCTTTAAATGACCTCGTCTACATAGGATGTAGTCCACCTGTGTACTCCTACCTCCACTCTTGTATGTCACTCTGTGTTCCTCTCTCTTCTGGAAGTAAGTGTTAACTTACAGCCATTTCCATCCTCTTAGCAAAGTACACCACCATCTGTCCTTGTGGATTCCATTCCATTACACCAAACCTGCCCATCCCCTCCTCATCACCTCTGTTCCCCTCACCAACATGCCCATTGAAGTCTCTCTCTCCTCTGGGGATACTCTGTACGACCTCATCAAACTTACTCCATAATCTCTCCTTCTCTTCTAACTCACAGCCAACTTGTGGAGCATAACCACTGACTACGTTCACCATCACCCCTTCGATTTCTAGCTTTAAGCTCATCACCCTGTCTGAGACTCTTTTCACCTCTAGAATATTGTTCACAAACTCCCCCTTCACTATCACTCCTACCCCGTTTCCCTACTATCCACCCCATGGTAGTCCCCATCTTTGTTAAACCGGGCCTTAACCGATCCGGTATGAAATTCCTGTATACAATTTACATGGTTGTTTTTTGCAAGTTTTCCTGACGCAACCCACTCTATTTATCCAGGCTTGGGACTGGCACAGAGGTCACTGGCTTGCAACCACTGTGGCTAGATTCATTTAACATAGAGGCTATAAGGCAAAAATTATGTCTAACATGTCTAAAGCTGTATAAGGGTCCACCTCTGTGATGAACCTTTTGAGCAACATGTATTCTGGAAGAATAATGAGATTTTTTAGATTGTCATCCCATTTTGGCTTGAAGCAGCTGCTGAATATTGAAAAGTGGCAGATCTAGAGAATACCAAGAAAATACAATTTATTGCACTGTTTTCAATGGGTCCAGATTTTGCTTCAGTCTCACTTAACCGATAATTGAACGTACATAACGTTAGTAATTAGACAAACCTAATCCACTTAAAATAATTGTCTATCCAAACACAAGTCTGTTTTCTCCTTTAATATGATTCCTGTCCTCGTTCCCATCCCTGACATTAAGCAAGCATTTAACATTCAACCTGAATCAAGAAATTTAAATTTAAATTTTGCATTGGGCTATTCGAAGTCTGCACCTGGACTATGAGGGTAATTAACTTTTTTCACATAGTTATTATATTCACATAGTTGTTATATATTTGTTTTGATTTTAAATATAAAGCTAAATTGTTATGTTAGTTCAGGTTGTGATTGGGTTGTTTGATTCACTTTCAGGTTCAACACAATTCAGTATGAGAAGCGCACAGAAAGAAAATAATTTAAGGAGAGTCCTGAATGTTTGTTACATGGAACTGCACATTCATGGTCATGCGCTTGGTTGTACACAATCAGGTGTTCAGGAAACAATAAGGAAAAAAAGTTCATTCAAAAGTGAGTTGTTCAGTACTTGGCTCAATTTTCACGTTGTGGCTCTGTGAATCATTGATGAACCAGCTTAGAAGCATCACTGTCTGATCCCCCAGGAAGCAAGAGTGATTCTTACTGATGGATAATTTTTACATGTGCTCACAAGAAGAAGATGATTGAGCCACCAACCAGCAACCCTGCAGTTAATATCTGTTGGCTGCAGAGTCACAAGAGCCAATTTTAATAAAATTTGTGTGTGTGGTTACTGGGGGTTATAGTAATGATAAATCATGGTAATAAGAAAATTTGATAAGGTACACAACTAAAATAATGAAAATAAACATTGAATAAAAGATGCTCAAACACGTTTGAAATATTAATGGCTTTCGCATTACAATTAGAGTTGATTAGTTTTTTGACTTGCATTTATGATTAGATTTGATTATAAGATTTATTATGAATCAGGCTAAACTAACTACGTAACCGTGGTAATATTCCCTTTCTTACTCAGAGCTGATGGCATTGTGGTTATTTGATCTGATTGTCCATGATGAGATAACACTATCAGTCGATTTCACTGAGAAAACCAACTGATGGTTGATGTTCAAGCAATAAACCAATTATGCTTGGAAAAACTCTCTAAACTCAACAGTGTCAACATCCACTTGAATTCCTTTGTGTTTTCTCCCAGAGCTCTCACTTGGAGCTAATTACCACACTGTTTGTTGATGTAGATCTTCCAGTAAGGTGTACAGTGGGTAAATGGTGGTTTAAGCATTAAGGGTGGTAACATCCGGAGCAGATCCTTCGGATGCCTTAACCTTGCACCCCAGGCAGCAATGTTGTGCATTCCAACAGGTGGATTCATAGTTCATAGTTTCATCATACTTTGATAATTTTTTTGTTGAAATTGTAAGCATATTATGTCCAGTGTTAAGTTGCTGTTTCGTACATTTAACCAACATCACCATTTTTTATAACTACCCTGTTAAGTGCTTTAGGAGCCGAAATGAAATCATATTTTAGTTCATCATATTTTAGAGCACACATGTTATTTTGTTATTGTGAGAGTGAAAACTGCACAGAAGGATTAAATAAAATAGTGTTTTTGGTTTACTATCAGCATTTTTTTTGTTATACTATAATGACAAATAATGTAGTTGGCCTTATTTGCACAACATATTTACTTCTGCAAATTAGTAGCATGACAATCAAATTTCTGGGAGACAAACCTGTGTGAGGATGGTTGATACTGTAACAAGCCACGATGATAAGTTCTTACCCAAAGTTACTCAGATATTAAATAGTAAGACGGTTGTAACAAGCTACATTTAGTTAAAAGTAATTGAATAGGGTTGGAATAGGAGCTGTATATAATTTATATGTCAAAATCACATTTATTTGATTTTAAACTTTGAGATCTGGTTACTGGGAGATTTTTTTTCTAAATGTATCATTAGACTGGGATATGAGATGGACACTCTTTTTTTTAAAAACCACGTACGTACACATTGTGCTCTTGGGGGCTCTGTTATTGCCGGGGCCTGTCAAGCTCAGGGACTTTGGAATATCCATCGTGTGCTTTGCTCCTGCAAGATCCGTCTTAGGGAATGGTAGCATGTGTTCCATCTTTTCCTTCGCATCTGTCTAAGGAGGGGCGTCGATATGATGTATGAAGCTGTTTGCTGAGGCTGAGCTGAGAAGAATGGAGCGCTGCATTACTTAGCATCCCATTGCAAGACACAACCCCGCCATTACACCTCCCAGAAGTATCAAGCACGCCCTCGCTTGAGTAATTTTGCCATCTGTTGACAATGTTTACACGGCGGGCGATTTGTCATCACAAACAGCAGGGCAAAAATTAACAAGCTTATTTATGATGTGAGTTGCATTTGCACAATGAAAATGCCATTGGTCATGTGAAACGGTCAGATTATCGGTACAGGTTTGAGTGAGGCAGCATTGAAGAGGCATTGTATTGCACAGAATCTCTCATGTGAGTATTTAATACCTGTAAATAATATATTTATGATGCCAAAGCATCACAAAGTATGACACTATTGATAGGATATATTAGTTTGAAGAATTGAGATGGACTTTTTCCTCAGCTAAACTCTGTGCCTGGGAGCACAATACTGTTTGCACTCTACCAAAGAATGGAGCTGGGAAAAGGTCAAACAACAAATTGAAATCTTGGCCCAGTATTAGATGTAGAGTGAGAGCTGAAGTGTGGAATGAGAGAAACAGCAATGCAGAAGAAAAGGGAAGAAAAAAAATTAAAGAAATCATGCACAGTATGAATGTCTCTGTGGGCATTTGAAAATCTTTGCAGTGCTGTAAAGTGTCGTCTAAGTTGTGGGATTGCTCTCAAATGGTAGATTCCTGAAGGGAAAGAATCTCATTTTGCATGTATGACTTTGAAAAGGTCACAAGGAGAGCAGACAGGCATGAGAGAACTTGTGAACCATTAAGAGACAAGAGGTCTGAAGACAAGATCAGACAGAGAGGAGGCAGAGCACACCATTCCGATGTTCTCATATTCTCATAGCAGCTTAAGTGCCTGGAGACACCATTTCATTGTGACTGTCAGTGTGTGCATATGGAACTGTTTGTGTATTTGTGTAGTATTTATCTGACACGCATGAAGACGAAAGCACAATGGGATCTAAATGAAGAGAGTGAGAAATGAATCTGCTGTTATACCTCTACAGATGCAGGTTTTTTTTCTAACATGACAGAATAAATGCAATGTGTGAACATTGCCGTTCTCACGCATCTTAACTCAGTCGATAGCAACCAAAGCAATCACTTGGGATTTCTACATCTATCACTATAGTCTTCTTCTTCTGTTTGTCCACTATCATGTCCGGTAGCCATGTAATTACTTCGTTTGTCCGTCTGGAAGTCCCACAGGATCTTAGCTTGGTCTTTTTCTACCACCCAGAGGTGTATCCCATTTTGACCTTGATGCTTCCAGCCTAAACTTGGCACAGGTGTTTCTGTAAATGGTGCCAACCATTTGGTAATGGTGTTCCATTTATGCTTTGCCTGCTGGCATCTTGTGCTCCTTAGCTGACTCAAGGGGGATCTTTGCATAGTCTACACCTGGAGTCCTGCCCGGTTTGGTAGATCCTGGCCTCTTTTGGTCTTGTACATAGACAGCACAAATACACTAATAATGGCAGAACAGGAACAGGCAATTCATGTCCAGCTTTGCCACCGCTGTGATTTTTCTATTTCAGCCCCTTCTATCTGCCAAGCATTTCTCCTTCCATGCAATTGCTCTCTTCTATTCTATTTTCGGCTGCTTGAGGTATTCAATAAACACATCATCACTTGGGGCCAGTTTCTAGATGTTTTCATGGATCTTTCTTGATTCATTCTAGACAGAGCTGACAATCTAGTCTTCGGCATCCCTTTTTTTAATCGGGATGCTGGATTCAGGGTGAAACCCCCCTTGCATTGTAAGGTGCTTCCTTGCATTAATGTCTAAGGCCTCTATTTCCTCTTTTGGCCAGCTAATTTAACCATATTTAAACAGATTAGTATCAGCATCTGATGATTGGCAGGGCACAGATGTTCCTAGCCCAGACCTTGTTCTTTCTCTTTAGCTGACCTCTCAGGTCTCTCCTTACTCTCTGTAGGTATTTGGAAGTTGCTTCTTTCCTTATATGGGCTCAAGATGGTTCACATTTACCTGCAGGATCCGAAGGTAGTTGTTCTCAATATCTGCCTTTTTGCCTTCTAATAGAACAATCCTCTCATTTCTATCTTTCTTTCCTCTCCTTGTTACTATCTGACAGGCACTTATCTAGTCCATACAAAATTCCACGGACCTGGCTGTAGATCCTAGTGGTGTGAATTATTAAGTCAGATTGATGTCATCCATGTAGAGAAGACGGCTGAGGGTCTCTTCAATCTGTAGCCAGTATCTGTGTCCACACTGTGTTATGATCTGGCCTGTGCGAGCAGAAGGAACAAAGTATCTCCTTAGTAAAATCCACACTTAATGGCGACTGGTGCAGCTGGCTTCCCAATGACTAGAGTTGTTTCCCCATTGAATAAATTACCCTCAGTGAAGTTCTGCTGATGTTGTACAGTTCGAAGAACTCCAGGAACCGTGTGTAAGGCAATGAGTCATAGGCTTTCTTGTAGTTGGTCCAGGTGGTGCACAGGTTGGTATGTCTGGTTTTGTAGTCTTGAATGATTAGTTTGTCCATCAGTACCTGGTGTTTTGCTCATCTGGGGTTTCCACCAATTCCTTTCTAGGCCCCACTCATGTATTAAGCCATGTGCCTGCTCACTGTGCTTCAGCAACCTGTGGTTACCCATAATTATTTTTTCTTCATACTCCACATAGATGTTGATGTATATCGACACAGGGATAAACTTCACATATACTGTAGAAACAACAGCAGAAGGAAAGCAGAGGCATTTTTGGGCACAGACATCACTCTGCTCACTCACTGTTCAAGTGCAAAGTGAAAGACACAGTCTGAGACACGTCAGACCAGAGAGACTCTAACAGAGCACAGTAGCTTCCTTCCCATCACTGTCAGACTGAAGGCAAAGGACACTAAGGATGGAGTGAAATACCAGGTCCCCTGCCTCCCTCAGTCTACTGACTCTTATTTTCTACACTTTTTTTTAAACCAAGTTGCTCTATCTATTTAATTATTTATATACACACACAATTCTTCAGTCCCCCGGGAGCATCTTATCTCTGCCATCCAGTCTCCTGTGCAATATTTGATATTATTTAATTTGTGCATATTTGACTTTTCAAATTGTTTCTGACTGAAAGGAAACACACAAGAGTCTAATGCACCTGTACGAACCTTTCGCTGTACAAATGGCAATAAAGTCCATCTAATCTCTTTTTAAAAAAAGCCTTTTTAGAGAAAATTAGAACAAACCAGTCCACAGACTGCCTCCCACTTACTTTTGAAACATTTCCACTCGGCTGACGTCTCTTTAAACACTATTTGTCAAATTCTTGAATAACTTATCTCAGATTTAGATAACTTTTTTATGCTTAAACACTGTTAATTACAACAAGGTGAAATGTAATCAGTATCCAGTTACTTAAAATCCACATCAGTGATGGATCATTCCCTGGGCGCTGGTGGCAACTGCCCACTGCTCCACGCAGACGGATGGGTTAAATTTCATTGTAACATGTATGTGCAAATGTATATGTGCCTAGTGATGAATAAAGGTTCTTCTTCTTCATGCTTTAATAACCTTCAAAACATGTGTGCACTCAAACATGCTGCTGTAGTTCTGCACGGACTGGGGTGTCCTGCTGTAGCTGGCCTGTGACTTTTGAAAAAGTAGCTAAACATCTGAATTCTTCTCCGACATCTTTATAATAAATGACTTGTTAGCATTTATAGTTTATACAGCAGTGTTTGCACTTACTGATATTTTCCCCATTTACTCTGTTTTGTAATGTTAATTCACAGACATTTCACTCTGAGTTTTTGAAGCACCTCGTGGGAAGATTATGTATTTTGTCATAAAGTACATTTTTGAAAGTTGAGGACATTTTGAGTTATCTTCCTTAAGTTTACTGAAGTTATGAGAGGATATGTAACTTACGAAAAAACAATTTAAAAGACCCTTTAGAGGTTTTAAAAATCAGTTTGCCGCAGCCTCTGATTGATTTACCATGTGTGTAATGACTTGGCAAATTAAAAGGTAAATTAGTTATCTCCATCTCTCGTTTCACATGCTGCTTTGCTCACCCTGATCCTCTGGTGCGTCTTACTTTGCCTTTCAATTAAAGCTGTCAATCATACTGAGGCACACCCCTTTTAACGTCAACTGTAGCTTGTTAAAACAACGTTTTCAGTTAAATCCTATGAATGCAAAGAAGCTATTGGTACCTCTATAACATATATAATCACCTTTAGGAGATTTTTGTTTGACTTCTTTGATTTTGTTGCTAACATGAATGGGGCAGGCTAATGTTGTCCATGTCTCCACCCAGCCAACGCCATAAACATTAATGCTGCAACATTTACTAATTCAGTAGAAATTCTTGAAACGCTCTAGTTAAAATGGAAAGTCTAGCTCAAACGAGTCTTCCAAGAATCCCTGCAGTGTTGCCAGTATTTTTATGAGTCTAGGCTACAGGGGCAACATGTCTCTACATAACATACATCATGGGGCAAAGTGCATTTCTAGTAGAAGAAAAATAAATTAAATTGTATCTCAAAGCTACATAGTTAATACAATTGACGTCGACTGCCCTTTATACTTTATATCAAATCCACATAAACCATATGCTAAATGCTTGTCCTTGGGCTTATGACCTTGTCTATCCCATGTGAACATATATACTTGAAATGATATGGTTGATTTTGACTTAGGCCCTGACTGACAAAGGGTCTGTCACTTTGTGGATCAATATTCCTCATTAACATGAAGTAATCAAACATGCATTAGAATGCCGTATAGTGCAGCTGTATCCATGCTTTTCTGATTGGACAGACATTGATTTTACACAGCTTGGCAAGCAGAATGAGTTTAGCAGACTAAGCTTAGAGACATTAGTAACAGTTTGATTCTCCTCTGGTCTGAGATGCAAGATAAGCAACGTTCTTGTACTGAATAGTCCTCAAAATAAAGGTATATAACAATCAGCTGAGAGTTCATTGGTTAGCAGCCACAGTAGAGCGTGATTATGCTCTATTCTGTAAATTTTCATTGTTATGCTGATGACACGCAGTTATATCTATCTATGAAACCTGACTAAACAAATTAAATAATCAAACTACAAGCATGTCTAAAAGACATAAGGAACTGGATGACCTATAATTTCCTTCTACTAAACTCAAATAAAACTGAAGTTATTGTGTTTGGGCCTAAAAGTCTAAGAAACATGTTTTCCAACCATATCATTACTTTAGATGATATAACTCTGGCCCCCAGTGTTACTGCAAGGAATCTCTGAGTCATTTTTTTACCAAGATTTGTCATTTACCTCACACATAAAACAAACCTCTAGAACAGCTTTCTTCCACCTACGGAACATTGCCAAAATTAGGAGCATCCTGTCTCAAAGCGATGCTGAAACACTGGTTCATGCATTTGTTACTTCTAAATTGGACTACTGTAATTCTCTACTTTCAGGCTGCCCCAGTAACTCTCTAAAAAGCCTCCAATTAATCCAAAATGCTACAGCAAGATTACTGACTGGGATTGGTAAGAGAGATCATATTTCATCTTCATTAGCTTCTCTCCATTGGCTTCCCATTAAATGTAGAATAGAATTTAAAACCCTTCTTCAAGCTCTAAATAGTCAAGCTCCATCATACCTAAAAGATCTCCTTGTACCATATCATATTAATAGACCACTTTGGACTCAGAGTGCAGGCCTACTTGAGGTTCCCAGAATTTCCAAAAGTAGAATGGGAGGCAGAGCCTTTAGCTATCAAGCTCTTCTCCTGTGGAACCAGCTCCCAGTCCAGATTCAGGAAGCAGACACCCTCTCTACTTTTAAGACTAGGCTCAAAACTTTCCTACTGCTGGGGGACCAACCCCAAATGCACTGAGACACTTTCCTCCTCTCACCCCACATTTATGTCACCACTGTGTGACATTGTATGCAGAGCTGTCTCCCTCTCTCTGTCCCTGTCTTCAGGTGTCTGTCAAGCTCTTGAGCTGTGTGTCTTCTGTGGAACCAGCTCCACTGTTGCCTAGTCCAGATTTGTTGGGTTTTCTTTAATGTAAAGACAAATTGGCCTACATTACTGTAGATAGCAGTATATTGTTTGTTTTCAGTTTATAATACTAGGCACCATTTACAAAACTTTTTGGATTTTTGGCGTTACTACTTTGTTTGTCATGGGAATGAAGCAAACCTTGGGGCTTGTCAGGAGACTTATTGATTCTAAATGGGTAAGTCTTCTTCAGACAGAACAAATATTATATTCAGACAGATGGCACATTGAATGAAATGTCTTATCTCTCAACTCAACTCAACTCATTTATTTATAAAGTCACCACTACAAAAAACAAGACAATGTGAGTGACTAGTAAATAAAATAACAATAAAACAAGAGAATAAAACAAAGGAACAAACACAGAGTCCTCATTTTAAAAGCCAGAGAATAAAAATGGGTCTTCAAATGAGTTTTAAAAATGGACAATGAAGGTGCCTGCCTAATGTGCAGTGGTAGGGCATTCCACAGTTTGGTCTCCCTCTCTCTGTCCCTGTTTGGTACTGTCAGGAGAAGCTGGTCAGGTGACCTGAGAGACCGGGAAGGAGCATAGGGATAAGTAGCTTTTAAGTGGGGCAAGACTGTGTAAAGATTTAAAAACAAATAAAAATTTTTGAACTCAGCACAGGCAACCAGTGGAGAGTACTGGGAGTCCCTCTCCACTGTTTTGGACCAGTTGGAGACGTGCCTCCAAAATACAGTGCTGCAGCCGAGATGTAATAAAGGCATGGATTACTGTTTCAAAGGTTTTGAAACAAAGGCTTTACCTTATGCCTAAAGTGGAAAAAGCCAGACTTAAGATGACCAATTTAAGATCACTGTCCATCTTAAAACCTAGATTTGAAGCAGTATATAAATCAAGTAGGGAGGGTTTACCAGAATTTGAAACACCATTGTTTTTTTGTTAAATTTAAAAACTTATTGCCATCCATTCCTTAATGTCATTAAGGCATGACAGAAGTGATTTTAGACTGAAGTCATCACTTTTTTTCAGTTTAAATTTGAGTATCATCAGTAACAATGGAAAGAGATATGTTTCCTCAGGATGGAACCTAGAGGAAGTATATACAGGGAAAAAGGAGAGAAAATTGACCCTTGACCATTTCACAAAGGTTTACACTCATGGTTCTGTCCGTAAACCACTCAAAGCGGTACCATGAATGCCCACCAGCTGGTGCAGCCGTGTTAATAAGATGTTGGTCCACATTTTCAGATCTAGCAGAACAAGGATCATAAAATCACCAGCATCAGTTGCTTTGTCATTAAAGACCCTCAATGCTGACTCTGTGCTATGCAAGGCTTTAAACGGACTGAAAAACTTCTAAAAGATTTTGTTCAGCTAAAAAGATTTCAGCTGCATATAAACAATTTTCTCTAGATTTTAGAGATGAAGGGCAGCTTGGGGATAGGCCTTTAGCCAACTCAGTGAGACTGGTTTCTTATTGTATTACTAAAATTTGGGTAAACACCTGTCAGGCTTCTTCAGACAAGACCAAATGCCCTAAACTGGGGAAAACCTCTTTAAGACAGATGGCAAAGCATCTCGATTGAATGAAATGTCTAATCACTCTCCAAAAATGAAACCTATCAAACACAGCCAAACAAGTAACAATTGGGTATAAATGAAAGATGGATTGTGGTGACAACCTTCTCGGTAAAAAGTGTTTTATTTCATATCTGATAATCTTGTTGAAGGGTTTAAAACAAGATCAATTGTCTTAAATAACACACGTGGATTTTGGCTGACACAATAATGTTTGAGAGGTATTCCTTTTAGCGTCTTTAACAGTGTTTTGATACTGATGCCAGCAAACCTTCCACCTTTTGCCGAGCTTCACCAAGATTTTAGCTGGCAACACAGTTCTTAATCCCACAGTGTCCAGTAAGGCACAACAAGAGGAGTGAAACCAGGAGCTAAGTTCCTCCGTGTGACCAACAATCTCTGCATAAACCTGTCACACCTGTAATTTGTAAATGAAAGTATTCATAGTGTGTTTATATATCTGACTTATAGTAATCCTGTGCTAATTAAACCTTTTCTTCACCAAGATTCTGAGTTCATCCTCGTCCAATAACACGTAGAACACATGGGCTCTAGAGAAAGAATTTTGACTTGACACACGTATTTTTACAGAATTTTACCATTCAGCATTAACAATGTTAACAAGTTCTCTTGTGACATGTAAATGCACATGGACATTTATATAATTTGCAAAACCTGAATCATACATATCTATAAGTGATTTCATATTATTTGATCCAACTCGGGTTAAAATCAGATAGAAAATTGAAAGATAATTTCTTTCAAATGTATCATTTAACCACAGCAACTCCAAGTGGTAATGATGCTATTCATGTACCGACTAATCTGACCTTTGTCCTTGTTTAGATTTTGTAAAAAATTCAAATAAGATTTTTTAATATTCTGTATATTATTCTTTTTGGTACTAACTCTGCAAAAAAAATGACATACAAAATTTTTATGTAGTAATATATGTGTTAAGGTGCTGCTGTCATGAGATGCTTTCAGGTTCCATTACATCTTGGTGAGCACTGATTTAATTTGCCTAAGCATATGTTCAATAGACATATCCAATCATTTGAAAAGAAAAGTAGGCATTTTCTTCCAAATGTGGCAAAGTTGTTACAAATAATTAATGACATTAATAATATTAAACAGGTCCTAAAACACCACAGTTACTTTCGTCTTTGTGAAATCCAAGTCTTAGTGTGATGTATCATGTTTTTTATGCTCATTCTTTGTAAAATATTATTTCATAATAAGCTCCACAAAATGTTTTTCTTTAAGTAACAAAAGTTCCTATTTGATCTGAAGATTTGTCGCACTTAAAATCAGCTTCCTTTTGCCAAAGTTGTGTTGTGGGCAACAATAAAATCTAGCTTCTCGATGTGAAGATTGTGAGTATGTTTAAGCCCACTTGGCCTTGGTTTCTTATTCTAAAAAAGTAGGCAAAACTAAACTCCATATTAAGCTCTATGAACGCCTGATATCCTAAGATAAACTAGAAATTAAACAATTTTAAATCTTAAACATTAGTAGTAGAATTCATTTACCATTAGGTCTTTATATTTCATGTGTTGTACACTATTATTCATCCCAAACTGCTTATTCTTTGATCTTTTAATCCTTTGCATTCATCTTGGTATTAATTATATTAATAAATATTCATTTACAGATTTATTTTCTTTATATATTATAAAAAAGAGAACTCTGATGAGCTTAGGACCAATGTGCTGGAAGATGATGGAGAACAGCTGTGGTGGAACAATAATAAATGATTCCTTATGAGAGTTCAGATTAGAACATCATCCAGGAAGTTCTGTAGACATAGGATGTGATAAATGGAGAAGACTTCATTAGAGCAAAAACAGAGCGTTTAGCATTAGTTGTCAATCAGAATCTGAATCTGAATCTGAATCTTAATCTAAATCAACATTATTCGCCAAGTTTGTACAAGACAAACAAGGAATTGAATTTGGTCTATCTCTGTCTCTTAGTACTATCCATTAATTAACAATTATCTACATGAATTGTTAGCTACATATAAACCGTGGATATAGTTAAGGTTTGAATGTGATCATTGACCAAACTACAGTTTGCCAAAAACATGTTGAAAGGCTGGTTCTAATATCTACTCAACAGAATGAATAACAAAAAAAGGTAAATGTAAAAAAACAAATTAGATTCAGAGCTTCGTGCCTAGTTTTTTTAAATGACTGTGTTTTTTTGTATGTTTTTTATATGACTGTTGGCCACTTGTTGGTGATGATCAATTCACCACTTTGCTTCAATGTGAAACATCCCAAACATTAGACTGAACATTAGTCTTTGATGAAACTCCAACGTTTCATCTAGTGCCATTAGAAAGTTTAGACTGTTTGTTCACTTTCAGCAAGTCCTTCATCCTTCACACTTAGAGGCTGGTTGTCCTTTTCCTTCTGTTTGACCAATAGGACTGTTTGCTGTAAGAGCACTAGCTGAAATACTCCGTATAATTGGGCAAGGGTTGGTGCTTCGGCACTTCGAGCAGAGTAAACACCATAAGAAAAGCCACAGAAGTGACATTCTGTTCCTTGATGGTGATGGAGGATAGCACTAGCAATTTACTAAATCTAAACTTAATAAATTTACATCTAAACACATTTACTATAAATGTATTCACCCATGAGCTTATAGTCCAGACTTTGCACTGGGGAGCTGGCTGGAGAAGATGGGCGTTTGCTTTCACACATATTCACACATACACCCCCTCCGGGCCAAGTCTAGATTAAGTCTAAATTCCAGTGCATGTCTGATAGAGGCTGTAGAGAGACAGGAGCCTATTCAAAGCAGCGTTTTAGCATCAAAAAGGCAAGTGTTGTTGCCTACAATGGCACCAAAATGGCAGTTGGTGCAACACCACAACAAATGGATCATGACCTAGTGGTTTGGTTGGGCTGGGCACAAACTTTAGTCTAACTTAAAAATACAAAATATTGTGCTTTGTTAACCTTTATGAGTCTTGAGCTATTTTTGAAAATGTTTGATTTTAACTCAATATTCTGGATTAAAATGTATCTGCCGCCAAACCAGTCATGTGATTTGACATCAATGGCCAGCGAAAGTCAGCTGACTGGGAAGTGTCAACAACTGGTTAAGTGTTTAACGTGAGCAGTTTATTTCTTTTATCAAATGAATGTGAGCTTCATTTGATATAAGAAAAAAATTTGTTTCAGACTCATCTGCAGCTCTACAAAACATATAAACTATGCTAATTCCTTTTTTCAGCTGTGACTTCATTTACAGAGATTCTAGCTGACCTGCCAGCTTCAAAAGACAAAGCTGCATCCATTTTTGTTTCTGTCTGAAGTCATATTTTATCACACAAGTTTCTATGAGATCGCAGTTCACTGAAATTGTTTCATGTAAACTAATGTAAAGTATGTGGTTGTGGTAATTGACAGAATCATGTATTGTGTATATTATTCTTAATATATAAGAGTTTAAAATTGTCCACTGTGCACCAGGCAAGGCTTCTATGGGCCTAAACAAAAGTGAAGGTCCCATGTTCACCAAAGCCACTAGAGATTTCCAAACAGCACTAAGGGTCCTTTACAGACATGTTTTTGATTGATTGATTGATTTTCTTATTAATTTCATTTATTTTCAATTTGTTTATTTATTTTTCTGTTTAAAAATAAAAATAAAGACATTTGAGAAGATTAAAATTATTTAAAAGAAATAGCCTCATCCCGACTCTGTGCAAAGTTAAACAAAAGTGAAGGTCCCATGTTCATCAAAGCCACTAGAGATTTCCAAACAGCACTAAGGGTCCTTTGGTTGTTTTTGGCCAACAATCTGTTCCCTTAAGTAGAAATAGTGCAAAAGTTAACTGTACCTAATGGTATTTCCTTTCTACGGAAATGTAGAAATACAGTAAAAATGTCTAAACATTGATTGGAGTCACAGCAAAGCAATATTCACAAGGAAAAGCTCCAACACATAAAAATAAGTAGGCTAGGTTAAAAAGTTTAAAAGTGATTTTAATGAATCAACACTTATGTTTTGTTTTTTTATGTCTGATGAAAAAAAAACGAATTAATCAAATCAGCTGAAAAAAGTCAAACATTTCTAGAACCATGCGTGCAGTCATAGATAGATAAATGGATACTGGTATACACTTAGTTATTGATGTCATCTTATATATAATTTTGTGCATCAAAAGTTGAGGATTTATTGTCCAGAGGATTTATCTTTCCTAACCACCTCTGTGGTTTATTTGAGCAACTCCTCATGGACATTTCACCGAGATCAGTAGGTACATATGAATAGACAAAGGACTGATGGTGGAATGTTTGAAAACTGACTAATAAACAGGATTTTCCAGCACAGACACAGAAGAAACTAAACAAATAAACAATGGATTTAAACACCACTCAAACTACTTAGACAAACTACTTTGAAAACTATTTAAAATATTTACTTTACAGAGACTTTAAAATAACTAAATAACTTAAAAAAATGTTTAGGCTAGAGTTACTTTTACTAAGGCTTAAAGATCAACTACTATTCCCCCATTTAACATTGCATATGGTACAGTCCGAAGTGCAAACACAAAGTTGTTTATTTACCAATGGGTGCAAAAGTCAATAGAATAATTTTCATCAACATAATATGTAATCCTTCATCAGAAAATGCAGCTTTTTTATTTTTTATAACTTTTTTAATTTTATTAAGGAGGTAAGATTGTAAAAGGTAAGAGATGTAAAATTTTATTATTTTATTTAAAAAAATATTTATTTTATTGTTTATTTATTTTATTGTTTCATTGTTGTACAATAACTTTTTTGCATTTCTATTATGTTAAATGTGAATCCCCCTACATTTTAGTGTAAGTGGATGTAAACTTAAAAATAAATCCAATGTAATAATAATTACCAATAATCTGACATCCAGCAGGATATTTTTTTGTAAATATAACTCACAAATTAACAAATTAATTATTCTGTCTTTTAACATACTGTATCTTAAAAGTCTTCCATTGGATTACTTGTCTTGCATTCAGAGTGACTCTGTAAATGTCATCTCTCTGACACGGTCTACACTCATGCAGCCCTATATCAGAAAATTCTACAGTGCACATTTCACAGTCAGCACTATAGAGTCGTTGTGTTAGTCTAGCCAAATCTACATTTGGTTGCCAATATTTATTAAGCTTCTTTTGCATGTGGTAAAAGCTTAATGTTGCAGTTTAATGCTATAAGCAACAACTTTCTTTTTGAGTGCTTTTCATAGAGTTGACTTTGTGCAGTGTCCTTCTGACTCTATAATCAGTCACTAGACACCAATGTGCATAGATAATATCTGTGGCAAGTCAAAAACATGTGTTTTTTGATGCAAGGTTGCATCAGTAATGAATTGTGATGCTGTCACTTTTCATTTTCTCCTGTGCTGATGCTTTTACCTTCTTCAGTCTTTATAGAGTCTCTTAAGCTGATTTCTTTTCGCTCTTGCAGAGATGTGTAGCATCAGAAACAATCCAAGTATTTTAAAAAAGGATTGATGTTGAAAGGTTCATTATAATTCTATTGTAAAATTTGCCTTAAGTTGAAATCACAGTTGTCATGCTGCATTAAAATTTTTATTTTTGCCTGTATTGTCAATATAGTTTGTCTTAGGGCATAAGACCAATTGTCCTACTTTAGCATTGTATATTTATTGTTCGATTCATTCACTCAGAATGAACTGGAATCATGGCATTCACAGTTCTCTAACTTACCTAATCTGGTGTTATATTTGTTCATCTGTAAAGTTGAGTTTCAAACCTTTCCTCAATATCCAACAGTATGGCAATCAACTCAATCGAAGTCCATGTAAAAACCTCCTTTCTGTGTTCCCACGCCCACTTAGCACAACAAGAGAAAGACTTCTGCAAGCTAGCCAATCAGAAAAAAGTAGGCTCAAGGAGATGGGGGGCCTTGAAAACAAAGGAGCCAAAATGAATCACTTCGTTCCCTTGACCCTTGAAGTGAACTGTTGCATAAAAAGCCATTATGAGATGGACATGTTATTTTTTGTCATTTAGTGGTGCAGAACGTGCAGTTCCCAGGTTAGTGTGAACACATTATTCATGTCCCTAACCTCTCATACAACCAAGAGAACCCTCCGTGGAAGGTGGGAAGAGCGCTCCCATGTCGAAAGCACATGTTTAATTTTTCCGCAGCATATTCCAGCTGGAACTGAAGTGATTTATACTGTCAAATTTTGACAGAAATGTTGATCAGTTGATCGATGCAAAATGGGCAGGGAAGGACAAAGAATTAGAAATACTGCATGTCTTTATATAACAGAGCAAATGATGAAATGTTTTCATTTCAATGATGGTTTCCTAAAAGAAGCTCTCTTTGGTTTCTGAGAAGAAGCATTTGTGATCAGCAGTGCTTCAAAACTTGTCTGAGAACCGTGAATGGTTTGAAATCAGAAAAAACTAAATGAACAAGGCAAAGTTTTGTTTAAAAGATGTTTCTTTAATTAAGAAATGTCTGCATAATATTTTATTCATCAAAGACCAACAGCATTAAGAGTAGTGAGCTGGTTTTATCACACAGCTTCTACAGAAGTCAAAGTAGTGCCTGCAATTATTGCACATACTTGGTAAAACTCTGAAGCAAGTGGTGCTTCCCTGTCATGTGAAAGACGAGCGTACTTTGTGAGAATTTCACCAACATGGAGTGAGGCAGAGAGTGAGAACTCTGTGCCTCATCGATTCTGTCAGAAGTGTCTGTATGCAAATGATTCTGTCAGATAATCTCCAAAGTCAACTCTGATATTTAAGCCTCCTGACAGAATGTCAGCTTTTATCTCCCACAGTTTCACACCTTCTGTTTTACTGTGTACCTGAGGCTACACTGCACAACAGGAAGACATTTATTTTGCCAATATTTATGCATTTTAAATTTATACAATGCTTGGGCTAGAATTTTTTAGGCCTGATTGGCCCCTTGGGCATGGATAGGATGAGAGCCCCTCACTCTATTTTTGGCCAGTTGTTCATTTTTTGGTTGTTGCACATTTTTATGCTGATTTTATGTCTTTTACCTGAGTTTTGTATAAACAGTAACTGCGGAGGCTTTGGTCCATGAGCCCCCTGACCTCTTCGACCCCTGCACATGTGCCATGTAGGCCCCTTTAGTAATCCATTCATAGGAGAGTAACAATTCAGCCAGATCATGATTTGGCTTGATTCATGATGCAGGACGCACTCAAGATAAAGTTAACAAAGTATCAGTGTTACCATACCGTCAGGGAGCCTACCACTGAACTTTCCAGGGTTAAAAGTATTTGGTATCCTGTTCTGGAGCTTTCTTTCAAATGAATTAGACTGCTTCAGCTGTCAATCCAATTTTTAATATCATTTGCCAGTTATAAATGTACCTGGTCTGTCCTTGGTAAGAAAATAACTGGAACCACATTCAGAGAAAAGAAAAATAACAAAAGTCTTATCCACAACATAAATAGAAATTCTGACTCACAGAAGAAATGTGTAACACTGTAATGCTGTTTTCCCCCTGAGGGACTGTAGGCTAACTGAAACAAGGAAACAATGAGCGCTTTCACCAACTAGATATATTTTTATTTGATGCTTTCAGACGTTTTATACCAACATGCTCTTTCAGCCCTGCAGCCTTCACTAACCTCAAAAAAGGGGACAATAAACACATGAAACTTACAAAGAAATATGCAGTGAAACTCAGAATAAAAAAAAAATCACCAGCAGAAAAGTCTGGCTGTCTTCCTAACTATAAATCAGAGTTGCGATCAATAACTAGTAAACCCATATGGTTCTGCCCCAAGCGTAAACGAAACACAGACAACAAAAACGTCTTACAGAATCTAATAGTGGGCTGGTACCACCATCCCACAATTAAGGCGCATGGAATAAATGTAGAAGGACCACAGATCCGTCATAGCAGTAAGACAGCCCTCCGAAAGTCGATGCGTCAGACCATCTGTTGGAGAGCCCATCAGTCAACTGAGATTCAAGTCGTGCATTTTTTTTCATGTATGCACCATTTGTTAATGCACTCCTTTCTCTGTTGTCTGCAATTCATTCACATTAAGATCAATGTGCCAATATGCTCCCTCACTAGTCTGTATAAAGGTACCATACTGACATGGGGACCCATCGCTGACCCTCCTCTAAAGGCTGAGACACAAAACTTAACATCAATGAGCTTGCAGTTATTTAAGAAGCTGAACTTCCTAAAAATACAGCAACGGGAGTCTGAATGGTGCCAACAGTACAGGACAGATTGGCAGTTTAGGGGTTGCGGTGGCCCAGTGGGTAGAGTGTCCTTTGGTAAGACATTTGACATCCAAACCGCCCAGCCTAAGCTGTGCTGTGTGCGTGCATGTACGGGGAAGGGCAGCTGGTTCACAAATGTGGACCAATTATCAACATGTGGACCAATTATCTGATAATCTGACCAATGATCAGACGCAGTGACACAGAACTTATAAAAATAGACCAACATTGACCATTGGCTTGTTGTGTCACAGCCCTAAAGAGATGACACTGTTATTTTGCCATGGCAGGTGTGTGATGACCATAAATGATATTAGGGGTTGGATCAAGGGTCTTGTGAACTTCCTTCATTGAGACCAGCCACTGCATTGTTTTATGTAAAGTGTCTCCCACGTTACACTGGAGGAGAAACTGCATCTATGATGTCATTCACTCTCGCACTGTGTTGGGTCTGTGTGCAAAAGCACTTCAATACTTGCCATTACAGTTGTGTATTTCCTACGTCTGTGTAATACGTCAGGGTGGATGAAAATTTGTTTTATAGTGTATATAGGCAATGGGGTCTTAACAGGGCTATCTTATAACGCCAACATAGCTTTAGTTAGGAACCTCAGAAGCAGTTAATGGAGCCGCAGGTGAGAAGGAATTTCTCAACCGTTCTCCAGTATCTGGTCAGGCAATAGGCTGACCTTTATTTGTCCTTCTGTTCTCATGCCCCTGTCCATCATTGAATATTTCTCTGACGAGTGGTCTGTAGTAGTTAAATACCATTTTGCCTGCACAAACTCCTGGCATGTGCGGAACACTTTCATTTAGACAAAGCTCTATAATATGCTCGATAATACAATAGAGTAATTTTGGAATGCAACCAGAAGAACAATAAAATGCCAGTGGATCAATTTTGAACACAGAAAACAACAATATTTGGTTACAAATCACTATTTTGCAGTAAATAAATCAACCTCTACATTCAATTCATTTTTTTTCTAGAATCATAAGTTGTTTCATCAAAAAAAAAAAATTGTGAGCCTATTCAGAAAGAGTTATGTGGCACAGGCCATGATTGTATAAGCAGATCCTATCTTCCTCCACTAACACCTTTCTACCACTTTCATAGAAATTCATCTTGGTCTCATCAGTCTATAAACTTCCTTTACAACTTTCTGTTGACGAGATGTTTGCATGTTGGTGTATGCCCTCTGTATTTCACATCATGAAGGGTTTTTTTTCTTTTCGAAGACATTCCAAACTGTTGTATTGGCCAGAGGCGTTCTTTGCCACCAGGCAAGGCAGGAAACTGCTTGGGGCCCCAGGGCCCCCCCGGGGGCTGACGAAAGTTAAACTATGTACAGCACTGGGCTTTTCAACATTTACCATGAAACCACCAGTAGCAGACGTCGACTGTCCCTTTTCTGCAAGCAGCACATGATTCAGTGTAAACAACAACAAACACCAGCTGATGGCAATGATTATCATTTGTCCAGCTTTGCTGGAGTCACCAGAGGTCAACTTGTTAGCTTAGTTTGCAGGCTGCTAATAATCAGCTACGTTTTTCTGTAGTAAACAGTTGACAGCCGTGTCCTACTGAGCTTAATTTGAAACTAAGTTTTTAATTTTAGATGCAAAGAAAGTTTACTATAAACCACTATGGTGTATTACTGTAAGTTATTGTGTTATGTGCAGTGTGGTGTGTATTTCATTGTATTTTCCATATCTTAAGCATAGCAGTTTTATGGTGTATGTATTTTTGTCCCAAGCCAAAAATCTTTTAGACAGATCTAGATAGATAGATAGATACTGTATGTAGATCCCTGTTTTCCCAGCACATCTCTGATTAACAAGAAACACCTGCCACTCCTTCAATCCTTTTAGAAGAGATCGGAATCAGAATTGTCTGGTACAAAATCTTCTATGTTGCAGAGGTGTAAATACCATCAAATGAAAGTTATAATTCTTATCTTTTTTCATATCCTTTTGATCTTAAACCCAAATTTCCTCTATGTACGGCAGTAATCGTTCTGTTGCCTTTGACAGAAAAGCTGTTTTCACAAAAACTCACATTCTTTCAGGTCTGAATCAAATCAAATATGAACAGATAAAATGTCAACAGATAATTAGTAGATTTGCTGTGTATGTAAATGATCTCCATACCTACATAAATGCAAAACTGTAAAAATACAAAAAATGCATTTTCATTAATAATCAGATATTTAGACTGTCGGGGCTCCATGTCTGTGCATTATAAGAATATTCACATGCCATTTACCCAAAACATTGTCATGTAATACTGAAAGACCAAAGTCATTGCTTATTCCATATTCTATAGAAATATATTCTTAGCAGTACCACACAATATGTGAACCATCTGTAATATGAGCTGTTGTATTCTGTCTCTAAGTCTCAGCATTCTATTCCCAGAATCACTCTTCTCAGTGAAAACTGAAATAAACTGAAATAAAATTGAATTATTTCACAGTAAACAAAATAGGAAAAGTGTCTTTAAAATGTCCTTTATGTTGATTCAACACCTAAACTAAAGATGTGTCAGATGTAAGGTTATCATTCAGAGCAACTTGGGACCAAGTTGGACATAAAAACTAACCTGAGGTCCGACAATGGCTCATTCTGTCAGAGTGACTCCGAATCCGGTGCTGACTGATGACGCAACTGTTGCTGACAATTGGCACAAATTCTGAACCTACAATCCAAAATGTTTTAGCAGACTTCAAACCTGGTCAGACCAAGCTGCATTTTGCCTAATCTTCTAGTAACCAATTTTAATAAATTCCTTGCAAATTGTATCCTCATATTCGTGTTCTCAGCTAACAGAAGTGCTCTTGTGTGGTCTTCTGCTGCTGTAGCAAATCAGCTTTCTTTCCCATTGTAATGCACGGTTTGAACTTCAGCAAATCCTCGTGACCATGTCTACATGCCTAAATGCACTGATTTGCTGCCATGTGATTTACTGACCAGACAGGTAGATGCCAGTAAATGGAAAAAATGAAATGTATGTTTTAACACTGGTATGTTGAATAAGAGTCCTCACTACATACAGACAAAGTTACCGGACAGAGAAGATGCAAAATGCTCCATGTGGAAGAGCTAAATTCCAAGGTTTCCCAACTTCTTCTATTTATCATTATCACTTTTTGGAAGCACATGAACATTTTTTGGTGATTGTATAACAAGGCTTCATTAAATTATAAACTAATACAGTGTATGAGTCAACAGCTATTCTTCTCTCTTGTGCAGCCACCTTCCTGCGTTGGCTCAGACCAGCCTTTCCTCCTCTGTTTCAGTGCCATTGTCATCAATAGTGTATTTAACTGTAATTAGGCTTCAACTGGTTACTGGTTAGCGTGTACATTGCGTTACTGTCTTGTGATTGGTAGTTGTGGTCATAGTGGCTGGTGAAGTGTGTTACATTAGAATTAACTAATATGTTTTATATTCATTTTAAATAGGATGGCCAAAACACTGATGAAACACACAAGTACGACTCCACCACACACGGTGACAGTGACAATAAATGGAAGGTGATAATTCTACCAACTTAAAAAAGACCTGCAATGCAATCCAATACAGCAGCTCTGCAGAGGAGTCGACTTTTACGGGATTATACTTTGTGAGCCCACTCTGTGCGAACGCTTGAGCCGCGGAGGACAGTGTTGACATTCTCCCTAAACACTTGAGACTAAGCAACAGTACAGAGTGCGATGATGTTGTGAAGCTACAGTCTGAAGTGATGACGGAAAGAAGAGGCGCTGTGAGGAAAAAACTGCCTACTCTCAGTGAGTCCTCTACCAGTCTCAGCATTATCCAGGTATCCAGTGTGCAGCTTGTTCGTGTCTGTTCAGACTTCACTTTGTGTTGCTAGCCCTTGGCTTATTTCAATTAATATTAATAAATGGTGTAATAATTGCGCTTATAGTAAAACGTGTCAACACTGTAAATAGCTCGATATATATTGTTGAAAATAAAAGCAGCATGTTTCCTATTCTCCATCAGTCTCTGCTGCCTGAGATCAAATAGAAGAAGAATAACCTTTATTGTCACTGATATACATCAGCATATACATGTTACAATGAAATGCAATTGACCCGCAGTGGGCAGCCACCACCAGCAGCTTTCCTTCATCATTCATTATATCGATATCAGTGATACCAGCTTGAGTTTTACTTGGTATTGGATCAGGAAGGAAATGACTGCGACGGTACATGACTATCAGAAAGTTAATTAAACAGCTGATACTTACTCTAACTTCAGGATGGTTGTTGGATGTGGCATTTCCTCTGTAACTGGACACTATCTCTCTGTGCCTGGGGTTTGAACTAAAATTTGAACTGCGCCCTACGAAATGACACTATGTTTGTGTCACCTCCTTCCTTTAAAAGCAATGCTGCCCATGCGCTTCATTCAGTGAGGTTTTCAACCATCACCAGACTTCCACCTGCGTCTGCGCTTTTTTTTCCCCCTGAGCATCGTAAGCAACACCTGGCCTCAGCAGACTTCCTCTGGACCCCAGCTGTGTGTGGGAATCTGGAGGTAAATATAAATCTTATCCACTGGGAATTAGTTCATTCTATGACGCTTCAATGCGGCACTGAAGCTTTCTCCTCTGAAACCAGAGTAATATCAGATTCTGTGACCACCATGAAGTGTGACCACTGGCTATTTAACATTTTATTTTGGTGAATTCCCAGATACAGCAGAGTCAAAGTTTCTGATGGCCTTTGCCAGAAATCAAGGTTTTCAACTCTCCTCTGGTAACATCTGTTATCAGGCTCTGCCACCTTCTCGTGCTGCCTGAACAAATCTCAGGGCAAATAAAAGGAACCTGCAAATTCACTGTTTTGGAATAAACATATAGGAAGACCAGGCGTCCTCCGTGCACAGAACAAAGTCTGTGCATCTGCCCTTTTCCACAATAAAGCATCAAAATTATTCCATAAAGCTTTAATGCTTTTCTTTTTTAGTGTCACTGTTTAAATTGAACAGTTCACATTATTTGTAGCAGTGACATTATTACGGATGCATTCCTATACAGGATGTAACCTCTGTAATCATTAAAGGAAGTAACAAAAATATGTGAAGGGATTGTGAAAACACTATTCATTGTGCCACATGTTAGACTCATTACGCATGGATTTCATGAACTCTATAAAATGAAAAATACAATTTATATGGAAATGTCATATGTTTTTCCATTTGTCTATCTCATTGTGCTAGTATGAGCTCATTTTTGTTATGCTTGCCTGATCAGAACCTGTAAGTGGACCTACATGTTGCTCTTTCTTTCTTGTGTCGTCTGCTGTTGTATTGTCTCTTTTCGTTCACCAAATACCTGTGTTTGATTAAACATTTTACTAGTTTAGTTTTTATCTGTTTCTTTGTCTTACGTGAAGCACTTTCAGCTGCACCAGGCTTTTCCAGCTTAAAAAAAAACACATTTACTTTACTGTACTAATACATTTTTTTCATCATTTGTTCCCATTGTCAGTGTTTATCCTTGAATAACTTCAATTAATAATCTGTGTGCTTGTGTGTCATTTGTAGCTGTTGTACTGCTGAGCAATAGTTTTCACCTAATGTTGTCTCTGATTGTCCTAAGGCATAACACTGTAACAAAATATATGCAGCATATTTAAAGATAGTGTGTGTGCTGCAATTTTTTGGCGGTATGGGAATTCCTCTTAATTAGTCTTCATTCACAATGCTAGACGCACTCAGATGAAAGGAGGGGAGTTCTTGTTTTTCTTCTATACCTTAATTAGTTCTGTCAGCAGAACGTTCGTGAAATCTTCTTTGTTCTTGAAATGATTCGATCTCGAACACAATGTCCTGCTAATTTAAAATGTCTATCTGTGCTAAAGACGTGGATGTTACAGTTTGGATCAGTCCTTGCAATTCGCGATTTCTCCTTTAAGAGACAGTTTTAGATGTGCAGGCAAATTTACTGTTGTTGTGAAAAAGGAGCTCTGCAAAGTGGAATCTGTGCAACTTATTTATTTCATTAAAGCGACATGAATGAAAGAATTCTTAGCATTTAGCCCCAAGCACAAGAAACTCGGTGTATCTCAGACTGTGTGAAGTGCAGCAGAACATCAGAAAAGCAACAGCTGCAGCTTCAGGTTCTGAGTGTGTCTCTACACAGAAGGTGTTCAAGACCAAAAGAAACTGCAGTTCACCCATGTCATGGAAGCACTCTGAACCCAAACCATCGGAGTTACACATGTTAAACACAGGACCTGAGTCTAAAGACATCAGCACTGTAACGGTTTACAGCGGCACGTGTGGAGCCAAAGCTGAAATGGGTGGGAGCTGTAGATAGAACGACTCACCAGTCGCTCTTTGTATTTCCCGAACTTCGCTTAACCAATTACACTCGTGTCGAAACCAGACAAACACAGACGGGATGATACAGCCACAAAAACAGCACAGCACACTTTGAGTTTCTGAAATGTAAAGCTCATTGCTATCAACATTAGCATTTTAGTTACGGGGCCTGTTTTTAGTACAGTGACCCCAGGAGAGTGGAGGTTAAATGCTGCTCCCACCAGCACAGGACGTGCAACTGTCTGACGCCATTACATGTGTGTACTGCAAGCGACATGCAACTATACTCATGCAGGTAGTGTAGACAGCTAGATGAAACAGGAATCTCCAAAACACAGCTGACTGGCTTTCTGTGTGGGCTTTGGTCTCATGGCATCTCTACAAAAGTGATCAATCCAGACTCCTCCACAAGTAAAGCCCGACGGACTTAAATTTACAAGAATATGGATGAAATGAAAGCATAAACATGGCTGTTTTTTAAATATCTATTTTCTCATTTTTGATGTATTACCTACACAATTAGATTTTTTATTTCACACCTGATATTGATCTGCCACAAAGTTAACACTGGTGGTTTTAATGATCCACCATGGCCGCTCTGAGCATTCTGCAGCTACACAGCCTCTTACGGGCAGCATGTGATACAATATGTGCAGAGGTGGTAGAAAGACAAAAACTTAAGGTGGTTAACTTATAAAAATATATCAGCATATTCAGTATTATTTCATAGTATTTTTTATTTAAAAAAACAGTTTATACTGTTTCACTGCAATGTGCAGCAAAATAAGCCATTAAAATGTGAGCTTCAATTCTTTAAAAAAATGCTTAAAAAAAAAATGCTGCTCAAGGGGGATTTGTTGGGTTTTCTCTAAATGTCTTCATAGTCTTGACTTTATTATGTAAAGTGCCTTGAGATGACTTTGTTGTAAAGTGGCGCTATATAAATAAAGTTGAATGTTCTATAAAACATACAAACTGATATCTATCAGTCATAGTAAATAAAAAGGAGAGAAGCAGGAATGATGGTGATGTAAAGATAGAAAATCTACTTTGCTGGAGGTTGGTTTGTTTCCTCTATCCATCTGACTGCTATCGTTGCACTTACATTTTTTTGGCCCAAACCTAATTGTGTAAATACTGTGCCTAAACCTTAAAAGGTTTCATTTTTTTAAAAACTGTCTGAGTGTTACGTGGCATAATAGGAACCTAATGTGTTGTATTAGGTCATAATTAAGCCTGATAATGCCCAATTAAATGGTGTTCCAAATGACTTTTGACATGTATTTACACTGATTGTCCTGTTATGCTGTGCAGTGCTACTGGAAGAACTGTTGAGGGTGACAAAAGCCCCATCTCATGTCCTGTGTCCCTGAGAAATAAAATAACAAGTTTTGAAAGACTGACATTTCCATTTCATAATCCAAAAAGGAAAAACCTGCATAAATAAATCTGACCAAAAAAATGTTTCACGTTAAAAACTATGACAGAAAGCTGTGTTGAAGATAAGCTGGTGACACTCTGTTAGCCTGAAGACAGTCGACTGCAATGACACATAACTGTACGAGAGGCCCTAAAAGCTACATTTCATTAGCGGCATTCCCCCTTAGAACACTTTATCTGTGTTGTAATTGTTGTGGGATTTGGTGCAGCAGGGGCAAAAGGAGAACTGAAAATGAAAGTGATGTTCAAACAAGGTAGCAGCTGTCAGGAGCAGCTACAAGGGTGGGGAGTGCAAGACTTCTATTGATGGAAGTCTTAACTGATTGTCCTGTTATGCTGTGCCCTGATCCTCTGAACTTTTGAGGGTGACTAAACCCCATCTCATGTAACTGTGTCCCTTAGGATTAAAATAACAGGCTTTCTGCATGTTCTGCATGTATTTCATAATAAAAGCAAAAACCTGCATAAATAAATCTGACCAAAAAATGTTTCACGTTAAAAACTATGACAGAAAGCTGTGTGAAAAAAAATATATCACACCTTCCGAAGCCACTCATCAGTCAATGATTACAAGCATCTGATGACCAAAAATAAATAAAGGAATACAAATTTACACATTTACAGTCCACTGCTTTAGTTATGATGCATAAATCAAACTTACTGTAGCTCCCAGGATGCATCACCTCAGCTCAGTGAAGTAGCCAACATCTACGTGTCTACATGTTGTGTCATGTATGATTGAATTCCTAGAGGCATTCAATTAAATAAGGAAACATCTTCATCCTCAACAGGCAATATGAGGGGAAACGCAGAAACATAAATTTATTAACACACATTCAGGATGGAAAAAAAAAAAACATTTCCGAGTCACTAAAGGTAACAGTTAAATCCATCGTTTAGGAAATGGAACGAACACGGCACAGGTATAACTTAAAAGTCTGAGTGACTGTGTTGGAAGGAGACCAGTGAGGGAAGCTCAGGACAGGACACACCTACACTGTGATTATTCTGTCCTACAAGTTTCTGTGGATACGTTCGGACAGACTGTGCATAAAACAACAGATGTCTGACATCTTTACCAGATCACCTAGTTTGATGGTCAAAAATGGTCACATTGATGGTCACTTGTTTTTTGCCTCTTGAAACTAATCTTTCATAGAACAATCTTCCACTTGATTTCAAGGTCACATGCATTTTGACAGACCATCGTGTTTTGTCATCTGTTCTCAGCTGCTAAACCTTTAAATGCTTCATGATTTAAAAGGTGAAAGGGGGGTGAGTACTTTGAATGGACACTATATTATTAACTTACAGTAATATAGCAAAACAGAATTTATCTTTCTGGTCCTTTAAGCCAGACAATTTGAAATGAACTAGAGGGTAATCAGCTCAAATTACATCAGCATCTTTCAGTCTTCCAGCCATTGTTTCACAGCCTGGCAAAGATGGACAAATGCACATCTGGGACCATCCAAGCCTGATCAGTAAGGCTGGACACTGAGGACATCAGTTACTTGATGCTGTGTCAGGTGGTGCTAAATCATGGCGTAGTGAGGCAGGGTCATCAGTACGTTTTTTTGTATCTGGTTTTAAACCAAACCCCTTTGCTCTTCTTAACATGCCACATGCATCAACATTTCAACTGGGGATCTTAGTGTTTACACTGATGTAGAATAGAGACGTCTGCTGTGGTGCCACACTGGCTACCAACCTATAAGAGTTTATCCTTTCTGCTTCTTGTAATGCTTTTATGATGATTTTAGTTTGTAATAAATGCCATTATATTTTTATTTTTTTGAACCATGCTCTACCTAGAAAATACCCAAATTGCAAAAGCATTGTTATATCAGCAGGGTTAAGGAGTAATGTAATTATAATTTTAAAAATGTACATACTTTTGTTAGATATATTTTTATATACAGTATTTTATGACCAATTTATTCATATCCACACTTTAAATCTGTGACAGTATTTTTTTTACTTTGAATCTTTTAACAATTTATTGTAAAATATATTATATATTAAACCTAGAACCCCATTATACCAACATTTTCTTAAATATATTCTTTGGGTTAAAAACATTGATTCACAGAGGTAAAAACCCATTAAAGGCAGAACTAGCAAACAACCATGATAGTTCCCTCACCCTCCCTATCAACGTCTGCATTCCATCTTCAATTATTTGCTGTCTGTTAGGACTGACGCATGACTCCAGCTTAACACTTGGTCACAATAAATATCCTGGTGATAGTTTTGCCATAATTTTGCAATTTGTCTTGCTGGTCATAGCAGGCACTTCTGAAAGACGAGTGCATGTGAAGGAGGCCCAGAGGAGCGCGGGTGCCAGGCAGGTGAAAGATGACAAGCAGCGTGTCTCTTTCATTCAGCCGAGCAGCTCGACTCGCCTTGCTGAGCCGAACAGCAGGTACAGACACTGTGGCACTTCACCTAAATTAATAGCTGACCTGCTCACCGTGTTGCAGAGTGAAGAGTTATAGCCCGAGTGCCACAGCAGGACAGGCAGCAAACATGGCTAACAATAAGGTGGTGGGATGTTTGATGAGGGGAATCAAAGCGGAGGCCAGGAGGTTAAGATGGATGGATTAGCTTTGTTATCTGAAAGGCCATGGAGGCGCTGCACCAGCCGTCCTCACTGGCTTATCATCACATCCAACTGGCTAATCCAATTTCTGGCCTTCTCCGTCTCCTTCTGCCTTGCTCACTGATGTTTCCAAAATTGTAGGAGCCGAATGAGGTGTCAAGGATGAGAATTTTGCAGCTTACAGATAACTGAATTTTAGGTATTACTTGTAAACTTTGTTTGACGAGATGCACAAAGACGGATTTTTAATAAATATGTCACAGTTTTTTGCTAAGAATACGTAGAATGCTTTCTAATTCTAAATTCAATTCCATATCTCGTTCCTAATCGGGCATCTCGTAGAAAGAAAGAAATACAAAATACAAATAAGAGATGAGACTGAAAACAGCCGGGACTTCAAGTGTCAAAGCCTGTCGTGTCTCATAAAGAAACATAAGGTAATCATTCTCATCCTCATGTGACAAAGGGGGTTTTACCTTCTTTGACTTAGCAGGACGGTCAGCAAACCCTTAAGAAGGGGAATTTTCTGCATTTTCTGACTGCACCCCTCCTCAGTAAGATAAGTTGGGGAGCATTATTATGCACTATTATGACTGTGATACTTTTTGCTATGATTAAATCATGTGAACACTGTTTACTGAACATTATGTAAACTATAGTTGAAATTGTCCCTCAGGCATCAGAACGCTGCACTTTGTCCAGTCCCTTTGTGTAACGCGATACTGCGTCTGTGATTGACGCTTGGAGCTTTCAGTGTAGTACAATGGAATCTCTAAAGTTTCAATATTTGACGCCTAAAACAATGATGTACTATAAAGTTCTGTTTTGTCTCTCATTGCATGTCAACTTTTACACAGGAGACCGGGGTTCATCTCTAGTGTGAGACATTGTGCATTTTAGTGATGATCTTTACGTAGTAACATAGTCACTGTTTTTAGCGTTTAGTTTTTCTGTCATTTATCTTACATCATTTATCTATACAGTCGTTTTTATGCACCTGAATTATGCAATACTAACACCAAAGAGTCCCTGCAGCATCAATATGAAACGCCAAAGGACATTTGTCAAGCGTCATTGTGAAAATTTGACATTGTTATCTGTTGCTATGGGATGGGAACGTGTTGTCCATTCCACTTCTTTTCGTAATCCGACAAAACATATGGTCTTTGTCTCAGAAATCACGTCTCATTGGAAAATTGTGCTGATAGAATGTTACAATATGTAAAAGGGGCTAAACGAGCTAATAAAGTAACATGGAGCCAATCACACAAAGCGCATTCCACCTTCAACAATCAGTTTGAAGCATTTCATCTGAATTCCACACACAACATGGTACAAGAGCAGAATCTCGAAGAAGTTACCAACCAAATCCTCTTTCACCCATTCATGAACAAATTACAACACAACATAACAATTGCAATCCCATGTTTTGATTGTATAGGTGGCTCACCTACCCATGCATACCCAAGGCTTAACAAAAAATGTATTGATACATGTTTTAGAGTAAATATTTCAGCCAGTCTTTGTGCATTTTCTCTGACTTCCAGGCAGATTGGAAATGTTTTTTTATTAACAGTGCTCAATCTTTTCTAACTATGCCTTATTTTTTTCCAACTGCTTTCAGTATCTCAGAGGGATCTGCACACATTTATTCCTTTTGATTTGCTCTCAAAAGAGCTTTTAAAAGCATATTTGGGATTTTCAGTCGACATGAAAAGAAACAATGTAGCAGTTTCAAATCCCTGAGAGGATAATTAATTTTGAAGAAGTGAGAGTTTTTTTATTTAATTTTTTTTTTAATCGAGCCAGGTTAGTCATGCAAGCATGAAATCGATATGACGTGTAAATCAAAAATTAATTAGGTTTTCTTTTTGTTCTTTATGAACAATCATTTCAAATTGATTGCAGATGTGGTCCAGCTCAGATCCAGGACTGCTTTACATAATGCATATACAGTAGTGCAGAGTGAATGTAAAACAATTTACTTCTGGGGTTAACCAGGCTAACGACATATTCATTTTCTGCAAGGGAAAGCTACACAGTGCATAGGCCTAAATGAGCTTTCCATTGTCTGCTGGCACCCACAGACCACTCCTAGCTCTATCCCGGGCCCACAAAGGCTGCGAGGGCTGAGATTTAAAAGATAATGGGATTGATCCCTCATTTTTGAAACAGTGGTGTGAAGCTCTAATTAATAGCTTGTGCCATATGGTCAGTGCTTTTTGAAGGGAATGTGGTTCAAAAATGTTCATTTTCTACACTCAAACAAATAAAAGAGATTTGTAGTGCCCTACAGCCACAAACCTGACTTCAGATTTGATGTTTTATTAATCCCAATGAGGAAACTCACTCTCCTCTTCCCCTGTAGTTAAAAGATGCCTTCACTGATATTGAACTAGCTTCTTTCGGTTCTAGTTTCAGCAGTACATGTAAATGCCGTTACACGTCCCACTAAATCACCTTTGTTAAAATATCTCTACTTCTAGCTGAAAAATAGTTCAAATTATATTATGTTGTTGCTCAAACAATTGATGACATCATCTGAAGTCCTGATGATGAAAAACTCATTTCATCAACTCATTTGGAGAAGTTTTCACTGTCAGCAGAGAAATATTTTATTATAGGACAATTAGAGGGAGTTTTAAAATCATGAATGTACCTTAATCCACAGAGCGGCTCCCCTCCCTTGAGCTGGTCTGGAGTTTCTTGAATGTAATAAAACTAAACACAACGACAAAATCAACGACATCAGTAATGGGTTTCTGAAGGCATGTTGTTAAGCTTGGGTGGCAATGGCACATTTCAAATGCAGTCCAGCTTCTCTGTTTTGAATATGTAACTGTAAATACATATTCTGTGAAAAAAAAAAGCCTTCAAAAGTTTGTTTTTAAGCTTGTTGGTGGTAGTAAAGTTTACTTACACCTTTCACACACACTATGTCCAACATTTTACTTGAATAGTTTGATTAATATAGTACAAGTCCTGATCTCAATCACGCTGAGGCAGTATTTTGCAGTCTGAGGTATCTTGCAGTTGCTAGGCAATTAATCACTGCTGCCAATCACTTGGGGTCTGGCAAGCTAAGCAGCACAAATGCTGGAGCATGGTCCTCTGGTCTGCACTTAGATAAATGTACAAGAATGTAATTTGGGGGGTTTCGTTATTACTTATAGTTCCTGTTACAGCCTTTTGTGTGTACATCTGCAGAGATGCATTTTTTTAAAAACTGCAATTCCAGCCTCACACGTTACTATGCTCAGGTAGTCAGTAGTGCTACAGTAGAATAATAACAGCCAAATACGACTTAATTTAACTGCCAATTAACAAACCTAATTGGCAGTTTAATAAAAAAAAAGATCCTAGTTGCTGCCGCTTTCCACCACTGTTGTTGCTGATAAATAACAAAGCAACTTTCCCTAATCACCGTGTGGGTGTGATTAGTGTTTTTTTGTAGAAACTAATGCAGGGTATTTAGAAAGCATAGATATTCAAAAAATGCCTCAATCCCATTAAATAGATGAAGACATCTAGTAATGGAAAAAAAACATTCCATATAGTCCTGCTCACAGCGACATTGCAGCATCACTGTGTTTAGACATAAAAAAGTATTGTGCGCCTTTTGGATGAAAGACATTCTTCTCTCTCAGTCCAGCATCCTGTTGCTTTGCAGATGTCCGAGCTTGAGGTTCACATTTTTTTTAGTCGTCCCTGCTAATGATATGCACAGGCTTCACAGCATGGAAGATAAAAGAGGTGTGTGAGGACTGAGTTAAGACTGAGGCAGATTATAAAAGCCCATGATGAAAAATGAAACACCAATCTTTTATTCTTCTAAGTTCAGTGGCATCAGGTGCAGAGATGTCTTCATGCCTCCAGCATTATGTCATCAGACAGAGAATGCAGTGAGCTCTGTCTGCATGACTGTTTTCTCCCTAGAAAGTTTATCTGTCCACTCCCATGGCTCCTCCTGATTTTTGTTGCCAGATCCAATTTAGACTCTGTCTGAGAAGCTGCAGGGGTGGCATAATCATTTCAGGCTCCACACTATTCAATAGGACACAGGACCTGCCCAAGACATTTACCCTCACAAGTGTGGCCCCACACACACACACACACACACACACACACACACACACACACACACACACACACACACACACACACACACACACACACACAAGGACATTTAATATAGCAGACATGTGGAAGAGAGAGTGAGTGAGTAAAAGCAGGTTTGTACAGTGCAGATGATGAAACATGGTGGGGATTATTGTGTATTAATAAAGGGTAGGAACCTAGACTGTATCCATAAGTGTTTTAGTTATGCATTACTCTCAATTGTCATGCACTGATTACTTAATGTAATACCTCCTATCTAGAGTTAGCAACATTTAGTGTATGTACAGTATGACTTTTTGACACATTATGAATCCAAGTTCAGCTGATCTTGGTTTTCCCAGGTAAAAACACTGTGGCCTAAAAACTATGTTTCGTTGCAACTAATCTGTAAACATGTGTTTTTATGAGCAGCATTTTTTTTTGTTTTATTATGAGAATATATTACTGAAAATAAAGTAAAGTGATAATGAACATGTAAATAAAATGTTTCCAGGGGTATTTTTTTTTCACCATAAGCTACAACAACCAGTTCTTGGGACTAAAGTGCTACTACAGTATATCGTTGTGTTCAGCCACTCACCGCACTTGATTAGGGTGAGGGAAAGATTGTGGTTTGGCCTAGTAGAGAAAAAAGTAATGAGGTTTAGGGTTAAGTTGCAGTTAACTGCAGGGGTTCCAAAAGTAAACTACCCACTGACAGGTTTAAATGTAGGTGGCTTAGTCACTATTTTAGAGATTCATGCTGCCTCTCAGCTGCTGGATTTTAGTTGGCCTGTCTGCTGGGACATTACTTTATGTTACTGCATGTTCCCTCCCTGTTTGTGTGCGTTGTTTCCTCAGGTACAGTACTCTGGTTTTCTCCCACACACAAACACATCCAATGAGGTCAGGGGTACTCAACTGCAGTCCTCAAGCTGTACCTGCGCAGCTTGTTGTCCAGCTCTCAAAGGCGGGATATTTTTTATTTAAGGTAAATTATGTCAGTATTTTTTTATCAAATTGTCTTTTTTTACCCGATGCACCTTTGCCTCATGTGACTTAATAAAATACACAAACCAGAAGTACAGGACACAGAAGGAAGAATGTGAATGTTTATTAATAATAACGTAAATACAGAGGATAATGAGCCCGAGCCGTGGACAGAAGGCGGCTTGAGCCCGAGTCGTTGCAGAAGGCGGCTTGAGCCCGAGTCGTGGCAGAAGGCGGATAGAACCCGAGTCGTGGCAGAAGGCGGATAGAACCCGAGTCGTGGCAGAAGACGGCTTGAACAGGAGTCGTGGCAGAAGGCGGATAGAACCCGAGTCGTGGCAGAAGACGGCTTGAACCTGAGTCATGGCAGAAGGCGGCCAAAGACGGCTGAAATCCGGTGTGGCGAGGCTGTGTCGGCAGGTTGATCGAGGACCAGGCAAACAGGCAAGCAGAGTACAAAGTCCAAAAATTAAAATCCAGTATGGCGAGAGACTTCCTGGGGGACTGCAGGCAGTCATGCACAAAGACGATCTTGCAGTGAGCTGTGGTGAATTCCAGGTATAAAGAGACTGGGGGAACAGGTGAAACCAATTGGGGTCAATCAAGGGTGGTGAAGTTGCCTGAGTAATTGTAGGGCAGGACAGGATGTGGAGAAAAACGAGTGACAAAATAAGAGTCCAAGGGAGGAACTGGAGCTGAGGGACTGAGTCATGACAAACACTGAATGAGCGACAGCTGAAAAACATCTGATGCTGGTAATCAGCAGGGATAGTGCTGAGTGAAGTTACTGAGTGAAGTTATTTCTTCAAGCTACATCATCTATAGGTGTGCATGTCAGTGAGAATGGTTTTCTACTGTATGTGTGGCTCTGGAGGGTGTAACCGGCCACTCGCTCACTGACATCTGGTTTAAGCTCCAGCACTCCAGGATAAGTGGTTTGGATAATGGATGGATGGAAACAAATACATGTTTTAGCTCAACATACACTACAAAAGCTAAACCTACTCAGAGATTCTACAGAATGATTTCCACAGCGCCACACTTGCCTTGTTTTGTATCACGTCAATGATATTTCTGATAAAAAAAACATAACCAAAATAAACCAAACCTTGTCAAACCAAACCTTTGGTCATTTTACAATAAAAGCTATTCAGATTTTGGGCTTATTGCAGATATTAGACTTCTCTGAAATCATTCAGCTCTGTCCTAACCCACTGAGTCTTAGCTCAGCGGCCTGCTGGCTGAGCCTCCAGTCCAGCTGCCAATCAGTGCAGCAGCTCATTATCAGGGAAACCACTGATGTGAGACAACACCCCAAACAGACGGCTCACTGGTAGGACACAGAGACAAGCAGAACTAAGTCACTGAACTTCTAACTAGTGGATTTTCACTGGTCACAAATAACAGAGGCTGTTCATTGGATTTAATCTTACAAATGCCAGTTAAGTGCTAACCACTCATGAAACATAGTGTGAACTATTAAGCCCAGATTAAACCTGAAGGGTGAGTGATGAATTTACAAACCTTAATTACGTCCATTCATTAGAGTTCTACTGTGTGTCAGTGTGTGGCTATGCATCATATACTGTCACAATGTGCACTTAAAAATGTGTGAAACCTTTAGTTTAGTAGTTAAAACCAAATTAGATTTTCCCAAATCTTCTACATCTAGACACAGTTTGTTTTAAATGATGAACTGTAATACTGTTACGCCCCTGTCGAGGGGGTAGGAGCACACAATGTAAACACACAGTAAAAATAAAGCTGTTCCCCCCCGTTTCCCAAATCAAAATTCATAATTCACATGTGCAATTTATTCTATAACCTAGTGATACAAACAGTGAAGTAGTGTAACTCAGGGTGAATCAAGGCCAAAACAACAAACCAAAGAATCTATTTCCCAAAGAAAGTGCTGACTAGTCCCTAAGAAAGAAACAATGAAAACAGTAAAAAGAAAATGTCAGTTCACCCCCACTACATACAAGGAATATTAACAAAATAAAGATGGTGCTAACTAATACTATTTAAAAATATAAAACAAATACACAAAGTATGGGACAAGGCCCCGCAACCCAAAACAATAAAGGGTTTGGAGGCCAAACACAGGAAACAAGTAGTGCTGCCAGTCAAGCAGCCATGGCTTGTGGGAGCCAGACTTTATAAACTTCAGGAAGTGGAAGATGGACCAATCAGCCCCTGGCACTGCCCCCTGATCCAGCCAATCAGAGATGACACCTCACACACAGATCCACGGAAACAAAGAGCATTCAACTCTTACTAAAAAACACTCACACAAACCACAACTGGAAAAGAACGTACACATCATACGGCCAGGGCCTTAACAAATACACATGTTCATTAATGTAATTGGAATTCTATCCAATTTAAAATACGTGTCTGCCACTTTAATTTCGAGACAGATCCAGAACAAGATTATTATTTGCTTTGCTGTTTTGCTGGTTTTTTTTTTTTTAGAAACATGCTCAACATGCTGCTAGAACAACCCATTTATCTTCCTAATAACAGTAAACACAATTAGTAGCTCACCCTTTATGGCTTGTGATTTCCTACATTTTGCTGGAAACAGATCAGATCTGATGGAAAAATGTTTTCCTCATCTTCCAGCTCATTCTGTAGAATTAATCCAATATCCTGTTGTTTTTAACACTTTTGAGAGTCTGGTTAGTAGGGGCGGCACGGTACCTGCTAAGACAATATGCAGGTCAGTCTTTGGACCAGTCTTTGCTAAAAATTGCTCATAAAAATTGCTCATAACTGACACTGACACTACCTCAACTTCTAAAGAAGCCCTGATTTAATCCAATTGAGTCTCCACATCCTTCCATTCTGTTGTGAAGTAGCAGAAAGAGTTCTGTCTCGGCAGCATTCAGCCCACATATCGAACAGTAATCTTCTCAACTTTTTCAGTCTGACTCCAGGGTCTGTCACTCCAATGAAACTGCATTTATTAAAGCGGTAAATGATGTTCTGCTCACTGTGCTGTGCGATTCCACTGCTGTGCCACTGTTCGTCTTTTGGGTTTGATTATTCGAACCCTTTTTGTTTCCAGACCTGCCACATGATAGCATCAAAAGTCTTCCGAACATGCTGAATGCTGCACAGAAAATGTGATCACATCTTACCAGTTTTAGCTTTCGTTCACTCCCTGAACATGTCCAATGACATCTGTTTTTAAAATATTTCCCATCACATCCCCTTATGTGCTTTAACTTTCAATGATTGACAAATTTTTAATATCTGCTACCAGACGTCACTAATCTCCGGACTCCAAACCCTGAGCCCGTGTCTGTCTCTCTCCTCCCTTTTGTCCTCTGTCACTCTGGCTCTCTGTGCTGGACCCATGCAGTCCTGGGACTTCTCTCCCTCTCCCTGGCTGTCAATTCCTTATTCATGTTTTGGAACCAGATCTTTGTCCTTCAGGACTGCAGACCTCTTTCCCGTCTGTTGGTCCCCTGTGTTCATGTTGACCTTGTCTCGCTTTGTCCCTCTATGTGCAAGTTTTCTCGCTCATAAATGTGTAAATGCTGTGTGGATTCTGCCTCTTGTGTTCTTGTGTAAACTCTGTTACTCAGCTTATTAGTACATTTCCTTTCATACATTATTTTAGACCCTTTGTTTGTAGTTTGAAACTGTATTTTGAAACATAAAGGACCTTTTTTTGTTTTAATACAGAAGAAGACAACCAACTTTTACTAAAGATAATGGTGACTTCATTTACACTTTACACTTGTGGGAAGAGCCTCAGAAGTAGCATTTATAAAAATTTTAAATAAAGACTATGTGCGCTGCATCTGATTAAGGTATGATGGTAATGAATATTAACATGTTTACCTTTGTCTCATAACTTAAATGCTTAAACGTAACATGTTTTTTTGGTGAAGAGTATTTTTGTCATAAACCCAGGTTAATGTTTTGTTGTGATGATAGTCTAATATGAAAAGTCAGAGGATCCCAAACATCATCATGCAGTGGTATAGAAGAGGATCACTGTGTACTCACACTCATTAAAGAAATAATAAATAAGCTCTGGTTTCTACAGAATTTTACGTAACTTACATGTTTTGTTTAGCAAGAAAATCTTTATAGACAAGCACTACTTTAGTGATTGTTGAAGTTCTACACAATCATCAGAAATAAAAAGCTAATTTTAGATTCCAAACATGCTAGACCACAGTGACATGGCATGGACATCACTACCACTTATTGTCCAATTTCTTTTCTTTTTTTCGTAATAGGGACTTGAGAAAGTTAGTGACTGCAACTAATAAACTAACTGAGGTTGTTAAGGTGGACTAGTCTTGTCTTCAGTATGACAACATTTGTTCCTGACAACCAATTTAGTCTCATTTGACGATGCTGGAGAATACAAATTGAAAACCTCTTGACCTTAACTGCCGACCTTATTTAAGGCATTTTACGCAAAGACCTTTTCCAGGTTTTAGGACTCATTCCTACAGCAGCTGGTTAAATGGAATTTACCTGACTGAAGTGTTTTTAGTCCAAAATACGCATGTGTATGGAAGGTCCAGTTACTGTTGAAGGAGTTTTCTGTTTAAGCACTAAACAGTTAAGGCAAGAGGAAACTCTTAATTCTTCCAATTCTGCGTAGAGCTGGCAGTTTTGCGCAGTCTTGTCTTGTCCCTGGTCAAGACACTGGACCACCCAAATTGCAAAACATTTTAAAATTGAGGAGGGTTGTGTCAGGAAGGGCATCCAACATAAAAACCTGTAGCAAATGAACGTGCAGGCCAGGTGCTGTTTGACTAATACTTTTTTCATATTTTTAGTCATTGTTTTATTCCATACGTCGTAAGAAGCTCAACCAATGGTGAAAACCAAATCAGAATTTGTAAAAGTCTCAAAAGTTTGTAGAAGTGCTATCTTTACTCCCTGTAGTGGTAGTGATTTGTCAGCAGAAACCTTTTGTTCTGCAGGGTACAGTAGCACAGAAGAAGACTAAAACCAGCTACAGTTGCACAGAGGACGGGGCTTGGCCCATTTAGTGACTATAATGGCTGTGCAGCAAGGATTAGATGTTCCTTCATCAACATGAACACACACGCTGTGGTTTATTTTACTCAACCCCACATACACCATCCTTCTGCCAGAAATTCTCATTAGACCACCAAATGTGGATTAATCTGCTGTTGAAAGCAGTCCCTAACAAATGCATTTTGAAACAAATGAAACAAATGCGTATTTTCTCCCACAAATGAAAATGCACCAACTAAAAACAGCCATTTTCTGCCGGTTGTTGAATGTCTGGGTTGCTTTTGCTGCACTTATTTGCATAAGTGTGGAAATATTCATCAAAATTTCACCGCACGGACCGAGATTAATGAATGTCGACAGCCTTTTACCTCAGGTTCTCTTTTTCTCCCCCCACAAGCTGTAACTGCATTTGTGTCTGGCCTGTCAGTTCTGTTTCAGTAAATGCATATACTGTACAGTTACCTATTTGTGGTGCCAAGTGATTCAGTTTCCTGTTTGAATCTACTGTGTGAGATAAAACAATGTGATGGCTGAGACATTTAA
Organism: Channa striata; assembly: GCA_033026295.1. Taxonomy (NCBI): domain Eukaryota; kingdom Metazoa; phylum Chordata; class Actinopteri; order Anabantiformes; family Channidae; genus Channa; species Channa striata. The sequence goes on from CM065169.1 coordinate 2,060,455, forward strand.
ATTAAAGGATCAGATCTGTTGGGGACATGGAAAGGAAGTAAACACAAACTCTGTCTATTCACTACCACGAATAGAAACTACTGTCTGCTGGTTCTTGCTCAGGTGCTTCCACGCGGTACGTAACTGATGGACATGTGTGTTTCCTCAGTGTGACATAGCTGCTGTGGGGGCACAATGCAGAGACAGGCCTGAGGTAGTGGACGCTGACAGGACAGAAAAAGTAAAAGAGATAAAATGGAAAATTCAACAAACCCAGCAGTGGCTTCAAGGGTGAGATCTTTTTTTGAAAGCTGAAATGATTTTACCTGGAGGACATTTACTGTGAGTCAGCTAAGTGTATTTGTCTTTATCTTTGCTGCAGACTCAGATGGGGAAAAGCACCTACATGGTGTTAGGCTACACTTAGCTACAGTAGGTGCGTTCTGGAGAGTATATGTCTAAAATTCTGCACGTGGAAAAAAAGCCTTGTTTATTCATTTTGAGTTGACTTGGTTCCTCTAAGATAATTTGATTTATCTTTCTATTTTGATGGACTGACTTTCCCAACCATATGGATTCCCACTGCCGACAGTTTTCCACTTCCTTACAATGGCTTATCAGTAAACTGATTTATCTAAGATGCCAGAAAAATGATGTAAATGATGGCAGAAATATGCAGACAGTTATTGCAGGCTGCTTTCCTTGTAGAAATGCATGGCCAATGCATGTTTCATCATTTTAAAAACAGGACATTCATGGAAACACATTTCTTATCAAATCAAACATAACATCTCATATAGAGTGTGATATATGCACTTGTTTAGCTGGAGAGGAAAGGCCAACTTTGTGTGTGTTTACACACATCCATCCATTTTCTTAATGCTTATTCCGTATTCTGTATTCCAGCTGCCATAGGCTGAGAGGTGGTGGACACTCTCAGCAGGTCTCTCATCTCAGGGAAAACACTGGACATTCCCTTGACTTTATCAGTGGATTGCATTTGTCTTTCTAGCTCTGCCCTGTCTTGAATTGTTCGGAGGATTCAAGGCAAGCGAACGGGCATGTTGATGACATTTCTATCACTTGACACAACTCCAGAAAATGTCTGAGGATGTTAAAGGCTTCACACTCACACCTGCGGGCATTTCCGAGTTGTGTTCACTGACACAACATTCAAATCCCACCTCAAATAAAGAACATTAAAGTGCACTCGCTGATAGTACAAGCAACTTTTTTTTCCCTGTCCACTTGTCAACAACCACAAATGACTTTCTAAATATTCTTACCCTGGACAGATTGTTCCAAAAGGTTCATTTTCAGCGACCTACTGTATATGATTTTTGCCTGTTGACGAAAGACCAAAACAATTTAAATAATATAAACCGTGTATGTGTGTGTGTGTGTGTGTGACTAGGCCTATAAGTAAAAATCAGTATCAACATCTATTGACAAATCTGGCAGACATGGAGTAATTCATGTCAGGCGTGTTCCTGGCCACCTGCTAAATGCAGCTCTATGTTCACCACCTACTCTGTGTTTGCTGTCAAAGCCAGGTAGTGTACAGTGAAGTAGATTGTTTGATGAAAACAGCTGCATGCTGCTGGAAACAAGGTTAATGAGAGTTGAGAGACTGAAATAAGCTGGAAATCAAAACAATGCTAAAATGTTCTGCAGAGCTGAGGGCTACAGCAGAACTGGGTATTAATTCTCTGTGGGTTTGTCACAGTTTGCAACTGCTCTCAAATCATACACAGTCATTTAATCCACTGTTTATGTAAAAGCCCTAATTAGTGGAGCTTTAACAGATTGCTTTCTTACTTGATGGGAGTCTTGAATTGGCCTGACGTCAAGTGAAGTTCCCTGAAAATCTCTAACATCAGCATCTACACCTACACCACATTTGGAAATGAGATGTGTACGTTAAACTCTGGGCTTCACGAAGAGCCTCTGTGGTCTCAGAAACAGTTAAACAAACATTAGACAATATGAAAAATTTGCTTGTTAGTGAATAGGAATCAATGTCACCATGGTAACAAGTGGCTGCTGCGTTAGTAGAGCTGGCTACTGGGATAACATGGGTCACCTTTGGCTGTTGCATGATTGATATGGAGGTGGCATCAGCCCTTGGGGGACACAGATGATGGGCCTTTTCTTATTACAGGCCTAATGGGAGTGAAAGCTTCAATTGTTACCCACTGCAACCACCAAGGTCACCAAGGTCACAAATAACGAGCCTCTTTCTTCTGTCTGAGGTTTCTGTCAGTCTTTGCTGGTTCTGTTTTTCTCTTTCTACTTTGGGTTTATTTTTGTCCATCTCTGAAGCTTGAAAAGTTCTTTAATCATTACAATATGCCATTAAATATTTTTGTAGGATTTTACTTCTGTTTCAGCTTGGTCTATTTTTTTAAAAGATACGAGAATTTGCAAAGATTTCAGAGATCGGCATGTCCAATGTCAAAAACTGTTCCAATTCAACAAAACTGATTTACAATAATCACATAGTAGCAGTAGTAATGAGTGTGGAGCGACATCAATGTCTTTTAATACAGACGTGGATATTCAAAAAGGTTTAATGCTGGTAATTGGCACTTCTCCATCCTGGCTTTTTGCTTTCCTTTTCCTTTCAATAAATTAGTCACATCTTAATGTCATCCCGCCACTTAAAGGTAGATAAAGACAGAACTACAGCCAACCCCCTTCAAAACCACTTTCTCAGCCTGCATTCCACATCACAAATGAACTGGCTGGTTATCTTGAATTATTAAAACATCTGAGGGACCTCCAACAAGCACTGGAATGGTTTGCAGCTTATTTTTCAAGTGGCTGTGATGAGAATCAGCACATCAGTGTCTGAATTTGCCAATAAACTCACTCCCCATGGGTCGGGACCATGTCAATGCAAATCCATTTTAATCGCAATGCTTCAGCACGCTGTACAGTCTGACTTAGACCAAAGGTAGCTGGTGTAAATGCCATTAATCAAGCTTGACGATTCTTAAAAAGGGAAAATCTGGCCTTCAAGTTAAAAGTCCAACAAGTTAATAAGATACAATAATTCACAAACAAATAAATAATCTAACACAGGTATAAAAGGTTTTTATGTTATAAGTAAAGTTTTCCAAAGGCTATCACCAGAGAAGAATTCAAACACGCTGCTATAAGGGAGGCGAAAGGATTGTATTTTCAGGTTGTCCGTCTATCCATTCTATTTTGGTGAACATGATATCTCAGGCAATGTTAACTTAAATTCAATGATGAATCCTTGAAATTTAGTTCGTCTATGCTATTCCTGTGAACATGATATCTAAGTACGCCTTGAGGGAATTTCTTCCACTTGCACCTAGTGATGAACTGATCAGATTCTTTGGCCAAAGGTCAAGAAAACTGTGGTCAGTGTTGTCAACAAGATATGGGTTAGATATATGTAAGATATATGAATATCTTAAGAGAATTGTTTCACCGTTGCCACAAACTTTCATTTAGATACACAGATGAGCTATTTACATTTAAGTGGTCCAAAGGCAACATTACTGTGGTTGGTCAGTGGTTCATCCTACAGCAAGAAAATGAACCACAACCTAAGTCCAAGCTATGTCAGAACGACCTTAGGAAACAAGAACGAGATAGTAAGGCTTGAAAACACTGAATGGCAGAAAAGTTTCTAGACTTAAACCCCGAGCTGGTTTGGGGTGAACTGTACAAAAGGGACAAAAGTGCCAAACATTTACAGGAACTTCTGCAACAGTGTTGGGAAGAACTTTCTGAAGAATATTTGATTTAAAGACAATTAACTGTAGAGAGAATGTCACAAGTGTGTTCTGTTAAATTTGCCACAGTTGGCTACTTTGAAAAGTCAAAAGTTTATAAGACATTTTGGTTGCCTAGGGTTAGGGATTAGTAAAATGGCCTGCCTTACACCTGTTCCCAAAAACAAATTGACTGGTTTGTGTTTTACTGGTTGAAGGTGTGTGGGTTGGCAGTGGTGACATGACCGACTGTTCAACGGGAGCTTTCAAGTGCTGCTGTAAAATATTAGCAAAAATTGTAAGTGATAACTTCATCATAGACTCTCCCTTTTTGTTGCAAAATATCAGCATTCATTCCCTCCAAGGAATGTGACTGTAAGATAAAAGCTGTCCTTTAGCTTTGAGCAGCCTTGATTGATTCCATGACACTCCCCGTGTAATGAGAAGTGGCTGTAGGAGAATACCAATGCTGAGCATCCCAGGGGTGGTCAAGGAGTCTTTTCCCTTTGAGCAAAGGACCCGATTGTTTTATCTTATCTACAAAGTTAAACATCAGTGGTCTGCATTTTTGACCAGGCTTTTCATTATAAAATGTTACTTTATTATATTAAGTCTGCACTTAAAAACAAATTGATTATATATGGCAAAGGATACTCCACATACACAGAGCATGAAGCATGTTGGGTTTTCCAGGGTGTCGCCTTGATGTCTGTGTTCCCAACACCAACACCAAAACTTGACAATATGTGTAAGTGAGGTTGAGGCTAAAGTGAGTGATACACCTTTAGAATACACAACTGGACTTAAAACACAATGTTAGTCACTAGTTACTGAGAATACCGGCCACGGTAAAACCAAAATTATGTTTTATATGCACCTTTTGAAACACACACAATGTCCAAACACAAGAAAAACCCCACACAATTGTGACGTTATATGCGCATTTACTGTGGGGGTATTCTATTCTTCGACTGCTTGCAGTGAACAGATGCAAAGAAACCATATAGAGACATATAAGGAGACTGAATCCTCCAGAGAACCTGCATCCAAAGGACACAATCTGCTGTGTGGTTTATTGTTAACATTTACTAAATACGTCTGTTCTTAGTTCTAACAGCAAATATAGTTGTGCAGAGGCAGATCCGAACTGTTTTCATGGATGTGGAATTTCAGAGAAAAAAAATTGATTAAAGACGGTGAGAGAGGATTTAATGAGGGTGGATAGTTTGACATAAGTAGCGACTCAGTTCCAGTGACCAACTTGTGTTGTGTCTCCTACCAAGAGTCAAGATTGGTTTTCTTTAATCAAGATGGTGATCTGTCCCTGCTTGGGCCCCTAGAGACAAAGCACAAACAAAAAGGAAACGTGCTGCGAATCAGAAAACACATACAAATCAAACCTGTATTGTTACTGCACCACTTTATCAAGTTTTAATATTTTTCATGCGAGTAAGTACCCCTTTGGATATATAATATGTGGTCCATTTATGTAAATCATTTTTGTTTATGCATTTGATGGGACATCTTCCGGATGGTGAGAACTGTTTATTCATGTCAGCAGGCTGCAGCCCAGCTCCTGGGAGGGTCCGACAGATGACGTCAGCAGACTTATGTCATTAAACTGAGCAAGTTTTACCACTAACAGTTAAATGTATGTTATTATTGACTTTGAGAGACAAAAAGCACCTTGAAATATGTTTCTGCCAGTTTAAAGAAGATTTTACATTTTGCAAATTACCTTGGATTCACACAAATTCAGTATAGAAATACAGCATTTTTTGTTACATTTAGATTGTTTTGTCACTGTTCATCAACTACTGTACAGCTGTGTTTCAGTGTGATCATCTGTACAAAGCTAAACTGCAGCTCCCACAATTTTAATAGTTCTCCCACTTTTCTATTTGGTGGAGATGGGAAATTTGATTCTTTTGACTAACTTGGATCTTTCACTCTCGAACAGTAAATTGAACGAATCATTTTGAGTCATTTCGTTCATCTTAAACCACGTGATGCTGTATCCCTCTTGTGGGCATTGTAAAAAGGGCAGCAGTTCTCAACCACTATATACTAAAACGACATGGTTTGATTCAGCTGACAAATTATAAAACACAAAATGCCACAAGCAATTCAAACATGTAAAAACCTAGGAACGCAAATACACACCACAATAAAGTGACTTGTGTCCTGTGTCCTCCCTGCCATTGTTGTGTAACTACGCGACATTGACTTGGTAGCTGTCACACAAATTAAGTGATTCGTAACGATCTGTATGAACGACTCATGAGAGAACTGTAGTGCTTGATGCTCGCCACAGAATTGAAGCGGCCTGTCTGTCAGACACACCTGAGTGAGTTGTGACCAAATCATTTCCTGTCCTGCTGACTAAACTTATGCAGCTGCTGCCATGTGGCGAGAGAAGGTACTGCACGAAAATGAAGGAACCGCTCACTGAGAGGACGCATTACTCCCAAGTCATATAAAAGATTAGTTCACATTGAATGAATCGTTCATGAATGAGACATCACTACTACTTGTATGTGTTTTCTGAATTGCAGCGTGTTTCCTTTTTGTTTATACTGTGTTTGTACGTGGTTTGTCCATAGGGGCCATTTCCTTAACCTCAACAAAGTCGTTATTAGACCATAAGTGTAGGTCCAAACAATCTATATATGGACCCATATGTCGATAACTATTAGCAATACAAATAACTCAGCTAATGTCAATATCTTATCAATATCAATCTCAATATCTCATGTATGTTCCTACAAACATGTTGGTTTGGAGATGGTGGTCAAATGTTACTGAAAACAATGTCACAAAAAACAATTTATTTTAAATCACTATGCCCAATGGAACAGTAGATAGATAATCTACTGCTTAAAGCTTTTCCTTTTAGACTTAAATAATTGTCAAAATTGCACAGAGTCAATTGAAAAATGGGATAAGATGCACATGTTTTGCCAGGGCTGATGCAAAATGGCACAGGTTGAATGTTTGTTAACTTCAACTAAAATTAAATAATGTAATATAAAAACACTTTGTGACTGCGCTGCATCAACATAAAGAAATGTGAGAGAATCTTTCTTTATTTTCTGTCTTTAAACACCTCAAACTGACTTGATGGCTCTTGGCAAATCCAGTGTGATTAACCAACATTCTGCATGCGTCCAAATTAACATGATGTGTTACAGTTCTGACACCAACAACGTAAAACATCATGTAAAAAACTGCTCTGCCCAGTCTGTTATTGTAATATATCTCCACAAACAGTGTGTCACTTCCACGTGTTTAGTCAAACACACTTTTTATTGTGTGTCATAATTGAGGTCAATTAGATGAGATATCTTAGAGTATAAGATACGGCGGCATCTGCTTTTTGCTCCCTTGTCTCCGTCTTTGCCTGCTCCTCCACTCTCTTTCTTTGCTTTTACTCCCATAGATCCTTTATGTATCTTATGCTGTGTTCATAATCACAGCTGTTGTTTGTTTTCTCATTTCCCAGGTGCGTGTAGTTTGTGGCCACAGCTACGTTAGTGCTCACCTCAGCTTAACGGTGTCTCCGGGCTCAACCTGTGAGTGAGAGACTTGTTCTTTATACATCCACCGTCCACCCCAACCACCTCCTTGCAATTTGCTCTCCATGATTAAATGTAGCGCTTGCCAGTCACTCATGTCCTTGGCTGTGGTACCCGGCTGAGAAGGGACATCTCATTTGGCAAACAAGGTCTAAAAAGAAACCGAGACCAACTGTTGCCTTTTATTCCGAATGCCCGACGTATAGTGAGTCGGTCCAGCCTCCTGAGTCTTTGAACACGAGCTTTGTTGCGTCCACGAGGCCCCTGTTTGAATTTTGCATCAGTCTCCAGCCTGTTTCCTGCTTTTAGTCGGAGTTGTTTACATGTGTTAGAGGACCTGTCTGTCTTTCTTCCTGCAGTGACACTCTGGGTGTGAGGGAAGCAGGTCCCTTCACAACTCACTATTCGGCCTGTCTCACACACCACAGGCTTCATTGGGTTCATTGTACTATATATTTGTCTATAAAGCCTCCTCTGCTCAGTCATGGTCTGAGTCATTCTAATCACTTAGTGGGAGAGAGTGTCAGAAACTACTTTCCCAGGATGTTCTCTGGTTGAACCTCAGATGGTGCATTCTGGCACACTGGTGGTGAGTGTTAATTAGCAGCAGTAGCAGAGGTTTATTGTCAGCCTGGAGATTAAAACGGCTGCGGATGTGCCAAGAAAATAGTGTTTGCACACCCACACTTCAACCCTTCTTAAAGAGCATCAATTCTCCAAGTGAGTGGGTAAACAGATACTGTAGAAAACCCAATTGTTTGAAGACTTGATTTAGTTTAAACTCAAATCAGTCGGTCCCAGGATGGAAGGAGAAATAGTCCCAAGGGTTATCAGGGGCGGCCTCAAGAGTTATTTAGACATTAATGAGATTCAAGTCTGTGAGTATGCAAACACAAACACATGAAAGTAGATGGGGTGTGTTCCGCCTCTTCCAGCTGGACTGTCACAAGCGCAGCGCCGCCACTAGTGGCCGCAGGCAACAAAAAGCGATCCCACGTCTTTGATCTTATTTGGTCGATCTTAAGCGTTGATTTAATGGAAGTCATCCTCTTTCTTTTTGAAAACACGTCTGCTCACAGCTACTCAATCCCCAGTCCCCTAAGACATTTTCAGACATGACACAACAAAACAGATTTAATTACTTTAAGAACCATAATTATTCATGTGGAGACAATGTCAGTGTCAAGTATAGCAGCAAGTGGTTGCACAAATGTACCTGCTACTTAAAACCAACACGGCACCTTAGTCTGGTGCTGATGCTCCTTTCAAGCTACAATAACGTGTCATGCAGTACACAAATCTTGAAAATGCGGTTGCATGAAAAAATCGATAAAACTAAATATATACTAGACTGTGCGAGGAGACATTTTGCTTTAAATGTAAATGTGGTACACAGTCCCATTGATACCAGCGCCCACCCACTGTGGCTTTGAAAGCCTGCTCAGCTGCCACAGCAGACACATCTCATCTCTCCTTGTCTTATTTCTGGCCCCTAATGTAACCACTCAGAGCCTTATGGGATGTTGTATAACTTATTTACACATTCAGTCTGTGTCTTTGCTTTTTCCTGATAAATGCACTTTTGTCTGCCTCAGAACCTCTACACTGGAATGAGTGGTGCTCACTGCAGCACCATATTTTTAACACACACGCACAAAAAGGAGAAAAACATGAAAAAAAAAAACATACTTGATGATGCATAAAGCATATGTGTGTAGGACAAGGGTCAAGTGCACCCACTGGCATTCAAATGCAGCCGCATAACAGCTGGAAGCAGAATAACTAAGTATAAAATGCTGTGTAGACACCAGGCGATCCATTACGAAGTCCCTCGGTATGTTTGTTTGACAAACAGACCCGAAGCTCTAACCCAACACATAACTGGGAATCATATATTTTATCTGTTTTTTAATGTGTGCGTGATAAGGAGCTAGATTTTGCCACTGCTGTGAATAGTGTGGTCTCTCCTCTTTGGGCAGTGAAGCTGAACAACCAATCAGAGTTTCACTCTCTTACCAACAATGAAATAATTAAAGAAATTACAAACTCAAATGAATCCGTGTTTGGACATTTGTGTGACGGATGCTTATTGCTAAGTTAGTGTAACCAAACAGCTGATTGGAGTGTGCACCCCTGTTGGAAGTTGATGCTCTGATCAAGTCGGTTTAGGGTCCAGAAAAAATTGTTGATCAACTGCATTTTTTCGAAAAATCTATTTTACTAAATAAATGAAAACATAAACAGACAAATAAATGAATATCTGAATATAGAAATTAAAACCGAAATAAAAATATCTGAACATTAGGCTCCAGCCCAATGGGACACGCTACAAAAACTAAGGGAGCGGATGTTTGTGTGTGAAGGCTAATCTGACTTAACATGAAAAATTTGAAAAATAAAAATAAGAAAACTGAGATATTAACATCAGTTGGACTTTTTTCCATTTATATGAAAAGACTTTTCATGCTCCTCAATTATTAAGTTGCATGCAGCAAATATCCTTATACTGGTTTCCTGTCAGCAGAAACTGTTAAATCTAACTAAAGCTGAGGTGACTGAATTTTACTTGAGTCTTTAGAATGAAGTACATTTTCATTACATTTTCATTACATGCATTTTTAAACTTACTCAAGATTAATTTCCTGTTCCTCGTTTTCAGTGTCAACAAGCTGCTGCAGGTTTTGTCTTCAAATCTCCGGTCATGGTTCTAGCCTGAACATAGAAGAAACAGAATCAAGATTAATCTACCAATTCAATTAAAGCCAATGAGCCAAACAGACAGTAATCCACTCCTGTAAGCCAAGGTCTGGTTCCATGCTCTTTAATGAGAGATTCAATCAGTGCAGGCACGACCACTAGGGAATCTCAAACCGTTAAACTGCACCAGTTCACAACATCACAAAGTTTCCCGTGTAAAAAACTGCATTGAAATATTACAGAGTACACCATTAGTCATTTTGCCCTCCAACTACCACAGTTATCATGACTTCAGGACATCTCCAACAAATACACGGACACATATTTAAACCACACCGTCGCTGCCAGTTTACCAGTTGGTGTATTTTAACCTAAAAGGCTAAAGCCCACCATAAAACACCCTCATCCCATACAGCAGGCACTTCAGACCACATCATTGAAAACACTTAAACACAAATTATTCAAAACGAGCTCACGAATTGTAGAGGATTTATTAGTTCATACATATGTTTTCACCGGTAACCTTTTACCTGCTGGTGGTGAACAGTAAATCTCACATACACTAGATTTTGTGCATAAAGGTCAGTTAGGCCTTTTTTGGAAGTGAACATGTTCTCAAGAGTTTTAACTTTGAACATTTGTTGTCCTTCCACTGCCATTTGCTGCCATTTACTGAGTTGTAGACATATTTGGCTAAAACCATAAGACATAAGGTCACTGTGTGCTTCAAAACTAAAGCAAGTAGTAAAATACTGAAATGTTACAGTAAATCCTCAAATGTCATTAGTATAAAAGGACTGAATTTGGAACAATGTTAAATAAATGGATTTTTGAACTTCAAATAATTTGCAGTGACCCAGCATTGACTTGGCTTTCACTTTCCCATTAGTGCTGGAGTGAAAACAGAGGATGTTGTTGCATCAGTATGCTCAGTGCAGGAACTGCATCATTTAAACACTGACCACGCTGTCTGGCAGGAGAGGCTTGCGAGTGATGAGGACAGGCCAGAGAGGGGGAAATGACAACACACTCGCTCCTCAAATCCTCCATTAGCCGTCTCAAGAAGAGAAGGGGTACAGGCAGAGTCTGCACATGTGTGTGTTGTAATCAAACATATTGTTTTAAATTGGGAGAACCGTTCACACATTCTTCTCTCGCAGCGCCGCTGGCTTGTTAGGTACAATTTTTATATTACATCAAACAACTACAGGCAGAAAGAAAGATGCAACGTGCAGCAGCTAGACCGAACCAAGCTGCTACGATGTACACGCCAGTGTGGCATTAAAATCAATTAATATTCCTATGAATTTGAAGTTCATTCTTGGTTTACCTAGTGTGATTAAAGCCACAATATGCAACTTCAGGAGGCAGCAGAACGAAACTCGGAATCCGTTCACTTTGTTCGGCTGACACTGCACAAATCACCTGAATCCTCAGCTCCCTCAGCTTTGCAAAGTCTCCTTCTGAAGATGAGAAAAAAGAAAGATGTGTGTCTAAATGTAGTTTAAAAGCCTTTGATTTCGGCTTTATTTTAGTCCAGTGTGCCAGCCCAACCGCAGAGAAGAAGCTATTTTTCACTTGTGTTCCAGGCTTCTAATAAAAGGAGTCCCAACTGCTGTTGTCCAAAATTTCACAAATGGAACAAAACACCTCAGAGCTGGAGATCGCTCCAAGAAATCCTGAAGACGGATCAGTACCTCCTGAGAACAGGACAACAATCTTGGCAGCATTCAGAGATTTTTGTTTTGTTTTGTTTTGTTCAAATCAAAGCAGGAAATACATTTCCTTACTGGTGCACGTTCATCTGTGCTTGTTGCTTCATGTTTTTGTGCAGATGAATAAACATTGACTGGAATCCTCCATTTGGGTTTGGATTTGGATTTTTATAATTATGTTTTATAAGTGGCCATTTTAGTCTGATTATAGCACCATGATGGAGACAATGTGGTAATTTAAAGGCAAAGGTTTTTACATATGATAATTCTAAGGGGGTTATTTATTGGTGTAAATGTTTTGTGTCCATATACTTCCCTTTACCGTTATGGTATTTTGTTGAAAATGATGGTGAATGCGAAGACAAGTAACTCACTGCTGATGAGGATATTTTGAACGTGAATTGATTAAAATATTCACTGCTTCTTGCTGAGGTCACATTTTGCCTGATTAATTGACCTTGGCTGATTTATTGGTTTTTGGTGACCAGTTAAGTCTACTGAAGAGATTTACTCTAGATTCTGATTATTTCTGCATCTGCAGAACTATTTTAAGTAAAAAGTTGTATTTATCTTGTTCTATAAAATCAATTTTTTGATGATTTGAATGTAATTTTCAGCTAATTTATATATTTATAGATTTTCCACATCTGTGCTGTAGATGATGATCAACCTTTAGTTCTGTCAGGCTGATGTGAAGTCTTTACATGTAAAGGTCAATAATGGCTGGAGGGCAAACGTTCACTCATATTCTGCAGACTCCACTGCCTGTGTGGGTTTGATTGTTAGAAAAGAAGATGCACTATCCACATCAAACCCAAAAGTCGATGTTTGGTCAAAGCATCCCAGCATCCGACACTTCACCCAGCAGCTTCCTCACCCTCTGACTGCTTAGTAAAGACAAATGACTCTTAAGTCTTGTGTCTTAAGATTTTCATAATAACAGCAGATTATTAGGGGAGTCCTCTTTGCCCTGTGTTAAAATTAGCATGTAGTCCCCAGTGTGGACCATCTGAGACACTGAAAGGTTGGAAACTCATTGTCACCTTCCTTTGTTTTTGGCTAATGAAACAAATATAAAACTCTCCCTTAAAATACATGGGGACAGCAGGAGCCTGCTTTGGTCATAAAATAATTTTATGAGATTTTTTGCATAATATCATGTTGCATAACAATGTTTCTTTATTCATTTGCTAGGACAGGCACTAAACTAGGACAGAAGACCTACTAAACAAGTAAGTGTTGCTGGAAATTAGTTTGTTGGTTTCAGAGGTAGTTGAGTTTCTGTCATTTCTCTCAAGTCTGCTGATTTAGCCTGTTTGTTAGTGTATTTTTTAATAAGTGTTAATTATAGATAGAGAGCTTTGGAGTGGATATTTGGTCTTTTGTTGGTGGTAGTTTCAGCTTAGTAATCACTGAGCAGTCACACCTTTGACCTAATAAAGGCACCCAAATTAGTTTGGCCAATTAGGACTATATTTAAAGCACCTGTTTTGCTGGAGCGTCAGCCCTCCTTGAGTGAAGACCAGCGAACCTACCGAAGCGAGGACACTGTAAGACACTACTTCTAGCCTTTCTGCACTTATCTTCACTCCACTTCAACCCTCTTCCGCTCTGGAAAGCCTATTCTGTTTCTCATCATGTGTTTTCAGGAGATCCCAGTTCTCCTCCGTAGACACAGGACACAGCGTTCTCAGAGAGGATGGTGCTTCTTCCAGGCGCCAGCCTCTTTCTCTCTTGCCCCATGGAACTGCCAGTAGGCGGTAAAAAAGGCTGACTTCAATCTGGCTTTTGCTACACAGTCAGCTGTTCAGCTGCTTGCACTTAAACACACCTGGATTACACTGCAGAACACGGCCACCCCAGCTGCACTCTCCACCGGCTTTGCCTTCTCTCACACTCCTCGCCCATCAGGTCGGAGGGGTGGGACTGGTCTTCTTGTAGCCGACTCTTGGAAGTTTTCCACGACTGCACCCTTCAACAATCTGTTGTCATTGGAATATCAGCCCATGTCATTGTAATCTACTAACCGCCGGGCCAGCTGGGGAACTTCTGTGATGAGCTGGATGGCTGACGTGCTCGCTCTTCTGAACACGTTTGATCTGAGACTGGTCTCCACTGGTTTCTGCACCACTGCCCTCACCCCAGGATCTCTCGACCCTCCAAAGAATGCAGAGAGGCTCTGCAATACGCTTTCATCTTGCCTAGACAGTCTCTGCCCGACAACCTCTAGACATGCTCGCCCTTCAGCTTCCAACTCGTGCTAACCGACCAGATTTGTGAACAATGCACTGTCCTCAGGAGCTGAGAGCAAGTGGCCCAAATCCAAGACTCCATCTGCTCTTTCTGACAATCAGGATTTGCTTGCATCTCTCTCTCACAGTGTCACTAGGGCGGAGACTGAATACTACAAGGACAAGCTCAGCAACACCATGGACACCAAAAATCTGTTCTCCACACCACCACAGCTGTCTCACAGCTGACGACTTTGCCTACTTGTTCACTAACAAGGTGTCAGCCATCAGCTCCCTGTTCTCTCCACCAGATGACATCCAGCTATCTACATAGCGCTTCACATTCTCAACCCTGTCAGAGGACGACGTATCCACTCTCCTCCTCTCGAATCACCCAACCACCTGCTCTTTGGAGCCAATCCCCTCAACCCTTCACCACCAACACCACTTCAAGGTTTTGCACCTACACTAATACAAGCCATTACACAGATCATCAACACTTCTCTCACAACAGGCACCTTTCCTACCACGTTCAAGCAGGCCCACATAACTCCACTGTTGAAGAAGCCTTCTCTTAATCCCTTACTTACAGAATTTCATTAACTTATACTTATAGAATTGCAAACCAGTCTCTCTTCTCTCAATTCTGGTCAAGACCCTGGAATGAGTCTTTAATCAACTTACAGACTTTCTTACCCAGAACAACCTCCTCGATGCCTATCAGTTTGGGTTCAAGAGTGGTCAGTCCACAGAAACGGCACTTCTGACTGTTGTGGAAGCCCTACGGGCTGCAAAACCTGCAGGTAATTCTTCAGTCTTAATTCTACTAGACCTATCAGCAGCCTTTGACACTGTGGACCATCAAATTCTCTTGAATGCAGTCTCTAACTTGGGCATCTCTGGACCAGCTCTAGCCTGGTTTCAGTCTTGCTTGTCTTGACAAACTTACAAGGTATCCTGGCAGGTGCGTGATTCTAAGTCTCATAACCTCCCCCCTGGTGTACCGCAGGGCTATGTACTCGGTCCTCTGCTTTGTTCCATCTATACTTCTACCCTGGGCTCTATCATCCATTTTCATGGCTTTTCCTATCACTGCTATGCAGACCACACGCAGCTCTTCCTGTCCTTTCCACCAGATGACTCTACTGTCTCGACATGCATCTCTGCCTGTCTCTCTGACATCTCTGTTTGGATGAGAGAAAGACATCTTCAGCTCAACATCTCCAAGACCGAGGTTCTAGTCTTCCCAGCCAAACCTTTGACACAGCACAACATCAGCATCAACATTTGATCTGCAGTGATTGTCCCTGCTAAGTCAGCCAAAAATCTCGGGGTCGTCATTGACAACCAACTAATCTTCATGGAACACATCGCCTCAAGCTCTAGGTCATGTAGATTTGCTCTCCACAATATCAGAAAGATCAGCCCCTACTTCTCGGAGGACACGACTGCAACACACTGTTGGTGGGGTTACTGGCATGCACGACCAAACCCCTGCAGATGATCAAAAATGCGGCAGCACGCCTCATTTCTAACCAGCCAAAAAGGACTCATGTCACACCGCTCTTCAGATCTCTGCACTGGCTTCCTGTGGCTGCAAAGATTTAACTACAAAGCTCTGTTTCTTGCCTACAGAGTGGTCAACTCTACAGCTCCTGCTTACTTAAACTCAATAATACAGATCTACAATCCCTCCCGTTCGCTGCGGGACGCCAGCAAACGACGTCTTGTAGTCCCAGCGCCACACAAAAGACACCAAGGAAAACTCTTCAGCTCAGTGGGAAGGAGCTGCCTAACCCTGCACGCTCAGTGTCCATACTCTCTACATTTAAAACACTGCTGAAAACAGAGCTCTTGACTTTGCACTTAAAAAACTACTAAAAAATATATATTTTTTTTCTTGTTTTCTTGCATCTACTGAAACAGAAGCACTTCTTTGATAGTACTTTACTTTGATGTTTCCCTAACTTAGATTTTTTGCTTGGATAAAAGCATCTGCAAAATGACTAAATGTCAATGTAAATGTAAATTTGCTGTTTTTTTAATTTTTAAATTTACCCCTCTACCATTTCCTTAAAATGTCTTTTAACGTGTATAACACATTATAAATTATCTTAATTTTGTCTATTACTACATCTACATACCTCTTGTATTCTCATATCCCTTCAAGTTTCTGATGCATTTATTCTTTCCATTACTGATTCCATCCTAAAATGTAATCTTTTTTTTTTACCAGCCATATGCTAAGTTTGAACTTTTTCTTTATATTAAAAACAAATTTGAACAACTCAACCATAGGGACATGAGACGTCTCTCATGTCCTGTGGAACTGGCAAGAACCCGGGTTCTTCCTGACTGCCACAGACCAGTCAGGAAGACAAGTGGTCAAGGAGCCACAGCGCTGCTCTGTGACACCCATCTGCAAAGTCATTACATTCCCAGATTAAAACCTATTACTAATACTGATTGCTACAGCCCAATGAGGCATAAAATGTAGTTTTTTTGCAATCAAGATGAAAAGAGTGATGGTCTTGAATGTGGGGCCAGAGCGGTGTAGTTTTCTCCAGGGGGTTGCAAACAGAAAGAGGGAGCACAACCTGACTGATGTTGTTTTCCTTCCTTTTACTTAACCCATTTATTAGAAACACACAGGCCTACAGAGTGCAGTACATACAGTTCAGTATGAATTATGCAGGACTATCCCTTTAACACTGAATCACTGTGTACTGCTGAGGCGTATAGGATTCCTGAATGTATGAATGACATTAAAACTGTTAGAGGAGCTGCACTTCTAACAATGCAGCCTCACACACCCACACACTCACACATTTCTTTGTTTTCTGGCCTCAATTCAGAAGTGATGACTGGTCATTAGATAAATGAATGCAACCATGTGTGAATAAGTGGAAGCTCATAAGGTCCAAAGACTATTTAATGCGGGTCAAGAGACTCTGCTGGTGCCTGGTAATGACATCTGCACAAGCACTGCAAGAATGGCAGTTCAAGCATACAGTAATGGCTGCAGATTCAGGACCAGATTAACTAAATTAAGCTATGTTCACATTACACGCCCTAATGCTCCACACTAATCTTTTAGTCAACGCGTTTGTACTGAAGGTTCACAGTCGTTCTCGTAAGTGACATGTATGCTGCGTGAGGTCCTACATTTGAGCATGCATGTGGCAGTTTATCTGAAATGTGAACCCTGTGCCTAGAATGACTGTAATGTAAAAAGTCAAATCGAGCAGTTTCATCAAACACTGCCCTTCTGCTTCTACCTGTTCAAAAGATTTGAAAAGCCCAAATGTCTCCATATACCTGCTGCTGATACAAGAGATAAGATACAAGAAAAAAATGTATACCTATATATTAAAAATCTGAAGGAAAAGTTCCCTTAAATCCATCCATGAAGTGCACACCTTTCTTTATACGAACGGACGAATGACTTAGTGGAAGAAGAGCTCAGTTCATCGCTGTAATGGAAAACATCTATAAGACATTTTTGCATCTTGTTCTATGATAGTTTACTTTATTAAGAAAGTATGTTATATATAATAACGCTTTAAGGTCGGGCTTCCTTTCACAAGCTTGACAGTTAAGTGAGTGCAAGTACAGACCAGAATAACTGTTGTCTACCTGAACTTCCTGGTTCCTGGACGATGAAGCATGCTGACGTAGCATTGAACTCCTCCTTTTGTTACACCTATGTCTTACCATAATAGAAAATGTTTTATATAACCTTTATGTAATTGGACAAATAAAAAAACCCTGCATGTATAAATGATTGTGTAGGCCACACCTAGGCCCGAGCCTCATTTGGACCTGTTTGATTTACACTGACTGCTCTCCCCCGGTGAACCCTATTAAAGAATGATAAAACGACACCAGAACTTTTCTCTCTGATTTATTTAGTCCAAGAAACGTTTTTCCACGACAACAGCTTCACTAGATGTGATGGACATAAAAAAGGTCATAAGTCTCCCACAATAATAAACACAATACAAATGTGAGGGCTACTGGTTGTCATATCAGTTATACCCTGTATTATTTTTCTGAAAATTAATTTAGGCATGTTGGGATTTGGCTAGTTTTCCATGTGCTCGTTTTGGGTTAGGTCCAACATTTTCTTAGCTGTAAAACCATCTACAATGGATCTGAGTCAATGCTTTAGAAAATGATAAGGTCAATAAATAAAAACATCAGTTCCTCCCTTACATCCCATCAAATAAAATGACGTACATCGAGTGTGGACAGTAACAGTTGTTTCAGACTGCAAACAAACGTTGGTTTCTTCCACTACTACAGCTTCGCTTACTACAAATAATAACTACAAGAGTAACATACTAGAAGTGGCACCTGGCAGTCTTAAAATTTAAGGTAGGGGTTTGTGGACTTCCCACTGGAAAGTGGAGATCAGTTGAGTGAATGTTACAAACCTGAAATACATACACAGTTGCTTTATTGACAGTTTTACAAAAAGATCTGATCCAAAACAGCTTTGGAAAAAAGGGTTGGACCTAAACATTTATTTCACATACACTGACCCATGGCAGGAAATAATTGACAGAGCATCAAATGTTTATTCCTCTTCAAGTAAAAGATAGTCCTTAATAAATTAAAGCAATTACTCATTTTGCAGGACTTGTAACAGGAAATCATGGGTCATTAATTTAAAAATCCAAAATATAGAAAGAAAATAATAAGAATTCTTGTGTGGAAAATTTTGTATAAAACCTGAGGCTTCTTCGAGGAGAGTGTGAGTGTCTTTATCTATAATTTATGATGATCATTTCTCCCCATGATAAAAAAAATATTTTATCCTAATACTGACTATTTGTATCTACTGTTGCCATATGCAACATTGAAGTTAATATTCATGTAGTTACATCAATATTGCTCAAAGTGGGGCACAAGATTCTATAAGCCGATCAAGCTATGGTTAAATATTAGTTCATTAGTCAGTCAGTGGCCAAGTAATCAGTCATTTGGATAAACAAAAGAGACTGAATTGTAAGAAGTAATCAAATTTGACTTTGATAATGCCGAAATTTATATTGAGTTTCTTTTCAGTTTCTCTTAAGAAACCACAAAACACAGAACTGCTATTTTTAATGATCTACAAATACAGAATATATATAGGTTAATAATAATAATTAAAAAATAAAACAAATATAGAATAAAAATCTCAAGGCTCACTTTAAAATAATTTGGAGAGGCTTTCCCAATCCAAAACAAAACCTGATGTTTGGCTTGGAGTTTAGATCTACACAAATGAGGTACAAAAAGTAAGAAAAGGTTGTGAGCTGTATGAATATTTAGAGAAAGGATGAACGAGAGAATTAACAACTGACAAAAACAAAGAAGTAATTCTTTGCGACATTGGTTAAACTTTCTCAACTTTCTTTTTCAGTTAGGACTCTGAACTAACTTTAACTGAGATCTTAAGCATTTTAAATATCATGAGCGTTGGCCAAGAAGAAAGAAGGCTGATGTAGCAGGCGAGATCTGAATTTCCCACTAGTGGTAACTTTTCCCTCCTCCTTGATCAGATTCATCCTTTGTTTAATTTCATCCTACACGCCCACTGGAGTCTTTCATCAGGCCCAAAATCCACCACATAACAACAAAACAACACATCACAACTGTTCTACTATCCAAACTAACATGGAGAGTAAAATACTGAAGTTTGTAGCTTTTCAAATTAACATGCATATGTGGGTTCTGAGATGAAACAGACACAATCAGAAGAATAAATAAATTGGCTTTGTCAAATATCTGGTAACACAAGGTATGAAACACACAGCGTGTAGGAAACTTCATGTTTCACCAAATTCCACCAAAGGATGCGCCACGTTACTTTTTCAGCACTATGGTTTATCTATACAACTTTATAACTTAGCAGACCTTTATCATACAATAGACAACTATGTATTAACTTTAACCAAATTGTCTCCTGAACACAGTGTGAATCTTATGAAGGTTTATTTTTACCAGTTTTTCGGAATTTGAGTCCAAATGAAAATCTTTCATTTGGTGAGTTGTATTCCACATTTTGTTGCAGTCCTGTTTTTCCCTCTCGGACGTGGCTGGTAACAGTCTTGATAAAGGGATTAGCATGTGTGAGTTAGAGGACAGTTTGGCGTCTGGATTTGATGATAAGCAGTGGGGAATCTTTGTTAATTGGGTGACTTCTAGACAGCAAATGTTAATTAACGGCCACTGATGTGAATCGGTGACATAAACTCTGTGTCCAAGCTACATCCCTTTGTGGGGCCATGTGGATGTTACTCTACACACTACAAAATGTTATAGTGGAATGTTTGATGGATGGTTGAGTTTTCACATTTGATGAGTCTAAACATTTTTTTTATTTCTGAAAAAAAAGTAAATAAAAATACCCTTCATCTGTAGTAACTTTTTCTGCAACGAATCACATGTGAATCTGTAATTTGTAAATGTGTTAGAAACCTGAACCAGCAAATGGTGAAAACGTGAAGGAAATGTGTTTCACCAGCTCAAACCCAGAAATCATATTATAAGGAAATAGCTATTTATCCTTCACAAAATTAATTCAGAAAGGTTTGTCAGCATCTTTAAGTAAAGCGAAATGACTGGAATTATATTATCATAAGTAAAATGCAAGTAATTTTCATCTTTTTTTTTATTTTTGTTATATCTCCCAGCCCTAATTTGAAAACTTAAAAATCTGGGACTGCCACAACAGCCACAACCACTAGGCATCAACAATGTTAGAGTTAATTTACAACAAAGAAATGCATCGTTTGCATTCGATCCTGAATCAGTGTGATACAAATGATCTGTTACCTTATTATCCTTGTATATCACCAACCTTCTCCCACAATCTTTACTGTCCACAATTTAATATGACCATTTCCCTAGAAACCTGAGGGTAAAATAAATGGCCCATTGAGAGAGAGGCATCCCCAGCAGAATCGCTGACTGTGCAATCAGTTTTAGACAAATAATCAAATGGACAATAACCAGGACAATTACAATGAGAATAATAAACCAATAAGCAGAAGCCCAATTGGAGAGAGACATATTTCACAAAAATAGCTGTAGCAGTGCAACATAGGCACGCTACCTGGTGACGTCCCCATGTCAGTGTGTTTTGTGTTTTAAACTTGTCTGGAAAGAGGACAGTCAGTGTCCCACAGATTCAGACAGACAGCAGAAAGGTTGTGAGAGTAATGACGCAGAGAGACAGACTGGCAGTCTCACACTGGCCTTCCAGAGGACAGATCTGATCATATGTTACAGATTAAAACAAGCTAAACGAGGTAGATAGTGGCTCATATCAGGTCCCGACTTCATATGTTTCCCAACAACCGTAGAAACAGGCCCCTGATGAGCCCAGGCGGTTGTTAAGCAAATCATTTTAGATGCTGTGAAATAAGCCGACCCATGTAAGGACTGACAGCGGTAACAATAAATGTCATTATGTTTTCTGCTAAGTATGTCTCTCCAGGAATTTGTGATGGCGCGATCGCGGCAATTATTTCAACTAATCCCCCGTGAATTCTGGGCGACCTTGTAATTTAAGTCATCATTGCAACACGCATTACATTTTTTTCAAAGCTGTCAAAAAATCAAGCATTTTATTCTGCAACAATCACCATCATAAAGGTCCATAAACTCTGGAGCCACTGACATAAACACAAAATTACTGAAATCAACATGACGGCCTCATTTGCAGTCGGGTCCTGTGTAGTGTCAGAGAGGTTGGGGACCTTTCATCTCTCCACGCCCAGAGTCCCTTTGCATCAGAAAGTGTCCATGACGACACCACTGCACCACGAGGTGTTGGCTCTGTGATAATGACACTTGACAACAGTGTTGTACAGATTACTTACTCATGAGTTGACTCTAGTTCCTGTGCTCCTGGTGACATTGCACATCGACTTTGTCCATTCAGAAGGCCACCCGTCATTGCCGTGTCATCACACGATGGCGTCTGACATCACCAACAGCTCAGGAAGCAGGGCGAAGGGGAGCTTCTATCTCCCCATTTCAGATTAGATCAGAGAACACTCCAATTATGAGGAGGCTCCGGGGCACACGCCTGCCAGCCCGGCTGAATGAAGTCTGCCGGCTGAGTCACGTGAGCTCCTCTCGGAGTCAGTGATGAAGGGGCCTCTTTGCTTATGCAGTGCTCTTTCTGAGAGCTTGTTTGTGTCACAACTTGATTAACATGAATTTCGTAGGGAGTGAGATGAAATCCAGAGCTCTCCACTCAAACATGTATCTTCTTGATATGCTTTTCTTTTCCACGCATGGCCACACACACTCATTTTTATTTGTTTCTCAGTTTTGCACAAAAAATATGGTGACAAAGGAAGTGTGACAATCATACTGTAATTGGGCTCCAGATGTTAAAAACATCTGCCCTTTTTCCGTCTGAAGCCACCCTCAGCCAACTGAGCAGAGAGTAGATTTCGATGACTCTAATAGACTGGAAATGCATGTACTGGAAGGGCTTTTTCACACTAAACAACTTATGTGTTTTCCCCCTTATTAGTACTATCTGTAATGCTATACTATGTTTAGCAAGCTGCCTTATTATGCAGGGATCATTGCAGAATGTTCCACTGTTTTGGATGCGATTATATTTGTTTGTGTAATGAAGCCATCTGTTTTCCATTCTCTCTGTACAATTCCATTAATTAGTGCCACAGTTGATATTAGAAAAACAATATTGAGAGATTGCAGGAGAGTAGTCTGGAGAGATGACAAGATGGTAGAGAGGGAGGAGGGAGAACTGGGGGAAGACGGAGGTAAGAGCAGGCAGAGACGAGAAGAAAGAAAGGAACGCTGACAGGAGGGAAGAAAGAAAGAAGTAAAAATGAGCGTGGCTCAGAGTGATTACAAATGCAGATGGTTATGAAGCTAAGGCAGATGGCATGTCAGATTGATTATTGTCACCAACGCTGCATGATAGATCCAAGGCGAACACTGAGCTCTCCCCTCTTTTCAGATGACACAGAGTGATAGAGACGTGTCTGCACACAGGGTTAATCTCAACGTCATTCAAGCTGTTCCGAACCATTTAGACCCATCCGTGTGTGCCGGCCCATTCACTCCTGACAAGGTGATTACACCTGTAAATAAATCTGGGCCTCGCACTCGCCATTATACAGCGGGCAGCTGGGAGATTGCGGTGGATGCATCAGCCACAGCACTTCAGCGCTATCTCCTCGCTGCAGAGGGTTCCATCATTCCGTCATTTCATACGGGTGGCATTTCAGCTGACCCGCCTGGGAACAAAACCAGTTTGTGGCTGAATCTCCAGTGTGAAATATCAAGAGCCAAGTGACATCTGACAATATGTTGGATGTGAGCCAGCCTGTGTTTGTCTTGAAAGGAGGAAATTATCCACATTAATTTCTATTTGTGTTTTATGCAGCAAACAGTGCACATAGAAACTGTGAATTGAATTTGCTGTAGGATCTAAGGAGAAGGTCTGGATGCAATTTTTATGAGCAGGCAATCCTGGAATCATGTGTAACAGCTATTCAAACTCTTAATTCCTTGTACCTAAACAACACGCTATGTTTGCATCCGTTGTAATCCAGTGTGCTGGGTGTTAAGGGCAAAAACATTGAGTGTCTTGCACCTCAAGGGTTGCAGTTTTCAACCGAACCCAATGTTGCCATGAGAGGGTAGCAAGAAATAACTTTTCCAAACGTTTAGAAGGACAAGAATTTACAACATACTTGGAAATTTTCCATCTTCCATCTATGTCTTCTATCATACTTGACTAATACAGGATCATATCATTTTCCCGTAGCAGCGAACTATATCAAGTGCGACAGGTCTTACCTCATTGCCGCATCGCATGATGTGCCCACGTGCCCACATTCCTAAATACTAATTCCTAAAAAATAAAATAATCAAAATGCATAAAACTGTGGAATTGTGGACACGTGGTGTTTCACCAAGATGTCCTTTGCGGTGCCGGGGAATCAGAGGGGACACAGAACACTCTCTGTGGACATTTGATACCAGCTTTCAGCTTTTAACTCTTTCAGTTTAATGGACCCATAAAAAACATACTCTCTTGTGAATTTAAAATGGGGACAACAGATAGTTTGGCAGGCATATTAATTGGGAATGTCTTCATTGTGTTTCCACAAATACAGAGCTATAATAATGGCCAGATGATAAATAAATTAAATTGTTTTATTTGAAGAGAAAAAAAAGGTGCTTCATGACTAACTTCATGACAGTAATTAATCCCCTTGGATTTTGACATAGAGACATTTAATTCTGAAATCTCTCAGCCAAGCCACACTGGGACTGAGACAATATGTCAGTTTCTATCTGAATTCTGCAATAACAGCACCAGCACTGTGGGCTTTCATTTCGTTCCAACTGTTTACCTGATGTACCTACTGTAACTGCGATAAAAAACCTTTGAAATGACCAACATTTATATATTGAATTGTGACCAAATCTTTATCTAGGTTACAGTTTTAATGATTTTTTGCATAAACACAAAAACAGCTTGGCTTGTTCATGTCCATTTTAATTGCAGTATTTTAAAGTTCAACGTGCAGGTTGAAAAAGAAATGTGTTATCCCCGGCGGATGACAGTGACGAGAGCTAACTGGAGTCAGGTGTTCGTGAGCCTCGGAGTCCAATCAATGACAATCACAGTGCGAGTGTGGGTTAGAGCTACTAATGACTAATGACTCATTTTTCAAATAATCAATATATGCTGATTTGCATAAAGTTGGAGAGGGTTACACGGTGATCTCAGTGTTTAGGTATCCAGGAATAACCACGGATCATTCTCCCTGTTCCCCTTTTTAAAAAGGTTCCGCAGCCTCCAAACCAGAACAGCCAGATTCCTCAACGGTGTCACACACAAACGCCCCCCAACCCCCCCGGACTCTTTTCACATATCCACACTGACTCACCTCTGTATACACATGCCGTGCAATACAGCTGTTGTGATAACGCAACGTGAGTAAGTGTCTGAAATATTAACTGACTGCTCACTGTTGACTGAACTGGTCATCGTACATTTTATAGGGAGACGGGAATGAGTGAGCAGCCACTGACCAGTCCAACCATCATCACGACCAAATCCTTACTTGTACTTTCTTCTTTCCTTTATCTTCTGGGGCATTCTTCTGTTGCAGTCCCTCACAGTATCTTTTGGTTTGCTTGGATTAGAAAAGAATCTCGAGCATATGAACGAGAGGCTTGAAAATACCCTGAGACATTCCCTCTTAGCACACTTAAGGAAATGATGAGCCAAGTCCACAGCCTGAGTTCAACTGTAGTCTAGAGTCTCTCAGAAGCTAATATGATGCTTTGACAGTCAGTGTTATAAAAACTCCATTATCTTTCAAAGTTGGACTTTTTAGTAGGAAAACCTTGTTTCAGGGCTTATATCAGTGCTGGATTGTGGCAGATCAGAAAAGCCTTCTGTACCCCTCCTCTCCGACGATTCTCGGCGTTTTCTATTATTTCTTTGATGATGCACTTTGCTCTCCACTCGAGAAGAAACCATCAAACCTTACAACATAAATGTCAGCTATTACCTTTTTACCCTTTTCTAACCTGATTAAATCAGCGATGGCAAAAACAGCAGAGACATGTTTGTACTCTGAGTACAGCCGCCTGTTCCCGCTGAAAATACATTATCCACATGCATTGATCTTACCGAAGTTTTGTCCAAGCTTCACATGCTACTTATGTTACAGTTTTCACATAATAAGAGCAACACTAATATTCCTGCTAGTGTTATAAATGAATTAAAAATCAATCTTTATTTCCATGTCTTAAGTTGTTTTTTGTTTTATTTGATTTCTTTACATTTTAGGATTCAGCTAAAGGTCGAGGAGAGGATGTTCAATGCTGCATTCATGTTTCAACAACCAACACTGGTCCTGAGGACATTCACCTGAGGACAGAATACTCCCGTCAATAGGCCTTGAATGAATCTTGCTTTTGAGTGACTTTCAGTTGTCATTAGTGTCAGCCGGCAGTAGCTTCCCTGTCAGCTCCCCCTGCAGGGCGGCTTTTTGTAGTAGTTTCCTGCAGCGTTGTCTGAGGCCACGCATCCAATGGCAGCACAGCCTCTGTAAACAACAGCCTTGTCAGCACTCTGCTCTTCACATTTGCTTCGCCAGGTTGGAAGCTCGACATGACACCGTGCAGCCTCTAGAGAAAGGAAGGAACTCACACAGAAGATTTAGACCAATTTGTAATTCACTCCCTATCATCCATCCACTGTGGATAAGGGTTCAGTGCCTGCTGAACAAGAGTTGTGTAACCCATTCCTGACTTTTCAAGCAATGAGTTCATAAAGGAAAAGGCTGTGTGTTTGGCACTGAACAACATTTGGATTCTACAATCTAGATATTTTTTGGAGTCTTGGTCACCACAGATAAATGCTTTTGTTTTTACTATTAGTCACCTATAGCTTATACACTTTGTATCTGTTTAAGGTTTTTCAGGCTTTTCTTAGCAGTTGGTTTCATAAGGTTCTGCCTGCCTTCCTTTGGTTTGGCTCGTGTTCATAAGCAGTTGGTTTTAAAGTAAAGGTTCTGGCTGCCTTTTTCCTTTGGTTTAAAGAAAAATGCCATAAAACATGAATGGTAGTTCAAAAATTTTTAAATTGTGCTTTTAAAACTAAACAAAAGTGAAGGGTTTGAATTTTCACTGGGATGAACAAAGGCCACAAGCCTTTTGAAAACAAGTTACTAGCCAAACAGTCATTTAACTCAAATTAGAACAACAACACAGTTAATTTACTTACACAAGTACTTACAACAATACAACTGTTAATAGTTAACAAGCAGATCAGAGAATCACGGCTGCCCAGGGTTGTTCTTAGAGGTGCGTTACTGCCACCTGCTCTGCCGGGAGGGTGAAACAGAGCAACTATCTCCATGTTTCTCTCAAGAACTCTACCAAATTTTTATAATTCCCTGGTTGATTAAGTATATGGTTAAAATTAAAGTGCTCTTGTCCTTGTATGTCTTTTCAGTTTCTCTCTGAAGTATATTTTGGACATCACATATACTGTATGTATCTACCACATGTAATGACTAATCTTAGTCTTGATATTACATTTTCTTGCTTCGTGTTCCTTCCCAAAGTTTTCATAATTCCCACATCCTTCTGAATTGCATAGAGATGAAAACCTGCTTCTCCATTCTCCTAGTCAAGATGCAACTTCCATTGCTTTTGCTTCTGCTTTGCTAAGAGAAGCTTCCATGACATCTCCCTCCTTGTTTACCTCTTTTAGAAAAGAATCAGTCATTTCATTTCGTTGAATTTCTTTGTGAGCTGTTACATGGAACCGCTGTAAATGTGCTTTGTACATTTCAAAAATGATGTCCTGTCCACACTGTGATGGAAATGATTTTAGAGTCTGAGCATACAACAGCCCATTGTAATGCAGCTGTGATTGCTATTAATTCTGCTGTGTATACTGCAAAACTACACTCTTTTTTTGCTATGCACATTTACAGCTGGAACAGTGAATGGGTTTTCTGTTCTACACATATTTGGATCTTTTGATCCATCAGTAAAAATTGCTGTATAGTTTTGACATATTGCTTGAAGCCTATCATTAATCAACTCTAGAACACGTCAAATATCTTTAAGTTACCGTGGTTTTTTCCAGTAATCCCCTCTGCATCAACTGATACACAGAAGAATAACCATGGTGGTGTTACTGTTAATGGCACAACCAAGGGTTCGGCTGTTGTTCCCCTTTTATATTGGCTTTTGGGTGGTTCAGAGTCCTGGTTGGAGGAAGCCTCACCCATAATGGACCAAAAGGGAGAAAAACATAAAGACACCGACTGGACATGGAACTTAGGGAACATGTAAACCCTGATGCCTCAATATGTAATGTCTAAGGATTCCATTCAATTCAATTCAACTTTATTTATATAGCGCAAATTTACAACAAAGTCATCTCAAGGCACTTTACGTAATAAAGTCAAGAACTTTTTTTTTTTTGCCGATTTATTAATTTTTTTTTTGTTAATGTCCACTGATTAGGTAGTTTTAACCTGCTGGTTGCCTCTGCCACTGGTCATCTATCGGTCTCATTTTAGCTGTATTTAGTCAGCTTATGGGCCCAGAACTTTTTATTATTTCAGAAATGTATTCTTTTTGAGTAACTAAAAGCTTGTCTGTAATCTGTAACCCTGTGATTCCTCATACCCACCAGCATCATTCATTGACAGGAAGCACATTACCTTGTATAAACAATGTTCATATGAGCACATTAATTGAACATAGAACCGAAAACGACCTGTTCCTTAAGACCACATCATAAAATAACCCAACGTCAGTGCACATCAGCACACACTTTGGAGTGCTCTTCACTTTTTTTATTCAAGGCTTTTCAAGCGAGAAGAATTGATGCTACTAGATAGCACATCTGTTCCCTCGCTTCTATAAATCCCCACATCTGGGTTCATGTCTTCAAGGTGATTCAGATCAGGTTGTTGCTCTGAATAAAGGAAGCCCCGGTGCACTCAGACTGTGCTTGCTAGGAATGGTGCTGTTCTCACCTGGCCAAAAATAACAATGTAAGGATATGCTGAGAATTCTTTCAGATGATGTCTCATCAGCCAATTTTCAGCCAAAAATTAGTTATTCTACCATTTTTTCATGCTAACCATTGACCTGCTGAACTGTGCTGCTGTGTTGTTGGTGTATTTTTATTCCACAGAGCCACTCACTTCCATTCATTTCCATATAATACGGAATTCTATTCAACGGCTGGGTAATCCATCACAACGAGGTAATGCAGTATGAGAATCAATGGGGAAATCAATGAGCAAACTCTTGAAACTTCACGCAACTCAAAGAAGTTTTATTAGTTTGCTCATTGATTTCACTACTGAATCAGATGAAAACTGGATTGCACTCAATATGGCTAAACAAATTTAAGATATAGTTCCAAGTCGTTGCCTGTCCTGAAACACAAATAACATGTTTTGAGGGTGCATATGGTTTTGTTTTGATTTTTTGTATAACATTTTGTAGTTTCTTGAATTACAAATGACTTCAAGAAACAACATTGGGACCAAAAACATAAAGTGCAATAAACATTTCAATCAACAATAAGTAAAATGTTTGATCATGATACTATAAAACATTAGAACTAGAAATAAAGCCAAGATAATTATTATAGAAGAAGGAAGGCCAGTGGATTTAAGCCAAAGACCTTCAAGCTGTGAGACGGCAACACTACCCACTAATATTATTAATATTATTATTGCAGATTCTTTGTGATAAAGTAGAGGCCTAAGTCAGAGATATGTGAGGTAACAAACAAGACAAAACAGTCACATTTCCACAAGTAGACTTTCAGAATAAAATAGCAAAGTGGTGGCAAAAAAGCCACAGTAAACAATAATGAGCAAAATATTTAAAATATGAGATATTTGGAGGTTCTGCCAGCTGTTTGAAATGCACGAAATAACAGTTCACTTTGTCATTTTTGCTCGTTTTACTCTTTTTATATTAGACATCATATGATTTTAAGTACTAGTATACAAATTCTTTTTTTTTTTCCAGAAAACTTCAGTATCTTGAAGATGTGGTGCAAAACTATTTAATTATACATTAAGTGCAGTAGTACACTGTAGTACTGGAGACTATATGATAAAAAAATACATAGATGTTTTTGACAAAAACAGTTGCCCACACACAGAATGTGTTACCATCTCCTGTCCAGCAGGACCACTGAGATATGAAACACAGGTGTGAGATAAGAGCGAGGGAAGACACCACCGCACAGCACAATGTGTTCGCCTCAGATGAGAGAGAAACGGGCGTCAGGCCAGGAGAGCCCAGAGTGTGGCCTGCAGGCTCAACTGGTGAAATTTGCTGCTTGGTCTTAAGATTATTATAAATCACTCCCTCTAGAAATTCACGGACTGACATTAGAAATTCCTGCAGCGACTTCTCTATGACCATCTCTAACATTTAATATAATTTTCAGTGCTGTCACAAAAGGCCCCA
Source organism: Channa striata (assembly GCA_033026295.1). Lineage (NCBI taxonomy): Eukaryota > Metazoa > Chordata > Actinopteri > Anabantiformes > Channidae > Channa > Channa striata. The sequence goes on from CM065169.1 coordinate 2,090,421, forward strand.
TTTCAGAATGACTGCAGGGGGCCTCGTGTTTTTACTTCACAGGACCCGGCCCATGTATTGTAAACTGTGTCATCGAGATCTGTGCAGAGTCTGAGGTGGCTGCTCCCACGGCACCCAAACTTTGTGACCGCGTGGACTGTCTGCACTCGAGCAGAACACAGTGAACATGTGCTAGACAAGTGGAATGCCCATTGTCTGTGTGCAAGTCTGAACCGGCCAGTGTTCACATCCATACTAAAATAAGATCAAAGTTTTAACTTGCTTCAGTGCAGTCTGGTTTATGTTGGAGGCAAGAACAGGAGTCCATGGGGTAGTAACCAGCCAGACTGAAACCTAAAATACTGATAATCAGTGTAAAGTTCTTAATTTTTGTGACAGTTCTATTTCTTTTGAATATTCGTTTCTTTATGACCAACAAATTGAATGGACCTAAATCGCGTTAGAAACCTTCCTGTAGAATGTTTAGTGTCATAGCCAAAGGCAGACTACAGTTCTAACTATAAACCAGAGGACCACGGACCATTTTGCACTCAGCATTTAGGATGTTGAAATGGTACTTCTGCTTTGCATTACCTAATAATCAGCAATTCCATCTTGCTATGTACCCGGGAGCTGCCTGCAAAGTATAGCTGAAAGGAATAACAGCGCTTTATTTAGGTGTCAAAATTGTCCCAGCAAGGGGGATTCTCATGCAGGTGCTGCAATCCCCTGCAGTGTCTGTGAATAACATATTCCATGGGTTCCATTTCTTATGGGTCTATGTTGTTTTCTTTCATTACAACCAACAACTGTATTGTTAACCAGACATAAAAGGCTGAAATCCATTGGTGGTCTGTTGGAAATAAAGAGTCCAGACATACATGCCAGTTTTGTCTACGCTCATGTACATTATCTACCTTACTTTTTTTTTATTGAAGCTCCATCAATGTGTGAACTGGGGATGTTGTAGTTGCCTGAGCTGACCTGATGCACACTGTTAGCACTGTTTTTGAAGTGTCAGCTGGATAAATGATTTGGTCAGGATCTGTGTCTGGATAACATGATGCAAAGCTTGAGTAATATCTGCTACAGTGCTACACAAAGAAACTGAGAGTGTACTGGACAGAGTTCTTGGGTTTGCCCGGCTGTATTCCCAAGTAGAGATGATTAAAGGGAATAAATGTAGTTTTTCCAGCTTGGGGGTGTCTTTGTATTTAGCCTTTTTAAAACCTTTTATAGTGTGTATTAGTTCCAGATTTAAAAAATTGTTTTTAGTATTTATACTTGTTGGGAGTAATCTGTAAATCAGTTACATGAATTAGATAAATCTTTATGAAATGTTCAATTCAATTGAATAGAATGACTTACACATTGCAGTCATGTTTAGTACAGTAAACTGATCAGACACAACATTAAGACCAAAGTGTCACTTTGTCCAGAATAGAATAGAAAGTGTAAGAAGTCTCATAGGGAGGCGGTTGACTTTTCCACAGGGGCCAGAGTTCGTCTCTACTGCGAGACGTTTTAAACTTTAAGGATGATTGTAACACAAATTGGTGGAATTGGTTATGATAGTAGGTAGCACGTTTGCCGTTGTCCTGTTTGTGGTGTTGTGTTTTTATGTAATTTATTGTGTAACTTGACCTTACCCTGAAGTTGGTTTCCCCTTAAGCCAGTTTTCGTGGGTTTATGTAAAAGTTGTTCCCGTAGCGTCAAAAGGTGACGCTCCTAAAGAATCCTCCTGGATCGTCTAATAGTAACGCCAAACACAAAAGAAGGGCATCCATATGATAGACTGAGAGATGTAAAAGGCAGCACAGTTTGACACCTCAGAAAGCCTCGTTAACTGACGCTGTGGGATTGAAAGATGTAAGAAAATGTAATGCTGGCCATGATCAACAGGTTTTAGATCACAATCCTCCTTAAAACTATCAGGTAGCCATAATGTTGTGGCTGACTGGTGTATTAGTTGCTAAATGTGGCTCTGTCATGCGAATGCATTCATCTAAATCTTTATAAGTTTATTAACATGGCAGGAGTGCTCTCCATGATGAATATCAGAGTAGTCATCAGTGATAATGAGTTCTCAGATGGATTGAGACGTGTTGGTGCTCCTGACATCCACTTGCACTAACATGTAAAACAAGAGGGCTCAGCAGTCTCCCGAACCTGCGGGTGTCCATGGCAACAGAGCTGAAAGTCTCTTTTTACCTCATAGCTGAAAATGGCAAAGCGGATACCACATGTTCATATAATGTCAATCAATTATGCATGGACTCCAGTGTTCCAGCAGCACGTGATGCTGTCACACTCTTACACTCAAATCTCGACTATCTCCTTTGTGGTTTTGTGCGGCTGTGGATGATGCACAGGGATAACAAAGTCACACATCACGTGAGAAGATGGACTGCTGTGTGTAGCAGATAATAGCAGTCACTGCGTTGGAACATATGGCATGACCAAACCCACCTTCCTGAAAGCTGGTGCAAAAACCCATGAATATTTCACATCATTCTTTTAAGGCTCCCCCACTTTTCAGGATCCCAAAGACAAAGCAGCCACATTTTGTTGCTCATTTGAGGACTCTCACACTCTGTAAAATAGCTTCACTTTCACTGTTTCTGTAGCAATTTCATGGCCTGTTGATCCTATTTTAGGTCAATTTTATTACCATGATGGTACACATTCTCTAATCTCCCAAATATATGGAGTTTTCTTGTAAAAATTCTCATTAGTTTCATTCATCAGGCCACACACAGACACACACACAAAGGGTAGTTTTCGCTTGTCGTCACATGACCGTGACTCTGCTGGGCTACGAGAAACTACAAGCAAAAGACAAAGGTGCATAAATATGAATAAAGACTAGCTGTCACCGTCTTAATGAGGTTTGTGAGTAATGGGCTGCTACAGGCTTGTTTGTACCATGTGGACAACTTTATCTAATCCAACTGTATCTATTAGATCGTGCTACTCCTAAGTGCTTGTGATTCATGAGAAATATAATTATTTCTGAACGGTTTCCATTATAGCATTTGTAAATCTTAAAAAAAGATTAAATGTGTCTGTTGCCTTTTGCTGATTTAAGGGAATCCATCTGCTGATCAATTCGTAGCACCTACTGCCACAGGTACTGGCAAATGACATAACCAATTTTAGGTTTTACTGGTTATCTTGAAGGCTTAGAGAGATCCAGCTCTGCTGGTCCCATTTGAGCTGGGTCACAGCCTGAGGTTCTCTTACAAAGGTTTCCCAGTGGTTCCTAGATCCTGTCAAGTAATTAGAGAAGACGGAGCCTCCACTTGTCAGAGGAATTCATGCTTCAGCAACATCTACTTTGGTTTGGAAACACAGATTTCATGATGTTTCAGCGTGATTCTGCAATCACATCCCTACAAATAAAAGGGGGGGGGGGTCATTCTGTCCCACTGAGAAGGCAAGGAGGGCAGACAAGCACCAGCAAGAAAGCTAGCAAAGAAGAAACTGAGGAAAATCACACCTCGTGCAGTTTTCCCCGTACACACCAACAACAACTTGTCGCTCTCAGATTTACTCACCTTACAAAAACCTTTCAGAGACATACAAAACAAAAGTAAACTTACTTCATACCTGGTTTGTACTGATCTGTATGAAGTTAAGTCTGTTATTCTATACTTGTATCTCATTTTCTGATCAAGATATACTTGCCGTACAAGTACCCTTGCTTACTCAATCCCTGTCTTCGCTTCTTTAACATCATTATTACGCTACGCGAGAAGCTTATGAACTGCACCCAGCATGCCTTTCAGTGATTTAATTTTGTGAACATCCAGTTATTACATTAAGAAGACATCAATATCAAGTGTGTCCAAATGTTTGAATAATAAAAAAAAGTTCACTGATTGGACCCAATTGATGAGTGCAGCATCAAATCCCATTGGGTCTAAATGCAGGTGGTGGTAATGAAGTAAACCTGAAGTTTGAACTTTACAAAAATGTGTGGAAGTTGGTGATATGGTGGAAGCGTGTTGCAAATGGTAAAAAAGGCCTACAGAAACATATTTGAACTATTAAATGTGTTAGTTTTTTTCCCCAAAGGGTAAGAATTCACATTTTCAACTGATCCTCATTTTTGAGTCATTCATTGATTTGAGGCCAGTGTTTCTTGTTGTGTTTACAGTTTTCTGTGTTTCGAATCCAAGGCAGCACAGAGGTGGAGTGGTTAGTGCTGCCACCTTACAGGCAGAAGGTCCCTAGTTTGAATCCATGTGCTGACATGGACACCCTGTGGAGTTTGTTCTCCCCCTTGCTTGTGTGGGCTTCCTTTGGTTTCTCCAGTTTCCTCCAAAGACATAAATGTTAACTTAATCTGTGACTCTAAATAGCCTGTAGGATGAATGTGAATGTCTGTCTGTGTATGTCTCTTTGTGTTGGCTCTGAGACAGACTGGTGACAAGTCTGGATGGACTCTGTATCATCCAATGATGTCTGGGATTTGATCCAGCAACCCTAATAGGATAGTGGTTGAGATAATGGATGGATGAATGAAATCTAATCAGTCTTATTAGATTGGACATGCCTCAGTAGGTTGTCCAATAGCCACTTGTTCAATAGTTTGATCCCCCAGCTCCACATGTCAAAGCATTTTAGGGCAATGATACTGATACCCTGGTGGGTCAGGCCCCCCTTCCATTGCCACCCCGCCATCGTCGGTGTGTCAGTGTGGATGTGTGAGAGAAAAGATGAATGGGAGGCCAATTGTCAAGCACTTTGTTCAGGGAGGTAGTAAAGGGCTACACATTTACTATCAACATGTTCGTAACAACCATCCTCTCTCCGCAGCAGTAGAAGTGGGCTAATGTTATGGCTCTAGAAAATCTCTTAGCGTGAAGGAGTTTTTGTAAGAGACAGGAGAGCAGTGGTTTGGTTTGGAATGCACTGACAACAGAACTCTTGTGATAAATCTTACTTCTCACAGAATAAACCTGCAAGGCCCCTGAAAGTGCATCCCTCATTCATTGGGAAATTACATGATATAACATGTCCACTTGCTCATAGGAGTTTGTGTAATGTAGTATAGCAATTGTCATAAAACTGAATGGCCATTTCCGCAGCTGTAGAAATGCCTAAAAGAACTTTCAATTTACACTCCATGTACTTGAAGATGTTATTTATGAAAACATAGTACGTTGTTGGTTTGGGCCAGATGACGGTGAACTAAAAGAGAGACTTGGGCCCTGAGGGGCAAAGCATTCGCTATGAGCACGCTGGTCACTGTGCAAACTCGGTCCCGTGTCATTTGACAAATCTGTTAAAGGAATGATCCTTGCTGACTGACCTGTGTGTATTGGTTATAATCAGATATGTTTGCCACTCTTCCTACCTGTTGATCATCTGAGCCCGGGGCATATTAAAAGCTGCAATTCCTCGATAAGAAAAATGTTTGCTATTTCATCAATCAATCAGTCTCCAATTAAACAGCACTTCATGATGGACTGATTAATGTGAAATAATGAGGAAGACTTGCCGCTGCGTGTAAAATGACAAATGTCGGGCTTGGGGAGGGGCACTGCAGCTATCATGGACTAATCATAATGGACTAATCCATTAACAGTAATTCAGCAGCAGGGGTTCATTAACTGAGGTAGACGTGTATAAGCGCAACTTTAATCTTTGTGTTTGAGTCTCTTCACAGAGACACACTGACTCCTATGTCGCTCTGCACCCAGTCCTGGTCAGAATCCCCGTGTTTCTTCACGCACTCGGTGATGTATGTTTGTGCACATGTGTAGTGCCGTATGTAGCTTGGAAAATTGCAAGTTTTGAAAGTATTACCAGATGGCTGTGTTCTCAGGGGGAGATTGCCAAGGTTAATGATAATGAAGAATTAACTGGATTGATGTGTAATTAGCCTGATGGATGGAGTCACTGGGAGCGCACATTTGCATGTGTGTGTTTGTGTGTGTGTTTGCGTGCTCGTACACATAAAGCAGATACCCTTAGAGCACACAATTCCCTCAGGTCTATTATACTCGGCTCATCTGCAGACATGCAACGTGAGTTTTATTTGATGGGGACAGCGTTTATATGCTGCATCGTCCTCATGCATGTGCATTCACAATCTTATAATTTCAATGTGCTCACTTGTGAGTTTGTGTGATCTCACCATGTCAAATACACAAATCAAAAGTCTCACTGGAGTTTTTTTTTTATTGGAGTACAGAGATGTGCTTATTTCATATCTCATGAGTCCACATCAACACAGTTTAAAATTATTATTGATTTTATAAAAAAAATTCTGATCACTTACTGAGCTAGAAAGCTTTGCTGGTGTAACTTAATAGTATGAGGTGAAGCCATTTTTGTCTTTTTACTCGTCGCACCCACACGGCCACCTCCTACCAAGAGACTTTCCTCCTCTGTCTTTATCTGTCTCTAATCTCCTCTGTGCTCTCACCCCTAAATAAAGCGCTCTGTACTTCGATAAGGGCCTCCTTGGATACTGTAATTGGCTCCCTTTGGAGAGAACCTAAAATGTCTTATTGGGAAAAAATGAGCCACATATTGAATACAACCATACATTTTATGCTTATGTCTCAACAGAAATGAGAGAAAGCGGCAGGTGAGTTGAGAATTTTTTTTTGTTGTTGTTTTTTTTACTTTCGGCTGTTATGTCCACTCTAGCCCCCCCCCCACCACTACCACTAAATTGTACAGTGTATTTTTGATAATAAAAAGATAAAAAAAAAAAACAAACTACCACTTTCAGGAGAATTTAGGTCCACTCAATATTTAGGCGTTAATAGATCGTTAAAAGAGATTTAATGACGCACTGGTGGTTGGTTGTAATTTGACAACATAATGCCAAATCATGTTCTATTCAGCAATATGCAGTTCTGTGTGTGTGAGCATGTGTGGGTGTGTGTAAATAAATGCAATTATCATTGTTATTTCATTATAAAACTATTTGCACACCGAGGCTTCACTGTATAACCCAGGGTATTTCCTGTATTACACCTAATCTACTTTACCTACATCTTTTTGAACAATGTTCTCTCTATGTCCACAAGGACTTCTGTCTTGGACTTCACAGAACTTTCAGTATTCAGCGCTTGCTATCTCACCCACAATAGACCCACCACATCACCCAGTGGAACTCATTTACCACAGCTTACAGGAGGTTGAGTCAGCCACCAAAGTTGGCTTTTAACAGGATTACCACCAAAAGAAAATCTCAGAAATGGCAAAAAAAAAAATATTCTAACAGTATGTAGAACCCCGACCCAAAAAATAAAAAAAAACATTCATTGGTCTTCACATTTTCTCTCTCTCTCACACACACACAGGCAGCACCTGTCATGCAAGGCACTAGCCAGACCAACCTACATCTGAGGTATCGCCAGGTGTTGCTTTGGATGAAAGATCACGTGGGGAATCCTCTGGGCATTATTAATGTCAGTCCAAGGTTTCACAACACTTGGTCGAATTGATTTTTTTCAAGACGAGTTAAAGGTGACATTGACAATTAAATTTCCTTTGCTCAAATTTTTTTGCCAGTCCTTTATTTACGGTAAGTTTCATTAAAGCATCTCTGAGCCGCTACATGTCAGAACTTGTTTGACTGGTCGTGCTAAACAAAGGGAGAGATGCAATAAAACTATAGACAAAGCACAGAAGAAGTAGCAAACAAGTAGGTCAGTTGTGTACGTTGGTGTAAGCGTGTAAAATGAAAAATATTTTTGGAAACCAAACAGGACGGCATGAAGAGAGTCTCACAGAGAGGCTGAGGTGGAAGCTTTGTGGCTGTGGCTGCCTTGGGCCTAGGTGATCCCAGTCAGCACAAGTGGACAGCTTCACCCACCAATTACCTGTTCCTGCAAGACAGAAGGCAAACAAGGCACAGGGGGCCTGGGGGGCATCACATACAGGAAAACAGAGAGAGATGACCACAACAATCTGCTGGGAAACACAAATAAATATCAGAAATTCTACAGTAATAGGTTTAAAGTTGTATACGATAATCAGCCAGGTTCTTTTAAAAAAGAATGCCTTCTTTTAATAATCTAACTTGGCCAGTCTCGGAAACTTGCTTGGAAAATGCTGACAGCTCATAAGTTTCCAAGCAATTCCAAGTTTATAAATTAAAAGTGGAGCTAAATGACAGAAGAATGACAGAAAAAGCTTAAAAATATGCAAATAAGGCGAGCAGAAAGGAAAAAGAAAGATGGTTAAGAAGAAGTTTACAGGACAACAGTCTAGAACAAGTTGACATTAAAAGACAAAAGAAGAGTCAAAGTCGGCAGTTTGAATTCAAATTTATCTCTTTGAGTAACTAAGAAAGGAGATTTTAAAAGCTATTTATTTTACTAAAGATTTCTTTTTGCTAACTGGTACTTTTATTTTGAAATTATATGTATTTTATTCCCTTTCTGTTAAGTGTTAAGTCAGAGGATCATTATTTTGAAAAGGCTCTTATTGTGGAAAGGGAACATACAAGGGTATTTTAGTCAAAATAACGGAGTCAGCACACAGAACCAAAGTGTAAGTAATAATCCAGAAGAGCCTCCTGAGGTGAAAGTAGCTAAATTAGAAAATAAAACTGACTTGTTTCATTTTAGCTGGAAAAAGAATAAAATCAAGGGGTAATAAAGTTGGAAGGAAAGAAATAAAGTCAGGAAAATTAATAGGAAAAGAACAGAATAAAGACAGGAAGTAAAGAAGAGAGAAAAAAACATGAGAAATGTGAAGGCCAGAGGATAAGAGGAATGTAGAGAAAACATTTTTCCAACAGAGGTAGGACACAGGTAGCATTTTATAATATAATAATGATAAAGATAATGAGAGGGAGTGAGGAGATGAGACATGGTGCGTCTTTGTGTTAGTGAAGAGAGGAACACAGAGATGATTGACTACAGAGAAGAGACAAAATGGTGAATAAGAGTTGAAGCTGAGAAGTTACAAAACCACATATTCTGCAGTACAAACCAATGGAGAAGTTGAAAAATTCACCAAAAACTAGCTAAAACTAACACTGCCGTAGGTCAAAAACTATACATGCAGAATCTCATTTAAATGGAAAAACTTTAAAGGGTCTAGATCCATTTAAGGTTTGAATGACATTTCTATAGTGGTATGATAATACAGGAAGCTCATCAAAAGGGCAAAGCAGAAGGGCAGTTAAAGAGACGTTTCATTCATTTACATTCCAATAAAAATATGAAAAAGTTAAATATCATGAGAAGTGTAAAAGTCACTAAAGAGTAAAGTAATAGCCCTCAGTGTAGAGGGGAAATATTAATTAGAATCAAGAGTGATAGATAACATGGGTGCTGCTGACTCAGCTGTCCTACCATTTATGGGCAAATACCAAATGGAACAATTTAAGCTGAAAGGCACCAAACCCTAAAATGTTTTGAACCCAAATTACTTTTATTGTTGTGAGGTTACCAGTTTACCTGTGCCTGATAAAGCGGGTAGCAGACTCTAGGTTACGTGCATGTCTTTTATTTAGCTAAAAAGTTGTGTAAATCCTTCACATTTGAGAAAGATCAGCTCCAGAAATTAAATTATAGCAGCAACTAATATCAGAATAAATGAAGAGCGGATCTGCTCATTTACAGTCACAGGACTCACAAAGGTAATGAAGGAATCCTCTGCTCTCCTAGTATGGGAGCAGCAGTGACCCACCAGGCCCAGGGAGACACTGACAGACAAATCAGAGCCTTGAACTCACCAAAACCTATTCCATGGCAAACACCTGTAGATATTCTCAGTGATCCCGTTCATAGTCATCTTAAACATGCTGTTTAGTGGCCACTGGTCCGTATGGGTCGATCCGTTCTGACTAACTAGCTGGGAGTGGCACGCATATAGACCCAGGACCACGCAGAGGGAGAAAACAAGGGCAACGAAGGGAACATTATCATCCCATACGTTCCTGAAAGATCTTAGAAACTCGGGGGGATCATCAGGGGATCGTCAGGCCAGTGACACTGAATGGCTAGTTCTCACTTTTTATCATGCCCATAGCGATGGCTAAGTAGGTCCCACAGCACCTACTGGCACGACTGTTTGGCATGTAGCAGCTTTATGAAACATAACAGGCACCCGATTGGTTTATGTGACTTAGTAGATTATTTTTTTTTTAGGATGAATGACAAAACACATTTGTGATTCATAAAAATACTGTTACTTGGTGATTTTACTTCAGTTGTTGTTTCTCGATTTAACCTAAACCACGGTCCCTACCTTACCCCAACCCTAACCTGACCATTTTTGCCCCAAAGAGAACCATTAAATAGTAAGACTTGTGTCTAAAGCAAAATAATATTGTATGATAATGGTCTACTGAGCCTAGTACTGATAACAAGATAACATCCAAAGTGGCTAGTCAGAAGACAGTCAGCAATGTTGTTGTCTTTTTGGTTCCAAAAAAATCATATTATAACAAAGCAGAACAATCAAGTAACTATGCTCATCTCTGCTCTCTGGACAGACAGACAAAAGACTATGGTTTCTAACGTTTCTCTACACAGCTTGCCTCATAATCGTGTCCATCGTTACTCAACAGCTTTATTACTGTTCGTAGCAGTTTACTGATTTGGTAACTTGTTCCAACCGGGTACCACAGACTCATGCACCGAGGCTAAAAGTAAATCGGAAACTGCTGTTACTTCTAGGAAAATAAATGTTTGACTTTACTTTTTGGTTTCTGTCATTTTATCATCCTATCCGATATAATGTGTCCACTCAGCATGCACAGGACAACCAGCAGCACAACTGTGCTGTTAAGACAAGACATCTGCTGCATTCATTGAAATACAATTGGAAAGCGTTTTGTCTAACTGTTAGGTTTGTGTGACGTCTTCAAACCAACCTCAACTTTTCTTCTTACTTCCGTTTGCAGGAAGTTGAGGAGCAACATGACTTTACACATGGTTTTAATTCCCTTGCACAGTTTTATGATTTGACTTTTTAGGGTAATACCCTGTGTTCAGATGGGAAGTAACAAGAGAGGACCTTAAAACTCAGCATGAGTGACCTTTGGGAACAGGATGTGGTCAGAAAGGTCAAACTAACTACCTTTGGAGCTTTCATTTCCTCATGAAGCTACTGCAAGCGAAGGACCTCGTTAGGCCAAAGATTTCACATTTGAATTTACATTTAGTCACTTGCAGACTGTCTTATCCAAAGCAAAGTACGAGTGAGATCAGAAAGCAAGCAACAGAGCAAAGTCAGGGAGAAGACAGTGAAAGGAAAGTGCCGTGAGAGGAAATGTTTCAGTTTTGTCAGGTGTAAGTGACAGATAGGAAAGGACGGAGGTGATTTCCTGCATGACAAGTTGCAGAGCTCTGTCTTCATCTGTACCAAAGCTGCTGTGTAGTGGCAAATGGACCTACTTGAAATGCTTAAAGGCATTTCACAAACATCTTTAGGAACTTTGAACAGGTCTACTTGCCACTGATCAGCAGCTTTAGAAAAACCGTGTGACTGGGAATATCCACGGAGGTCGAGCGTCATGGTTATTTGCAGTGATCCTGATCAATGGACAGAGATTCATAGGTTGTTCCACAGTTATGGGGCCACTAAGGTGAAGAGCTTTGCTTGGGATCTTTGCTGTGTAGGTTAGAGGCCACCAGGTGAAGGGCAGTGAGGGAGGGGAATGTAGAAAGCTCTGCCTTAGATTTTAGAACGCCAGTCAAAGTTGAAAATGAACTGAGAATAGCTAAACAACAGCCTGACCAAAACTAGTCTTTTGAGTGCTTAAAAAAAAAAAAAATATATATATATGTGTGTGTGTGTGTGTGTGTGTGTGTGTGTGTGTATATACATATATATACTGTATATAGATAGATAGTAGATAGATAATATTTTGTACTGCTTAAATGAAAGAGTGAAATCTTTTTTTCATTTTTGCATCATTGTTTTCCATTTATTGTGACCACAGCTGCACAATTTCCACAACCACAAAATACTGTCATATTTCTGTGACTGTCTTTTATTTTTAATAATAAATGTGTTTTCCTCTCTGTTTGAGGACTAAAAATAGCAAAAGCAGCAAAATACATTTCTTCTGGTCTTGGAGAGACAATCCAGAGGATCACAGTGTAATGTGTGGATCCTCCTGGCATTTAACAGCTGTGCCCGTTCCATGTCCTCCAGAAAGTTCCATGTGATCCCTGAAATCCCATCTGAAATGGGGCTTTGCTGAAGAAAAAGAAGAAGTTTCTCTTGAACCCTGCATGGCTGCTCCATCACTGATTGCGTGCAGTCGTTCAGCTCTTTGAAACAGGGAAGCGCACTGCCGAGTTGAGCCCAGACACTGATGAGCAAATAAAGCTGATGGACAACAAGCTGGTTTGGGTGTGAGCCAGACCTATAATGGACAGTCACCAAACTGGACTGTTTGGATCCTAAATTCCAGCTAAATCGCTTTGCAAGACAATGTCACTCCATCCTCTCCAGGCAGAGAGTCATTGTAGCTTATCAACTGAGTTACAGCATTTCCGCTAATCAAACCACAAAGGAGCAACAGTTTGCAGACTGTTGAGAGTCAGAGGTCACGGCCGTGACTATGCGCTTTAAATAAACTTACTGAGCTAAGTTAACAGAAAAGGCTTTATTGAGCTTTGTTTTTTACCGGATGAATTACAAATCATCCAGACTTGTGGCAAACAATCGTTGGAGTAACTTCATGTGAGTAATTATGACGTCAGACTTACAAAACAAATGCTGTATTTTAACAAGCACTAAAACCAAAATATAGCTCAAGTAAAATGTCTTCAGTTTTTTGTAAATAATTGCTCATTGAGTTAAGAATAAAACGGGTTTGACCTGATGATGATCCAATCATTATCTGTAATCGATACTGAACTCTGGACTTTGCAGTTGGCTGGTGGATTCAAAGAGTGGGGTGGCAATGCTAATCACTCCGAACCATGTTACCCCCCGATTATGATGTTAAATGAAAAATCAAAAATTAATAAAGGTATAAGAATTCATCCGTATATGAAGATATCAAAGAACATACAGTCTGGATCAGGGATCAGCAAGCTGGCCATGATCAACAGGTGTCAGAACACAGTAAATCCCACCTTGCAGTGTATTGGTCCCCAAATAAATTTCATGGAAATAACATTCAGTAGCTGTTAAAGCATTCCAAACCTCATAACTGGAAGCAAAAGGCTTTTAACTATGAAAATGCATTACATAAAATCTCAAATGTCTTCAAAAGTGCACAGTACAATTTTAATGCCAGTGCCTGGGTGACATATTTGGCGCCTGCAAAACAGGGGAAAAAAAAAGAACAACAGGAAATATATCAACAGCAGAAGCATGTGTGTTTGTGAGTGTGTGAGAGGAAGAGCGCAAACGTGACAGACATAAAGAAACGGCATGATACAGCGTGTGCGGATGGGAGCTGTCATAAAGGTGTTACAGCAGTCATAACCACCTCTGGATCGCTACGGCAACAGAAAACACCTCACAAGCTGTATGCAAATGGGTGTGACCTCGTGAATTTTTAGTCACATAATGCTGATATATTGTAGGGCTGTAATGCATTATGGTGAGTTACAGCAACTGTGATGGTTCATCGTGCATCTCCCAATGTACGCAGGTTCTCGTTCAGGTTTTGAATGGCTTTATTGTTTGAAACAATTAAATGCTTTTAAACGTGGCTGACATATCGATAGATGGGTATCTTTGTACAATAATTACATTCATCTTTAAAATATTTCCAGCTGCAAATGTGTATCAATAAGCATACAATACTGAGTTGGAGAAGTCCCGTACAACAGTTTTAGAATCAGTCCACATTTGAAAGGTAATGAAATCATCTTGCAATATCTTGTTAAAATATTACTTATATTAACAATTTATAAAACTTTATACAAATCTGTTATTGCCCCGATGTGAGCTAAGTGAGGCTTGAAAAAGGCTCAAAAAACAATGATACACGATGATGTCTAATGATGGAGGGTGGAAGGGTGCATGCAGCCTAAATCTTTAGAGAGTGATGAATGGCTTTTTCATCGAAGAGCAGCATATTCCACCTGTGTCTGAGGGAGTTAGTGTGCACTGCCTGAAAAAAGGGGAAAACACAAGGATGTTTTCATGTCTCCATCACTAATCCCATCGGTTTCCAGGTACTAAGCAACAATGGTTGATTTGCCAAAGCAAAGGTGAAAGTTCCAGTTTTTTAGTCAAAACCCTAAACTACATTACATAAAAAATAACCTGTCTTCTATTTGTATATGATGTTTATGCTTTGGGACAAGTTCAAATTTAGTTTCAATAATAAAACTGTGGGTTATAAAGTGCTATTAAAGCAATAATACAATAATTTATCCTGGCCTGGAGTTGTTCACATCAGTAACACTCTCATGTCTGTAGCTGAAGCCAGCATCTGCAATTTATAAATGCTGCTGCCAAAAAGGAAAAAAAAATAACTCCCACACATCATGTTGACATATAAATGTTATAATCTACAAATTACACGTTGGAAAATATAAAATCCTGATTTCTGTGTTTCATGAGCATACAAACTGTTTTAAGGTGCTGCTACCTTGACACTACATTTTCTGTCCAAAATTGTATTTTCTTGCAGGTCATCACAACTTTATACAGACTTTTTTTTTTTTTTTAATGTCTGCCACCCAAGTTAAAATAAGACTTATTATCCATAAAAATGTGAGGGATTTAGTTCTGTGTTTTGCTTATAAGGTTGCCAGCATTAGAGTTCAAATTTTAATTGCATTTAATTTCTTAATTAGTTTTCCAGAATGTTGGAAAATGTTTAAAAGTAATTCCACTCCTGATAAAAGGCATCCCCCAGGTTACTGTTCTTAGCCACCTATTGTTCTCATTCTGTATTATGTTATCTATGGTGCAAATCATTTGAAAATTTCTTTCCATTGCGGTGCAGGTTATTACTGCACATTGATTGTACATGCAAGCAGCTTCGCAGACGTAGGATCCTGGTTGTTAACTTTCTTACAGTAAATATGTGAAATTGTAAATTAAATTGACATGAAATTTACAATGCAGCCTTTAGCTTACACATGGTTAATTGGTCTGATAATAAAGGGCTTTTATCCAAGAATCTTTAAAATGTAAAACTACCAAAGCCACATTAGTAAAGTAAATAGGTGCACGATTTATTATTTACATAAAGTATTAAAAATAAGAATACTATTGATTCTGTCTTTTTCATGCTTTATGTTAAATTTTTGTTGTTAAATTAATGCAAATCATTTATTTAAAGATTACAGATCATTTTGCTAAAACCACTGACCACTTTATACTGTGTTTTTTCATGGAGGAAAACACAGTAGAGGAATTTACCTTCAAACTGAAAAATGCTTTAACAAAACCGTAATGATGACCAATTAAACCAGTTCTTTATTTAAATTACTGTACTACAGATTGCAGAAGACAAAACATTCTGGCTGAAAAGTGTCATTAAACACGTCACCTGAAGTAGGTACTGATGCTAAAACACAGATTCAGTTTGTTCCACTGTAACTAAAGTTTGGTTTTTGCCAGATCTTTTCTGCAGCCAGGGCTCCACAGTACGAGCATATCATTTTGATTTGCCAGGAAAAAATTAGAGCATGTAAAAAACAGCTGATTTGGGTGCAGCGGTGCAAGTGAATCCTAAAATACAGTCGTGTTGGTTCTAAACTTGAAAGGATTTTTTTTGCACTTTAGAAAGCAGAAAAAAAAAAGAAAACAAGATTAGTAGCTTGGAAAATCTGTTTTTGGAGTTTATGGCGAGCCTCTGCACTGACACCCCCTGCTATGTGTCTGAAAGAGGCCAAAGCAACTCCACAGATCACAGCAGAGAAGCTGTGAATGAGAACATGACTAGCTGCAGTGAAACTGGGGCTGACAACGATAGATGGACAAGTAGGCTTCCACAGACAACACCTGTGCTCTTTACTTGGAAGGGAAGGAGGGACTCTCACTGTGTCTGTCTGTGCTGGCTGATTTACTGATTTCTTGTCTCACTTTTGATTCATTAAAAAATCAAAAGTGCCATTTTATGAAATGTGTGATTATTATAACATGTAAAACAACTTTGATTAGAAATGCCATGGAGTAGAAAACCAATGTATTTGCGTTTAGATGTAGTGGAGTATAATAGCCATACCAAAATCTGCTTATTAAAGTATAAATACAAGAAAAATGTTCTTCATGACTTTCCACCATCGCAAGGTGCTCATCTGACGCAGTACAGCCAACTTGGGGTCCACTTCTTGCCTAGGATCCCTACAACCTGTAGCTAGGACTCCACTACCAACTGGGTTACAGCCGCCCCAGATTATTGTCAGAAGATTTGGTTTCAAATACAGATTAAATTACAGATATTTATTGCCTCACTATCTACCTTCTTAGTCTCCAAAAAGTAAAACCTGCTGGGGAGTTGTTGCCACAAGCCCCCATCGTCAGAAAAATGTTCATCTATTCAAGACGTATCTGTGTTGAATAGGTTATAATTAGCATTACATTTCCTTATGTCCACGTTTCTTTTTAGTGGCAAAATTACAGAAGCCCAAAGTCTCAGATTTGAGAAGAAACATTCCGCCCGAATGACCTCCTTAGTTTTGTCAATGTGAGACTGGAATAAAAAAAAGTACAGTTTTTACACGGGGCATGTCATACAACCCCTCTGCCGTCTTTCCACTGAGCCATATTTCAGGTTTTGTATATCCAGGAGCATCACAACAGCCGCAACTGAATCACTTGACGGTTTCACAGAGTCGGAATTTATTGTCTCATCTTGCGTTTACAAGCCCGGTCCCACACAGACCTATAAAACTACACTGCAGCTAGTGCAGGTCAAAGTCAGCAATTTTCTAAGTAAAATGGAGGTTGAGAAACTGTCAAGTTTCCTGCCAGCCTACAACTTTCCCGTTAGTCTCTGCTCCCAAGTCATAAAACAAAAGTTGAGCTCAACCACTGATATTACATGATGTACAGTACAGTATTTCACACTGTCCACAGCGTGCAGAGGGATTTCAGTGCTTCTGGCAGACATGAAAGCATGTCTGCCACCAGTAATTTGCATGACACATGACCTCAATTCATGCACTCTTGAAGGTTGGGCCAAGCATTCATTTAGGCAAATCAATATCCCTTTATTTCGTATAGTGCTCTTAAATGCCGACTGCTGCCTTGTGGGGAAAATATCAATGAGTCCCCATAATGTTTCACAACACTCCAGTTTGATCCCTGAAAATATTTATTAGGGGAACCATTTCACTACACAAGCGTAACAAATGGATGTGTCAAAAGGGAATGCATCACCAGGGCAGGCTTTTAATATAATTATTAACTTTGACTTGGCCTAATTTTTCAAAGAGCTCGGATTGAGAGATAGAGCCAGTGGCAGTTTTCTTTAACTTTGGTAACTTCACTGAGGAAAAGGAGCATGTGCTTTGAAAGTACAGTTTTTTACTTTTACAGTTTCACTGCAGCATTTAAAAGTGGCAAGCACATTATTTGCTACGTAAAAATTTGCCCCTGATTCTGA
Organism: Channa striata; assembly: GCA_033026295.1. Taxonomy (NCBI): domain Eukaryota; kingdom Metazoa; phylum Chordata; class Actinopteri; order Anabantiformes; family Channidae; genus Channa; species Channa striata. The sequence continues at coordinate 2,107,915 of CM065169.1, forward strand.
AATTTAATGTTATATGGCCACAAAAGGCTGCAGTTACCGACCTGTGGGTGGTTGTGGGTCAGCTGGTAAGGTCGTTTGATTCCTGGTCCCTCATGGCTTTGTGTTTGTAAGTGTCTTTGGGCAAGACACTGAGCCCTGAGCTGATCCTGGTGGCTCAGGCGGGCAAAGTGCATGGCAGCCACCGCCATCAATGGGAGTGTGAATGGGTGAATAAGAAGCAACATTGCAAAGTGCCAGATATTTTGCTCCAAGATCGGATATTTCGGCAGACAACAAATAAGTTTATTGATGTTCAGTATCCGCATTTTTACAACTTATGTTTTAAATTACATGCGAACACATTCTCATGTGTTTACAGAAAATGTGATTTTTTTATGTTCCTCATAAAAATGAAAGTTCTAGATTGCATGGTCACGTGACTTTCTCGAGTGCAGAGCTACAATTAGAGTGATTTTTCAGGCCCGGTCAGCGTTATTTTGTCAGAAAGCAAACAATAGGAAATTTAATCTAACTTTTGGGGCAGATTGTAACTACTTTTTTTTTAGAAAAATTGTTATAATGTGCCAGTGAATGTTCACTCTATGGCTACTGTATTGTACATGTTCAGTGTGTAGAGAGACCGCAGCACATGCAGTCAACCAATCTGCAGCCGGAAGGAAGCGGGAATAAGCTGTGTCTGGGCTAAAAGGCCCGATTACTTCTCCATATTAGTTATTGTTTCTGTTTAAGTTAGGCTGGACTATTTAGTTTAATCTGACATGTTAATTCACTGCTGTGTTGCAGCTCGATGTTCACACACTCTCTGCTAGAAGAACAGGTGTCGAAAAACACTGTAAAGAACTGGATTCCAAGTTCAGCCAAAATAAAATTGGTATTGCTGTTTTGTTTGCTATTTGTGGTGCTGCACGTTAACATATGGGTCGTGTGACCATCTCAAACATTTTTGCCTTTGTCTCTCACTGTCACGCAGCATTTTTTTTAGGCTGAAGCATTTCCTGAAGACGTACAATATGTGCTCATGTCAATCATGCTGCGATTTTCACTTTTGGCTTCTCAGCCAAACCATAACCAGGCCAGTAACGATATGGATGCACATGTCTTTTGAAATCTTAAAATCGATCACGTTTCGGACTGATTCGCCAAAAATCAACATATATCTTCCCCACTGCCAGTGGTGTCTGGGTCAAAGCAGGAATTGGCAGGACGTCTGCACATTAGGATGCATTTTGGATTATATTTCTAATTAACAAAAGAAAATACAACATATTTTATGATATTTTATGAATTATTAAAAATGTATTATTGTTTTTTTTTAAATTGTGAGGTGGAAAAACTCCCACTCCCACGGGGGGGGGGCATCAAAAACTATAGCACAAACACAGATTCGTGTCTATTGATTCTGTCCTCTCCCAACACACACACGCAAGGGCCTCACCTACCAGCATGAGTTTATGATTTTGTGATTTGTGTTTGTTATACTTAAATCATATTGGCTGTATGGCTGATGTTTTAAGTGTGTAATAAACCCTGTTATGTTTTAATGAATTCTGGTTCGTGGTTCTTGCAGTAATAATTAAGCCATCCTCTGCCAACAAAGTACTCCAATTGCCTTCATTACCTTATTATGTCACTTGTTGTATAAATCTTGTGGCAATATAATTATCAAGTGAAAAGCTAATAATTTCCTATTAACTTTGATTGTTTTAAATGTTATAAAAACGTCTAATAATTATGTACAATTATTAATGAAACTGACCTGAAAAGAGATGTTCAGTTGCGCCTGTACTTGTTCAAAATCTTATTTCTTCCTTCTCCCGTAATAACTTCCTCAACTTGTTGCATCTACCAATGAAAGGTGGACAGAGTGACAGTTATTGTCGTAGGAGAATTTCTGGACAAAAAATAAGGTTGGGCTTATGCTTCTGCCTCTTCTGTTCTGAAGATTTTCCTGTTTAAGTGCTGAAAGTCAGACACCTCCAGACAAAGACTTTAGCTCGCAGATTTTGAGAGAGACACAAACCCCCGACATAATTTTCATGTTTTACATATGAGCAAAAATGTTTCACAACAAACGTGTTATGAATGTGGACGTACAGCGCAAACGCCTCCTTCTTTTAGAGCGGGTTTGTGTGTAATGTGAATCTGACTGTAATCTATGTTGACTTAAGTGCTCACAATGCAGACAAGATCAGTTAAATGAAAAGAGACATTTGACAGAATTGCATTAGTCTAAGTGATTAACTGACCGTACATCCAAGAGGGAGAACTGCAAAAAAACCTTCCGCTCGATCTATTATATTTAAGCAGATTTTAATTTGAACACAACATGCCCCAGTTGTAGATGTTCTTAAGGACACTAGAGAGGAGGACAGTTTCTGTGTTGGAGGTTGGGTTTGTAAATGAGTCTTGTTTTGTCAGTTTAATGTTTAAAAATTTCTCTTTAGCAATGCTAGAAATATGGATTTACATAGATGGTGCATGTCGGTTTGTTGGTCAGTCCAGCACTATGATCCATACTAAAACATCTCAGAGAATCGCTATGAAACTTCACACATTCATGGGCTCAATAAAATGAATCATTTTGAATTTGCTTATTCTGCGTATTACCTCTATCCATATGACACTTAAGAATTATGAGTTTTAGAATCATTCATCCACCACCACTTCAGTCACTGCAATACAGTAGACACACAACCCAGCTAGATTCTTCCAGCCAAACCGAGAGAAAAATGCGATATTAGATAAGAGACTATTGAAGTTGTGGTCAGTGTTCATATCTCTATAATATTAAAAAAAAAGCATTTACTGATCAAGCCTGGAATTAGCCCCAGAAAACTCCCTCCAAAAGGGCGTTTAAACACTGAGTGGAAAAATAATTCATTCATCAAAGAAAACAAAGTGAAACCAAACCATCCACAATCAGCCTGACAGTCGCTAATCTGGAACTTTACAGACACATTGAACACAAAGGCGACAAAAATAAACAGAGTCAAACACTTTACAGGAAAATGAACACACAATAATAAATAATCCCCCAATTATAAAACAATGCAAATAAAATACATACAAGTACTACTGTGAACAAATTCCATATTGAAGCCCAGATGTTTCCTATAAACCATGTCCCATCATATACAAACGTTGTACATTAACATGTACGTTAATGTGACAGAAACGTCCTTCCATCCTTGTAAACCTTTAAATACACACATATGAAGGTCCTGAACATGCACAGGCTCATAGAACCACGTCTGGACTTTCTCTGCACCATTATCTCCCCCTGGACCATGTCTTCTCCATCTTACCTTCGGTTAAAAGTTCCGGCATTTCAGTTTCACCAATCACACACGCACAGACACACACATTAAGAAAACGACTTGCATCTCTCACCCTCTTTGCTTTACCTATCTTCCTCCTTCCTGTTGTTCCTTAATCTCTAACACATATTTCAACATCACACCTAAACAGCTACAATTTGCCATCATTAGAACCTGATGGTAAGCAAGCTCTCAGGTTTTTCTTGTCACTTTCTGTTGTGTTTCCTTCAAAAACACACTGTCGTTCTGACAGCCACGTCATTTTTGACAGGACATAAACAAACTAAAATCCAAGTGCAGGGTTTGCAAACTTTGAAGAAAAACCACAGACATCTCTGACGGCTCTATCCAAGATGACAAAGATTGTCACATGACAAGCAACTGTTGTAGAGGGTTCGTGAGAATTCTCCAACACCTGGGGCCAAAGCCATGCACATCTCTATAGACCAAGTAAGAATTTCAGCTGTGGTGATGGTGGTATTATTATTATTATTATAAATGTATATTTATATCATACAAATTATTGTCACATCTACCTTCCTTATTAATGAAAACAACCTAATCCTCAAGTGTTATCAAATTAATTTCATTTAACTTCATATTCAAAAAACATAAAAAATCTTCTTGGCCAAAAAAAATAGTATTTCTTTATTAACATTTATTGTGCACATTTAAACATGCACTTTAATTGATATTTTATCACTAGTATATGGTACCAGAATTATTTGTTTTATTAGTTTCCCTATGTATAGTTTTATTCACTGTGTATTTATTAATATTCACAGTTAATAATGTATTAACCGAAGCAAACTATTCGATCAGTCACACATCAAAGACAGAAAATTCTCCAGATAATTGAGTTTTATCTTCTCTCAAAATAAACAACAATTCACCAGATATATAAACACATTTATCCATCTGAGAAGTAACAACTGAATAAATACATGTGAATAATAATTGAAATAATACACATTTCAAAGAAAAAAATGTTGACAAATGAACCATTCATCACAAGGAATTAAATAGAAAGGTAAATGAGATGATGGCAAAAGAAAATGGGACTAATCCTTGTAGTAATTAGCAGCTCATTACCATAACCTCACTAAAACTATTTGCTTTATTATTATAATTCTTCTTCTTATTATAGTTTAACACTCGCATGTATAAATTACCAAGCATTCCTAGTGACTAGCTTTAATATGTAATTTCTTTAATATATAATTTATTTCTTTATAATGTGTTTATTTTATTGTTAACTATACTTTATTTATTTATTTAACATGTTTATTCATATATTCATTCATTCATACATTTAGACCTTCCTTTGTCAAATCCTTTATTACCAAATGAACAAGCTGGCAAGGTGATGCCCTAAAACTTGCAGTCAAGGTATCATCCAGAGTTTTGTCTGAAGTGGATGTCTTGCGTTCTGTGGTTGAATAAATTAATAACAATAAAAATAAACTAAAATAGTGGAAGACGATCAGCAACCACAGTGTAAAGACAGCAGGGCTCATTGATGATCCTTCCAACCAAAAATGCACCTCTGCAATCCTCCAGCCTTTTTCTGCTTTGATTGTCTCTAAACAAGCTACAGTAGACGGAGGGAAACTATGAATGGAGGGTTTTGTTTAAATCTCAAAATTATTCAAGCAACTAATTTCAATGCATGTTGGTTGTGAACTTTAGTTTCATCTTGTCTCTATTTGTGCTAACAGGAATGACATTCTTTTCGAAAGCCTTTGACGTGAGACATTAAAAGAAGCACATCCGTCTGCCATCGTGTGTTGCTGTGGCAAGATAATCACAGCTATGCTGAACGACCTCCTCAGCCAGACCTGAGACGACCCACAAGGTGGATTAGGTGGTCTATGATGTAGAGGAGCAATATCCTGTTTAATAAAAGAACACATGAGTAGCTGCCTCCTTCACCATCACAGTTCTTCTGCAGTGCCCATCAGCAAACATGATCATTGCTGACCACAAGAAACCAGCATTATGCTGAAGTATATGAATTAGTATTTTACAGACATGGAGAATGAATAACCTTCATCCGAAGAATTACTTTCCCTCTATCCATTAGTCTCCAGTGAAGCAACATGTTACTCGTCAGAAATTTAATTCAGTCATAATCAGTGATTATGCTCCCATTTCCGTTCCAGTAAATACACACGCCCACGATAAAGCCCTACAAGATGGAGTATTGACCCATTATTGCTGAAAGACCTGGATTTTGATATTTTCATTACAAAGAGTGAGTATTCTTTCTGGAGATGAATGACTCTCCAAATATCCCATCATTTATTGTGGGAAACAGGCACAAAATAGAAAAGAAAAACAATATCAAATATTTTACACAGAAAAAAGCAACAAGAACTAGAAAATGGTTCAGAGCAAACAATTAAAAAGCTCACAAGCTCATGCAACAGTCAACCAGTGAATGGTCATAAACTTTGACAACTTGACATTTGTTGTATCCAGTATTATAGTAAACATAAAAAAACACAGGATAATAAGACCATCTTTCTACAGCAATCTATGCTGCTCTGGTCATATTCCAAGTCAGAAACATTTCTAACCAACCATGAACTACTGGCTCTATTGACAGAACAAGCACTTTACACTAGATGCATCCGTTACCCCAGTGAAGCCCAATGAAAACGCTCCTATCGGTCTCTACAGGAATTTGCGATCACAACAATGAAATCAACCAATCCTGCCACCTTGCAATTTAAAACATCATAAAAATTTCGCCACATGCATCACAATTTTTTATTTCGCAAAATAAAAAAAAAATTATGCGGCCAAATCAGGGATTTTAGGTCAGCAGCGAAAAACAAATCACCTGGACCGACGGCTTTCTGGTTAAACTGATTCATCAGCAAGAAGGTTCATGGCTGGGGAAGTGACACTGAGCGTGTGTCATTATTCTTACTGCTGTCATGTTGCTGTTCGGACCTGTGTGGTCGAGGTGTGAAGCACTGCTGTGTCAATATTAAATGGAATGCATAAAAATAGTAGACATGTCTTTTATGAGAATATCAGCTCTGTGGAACTGCCCATCTACAGTCAACAAGTCTGACAGCCCAGCTTTTGCTACACAGTCAGCTGATCGCCCCACAGAGCACGGCTTCCCGAACTGCACCCGTCTCTCAAACTCATCGCCCATAAGGATTGTGAGGTGGGGCTGGACTTCTCGTGGTAGACAAGTGGAAATTTCCCCCAGTGGCACCCATCAACAGTCTTACATCCTTTTAATTGCATGTCATCAAGGTTCCTGCACCCGTTCCACTCCGTGCGACAGATCTATCAACCACCAGGTCAGATCAGTAACTTCTGTGATGTGCTAAATTGAAGGTGGCAGTAATCGTATCATTCTGATTAACCACCTAGACAAACCCCAGGCTGCTGACATCCTTTCATCCCAAAAGTGGTTCCCACTTCCCCAACCCACAAAGCCGGCAACCACCTGGACATTCTCACCCAAAACTGCACCACAGACACCATCTCAGTCACGCCGCTCCATTCCTAGGTGTTCCCATACTCCCTTTTCACTTATAATCTTCCACCACATCATCAGATCTCTCAAACCTGATCCTTTTTTGACTTGGTTTCCAAAGCCCTACCCCCACCCTGTCTTTCCACCCTTAGTGACACGGCTACTAACAGCCAGTGCACTGCACTCTCAACCTTTCTGGAAAGTCTCTGCCACATCTTCCAGGCCTGCCCATTCCTCACCACTTAATCCTTTGATCACAACCATGGATTAACAATGTTCCACACTCAGGGGTGCTGAGAGGAAATGGCACAAGTCCAAAACCCCATCTTCTCTGGCTGAATATCAGAGCCCACTTGTGTGTTTCTCGCACAGGATCACCGAGGCTCAAATCAGCGTACTACCATGAATCCACAGCTGTCAGCCACTGCTGATGAATTTCAATGCTCCTTCACTATCAGAGTATCAGCCATCACTCCACCAAATGAAGACATCCTCCAATTTCTTCAAATTGTGCAACAATTTCACCTCCACTCTGAATGTACAGTACGCAGCATATTCACACTCCTCCAAGCTTGTGAACGAAGGTAACTGCCTTTCCAGCAAACCACTGGAATCACTTTCCCCCTGCAGAGTTACCTACAGTTTGGTTGTCTACTTGACAAATGCTTCAGCACTTGGCCAAACACGTGTATAACACTGAACATTTTGAATTTGGTTTTCTTCATATGGAACTGCTGACCATCTTGAGAAATCAGGGGATGGCCAATCGATCACAATAAATACTTTAAAAAAACCTATTCTGCTCTTTCTTGCACTCTCAATAAACAAAAACACTTGCGATAACTCTTTGCTTTGATGTTTTCTCCTTGACTTAGATTTTTTTCTTGCCTTCTACGTCACTTGTAAGTCGTTTTGGACAAAAGTATCTGCCAAATGACTAAATGTTGATGTAAATGTAAATTTTAATGTAATACCTTAGGGAGTATAAAGATGGCCAACTACAAAACACTTTTATATCTGGAATCTGGAATATCTGATCTAAAATCTGTGATCTCAAAGACAGAATTGCTTGCTCAGCAGAAAAACAAATCTTTTTACATGTTTGTGGCCTTACTTGGCCCATTGATGCACTGTTCCTTGGCAGTTTTTTGATTATATTGGTTTTTAGAAAACAAACTTTCAAATCTCTGTTTTGTTTTCATGTGACATTAGATAATCTTCTCTTATTTGAACTCTAACAATTAACTACTGCACTGTGCTGTAACTACATTTACTATTTATCGTTTTGTTTTTTATTATTAGTAGTAGTAGTGCTAATATATCTTTTTATTTCATTGTTTCTTTGCAGTCTATATCATTATACATATCATGAATCTATTTTATTCTGTTGAAATGTATGTTATTTTAATTGTTTAAAATCATGTATTTTCTTTTTATATATTATTATTATATATATATATTTTTTTTTCCCTATGTAAAGCCCTTTGGATTTCCCAGGTTTTAAGTGCAGTATATAATCTAAATAAAGCTGCTTTGCCTTGCCTAGAAAACAAAGCCATTATTCAAACCCGGGTCTATCAGTGCCAGTGAGAGTGGCTGTGTCAGGGACTGTGTCTTCATTAAGTGCCCCTGTTTAGCAGCCTGGCTTTCTCTTATTCACTGACGCGCTGCAAAACATTTTTTATAGGGAATGCTATGAAAGGATAACTGACTGATAACTGACAGTAATGCACAAAAATACTTGAACGTGTCTGCTAACGAAGTGTGTGGCAACACATACTCGCACATACAGAATGCTGGGTGACAGTAATGGTACGTAATGAAAAGATGTGTATGGCTGGAGCCGGGACTGGCTGTCACCTGTGTGACTGTAAGGCTGTCAGCTCCCTAAACAGATGAGTTGTGTTGACGTGTTGCTGCTGGCAGGAGAGCGAAGGGGGTAAGGTGGGTTAATTGCTGCATTGCGGAGAAGGCCATCAGTCTGTGTGTGGACAGGCTGACCACAAAGAAAGGTAAGGTGTGAGATTTTTGTTCAGAAATCAATGAGGCAGTTAGACGGGCTGAGATGGGGATCATAATTCAACATTTCCCATGCTCCAGGATCTAATAATGTACATTTCAGGAAACTATAAAGCCAATAATAATCTTAAACTAAGTTTTTTTGTTAACTTTACTCAGTTTAAAACAAATGCATGTCTTACTAGTTTTTATCAAGTTAGAGGCAAAAAATTGTGATGAAAAAATTTCTTTACTAACTGTTTTTTCGAGTGACGCTTACTTAAAACAATTAAGTGCAGTTGCAACAAATGAGGCAATGACACGACTTAACCAGTTGGAGGCAGTAATTCACAAAAAGGTGCTTAATTTGAAAACGTTTAGGAAGGTATTAACAGTGTCATAAATGGATATTCGTAGTATCAAAGCATTCTGTTGCAATTCATAAACTCTTTACCATTGACCTTTATTCTTCTTTTGGAAAATCCTCTACTGACATTTGCCAAGTACAGATGGAGGATTACATTTTTAAAAGTGTATTGCTGCAAGTAAAATATATTTCATGTTTATGCAGAACATTTTACATCATGAGGGACTGATCAGAGCACTAGATAATTACAGTTAATTGACAAAAGAAGTGCTCTTAGATGGAACCACTGGGAGGTTGGGGTCTATCTACCCCAGTAGTTCAATATTAAAAACGATAATATTGTGTTATAGTTTAGTATGGTTACAATAGTAATGCGTGATTGAAGTCGATGTCAGCAAAGTAGAAGGTCCTGTATGACATAAGTTTAGAATACTTAAGTTACGCAAGTAATCTTTACTTGACGTTTTTAGGGAACGAGTTTGCCAGGTTAAAGCAAGTTAATCAGGCTGTTAAAGTGACTGTAACTCAGTTGCTGAAGGTCGCAGGACATGTCATGTTAGTTGGCCCAACTTAGAAAAGTGTGGTTTGAAAGACAACTCACAGTACACACAACTTCATTTTACTCTGTTTGAAATAATAATTCTGAGTACTCCACACTGAGTTACACCAAAAGTACATTTTCAAGTACTGTACACTGCTGATGTAGTGTAGGAAAGCAAAGATCTAAAGTAGTTTCTCCTATTCCACACCATTGAACATTTTAAAGATTTAAATACTTTTCCATGTCACAGATTTTTTTCTAACAACTTTTGTCTAAATGAATGATGGCTCACATCTGTTTAATATGTAGCAAATCTGTTGAATATTTTTGTTCATTGCACTGCGGTCTGACTAAAGCAGATGTCTATCAGAAATTAAAATGATTTATTACAAATTAAGTTGTGATGGAAAAATTCCACACCACACTCAAGACCATCAGATAGTTAAAAATTGTGTTGCTTGGATTTAATTGTTTGGATGTTTAGCTGTACATGCTCACCTGGTGTGCGGACCCCACCTAGAGAGGCATAAAGCAACATGGCAACCAACTTGCAAGTGTATGGAATAAAATCCAAAATGGCCTCCATCTGCTTCCTGCTGTGCACTGTGGAGAAGGAACCAGCATTGTGAGCCTCAGGCCCGAGGTTCCCGGCTCTGAGTGGATGACACAGCACCAAAGGAACCAAGTCATTGTCCGCGTGGCAGGAGGCTCCATCTGCACAACTCATCATACACGGTTCCTTTATCGAGGGCGGTGCACAGACGTAGCCAAGCAAAGACTAATGGCTGTGACTTAGATGGTAAAGTCACTTGCTCCCACATGTTAAAGCATCTTGTTGAAAATATGTTGAACCCCAAATAGCTCCCAGTGGGCAGGCTGCCATTGTTTCCATACCTGCTAAAAGTAAATTTCAATTCTATTTTTTTTTCTAAACATTCAGAAACCAGTGTGCTCTTTACTAACACCTCACTCTTTTTTTTGTCTTGTGAAGTTCCAGAGGTAATTCTCCTAAATTGATCCTAGCTGTAACTCCATTTTTGCCTGAGGCAGATTTTGGATTTCAGGCTTACTGTAAGTAATCTCAAAGGAAGAATGTGATTTACTTCTCAGGAGACGACGGCAAGACAATTGTGAGCAACACAGCAAAAATGAAAATGTAACACGGTGCAGTGGGAACAGGCAGAATAAATTATTTCATACATGATGGAGCTACATTTTCTTCACAATGTTCCACCAGTAGAAGTCTTTGCTGTGCTCCTTTTTTATTTTGTCATGTCATTGCGTTCTCTTCTTGCAGGTGGATATTAATGTGAGCTGATTTGATCTTGAAAATAGAATAACTTTTTGCATTGCATTTGGACACAATCCTGAGTAATATTCCAACATCACCAAATAATAATATTTACATAAGTGTTACATCATTATGTTTTCTCTTGTTTTTTTACCTACATCTCTTATTCACACGTTCAAAGACGTCTCCTATACACAATGTTGTAACTCACCTTACAGAAATAGAAATGGTTAATATTTAAGTATCCACAGTTTAAATCCTTTAATGGCCCAAGAGGCTTCTCAGACTTTCAGAAAGTTCACTAGGTAAATCATCAAAAGAAGAATCATCAGGCATAAAGTAAAGCAAACAAAACTGAGCACGAAAACAGGTCCATCGAGAAAATGGCCAAGTCCATTTTATGTGCCTGAAAATAAAGGACAATCAGTTTTCAGTCACATTTGTTTCCATCTCATCATCTCATCAGATTATAATCTCTATCCAGCTTTTACTGCCTACAAAAGCCCAGAACGGCCATGGATGCTTTTATCTTTTTATCTTGTCATAACTGAATAAATATTTTCTTATTTGGAGTAAAAAATAAACCAAAACTCATGTAAGTTTCTTATTTGTGTGATACCAAATACTAATAACATTAGTATTTCTAACATTTAGTATTTGTTTGCTCAAAGTTGAAATCATTTATATGAGGGCAAATCTCAAAAAATCCTAAAGTTTATTAGTAATGTCAAAAATCCAACAATTCCCATTTGAGCAATCACTAAGGAAAGAGTGGAGAGCCATCCACCTCGCCTGGTGAGGGTGAAAGGAGAAGCACAGGTTGGGGCAACTTCTAAAAGAGCGGGCAGGTCTTGTAGGGCCAATACCTGCATGTTGCAAACCCACAGCTCTGAAGCTGGAGATAGAGAGTGTGAAGCACAACTGCAGGGGAAAGACAACACAACGCCAATGACATAATTTATGGCACTCTTATGACAGGTGCACAGAAAAGAGAGGAGAGAGAGGAAAAATGTCTATGGCAGCCTAACAAAGGTTTATCAAATATGAAAATGTTAAGGACAGTCTTTAACGTAAGTAGAGGCTGTATACATCCTGTAGTGAGCTGGGCGTTTTAGCGGTTCTTCATGGGTCCATGTTTTTTTGAACATAACATAACATAACCTAACATAAAAAGCGACATGATCACACTTTCATTCTTAAAATGCAGTGCTACACACTTATCTGAGGAGCAAAAAATGTGCACATGGGGAACATGGATGTTAAAAGTGATTGTAGAATTAAGTGTAATTTGGTTTTTAAAACTCAAATAAAATTAAAATGCTCCATATTTCTCACCAGTTACCAGGCACAATGTGATCACGGTTCAGCACCAATACTGGTCTAGGAATTTTAAAAGAGCCAAACTTGCAGACAAATGCATCTTTGACATACAAAGAGTCACTAATAGGCAGGTCATTCGACTGTGTACATGGAAAGAAGTCGGTTTTCACCTCTGTAAACGCATACAGCTGGGGCCACTGTCTAATACCTTCCTTGTACATGAGCATGTTAAAAGTGAGAGAGCTTCTACGAGCATTTACACACAGCAGCAGTAACTGCATTAATCATCAAGAAGATGCCTATTAATTATTCTGACACTGCACATTTGACACTTCTGGACTATCCTCTTTGAAATCCCTTCTACAATAGACGACTTCAAGGAGCTCGAGGTCAACACCAGCATGTTTAGGACAACACATTTCCAAGATTCATATGACCAAATACAATAATTTATTCTCCTTTTTGTTTGAATTAAGAAGTTGACATCCAGGCCTCTGTGTTTGAACTCTGACTAATTCATTTACTTACTTTCTTTCCTTTTTTTTGTCCATTTGGTTCCCTAGAGAAAAATAGCTGGTTCAGCTGAATCATCTGTTTCTATGCTGCCAAGTGAGAACAGATGTGAATAATTAACTGTATGTCAGTTTCATGTGCATTGTATAGTAAAAGTGAAAATTCAACTCATACCAGGTATTTTTCCTGGCTCATGAGAGAAAAAATTTTCACAACCACATTCATATATATTTAAATTTTTTAAAAAAGTAACAGTGTGTCCACAGCATGGCAGCGTGAATTGTGGTGGAGATCCACTAAATACTGCTTCATATTATTAATACTTGAATAACTCACAATATTAGGCAGATAATGTAACAGAAACAACAGCTTCCTTTCACCAAACCTTCAGATACTTCTTGTGGGGTAGATTCAACTTTCAAGCAGGGCCACATATTTCCAAGAAGATTTAATTAAATTCAATTCAACTTTATTTACATAGCACCAATTTACATCAAAGTCATCTCAAGGCACTTTACATAATAAAGTCAAGACATTTAGAGAAAACCCAACAAATCCCCCTTGAGCAGCTATAGGCAACAGTGGAGAGGACCAGTAGCTGCACCCTGGAATACACACAGCTCCAAAGCCGGGGACACCTGAAGACTTGGACGGAGACAGGAAGACGAAGAGAGAGAAGCACAACTAGAGGAGAAAGAAGATACAGAGTTAATGTCAGACAGTGGTGACACATGAATGTGGGCTGAGAGGAGGAAAGTGTCTCAGTGCATCAGGGGCTGAGGTCAGGACTTTGGAAAAGTCTTTCCTAGAACTTGCTTTTTCCACAACCAGCTTTGGTGTATGTTAGAGGTCATCGTCCTCTTGGAAAAGACCAAAGTGTGTCCAAGTTTTAGTCTGACTGATAGTTTGGGTGGTACAAAGAAAGGAGGGTTATCTCAGAATTCTTCAGCATGGCCTCGGTTAGTTACTGGTCCACTAGCAGCAACCTTCGACTTTTACTCTTCCATATGCAGCGACTTTACTTTGCGGTTAAAATACTGACTCTCCAGAAGGCTTATTTTTATTTATTTTTTTGTCCATGTGGTAAGCTACAAAATATACTGAGCAATAGTAGAAACTGCTTCAAGACAGGTTCCTGACTTGTTGTCCAGTAAACTGTTGATGTCTCAGAAAACTCAAAGTGAATTAAAGCATGTGCTCGGAATTCTAAAATTCTTTAATTAAATCTATTCTGAACAACAATTCTGCCCCTTAAACATGACAGAAGAAATTCACAGCTCTGCCAGCGGGTTGCACCATCTGGAGTTAAAGAAAGCGAGACCACTTCCTCTTTTCTTACTGCTCTGGGTCCTCTGGTGTGGCCAAACTAGCAAAGACCCGGCCAGTTCAAGGGAGCTGTCTGATATATTCCCATCCAACCACATCTCAGTGAACCAAAGCAAACTACGCTCCCTTTACTCTCACCGGCTGCTCACTGAGTCAGAAAGTTCATCCAGTTTTACAGTGGATTCAAACCAGCAGCGACCTTGATGCCATAGCTGTCAAGAAGTTGCCCAGTTGCTGACTTTTGTAGTCAATAGTTCTGCTGTCTTCCCTGAGTTTTACTGCATGTGTGAGTGTTTGTGAAAGCAGTTGTACCATACATCAGTAGTTTATAATTACTGGCTATAATTTCATGAGTGTCTGAGAAAATATGGAAGCAATTTGGGAAAGAGTTTTGAAACCTCTGGGGAAAATAATGTTAAGGAGATTTGTATCCATTTATCTGAAAGACAGAATAAAAATATAAGCAGAAAAACCAATATGGCTGCAGGATAACAATAGCTCTGCTTTCCACATGAACACAAACCTGGGAAGTATTGATTTTGGAGGTGCTAACTCATGACATTGTGCTAACTCGTAGAAAATTATAATTATGATAAACTACTGTGAGAAGCAAGACAGTCGATAGTTTGTTATTAAAAACGGTGCAATAGCAGATTGCATCATAATAGAAACTAATTATTAGCAGTAGAAATCCCTGTTTTGGCTGTGACAGTAAAGAGGGAGTGACTTTCCTAATTTTAAAAGATTATCACAGGAGCCTTTGTTCAATGATCTTTACAGAATATCTGTCACTGGGGTTTGGATGATGACTTTATCCACTTCAGTGCTGGTTCTGCTGTGGTGCTTTTGTTCTCAGGTAAACACTGACAGTGTCTTGACAATGGGGAAGCTGGCACATGTTCACTAAAAGTACACGTGTAAACCCATCTGAACGGGCTAGTTCACAGTGTGCCACAAAGCAGAAGTGAAAGCCTCAACAGGTCTGTAACAACTTCCAATGGACCGTTGCACACTGAGCTGACATCAGGGACCAACTGTTGGCTCGCCTCGCATCGCCTTTGTCTAACCCAACAGGTCGCACTTGAACAGGCCGCAAAGACGTCAGCTGACTCGTCTGTACGCTCAGTTTTAAGTGAGAGCAAAGGGGAGATCAAAAACCTTTTCCTCGTTTACTCACCTCCCTTTTACTTTCACCACTGACTGGTTAAAACTACTTTTACTTTTACAACCACCAACTTGCACCTGAATCTCCAGTCTATGTAGCTGTACACACAAGGCATGAACAATCTCAACTTGGCCCCAGGCCACCTTACACGCCTCAAAATGTGCAGGAATTTCTTGTAATTTAGAGTGTGATGAAGATATTAAAGAGGACGTCTGTGGCCACCTGGGGCCTCTGCAAATGAGATGTAAACACAACATTGATTTATTGATGCTTACTTACACATTTAGCAGTTATCAATCATTTGGAGTTTCTGTGGGCCACCTGGCATAAGTTGGTCCAATATTCCTCTCCAAGCTCAGATCTTGGTCTCTTAACCTGCTGCCTTTAGGGCTGACATAGCCGCACACCAGTCAGCATATCGATGCTGCACCGCCCACCATATACTGAAAGCACCTGCTTAGGCTAACTCTGTCCTCTGTTTGTAGAAAAGATATTAAGAGCTTTTCTTCTGCAGCTCGAAACAATCGTGTGAGATTGGTACAATGAACCAGAATGTTGATGTTGTGGGTCTGACAGCTTAACAATGAACCTTAACTCATTGTTAAGCTGTAAAATGAGTGGAACTGCAGATTTGGATGGTAAGTCTCTGTAGGTTCATCACTATAAAACACATACACTTTATATTGGGTTTTTTCACATTGTCAAATTGGTTGTTTAAAATAGAGATTTGTAGTAAATTATATAAAATAGCCATAACCTGTAACGTCTATGATTTCTTTACTTTCATGATTTTTTAATTTTCAACTTGGAGCCTCACTGGGCTTTAGTTTATCCGAGCAAAGTGAGTTACAGTAGTCCTTGAAAAACAATTCATACAAAGCAAGTGAATGTATCTCTAAATCTAAGTTCCCCTCACTCTGCTTTTTCTTCTAATCTAAATGAAATATAACTAAACACATGAGATAAATTATGGCTGTGAATGACTGCTGGGTAATAAATCGTGCCTTCATGCTCATCTTCAGACTCATCACAGGAGTTGTTTTGAAGCATTTGGGATATCTTTGGCTGCACCTTGAGCTAAGGGGCAGAAAAAGATCATCCCACATTAAAATCCAGCAGGTAATGCAGCAGTGTCAATAAAATGAGATTAAAGTGCAAGTTTGCACGCACACACACACACACACACACACCCTACTAACAGAAAACCCACGCATGTAATACACAAACACACACACAAAGATGCACAGAAGAGTTGCAAAGGCAGCATCCTAGTTTCTCAGAGCTCTGTATCCATGCAACTGCCTCCTTTTTCTCTGAATAACATATTTTCTAGAGACTTACTAAGTGTCCTATTTATGCAGGAACATACAAACCAGCAGATTATATAAATACATTTGGAAAATAACATGTGATAGGACAATGTTTTAATTTGCCATTCTGAACTAAGTAAATTGGACATGTTTACAGCATCACATGCTTCCAGGAACAAGAATAAGGGTGGACAGCATGCAGGCTGCAGGAGACCTACATCCCAGGCACTACTGTATGTCAGCATTAACTGGAAAACAGAGTAAAGGCTTTCAAATATTTTGTGCAATTCTGATAATATCCTCACTCTGATGACCCAGTAAGAGAACAGTTAGAACTGACAAAAATCAACTGTTTGTTATATGTTAAGTGGAATATTTGCTGTTTATGTTTTTGCTTTTTTGTTTTGTTGTTATTCAATTTCAATTTCATTCAACTTTATTTAGCACCAATGCACAACAAGGTCACCACAAGGCACTTTACATAATAAAGTCAACACTATACAAACATTTAAAGAAAACCCAACAAATCCCCTTTGAGCAGCATGACTATAACCAACTATAAGTTTTATCGAAGAGGAAGGTTTTGAGCCTAGTCTTAAAAGTAGAGAGGGTGTCTGCTTCCCAAATCTGGACTGGGAGCCGGTTCCGCAGGAGAGGAGCTTGATAGCTAAAGGCTCTGCCTCCCATTCTATTTCTGGAAATTCATAAGTAGGCCTGCATTTTGGGACCGAAGTGGTCTAGTAGGATGATATGGTACAAGGAGATCTTTTAGGTATGATGGAGCTTGACCGTTTAGAGCTTTATAGGCAAGGAGAAGGGTTTTAAATTCTATTCTTTAATAGCAGCCAGAGAAGGCTAGCTTTACTCCACATTATATCTTTATCCTTAATTCCTTTTACTCTAATTGGCCTTGCAGCTTTCTCACTGCAGGCCTTGTCCACCCACCGCTGTTAGGCTCAGCTTTTAAAGTCTGTCAAACATCTTTGTTTTGTTGCTGCAAAACTAGACTGGAATAGAATAAATACTAATATTTATAGAATACCTGGACATTTATTCACCATTTACTTGTTTTGTAATTCCTCTATCATAATAACAGATGCAGTACTGTATCGTGGACTGTATATGTACTTTTACCTTTGGAAAGCGCATTTCATCAGTTTTTGTTGTTCACTAAAGATATTTGGATGTAAGATCAAAAGATGGATGAAATTAAAATCAGAATTCCAGCATTTGGAGAGATATGTACATGCACAAAATACACAAAATACACAAGAAACAAAGTTCTACTTCTAATAGTAAGCTGAACTTACAATTTCCATCCACCTGTGACTTACATTGTTACTTAAAACTTTTCTCTAATTCAGTGCAACTTAGCTTGATCTCTTTTCTTTCACTTATCAGAGCCATTTGCTTCGCAGGCAGACCAAACAACATCTAGCTCACAAAAGCTCAAAGATGTGCAAACTCACATACGCAGTTGCTGTGAAGTTTAGTGTGTAATTTAAATATTGCATGAAGCTTTGCAGCTACACTGAAAGTATGAAAAATGCACAGTGGATTTAGTTCTTTCAACTGTTGTTTATCTGAACCTAGTGTTGATATTCACCTTGGATAAAGACTACAGCTTTTCACAATAAATTAAACATGCAAGAGGAGCCACGTATTCATTTCAGCTCATTGGGGACAGAGAATCTTCATAAAAGTAGAGTTGACAATGTCTTTTTGGAGTTTTTTTGAATACAATCTGTAACAATGGCAACAAAGCAGAACATAACAACATGAGCCACCAACACAACTTTACACTGAAAAATGGGGTTAATCTGTTTACTGGGCCAGATCATTGTCATTATACTGTATCGTTCCATAATTAACTCAGTTTAGTACTTAAAAGTGGGATTGGGACATCCAGTGAAAACCTTTGATTCTATAATTTCTTAAAAGTAAAGATGCTTTTTTGAAATCTTTCAGTTATTTTCAACAAAAAAAGGTTATTTTTTTCTGTCAAACATTTTTAATGTAGATGATGTTGACATCTGTGTTTCATATGAATATTTTTAGTTGAGATGTTTCAGAACTCACTACTACACATCCACAAACAGTGGATGTGAAAGCAAAATAGGGACATACACATTAGTACACATTTAACACAAAGTTAAAACAATTTATTTTTTGCAGGACTATATAATAATAATAATAAGAATAAGAAGAAAAAGAAGAAGAAGAATGTGCATTTTCCTTACTCCTATCGATATCAAGAACCCCCACACTTTTCTTAATTTTTTTCCTTGTGGAAGAAGCAGCACAGAGATGTACACACCCACACAAACACCTCCACATGCAAACACCAGCAATTATGTCCCTTTGTTCTTTTGTTTCCTCCAGAATTCCACGTCCTGTCTAATTCTGTTTTAATTAAAAAAAAAAAAAAACACTGAGAAGGAAATTATGGACTGAAGAGTGAATACAGATGTTCAACAGGCTTTACAAAGACTTTTTCCTGATTTTATAAACTATAGGGGGTGCAATACGAAGTGTCTTAACTAATATTGTATTTGTTGCTTTAACGCAGTGCCAGTTAATATTGAGAATGTAATGCATCAATTGGGTTCTGTTTAGATGAGGGTAGGGGGGGAAGTTATAAATTAGTATCTCACAAATTATAAACTGACTGTATACACATCATTTAGATAATTAGCAGAAGAACAGAAGTGGGGACAGGGGGTAGAGGTGGAAAACAAGCAGGGCAGAGTCCACGAGGACCATGGTTGGAAACTGCTGGGATACTGCACACCTACATTTGGAGTATGTGTGCATCGTTTACAACACCCACAGTTTTATTCAGTATTAAAGACCTCAGTCTGTAGTTGATTCAGTGGACACGTCTCTCATAATAAGAGATATGCTGTACAGCACCGTGCGGTTCACTTGTGTCCATGCATCATCGTCACGTGTTCACATTCTCCACCAGTTCTCCTTCATCCATTAAGCCAAAGCAGAGTCATCTAACAGCATCTCAACAGCATTACACGGCACACAGTCAACAGGGTGATGTGAACAATGCCCAAAGCAAGAGTTGGTTTTCTTCTAAAGAATGATGCCTCATTACAAACACTGCAGTCCACCCTGGAGTATAGGTATTCTTCACATGCGTGGTGGTGTGAGTGGGCTTGGGAGTCTGGCAGAGATAAATCATGTGTGTTCTGGTGGTGCCTACACCTCCTCCTCTGCAGGGGCAGCAGCAGTTGCAGTCTATGAACCCTCATGGACAAAATTAATAGGACACATGTCACCCAGGCTGCCTGTTGGGCTGATGGAAAGAGCAAAGCAAGCCTCTCTGAATAGCTCCATCACGAGGGGCTTTTCTGTAAACATATGATTTACTGATCTTCTCATTAAGCAGGGAAGGTTGTTTTTTTTTTTAATATTACAAGGCACCAGTTGTGTCTCCTATCAGCCGAGCTGAGTGGATGGTGGGAGAGAGAGTACGGAGTGTGAAGCAGAGACCACCACATGTGATACGCGGAGGGAACACGATCTGCAATTCAAATAAGAAGCAAATGGTTGTAAATAATTAAACAGGAAAACACTCAGAGATGCCCACTTTGAATGAAAGTTACACACCAAGCACCGTGGCATTTGTTAGAGGGAATTTTTGGAAAGAAGAAAATTAATACGCAAGCTGAATGTGATAGCAAATTATGGCTTTGGTCATTAGCACTGGTTAATATATACAGATAGCTGGAAAAGCATTAGGGGGCTGTCTGGCATAGAGCCCAAGAGAGGCACCCTTCTCTCCTCCACATCTATCTAATTCTCCTCCACATCTGCCTCCTTTCCTTTCTCCTGCCTTGTGCGTTTTTTTTTCTTTCTACCTCAACCCTCCTTCCTCTGCTTTCCAATTCCTTTCCTTTGCTCTACGCTGCTGGAGAGCTTGATGAAAGAACATCTGCTTCCCTCTGGGACGTCCTCCTCAGCAACATGACAGATTCTACCCCACTGCTCAGAAAGTGAATACGACTGAAAGCAGACTGAGACACAGGTGTCAACAATATTGCACTGTAGTGTGTGGGAGTCCCTGAAGCTTCTGAGTGTTTTGCCAAATAAAATAAAACAAAAATGTTTCTGTGGTTTCCGAGAATTTCAAAGATTCTGTAAATGTGCCGAGTATTTGAAGCTGAGAGACAGAAATGTCCCAGCTGGACTGGTAATTTACATACATCAATTTTCTACAAAGGGACCAAAACATCTGAATCTAAGAGAAACTTTTTTGAACTCAACATTTGTGTTATTACTCGTACGATACAGAGGATGACTGCACTAACACAAACTTATAAAGCCCATACCGGATTATCACATAACCCTGCACGGCATAACATCTTTGCTCACACTTTTTTTTTGCAACTTTCAGCTTGTTGTTTTGGTTTTATGGCCCACATTTTGTCTTAAATCTTCAATCATGAAAACATTGTTTCAAGCAACAGCATACAGACGTTTTAGTGACACTGCTCTAACTACCCCTTATAAACTAAACGACAAAGTTAGGAACTAGTGAACATAACAACTGGAGAGCCAGAGTTGATAGAGGCCAAAAACAGAGTTGTAAATTATTAGTAGTGTTGTTCTTTTATTACTTGTAATGGAAATCTTATGACAATATGTCATGTTTTCTGTTGTGGTGCTAAGAAATCTTAAATAAATCACGTATCTTAAAGAGAAACTTTTAAAAATCTTTAATATATGGTCAACGCATTCTATGGACAGGCTTAAACCAACAATTTCAATTTAACTTTCAATTCAACTATTTATTTAGCAGCAATTTAAAAGTTAAAGCACGTTACATAATAAAGTCAGGACTATACAGACATTTAGACAAAACCCAACAAATCCCCCTTGAGCAGCTATAGGCAGCAGTGGAGAGGAAAAACTCCCTTTAACGGAAGAAACCTCCAGCAGAACCAGGCTCAGGGTGGACGGACATCTGCATTGACTGGTTTGGCAGAGTGGAAAGTGGAGAGAGAAAAGGAGGTTGGTAGGACCAGTAGCTGCACACTGGAAGACACACAGCTCCAAAGCCGGGGACACCTGAGGACAGGGACAGAGAGAGATAAGCACAACTACGGGAGAAAGAGTTAATATCGTACAGTGCATGGCCACAGAGCTTTGAGTCAGGGGAATACTAGGCTCAACAGAACTATGGCTCTTAGTCAGCCTGGCTGCAGTGCGGCACAGAAACTATGGATACATGTACACATTATGTTTGCTGGAAATTCTGTTAAATGTTGATGAAGGCTTGAGAAGGATTTTGTATTTTTGGTTTGCTGCAAAATCAAAATTGTACTGCATTGACCAAATCTTACACACAAGAATTCACCAGACCCTCCCCATAAATACAAGAGAATTAGAATCACCGATCTCCCTTACACTAAACATTCAAACCCATAATAACCATGCACACGATGGCGTTTCAACACATCACTACTCCAGGACACTGAATTTGATATTCTCATAAAGAGAGAGTGAGCATCCTTCCTGGAGAAGAACGACTCTTTGGATAAAAAAAATAAATAAATCAGTATTATGGGAAACAGGCAAACCAATACTGAGAGGTAAACCAATATTCTGTTCATCACATAAGAAAAGACAAGAACTGGAAAAAAAAAAATACATCAAAAGATTTAAAAATTAACAAACACTCCAAAAATCGTAGTGAACAAACACTAAATTACACTATGACAGTGTTTACACACAAAAAAACAGGTAAATATTTAGTGAATCAACTCTACAGGTCATAATGTCACAGGATAATAATAGCGTATTTCAAAACTGCTACAGTAACCTCTGATTACAGTGTGAATCAGTCAGATATAGAAACCTTCTAAACAAGCTCCAACTACCAGCGCTATCCCAAGAATAGGAGAACAGCTTAAATGCACCAGTCACCGCCAACGAACTCCAGAAAACACGACAACACAACAAATGCCCCTAAATAAGTCACGCGGTCCTGATGGATTTCCGGCGGACACTGGAACACAGCAACACTTTTGGCCAATTCTGTCACCATTTTTTACACAGTAACCACAGAAATAAAGACTCTCAACAATACCACCCACACATGAATACAGCCATCATGACCCTTCTCACAAAGACCCAAACTGTGCTGCCCTCACAGCACGTATACATTGTGGACTTTTCTTTTTTGTAAAAAGACGAAAATTCCCCACGGATCAAACGTTTAGGAACTTTCAGCACGTACATCAACTACCTTAATGTCTGTTCGCTGTAAACTACCTTCATTTTACTTAACGACAGCAGTAAATGCGTCAAATATGTCGTATTAAACAGGGAGCGGTGGGATCGCTCACTCTGAAACTGACTATTTTCCCAAAGCTCGATCGAATTACAGAACTCTCACTCTGACAAGTTTTCAGAAACAACACTTTTTAAACAGCTTTTATCACTTGCCTATTCTTATTTATTACTGATGAACTAATTAAACAACTTATTCATGTAACTAATTTATCCTGTAGACTCATTTATGTAACTGAAAGGCATCACACTCCCCGCTTGATATAATCACGTTATATCACCACATATACGAATGCCTTTACAACAACACCCATAGGCCATTCACTCATGCTGACCTGGGCATCCTTTGATAGTACTACATCTACTTCCTGAACATTCTGTCTGCTTTCAGTTAGCTTTGGGTGGTTCTGTAAGGTGGACAAATATTCTCCTTCCCACCTTTTCCAAACGGTGTCAGCAAGGTGCTGAACGTGTTTCCACTGCTTTCCACACAAGTGTCCTGAGGAGAAGTTCCCGGAGGGGGCAGAAACCGTGCTCATTGTCTGTGTGAGTAACATTGCTGGAGTAAGTACTGCAGGACAGTCTGGGTCAGTGGATACTGAAACAAGAGGCCATGCATTAAGAATTGCCATTACCTCTGCCATAAAAGTGCTTAATCTAGCCACAGGGGTTTCAATCTAGCCACAGGGGTTGCAAGCCAGTAACTTCTGTGCCGGTCCCAAGCCCGGATAAATAGAGAGGGTTGCGTCAGGAAGGGCATCCGGCGTAAAATTTTGCCAAATACAACCATGCGAGTCATCCATACCGTTTTCATACCGGATCGGTCGAGGCCCGGGTCAACAACGACCGCCACTGGTGCTGTTAACCTTCAGGGTGCCGGTGGAAATTGGACTACTGTTGGTCGAAGAAGGAGAGGAGGCAGAAGGGTTTGTGGTCAGAGAGAGAAAGAGAAAGGCAGGAGCTTAGATTTGAGAGTAGGGACTCTTAACGTTGGCTCAATGACAGGGAAAGGTAGAGAGCTGGCAGACATGATGGAGAATAGGAAGGTAGATGTACTGTGTGTGCAGGAGACGAGGTGGTAGGGTAGCAAAGCACGTAGTATTGGAGGAGGATACAAACTGTTCTACCATGGTGTGGATAGGAAGAGAAACGGTGTAGGAGTGATCCTGAAGGGGGAGTTTGTGAACAATGTTCTAGAGGTGAAAAGAGTCTCAGACAGGGTGATGAGCCTAAAGCTAGAAATCGAAGGGGTGATGGTGAACGTCGTCAGTGGGTATGCTCCACAAGTTGGCTGTGAGTAAGAAGAGAAGGAGAGATTCTAGAGTGAGTTTTATGAGGTTGTAGAGAGTATCCCCAGAGGAGAGAGACTAGTTGTTGGAGCAGACTTCAGTGGACATGTTGGTGAGGGGAACAGAGGTGATGGGCAGGTTTGGTGTTAAGGAAAGGAATCCAGAAGGACAGATGTGGTGGACGTTGCTAAGAGGATGGAAATGGCTGTAGTTAACACTTACTTCCAGAAGAGAGAGGAACACAGAGTGGCATACAAGAGTGGAGATAGGAGTACACAGGTGGACTACATCCTATGTAGACGAGGTCATTTGAGAGAGGTTAGTGACTGTAAAGTGGTGGTAGGAGAGAGTGTAGCCACACAGCATCGCATGGTGGTGTGTAAGATGACTCTGGTGGTCAGGAAGAAGAAGAGAGGAAAGACAGAAAAGAAGACCAAGTGGTGGAAGCTAAAGAATGAAGAAACTTGTGAGGAATTCAGGCAGAATTTGAGACAGGCTTTGTGTGGTCAGGAAGAGCTTCCAGATGACTGGAAAACTACAGCAGAGGTAATCAGGGAAACAGGTAGGAAGGTGCTTGGTGTGTCATCTGGAAAGAGGAAAGATGATAAAGACACTTGGTGGTGGAATGAGGAAGTACAGGACTGCATCCAGAGGAAGAGGTTAGCTAAAAGGAAGTGGGATGTAGAAAGGACTGAGGAAAGTAGACAGGAGTACAAGGAAGCGCAGCGCAGAGTGAAGAGGGAGGTGGCAAAGGCTAAACAGAAAGCTTACGGTGAGCTGTATGACAGGTTAGACACGAAGGAAGGAGAGAAGGACTTGTACAGGATAGCCAGACAGAGAGATAGAGATGGGAAAGATGTGCAACAGATAAGGGTGATTAAAGACAGTTGCTAACAAGCCAGGAGAGTGTGCAGAGAAGATGGAAGGAGTATTTTGAGCAGCTAATGAATGAGGAAAATGACAGGGAAAGAAGGGAGGAAGATGTGGATGTTGTGGAGCAGGAAATAGCAGAGATTAGAAAGGATGAGGTGAGGAAGGCTCTGAAAAGGATGAAGAGCGGAAAGGCTGTTGGTCCTGATGACGTACCTGTGGAGGTGTGGAAGTGTCTAGGAGAGAAAGCAGTGAAGTTTCTGACAGGTCTGTTTAACAGGATTTTAGAGAGTGAGAAGATGCCTGAGGAATGGAGGAGAAGCGTTCTGGTGCCGATCTTTAAGAACAAGGGTGACACGCAGAACTGTAGCAACTACAGAGGATAAAGCTGATGAGCCACACAATGAAGCTGTGGGAAAGAGTAGTGGAGGCCAGGCTTAGGAAGGAGGTGGAGATTTGTGAGCAGCAGTATGGTTTCATGCCCCGTAAGAGCACCACTGATGCCATTTTCGCTTTGAGGTTGTTGACGGAAAAGTACAGAGATGGTCAGAAGGAGCTACATTGTGTGTTTGTGGATTTAGAGAAGGCGTATGACAGGGTGCCGAGGGAGGAGCTGTGGTACTGTATGAGGATGTCGGGAGTGGCAGAGAAGTACGTCAGAGTAGTCCAGGACATGTATGAGAGAAGCATGACGGTGGTGAGATGTGCCGTAGGTCAGACAGAGGAGTTCAAGGTGGAGGTGGGACTACACCAAAGATCAGCTTTGAGTCCCTTCTTGTTTGCTATGCTGATGAACAGGTTGACAGATGAGGTCAGACAGAAATCTCCCTGGACAATGATGTTTGCAGATGACATTGTGATTTGCAGTGAGAGCAGAGAGAAGGTGGAGGAACAGTTGGACAGGTGGAGGTTTGCTCTGGAAAGAAGAGGCATGAAAGTCAGTCGTAGCAAGACAGAATACATGTGTCTAAACGAGAGGGAGCAAGGTAGAAGTGTGAGGTTACAGGGGGCTGAGGTGAAGAAGGTGCAGGAGTTTCAGTACTTGGGGTCAACAGTTCAGTGTGATGGGGAGTGTGGAAAAGAGGTGAAGAGGCGAGTGCAGGCGGGTTGGAGTGGGTGGAGGAAAGTGTCAGGAGTGTTGTTTGACAGAAGAGTGTCAGCAAGACTTAAAGGAAAGGTGTACAGGACAGTGGTGAGACCAGCTCTGCTCTATGGGTTAGAGACAGTAGCAGTGAGAAAGAGACAAAAGGCAGAGATGGAAGCAGCAGAGATGTAGATGTTGAGGTTCTCCTTAGGAGTGACAAGGTTGGACAGAATAAGGAACGAGTTCATCAGAGGGACAGCGCACGTTGCCTGTGTTAGCAACAAAGTCAGAGAGGCCAGATTGAGATGGTTTGGACATGTGCAGAGGAGGGATAGTGAATATATTGGTAGAAGGATGTTGGAGATGGAGCTGCCAGGCAAGAGGGCGAGAGGGCGACCAAGGAGGAAATATATGGACGTCATAACAGAGGACATGAGGTTAGCTGGTGTCAGAGTAGAAGATGCCCAGGATAGAGAGAAGTGGAAAAGGATGATTCGCTGTGGCGACCCCTGATGGGAAAGAGTAGTAGTCTGCCATAAAAGTGCTTAAGACCTCACGAGTAAGATGTGTTGATACATTTGCAGCATTGCATCTAGCCACTCCAATTAGGCGCTCCCACGAACCTCCCATGTGAGATGCATGGGGGGCTTGAACACCAAAATGCAAACTCTCTCCTGTAGGTACTTTCCTACTCCAATATCATTTTCATCTAACCCTAATTCCTTATAAGCTCCCACGAAATTGGTCCCCTCTAGCTGAACGCAGAAGCTTAGCCAGTCCGCGAATAGAAAAGAACCGTTTCAAAGCATTGATAAAACTGTCTGTTAACATAGTCTCAATCAGTTCGATGTGTACGGCCCTAGTGGACATGCCTGTAATTTAGTTTATTGGACTACACGGCAGCTAGAAAGAAGTTTTGCTTCAGTAGGTGTTTATCTGAAAACACTGTGAACAAATTTAAGGAAATGATCCCTTCATCATTTACTTCAACATGTACTGATATAACTGAGAGTAGCCTCATTAACTGTACTCCTGTACAAGTTGATTACCTTACTTATAATTATGCAGCATCTTTACGTTCCATACTTGATAGTGTTGCCCCTCTAAAAAAGAAGGCAGTAATTCTGAACAGGCGATCTCCATGGTATAGCTCGCAAACCCGCAATTTAAAGCAGGCGTCACGAAGACTAGAAAGGAAGTGGCGTTCCACTCATTGACAAGAATCACGCTTAGCCTGGAAAAAGAGTTTATACTTATACAAATTAGCACTTCGTAAAGCCAGAACAGCTTATTATTCATCACTAATAGAGGAAAACAAGAACAACCCCCGGTTTCTTTTCAGCACTGTAGCCAGGCTGACTAAGAGCCATAGTTCAGTTGAGACTAGTATTCCCTCAATGCTATGTAGCAATGACTTCATGACCTTCTTCACAAACAAAATCATAGCTATTAGAAATAAAATTCACCAGACCCTCCCCACAAATACAACAGAATTAGAATCATCAGTAAGTCCTCAGTCCCTTTTAGACTGCTTTGTGCCCATAGACCTTGCTGAGTTAACTTCAACTATTATGGCATCTAAACCAACAACATGTCTGCTAGACCCTATTCCAGTTATACTGCTCAAAGATGCTCTACCCTTATTAGACACGTTCGTATTAGATATTTTAAATCCATCTTTACAAACAGGATATGTACCAAAGGCCTATAAGGTAGCTGTAATCAAACCTCTACTTAAAAAACCTAGTCTGGATCCAGGTTTCTTAGCCAATTACAGACCAATATCCAATCTCCCCTTTATTTCTAAAATACTTGAAAAAGTAGTTGTAAAGCAATTATGTGACCACCTGCGCAGAAACGACTTGTTTGAAGAATTTCAGTCAGGATTTAGAGTTCATCATAGCACAGAAACCGCACTGATTAAAGTCACCAACGATCTTCTTCTGGCTTCAGATAACGGACTTGTCTCTATACTAGTTCTGCTAAATCTTAGTGCTGCATTTGGCACCATTGATCACAGAATATTATTACAGAGACTAGAACATGTTATTGGGATTAAAGGAACTGCACTAAACTGGTTTAAATCGTATCTATCAGATAGATTCCAATTTGTTCATGTTAATGATGAATCTTCCAGATACACAAAAGTTAGTTATGGAATTCCACAAGGCTCTGTGTTAGGACCAATACTCTTTACTCTATATATATGTCTCCCCTTGGCAACATTATTAGAAAACACTCTGTAAATTTTCACTGCTACGCTGATGACACGCAGTTATATCTATCTATGAAACCTGATGAAACAAATAAATTAATCAAACTACAAGCATGTCTTAAAGATATAAGGGACTGGATGACGTATATTTTTCTTCTTCTAAACTCAGATAAAACTGAAGTTATTGTATTTGGGCCTAATAGTCTAAGAGACATGTTTTCTAACCATATCGCTACTTTAGACGACATAACTCTTGCCCCCAGTAGTACTGCAAGGAATCTTGGAGTCATTTTTGACCAGGATTTGTCATTTACCTCACACATAAAGCAAATCTCTAGAACAGCCTTCTTCCACCTACGGAACATTGCCAAAATTAGGAGCATCCTATCCCAAAGCGATGCTGAAAAATTGGTTCATGCATTTGTTACTTCTAGATTGATCTATTGTAATTCTCTACTTTCAGGCTGCCCCAGTAACTCTCTAAAAGCCTCCAATTAATCCAAAATGCTGCAGCAAGATTACTGACTGGGATTGGTAAGAAAGATCATATTTCACCTTCATTAGCTTCTCTCCATTGGCTTCCAATTAAATGCAGAATAGAATTTAAAACCCTTCTTCTCACCTATAAAGCTTTAAACGGCCAAGCCCCATCATATTTAAAAGATCTCTTAGTACCATATCATCCTACTAGACCACTTCGGTCCCAAAATGCAGGCCTACTTGTGGTTCCCAGAATTTCCAAAAATAGAGTGGGAGGCAGAGCCTTTAGCTATCAAGCTCCTCTCCTGTGGAACCAGCTCCCAGTCCAGATTCGGGAAGCAGACACCCTCCCTATTTTTAAGACTAGGCTCAAAACCTTCCTTTTTGATAAAGCTTATAGTTGGTTATAGTCATGCTGCTACAGGCTTAGACTGCTGGGGGACTCTGCACTGTGCCACTTCCTCTTCTCCTCATTCTCTCCTCTCACCCCACATTTATAATGTCAGCACTGTATGACATTAACTCTGTGTCTTCTTTGTCCCGTAGTCGTCTCTCTCCCTGTCTTTCCCCTCTCTCTCTCCCTGTCCACAGGTGTCCCCGGATTTGGCGCTGTGTGTCCTCCAGTGTGCAGCTACTGTTCCTATTAACCTGCTCAATGTTTTGTTGTTGCTTTTGTTGCTCTGTTCTTTTCTCTCTCCACTTTCCACTCTGCCCAACTGGTCAAGGCAGATGTCCGCCCACCCTGAGCCTGGTTCTGCTGGAGGTTTCTTCCGTTAAAGGGAGTTTTTCCTCTCCACTGTTGCCTATAGCTGCTCAAGGGGGATTTGTTGGGTTTTCTCTACATGTTTGTATAGTCTTGACTTTATTATGTAAAGTGCCCTGAGATGACCTTGTTGTAAATTGGCACTATATAAATAAAGTTGAATTGAATTGAATTGAATTAAAGAGCACAGCCCATTGTTTGTGCTGGGCACAACCACCTCTTGTGCGACGTGAAACAACGCACCATGGTCCAAAAACATCTAAGCCAACAGTAGTAAAAGGAGGTTCAGGAGTGACTCGGTCTGCAGGTAGGTCTGCCATTTTCTGAACCTCCATCTTGCGACAGGTAACACATTTATGAATGTCTGAAGACACGAGACGCTTCCCTCCCAATCTAATACCCTGCACTGTGGACAGCTCCTTCTGTAATGTGACGTCCCTGATGAGCCACTTGTTCATGGAAGTGGAAGCAACGTGGTGACGTGATTGGCAGATGGGATAAATAGGAAATGCCTTTCATTTTCTGTGAGGTCGGCAGAAGAAACACGTCCACCAACCCGTACAAGGCCATTTTTGTCCATCACCGGATTGAGCCTTTTAAGGATGTCACATTTTGTTATTGTCCGTTTCCTTTCTTTCTTGTTTTTGAATGTTCCTTTAAAGGTTTCCTGCTGGGTGACTTGAATGATAACAACCCTGGCTTGTGACTTGTGAAAGTTCCTTGATGCTTGGAGTTTCAGTGAAACTTTTCTACTCCTCACAGTGTGTTGTTGAGGTTAGGTCCACTGAGAAGCACTTGGTTAAGTGATGTTCCATCACACTTTGCACTAGAGTCAAATACAACCCGTATTTAGTCTGGCTTCTGTGGGTGATTTACACCAAAGGTAGGTAGATACCAGTGTTCTTTCCAGCATATTCTGCATGAACTGTGAGTGAAGGCATTTTAGGACCTGTTCTCTTATCTGGAAGCCTTCTTCTTGGAGAGCCTAAGGGTAAGGGAGCAACCCAGCTGTTGTCTTTGTTTTGGTATACATCATTGGACATGAGGGTCAAGAAGGTTTGTCGCCTACTGATGACATAGCAGGCTTATCATCGCCCTTGGATCTATCAAACGCACAGTTCCCTAGGTTGTCCGTGTCATGAGCAATGTACGTGGTGTCCACGGTGTGGTGTCCACGGTGTGGTGTCCACGGTGTGGTGTTGTGATGTGACCCTGTAGTTTTCTTTTACATGAATAAAGTTTGGACATGGCACAAAGTAAGATGCACGACCAGTATCAATGGTGTGTGTTCTATATACACTGACCTCTGATGAACTATGAGCTTTCTCTGAACACACCTCTCCCACAATAACCCAACCTAGGTCCAGCCCTTGGACATATGGAGCATTATTGGGCCTGTTGATTTGCTCACATACCTTATGCACTCTCGGGATGTCCTTTCCCAGGACTAAAAGGATCAGAGCATAGAGGTCTACTGGTTGGATCTTGTCTGCAACTGAGAGGAGATGAGGATGATGGTGTGCTATCTCAGTCCTGACATCTGGCACAGAGACACATAATCAAAGGACGTAGCTGGATATTTAATTTTCCGTTCAGGGCTCTTCTTCCTAAATCCTGTCTTTCCAGAACAGGTCTTTAAGTTATATGGAGTAGGTCTGGTTTTAATTTCAAAGAGGTTAAAAACTCTTAAAGACTTTAAATACCACAAAATGTCAGAATCAAAGGAATCCAGGACACAAATTCACACAGTAAAATTTGTCCTTATGCAGATGCCATATTACTAAACACACAGGAACCCCACAGCTCACTAAAGGAAATATTATAAATGCAGGAGGAGGAAAAGCTATAGTAAAAATGAAGATTTTACCACAAATCAACTATTTGTTCTCCATGCTCCCCACAACCCCCCCAGACAATTGGGTTAAATAATTTCACTCCCTAACATCTCACTTTTAGTGGAAAAACAAAAAACCTAAAATCTCTGTCAACATTACAAAGAAAAAAAAAATCACAATGCACCAGTCTTGTTTAACACAAAGACTTAGTCAAATAGATTCAAAAGGATAATTACAATAACTCATGGACAGACCTAGAAATAAATCAAGGTAAATCCATTTCAGTTTCACATTTCGCTTTCATGCTCCAATTAGCAGAAAGTTCCCAACATCATAAAAACAAAGATAGAACCTTTTAAATATACTTCATTATGGCATAATCCAGACTTTCAATTACACAAAATTCCCATCCTGTCAGAGTTGTGCTTTTATTTGGACCCAGAAGTACAGGACACAGGAGGAAGATTGTGAACGTTTATTGGATAATAGAATACTGTGAATGATTGGGGGAGTCGTGGCTTGAAGGCGGCTTGAGGGGGGAGTCGTGGCTTGAAGGCGGCTTGAGGGGGGAGTCGTGGCTTGAAGGCGGCTTGAGGGGGGAGTCGTGGCTTGAAGCCGGCTTGAGGGGGGAGTCGTGGCTTGAAGCGGCTTGAGGGGGGAGTCGTGGCTTGAAGGCGGCTTGAACCTGAGTCGTGGCAGAAGACGGCTTGAACCTCAGTCGTGGCAGAAGACGACTTGAACCTGAGTCGTGGCTGAAGACGGCTTGACGAGACGTGGCAGGCTGTGTTGGTCCAACATGAACATCCGATATGGCGAGAGATCTTCCTGGAGGACTGCAGGCAGTCATACGGAAAGACAATCTGGCAGCGAGCTGTGGTGAAGTCCAGGTACAAATAGACAGGGGGAACAGATGAAACCAATTGAGGGCAATCAAGGGTGGTGAAGTTGCCTGAGCCATAGTAGAATTGGACAGGAAGTGGAGGAGAGCGGGTAACAAAATAAAAGTGCAAGGGAGGAAGTGGGGCTGAGGAACTGAGTCATGACACATCCACTGTCCGACTCTGCATTACAAAGGAATCGCTCACCTTCATCAGAAAATGACCATTTGTATCATTTTAAATGGGGGAGAACAGTTTCTCCAATACCAACAATTAAAATCCATAATTAAATCATAAATATAATAACTAATAAATAATAAATATAACATCCCACTACAGCCCCTTACATTCTATGTATTTGGATAGAGATCTGCAACAACAAATTCTCCATTACTAGCAAAACAAATTTACAACTCATACGAGACTATCCAAGCAAAACGTTCAAAACGGGTTTAACCAACGTAGACACCTGCTCACCATGCACCCTGGTTAGCAAAGAGGATTACTTCCACGCCTGGTGGGCCTGCAGTCCGTCCACTCTTTCTGGGTGGAGCTGACAGACACTGTCCACAATCCTGAACTGCAGAGTCCCTACATCTCCGTCCCGCTGTCTACTTGAAAACATCTCGGAAGTTGATCATCTCCAAGTTAAATAGAAAAACCCAGAACTCATCTCTCTAACAATCACAGAGAAAATAAATATTCAAAATTGGAACTCTAAAAGCTCACTACATATCAGTCACTGAACGAATCTTCTCACGGAATACGTAACCACAGAGAAAACATCAGCTACATATCAAACTTCAAGACTTCATAGAGACATACTTCCTACTTATGGATATTACATTTACTCTCTTTCAGAGCACTTATTTGTATTATTAACACAAATTAACACAAACAAGAATTTCCCCACTGTGGGTTTAATAAAGTTCTATCTTATGTTATCGTATCTTATCTTATCTTATTAGCTTGTTATTTCAATTTATGCCAGTACTCTGGCTCTATATTATACTATTGTATCCTTCCTTACTCCTTTCCTCTTTATTTTTACCAGGCTCCCTCCTCAGGGTCTGGGATCTGTTTAGAAGGGGAAACAAGCTGCGAGTCAGCCCTCACCTGTTGGTGTTGAGAGTGATTTGGAGCTCGAGAACGACAGGTCAGCTTCAAACAAACAACTACAGTTAACCAAAGAAAATGCAACACGCCAGCTGGACCACCCTGGAGGCCCACGATGAACTCTGATTGGACTCCAATCCCACCCCAACCGCTGTATGTGTGTTTCCCCCCCCCCCTCTTTTCCCCTATAACCTTATCAAAACCAACATGTCTGCTAGACCCCTATAACATAACTACAGAGGCGATAGGCCCAACTGCTCTGGACAGTACAACGCCACCTCTATTAATTCAGATATTCAGTCATCACCATTAACCACCTCATTTCAGGTTTCCAGACAGTTACCCCACTTGGACCGACGGCCGCAGGATGAGTTCCAAACCCACTATGGAAGAGGAGATAACTCATTTTCTTCTGCTTTTTCCTTATTTAATAATGTTTTCTTCAGTAAACAGTTGAACCAGGTTGATATAGAGTAAGTAACAGTCAAAATAGTTGAAAAAGAAAAAAATTCAATGTAACATCATATTATTTCTATCAACATTATGGACATACACTAATGTTACAGGAACAGTTAGTTAACCAAATGAACATACCAGTAGTTCATATAAAGTTTTAGTTCACAAAGCCAGCTTACATACCAGTCCCATCCCAATGGTTAACCACACTGATGAGGCATCCGCTTCTTATTCCAATTGAGTTAAAAGAGTACAACAGACTTTTCAACACTTTCAGGGTAAATTCAACCTACAACTCTTATCTGCCTCTGCTCCATTTCAGAATGGTCCAGTGGATTCTTTCAATTCAATTCAACTTTATTGATATAGCACCAAATTTACAACAAGGTCATCTCAAGGCACTTTACATGATAAAGTCAAGACTATACAAACATTTAAAGAAAACCCAACAAATCCCCCTTGAGGAGCCAAAGGCAACAGTGGAGAGGAAAAACTCCCTTTAACGGGAGAAACCTCCAGCAGAACCAGGCTCAGGGTGGGCGGCCATCTGCCTTGACCGGTTGGGGTGAATGGAAAGTGGAGAGAGAAAAAAAAGAGCAACAAAAGCAACAACAAAACATTGAGCAGGTTAGTAGGACCAGTAGCTGCACACTGGAGGACACACAGCGCCAAAGACGGGGACACCTGAAGACAGGGACAGAGAGACGGGGACAGAGAGGAAGAAAGACGACTACGGGACAAAGAAGATACAGAGTTAATGTCATACAGTAGTGACATTATAAATGTGGGGTGAGAGGAGAGAATGAAGAGAAAAGGAAAGTGTCTCAGTGCAGAGTCCCCCAGCAGTCTGAGCCTATAGCAGCATGACTATAACCAACTATAAGCTTTATCGAAGAGGAAGGTTTTGAGCCTAGTCTTAAAAGTAGAGAGGGTGTCTGCTTCCCGAATCTGGACTGGGAGCTGGTTCCACAGGAGAGGAGCTTGATAGCTAAAGGCTCTGCCTTCCATTCTTTCATCTGCCCTTATGTTTGTATTCCATTTCCCGGAAACCGGGCTTTCATGCACTACTCTCCTCCCCTTTCTATTATCAACCACTGTATTTTGTGTTTTATCTATCCCACTTGAGGTTAACAACTTCCAAGTTAACTTCACATTTATAGATCCTGATCATCCTAATTGGACTACAAAAATACAGGGTTGTGGACTGTCCCAGATTCTAAGTAACACAGAAACTGTGGCTTGGGGGCGGTACATGAGTCATACTCCATTTGGTCATCAGTCTGCCGTTTTGAACTTGTCTACACATACGCACCTACACATAGTCAGTTATGCCTGCTAGAGACGGAGGTCACATTCATTCCAGTTCCACACACATTTGACCTTGGGGCATGTCAGAGGGATCTCTACATAGAAGAATTAAGTTGTTAGATTACTAGGATTTGCAACATTCACACCACACTCCTTTCACACTAATCTCCAATTGGGAACCTGAATGGGACCAGTTGGATAAATCTAACGAGAAAGGAGCTGTTGCACAGCTGACGAGACACCCACATGTTGTTATCAAACCCGCAGACAAAGGGTCCAAAATTGTCATCATGGACTCACAGCAGTATACCCTAGAGGAAAGGGGCATTTGTCAAACGAAAAATACTATAAGCGGATCTCAAGATTGCCGAAGATCCATAAACATCCATCTACGTGGACCGTTCCCTTTGAGGTACCACCGGGGCGACAATATTTTCAGACTGCAATAGCGCTTCTTATAACATTTCACAGTACATAGATCATTATTTGGGTCCCTCTCCAGCCGACATCCCAGTTGTTTAAAAGACACATTTTTGGGAAATAATTCGACCCTGGTGGTCACCTCACCGCAATCTGTATCCATTCCTCTCTGTTAGGCAAATATTACCATTTTTATAAACATAATGCAATTCTAACAAAATGATATAAATAGATTTGCTCCTGACAAACTTGAATCAATAAAAAACTGGAAAATATGATGAAAATAAGACATTTTTGTTTTCATTAATTTGTAGTCATTTGTTATGTTCTCCTCATTGCTCCATGTAGATTTAATGTTTTCATCTGCACATTTTTCCTTGAGTTATCCTCATGGGATTTCTTGACCACAATAAAAAAAATCATATAATTCTTGCCTTATCTTTCAATTTAACTATTTTTCCTAGATTTGAATCTGCCAATGAATTCCCTCTGAAGACCCTGCACTGTGCTGGGATTTGTCTTCAAAAAGGTGTTATTTGGCAGCATGATTAAAGAAAAAATAAAGTTTACACTGACTGATGTTTTGTTGTCCAGGTTTGTGACTTTGGTCATGGAATGTGATCTAATATTCACCAATTTAAACAGAAAACCAGGAAGCTGCAAACAGTGCCATTAGTTTTTTACTGTGGGAGTCGTTAAATCCACACTGTTAGTCCCTTTGCTGTTTAAAGTTTCTTGGGCAGTCGAAGAATTGGTGGTTAAAATTTCAAAGAGGGGACAAAATTAATATACATTTTTTTACAGGTGGATATTCCAGTGGTTTCACTGTAGGTGAAAAAGCAATGCAGTTCAGCAATGTCGTGGAGTATTCTGTTGTCTTGAAGTGCTCCTCTTATCTCCTCTTTTTGTGTAAGATCAAAGTTTAAAATACAACTGGTATGATATGAATTGCAGAGAGAGAGAAAGATGCATGCTTCATCTTCATGTATGGTGGGGACTAGGCTCCAGGTTGCACCTTTAAAAAACAAGTCTATTTTTCTGATAATACAATTCAACTTATTTGACAGTTTTCCTGAAATACACTTTGTCTTATAAAGTTAGCACCTAACAAAACATCCACACCAACAGTTATCACATGTAGGAAGTTTGCAGGAGACAGTTTTTCAGCCAAAAAGTAAACCAGAATATTGTTATCAAACCCGCAGACAAAGGGTCCAGAATTGTCATCATGGACTCACAGCAGTATGCCCTAGAGGACAAGGGGCAACGGGAAACACAAAGCAGATCTCAAGATTACCGAAGATCCATAAACATCCATCTACGTGGACTGTTCCCTTTGAGGTTCCCCGAACGGGATTAAATTCGGTTTCACAAGATATTATTGATATAATATAGTATTATACAGAGCAGTAGTGGTTGGCTTAAAATATGGAAATAAAGAGAACAACAAAGGCCAAGCTGAATGAAAGTTACTTTAAGTTACTCAATCTGTTGAACAGTATGCTTGTTCAGATGCGACATCAAGACTTTAGCTCAGTAACATAACAAAATAATAATTCTCTGCTGATGTCTGTTCTCCCAGGTGCCTCTAGATCCCATTTTCTGTGCTAGTTAGAATGAAGTGTTTGAGAAGTGTGCGTCAAAATAGATGAGAATGAGCAGCGCCTTCAGTGCTGGATCTGCTAAGATACAGAACCCAGAGTGGATCAGCCAGGAATGCTTGATAGTAAATGGTAAATGGTCTGCACTTATACAGCGTTTTATTACCTGTTGGTGCTCAAAGCGCTTTACACTGCTTATCTGCCCATTCACACTCACAATCACACACACATTCATACATGATGATGGGGGCCGCTATACAGCTGGCCAGTCATGAGAAGCAAAAAACTGTGGGTTCAGTGTTTTGCTCAATGGCACTTCGACATGTGACCGGAGATCAAACCAGCAACTGCAGGATTGGTGAATGACTACCTACTGCGCCACAGTGATGTGTATTTGCTATTTACGGGCCCGATTGGGGGGGTAAGCAGACTGGATGTGTGTGTTGCACATGACCTTTTTGTAGTATCTGAAATTTTAGTCTTACCTTTAGCCCATTTCTATATGTTCGTATGTATGCTTTGCTCATACATGGGGTTTGCATTACTGATTATCAGACCTATATAATGTATTTCTGAGTGTAACTCCAGCCTAATAAGTCTACACCAAGCGTATGAGCAGGCCCGTGTGTGTTTGCTGCCGTTGAGGAAGCATCAGATTATATTCAGCTTTATTGTTGCGGTGCTGAGTGAAAGGTATGGAGCCAATGCATATTAGTTTGTTTTTAATAGACAGTACATGTCTTTCACAGAAATTAGGGCTTAAATTCTTCTGCAGCTAATAAAGCTATCTATATGGCTAAAATAAGAACTGGAAGACATTAAAAATCCAAGTAAATAAGACACTGCCACCCACTGAAGATGTTAAGGCCAGCATACATTTACCAACTGTACAGACGACAGAAAAAAACAGCAACAGCAGCAAAATGGTTCTAACAAAACTTTCCATAATTATTGTCGGGATTTGACACTTTCCCAGCAGCGACACACAGGACTGTGTTTCATTAATATTATATATACTGTATATTTCATATATCTCAACCATTGACTGGCACACCCACGTGTAAACCGGTGACGACCAGACCAAAGGCCGTGTCTTTGTCAACTCTTCAGACCCTAAATTTAGACAAGTAATGTCAACAGACAATCTAACCACTCCTTTCCTTAAAATCCATTCCATGAGTCAGAATAAAAAACTTTTCATTTTGAGTATTTTTACTGGAACCTGGGATTGTGATTTAATGACATTTCTTTTCAGTCCTCAAGGCAAATAAACTATAGGATTTGAAAGGGTGTGCGGACATTTATTAACCTCTGTATAGTGCAAATGGGAAATAATGCTGTACACACACAGACACATGGACATCAGTCAGCAGAGCAGATACAGTATGGAACAGAAGGCAGCTCCAGTCAGTGCTAGTTCTTTGTTATTCTGACCAGCTATAGGGGTGTAGCTGTACAACTGGATTAAACATAAATATCTTTGGCAAAAAAACGAAAACTTGGATCTTAACATTAGTGTTTTGCACACACACATAATGTAAAAATAACCTGACTCCTGATTAATGTTCCTGTTCATCCTACAGGTTGTAAAATGCTGGCATGAACGCACGTTTCTGAGATAAAATTATATATTCTGGCATTTTTCTTACATCTTTGACATTTTTAATATTTTGCAAATTCTAAGCCCCCTGTCCATCGTTTGCATCGTTTGGCATAATTAATAATTTATAACTTTAGAATATAATTTGAGCTGACAGCAAAGTGAAAACCATATTAATTCAGTTTGGCAGATGAACACCTGACTGCTTACCAGAAATAGAAGACAGACATGTTTTTTCTATTGCAAACAAAGACAAAATCAAAAACCTCCTTAAATTAAATTAGGTTTGAGGAGAAGAAGAAGTCTGTTGTAATAATGATATTTTCTCTTAGTTTTATATTGAATGACAACTATGCATTTTATTACTTTTTCACAAAAGTATGTACACACGTGAAAAACATTGTTGGTACTTTCTGTTAAACAAAGAAAAACCCACAATAGTCACTGAAATAAAAGTATTGGAAACCTTTTATGAAAGTCAGACATTTCTTTTGAATTGTGGTTTAACATAATATAACAAAAAACACAAAGCAATGAAAGTGGCCTGTACAAAAGTGAAAGTACCGTTATGCTAATATTTTGTTGCACGTGCCTTTTGAAACAATCACTGCAATCAAGTGATTTCTGTAACTCACAGTGAGACGTCTGCACCTGTCGACATGTATTTTGTCCCACTCCTCATGAGCAAACTGCAACAGCTGTCTCAGGTTGGCAGGGTGTGTTCTCCAGACTGCATGTTATAGTTCTTGTCACAGATGTTCAACAGGATTTCTGGCCATTTCAGAATAGTCAAGTGTTTTGTTCTTAGCCATTCTTGCGTGTTTTTAGCTGTGAGTTTTGGGTTATTATCCTGTTGGTGGAACTACGTTCTGTGTCTGAGACCAAGCTTTCTAAAACTGGACGAAACATGTGCCTTGATAGTCTTTCACTATACCCTGCACAAATTCTAGACACCCTGAGCCAGATGCGACAGAGCAGACCTAGAAGAAAACCGAGCCTCCACCATGTATCACAGCAGGTACATCGTTCTTTTCTTTTTCTGCTTCATGTTTGTGTTAATGAACATAGAGCTGATGTGACTTCCAGTTTGGTGTCATCCGTCCAAAGCACACTCTCCCAGAGGCTTTGTGATTTGTCAATATGCAGTTTTTTATGGTTTGCTTTTAACAGTGGACCCCTCCTAAGTCGACTTCCATCAAGTCCACTTTGGCTCAAACAGTGACAGATGGTACAATGTGACACTAAGTAACCTTAGCCTTGTAGTTCACCTCTAATCACTTTGGAAGTTATTCTAAACAGTAAATACAAAAAAGGGACAAAATGTAATTTCCCTGTGTTGTGGGAAGCAACGCATCAACAGCAGGGTCAATTTTGAGGTATTTGAAGTAGATAATGGCCTTACAACGTAAACCAGTTTGCTTGCAGAATCAGTTGAGTGATTGGGATTAGGCAACAAAAGCACATTGTTAGGGAAAGAGTTTGGTTAAAACTGAACTGTGTATGAAGTCGCTGTTAATTTATTCTTTTTTAATTTAGATCACAATCTTTCTCTCTTTAAGTGTTGTGAACGGCTAAATGTAAAAATAGTATTCGCAAAATCCGGTTATAATGCAAGGTTGGATATTTTGACAGAAGAGAAACATTGTTAAAACTTGTTTTTTATCAATGTATTTGCAAATTCTTTATTTACATAAATTGACAACATACTTTTTTTTTACAAACAATAAACCCACTAAAAATAAACATGTTTTCATTTGCATTTTGCCTCAAAGCATTGCCATCATGGCCAAGAAACTAATAAGGTGGTTCAGTCAGGTCAAAAGCAATCGTGGTTAACATGAAAAAAAGCAATTGTGCTATAATTATACGTGCACATTTATCAATGTGGTTAATGTTGAATATGATTAACTCCATGACGATGGAGGCGTAGTACACCAGCCACCAGGGCAGGGGCATCCAACAATATCAGTTTGTATTATTTGAAATTATTTAAGGATAACTGAATATGAAATTTTTCTTTCCAAGTTAAAAAAATCCTCATGAAGACTTTTGTTTTTCAATTTAACTACAAATGTCTTGCAATCAGCTGTAAAGATTTAAAATGTTTTAGAGCTGTTTGTTTAAAGAACTTATAAACTCAGTTTCAGGGTCAAAGTGATGCTTTGGTATTTAAAAATGTTGTTAAGGAAATGCACAGTTTTTCTGAAAGTCTGAAGGCTTTGTCTCGTTACTTCCTCTGCTCAAAGCTCAGCTTAACTGAGGTGTGGTTACGAATGGGCTTTGCCTAATGCTTTTCTTTGGAATCAATATTTGTCCTGTGAATGTTCTTCAGTGAATGCACATAGCTCTGCGAGCCCAGTTGAAAAGGCTCCTGTTACAGGTAATCAATATAAAACCATGTTTGCTTGAACTCATGTCTGAGCTTCTTCAACAGAATGCAGGGACTTCCTTTGTCTGTGGGAAAGAGGGAGAGGCATTGTGCATGATCTGCTGACTAAGCTCCATCTGTAAAAAAAAAAAGAACAGTGACAGAAAACCAAACTTTATGCAAAGTAGCACCTCACTTTGCTGCATGTGAACTGAGCCTTTGATAAACAGAGGGTGTGGAGCATAATGCTGTGTCTTTGCTGGTTAAAGTGAAACTTTTGAAATCGCTCACACAAGTCAGGATTTGTATCTGCGTGTGGATTCCAAGAAACTGTGCTTGTATTTGTGTTCGGATTCACTTGTACGATCTTGCCGCAGACTCGACTGGTGTAATGTTGACACACTAAAGACACTGCTGCATCACCAGTTGGTTCTGTGCATAATACACTGAACTGTTAGAGTTATTATGATTTGACTGTTTTTCATTATTGCATCTACTGGGTCTTATTTTCCGATTGTAATGTTGTAAATCATACTTTCATGTTTATTTGATATTGTTAGTTACAGTTGTGTTTTTGATCAGTTTCTCCTGTTTTATCGTGTCCTTCCTCTTCCACTGCGTCCCTTTTCGTTCTTCTCAGTCAGTCTTCTCAGTCACAGAGCTCTGCCACTTCTCCTCACCTGTTTATCGTTGGTTAATTATTTCCTTTAATACAAACTCTGGCCCGTTTACATCTTCATGAGTTCATGAGCCTAACTATTTTGTTATTTATTTGCATACAAACCTAGCTCTGACCTGTAGTGACTTTAAAAATATTAAAATGAGTTCATCTATAACTGTCTGTCGAAAGTTTCAAAAACAACTTGTGACAATCTGCAAAAAAATTGTTATGTGACACTATAGGTAATTATTTTTCACAGACCTCACTAGATGTTTTATATTTACTTTTTGTTTGACAGGGGCTGCAAATTAAAATTAGTTATTAGCCAAAATCAATAATGTGTCCCCTCTCACTGTAAGATTAATGTTTTTGTTCATGACCCCTAATAAATAAACTTAAACAACTGCAGGCATATTTATATAGGAATTTTATGGGCTACACAATTTGTAAATGTTATAGCCGTTTTCAACAATGCTTCTTTTGGTATGTTATGTACGAAATGTGTCTTCTGGAGAGGAAGTTATTATCTGCCTAGATGTTCCTTGACATTGTCCACGATCAAATTTCTTTTTCTTTCTCTCGAGCACATGTCCATCTTGGAATTGTTTTTATTATCAGATTTGAGGCTCTACAGGCAGACCATGCTGGTGTGGTGCAGACTGTAAAACCCACTGAGGCAAATTTGTGACGTGGGAATTAGCATAAAAGATACATTTCGACATGAATATTTTACTATGTTCTTCTATTTTAGGAAATAAAATAGTTTAGTGTATTTATTCAATGCAGTATATTGTGACTTTATCTAAGTAGTTTACTAAGTAGTCAGAGTACAGAGGCTGAATGAAAAAGCACTGAGA
Organism: Channa striata; assembly: GCA_033026295.1. Classification (NCBI taxonomy): domain Eukaryota; kingdom Metazoa; phylum Chordata; class Actinopteri; order Anabantiformes; family Channidae; genus Channa; species Channa striata. The sequence continues at coordinate 2,150,669 of CM065169.1, forward strand.
TAGACCGGAGACCTGTCCAGGGTTGAAAGGCTCGATAAGTGCTTACAGATAATGGATGGATAGATGGATGAATGAAACAGTAACTGTTGGCTGTAAAACCAGAAAAAAGCTGCTCAGCTTAACACTACCCACGGCTCCATGGTTAAATGTCAGATTTATTTGCAGTGGTATTTTAACCGAAGGGAAAGAAAGCAAATCACCTTACAGGTGTTAAATGGACATAGGCCACACCACTGTTCTCCATCTTGGTGGTCCATCATATCTGAGGACATGATGTGGTCATTTATGGCTAAAGAGTGTTTGAATTAGTTACGAGCATTACGAGGAGATGGGCAAAGCAGAGAGGATTCACTCTCATGTTGGAAATAAGTTGCACACTAACTTTAACTTTCAGCCTTAACCATAAAAATAAATACTTAACTAATACTTAACTCAGCATTTTTAATGCAAACAACATAACACCAGGCAGAGCAAATACACACAAAGACTCACAGACACCACTCGAAAGTCCACATACAAAACTGTAACTTTAATTAGATGACATTGCTTCCCACCCTCATTCACCACTTCCCCACCTGCCTCTTTTTCCCTTACGTAGCAGTTTGTTTGTTGTCTCCCTTCATTTCATTCCTTGTGAAAATGGGTCCACAGGAAGTGCATTGGAAAACTAATGAGATCAATTTCTTTTTTTTTTTTTTTTTTTTTGTCCTGCCGCAATGCAGAGAAATGGTGTGATTATGAAAGTAAATGGGGAACGAGGAGTTGGGAAGGCAGTGGAGGAGGACTGGGGCATTTAGCATGTTCAGCATAGGCCAAGATGACACTTTAAATGATTTTTGTAGTTATATTTGGCATGAGGAGTTGGCCAAGGGGCTACTGTCAATGTAGACAAGACAACCTCATCAGGCATGACAGTTTCATTAAAGTCTCGCCATTCCTGTTGTCTAAACTACTTACTAAATAAATCTCTGGACCATTAGCCAACTCCACATCACCTATTCTCCCTTTTTCTAAGCTGTTTTCCTCTTATTGAGCGTCTACACGCATATAGGCTGAAACTACGGCTCAAGCTAATCGATGGAGAAGGTAAAACAACTTACTGTCTCCACCTATCCTGTTCATTAGTGTCACAATCTCTTTTAATGTCAGTCCTTTATCTGTCAGTGTAATGGCTGGGCTGCTATTGATTCCCGCTTTGTGTGTTGGCTGTAGGGTGATTCCAGAGATGTGATGTGTACCAAAAAATGATAGAAGCCAGGTGAAGTATTTAACACACAATCCTAGAGCAAAGCTGAGTCACATCTTTCGAGCCATTTGAAAGTCATTCAGCCCCCCCAACACATACACGCCTCAATACCTCAGCCCACCCCACTTAGTTAGGCTTCAGGTGAAGGAGGCAACATTCAAACCCAGCTCCCAGTCAAATATTCAGACAGAGAGGCCACGTCATAGATGCTCGAGAGTTTCTTTGTTTTAGAAAATTACTTTCTGCCCTGCTAGCGATGGAGCCAGAGGCCAGTCCAGAACAATAATAGCACTATAGCAGAACGATGAAAGAGGCTGTGTGGGGAAGAGCTTGTTGCTATTGGGTAAAAGTTACAGAAGGGATTGAACAGTGGATTCCTCATGGGCTTTTCAGTATAACTTTGTTATAAATTGTTAATTGTAATTGGAAAATTGTAGATCACTCCTTCCAAGCTGGGAGTGAGCCAACGTAAGTATCCTGGGGTCTTGTTCTTTCCACCCTTGTTGAAGCCAGGGTAGAAAGTAGCATGAGATTGGCAGGGAGACTGGTGCTGCGTCAGCAGTAATGAGAGTGTATGAAAGTGAATCGTTTCAACAAAGCTGAGAGCTGAGTCCCAAGGCAAAGCTCTCAATTTTTCTGTCAACCCTCCAACCCTCACCTTTGGTCATGAGGTGACAGAAAGAAGTCTTGAATATAAGTTGCCAAAATAAGTTTCTTTTGTAGAGGGGCTCTTCTCCGCCTTAGACACAACTCTAAATCCATCCACTCCGGACATAGGAAGGTAGACAGAATGCACTGTGTAGCATTCAAAAGTGTGTGCTGAAGTAAACATGTTATTCTGCAGTCAATGGAAAACTACATTTTTCACCCACCTATATTCACGAGAGGTTGTTAGATTAGTAATGCCTGGTTAAAGAACCAGGTCATAAGTAGATCAAAGACAAGGTCGTGAAGAGAAAAATGGTTTTACAATTCAGAAGCTGCTCTAAACAACCTACTGGTACATTCATGTTTGGTGTTGACATGGCTTTTTTGATGAAGAGGGAAAAAAATCTAAAACAACTCAATATTTTTAGTGACCACCCTTTAAAACAGCAAGGGTGCAAAACCAGCAGCAGTCCTGCTCTGTACACTCAGAGTTTCACGCTTCTCTTCACACTGACTCCATAATGGTGATCAGGGCTCAGTGGGGGCCAAACCGTCTGCTGCAGAAATCCTTGTTCTTCGTCTTTCTGAAGATGGTTTGTTATGACTCTGGACCAACATTAATTTGCAGCGCACCAGCAGTTTCCAAGCATGCAGCCAATCAACCTGCCTGATGGGACTGTGTGGTTTGAATCTGCTGTGCCAAAAACGTCTGCATTGTACTGTGTATTTCTAAAGGACAATCCTGCATATAGAAAGTCTAGGGTGTGTGTCCTAGAATAACTTACCAACTTTGTGGTGGTAAAAACAATTGATTGAAAAGTGAGTGAATGCTGATAATATTGGCATGGAGTCTGAACTGCATATGAATATTTAAATATGTAAGGTTGGTCAGTAGTGCAACAACTGATATACAATCTGCGCCTGCTTGTGTAAGGTTCCAACATAGACAGGAATCCAAGACCAGCAGAACGATGAGCGCAGTCAAATAGGTTCATTAAATAAACTTACTCAGTAATAGAAAACTGCATAGGAACTGAGAAAAATAAAACTGAAAACACTCGGTGCAAAACCTACTAGTTTAATCATTTTACAAACAATCTTGAAAACAAAAGCACTCACTACCAAAGGCAGGAGGTTAATGATATTTTAGACAATTTAGAACAAAAATGTATCACTTTGAAGGTTGGTGAGACTAACAAAATATCACTCTCGACACAATATTGCTATAAAAAAACTCTACTAACAAACTTTGTTACAAATAAGGACGGGACCATAAACTCTACTAACATGTTCCGTGACTAACAAGGTTTGTGGTCAGAATGGATGGGAATAAGAAATTGAAAAGACCAGGTACATAGGGGGATACACAAGAAAAGTATACTGGAACTTAAGGTCCTTAGAGGCATATGGAGGTAAAACAGAGGGGTGAGGAGCCTCAGCTGGCAGGGAGGAGAACAGCGGGAACACATAGAAACACAATATGGAAAAAACAAGAAACATAAAACTTAACTTCTGACAGGACCTCGCCCTCTAGGTCGTTGTCCTGGTGACCTAGGGTGGCTGATGTGATAAGCTGGGCGGAAGATCAAAATTCAGCAGAATGTCTTTAGCCAAAAGCCACACTCCCTTACACTGAGGAGCCGGGGGACCTTTTCCTGTTGGCATACTGGGCTAACGTCTGTTGTCACCTCAGGAGGAACTTTCTTGCTGGAAACCAGATCTAACAGTATCCACTGAGGGGACTGCCGTCTGGGTCTGCTGACTGGTAGCCATAAGCTGCTTCAGAAAGTGAGCATCCTAACAAAGATAAAGGTAGAGTGAAGAGTTATGTGCATACTCCACCCAGGACAGTTGCTGGGCTCAGGTAAAAAGACTGTCCATGCAATGTAACATAGCCTCAATGTCTTTCAGTCTGTCCATTAGTCTGGGCAGAAATCAAGATGACAAACTTACTGAGATGTCCAGTATATTGCAAACTCCACCATGAATGCTGCAGTGCAGTGGTCCGACAGCACGTCCTCTGGCAGCCCATGAAGCTCAAACACATACTGCACCAAAAGATCTGCAGTATCTATGGCTTGCGGATGCTTAGAGAGAGGAACTGCAGTCTCATAATGAACTCCAATGATATATGTGACCAGGGTTTGTGCATGATGGGGTACCTTATTTTTAGCAGAGGTCGAGCAGGCTCCCATGTAACAATGAACATCCAGTGGCACCAGTAGGGAGGCTTGTCATCCCTGATGCAGAGCGTGTCAGAACTCCAGCTTTTCTGGCGCAATAGGGCATCAGGTTTGGTGTTCTAGGACCTGGAGCGACACAAAAGGATAAAGTTGGTCCTGGAGAAAAACAGGGATCAACGAGCCTGTCGTTGGTTTAGGGGCTTAGGGGAGCAAATGTATTCCAGATTCCTGTGATCAGTCCGGATGAGAACCAGCTGCTTTGCCCCTCCAGCCAGTGCCTCCACTCTTCCAACACCAACTTTTTTCTAATGTCATGGACATTGATCATCATCAAGGCACCGGCCTCCATGAAGAATTGTGAAATGGCTCCTGGTGTCTGGGAGGGTCAGGATAGGAGCAACGGTAGGTGATTAGACCCCCTCTCCGCTTCCCTTCCCAGGTGAATGGAGTTTTAGTGAAGCTGAGGAGGGAGCTGCCCCCCTACTGTAAGCTCTGATAAAATGACAGTAGAAGTTTGAAAGGCCCAGAAACCTCTGGGAGCTGACTCAGTCACCCCACTTATCTTACTGTTGTCCACAAACATCTTCTCTGGGGCGATGACTACGACTAATGCCCAGTGGGATAACAGAAACATAAACCCTTTGGACAGTTTGACTATGTCACCATCAACAGCGAGTCATTCATTTCTGAATCCTGATATATATATATATAGTGAATATAGTGAATGTAGTGAATTACCAACATTGAACTTAGAAAGAGTGTAGGTGTATGCAATGACACGAACTTTGAGTAACCATAAACCATATATAAAGTTTTAAAAAATAATACAAAGTAAAGCTAAAATATAGCTTTTTTGAGCCAGTTTAGCAACTTCTGCTTGCATAAGAATGAGTTGATGGGTCTACCTTTGTGGTTTTCACAGATCCTTAATAAAATAGATTTGTCTGGAAAGGTTTTGATCTTTTCAATGTGAGTTTTCTGCATTGACATGTGTTTGTTGGCTTATAGGAAGTGAAACAGAGCAGATCTATAGTATCATCAGTGCTAAAGAGGTGTCATAGTAATGTCTTTGTATGGACACTGCTCTGCTGAATCCTTTCTGAGACCATATACAGACATGTTGTTACGCTTTAATCGGCTTCATTTTTACAAATGCGTACTGATGCTACTGAGTGAAGCATTAGAGCCAGCAAGTTCTGCAGTTTAGCACGACGAGGATGCAGTGCAAATTTTACCCCTGTATCTAAAAAGACCAGCCAAAAACCTTTGGAAATAAGCAACTACTGTATAGGCAGCGTCAGCTTCAAAGTGCTGCTATTCATATCCGCCCAGCGAAAATCTTGCCTGTGTTACTTGAGAGGTGAAGCAGTGTATGTAATTTAAACTGTGTATGGGCTGTTCAGGGTCCCACTTCAGGGGCTTATTCCCCACACATACTGCACTGGTTTGAAGACACTCTTTCAATTTCTGCACTCGGCCCACTCTGTTTGTCTTTCATATGTTACAGACACAAGCAGCTCACTTCAGGGAAAAGCCCGATGCTCCTCCAACCTCCTTCCTTATCTGAAGACAGCGCTGCTCTATCAGAAGTGCTATTTTGGGATAGTTTTAATTGTGTTTGTATTATATTACTGTACTTAAAGAATAAAAGGGCTGTTTGTTTTTGGTTTGTCTTTGCTTTCCATCTGTCTTTTAATTAAATCCAAAATCAGTGCTAATGTGTAATATTTGATCTCTTTTTGCTTTGATAATCTACCATGAAGTCAGCAGCAAAGGGTTCCTGAGGATGCACATGAAAGAAAACTGCATCAGGACTACGAACACACCATCACTGTATCCTCACTCCCTACACAGGCTAAGGAAACCAACTCCTCCCCTTCCCATCATGAGCACACATAATTTACAAGGGTACCATTGAAAGTGTTCCAAGTATTACTGTCTGGGAAGGAAACAGAATGGTGAAAAGTCAGCTACCCCATGTCCAGTTTCTTTGTATATGCATGTTTGTGCATTTTACATGTCTTACAGTAATGTGCCTTTGCTATGATGTGGACCTAGATGAACACTTCATTCTACATTGTGGAATGAGACAGAGCCGGCAGAGTATGACCATTATCTTCACTCCTCTTTAAGACAGAATCCCCTTGGAGTCCCCGTAAAATCCAGCATCGGGTGTAGCCTGTCCCCTTTCACGGCAGAGACCCACCAAGTCGACATTAAAGAGCTGGCGGCGACAAAGGCCGACTAACTCTTCGCATCATGTCACCTTTTTGTCTGGGCTGAAATGTGACATTTGAGCACACCGAAATTTTGTATCCAGTGGTCGACTTGCATGTACATTTATTGCATGTCACCTGTGTTTCGGCAGAGAGCAACTCTTTGCCATATCGAACGGCACCAATTTAAGGATGTGCGGCAGCGAATAGGTGAAGGGGGTCTCTTCATTTTGGGGCCAGTGTTAGTGTTGAGTGGCTAGTAACGTTGGAAAACTCTCAACAGCTGAGCAAAAAAAATAAATGTCAAGCTCTTGCGGCTACATTAAGTTGCTAAATAATCAATCTATATATAACAATATAATCACTATAGTCACTAATTAATATCTCAGGAAATTAATTAATATCTCAGGAAACAACTCAGTGCAACTTTTACATAAGTTCTAAAATGCAACAATTTTACTTTTTTCTCCTTTCCCTTACACTGTCTGATTCTCATTGTCTGATTAATCCATGCAAGGCAGTCTCTCCCTGCACATATGCTGTCTGCATAGTAATACTGACTGCTGCTGATTCACTGCTGCTACTGACTATCAAAGACAATAGCAATAATTAAAATGATAATCTCTGACAAATACATCCAATAATCCAGTGTGGGAAAAGGCAGATCAAACACGAGTTTTGATCCAACTAAAAAAACTTTCAGCTGAATATTGCTTTCTTGTACTTTTGCTTTTGAAAATCTGTGTTTACTGCTTGTTCATCCTAAACTTGTGCCATAACATTGTCAAGACAAGTTACCGTGGCCACACAAAATTGCCAGCTCCTAAATGACAGGATGGTTTAAATGCACAGAGTTAGGAGGAGAATCAGATACATGCGTTGTGCTGAAGTTAAATTCTAAATGCTCTTAAGCAACTCTGTGCTTTGGTGTGTTGGAGCGAATGCTTATCACCAACAGACAGGTTAGCTTCAGGCACTATCATATCTGGGAGCACAGCCCCTGTCGTCTGCCTGCCCACACACCTGCCTGTTCACTTTTTCCCCAGCGCACAACATCTGAGGTGCTGGGTCCATCAAGCCTGAGTCAACATTCAGCTTCCTGTCTGCATGTTGCCTCTGTGCATGGCTTTGATTTTGACGGGAAATGCATTGTAGGGAACAACACCTTTTTCCTAAATGCCACTTCTGTGTGATTAAAAAGCCACGGCTGCTCTCGAACATTTAAACACCTTTGCCTCAGTGTTGTGCACAATTTTGTTTCTGCCTTATGACACATCTGAACAGATAATTACAGCATGTGGGAGGTTGGAGCACAGATTGGAGAACATCATACGGCTGATTACACCACATGTAAACATTCTGATCATATGGTGCAGTCACTGTAAATGTATTAGTGCGTGTTGTTGTGTGAGATGTGGGTAAAAAATGTGCAGAGTGTCTCCAAGGGATTGTGTTCAGTTGAAGCTACCACGAGTCTGGATGAGTCTAAGTTAGATAAATTCGAATAGATGCCTTCCATATTTAGTCTTTATTATAAAACTCCCCCTTATTTTGTTTCTCCAGACACTGTGTCCTTGTTGAGGAGAGAGGTGGTACCACAAAGACATTTTTGCACTAAACCCACTATAACTTTGACAGATACTTTTATATTTTGTGGAATCCAGACTGCTATGTTCATCTAAAGCTAATATGAGGATTCAGCATGTGTTTTTGCAAAGAATGAGGGCTTTTGTGCTGAAGTAGTTATGCCTGGGCCAAGATAATATCTTTTTATGATCAGTATGAACAAGCAGTAAACTTTGAAGTACACATATGGGGCATGTCAGTAATGTTTTAATAAAACTTTGTGAGTTTTTTGAGAAACTGTTGCAGAAAAAAAAATCTAGAAGGCAGTGCATGTCGACCTCCTTAGGATGCAGCATATAGCTCACAAACATTTGATATAATCATGCATTACATAGGTTTACAGTGTGTTGTATGAAACGTGTCAAGAAGAGTAACAGGAAATTAAACTTTGAGAGTTGCTCCACTAAATTAGTTGTTACTGTGCCTATTGGTATGGTTCACTCAGTCACCAACTGCCCACCAGTGTTTGTTTTAATACAGTAAGTCAGTGGCATCTAATAAGTATGGCAGGTGTCGCAAACCAATTATTTTTGTCTCACTTTAGTCCATGTTGGTTATGTATTTTAGCACAGCGCTACCTTTATTTAACCCGAATATTAAATTTTTGTCCCTTAACCAACCTTGTAACGTGGAATCACCTGATGTGGGACAAAAGTACCTAATAACTTACAGTCATGGTGCTGATAACAGATAATTCTCAGTGAATGGTGTAATAACTAACAAAGCAGGTGAGCATGAGTTTTTTGAGATATGCAATAAGATTCAAGATTTAAACAACCTTATTGATCCCATAGGTAAAATGTGTTGCCTTGTTACATTTGCTCTCTGTGTGAAAAGTAGAAAAGAAAGAAAAAATCCTTCCACCAAACCAAGACGAAACCACACAGACAATAAACAAATACAAGCTGCTTATCAATAAGTAAGAAAAAACTCAGCTAGAGGAGTAAAAAGTATTTAAATAAAAATTATATAAATGAAATAAAAATGATACTAATACTTCATTTGGATCTTCCAGTCCAAATGGTCCCTTTCAGGAATGAGTTAAACAGTTTAATGGCCGCTGGGAGAAAAGATCTCTTGTGACGGTCTGTGCTGCACTTGACTGTGATCATTCTCCTCTCAGCCACAACATGTAGAGCATCCATCTCCTCCCCTAGAACAGAACCAGCTCTCCTTTATTAGTTCATCCAGTCTGTTAATGCCTGCCACCAGTCTTCCTGAAGATCACAACCAGTTCCTTTTGTTAACTGGTGTGAGTACAATCATCTCCAGCTTAACATCAATAAAACAAACTTTCCACCTACTAGTACTCTGTGATATCTCCACTTTCAACAGATCCTACAACCTGACCAGACCAACAGGTCATCAGAATTCTGAGGTACAAAGGGTGAAGAGAAAGAAAGATAGAACTGAACTCTTGGAGAGCTCCTGTGTTGCAGGCCACAGTGTCAGACACACAGTTCACCAGCCGGACACACTGGGGTCGACTGGATCAGTGAGGCAGCCCAAGTTCCAGGCAACTATTGGGTGTCAGCAAGCGTGCTCTATAATTTCTGCTCCAGGTAGGTGTAGCGGGTGGATGAGGGCATCCTCCACCACCAGTGAAGGCTGTTAAGCCAACTGAAGGGAGGTCCAGAGATGGACTCACCAGACCAAGAGGAAATTCTCGACCAAATCTCTCCTACACTTTCATGAAGTGGGAAGTTAGATCCACAGGTCTGTAGTTGCTGGGGACACTGGGTTGGGCCACTTTCGGTACTGGTACCAGCCATGATGTCTTCCATCCCACAGGCCCCCTCTCATGCTGCAGGGTTAGGTTGAAGGTGTTCTGCAGGATGCCACATAACTGAGCTTTCAGTACTCTGGGGCTGACTCCATCAGGATCTGCACTGTTTGTGGGGCAAAGCCTGCATAGCTTCTTCCTCACCTGCTCTACTGGGTTGGTCATTGCTGCTAGGAGATAGGAGTGGTGTCATGAAGGGGCGGGATGTTGGCACCTGTGGGGAAGCTGTTGGGACGTGGATATCAAATCCCATTTAAAAAGTTATTAGGTGTGTCCACACTCCCCTCTGCCCTATGGCTGCTGGTCTTATATCCAGTGATGCTCTTCATGCCATTCCAGATTCTCTGGTATCCTTCTGCAGGAGCCACTGTTCTAGCTTCTTAATTTGATCTTTTTCCGACAGCCATCTGTGGACGTCTCTCACTGAGTTTAGTTACATGACAGACAGCAGTGAAAGTAGCAGAGTTGATTGGCAGAATGAAAGTGGAAATCATGGAGCAATTAGATTATGAGTTTACTGGATTAACACTCATCCTTTTGAATGCATGTGAATTTGTGTCCTGATTATTTATTTCATAGTATGTCTTTTCTGTTTGCTCAGATGTGTAACCTGTAGGATGGTGTTTGCGTTGATGGGGCAAATAGATCATTTTCATACTTTGCACCCTTGCAGGATCTAAAACCACAGAGGTCAAAATACCTAACACGTCACAATTCCAGGTATGAGTGTACTTGATAATATGTGTTTTATGTTGAGCCGGGGTTTAAAACCTGAGTATGTAGAATGCGAAAAAGGAACTTGTCTCCTCTGTCTCTTTCTCATTGACAGTGAAGCACTTGTCCAAAACATTTTGAAGGGACATTTGTGTTTGCCATTGTGACACTGTTTCTTTTTTTAGAGTAATGGCAGCCAGATACGTGAGGGCCTGTTTCTTTCTAATTTCCTTGACTTCTAGACAAGGCAAGGCAATCAGGGACACAGAGATGTGTTATCAGAGGGCCGCCTTGATGGCGCACTCTGATTCATCATTACGTGCTCATTGCAGTTCAGGGACATCCCCACACTCACCGGTCGGAACAACAACTACTTTACGTGAGTGTTACTATAGTTTCCAACATGCGAAAATGTTATAAGATGTTATCAGAAACGTTGACAGCTAATCTGCATGCTGCTGGTTGGTTCAGGTTATAATTTCAGTTCTTTATCATTCCCTTTAAAGGCTCAAAAACTAAATAGAAATGACTTGGCACAATTATGCCAAAAAAAGCTGCTTAAGAGAAGTGTTGTCAGAGGCTTCTGTGACAGATCATCCAGCAGCCTGACTGACAGTAGTGCAGATATTCCTTTGCTAAGACTTTTGAGTGAGTCTTTTTTTAGCCATAAATTTCAGTAAATTTTCTGCTTGACCGGCTTTTTAAAATGATGAATTATTGCAATTTCACAATTACTAATACCTGTCGGGCTGGGCAGAGTGTGGCAACGAAGGGGGCAGTTATGTGGAAAGTGCATCATTTTAAGTCTTATTCTACCACCAGCTTGATTAACAACAGTTGCATAGTGTAAATTTTGTGTTGTCAAAGTATGAAATATTTTGGTGATGTCCCGATTTCCATCCAGCATCACTGTGTTCAGTTTAAATTTATTCATTTGGTTTATAATTAAATAACAGCAATTCAATCATGACTACCTTGGTATTTGAATAAAACCTGGAACTTGACAGAAAAAGGAATAAAGCTCCAGCAATTGCCATATTTTTTAACTGTTAAAAACACCATGATGTAATGACGTAAGAACATCCATTCACCCATCTAACCACCATCCATCCCACTCATGCTGTCAACTACTGGGGCTGATCCCAGCTGACACTGGGCAAGACATATGTATGCTCACATTTGCACCTACTAGAAATTTTCACCAATTAACCCGACATTCATGCAAAAACAAGGAGACCATGTAGAGTCTCACACAAAAAGCCACAGCCATGCAGTCGGTCAAATGCATTAGTCCATTATTTTCTAACATGACTGATTTGGATAAAATGTAAAGGGGTCCAATTCTTCTGATGATAATTACATTTCTAAACCTAACAGTCATTTAATATGTCGCTTCTAATGCCATGAAATTATTTGATTACTAAATGACCACTCTATTCAATCCAAGGGTAATACTGATGTCACCTTAATTCAACTATAGTCTTCAATGTGGATGTCGTAGGAGAAAATGCTGTCATGTGGCACCTAAAGTAAACTCAGCTCTTGCTCATGAACGCAAAGGACATTTTTCCCAATCAGGCACTCACTTGTCTTACCTCAGTGTTGTTTCTCTCCCCGAGGAAACTTAATAAAGGTGATCAGTCTTAACTAATGGACCATTTGGAAGTGATGTGAGCAATTCCAGTAAAATGCAATGGCTTTCCTCCGGCACATTTATAAAGCAAAGAGGGTTGACAGTAGTTGCATACTGTGTCTACTTTGAAAATAAAGCTGTAGCTGAAGACTTTGAGACAACAAATTGGTCTACAACATAGTCAGATGTATCATATGCTGTATATCATTTAGATTTTGTACACAGTCATTGGTCACCCTTGGTCTACCACTGATGAAATAAAAGAAAAAAATCAGAAATAACTTTATTTGACGCAGTTGAGTACATTATCTCCACCCTGTAAGACTTTAATAATAAAAAAATGTTGTATTGGATTTCATTAGACTGTGCATGTCTATAAGTTCTAATTACAACTGATAATTAGCACCAGAACACATCACTCATACTTGATGGGGGCATTAATCCACATTATCCACACACAACTAAACCCCATCACACCATCTCCATCAGATGTTGACTGAACGACACCTCTTGAAATGAACATTATGCAAAGTAGAGATCCCCAGGCTGGTGTGTATTCCCTTACTGAGTCTATAATGTATTTCATCCCTCTTCTTTGCTCTTTTAGATGGTACTCAAGCTACCATTTTAGTGCACTTTTCTCCCCTTGCAGATTTTTAAGAGTCATGTAACAGAGTTAAAAATATATTATAGAGGGCTTTTGTGAATGAATAATTGCTACACACTGACTGAACTTCTTCCTGTTTGAAATAAAAGCAATGAAAATCAAATGTTAATATCTCATTGTTTTATGAAGTTGGTGCTACATGGGGCATGGATGTATGTAAAGATTAAATATCCATAGGAACAAATATCATAGGATTTCTGATTTTGAAAAGGTCACGTTTTGATGATTATGTCTGATGGTCAAACACAACCCAATATACAGTTGGGTTGATTTAAATCCTACATGTGTTATTAAAAAGAGATTTTAAAGGCTCTAGTCTTTTTGGACCATCATTTTCACCCTCTGCATGGAGACTGAGGCTCTGAGTGCTAAAAGCAAAGTCCAGCCTGGTCAAAATATATTTTAATCACCCATTATTATACTGCTAAATGGTGAGGATCATGAATCAGCTGTGGCTCAGGGTTGCACTGTGTTATGCACTTGGGTGATTCAGATTTACTGTAACGCTGGTCTTTGTGCTCCTTTCTTGTGCACAACACCAGGATGCAGTTCTAGACTCTGATCACCTGCCACGACAGACAGTAGATGTATGGACAAAGTTTGCATCACATGGTGCTGGTTATATGAACCCAGTTTACAGCATGTGTATGTATGTGGTCCTGAATGTTTGATGCCATTCTGGAGGCTTAAATTAATTATCCACAGAGACACAAATGATCAGATACTTTTTATAGACCTTTTGTGGCTGCTTTACTATATGATTTTAAAAGATGCATCTGTGCTCTTTTTTGCTGCACCTTGATACAAACTGCACACACACACACACACACACACACACAAGCTAAGATTTTTGGAGGAATGCCTGCATCAAGGAAGGATGCAGCCTTCTCATAAACTCATTTAGCAAATTGTTCAATAAAAATGGATCCATTACTAAAAGAAGGGATTTAACATATGATTTAGAACATACACACAAGGCCTTGAAATCACTTTTGTAAACACTCAACACAGTCATAAAAACTGACCAGTGATATACAGTCTGGCTGTTATGAGGCTTGTCTTTGACAACTTGTTATCCTTGAAGAGCAAATGCAAACAAAAATAAGAATGAAAACATTGACAAAAAATGAACATTGTGCGGTTTTCATGATAAAATTGCTAGGGCGGCTGACTTTACAGGCGGAAAACGTCCGTCAAACATCAACTACAACAAACTTTAACCTGCTCACACACACAAAGAAAAAACAATTCCTCCTTCACCAGATTGGTTAAACAGCAGCACAGCGGGCTCCTCTCTCCTTGCAGCAGCCCTCATCCACTGGGACGCAGGGTCGTGAATGCTGAGCAGTGTCCACCGACAGCGCACTTCACACCGGCATCATTCGCATGACTGAGGACAAGTAGCTACTCGCTCATCAACAGCTGACAAACGTCCTGTCGAACTGATGTTTCCAGGGCTCACAAACAGTCTTGTCCATATATCTATCTTGGAATATGATTTAAGGTACATACCATCATGCATTGCCTTAAAAAGCATCCATTAACGGAGGCACAAAATCTGTCTCAACGGTGATAAAGAGGCACGGTCATAGGTAAAACGCTACTTTTAAGCGATTTGAAGTTAAAGTTATTCATTCAATATACTTAAATTTAATGGTAATGCAATGAAACTTAAATTAATTTTGTACATTGTACTTGACTGTTTAATTAGATATGAAGTATAGGCTTACAGTGCACTGGGATCATTAATTCAGTGGTGCAGGGACTTTCAAATGTCCTAATTTGCCATGGCTCAGGTCTCTTAAATTCATGTTAGTGATCATGATTGACTACAGCTGGTGGCTTCTCTGCCAACATAAAAATGTCTTGACAGGACTCAGTGGATTGACAAACTGTAGATAAATAGAACTTCTTGGGAGGTGGAGCCACTTTCCAAACTGTCACACTCACTGATCAGGAACAACCCAGAAACAATCTCGGAACCTGTCTGCTCTGACCTGGTTGCTGCAGGAAAGCCAGTGTCACTGTCTAGACAAATGAGTTTTTCAATATAATGGAATAAAAAGCTATTGTCTAAGAACAAAGCCCCTGTTGCAAAATACAAGCTTCAACTTCAAGCTTGAAAACTATTTTAAGCAAACCAGAGGGAGAAGCAGGACCGCAGGAGAAAGAAGATGCATAGTTAATGTCCTGCAGTGGTGACACATTTGTAGAGAGAGAAAAGAGTGGAAAGGGAAGGAACTTATTGCACTTGGGGCGGATCCCCCGCCAGTCTAAACCTATAGCATCATAACTTCCATTAGTTCAGAGATGCTGAACAGCTTTAACTATAAGTTTTTTAAAGACGAATGTTTTGAGCCTTGTCCTAAAAATAGAGAGGTGTTTGCTTCCCGAATCTGTGTTCTACAGGCTGGGTAGCTAAAGGCTCTACTTTTGGAAATTCTGGGAACCACAAGTAGGCCTGCACTCTGAGACCTAAGTGGTCTATTAAGATGATATGGTATGAGGAGATCTTTTAGATATGATGGAGCTTGATCGTTTAGAGGTTTATAGGTAAGAAGAAGGGTTTTAAATTCTATTCTACATTTAATAGGAAGCCAATAAAGTAGAAATATGATCTCTCTTGTTAATTCGTCAGTACTCTTGCTGCAACATTTTCGATTAATTGAAGGCTTTTTATCAAGTTAATAAAACCCTAATACCCCATTACTGAAGTAGTCCAATCTAGAAGCAACAAATGCATGGACAAGGTCTCATACTTTTAGGCCACAATTGCTAGAGGTATCTTTGGAGGAGTAAAGTACTGTGCCTACTCTTCAGCATGGCAGTGGTAGCATCATGATCCGAGGTTGTTTTGCCAGTGGATCTGGTGCACTGAAGACAGTAATTCAATTTAATAAAATAAAGTGAAACAGAGCAGGTCTCTCCTTTCAAGGAACCTCAAACCCAGCTGACACAGTTGTACTGCATGGCTAATGCACAGCTCCACCCTCTGACTTCCTGGAAGATAAAGAAAACAGAAGGCCAGCCACACAAAACCCAAATCTGGCTGAGGCCATCGCACTGAAAACTCCAAATGATTTAAACACTGTGCACTAAATGTTTGGCTTTTATAAAAGATGCTGTTCAATCATTCTGCCTCAGCAATAACAGCTGTCCAATTACTTAACGTCATGACAGTCATGTCAATGATGAGTGTATGTAAATTTCCATTCAACTGTAACATTATGTCTACAAGAAAACCCCACAGTAACACGTTACAACCTATTTTAATTTAGTATTGAAGAGGTAATGAGTTGATTGACAATGCTTATATTCATATAAACACTTATTTAAAATGTCATACGCTTCAACCAACATGCTGCTGTGAAACACACAAGGCTCTGCTGTGCAGCTATACACGTCAGACATGGAGAGGTGTGTGAAGCTGCTCTCCCCGTCATTCTGCATAAAGCTGAGGCAGCGCTGTTGTAAATGTTTCCATCCTAGGATTTTATAACCTTTGAAATTCTTTCTAGCTGACATTATGTCTTTCACAATAAAATGTAAAATTGCACTCACCGTGCCCCTGCTTCATTTTCTGCTTTTATCATATGGGGTAATGACTGAAAAGTCAGACGGCAGCGACTGCTGCTGGGGTTTGAACTAATGTTATCACAGGGGACTTGTTAGTGAGGTTAGATGTCAGTGCTAACAGTTTGGGAGCACAGACTTTGACGGTCTGTGTGCTGGGACAGTAAAGTTACCTTTTGGTGATAAGGTGTGAAAGGTTTGTTCTGTTTGCCTGTTTTTGGCAGCACATGCCTGCATGTCTTGCAACTGACGCCCCTATGCTATTTATCCAACATTAGAACCATTAAAAAATTGCAAACAGTAGATGTCTGTCTTTTCACAGTGTCTCAAAGGCAAAGAAGATACTGTCCATTTATCTAAAATTGCTCATCCATTCATCATTTTTACAGAGGTCATGTTAATAGCTCAGCCCAAGTTACATTTACCTTAGCCTGGGATATGTATCAAGTGGCCCGTGTTGCATGTGCGCATTTTAATTGAGAGACCGTTTGATGTAAGAGAAGATAAAAAAAAAAGCACCGATATAAATCTAAATTGATGGTAATAAATCAGCTTAGTTTTTTTTTTTATTATTAACAAGCATTGGTCAGTACTGAAACTATTTTTTTCAAAACCCTTCACACAAACATGCATTTCTCTCACCAACAAAACACATGATACATGTCTCAAAACAAGCCAATTTGTTAAAAGACATTTTATCTTTAATGTTTGAATGTTGTTTGTTGTTTAGATTAATCTGTATTTTGTATAGAAAAAGATCTATTTGCACTTTAGTGAGTGTACAAAATTATTATATATATTATAAATTGAATGAATCAGTACTGCAATAATTTCCTTCAGTTCCATTCACGCCCTTTCTTCTGCGTTTGGTCACATGTTGACGTGGACATTACATCTTATGTCTTCTCTTGCAGTTCACCTTGGGGAGAATCTCTTAGAATGTTTATTCCAAAGCTGGCAAGCTTCAGGAGAAATATCTCCACACACTGCATTCATGGCGTCCAGCAAGGTCGGCTGGTCATAAACCTTCCACTGTCCACGTGGAGAAAAACTCTTTTGTGGTGTTCAGGAAGCATGAAGCAAGTATGGAGGCAAAAAAAAGACAGACATCCTAGGACCAGTAACTCTGTCGTGGAATGACGCATTATCCTTCACGACATGAAATGTTCTGTTACTTGCCCTTTGACCTCTCCCTCTCCTCTACTAAGACCAAATATATGCAAATCAGAAGTCACTAAAATTATGATGAATCAGTGTGTACCTTTGTCAAAACAATGTTTTGTAGTTTTCTCTGGACCGCTGACAGACCTGACCAATCAAGCCATGAGCTTGTTGTCTACATGATGTCTAGCAAATAAAATGGGCTACACAGGCTATTGGAGACCTTTTTTTGGGAAAACCTGGGCTTATAAGGAGAGATCATCTCCCACCACATTGATCTGGGCCATCAGACATACACTATTGGAGATGGCTGCAAATCGGCCCCTTACATTTCCCCACTCAAGCTCCCACATTCAGAGCTGCTGATGTGGTTTCTCTACATGTTTGGGTCCAGTCATTCAGGCCCTTAATTATGTTGGATTTTTTGGCTTATCTGGTGTAGACCTCTGACCTTACATTCATATTTAGTCAATTTGGAGACGCTTTTATTCAAAACAACTTACTAATGAGGTACAAAGCAAGTAAAAGTCAAGTCATGAAGACCAGTTGCAGGTCAACGTGTCCCAAATTATTAACCTTCTTAAACCATAGTTTACTGCCCCTGCTAAAGACCAAAATCCAATCCAGAGAATGAGGTTTAAAAACAAATGGAAGGATTTTGTAATAAAATTAACAAGTTGTAGCTGTTTAATTCTTTCTGTACTCTTGACTGTGCAGAGACAGCCTTAGTCAAACTAGTTAATGATATCAGATCTAAATTAGATAATAAACCCTAAGTTTTGGTAATGCTGTAATTAAGTGTTGCTTTTTATACAGGTAACCATCCAAATTTTTTCTTAAACATGTTGGGCAACTGCAACATTTTTTCAATTGCTTTGCATCTTACCTATTGAGCAGACACTTCTTGAACTGATGAAAACACATTTTTAAATCTCAGAAATATTTTGAGGTGTTCCCCAAGGATCAGTGTTTGGACCACTACTTTTTCTAAATTGTATGTGTTACCCCTAGGAGGTGTCTTCAGGAGACATGGCATGTCATTGCTAACATAGCTATGCTGATGACACTCAGCTTTATGGGGCTGTGTCTCATGATAATTGTCTATATATATTTACATATTTCAGACATTGGTTCATGGATTTCAGAGAACTGAGATTTCCGACACTGCAACCTTGGTCACTCTGGTTATGTTGTGTCGTCTCCTCTTGTCAATCAGTGTCCCATATGGTCTAGCGGTTAGGATTCCTGGTTTTCACCCAGGCGGCCCGGGTTCGACTCCCGGTATGGGAACACAGCTTTTTGATCTAGCCACAGGGGTTGCAAGTTAGCAACGTCTGTGCCAGTCCCAAGCCCGGATAAATAGAGAGGGTTGCGGCAGGAAGGCATCTGGCGTGTAATTTTCCAAGTACAACCTCCATACCACTTTCACACCGGATCGGTTGAGGCCCGGGTCAACAACGACCGCCACCGGTGCTGTTAACCTTCAGGGTGCCGGTGGAAAATGGACTACTGTTGGTCGAAGAAGGAGAGGAGGCAGAAGGGTTCGTGGTCAGAGAGAGAAGGGGAAAGGCAAGAGTTTAGATGTGAGAGTATGGACTCTTAACGTTGGCACAATGACAGGGAAAGGTAGAGAGCAGGCGGACAGGATGGAGAGAAGGAAGATGGATGTACTGTGTGTGCAGGAGACGAGGTGGAAGGGTAGCAAAGCAGGTAGTATTGGAGGAGGATACAAACTGTTCTACCATGGTGTGGATAGGAAGAGAAACGGAGTAGGAGTGATCCTGAAGGGGGAGTTTGTGAACAATGTTCTAGAGGTAAAAAGAGTCTCAGACAGGGTGATGAGCCTAAAGCTAGAAATCGAAGGGGTGATGGTGAATGTAGTCAGTGGGTATGCTCCACAAGTTGGCTGTGAGTTAGAAGAGAAGGAGAGATTCTGGAGTGAGTTTGATGAGGTCAAAGAGAGTATCCCCAGAGGAGAGAGAGTAGTTGTTGGAGCAGACTTCAATGGGCATGTTGGTGAGGGAACAGAGGTGATGAGGAGGTGATGGGCAGGTTGTAAAGGAAAGGAATCCACAAGGACAGATGGTGGTGGACTTTGCTAAGAGGATGGAAATGGCTGTAGTCAACACTTACTTCCAGAAGAGAGAGGAACACAGAGTGACATACAAGAGTGGAGGAAGGAGTACACAGGTGGACTACATCCTATGTAGACGAGGTCATTTGAGAGAGGTTAGTGACTGTAAAGTGGTGGTAGGAGAGAGTGTAGCCAGACAGCACCGCATGGTGGTGTGTAAGATGACTCTGGTGGTCAGGAAGAAGAAGAGAGGAAAGTCAGAAAAGAAGACCAAGTGGTGGAAGCTAAAGAATGAAGAAACTTGTGAGGAGAAGCGTTCTGGTGCCGATCTTTAAGAACAAGGGTGACACGCAGAACTGCAGCAACTACAGAGGGATAAAGTTGATGAGCCACACAATGAAGCTTTGGAAGCCAGGCTTAGGAAGGAGGTGGAGGTTTGTGAGCAGCATTATGGTTTTATGCCCCGTAAGTATTTATAGTAGTATAGCTTGATGAAGCCTATTCAGTATGTTTCTCCACTTTGAGAAAAATTCATATTATTGTGCTAATATTGATAACTCATTTTGCTAGACCATCCAGCATACAGGCAGTGTAGAGTTGCAGAGGACTGACAATTATGTTTCGGAACGTTTATTGTGTACGTTTATGAATGAGTATGAGGTTCCAGAAACAATGCTCTGAGCTATAATAATTTTTGTATACCTGGCATGTGCATATTTTATGCAGCACATGTGGTTCTTGGCTCTGCAATGGCTGACCCTCAAGCTGTTTTTTTTTTTCAACTTTCATAAACAAGATTTTTTGTGCTTTCATCTGTTTGTGGAAGATAAAAAAAAAATAAAATTATGAATGAAGAGGTAGACTTATTAACTAAACAATGCATCACAAGGAACTTGGGGGTTTGAGGTGAATGGCATGTGTGCAGTATGCAGAACTGTCACACCATTGACCCAACTTTGACTTAATGAAAGGTCTGTAATATTTGTTAGAACAATATTATATCTTTAGAACACTTTTTAAAAACGTTTGTGGGCTTCGAACAAGAGTAAACCACCAGTTACAGAACCATACAGAAAAAGAGAAGAACAACCTTTATTCGTCATTTCGAGCACATACACATTTGCACATACATGTTAGAGTGAAATCTGACCTTTGCGCTCAACCATCCATTTTACCATACAGCTGCTCTACCCACTGAGCTACCAGGCCGCTACAGAAGATAAAGCACAGGTCAGAGACTGAAACAGGTGTGATGTGGTCCCTCCTCTTTGTTCAAGGTAAGCCTTCCAGCTGGACAATCTGGATGTAATTAAAAGATTTGACTGAGTGTGGAAACCAAACATGGGAGGAGAAAAAGGCATATAAAGTGATCGTAGTGTCCTTAAAGTTAATCCAAATGCCAGAATTTAAAAATTATTGTTCCACAAAGTGAGCAACAGGATCTGTTTTGCCATGTGCTGAGCATCAACGACAGTAATTTCCCATTTCGCTTGCATTGAGCTGCAAAAAAAGTTGAGCCATGGCTACACATAGGCAGTCATGGAGTGAATGCAGCAAACCATCATCAGACACTTTGACTAGCAGATCCAGCTGAGTATCAGCAGCATATCAGTCAAAAGAAACAGTATAATAAGTGAATAAGTGAATAATATGCTCAAGGGGAAGTATGTGGTCCCAAGACTGACCCTTAAGAGTCACATAACAGATGATGATGAATTGTTAATGGAGACACACAAGCTTCTATTTAAGAGGTATGAAGAGAACCATTTTAACACAGTACCTGATATTCCAAGCCATAACTCCAGTAAGTCCAATACAATGCCATAGTTAGCTGTATCAGAGGCAGTGCTGACTGGATCAGAGATCGGGAGCCAACAAGATGTCACGGGTCATTTGAAGTAGAGCCTATTTCTGACACATTTCATTCTGGCTTTTATAAGCATCAGAGCAGAAAGATGTAATTGTTGGTTTATGATTTATATAGAGCATAATGTACAATGTTTAACAATGTTTATCTATAATGCTGTTAAATATTTGACAGCATTATAAATACAGTATTTATAACATTTTAAGCCCTAATACCCAACCGCTGCTGTCTAGCAGTAGCTCGCATCCTCCTGTTAGTAGAGGAGGAGGAGGTGAGTTAAAAACCTAGTTTCAGTATCGATGTCTCTGGACTCGCTGCTTACAGCTTGACTGGTCCCCAGAGAAAACCCCACTGCTGCTCCAGATGGCCAGCACAAAAATAATAATCTATTTTTACCTTATATGGCCCCCTTCACAGGAGGACCTTCACTGTAATGACTTTACCTCTAATCCATGCAGCTAGAAGCTGCTGGTAGACGTGATGCTGATTCTATTGCAAAATAAGCCATTGTGATTTAATTTTCTGTCTAATATCTGCACGGTGCCGGTCAGGCTCTGTCTGAGCCTTGCAGTTTTACTCCGTGGTTGTTTGTGGCTGTTGGGGTGAGCGGACCTGTGGTCTGACTGTTCGTTAAATAAAACATACTGCTCAGGAGGGAACTCGTTAGTGCCCATTTCCCTCCCTCTCTCACTAACACACACACACGAATAAGGACAGGCAACCCTAGTCACCCTAATATTAGTGACCTTTAGTGCGAAAACCATAATCGAGAGGTGACTTTAAAAAGTCAAAGTTCTGAATCTATTCAATTGATCTTCTATGCTGAACACAGAAAGTGAAAATATTTTAATGACTAAACAGGAAATTGATAGTTTGAAAGCTTCAGCCAAACCCCCTATTATGTGCAAGTCTTGTGCACAGAAATGGGAACGAGTCCACTTTTTTCCACTTTAGGCCCATAAATAAAGGGAGCACTGCCAAAAGGCGGATGATGTTATGGAGACGGAAGCAGCACAGGAGCTGCTGCTGCTGTGCTGATGTGTTTTTCATAGTACCTGAGCTGTGTAGACATGCTTATTAGTGACATGCTTCGAGGGCTTCAAGTTCACATGAGGTCAGCATTTCGGAGAGCTCCCTTCATTCCTTCAAATACAAACTGTGTGGAAGTCGTGCTTCTTTGGCCTGAATCCAAAAAATAAAAAAATAAAAAAGTCATTGCTGACACTCAATTTCACTTTTTTTCACTCCTTCTTTTTCCGG
Source organism: Channa striata (assembly GCA_033026295.1). NCBI lineage: Eukaryota > Metazoa > Chordata > Actinopteri > Anabantiformes > Channidae > Channa > Channa striata. Next base: position 2,173,320 of record CM065169.1, read on the forward strand.
ACTACTACAAAACATGTAGCATGCCGGGAAGGCTGACTGGAACGCAGCCAGAGAGATGCTGCGCTTATAAATGTCAGTTTGCAAATGAAGAAAGCTGGCATTTAATCCTGCTTGACATCACTTTTTTCTCAACTTTTGTCATTGTAAGAAAACAACAAGTAGACGTCTTTATAAGTCTGCTCCATGAGACAGATAGCTACTGTGTGCTACCTCAAAGTTCGAACATTAAAAAATGTATGGACTTTGCAGACATCCTACATATTCTCCCTCTTGTATAAACTGTATGAAGATTCTTCTGGCATTGTGTCCCTTGGACACTTTGTTGGATAAAGTTTAGGTTTATCTCAGGTTTATCTCCTTACATGTGATTGCTATGGTGAATTCCACATTAGCAAAAGCACAGACGTATGGAAGAATATATGGCTGGAGTACTTGAATATTTGATATTTTTACCCAATGCTCATCATGAGGAATGCACAAACCTTTCTAGAAAAGCAATGTCCAACCCCAGCTGCATCTGCCACTGGTTGTTTCGGCCATAAAAAACAATATGCTTGTTGGGATCACGTTGGGTTTTAGTGCTAAGGATGACTATATGCCAACAATAGACCGTACAAATACTATTACAATCCCCAAGTGCACCTTTTCTAAAACCCTAAATATCAAATAATAATGAATACATTTAAATATTCAAAAAAAAAAAGTAATTCCAATAAAAATGGTCAATAAATGATTGCATGGTCAAGGTCAACCTGCAATTCCTACACAGGACTGCTGACCACACATTAAAACCCTTTGCTCTAAACAGAACTGCAACAGTCTGAACATTGTTTTTGTATTTCTTTCTTATTTATTTCTGTCAATGTCAGTTCTTATAAAAACAGGTTCTTTGTATCACCTTGTAAAATGACCTTTATCTGTCGCTAACTTTAAGTGAACCAGACAACTGTTGTTGTAAATTGCAATAAATATGATTTATAAAAGGTATTTTCTGATCTGTGCCGGGGAGCAGTCCCTCAAGTCTCACATTAGACAACAGAGCCAGCACATCCGTGAACACAAAAGAGCAACAAGTTTCAGAAGTCCGACCCGCCTGTCTCTGGACAGCAGGGAACAGCTTCTAGCCAGAATTCTGTGATCCCTGGTGCGTTTGGATGCAGCTTTTGATCAGTCACACCAAAAACTCTTCAACAAGAATATAAAGTTGAAAAGAAGAAGAAGAAACAAAACAAAGAAGGGGTGCAAATCAACAGCCAAGCTTATCTCCTTCAGACCAGGGCTCGTTCAACTACCTCCACTCACAACTCCTGGTCCTTTTAAAACTTTGTATGTTTAATCAACAATTCACAATAAACTGACTTGCCATTGATTCAACTTGCAGCTTTTGCCATGAAAAAAGACCCCTCCTGATTCATTTTTGTGTGTGTTTTATATTTAATATTTTTAGATCTTAAAACAAAATTATTATTAAAAAAAACAATGAATAAGGACAAAAATCATTTCAAAATAAAAGTTTGAAATGATAATTGTATTTACTGGAGCAAAAATTAGCAGTGTGAGGAAGTAAATATCCCATGAAATTAAAAGTCCAAAATTTGATGGGGCTAATTCTTTAAGTGAAGATTGTCCTACATGGTTTGAGCATCATCTTTATGTTTGGTGGCAGGATTCAGGTGAGCCTTTGTGTTCTTTCTGTCCGCAGTTCCCCATAATGCCATTTAGATAGTGAAGGTATGAAAACCAAGCTTAGGTAGTTATGAGAGGCTGCAGATTTGGTTTCCTTGGTTCTTTTTTCGCTTTGGACTCTTGGACTAATTTTAAAAGGACAAATAGTTCTGGGAAAGCTCACAAAAAGTTTCTCTATTGTATACAATAGACAAACACCGTCTATAGATAATGTTTGTCACTTGGCCACTGCCAACCTGTCCTCTAAATATATAAAACTATATAAAACAGTATAAATTGTTGTCCCTATCCTCCCATGCATAGTAAAACTGTTGAATGTTTAAATAACTACTACTACTATAACTATGAGGGAGTAAGATGAAATGGTTCAACTTTTGGCAACAGTCAAAAAAATGATGGGAACAGTTACTTAAATGGTGCGAAGGTCTCAGATCTGCAGAGTCTGGGAGCTTCAGAAGTAGCTTGATAACACTTCCTAAGCTGTTGTATTAGAGTTAGATAGTTTTAGGATGTGACTTGCTAACGTGTAAAAAATAAAGCAGCTAATTCCAATGTTTGGTTATGCATCATCACAACGTTTTCCCACAAAATTCACCTGTGACGTGAATTCTTTAAATTTGAGGGAATGGAACTTGAGTGCCAAAAAATAAGAGTATTTTGTCAAACCATCCGATTGCCAGGCTATAAACCACCTTCAAAAAGATCACTGTTGAACTGAGCAATGAAGATTTAGTTTGATTGTTATTTTTCAAAGCATGCCCACCTCCCTTAGGTTTGCACGACCTTCTGGAGAACAGTCAATGCCGAGGGTGCCGTGCTTGTCTGAATATCAGCCCAGACAAAAATGGTACCACCATGAGCCAGGCCTGCCTGCCCCACCAAACACACCTTGTGTGACCCGCTGTGAATAGAGGCGATGGTCCCCGCTCTGGTAACGGCTAATATGAGCCAAGGTGACACTCCTCAGTCAGCCAGAACCGCCCCTGACAAACCTGGTCCAGCTCAGCAAAATAAACCTTATGGGCAACTCCAAGGCAAAGTTTCGCCTTTTAAATACTTTACTCAGAGTTAACTAAAATTTAAAATTACAAACATTTTGTTGGTCATGTTTTAACCCTGTTTGTTTTATTATCAACCTGTAGTTAAATTTATAACTAAGTAAAACTGATTAATATTTTATACAATTAATATTAGTAAACATAATAATAAATTTGAAATAATGCCAGTAATAAAATTTATTACAAACATTTGTTGAAAATGTTAAAGTAAAACTAAAACATAATAATAAATTTAAAATAAAAATTTAAATTTAAACAAAGTTGTTTTTATTAAACAACCAAGCATTATGTCGATAGAATACTTGTCTTAAGTCAAGTTAAATTGGTTAGTTTATTCTACTGTTTATTCTACTACTACTAGTACTAGTAGTGGTACTTCTATTTCGGCTTTTCCCATCAGGGGTTGCCACAGCAAATCCACTTCCACTTTCCACTTCTCTCTATCCTGGGCATCTTCCACTCTTACACCAGCTAACCTCATGTCCTCTGTTAGAACATCCATATATCTCCTCCTTGGTCATCCTCTCGCCCTCTTGCCTGGCAGCTCCATCTCCAACATCCTTCTGCCAATATATTCACTATCCCTCGTCTGCACATGTCCAAACCATCTCAGTCTGGCCTCTTTGACTTTGTTGCTAACACAGGCAACGTGCGCTGTCCCTCTGATGAACTCGTTCCTAATTCTGTCCAACCTTGTCACTCCTAAGTAGAACCTCAACATCTTCATCTCTGCGTCTTGTCTCTTTCTCACTGCTACTGTCTCTAGCCCATAGAGCAGAGCTGGTCTCACCACTGTCCTGTTCAACTTTCCTTTGAGTCTTGCTGACACTCTTCTGTCACACAACACTCCTGACACTTTCCTCCACCCACTCCAACCCGCCTGCACTCGCCTTTTCACCTCTAAATTGGATAGTTTATTCTAAAGGTACAAAATTTTAAAAATTAGTTTGACATGATGACATCAAGCTTCTCTTGAGTGATTTTTTTCTTCAAATTACTACCGTTTTTGGAGAGATTTTACTCCCAAACAATGCATGCTTTTACACAGAACATACACTACTTTAGTTTTATAAGTCAATAATTGGAGTCAGCTATCAGTTCATTCAACTGTTCATTTGGTTGATGTTAGTTGTTATCAACTATCAATATAAAATCATAATTAATAAAAATACATAAGGCAGTTTTCAGGGAATTTTCAACATCAGGATCAGTCTCGACTCATAGCTGAGTAAAGTGCATAATTGTTCATAATATTTATCCATTTCCAGCGCTCTCTTTTTTTAACTTTGTTGCAGGAAGTATCTTCTTGTCACATGCTTTTGATAAATTTGTCACAACATAAACTGAAACGTGAACAGTCCAAGTTGATGGAACTTCGTCACAGTTAGGCCAATTCCTTTAAAATCCCAGGCTTGAATGACACAGAGGACATTTGAGTGGCTGTTAATCCTGACAGCACTTGAATGCATAATGAGGCCTGAACTGTTTGGGTGGGGGGGTAGTGTATAACAATATAACCACACACACGTTTCACTTTGGGCCAGTCTAGCCCTGTGGAGTTTTTGGCATCATGCTATTAGTCTTATTTACTTTTAATGTGACAGAGACAGAGAACAGCACACAGCAGCCTTTTATTACAAAGGCTTTAGAAATTGGAGGTCATGCATCACTTTCTCTCAGTTCCTCCTCTCTCTCCTTCTGTCTCCTCCATTGTTTCTCTCCATATCCATCTATCAATTCTGCTCCTTTCAGTGCTGAGAGGATACATTGTCTTAAGTTCAAACGTGGCATGCAGAAACTTCCTCTCCATAACCTCCTCTCTTATCCATCTCCATTTTCCACCATAATTCACTGAAAGGTGGCATCTCCAAGTCGACAAATGGAAGTGACTTAATTGGAAAGTGTTGCAAAGGAAGGTGGGGCTGTTAATCGTGTGCATTGGTGGCTGGAGAAGAAACACACCCACTATGGAGTCGGATGAACTGACTTTGCAAAACACACTGAGAAATGCAGATTCGTCGCCTGTAGGTGAGCTCACGCAGAAGATAGAATACTGTACATATGAAAAGCAGCCTGAAAAGGTGGGACGTACCACCAAGTCAAACTACCACCGGGTGGAATAGATGTTCCAATATCACATCTTATATTATTTATCATTTTCTCTTGGCTAAATAATTTATCATTGCTTTCCTAGCTAAAGTGAGAGGAAAATTATGATCCAAAGCATTCAGACACACTGGATTATTGAGGAAGCAGAGCTTGAGGCTACTGAGGAATGGGTTCAGAACACGGACACACACTTTTCAACATTTCAAATATATTTTATTACCTTGTAGCATCCACACAGCAGACAGTGGGATGTGGCCTGAATGCAAAGCTACATTCTTTCTGTCAGAGGTAACGCGTCTTTGACAGGACAGGATGAACAGCAACCCTTTAGTTCTCCCGTAGGAGGGTGAATCATAATAACCCTTCCATACCTGGTTATGGACCACAAGACCTAATTAATAGGCACTGATGTACCATGGCTGTGTAGGATTTATTCATTTATTAAATCCTACACTGTGGACATCATTATCGTTATCATCAAACCCAGGTTTGAACTTTCTCCTAACAGACGCACTCTAACCATTGCTTTCAAGAGGCTGGCGCTGCCATATACTGAGGGGGATTCCAGAATAAAGCTGGAATGCTACTGACCAAAGGGGAAGGACAAACTCCAAAACCGATTATATAGTGAAATTGATATGAAGTTGTTTAATATATAACAAGATCTCACTAAGGTGTGATTTTAAAAATAAATAAAATAAAATAAGATATTTCCATCCTTTGGTAAAGTTGGTCAGTACACTCAATTAAATCCGGGTCATTATTTCATTATTTTCAACACTAGCATTCGACCATGTGTTGTAGTCACCATACAGGCTCATGATTCATTACATTTTATTTAGTTATGGATATTAATCTCCAGACCATGTAAGTTAAGTTCGTAGTTTTATCTTATTATTGGGGTATTCGACAAAGCAAAGTTAGCCAAATATGATTTTCTCTCAGATTGTGTTTGTATGATGTAAGAAACAGTATGTTTCATGTTAGCACGAAACACTACAGAAATACATCATGCGTGTAAGATATGATCAGATGAATCAAGAATCTGATCAGGAGATGAGGAGGAAGAGATTCATTTCTCCAGCTCCCCTGGGACAGCCCAGAATATTAATCAAAAGATAGTTAAGATATTTCCATTTGAGAAGTATGTCTTTATCATATTTAGATGTTGTCATTTTTTCTGCTTCATTCCTTCTTAATTTTATACACAATTTGTCTTTCAATGCCTATTTTCATCTTTTGAACTCGTTATTTAACTTCCAGGCCAAGATATTTTATTTTTTTCCATATGGTCAAAAGATTTCAATACAGAATTCAACTACTACAGTTTGTGGAGATATTTTACTCCCAAACAATGCATGCTCTTACAGAACATACACTGTTCGATAACTCAAAACACTATAGCTCACTATACACATAATTAATTTTTTGTTATTTGTCCTTAGTTTAGACTTTCATCCAAATCATTGTATGTACAGATACAGCACTTTCTTTAAGAGGGCTTCTTTTGTGACCTGGTAGTTCAATGGGTAGAGCAGCTGGATGATACAGGATGTGTCAGAGTTGTGTTTTTCTTGGACCCAGAAGTACAGGACACAGGAGGAAGAATGTGAATGTTTATTGATAATAGAGAAAATACAGTGGATAATGAGGGGAGTCGTGGCACAAGGCGGCTTGAGGGGGAGTCGTGGCACAAGGCGGCTTGAGGGGGAGTCGTGGCACAAGGCGGCTTAAACCTGAGTCGTGGCAGAAGGCGGCTTGAACCTGAGTCGTGGCAGAAGGCGGCTTGAACCTGAGTCATGGCAGGTCGATCGAGGAACAGGCACGCAGGGTACGAAGCCAAACATGAAAATCCAGAAAGACAATCTGGCAGCGAGCTGTGGTGAAGTCCAGGTACAAATAGACAGGGGGAACAGGTGAAACCAATTGAGGTCAGTTAGAGGTGGTGAAGTTGGCAGAGTAACTGTAGGGCAGGACAGGATGTGGAGAAAAACGGGTGACAAAATAAGAGTCCAATGGAGGAAGTGGAGCTGAGGACTTGAGACATGACACGATTGTGCGGGATCAACTCTCTGCCTACCCACAAAATCCCTGACCGAGACACCTAGTGCCACCTCCCAGGGCGCCAGTGGTCGCTGCCCATCGCCCATCGCCCCCACAGAGGGATGGGCCAAATGCAGAGGACAAATTTCACTATAACATAAATGTACAAATGTATATGTGGCCAGTGACGAAAAAAGGTTGTTGTTCTTCTCTTTTCAAACTAACGGGGTAAATGTAATGGTAATCTGAGTGTTAAAGTGTGTGTTTTTACCCTATTACATTTTACTGTTATGAAAAGATCATTTGGGTGTAATAAGTTAATATAAAGCACATGCCATTTATCATTATTGCACAATTCAAAACATAATGGTTGTTTAAAAATCAAGAAGGTGCTTCTATATCCACACATGCATGTCACTTGCGTAAAGATTCATTTTATCTTTACCAGATGACCGTCCATTATCACCGCAGGGATTCTATATTTAGATATTACAAGGTAAATACATTATATGGTCCAAGTTCTGAAGAGGTAAAGACAAACTCCACTAAAAAGTTAGTGCTAGACACTAAAAGTTATTGTGTTTACATCTAGGCCTGCAGTTGTTTGCTGACCTCAGAACAGCTTCCTGATGAGCTTTTTTCATGGTCATCCATCTCAGCATGGCACCCTGAAGGTGCCATTGATGCCATATTTCTGTGAAAGCTCTTCAAAATTTTTTTATGTCCTTCTGGAATGACTGAATGCTAACATACTGAAGATCTCATTACTATTCCATTAATAATGTCCCTGCCATCCAGCAATCAACCGTTTCCTGTTAGAGTCCTGTCTATAGTGCTTAAAAAAACATGGCACCAAAAAAACAAAGACACAGTATAATGGCCCCTAAACAAGACATGGAATTAAAATTGAACCTAACAACTATTAATTATTGTATTTACTTACACTATTACGTCCTTAAGCATATGTGAACGACATATCAAAGCGAATTATCAACCACTCTTCAAAATGAATCCATTAGGCATGATTATTTGACAATTATGTCAATTAAAGCATGCAAATGAAGACTGCAGGCGATTTTAAGCTCCCAGTTTGAACATGTTAGAGATTTCACTGAGACACACACAGACATGGATTTTAATTTTGGCTAATTCCTCAGAGGAGAGCAGATTTGACATCTTGCACATACTCCATTATGTGTGCACTTACTGTGCATGTTCACTAATTTAAACAGTACAAATCAGAGATGCTCAGCACATCTATCAATAAATTTTAAAAGTGGTTGGAGTACACGGCCTCACTGTTGTCACTCACTACATCTGCAGTGTAAATGCAACTGCAATTGAGACGGATTCAAATAAGAGAAGCTATAAATGCATCATACTCACCTAGCTGTCACCAAAAGCTTACGTTCTCATAAAGCTTAACTGCTAACGCAAATATGTTTTCTGGGAAACCCATAGTAAAGAAAAGAGAAACTATGTGAACTGTCATCAGTGCCCAGTAAGAAGGCAACCTTTTGAATGATGTGTGAGATTCATTACAGTTTCAGGCGAAGAGCAGGCACGAAACTAGAAAAACAGGGGTTGAATGGCATCCAACAAATGTCCCTGCCTGCCCAGGACCCGGTGGTGACATGGCATGTGCCTCAGCCGCATCCATGCACAGGTAACTTAAACAGGCAACATTCTTAACACGTGATGCACAATAAAAAGTAGAGTTCAAATTATTTGCAAAGCATCGTTTCCTCTCGGTATTTCGTTTTTTACACACTGTCCCATCTTTTCTGAAAATGAGGCATATAACATTTATTATACATTTATTATTTTAGCAGAAACTATGACCCAGTTGCAGTTACATGTTTTAAAAATGTATTTGTGGTTGCAGCTTAGTTGTATAGAAAAAAAGTATTAGGACATTTTATCCAAGATGTACTAACAGGAAATAGTGTCCAGCTGAAACTTTGTTAGTAAGTGATCGATGGAAATATCAAATCTCAGGATCTGTACCAATTATAATTCCAGTTCAAGTTACACTGTATTGTTGTAGAAAAATATAGACTTTTGTGCAATTTCAAAGAAAGTGATTGTGGCAATTTCAGCACACGCAATAACATAGACAACAAGAAGCAGTAAATTATTAGTCTTACATTCACTTTCTACAGTGCTGCCAAAACAAATATTACATGACCCTGCCTCAATTGTCATTTTAACAATAAGGGAGATACCACAGCACACTCTTCCATACAGCCAAATATAAATTATAAGTAGTTTATTGGACAAAGAGGAGGGGATCGACCTGTTGTCATTCTTTATCTGTTACTGTAAAAAAAAATGGCTGTGCCATTGGAACATCTGGACTGTGAGGAGAACATCTTCTGAAGTAAATGAAAGTGCCAGACTTTTATATTAGGAAAGAGGGGCCGTGTCAATGGCCAAACAAGGTTTCAGGGAACAATGGTCCTTTGTTGCATTGACCTGTACTTTATGGATCATTTGTTCTTCCAGCCAATTTGTCTGTCATCATACCATTCAATGGGGAATTATCAGTTGTCAACGGGACATAATTACGGTGCCAAGTTATGATAAGAAGGCAACATCTAGCAGCTGTTGTAAATATGAGAGAAACCAACACATTTTCCGTGCAGAATGTCTTGTGATTTTATCTGTGAAAGGTGCTTTATAAATAACAGCATCTACAGCACCTCGTCCACGTTCCTATCAGACTTTCGCACTTTATATTTTACGTCGTTGTGTTAAGCGTGTGGGTTTCCACTGAAATACTCTGAAGGGTCTGAGCGTCAATCATCGTGGGTGTGCCTCAAGTGTCAATATGTAATGCAGAAGTGACTGGACAGTGCACAGCTTGCTGATACCTCAGGAATGAGAGTGTGAGCACGGAGGGGGATTTTAAAGCGAGAAAACCCGCTAGGGCAGGATGTCCTTTTGTTTCCCATTTCCAACTTACTGTGGAAGTACTGAACATGGCAACGTGACTTTTAAATTGGAATGACAAGATCCTACTGAACCCGCTGGGATGCAGTAGGTCACCTGCTCAACCACGATTATTGGATAATGTGTAATGATCGGCCCACTGAATGCTATGAAAAGTTCCCAGTTGCTGAGACTTCAGTAAACATATTTTCTTCCACCTCTCTGAGTTGAACTTATGGTTAATGGTTTTACAGAAATTGCATATCCTGATCTCTTAGCATTTCATGCAGCTGTTTGTTGCAAACTTTGTTACAAATTATTTTGTTGGGCATCATCACGAACATTTTTATTATGTACAATTCATGGACAAATATCAGAGACAAGAAAGGACAAATTAAAATATAACTTTGTTTTATTTATTTTCCTTTAAAAAAAAGTGATTTTAAAATATTTATACTTCCACTGTCGTAATAAGTCTTGCTTAACTTCTTCCCTTTAATTCAGGTGAAATGAGAGGAAATTAGCTTCAGACATGCTTTAAGTGATGTGATTAGTTGAAGCTCAACTATACACTGCGCTCATGTTTTGCAGCTGAGCTTTTTAAATTTTGCATTTTTGCAGTGACTGAAATGAGTTATTTGTAACTACTACTACTACTTCTCTTTGGGCTTTTCCCATCAGGGGTCGCCACAGCGAATCATCCGTTTCCACCTCACTCTATCCTGAGCATCTTCCTCTCTGACACCAGCTAACTTCATGTCCTCTGTTAGAACATCCATATATCTCCTCCTTGGTCGTCCTCTCGCCCTCTTGCCTGGCAGCTCCATCTCCAACATCCTTCTACCAATATATTCACTATCCCTCCTCTGCACATGTCCAAACCAATGGACCAATCTGGCCTCACTGACTTTGTTGCTAACGCAGGCAACGTGCGCTGTCCCTCTGATGAGCTCCTTCCAAAATGTTATTTGTAAATGCGACTTTAATTTTTAAAATGGATCATTCAAATAGTTTTTTTTATTGCAGCACTTAGGTTTATAGAAGCTTGAAAATTCAAACAAAGAGTGGAGAGTGATGCTATCTGCTGTCCTTGAGTGTAAGAGGCAAAATTGAGGTTGTAGGAAAAATTATAAGAACATTTCAATTCTACAAATGTTCTTCACAATACTGGCTGTATTAACAGCTCTGACAAAAAACTATAACAGGCAATTGTAGTGAAGGAAGTTTCATCCGTTTCCTCGCAGGCACAACTAAAAAGGCATCGTGATGTCAAACAGAACATTTTAGCACTGTTCTCCCTGGTAGGTATATACACTTGCTATTACGTATTCCCATTCCGCTAAACAATACTGATTATGACTTTTCAGTGTCAGCACTCAGGCTGCTGTGGAAATACTGTAACAGTGTGTGTATGTGCGAAAAAAATACTTGAAAAAGTATTTCATTTCCAAAAATGGTTCTGTTCTGTTTTGTTGTTTTTGTTATGTTAGAAGTACTCCAACTCAATACTCCAGTAAAACTTGAGTATTGAACTCAGTTTCTTCACTAGTATGATCTAAAATTTGATCAGTTTGCCATGACTTGGAATAAGAGTGCCTAAGTGCCCTAGGTGTTATGGGGATTCTTGTGACCTCCTGACTATTAAATATCTTAAACTTGATGAGGAAAAGGTCACAGGGATGTTAAATATATTTAATTTGCCTTTGCACAGTCTGACTGAAATCAGAAATTATTTTCTAACCCTCTCCAGCCTGGGGAGAAAAAACAACTCATCGACTCATGGCACACGTTTAAAGAGCTGTGTAGGGCAAGAACAGATGTTGAGATACAAGTTCTGGATCTCTCTTGTTTTAAGTAAGACATTGCCTACTAGATTCACACCTGAGTGTATTAACATTAGTTGAAATACCTGCATAGAGGCTCACATATAATTTTGCCACAATAAATAAATAAATAAATTGTCAATGTTTAGCACATTTTTTGTCCCATTGTTTAATTGGGTTTTATTTATATAGTTTTGGTACTTTTGTAGAACTTTACTATTTGGTTGTGTATGTTTATTAAGAATCTGCAGTAAAGTTGTTGCCTTTGCTGTTGTGGGTTATGCAGTGGAATACTAATGCATGATTACCCTTTGAATTGTTATGGGAGTAACGGTAAAACAAAAAAAGGTATATTTGTACTTACTGACGGTACGTCCGTATTCTTCACCTATGTTGAGATTACCTGACATTTTGTTGTTGCTGTGATAAAAAAAGTCCTCTATAACAGCCCTGTCAAGTTGGTGCTTGGAGGTATTATTGTTTTATTATTATTGATGCATATTATTGCATTTATCACTATAATGTTGCATCTGGTAAAAATGAAGCAGGTTCTAAAAAGCAACTGTTCATTTCTGTTAAAAAAAATATTGAGGTAAAAGTTTAATATTCACCTGTGAATTTAATGAAGTGCCAGATTGAAATGCTTAAGTAAAGTAGAAATTTCACAACGTACTGCACATTTACTTATGTACTGTATTTATTTGACACCACATAAAGGAAAAAGACAGTCTTGCCAAGTGTTGTGGTACAAACAACCTGAGACATCTCCAACCTGGACAAATTAAAAAGTAAACACAGATAGTAGTATTTTTCTATTGTCAGCATTGCAGATAAAACTTTAAAATTCCGGTTTAATGGGGAAAACATTTGACTTAGACTCCCGAGACCTGTCTCGGAAAGCCTCTAAAATGCTCAAGTCAGCACAGAATCTTTGCTTTTGCTCGTCAGAACAGGTCCACTGGTTCAAGGAGTTCCGAGCTGTCCCAGATGCTCCTACTGTTTTCAAACAGGCCGCAGTTTCTGGTAGAATAAAACACTATTTGCACTTACAGTTGGCACAAACCACACACATCTGAGACAAGTAAAAACTGAGTTACAGACTCCACACACACCACACACATCTGAGACAAGTAAAAACTGAGTTACAGACTCCACACACACACACACACACACCGACAGAGAGTGTATGGTTTCATTACATTACACTGGTTTAGATTCTTTCACCTGCCCTGACCCTAAACTAACCCCAAACATACCCGAATCCTAAGTTAGCACAGTCATATTCCATGATTTCTTGCCACCATCTTGCCACCACGAGGAAGGCAATGTCACCAGACGTGACTGTGTAGTCAATATCCCCCCAAATTCATTTTTATATTTTTATTATTTTTTAAAGATAAACTTTATTCGTCCCACGATGGGGAAATGTCCATAAAATAACAGTTACATTTGATTAACACTGCATAGGTGGCATGGAAGGGGTTATGGATCATGTTCTTCATATTTCACGATAATTATCTATCAAGTGCAGGACGATTGACCAAACAATACCACTTGACACATTTAAGACCAACATGTGGATTCAACAATTTTTGGGGAAAAATTAGGAAGAACATGCAACTCATAGCCATTTAACAACCCCCCAGCAAGTCCATACTTTACTAACATCCAATAAGATAGAAGTGTTTAAATGTCCCTATATGTCACTGTCACTGTCCCTGTACTCTACAGAACTACTGTCATTTCCAAATTCCAAATTTGTTATATAACAATTCATAGAAAAAGTCATTTTTCTTTCAGTTTCATTTACATTTAAAGTAAATACATAGGCACAAAAAAATAACACATGAAAGCAGTTTATGTAGCGAAATAAAAAAACTACTATATGTAACATATGAGTACAACTTTTTTCTTTATAGTATTTTTTGTAGCATTACAAATATTTGTGGTTATTCTAGTCTAGAGTCCAACAATTCAAGAATTTGTGGAAAGCTGGGGAAAGGAAAATAAATATAATTAAATGTTTAAATTTACAACTTTCTTTGTAAAAGAAAATTTGTTATTTAAATGTAAAAAGTTTTTTTTTTCTTTTATAAAAAAGTACATGTGGGAGGGTTGTATGGATGTTTTTAAACAACCTATGTCCTTGAAAACTGCCTCTGAAATATGCTTTTTGTGTTCAAGGAACGCCCACACAGACACAGCAGCACCCGGCACCTTCCCCTGAGGTTTCTTATCAATTCTGATGGAAATATTCTCTTTCCAGTAAATCCTAATAAACCGTTAAACCAATCTCTTTTAAAAGGTCTTGTTAGATGGCGAGGGTCCAGGTGATAATGTCGTCTAAAGGCGCCCCGGCTTACAGAGGCAGTCTGCAGCACATGTAAAGCAACAGACTGTTTGCTTCCACACATTGTGGTGTTTACGAGCAGGACTGGGCACCAGTGATGCTTCCAAACTGGGATTCAAGGACAACTGCCAATGGATATGATTTGTTTTGCATCCCTGCTGTGACTGGAAGAACTGCCAACACTGAAATTTGAGCCAGATTGTTGAATCATGCTGTTCTATTTTTTCCCCTCCCTTTTCACATGACAACTTTAATTTGACAATCTGCAAAAAGCTGAATTTACACATTCCTGTCAGCTTATTCAATTCCAAGGGCACAGTAAGTGTCCTCCAACTTTTGTGGGAGGATTAAACTGGCCTCCATGAAAAAGGTTTTCATGCATGAATCTGCCGATTCAGAATGGGGCTTTTATTATGAAACACAGAGGAAGGACACAGCAACGTGAAAACATGCACTGATCGGCCGCAACATTAAAACCAACTTGTGGCATCACTGTTGTGGCTGATCGGTGTATAATAGAACCCACTTGATGGTGGTAGCTGCTTTGTTTGGGTCAAAACGAACACTCCAATAATATGTGTGGACAGTGCAACCTTGATGGAGATCTGCGCTCTATGAGAGGCACTGCTTCAAGAGAGAGGAGAGGAATTAATGCATTTTTTACTTGCTGTTCATGAGATTCTTTTTTTCGCCCAGAGATGTTCTGTTCAACAGTGTCAAAAAATCCTTGAAAAACATCCAAAGATACGAAGCAAAAAGTTTTTCTTAATCACTTATTGGTCCATGGCCTGTTGTTCCACCAAAAGTCAATAAATTCTGAAGCACTTTTTAAAACATTGGTAAAATAGTTTTCTTGCATATCTAAATAGGAACAACCCGCCAGTTGGTCTTAGCTTGTTTAGCGATTAGCGATATTGCACACAGGCCATCAGATTTATCAACTTAAAGGCAGTTGTCTATGGCAAAGTTCCCAACTTGCACTGGAGAGGGGTGAGGTGTATGTCATGTATTATATTTATTATTTTATACACTATACACCATAGATGTCCTGATCAAGTTCATTTGGCCCTGCTTCCAATCCGAGTGTTCTAGAGAGGTCTTCTTCTTCTTTTCCTTTCAGCTGTTCCCTTTCAGGAGTCTCCACAGCGAACCATCTGCATCCATCTAACCCTATACTCTGCACTTAAAGTCCTTAACATCCTTGAAGTACTTACAGTCCTGCACCTTCTGTACCCCAGCCCACTTGGGTCCCTCTCATTCACACATACGTATTCTGTCTTGCTTCGACTAACCTTCACTCCTTTGCTTTCCACGGCAGACCTCCCCCTCTCAGAGCCGATCCTTGATGCAGACCCACCCCCACATTGAATTTCTCGGTCACACCTACAGCACCTCACCGCTGTCTTACAGCTCTCATACACTTCCTGCAGAACTCTGACATACTTCTCTGCCACTCCAGACGTCCTCATACAATATCACAGCTCCTATCTCGGCATCATACCCTTTCTCTAAATCTACAAAGGCACAGTGCCGCTCCCCATGACCTTCTCTGTACTTCTACATCAGCATCCTCAAAGAAAAGACTGTTTCTCTTGTGCTCTTACTAGGCATGAAACATAAAAAAAAAAACAAGAACAACCCTTAGCGTCACGTATACATTTGCACATACAAGTTACAGTGTAATTTGTCCTCTGGATTCAACCCATGCCTCTGGAGGGAGCTAGTGTTGGGTGTCTTGCTCGGGGACGCGCCTGGTGGGGGGGTCAGGGATTGCAGGTATGCTGGGATCCCACATTGTCTGTTTTGCCCCCCAGCATCTCTACCCATTGAGCTACCGCTAAATAACAGAGCTGCTGTTTGATATTTACCTCTGTCCTCAGCCCAGCTGATCAGCTTTATTCCTGTAGTTCCCACAGCCAGCACCAGTGTACCTCTCCTAAATTCCTCGGGCATCCTGTCACCTTCCCCCATCTTTTTAAAAAAACTAGTCCGAAACTCTACTGCAACCTCTCCTAGACACTAACATACGTCCACAGGTATGTGATAAGGAGCAACTGCTTTCCCAATCTTCAACGTCCTCCTCACTTCACTTGTTGCTACTTCCTGCTTCACATCAGTCATCTCTACGACTCATCCTTATCTTTCGTTTTCCTTATTCCTCACCTCTTAAAAGTTCTCTTTCCATCATCCCATCACAGTCCTGGCGCCCGTAAATACATTTCCATCCCTATCATTAATCATCCTAACTTGCTGCACATCATTCCCATCTCAACTTCTCTTTCTCACCAACCTGTACACTGTAAAAAAAAATCTGAGAAATTAACTGCAAATTTCTGTAAAACCGTGACATAAAAAAATGTAAATAGAAAAACACTAATGAAATGTTTCATTTACAGTAAATTTAGTAGTGAACCTAACTACTTGTTTAATTAATAATTTTACTTCCAAATTAGTACATTTTATAAAATCATATGCTATGCTATACACAAAAATCTAAACATTACAGTAGAATTATAAAATAAATAGACTGCATTACACAGCCTTTAAGATACAGTATATACAGTATATATATACTCCCTTAAAAGGAAACTCATAACTAATTGTAACTAAAACATTTTTAAACATTTGTGGTACATCAGGCACAATGGGCAGCATGGTTTTGGAGTCGTTGGCACAGCCACCTCACAGAGAATGCTCTGCCCAAAGAGACATACACAAACCATTCACAGGCACACTCACACCTGCAGAGAAATTTAGAGTCACCATTTAACCTGCCTGTGTTTGGTCTGTGGAAGAAAACGGATGTACCCGGAGGAAGCACAGGGAGAACATGCAAACTCCACACAGAAAGGCTGCAGCCAGCTGTGGATTTAAGCCGGGGATCTTCTAGCAGGCAACAGAATGATTCCATTACCGTGCTGCTCAGAGATATGTTTCGCCTTACGTTAATCGGAACCCTCCGAGACTTACGATTAGTAGATGTACAGGGAAATATCTCAGTGAAGGAAAGAAGATAAAAGACTTTGAAACAAAAATAGCACTGCACCTACTGTTGCTGCTAGAACAGTTGTTAGTGGAGGGGTGAGCTGCTGTGTGGCCAGTATCTAGTTGTAAAAACACCATAAAGCATGTTCTTTGGATACATAAGTAACATCTACAGGTAAGCTGTTATCCAGAGCTCAACTAATGTCACAACAAATGAAAGCAGTGATATGCCAGAGAATTTCAATGAGGCCCGTTTTATAGGAATGGATGTTCTATCTAAAACTGCAAGTTCAGCACCTTCTGCCAGTCTTAACAATACAGACGGTTGGTGAAGCGATACAAAATGTGCATGAGATGGGCCAGGATTACACTTCAATTAAGCTGCGTTCACTTTTAAAGCATGACATGGGTCTAACAGATGATGCTTTTATTGATTGTGTAAAGGATTTAGATCATCAAGGGCAGCAGAAAACATACCCAAGAGCTCAGAAATTCAAAGATGTTCAAATATGTTGGGTCTAAAAAATAATATTAGGAACAGATGGCAATAGAACACAAAAGTATGCTTACTGCTTACCAGTGAGAGAAGTGTTAAAATGCTTATTGGAATCAGAATTCTGGACGAATCTTATTAAACAGACTCAGCTTATTTTATGACATTAACCTTAAAGTTTTGATGAGAAAAATTGAAACACATTTTCTACCAGTATGCTTTTGAAAGGTAAATCCGCTCGGCTCTGCTAAGAAAAAGCACAAAGTTGTTCCAGTCCACCTTTCTGAGGCAAATTTACCTGCTTGTGTTTGGCCTGTTAATGATTACATGTTTCATGTCTGACTTTGTGGAGAGAGTGACCTAAAATAATTCAGAAGTGTAAAGATTTACTCTGAGATTTTGCGAACAATGGGATAATTAAAGGTGATGAAACAATCAAAGGGGCTCTGTATTATATTGCTGGTGACAATTTGGGTTCACACAGCGTAGGTGGGTTTACTGAGACCTTTAGTAATTCTCAGTACTTTTGCAGGTACTGTGAAATGACACAGTAAATTTCAAAGTGATGATCCAAATGTATGTGTCCCACAGCGCACTCCTAAAACTTATGATTCTGCTGTTGATGATCCACAAACCGAAGAGCAAAGGCATGAAATTCAAAGTTAGTTTTCAATGCTCTGAAATCAGTTTGCCAGCCTGGCCTCCCATCTTATGCACTGTACCTGTGGTACTTTATTAAGAATAAGAAATGGCTTACATATTCCCTTTTGAACCAGCGCATGAAAAACCTTAAGTACAAAGGATCTAAAGCTCTCACAAAGCCATGTGCTATCAACTCTGAGGCACCCACACTTTCAGGTCAGACTGTTCAAAATTGGAATTTGTTAAGGTTGCTGAGTGTATTACTCGGTGACAAAGTGCAAAATCGAGAGAAATATTATGATTGCCAGTTAATGCTCTACCTAAAGACATTGTTAATTTGATTGATTGATTGATGGATGGATGGATGGATGGATGGATGGATGGATGGATGGATGGATGGATGGATGGATGGATGGATGGATGGATGGATGGATGGATGGATGGATGTAGAAATAATTTCACTCTCACAGGTAACCCATCTTGACATTATGATCCAAGAATATTTGGAATCAAGAAATTGATTCTCTATTTCTGAGAGTCCGCTAAGACATCTGGCAACTATCTGGCCTTAATTTTGAATTAAACACACCTACATTAAGAGGTGTGCCAGACATCTCAAAAATGTTAAAACATTTTGCTCAACTTCATCTGAAAGACATCAGCTTCTTAAGGCATGTCT
The DNA here is from genome assembly GCA_033026295.1 of Channa striata. Taxonomy (NCBI): domain Eukaryota; kingdom Metazoa; phylum Chordata; class Actinopteri; order Anabantiformes; family Channidae; genus Channa; species Channa striata. The sequence goes on from CM065169.1 coordinate 2,192,119, forward strand.
TGTACCTGGGCAAAGATGCAGCCAGCTTCTGCAAGTCAATGACTGTTATATATACAGTATATGTTTTACCCCAACCTCTACAGGGATGCAATTAAAAAAGAGTTTGACAGTACTAGTGTTTCCATTTGAAGCTGAAATGTAATTAAAGTACTGGAGTATGGAAGGTATTCATGTCCAAAATACTCTGGATTTTGGTTCGTGGAATGATGCAAGTAAGATCTTCAGTAAGTTAAGGGAATACTACTGAAGTTGCCAAAAAGACTGTGGCAAAATGCTCACCTGCACAAACAATGGAACCGTGGAAAACAGACCAGAGTTCAATTCAACCAGACTCCAAAGCCCATTGCATTATATCCATGGCTCAGATTAGCTTGGAAGTTTATTTCCACCGGTTTGCTTAGCCCACCAGCAGGCTTCCTTAAGATGGCCAATTAGAACAGATTTGCCTCTGGGATCTTATAACAGAGACAAGATTTTGGACAATTAAAAGAAAAATTCATTTTATTTTACAATGTCCCAATATAAAAAAAATAAACCTATTTAATATACCTGCATGTTGAAAGCCTTGTGATTTATTACCTTGCAACCTGCATAAAATCCCAGCAGGTCTTACAAATCATCAGTATCAGACTGGTTGTACTGAAGGGAGTTTAACAAACATGAAAAACTTTAAATGTTTGATTTAATTTGAAAAAGTAAGTCCTGCTTAAAACTAGATTGTAAAAGTTTCATTTTTTGGCCATGGTGCTAACCTATCTAATCCCTTTGTTGCCTTTCTTCTACAGAAATTCTCCTCTCTATCATGAACAGCATAGATCTGAACTACAGAAAGTTTCCCCATGGGAAAACTGATATCCTTGTGTGGGAGTAGTAGAATTGCCTTGGGCAACTAAACTAAACCTTAAATTAACTCAGTGTGAAAGGGGATGACAATTTTGATTACCTTTGGATGAGGTTTCTCTTGGGCCAAACACAAAGCACGAAATTATACCATGAAATTCTATGAGAAGGGAGTTGGTGTCAAATAGCGGGGACAGTTTCACCTCGGGTGTAGACACTGGGAAAATGTGTCTCTTCTGTTATTTAGATTATATCACTCCATTGCTGTCTTTGCGTTTACATAAGTTTTAAAGACCCTGTGGTGCGCTGGAAACTTGTTTAAAAAACTTGTCATCCTGCACAATGCATGCTGGGTTAGGGCTCTCAACAGGATAGGCAGCTATATAAAATAGACGGATGATGGGGGCCTCAAAAGCAGATAAAATAAGTTGAATGTTTGGCCGTATGCATCATTGCAGTCTTCACAGGAGTCTGTGCTGCAGGAGACAGTCCTCTCTCAGAGGGCATCAGATGCCACTACAGGAACCACTAGAAGCATAAAGCTCCTGCCTGTTCTCCTTTCTCTTCAATAATACACACCTGCTGCAGGCAGCTGTAAATAAAAAAAGAAAAAAAGAATCTGCTATCTCAGTTTGTGCTGTTTTATGCAAAGATTATGTACAATATTTGGCTGAAAGATGAACATACATGCATTTTTACTACCTTTCACGCACAATATGTAAAAATTCAATGAAGGACATGTACCTAAGATTATATTAGAGTTTAAAACACTGCAGGGTTTCTGTGCAATTGTGGGGAGCTGGAGCCTTTTGGCAAGTGTCGCACAATGTATTTTCTGATCTGGCACCTCTAAAGTTGGAATCTGTTACTGAAAAGAAGTGAAAGCTTAGTAAAATAAATCATTAAAGATATTGGCAGAAGATAAAATGTTATCTAGTCTCTGGTATCTGACAAACTATTTGAAATCATCAACCCTTTCCTTCCAGGCTTTCCCAAGGACTATCAGCTTTGCAGCACTATTATCAAAGTTATAATTCAAATAGCCATGAAAGCCACTTGGTGGTTTTAATTTTGTTGAGAACAAGGGTCAGCATGAGAAAATTTTAATGCTGGCAAAGTCTGAAAGGTGCACTGTAAAACTAAAACATAACGGTCAAATGACTGGCAGCAGCAGCTACTAAACAAAAACCGTAAAATGAAGGCAAAATACCTTAATTTTATTGATTTGAATGCCTTCGGTGTGACCTCACCAGAAGCTCCTACTTCACTCTGCTTGCCAGGATTGTCTGGGACTAAAAATGTCAGTGGGACAAGCCCTCCCCATATAAAACAGGATGACATCAGATAAATCATGATTCAAAACGTCACCTTGCTACGAACAAGCAAGGAGGGTGGTCTGGTGAGGCACTCACTCGTGCTACTCAGAGAAATGTGGTTATGAGAATAACCCATAGGCTCTCTTTCATAGCATTAATGTCATCTCCCACATTGGGAAATACTGACTCCCAAATTGCTGACAGATGAGAGCCACTGCCCCGTAAAGAGAACTACTGAGCACTGAATGGGCTAGTTAAGAGCCTGTAACATTGAGCTGGTAAAGCCTGGCAAAGGTATTTGGTGATGCCCAACTTGCTGTAGCACAAATGTCCTGAATGGAGATTCCTCTGAACTGAGCCCACAAAGTTGTGAGGCAGCAGCTCTCACAATCCAGTAAGACAGCAAGTTCGAACTGGACAAAGTATATATACAGTGGTTTGAAAAAGTGTGTCTGATCGTGAGGTGAGGTAAGGTAATCTTTTATTAATCCAACGACGGGGAAATTTACATGTTACACAGCTCCCAGATATGCATGGCAATAACAACAGTGGAAAGCGCAGTGCACTAACTAATGTAGTGCAATGTGCAAAGTAATGTGTAAAAATTTAATCAAAATCCATTTACAAATGTACAGTATGTAAATGTACTACAGACGATGTACAATAGTTCAACTTCAAATAGGTTACACTGCAGAGTTATAGAGTCTAAACGCAGTGGGAATGAAAGACCTGCGGAAGCGCTCTGTCCTACGCTGAGGGTGGATCAGTCGGCCACTGAAGGAGCTGCACAGGCCTCCACTGTCTGGTGCAGCAGGTGACAGGTATTGTCCATGATGGATGTCAGCTTGGTCAACATCCTCCTCTCACCCACCTCCTCCACAGTGTCCGGTGGGCAGCCCAGGACAGAGCTGGCCCTCCTGACCAGCTTGTTCAGTCTGTTCCTATCCTGGTCAGTGCTGCCTGAACCCCAGCAGACCACACCGTAATGCAGAGGTCAGGCCACCACAGAGTCATAGAATGTCCTTAACATGGGCCTACATATGCTGGAGGACCTCAGTCTCCTCAGAAGATGGAGCCGACTTTGACCCTTCTTGTACAAGGCATCAGTGTTATCAGTCCATTCAAGTTTATGGTTGAGGTGAACACCCAGGTACTTGAAGCTATCCACCCTTGTCCGAGCCCTGGATGTTCACCAGTGTGAAAGGTAGTGTCTTTCTCTGGAAGTCAATCACCATCTCCTTCGTCTTACTGGTGTTTAAGCACAGGCAGTTGCTTTCACACCAGTCCACAAAGTCCATGATCACTGACCTGTACTCCAGCTCATTCCCATCTAATATCAACCCACTATGGCTGAGTCATCAGAGAATTTCTAGAGATGATAACTACTAGTGTTGTAGGTGAAGTCTGAGGTGTACAAAGTAAAAAGAAACGGTGAGAGCAGCGTACCCTGAGGAACCCCTGTGGCCTGTTGGTGAGGTAATCTGTTGTCCATGCCCTTGTTGTAGAGTGTTGTGAAGACAGGGGGGTGGGGAGAGGTGGAGGAGATTGAGGGATGGTGATCACAGGTGCCGGACTGTAGATGTGTGAGAAGGGGGCTGGGGGGCTCGCTGAGTAACTAGGGATGGAGTCAAATCTGTCAAAAAACAGGTTTAACTTGTTGGCTCAGACTTGATCTTCATCAGCTCACCCCCTGACTGCCCCCTGTCTGTGGTCTGAGATGGTCTTCAGGCCCCTCCACACATCTCGTGCGTTGTTATTCTCCAACCCCTCCTCCAGCTTCTTCTTATATCCATCTTTGGCCTGTCTGATCTTGTACTTGAGTTCATACTGAACTGTTTTTTGCTCCTCTGTGTTCCCTGTAATAAAAGCCCTCCTCTTCTTAATTAGTAGGGCTTTAAGTTAAGGGGTCACCCAGGGTTTTTTGTTTGCAAAACACTGCACTCTCCTGGTCGACGCAGTGTTCTCTACATAGAAGTTGATGTGGTATCGAAACAGTCTCTCAGTCTCTTTTAGGGCTCATCAGTCCACAGTTTCACAGTCTTCTTCTGTACAGGCTGTCTTCTCACCCTGGGTGAGTATTCAGGACGCAGATGTACCAGATTGTGAAAAGAGAGGCCAAGTGGGGAGAGGGGGCTGGCAGTGTACGCCCTGGTGCGGCACTTCACGTACTGGGTGAATGTCGGTAGAGTGGAGGAGAGTGATACGTGATTAAAGTCCCCGGTGATGGGGAGCAGAGCCTGCGGGTGTCGCGTCTGCAGACGAGTTACACGCTGCGGCTGCGTCGGCCAAGGGAGGGACGTACATGTTAAACACAATAACGTCTGCAAACTACCTCGGGATGTAATAAGGCCGACATGGTCTGTATCTCCGCTTCCTCTCCTGGAGCCTTCGTCCTGCTCTGCAGCTTCTCCTTCTCCTCCGTAACTCCGGCAGAATCTACGGCTTGTCGGTGTAGAGAGGCGCAGGGCCGCGTAGCGCTAACAGCTGCTCTTGTGTGTAAACAATGGAGCCATGTGTGAAGTTGAGGGGATCCCCAGACATGCTCCCGAAAAGTTCAAAAATCAATAAAATACAAAACACAAAAATAGTAAAAGTGGTCTCCCTGAGTGCGCCTTTGCAACAGCATTTGACCACTTTAAAGAAAACCTGCAGGACAGGTCATTAAACAATAGAAAAGAAAAGAAAAATAGAAGAAGGAGCCACTGTAACAGCAGCTGCTCGTGCAGCACCATTTGATCATCAAACTAATTTAATTATTATTCAAAGATAACACAAGTAAACGCATCATGCAGTTTTTAAATGAAGGTTTTTATTATTAAGGGCAAAAAAAAAAAAATTAAACCACAATGCCCTGTGTGAAAAAGTGTTTGCCCTGGGCCACTCTTAGCAGCAACAAGTGCAATCAATTTGTGATAACTTGCAATGAGTCTGTTACAGCGCTGTGGAGGAAGTTTGGCCCACTAATTTTTACAGAATTGTTGTAATTCAGCCACATTGGAGGGTTTTGAACCACTTGCATGAACCACCTTTTTAAGGTCATGCTACAGGATCTAAATTGGATTCAGGTCAGGACTTTGACTAGGCCACTCCAGAGTCTTCATTTTGTTTTTCTTCAGCCATTCAGAAGTGGACTTGCTGGTGTGCTTTGGATCATTGTCCTGCTGCAGAATCCAAGTTTGCTTCAGCTTGAGTTCATGAATAGATGGCCGGACACTCTCCTTGAGGATATTTGTTACACAGCAGAATTCATGGTTCCATTTATCACAGTAAATGTTCCAGGTCCTGACGCAGCAAAACAGCCCCAGACCATCACACTACCATCGCCATATTTTACTGTTGGTATAATGTTTTTTTTCTGAACTGCAGTGTTACTTTTACACCACACATAATGGGACACACACCTTCCAAAAGGTTCAACTTTTGTCTTGTCAGTCCACAGTATTTTCCCAAAAGTCTTGAGGATCATCAAGATCTTTTCTGGCAAAACTGAGTCAAGCCTTTATGTTCTTTTACCTCAGCAGTGGTTTTTGTCTCGGAACTCTGTCATGCAAACCATTTTTGCGCAGTCTCTTTCTTATGGTGGAGTCCATGAACACTGACCTTATTTCAGGCAATAGAGGCCTATAGTTCTTTAGATGTTCTTGTAGGGTCTTTTGTGACCTCTTGGATGAGTTGTTGCTGTGCTCTTGGGGTAATTTCTGTGGGCCGGCTATGCCTGGGAATGTTCTCCACTGTTCCATGTTTTTGCCATTTGTAGATAATGGTTTACTGCAGTCCAAAAGATTTAGAAATGTCTTTATAACCTTTTCCAGACTTCCTAGTCAAAGTCAAACGTAGGATGCAGGAAGGCTAAACAAAGAACACAACAACCAAACCTCAGACCAAATGTAGAATGATGATAGAGTCTAAGTAACAAGAATCTGTAATCCAGTAACATGGATCAGGCAAACAGAAGGTGGCATTGTCCAAGTAAGACGAGGATCTGGCAGGTAATGAGGGGAGGACTGGGTATAAAGGGACAAGGGGACAGGTAAAAACAATAAAGACTAATGATGAGTTTTGAAGTTGCCAGGGAGAGTTGTGGACTGGAAGTGGGGAAAAGGCTACAAAATAAAGGTTGAAAACAGGAAATGAAAATAATCGGCAAGATAATGACATGGAGGTGGTATTACAATTTGATACCTTTATGTTTAAATTACGTAAAAATGTACATACATTTTTAGTTAATTGGTTCAGTACACAAATATAAAATTATACATTTTAAATATATACTTCAGCAGCTGTTTCAGGTGCTATTTACACATTCAGACTGATTGGAGAGTTGCCCCCAACTTCAACTCCAGCCAATCAGAGCATGGGCAAATTAATTTGGAAATTCAAATTAAACGCTGCAGCATTACTAAGAGAGGCTGCAGATGAAGGCACAAGACAGGTTGTAGAAATGTGATTGTGAACTTAAAGAGTAGAACCTGCTGTGTGACTAAGAGTTGTGTCTGTGATCATACTCACACTTAACAAGTTATCTTTTAAAGTGCCCCAGTCTAATTGTTCCCCACTCACAGGTGCCCATGTGTATGCTTTTGGGTCCTTCTTCCTGTTGCCTGGAGATATTTGCATACCCTAATCCACAGAGAAAGAAATTGTGCAAATTCACTTGTTAGTTAATAGTCGGAATTAAATCTCTTGCAAGCTTCAAAAACAGCGGTTTAGGAAAACATTTACTGCAGAGCTTTTACATGAAAATGGTCTAAATTCTATAGTTGCAGAGTGGATAAATGTGCAACTTCATTTTAAAACATTATTTTTTGCCATTCCAGTTGTAAACTAATTTTTAGGAGACTGAAAATGCATATTGTGTTAGGTCACCATGGCACATATCAGAATGTCACAGTTCAAATCCACTACTACTACTACTTCTCTTTCGGCTTTTCCCATCAGGGGTCTCTACAGCGAACCATCCTTTTCCTCCCTCTATCCTGGGCATCTTCCACTTTGACACAAGCTAACCCCATGTCCTCTGTTATAACATCCATATGTCTCCTCCTTGGTCGTCCTCTCGCCCTCTTGCCTGGCAGCTCCATCTCCAACATCCTTCTACCAATATATTCACTATCCCTCCTCTGCACATGTCCAAACCATCTCAGTCTGGCCTCTCTGACTTTGTTGCTAACACAGGCAACGTGCGCTGTCCCTCTGATGAACTTGTTCCTTATTCTGTCCAACCTTGTCACTCCTAAGGAGAACCTTAACATCTTCATCTCTGCTGCTTCCATCTCTGCCTCTTGTCTCTTTCTCACTGCTACTGTCTCTAACCCATAGAGCAGAGCTGGTCTCACCACAGTCTTCTTCACCTTTCCTTTGAGTCTTGCTGACACTCTTCCGTCACACAACACTCCTGACACTTTCCTCCACCCACTCCAACCCGCCTGCACTCGCCTCTTCACCTCTTTTCCACACTCCCCATCACACTGAACTGTTGACCCCAAGTACTTAAACTCCTGCACCTTCTTCACCTCAGCCCCTGTAACCTCACGCTTCTACCTGGATCCCTCTCGTTACACACATGTATTCTGTCTTGCTACGACTGACTTTCATGCCTCTTCTTTCCAGAGCAAACCTCCACCTCTCCAGCTGTTCCTCCACCTGCTCTCTACTCTCACTGCAAATCACAATGTCATCTGCAAACATCATTGTCCAGTGAGATTTCTGTCTGACCTCATCTGTCAACCTGTCCATCAGGATAGCAAACAAAAAGGGACTGAAAGCCGATCCTTGGTGTGGTCCCACCTCCACCTTGAACTCCACTGTCTGACCTACGGCACATCTCACCACCGTCATGCTCCTCTCGTACATGTCCTGAACTACTCTGATGTACTTCTCTGCCACTCCTGACAACCTCATACAGTACCACAGCTCCTCCATCGGCACCCTGTCATACGCCTTCTCTAAATACACAAAGACACAATGCAGCTCCTTCTGACCATCTCTGTACTTTTCCATCAACAATCTCAAAGTGAAAATGGCATCACTGGTGCTCTTACAGGGCATGAAACCATACTGCTGCTCACAAATCTCCACCTCCTTCCTAAGCCTGGCTTCCACTACTCTTTCCCACAGCTTCATTGTGTGGCTCATCAGCTTTATCCCTCTGTAGTTGCTACAGTTTCTGCGTGTCACCCTTGTGACTATCTCTCCTTCTGGCTAACCTGTACAAGTCCTTCTGTCCTTCCTGCATGTCTAACCTGTCATACAGCTCATCGTAAGCTTTCTGTTTGGCCTTTGCCACCTCCCTCTTCACTCTGCGCTGCACTTCCTTCCTCAGTCCTTTCTACATCCCACTTCCTTTTAGCTAACCTCTTCCTCTGGATGCAGTCCTGTACTTCCTCATTCCACCACCAAGTGTCTTTATCTTTATTCCTCCTTCCAGATGACACACCAATCACCTTCCTACCTGTTTCCCTGTTTACCTCTGCTGTAGTTTCCCAGTCATCTGGAAGCTCTTCCTGACCACCCAGAGCCTGTCTCAACTTCTGCCTGAAATCCTCACAAGTTTCTTCATTCTTTAGCTTCCACCACTTGGTCTTCTTTTCTGTCTTTCCTCTCTTCTTCTTCCTGACCACCAGAGTCATCTTACACACCACCATGCGGTGCTGTCTGGCTACACTCTCTCTTACCACCACTTTACAGTCACTAACCTACCTCAAATGACCTTGTCTACATAGAATGTAGTCCACTTGTGTACTCCTACCTCCACTCTTTTATGTCACTCTGTGTTCCTCTCTCTTCTGGAAGTAAGTGTTGACTACAGCCATTTCCTTCCTCTTAGCAAAGTCCACCACCATCTGTCCTTCTGGATTCCTGTCCTTTACACCAAACCTGCCCATCACCTCCTAATCCCCTCTGTTCCCCTCACCAACATGCCCATTGAAGTCTGCTCCAACAACTACTCTCTCTCCTCTGGGGATACTCTCTACAACCTCATCAAACTCACTCCAGAATCTCTCCTTCTCGTCTAACTCACAGCCAAGTTGTGGAGCATACCCACTGACTACGTTCACCATCACCCCTTCAATTTCTAGCTATAGGCTCATCACCCTGTCTGAGACTCTTTTCACCTGTAGAACATTGTTCACAAACTCCCCCTTCAGGATCATTCCAACCCTGATTCTCTTCCTATCCACACCATGGTAGAACAGTTTGTATCCTCCTCAAATACTACGTGCTTTGCTGCCCTTCCACCTGGTCTCCTGCACACACAGTACATCTACCTTCCTTCTCTCCTTCATGTCTGCCAGCTTTCTACCTTTCCCTGCCATTGTGCCAATGTTAAGAGTCCCTACTCTCAAATCTAAGCTCCTGCCTTTCCTCTTCTGTCTCTGTCCACAAACCCTTCTGCCTCCTCTCCTTCTTCGACCAACAGTAGTCCAATTTCCACTGGCACCCTGGTAGGTTAACAGCACGGTTGTTGTTAACCCGGGCCTTGACCATGACTCGCATGGTTGTCTTTGTCAAGTTTTACACTGGATGCACTTCCTGACGCTACCCTCTCTATTTTTCCAGGCTTGGGATCGGCACAGAAGTCACTGGCTTGCAACCTCTGTGGCTATATTACACAGTTCAAATCCACTAACTCCAATAAATTCATGAACTGATTTCAATATGGAAATTATGCTGCAAGAAATGTTTAACGACCTCACTGAAAAGCAGGGCGATCTAAATCTCTCTCTTTCATTCTCCTCAAACCCCAAATGTACCCTCCCCACAGCTTTTTAACTACTACAGAGGAAAAGAGAGGCTACAATTAGATGAAAAGTTGCTCCTCAATCAGAAGAGGGTTTTAATATGAGATTTCTCCAGTTGTGTCACTACCCCCAAGCAACTCATTGTTTATGGTGTTTGTCATTTAGTGTTTGTGTTCTGGGGAGAGAAGTAACATAAAACATGACCCCAGTCGACAGAACTAGCAGTTCTTCGTGCATCTGTCATCAGCCATAAAGCATCTCATACCAGTTATTATCCCCTGAGAGTCAAACATCAGTTCAGTATTAATGATCTGTTTCCATCTGGTTGTGGTTCATTAGGCTCAATGCGTCCCACAACAGAGTAAACTGTCGTCTGATGTGGCCCTACCCTGCAGCACGCAGTTCTGGGAAATGACGAGTCCAGTCTGACGCCTGTGCTCCTCTTATCTCTGCTGCTGCTGTCAACATGGAGATGAGGGAGTGTTCAGCTCAGCTTAGAGTCTAGAGAAGCTGGAAAAATTCCCCGGTGAGTCAGTCAGACAATGCAGGCTCCTGTTAAGTCCATTAGTTGGACAGTAACTTCATTAGTGACTTATTAAATTATAGTTCAAACCGATTGATATTCTGCCCTGCAGCTAATGCAATCAAATTTTGCATTTCATTTTTTCTCCCTCTACACCAGCTTGACTTTTGCTTGGTTCAATTATTTTTACAGACTGGCCATCTCTTCTTGTCTGGTGCTAATGAAACTCTACAGGGTTGTCTTGTAATGCAGTGTTATTCTCATGCTCTAAGTCGTGTCCAATTATTTGTCGTCATTTCCCTTGCAAGAAGTTGAAAGATGAAAATTCTTCACCTTATCCATGCTGTTCATTATGACCCACTAGGATAAAGGCTTTTGCAGATTTGCATCTATTCTGATTGTTTCCAGTGCATGAGCATATGCACGTAACATTGTTTGCATAGACACACAGAGGAGTCAGGTAAGCAAAGAATAATCTTAGAATCTTAGTTAATAATCCAAAGTTGTGACTTATTAAAACTGCAGTAGGTTACATCTTGAGCTTGACTGATGTATATACAAATCAGTATTGCTATCCCCATTTCCTGGAAAATACATTTTTGTAGCACTAACCTGTTTGGGCATAAGTGTTGTGCGAAATGTTGCTACTTTCACTTTCAATGAATTACAAAGCAATTCATCCATTAGACAAGCACACTTCACATGAATGTCATCTTCTTGTTATTTAATTGCCATAAATCAAACAGTGCCACAGAGTTCATAACCCTTGAACTTTTCTACATTTTGTTACGTTACAACCAGAAACGTCAATGTGTTTCATTGGAATTATATGGGATTGGTCTATCATGTAAAAAAAAGGAATGTGACAAAATGTGGAAAGTTTAAGTTTTTTTAAAGAGTTATTGCATTTGGTGTATGTCAGAGAGGACTACAAAGCTTTGTTTCTGACTTCAAACACAGTTTATTTTGAGAATTCTGAGAGAGTACTCATTCAGAAAGAAGTCAGCACTAATCCACTTCTGTAGGCGATGTAAAGGTAGCTAGTCTTTGTTAATATTAATTATATTGTTTTATTCCTTTTTTATTGCGAAAGGTTTTGAAAGTGACTGTCGCTTAGTAATTAATTGACTTTTGACTCATTTGCTTTCGCATTGACAGTATTTTGTGTTCAGGGCTGCCGCCTCGTAGCTAGAAGGTTTTGGGTCTGTGTGGAGTTCTTCCTGTGCTTGTGGGTTTCCCCCATTACTCGTGTAGGTGTGAATATGAGCGTGAACGGTTGTCTGTCGGTTGTCTAAAATCATAACTCTACAAAAACAATATCCTTTTAAACAGCTTTTTATCAACCGTCCTTGAGATAAATATGGCCACTTCCTGCCAAACATTTTAGCCCATTTTAATTAGTGGCCTAAAAGTAATTTCTCCACCATTGTCCTTCAGTTGCGTAGGCTCAGTTCTCTGTCTGAGGATATAAGGCAAAGAAGATAATTTAACAAGATTCTATAAATTAGTCAGCAGAGGCAAGAACTCCTGCCTGAGAGTCACAACTCAATCAGTTTTAATCTGGCAGCACTGCTGCTTCTGTCCCAGTTCTTGTTTTGTCTACATCACATGTGACACAGATCTGAAGTTTCCTTATCAATCAGTTATCTATGGAATCATTCCAGCTCTCATCTGGGTATTATGGATAAGTGATACAACTTAAATCTGCTCACATTAACCAATGTGTGTTTTTATGTTGCAAAGACTGGCACTACAGTATTGGTGCAGCATCAGCAGTAATGTGGGCACTGTGCCGGACTGCTGTGGTGAAGAAGGAGCTGAGCTGGAAGACAAAGCTGTCAATTTGGCATTCAATCTACATTCCACTCCTCAGTAGTGACCACAAGAATAAAATTGTGAATACAAGTAGCTAAAAAAAGTTTCCTCTGCAGTGTGACCAGACTAAACCTTGGCGATACGATACAGAGTTTGGACATTCATCCTCAGAGAGTAGAGCCGCTGCTCCTTTGCAAGCAAGTTGAGGTGGTTCAGGTATCTCATTGAGAGGCACCTGAGGTTTCCCAGACATGTCTAATTGGTAGGAGATTTTTGGGGCAGATCCAGAACACACTAGAGGGACTATGGATCTATCTGGTCTGGGAATGTCTTTTAGATTCCCCAGATTCCCTCACTCCCACAGTTTCTGCCAGAATTGTGGGAAGGAAGAAAGATGTGTGGACCACCTTAAAACTGCAACCTAAACCTTAGATTAGATGAAGAAAATGGAAAAGAAAACAAGTTTAGGAGAAATTAGTCATTTATCACTTTGTCGAAATAGTGAAAAAACAACGAACTCCCAGACATAGGTGGTGGTCACAGTAGTGGCCATTTTGAGTCCCTAACTCTACTAAATCACAGTGCTGTTTTTTCAGTACAGTAGTTGGAAATAAATGTGATATTTTTGGATTAACTATGAACAACTGTTTAAATAGCATGTAACCAGCCTCCAGGAAGTTTTTCCTATTGTGTAAATGATATTTGACAGAAAGATCTTGTAAAGATCTTATAGTCCCATGAAGGGCCATCAAATTGAATTAACTTCTGATCTAATATGTCAAGTATATTGTTTTTGTTTTGTTGAGAAACACGATTGCTAAGGAATAACCACCCTCAGCCTACTTTTATTCTAATATATTTTAGTAAGTCCTGTCAATAGAAAGGTCAAGCTAAAACCACGCCTTTGCTTAGCCAATGAAAGTTTTCCACACAGTAGCTCTAGGACAACCTGTAGCAGAGGAACTTCAGTTCAGCATCTGGTCTACATCTCAAACATTTGCGCTGGCCTTGAGCTGCTTCATATTATCAGGTTTCAACCCACTAATGATTCATGGTACATTCACAGTTCTAGGTGGAAGAGGATATTGCCTTGGTGTACAACCACATTCATATTCAATTATGTCCTAATTTTAATGAGATGAGCTAAAGACCTTAGGGCCAGTAACTAATCAGGTTGATGATTAACTGCAAACAGCCCTGCAACCATTCGGCACTGCCATCATTCATGTTCCACTGAGTTCATAAGCCTCAGTGAGAATAAAACCCTTTATATTCTCAAAGTGTCCCATCAGAAACGTGGATTTTTCAGTTCGTTACAGAGTATTGATCCAAATCGATTGAAAGTAAAACTAAAAGGATTACCTTTTGGATACTTAATCTCAGAGCCGTAGAGTAAGTCTAAGCCATGAAGGAAAATTCAATTGAAACTTGAGTCTCATTTTTTCTATCTATCAGTTAGGACATAGGTCATCATAACATAAACCGACAGACAGCAGAGGTTTGCCCTTTGTCACTGGTTCAGCATTTGCTTCCTCTTGTCCTTTACCTGTTTTTTCCACATTGAGTTCTGAGACACAAAGGAGTTAGTATTTAAAATACAGTCAGAAATAACTTTTTATCAGGAGGGATTACACAGATGTTTTGGGATGCCTAAGATGCCAGATTTTGCAACACATTCTGTGAGCAGATGAGATGCATGATGTGCTGTGTTTAGATAAACTTTACAAAGAAAGTGTAGGAGCAAGTGTAAAGTGCAAAAACATTCACTTTTTTAAATCTAAGGCATTTATTTCAGTCAGTATAAACCAAACTGTGTGTAAAGTGTAAATTTATAAAGCTTTGATAAAGCTTATATTTAGTTCTAGTCCTGCTGCTATAGGCTTAGACTGGGGGACCAACCCCTGATGCACTGAGACACTTTCCTCCTCTCAGCCCACATTTATATGTCACCACTGTATGACATTGTGTTTCTACGTCTCCCTCTCTCTGTCCCTGTCCTCAGGTGTCCCAAGCTTTGGAGCTGTGTGTCCTCCAGTGTGCAGCTACTGGTCCTACCAACCCGTCCAATGTTTTCCACTCAGCCCAACTGGTCAAGGCAGATGTCCTCCCACCCTGAGCCTGGTTCTGCTGGAGGTTTCTTCCGTTAAAGGGAGTTTTTCCTCTCCACTGTTGCCTGTAGCTGCTCAACGGGGATTTGTTGGGTTTTCTCTAAATGTCTGTATAGTCTTGAGTTTGTTATGTAAAGTGCCATTAGATGACTTTGTTGTAAATTTGTGCTATATAAATAAAGTTGAATTAAAATTGAGTTGACCTGAGTTGAATTAAATTTAGAAAAAGTTGCCCCCAAGGATTAACCATCACAGAGGTTCTGGTATTTGCTTCATCATTTGACAAAACATTTATATTCATGAAATAATATTTATAATGGAGGCTGTCCTGTAAAATACAAGTTTATGGGATTTTGTACAAGAAGGGAAAAACAACCAAAAGATGTATCACCATAAGGGCCACACACAGAGGCTAAAGGGCATATAACAGGGTCACCCATCTATTTAAGGTGGCGGTTGGGCAGGATAGAGGTATAAAAAGGATGTGCTTTTATTTTGAAGGGAAAGGAAGTAATCTGCTACCTATTTAATTTTACTGATAGTTCAAACAGGGCTGACGAATACAAATAAGATGTAACACAATTGTACAGCATGACAAAGTACATCTTCAGAAGCGATGAAACTGTTTGAACAGCTCCAACATTAAACTTCACAGTCTGCTCACCTGTTGCATTTACCAAAGCAAATTACTATCACGTTACTGTGTGTTTTGAATAAGCTTAGGCAGCTAATAGAAACTGTTCATGGCACTTTGTGGTCTAACTTTTTGCCTCCATATTTGATACACTTTTCACTTTTGATTTAGGCCCAGCTACTTTAATGTGGCTTCCATTAGCACCTGTGCACCGCCTTTCTCTTTTAATATCTCAGTGCAGCAGAATGGCCAAAACACTCTTCCAAAGTGACCCTTCTTGCTGCTGCTCTTCTCTACCTATCACGTTGACGAGAATTATATGCCACTCCTCCAGTCATGCCTGTCTCCTCTTTAATTGACGTTTGATATTCTGCAGTTGTCATTTCAAGAGGGAGAACAAGGGGTTGCCATTCATCCTGGCTCCTGTAGGGGAAGGGGGAGGGGGCATCACTCACTCTGATGGCTCTCTAATGTGTTTTGGGTTACAGATTCCTGAGCTGTCTGTCAGTTAGCTGAGCCCTCCATCTTTTCCCTTATTCAAGGCTCTGAGATTTCATTTCACCACCCCGTCCGTCATCCAAATGCTGCCCTCTTAAACCTTTCACTTATAAGCCAACTGGTTTTCCTGGATGTCCATAGGTTTAATAGTATTTCGGAAATGTCCTCACTGCCGTTGTTTGGGTATTAGATCAAAAACTAACTAAACATTTTTTCGAAGCAAGTAAAAGTGCTCGGTGCACACAGAAATCTGTTTTAAAGAAGGTAGTGTGTAGGAGTGGATGAAAGAGTGAGACAAAGAAACAACAACGAGAAGACACAATGAGCGTGTGTGCTGTTGTTACTGCTACACACACTTTTTCATGCCCCACGATGGTCACCGGGAAACTACATTCTGTGAAAATGTAGCGTGAATCCAAATCAAGCTGCTAGTAAATGTGTCATTTTCTCTCTCTATCAAAGAGCAGAGTGATGTTGCCCACTCTTAAAGGCAGACTGTTAAACAGACATTTGAGTGCTGCTTGAGCTATCAAGCAATTTCATGCAATAAAATGCCCTTGGAAAAGCTTCCATGTGGCCACAGCTTGTCCATATTTGTAGTACTTGTTCCAACACTACTGTACGTGCATTTATCCAGATCTAACAAGCCAACAATTTACAGCTGTGTGTATACCATTGTAAATTGCCTTTCCCTTCATCTTTAGGCAATAACCTTTTTCCAGGGCCTCACATTAAATGTTTTTTTTTTTTCTAAATTGTTTACTGAGGCTGGGAAGTATTCGCTTTTTACCCCAGTTTGATCATTTGTTGAGGTCAACCATCTAATGATCCCCTGGTAACAAGCCTTGCCTGAGATAGCTTGTTGTTGAAAAGCCATTGATTATACTAAATAAATGAAAAGAAAGATCAGAAACTGCTGACAGGTCAACTCTTAACTCTTGACCTGCAATGGAGATCTCCAATCTCCAATCTCCTTAGATTCCTGGAGGGGCTTCTTGCCTGGAACTTTAGCATTTTATAACCTTGACCATCTTTGTGTGAACATTGTCTTCTGCCGTAATTAACAACTTCTGGCTAATATATACAACTTTGTCTCAATAATTGGGCCAATTTTTTGTCAGATTTGCTAATTCCGATTCTGATTATCTGCCCACATGGCTCTGTAGTGTAAGGGGTTTACAGGCATGATCCCAATGCATCAAAGTCTACTCACTTTTCCTTGACTTGAAATGCTGTGAAAACAGATGATGATGGAACATTGGCTTGAAATCTGCAATAGCTAATAAGAGCGAGCTGATGTTCTAACCAAATGTTGTCAACTTGTAGTAGCCTACTAGTTAAAATGACCAGGTACTGCCAGTGCTACAATGACAGTCTGCTTCTATTTTGCTCTGAATTTCATGTCTGATTAACAATTTTCTGTGGAAGTCCCTTTGTGTCCAGTCCATTTGTTTGGATAAAAATCTATAATGAGAGTGGTCTCCCACTTATACCACTGAATTGTCCAGTTGCTGGTGGACTTGCTAGTGGCTGATCGCTTGCAACTGAATTCGTCAGACGTCTTTTTGGTTAGACGTGAAAACGTCTTCAAAAACCTCAAGCCCTCGTTTACCTGAACATCTTGGGTAAACGTGACCTGGATCACTGAGAATCTTCAAACAATCACAGAATCTAATATCTAAAGTTAATGCTCAAGCTGCAATCAAGCAACTATAAATTACTATTATCTGTTGTCTTAATATTTCGTCACCAATATATTTGGATGCTCTGCTAAGACCAAGAAGTTTAGCCAGACAATGAGCCTGACCATGCTTCTAAAGAACTACAGTCAATTTGTATACTTAGCAGATACATATACTCAAATGTAGGTTTATTAGAGCATATTTACTCAGAAATTGATATAACTGCCTCCCTTGTGTTGCATTATTCAATCTGTCCGTAGAAGCTGACATCAGCCAATCACAAGAGGCACGTTTGATGGGCTTGCGTGTCCCTCCCTGGCCATATATCTGTACAGGCAGAATGGAAACCACACGGGGAACTACGGGGTACCATTTTGTTTCATTTCCACCATGTTCCTGTCAGCAGTCAGCACTGTAAAAGAGCCCAACGGGACCTGTCAATTTCTGCCAGAAAGTGCACACACAAAAGAACCAGTGAGTTTAGCAGAGAAATCGGGGAGCTGTTTGCACCATTAAACTCAAACGAGCTGCTTTCTGGCATTAACAATACTCAGCCAAGTGTTACAGAGGCTTACCATGAGAGGTAACGCCGAGACTTGATAACGTACTGAAGAAAACTAATTATTTTAACTAGTTAGTTTAGCTTTACTACACACGCCTCCACTGGTTACTCACAAGGCACCATGATCTTTGAAAACGGTACTATCCCCACACGCTGTCTGCAATCATCAGAATAGTCTCATTATATACCTCAATATTAAGTAGTATTTGTGGATTTGTCTTTACTCTGGGTAAATTAGCTGCTGGTTACTTCTAAATTATTTGATTTTTCAAAAAAAAACACTATGCATCATTAGAGGTTAATATCTGGGGGCTATGACGGGACAAGGAAGATCCCCAAGGCAATTACTGTCTAAATCAAAATAACACAAATTATGACATTAAACTGGGTTTATATGTGGCCTGCTCATATATTCATTTCTAAGGGCCATTTGCCCTAGGGCCTTGTAGCAGTATAAGCATGGCCAAGTCTGAATGCAATTTGTCACATCCTTTAAGAATAAAATAATTTGTACATTAATATTGGAGGAGAGACTTTAGGAATACACCAGAGAAATGTGTTAACAGCCAGTGGTGTTTAAAAACAGATGCATATTAGTAACTTTGAAAAAGCTACAACACTATATAATATACATAAATTAAATAAAGTACCGAATTCCACAACACAAATCATTACCCAAGTGTTCTGAGGGAAACTAAGAAAATAATGCACATGTAATCTATTTATTCTCACTTACTAAATTTACTCACAGTTATTAGTTATATTTCATTTACTTTCTCTTTATATTCACCATTTTCCCATTTGTATGAAAACAGGAAAGGGGTGTTTATATATCACATTATTAAAATAACCTGGGGCTCTCACTGCGGAGTGGCCATGCTGACTCCACAGCATTCACTGGTCTGAGGCTGCACAGCCACATACACACCAAGTGCGTTCTGAGCATGCAATTTTCCATGCTGACCCATGTTCACCACTATTTCAAACCACCAATTTTAATGTTGTGGTTGATTACTTTATATTTGAGCCGTTCAGGATGGATATTAAGATGAGTGACTAAACATACAACACAGAATGTAGAAATTTCACAATAGCTTGTGTGCAGCATTTGGTTGAATGAAAGAATAAATGGTATTACAAATAAAGTAATTTCAGCCTTTTATCAGTAAAAAGGTGTTTACACAACAAGATCCACATGAATTATTCTATCAAGCTTATGTTAGCAGTGAGTGGTCATTTTTTTATCTGCAGTCATTTTTCTGTTTCAGACAGAAAAATGACAGAGCCAGTTTAAGTCTTTAACAACTGGGAGTGCTAATTATCCTATAACTAATGGGTATGATAATTTTGATAATTCTGCCTTTTTGAAAGTCTTCAAAAGCCCCAACATACATAACTGCACATTTACAGAAGTATATACTGTAAATATCCATGTAATAAAATAACCAATTACAAGTAGAAAACTGTTTAAATTTGTTTAAACTACATTTAATATGGTATTTTTAGTACTTTAGAGGTGTCAAAGTCCTCCTCTAATAATCATCATAAAAAATGTAGGACAAAACTATTAATATGAGAATCCATGGGCTTAACTTTGTGGTAGAATTCTACTCAGATGCAACTTTTTTGTATATTGAAATAATCTTTTCTGCTTTTATGTTATAAATGGTAATTTTTCAGCTCTTCATAGTGGTTTTCTACCTATTGGTATTCATAGCACTTTACAATACTTCTTATTCACCCATTCACACTCACACATTGATGGGGAAGCTTTACACAGCTGGCTAACACTCACCAAGAGCAACTAAGTTCCCATGCGAATGGGGATCAAACCAACAACTGTAGGATCAATGGACGACCTGCTTTACCTCCTGCACCACAGCTGCCTGCATACATACTGTATTGTTGTACAGAAACATTCTGTAGATCCATCCATCCATTATCTGTAACTGCTTGTCTTACATTTACCCTTTCATTGACATCAAGCAGATACGTTCCAAATGTAATTATTTGTTTCAACACTCATTTAATTAACTGATATATTAAAAGGGATTTTAAAAATATCAATCCTTCAGCAGCTTACTCTCAGTGTAAAGTTGTACTTCTTCTACCAGGACAGAAGTTGGACATTCTTGTCAGGCTTTCCACATTCTTTAGATAAACATCCCACAAAAAATATCCAAGATTAACACCTACACAAAGCAGCCAGAGTAACAACATTTATCTATTATGTAAAGTGGACAGTGCTTCCTCAGAAATTGCCCCACAAACTGACAAAATATTTTAGAAACCTAGGGTTTTGACATATTTTGTGTTTTGGAGCACCTAATGTTTCTCAACTCTATGCATCTTCTCTTTTGGAACCTGAAGACTGGTTCTGACTTTAGCCTTTACTAGGGAAATCAATATTCAAAGATGATGATTTCAGTGATAATCCTAGTAATCAAAGGACACATGTCAGAATGAGGAAATTTGTTTTATTCAGAGTTAAGCAGCCTCAACCGTGTTTCACCTCAGAAGATTGTCGTAATGTTAAAAGAGGCTATGAGTGTGTAAGAAGATAAGACAACTGTCTAAAAGATTTATTTTATAGTGTTTAGAAGTAGTATGTTCAAAACTTTGTGTAAAGTTTGACTTTTTAAAAAAAGTATTTTTAGCTAGGCTTGCTCTTCTGACCAATCAGAGAACTTCATTTGCTTCTGTTTTCATTGTAACCTTGGCAGTGTTGTGACTTATTTTACCCCCAGATATTAGACCATGTGACTCCTGTCATCGTTGAAAACTAGGAGAAACCAACCCGGGGATGAAAAAATAAACGCTTTGCACAGCAAAATCCACCCCTGATGTGAAATGGTTGATTGACAGCTTAGTTTGAAAATATTTCTGTGGCCTGTTGAAACATTATTTTTAAGGGGCATTTGCCCTAGGGCCTTCTAGCAGTATATGCACGGCCAAGTCTGAAGGCAATATATCGCATCCTTTAAGAAGAAACTTATCTGTACTTAAAGATTCAACCTTATTTCTACTGGATCCAGAGGAGAAATTTGTTACAGCAGGTGGTGTTCAAAACAGGAGTATAGCATAAATGAGTAACTTAGCTCTGATCTCTGACTAGTTCTGAACCGTTCTGACTTTACTTGTAATTTGATTGTGACAAACTCTTGAAGGAGCATGGCAGAGCACAGCAGATGGTAGAAGAGCATAGCAGAGGTGTAAGAGAGCTGGAAGGGCGGAATGAGGAGTTTGCTGAGTTTAAGGTTGCAACTTTATAAATAAAGTCAACATATACATATATATACAGACATTTAGAGAAAACACAATAAACCCTCCTCAAGCAGCTATATTCAACAGCGAAGAGGAAAAACTCCCTTTAAAGGAAGAAACCTCCAGCAGAACCAGGCTCGGGGTGGATGGACATCTGCCTTGACCGGTTGGGGTGAGTGGAAAGTGGAGAGAGAAAAGAACAGAGCAACAAAAGCAACAACAAAACATTGGGTGGGTTAGTAGGACCAGTAGATATGGTTGGACAACATGTTTCTGAGAGTTTTAGTCCCAAACAGTGTGTGTCATCAGCGTAGCAATGGGAATTTAGGGAGGTTTTCTAATAATGTTGCCTAGAGGAGACAGATAGAGTAAAATTATTTGTCCTAACCAGAGCTCCATAAATAACTTTTATGTGCATAGAAGATTCATGATTAACATGAACATATTTGAAATCTATCTGACAGATACGATTTAAACCAATTTAGTGCAGTTCCTTAAATTAAGGTTAAGGTATCTTCTCTGTAATAATATTATGTGGTCAATGGTGTCAAATGCAGCACTAAGATCTAGCAGAACTAGTATAGAGACAAGTCCGTTATCTGAAGCCAGAAGAAGATCGTTGGTGACTTTAATCAGTGCAGTTTCTGTGCTATGATGAACTATAAATCCTGACTGAAATTCTTCAAACAAGTCGTTTCTGCTCAGGTGATCAAAAAATATCTTTGCAACTACTTTTTCAATTATTTTAGGAATAAAGGGGAGATTGTATATTGGTCTGTTATTGGCTAAGACACCTGGTTCCAGACTAGGTTTTTTAAGTAGAGGGTCTAGCAGACATGTTGTTGGTTTTGATGATGTAACAGTTGAAGTTAACTCAGCAAGGACTATGAGCCAAAGCAGTCTAAAAGGGACTGAGGACTTACTGATGATTCTAATTCTGTTGTATTTGTGGGGAGGGTCTGGTGAATTTTGTTTCTAGCTACGATTTTGTTTGTGAAGAAAGTCATGAAGTTGTTGCTGCTCAGAGTTAAGGGAATACTAGGCTCAACTGAACTATGGCTCTTAGCCTGGCTGTGCTCTTATTTTTCTCTATTAGTGATGAATAATATGCTGTCATCTCAAAATCCTCCAGATCATGTGCGTGAGAGGCTCAGCTTGGTTTGCACAACATGTCTATTGAGTTTCAGTCGGGACTATGAGCCTGAACTTCCATGTGAACTCAAACTGACGGGCTTTAGAAACTCCAAACACTTCTGTTTTGGCCTGTCTGCCTCTGTTTCAAACCTCACTGTCTCCGTATCAGATCAGAATGAAAAATAGCAGACTGCCAAGCCACAGGCTTTTAACGACATCCGGATAGCTGCCAGCCGTTTCATATGAGATTTTCAGACAGCTGAAAGCAAAAGGCCTGGGGTTGGTCAGATTGGTCAGAGGACCTCAACATAAAAGCTTAGACACGAGGGATTCCTAAATACACTGCTCTCTTCCAAACAAGACTGGTATCTGTACGTACAGCCAGATTCTGCAGCACGGATTCTTCTTTCAACTGTCTCTCCAGCTGAATGTATTTCCTCCAGGCTGTTTCTGTCTCACACGTGCTTATGACGGTTCCACGTCAGTTTAAACTCTCTCATCCTCTTCATCTGAACTGCTTCCATGTCAAGGCTACACTGTCCTGTATCTCCCTGCAGCAACAGGTATGTTGTTCCTTTGATGCATTTTAAATGCAGAAAAAGCTCAGGGCAAACACATTCATTTGCAAAAAGGGAAAAAACAAATTGCTTTCAGGACTAGCAGACATATCGCATACAGTAAACATATCTTAACTTCAGGTAAGGAAAAAAGTTCCTTTTTATTTTACACATCATTCAGCATTTGCAATTTCTTTTTTTTTTTTTGCAAAATAATTTAATTCTAAGATTTTGGTAACTGGTTCAATCTTTCTGGAGGATCTTCTGTTTTTAGATTGGAGGAACATCTTTTCTTATTTTCAAATTTCTTGATTTTGATCTGATCAGACCAAAGACCCGAGGTCCCTCTGTGACCAGAGGGCTGGCCTTGGGGGGGCACTAGCCAATCCTAAAATGTGATTGGCTACCCAAGATGCCACACCCTGCCTGAATGACAAGGTGGTAGGTTCCTGCTCAAAAAAAATCAGCAAAATGAGAACTGACCAAATCAGAAGCTTAAATAAACATTATTAGAAATTAGTAAAAATAAATAAGTACTTATTAATTTATAGTAGTTGTCAATTCAATTTAATTCAATTAAATAGTAGTTGTAATCAGGCAGATTTTCTCTGCAAATTATATATTTTTTTACCTCTCCCCTCCCCATGTTTATTAATATAATGACTATTTGGAGTAAAAATGGTAAGTTGCTTACTTGTCATTTCTAACCCCAAACACTGAATAATAATATAGAGCTTTCAAATGTGAGTTGTCAAACTTTTAAATAATTTTGCCACACTATTTTAAGCATGTGCTCCAGAAAGCTTTAGATTGGAATATTTAATTATACTGTCAAACGTAAATAGAGTTCCAACTTTAACATAAAATTATTTTTTGTTTCAGAATTTTAACTTAATTTCCAGATTTCTTTACAATTATACAACAATATGTATTTCATAGACTGACTTCAACAAAGCTGGCCAAACTATTTACTGCCTCTAGATCACTTTTATGTATTTACTCACCAATATTTGTTCAAACAGAAACAGAAAATGCACTGCGGGGGTGTGTGCGCACCAGATGATGTGTGATCACATTTTTAATTAAAGCCATAGTCGTGTGTTTGGAAAAGTTTTGAATAATCAATGTAAGTAAAGTTAAAAGGTCAGACTAAATATATTTGGGTTTGAGTGTTTTAAGTCCTGTGGGGAGGCTGTCTGCTGTCCTGAGAAAACTAAACCAAATTGTCTGTACCATCTGTTGGCTTGTGCATCAAAGCACAATAAAGCTGGACGGTGGGGAGGGAAAATTCAGATCGGGAAAGACATCAATCTGTGTTTAATTTACTTTGTTGATCACTCCACATTTCTTCCACCTGATCATTTCTGACTTCCTTACAACATTCTTTTTGAAATCAGGTTCATTAGTTTTTTTTTTTTTGTTTTGTTTGTTTTTTGTGTGCCTCCTTTCCATACAGTAATATTTAAACTG
Organism: Channa striata; assembly: GCA_033026295.1. Lineage (NCBI taxonomy): Eukaryota > Metazoa > Chordata > Actinopteri > Anabantiformes > Channidae > Channa > Channa striata. The sequence goes on from CM065169.1 coordinate 2,216,264, forward strand.
TCCTTAGCTTAGCAAGGGCTGTTTTTATGGACCATGCTGAGGAGCAACAAGTATGGAACCCTGTTTTTCAGAAAAGCTGGGATGCTGTCCAGAATGTCAATTTAAAAAAGAATGCAGTAATTTGTAATTAATCTGAAAGCTATTTGTGATTGTAAGTAGTAAAAAAAAAACAAATAATTATTGCTGAAACTGAGAAATTGAGGATTTATTTAATTGTCTTTTCTCAGTGAAAATTCAGTGCAACTAACATATCTCAAAGTTGGGACACTATGTTGCATTGTCTCTTTGACAACACTTTAATTCTCTGGAAGCAATTGCTTTAATTTTGAAATCATTTATTACTATTATTGCTTGATATAGGGTTTTAATGGCTTAATTGTTCGAGAGAACACAAAAGTTAGTTTTCATTTAATACAAAGTAAGTCCAGGACCACTGATATCAATGCAGGTACAGATATTAAAAGCGAATATCCCTTCCATGCACCCACTGAACTTTGTTTTTACACATTCTATCTGCTCTGTCTTTAGACCAGTTCTTCCTCAGCAGACTGTCCCAGCAGGGAACACACAGAAGATGAGTAGTCACAAGGACTCACTAATTAAATCCTCTCCGCTGTGTATTCACCTGTGTATATGCTCTGTAAGTCTCGTTTCATTGACTCATTCCTTCTGTTCTTTTGTGTGAACTCAGCTGTTGAGCTGAGCGCTTACACTTGAACAGAACCTGTGAACCTTGTCACTCTGACTGACCCACTCGAGTGATCTGAGTTTATCTTTTGCCCAATAAACCTCACTATAAATATCATTTGTAAGCTGCCTTTACCTTATAACGTGGCTTGCACATTGTCACAACAATTTATTTATATAATTTTTGGTGATTCATAAAGTTATGATGTAACTTATAACAAAATATTTTATTCAGCTATTCAGTTATTTAATTGATTGAGCTATTTAGGCATTTGGACTCTGGTTTCATCCCTTTTCCTCAAATTTTGCACCTCCTTTAATGGAGAGCGTTGCAACCTTAGTTTCCATTTATCCTCTTTTTGTTTAAATAAATTTGACATGATACACAGTGGTCCTGAAATAGGCATGAAATATTGAAAAATCAAAAGCTCTCAGGATTTGTAGCAGAGACTGAGAGAGGGAGTCTGGTGTTCGCTCGGATGAATATTGTCTGGAAACACTCATTGAGTTGAGGGTGCTTTAGTATCAATAACACTAGCACCACTCATAACAAAACTTACTAGCAGTCGTATTGATATTTTCAGGATGAATACGTCCATCCCTAAGTGGCATATCCAGACTGCAGGGAGCCCAGGTTAGCAGCTAAACTCTTTAGGCTGTTGTAATGTGTACAATATGTGTGAATGTGTCTTGGCATGTGTTACTAAAATAAATGAATCCTTCCCAGAAAGGCATTGTCTGGATGGCAGAATATATTTTTTGGTGTCTACACAGATGGGCCATGGGCGTTTGCTCTTGACTGCAAAGACATTTATGAGGTCAAAGGTGGCAGAATCAGACTTCTGGTTAAGTGGCCATGCAGGAGATTAGGGCTCCTTTTTCTTGACCCTTGGTGTTTGCAGGTCAGTCTCAGTAAGAGGTTTTGGATTATTTTCTCATATGTTGTTGGGAGCTTTGGGGAATGTGCTGGTTCTGTTCAATGCTGTTAAACTCTGGGAACATTCATCTGCAGGGAAGTTATTTTGACTTAAACTACAACACTACTTTATTTCAGATCAAATAAATATTATACCTAAACCTAAAAAGGTTCATATGTTTCATATTCTTACCATGGTGATAAATGTCCAGATTGGTTGTCTTTTCTAAATTTAGACTTTAGTGATTTTGGACTGTGGCAATGAGGCACCAAGAGGACCCAAACTCCACCATAAATGTCATGTAGAAACCCTCCAGAGAGCAGAGGAACAAGCTGTCACAAAACCGTTCTCTGCTGTTATTGCCTGTTTTATTTTGAAACTGCAGTTACAAATTTTCAAAATGACCAATTATTCATGTAGAAAAGGCATATTAGCAATGTTTTTCATAGGGTCTGGTACTTTTCTCATTTAAATTTTATCTGTGTTCTGTCTTTAATGAATGCCTTTATCACTGAGCTGCTGTCAGTGGAAACGTTGAAGTGGCTTGTTTCCTGTCCTCTCTCAGTCCTGATGAAGAATTAATTGAGCTGAAATGAGTCTGACTGTTTTAAACATCTCACACTGTAAAATGAAGGTATTTCATTAAGTTCTCCAGGAAACAGCTTTCTCATTTTGTCATTGTTTATAAGCTAATCAGGCTAAAATGTCATTTTTCATTTCTAAGTTAGTTGTTATTACAAGAAAATGCCCAAGTATAATGAATTGTTGCCTTTTTGTTTTTCTTTTTTCTTAAACAGGTTCAGAGAGAGATTTTTATTTCTAAATCAGGGTTATCAGGTGTTAGATCCATTGAAAACACAACTCAGTGCTGCCAAAAGAAGTTTTGAGAAGTAATGAAGTGTAGTTTCTATGTCATTCATGTTTTGTTGTATCACGGGATTAACTGGCAGAAAATATGGTGCTGTAGGAGTAATTTGACACGAAAGTATGAATTTTATGATAGATTTAGACTTTTTTTTTGCCTTGACTTGAAGTCACTTGAAATGTTGAGAATTCACAGTATAAACTTTAAGGCTACATTTCAAGCTTAGTATAGGCAGAAAAGCCCTGACATAAGGATTTGTTTACACATCCTTTTAGTCGTCTACTAGCCAGTTTTGTGGAGCCAGGTTTGAATTTGCCATCAAGAATGAGGATCCAAAGGCAGAAAGACAAGTGCAGTTGAGTGACTTGACTTTAAAGTGCAGTGAAAATAAAGGCTTATAGACAGACAGTCGGGTCCAGGCTCAGAAAAAAGAAAGAAAGCGTAACAGGCAGGTTGGCAAGAACTAGAGCCCACAGCATGAACAGCAGACGAGACAATAATGATCTGGCAAGAAGCTGATGTAACTAGCGGCTTCAAAAACACACTTGGGAAAAGAAGAAGAAACTAAAAGCAGGTATGTGAGCGGGCCAGGAGGGTCAGGTGACGGGGAGGGAGGACAAATCTGAGGGCATGTGATGGCTCAATAGAAAATCATATAATATCTAGCACTGACCAGAAGGTCACGAGTGAACTTGATAGACGGATTTTTGTGTGTGGAGGTTGCATGTTCTCTCTGTGCTTGTTTGGGTTTCCTTCTACAGTCCAAAGACAAGCAGGTTAGTTGGTGATTCAAGAAGTACTTCATAAGGTTAATACAGAGATCAGATTATTTATTGTTCTCCAGAAATAACCTGGAAGCCGCGTCCTCACATGAACTTTGCCCTTTAATTTTCGTGCCAGTTGCATTTTCACCTGATGGAAACACTGTTTGGTTTAGAAAAGCCTTAACATCCTAAGTAGTGTGTTCAGGAGGAAGAAGATGATGAAGATTGATGCTGTTCCTTGAATTTGTCTCACAATTTCAGCAACAGAAAATCCAGAATCTGCTCGTCCTGCTGTTTTTTTATACCTGCTCATTTTCCTTTGAAGTTAGTTTGAAGTATACTTTAAGTTTCACGCCATTTTCATTTCATGAACTACTGTACACCACGGCTTACAACGCTTGGCCCCGCTCAGCCATCAAGACCCACTTTGATTCCAGTCAGGAGTCTGGGCAGAAGGCGAGCGTTGCAGCTGGAAGGGCGTCCGGAGTGAAACACACTTGCCAAATACATTCCGCTGTTGCAGGGCCTAAAGGGACAAGCCGAAAGCCACCGGACGTTTCTGCCTCCCATTACAGTTCAGGAGCCTGCTACCTCCACTCAATGATTGGGCTCCTCGTTGTCGTTATTATCACTGAGGCATCGAGACGTGTGACTGAGCTTTGCAGAGTGATGCAGAGACAACAGCTTAAAGCTCAGTATCACTGAAGTCAAGTAACTGCTGGCAGATGGAAGCTCGTTCACTCACAGACTAATTCAACCAAAAAACAAGACCAAGCACTTTAGGAGGGTTTTTCTACCCACAGATCTGTGCACCATCTGGATAATAATGCACACAAAAAAATACACAAATCAAAAAGCCCAACAATCCTCATTACAATGTAAACTTTATAATGTACTGTATATATTTTAATGTCAACTTTTTCTCAACTTGCCTCACTTAGTGCTTTATTGTTTCACTGTCCTTTGTTTTGTCTGTCATTGTGTCAATATAACAAGCACATTTCTCTTTTGGGAATCATTAGTTTTATCATTATTACCGCTAAAACTGCTGTTTTTGCACCTGCTGCTTTCTGACTACAAGAGTTAAAAAAGCCATGATTATGCATGATTCAATTTTTTTACTTGTCACTCACATAGTTTTAGACTACATTTTCCAAATACAGTTTATTTTTCCTCTTCTTCATCCCTGCGTTTTCTCTATTCTGATTGGTCAGCTTGCAGGAGTCTGCCAGTGGGCCATGCAAAGCAGTGACTCGTGGATGTAATAGGGTACTTTGTCTGCACGTGGACCCAAAGCTGAAGTCTATTATGCTTTTTTTGGTAGCACAACTTCAAGGACACAGATATTTGACATGTAAAAGGCATCCAATTGGACATTTGGTCATTACTGAAGTTGTTAAAGTGTTGGTACTGTGGCCCATTTAGACACTTTTTATTAGTACTGACTGTATTTTAAACGTATGAAATTATGATCACAAAAGGTTGTACAGATTCCTGTATCTCCATCATTACAATCAGCTCAGACTTCTCTGTCATGACCCTGCACGTTGATTGACTGGAGCCTCCACAGCCCAGCCAATGGCAACATCACCTACTGCATCTTCTGTTTCACAATGGCCACAGTGAAATGGTGGTTGCTTTGAAGTAACAGTCTGTTGTCGCACAACTGAGACTTCAGCAACATGTTTAAGAATGATAGGATCATGTCTAAGCAGCCAAATAACCTCAACGTCCAAACATTCCTTCAAAATTTAAAGAAGCAGACATGTTGTAGCCCTTAAAGACTGAAAAAAATATCTTCATAGGGGCTCACTCTAAGTGGGAAATTATTTTTTTCCCCATTATGATCTACAAATGGGCAATACTATTTCTGTCTAGCACACAATGCCTGGACACATTTTGGGCCTTTGGCAACACACACATAACAATACCTCTCATCATTCTATTACATCCCTTATTTTGTGATTGTGATACTACCTCAAAGTTACCTACAATATAATGCCTAAGATACCTAAAATATAATCTACTACTTCTCTTTCGGCTTTTCCCATCAGGGGTCGCCACAGCGAATCATCCGTTTCCACTTCACTCTATCCTGGGCATCTTCCTCTCTGACACCAGCTAACCTCATGTCCTCTGTTAGAACATCCATATATTTCCTCCTTGGTCGTCCTCTCGCCCTCTTGCCTGGCAGCTCCATCTCCAACATCCTTCTACCAATATATTCACTGTCCCTCCTCTGCACATGTCCAAACCATCTCAGTCTGGCCTCTCTGACTTTGTTACTAACACAGACAACGTGGGCTGTCCCTCTGATGAACTCGTTCCTTATTCTGTCCAACCTTGTCACTCCTAAGGAGAACCTCAACATCTTCATCTCTGCTGCTTCCATCTCTGCCTCTTGTCTCTTTCTCACTGCTACTTTCTCTAACCCATAGAGCAGAGCTGGTCTCACCACTGTCCTGTACACCTTTCCTTTGAGTCTTGCTGACACTCTTCTGTCACACAACACTCCTGACACTTTCCTCCACCCATTCCAACCCGCCTGCACTCGCCTCTTCACCTCTTTTCCACACTCCCCATCACACTGACCTGTTGACCCCAAGTACTTTAACTCCTGCACCTTCTTCACCTCAGCCCCCTGTAACCTCACACTTCTACCTGGATCCCTCTCATTTACACACTTGTATTCTGTCTTACTACGACTGACTTTCATGCCTCTTCTTTCCAGAGCAAACCTCCACCTCTCCAGCTGTTCCTCCACCTGCTCTCTACTCTCACTGCAAATCACAATGTCACTGCTGCTCACAAATCTCCACCTCCTTCCTAAGCCTGGCTTCCACTACTCTTTCCCACAGCTTCATTGTGTGGCTCATCAGCTTTATGCCTCTGTAGTTGCTGCAGTTCTGCGTGTCACCCTTGTTCTTAAAGATTGACAACAGGACGCTTCTCCTCCAATTCTCAGGGATCTTCTCACTCTCTAAAATCCTGTTGAACAGCCTGGTTAGAAACTTCACTCCTGTCTCTCCTAGACACTTCCACACCTCCACAGGTACGTCATCAGGACCAACAGTCTTTCCGCTCTTCATCCTTTTCAGAACCTTCCTCACCTCATCCTTTCTAATCTCTGCTATTTCCTGCTCCACAACATCCACATCTTCCTCCCTTCTTTCCCTGTTATTTTCCTCATTCATCAGCTCCTCAAAATACTCCCTCCATCTTCTCTGCACACTCTCCTGGCTTGTTAGCACCTTTCCATCTCTGTCTTTAATCACCCTTATCTGTTGCACATCTTTTCCATCTCTATCTCTCTCTCTGGCTATCCTGTACAAGTCCTTCTCTCCTTCCTTCATGTCTAACCTGTCATACAGCTCATCGTAAGCTTTCTGTTTGGCCTTTGCCACCTCCCTCTTCACCCTGTGCTGCACTTCCTTGTACTCCTGTCTACTTTCCTCAGTCCTTTCTACATCCCACTTCCTTTTAGCCAACCTCTTCCTCTGGATGCAGTCCTGTACTTCCTCATTCATCCACCAAGTGTCTTTATCATCTTTCCTCTTACCAGATGACACACCAAGCACCTTCCTGCCTGTTTCCCTAATTACCTCTGCTGTAGTTTCCCAGTCATCTGGAAGCTCTTCCTGACCACCCAAAGCCTGTCTCAACTTCTGCCTGAATTCCTCACAAGTTTCTTCATTCTTTAGTTTCCACCACTTGGTCTTCTTTTCTGACTTTCCTCTCTTCTTCTTCCTGACCACCAGAGTCATCTTACACACCACCATGCGGTGCTGTCTGGTTACACTCTCTCCTACCACCACTTTACAGTCACTAACCTCTCTTGAATGACCTCGTCTACATAGGATGTAATCCACCTGTGTACTTCTACCTCCACTCTTGTATGTCACTCTATGTTCCTCTCTCTTCTGGAAGTAAGTGTTAACTACAGCCATTTCCATCCTCTTAGCAAAGTCCACTACCATCTGTCCTTCTGGATTCCTGTCCTTTACACCAAACCTTCCCATCACCTCCTCATCACCTCTGTTCCCCTCACCAACATGCAGACTTTCATCAAACTCACTCCAGAATCTCTCCTTCTCTTCTAACTCACAGCCAACTTGTGGAGCATACCCACTGACTACGTTCACCATCACACCTTCGATTTCGAGCTTTAGGCTCATCACCCTGTCTGAGACTCTTTTCACCTCTAGAACATAGTTCACAAACTCCCCCATCAGGATCACTCCAACCCTGATTCTCTTCCTATCCACACCATGGTAGAACAGTTTGTATCCTCCTCCAATACTACGTGCTTTGCTGCCCTCCCACCTCGTCTCCTGCACACACAGTACATCTACCTTCCTTCTCTCCATCATGTCTGCCAGCTCTCTACCTTTCCCTGTCATTGTGCCAACGTTAAGAGTCCCTACTCTCAAATCTAAGCTCCTGCCTTTCCCCTTCTTTCTGTGACCACGAACCCTTCTGCCTCTTCTCCTTCTTCGACCAACAGTAGTCCGGCACCCTGTAGGTTAACAGTACTGGTGGCGGTCGTTGTTAACCCGGGCCTCGACTGATCCGGTATGAAAGTGGTATGCATGACTCGCATGGTTGTACTTGTTTTACGCCGGATGCTCTTCCTGATGCAACCCCCTCTATTTAACCGGGCTTGGGACCGGCACAGAAGTCACTGGCTTTCAACCCCTGTGGCTAGATTATACCTAAAATATAATAAGTATAGTAAATAATGAGACATTTTCATGGGGCTTTGAGATATAACTTATATTCTTTATTATATAGATAGAGAGAGAGAGAGAGAGAAATAGAGAATGATATAGAGATAGATAGAGCTATATTTCGATATATTTCATACCTTTAATGCCTTTTAGTTGTCCTGTACAACCTTAATTGTAATTTCACATGCAATGTGGTAGCAATGTGAAATAGCAATTTGGAAACAAGGAAATGTAAAACTATATGTGATTCATTTTTGAGAAGGTTGACTTTCACATAGACTTTCTTGACATGTTGGTTGATGTTAAATCTTCTTAAATGTCATCATTCCCATCCTGCATGGTACCAACAGTTTCCACCTTGAGAGGCTTTAATGCTGACAGATTGATGCACCCTCCCCACTGCTTGTAGGGCTGTAACAAGTCCCAGGGTCTCCATTAATCCACCGTCATGACTCACCGGTAAGATACCCACAAATAACCGTACACAAAGTGAGGAAAGCAGGGTGCCAGGAACTTATGCAAAAACTGGCAACATTTTACAGATTATCTCTTCAGGCATTACAGTAATCATGCTTTTGTCCCTTTTCATTTGGCACAACTGCACAGACACTCACACACATATACCCTTTACTAGCTCAGTGAAGCTGAATTGCCATGGCAACGCAGGGCTAAAGATATTTCCAAGTAGCAGTGCCATGGCAGGAATTCAAAGAGGAGACGTCTATAAATGCAAACATCTTTTAGAGAGGGACGATCAGTTGCTAAATGAGGTTACAGTAAAGCTCAGGACAAAAGAGCAACTATTTGATTTAAACGCAGTGTGTTCCATTATACATACATTTTAAGTCTTTGTCTTTTGAAGTTAACTGAAGTAAACAGCAGGCATCATAACTACATTGTGACTTTGCCTTTCTGAAGGATGAAGGATGAAGATACGCTTGATAAATACGGGTTAGTGCAGCCTAGTGCATAGACAATCTATTACAAAGTGCAAGATTATTTTCTTCAACGACGCGCTGTCCTTAAAGTTGAGACATCGCCACAGTTTTTTAATCTTAGAGCTTTCCATTATGGGGTTGGAACTGGCAGCTTCTATCACATCCAGGTACTCAGAGAAGAATAACACTACTTAGTAGCTCAACTGTTCATTTGATAAGTTCAGTTCAAGTGCAACATCGGATGGAATTATTCTTTGAGAAGTGAGGCTCAGTCACAAACAATTGTTCCTTTTTAGTTTCCCAGCAGTCTTTTCCTCATTTTGGGATATTTTCAATGTATCTGCACACATTTTAAGAAACCTCTTTACATCTTTACCTTTCTGAAAAGTGCATCCCTAAAGATGAAAGAGTAATCTGATTATTTAGTGTAGTGAATGCGCGACTGCTGATAAATCTGCTTTGAAAAGGGCAACAGGTATTCAACAAACATTGTCCACCAGCATTAAATAGTTAAACTTAGTTGTACGTTTTCCTTTTGTTAAAAGCAAACTGTCATTGAATCACTGATGCTGTTTCACTTGAACTGTGGGCACTGGATTTTATACCCTTCTGAAGCTGTGAACATCTGATTCCATTTGCAGACACCAGCTGTGACAAGTGTGTGAAGGAGCCTGGTTTAATTTTAACCTGAAAGGGAAACCATTAATTGAAGCACTAGTGGGGATCTTTGAATTGTATTTGAATTAATTTTTGATGTGAGAAGAAATTACATCAGACTCTCCTTCCTGTCAGTGACTGATCCTTGCAGTTATATTGCAGCAAAATACAAAGAAATACGTTACCATTATTAAATTAAAGGATGCAGGATGAGTAAATAATTATCCAGTTTACTGTACAGTACTATGAACATATTTTAGTATGAAAGCTTCAATTCAGAAATGAACAAAGTTGGATAACCTGTATTTTAGCTTAATTGTGTTAGCATACCAGCATGCACATTAACTGGCAACTAAAGGCTCACAGAATGTGGTCTGTTACTCGTGCAGTCACAGGGCTTAGTGATGCTCACATATCTTAGATGTTACAATTTTTGTCACAGTCCCATTACTACTACTTCCAACTTTGGAAGTAGCTATGAGCCTCAATAATATGCCAGACAAGGCTTTGGTTATTAGTGGCACTGGGCAGATGCCGGGAAGTAACGAGAGGGCAAAATGGCTGATTCTTCAATTTTCCTTTAGTAAAAGCTTTGTTTTGTGAGTTGTAGTTTTCTGGTCAAATAAAGGACAAAGCCCGGAACCAGCAGCTTTACCATCTATTCCAGAGTTTGAAAATAGGGAATCATGTACAGTACACTTATGTCTAAAGCAATAAACCACTTCTTTCCAATGACAAGTACTTTTAAATACATGGTATAGTGGTGACAAGAGCAAAACATGTTAACATAAAATCAGCTAACGTTTGTCTATTGAGTTTAATGACCATATGTAACATTACAGGAGTCCCAATTACTGACAAAGTCACAGACAATTTCCATTACAGGATGGCGCCGCATGAGTGGCGATTTTCAGCCGTTCTGTCATTTTCTGTGCTTTTCTTCCCGTATTATAATGTTTGTTTCCATGCTGTATGCTTGCTGTGTTTTTTCTTTAAACCTCTATGGAGTCATGCAACTAGGGGTAAAAACTTTATCACATTTGCACAATGTTTTATCATTTTTTGCCCACAGTATGAGTCAGCCTGGGGAGACCCTTTAACTGTGCCTGGATTGTTTACACGTGAGACCAGCTATGTCGAGCTTCTCAACGGGAGAAAGGCAGAGATTCCAGCCGAGATACGGAGAAAAACATGAAGCTGTAGAGCTGGTGTTAAGAGAAGACGGACATACAAGTTATACTTAACCATTATGGGAAAACGTTTGCTCTCTCTCCAACAAGATAGACAAGCTAGCGGCGCTCATCAGGCTGCAGCACCTGTACAGGGAGACTAGCTTGCTGTCTTTTACCTAGTCGTGGAAAGTGACTTTGGCAGACTTCCTCTCTGGTTCCAGTTCTGAAAGTATGACATCCCAAGGAACATAAGCACTATAGACCCGTCGCCTTAACCTCCCACCTGATGAAGGCTATGGAACAGCTACCTCCGCACTCAGGTGAGCTCAGCACTGGACCCGCTGCAGTTTGCCTATCGACCTGGTATCAGGGTGGGCAACGCCATCATCTACCTGCACCACTCTGCCCTGTCTCACCTGGAGTCCCCTGGGAGCACTGTAATGGTCATGTTCTTTGACTTCTCCAGCGCTTTCAACACCATCCAGCCATCACTGCTGAGGGGGAAGCTGTAGGTGGCGGGTGTGGACCAACATCTAGCTGCTTAGACCATCACCTACCTCACAAACAGGCGGCAGTTCTTGAGGCTGCGTGACTTTATGTCGGATGTGGTAGTCTATGGCACCTCAAGGGACGGTGCTCTCCCCTTTTCTGTTCACACTGTACAAGTCAGACTTCAAGTACAACTCACCTGCAGAAATTCCGCCATTGTCTGCTGTGTACTGGGTGAGAATGACCAGGAATACAGGGGGTCATCTCTGACTTTGTGGACTAGTGTGAGAACAATTACTTGTTCCTGAACACCAGTAAGACAAAGGAGTTAGTGCCTGACTTCAGACGAAAGCCTCCACCACACACACCGGTGAGCATCCAGGGCTCAGACATTGAGATTGTGGACACCTGGGTGTAATACCTGGTTGTCCACCTAAACAAAAAACTGGACTGAACAAACAACACTAACTCTCTGTACAGAAAGGACCAGAGTCGCCTCCACCTGCTGAGGAGACTGAGGTCCTTTGGTGTGTGCAGGGAGCTTTTACGGACATTCTACAACACTGTGGTGGCCTCAGCAGTCCTCTATGGTGTTGTGTGCTGGGCTGGGAGCAGCACGGACAGAGACAGGAAGAGACTTAACAAGCTGATTAGGAAAGCCAGCTCTGTCCTGGGCTGCACATTGGACTCCATCGAGGTGGTGGTGGACAGAAGGATGTTGGCCAAACTAACATCCATCATGGATATAACCCTCCCACCCCCTGCACCACACTGGCTCTTAGCAGCTCCTACAGCACTGGACTGTTACACCCACAGTGCAGGAAGGAGGCGACCATCGCTCATTCCTCCCCACAGCCATCAGACTGTACAATGCGTCACTGCAGTGACACACAGCACTTTTCACTGTTAAATATGTACATATGGAGATCACAAGATTCTTTATCCACATATTTTTAAATGCCTTGTTTGCACAGTTAATATTGCAGTTTTTTTCTTTTTATCTGGTTAAACGAAAGTGTACATTGTTCTGTGTAGTTTCTTTGTTCATTGCTCTCTTGGTGCTGAATCACAAGAATTTGCCCACTGTGGGATCAATAAAGTCTTATCTTATTAACAGCTGCAGTTCACCTTGGCAACAACAGAACAACCTTGTTACTACTTTGGGGCTAGTTTAGTCTCTTTAACCACGAGTAATCATATTAAAGTTTTGCTAGAATTTGCCAGAAGGCCCAAGGGACAGTGATTTCAAGCGGCAGAAAGTTCTTCCGTCTGATGAAACCAAAATACATACCATTTGTAAAGAAGGTATGTTTGGCAGAAACACTGAACATCATCAAAAACACACATTCCAACCATTAAGCATGATTGTGGCAGTATCATGCCCTGAAGATTAGTCTTTACCTTTATAAGCCACCCAGGGTTTGCTGCTGATTGTAAAATACAGCAACATACTGTAAAAATCCTCTAAGAAATCCTGGATGAAAACCTCATGCACACACTGAATACTGAAACGTGAGAATATTTGTTTCCCAGCAAGACACTGACTTCAACAATACAGCTGAAGTTATATACAGATAAATTCAAAACATCAGAGTTAGTGTGCTGGTGTGGCTGAGTCAGAGATTAGCCAGACCGTAATCCATATGGGAACATATGGCTGGGCTTAAAAAAACAGTGTTCTCTCACAACCTGTCAGTGCTTGAGCAATTTTGAAAACTAGGGAAAAATTGCAGTGTCCACATTTTCAAAACGTATTGAGGCCTGTCCACACAAGCTCAAAGCTGTAATAGCAGCTCAAGATTTGTCTTCAAAATACTGACTCTAAGTGTTCAATAATTATACCTGTTATCTTTATCTTACAATTTCTTCTTTCAAATAGTCTGTTCATCCGTATAAAAAATACATTTGAAGAAATTCGACTATGACACAATGTTGAAAACAACTAAAGGTAAAAATTATCAAGGGGTAAAAACTTTTTGTAGGCAATTTATTTATGCATTTATTGCCATTGGTGATCATGTAATGAAACAAACTGAAGACTGAAGTGTTCAGGTTTGTTTTGAAAAATAATTCTCTTAGATGGCTGAGGCCAAAATAATCTGGACTGAAAATTACATATTACCATGTGTCTATGTAGCAAATGGATATTTACACCTGTTTGATGGCCATAGATAAAGTAGGATCCATCGTTTCGGGACTCACACACACACACACACACCTTGGTCCTGGTTAGATGTTCTACGATGTTCGAATGTTCTAAGAATGAGTTTGCCAACACCAATCCCAACATCAACAACAGCAGTGTACGGCATCTCTTGGACAGTTGAAACACATTTGTGTTTTCATTGTGATTCAAATGGACAATGTCTAGAAGAATTTTAATGACATGTTTATTCATATTGACACTGTAATATATATTTGTACATATATTATAGCATTACCATATATTATTTTTTTAACTTCCTGGCGCAAACTTAACCAATTTCTACCAGGCTTGGCCGGTTAAACCACTGAGCCTATGGTAGGTGGGCAGCCATTCTACCAGCTGAGCTTCTGCAAAACCCCCATACGTGGTGTCACTGAATATAACATGTCATAAAACATGATGCATATTATGTTATTTCTTGGGCCAAAACACTAAACCAATATCTATCCATCCAACTACAAACCATAATCTACATTGCTTGTTCTGTTTATGGTTAAAAAGTTGCTAGATCCAGTTCAGCCTCCCCAGCTGAGGTAGGATACACCCTGAACAGGTACCAGGCTGAAATAGGACTAAGATATAAATAAAAAAATCATTTGCATTCACACAATTTTGAGTACAATTAACCTAATTACATGTTTTTACATTGTGGGAGGGAAGACACTCGAGCATGATCCAATAAATCTGCAATTACTATTTTATTATATGTTAATTCAAAGTCTAATTAGAATCATAATATTTAATTAAGCAAATACGTTCCAAAAAGTGACCCTTGTCTTCCAGTGAGCGGCATAAAATTACAACTCCTGACCCTTGGCAAAGACAGAAAAACAAAACAAAAGTTATGAATGACTGAACTGTACATTAATGTAATAAGTCTTCATCTTTCCAAAAGGACCAATCACTGAAGCTGATGGGTGATTAATCCTACCTTTTTAGAAGCTGGTATATTTTTAGTCAAGAGCATCTACACACTTAAAAACACTGTAGAGGGAGGGAAAGAGAAAATCTATACAATATACAATTTTCAGTTTGGCCCACAGGTGAAAAATCAAACATAACTCTGATGAAAATCCCATGAACTCATTACAAATGAGCGGCAGCAGAATCACAAGATTTGCATGAGGAGAGAGAGAGAGCATGAAGATGTATTGCTGAGAATAGTGTAGAACTTTGATCATGAGACTAAATTTAAAAATATCCCTATGAATTAATGGTGTGTAACTCAGCCATCTATGGATAACCCTTATAAATTAAAGACCAAGAAACACTGAAGTCTTAGTTTGTAATTTCAATACTGACAGCAGTATGTGTTTTCAGTGAGTCTGTTGCAGCAGCGAAGTTTCTTTCCTATCAGCTCAGCGTCTTGTGCTAGCGGCCTGCAGTAAGATGTAAGGGGCCACTGCACAGGCATGGCTGCTCACAGAAAAATGTGCTTAATATTTTAATGGACGACGCTCCCTACTTCATCCTCCAACGTCATGGCGGCTGGGCTTGCAGACAGGTCACAGCATTACGTCCATCAGGAAGCGTAAGCAGCTAACAATGAGCCTGTGGGGGCTCAAGCTCTGTCCAATCTCACCTGTGACGGTGGCTTCCTTAACGCTGACCACGCCGAAGAGATTAGCAAGATGGCCGGCTTTATCCTGCCCCTCTGTGCTCCCATGCCAGTGGCTGCAAGTCGCATCACTGCCTGGCAGAGTCTAATCCTCCACTGACCCCACATACTAATCCTCCACCTGTGCCACGTCCCGTTCATGGACTCTGCACTGTATAAGCAACACACTGACCACTCCCAAACGTCACTCATGCTCAGTGTGGCTGGAATCCTGGCAACCATGCCAGCCAAGCTTGTCTCCAGCTTTCAGCAGCCATTATGGTCCTCTTGATCATAATCTGCATTTTGGTTGCCAGGGAACACCCACTGACACCAGCCGTCTTTTGGTGAGGAAGTGATCCCCGCGATGGGATCTTCAGTGTTGTGCATTCTGGCATTGCCCCCTTTTTAGCCACTGGAACAGACTTCTCCCAGGTTCTCACTGCTGTTGGCTCTGAGGAGTGATTGGCTTATTCTGTCAGTGGTTGTCTGTCTGTGTATGTCCCTCTTTGTTGGCCCTGAGATGGACCGGTGACCTCTCCAGGGTGTACCCGACTTTTCACCCAGTGAGACATATAAAGACAGACAACTATCAGCACGCAATTTAAAGTCAGCAGTTAACCTAACGTGCTTGTCTTTGGACAGTGGAAAAACTATGTGGGGAAACCCATGCAAGCACAAAACTCACAGAAAGAACAGGGACACAAATCCACATCCTGGCAGCTGTGAGGTGGCAGCACCAACCACTACACCCCGTTACTCCTCGTAGTGCTAGTGAGGCCAAACAGAACGATTGCTGTAGCAGCTTTAGGTAAAACTTTTTTAACTTGTCCACAACTTCCTACAGTAAACCCACACACCTGTCATTCATATTTTTGGTGCAGTGCTGGGAACCAACTCCTCTAAGGGGGACGCTGCCTCCATAGACCTGGGTCCCTTGGCTGAATATGCCAAATCAGAAATAGTTAACCTTGGGTTTAAAATGGACACCAACCTAAAGCTTGACAGCCAGATTCGGTCTTTTGTAAAATCTAGTTTTTTCCACCTGAGGCAACTTGGCCAAAGTTAAGCCAGTTCTCACTAAGCAGCACTTTGAGACGCCTTTGTTACCACCCGGCTGGATTACTGTAACGCACTTTATTTTGGCGTCAGTCAGTCGTCGATCTCTCGACTGCAGCTAATCCAAAATGCTGCTGCACGTCTTTTAACTGGCACTAGAAAGTATGAGCATATTACACCTATTTTATCCTCTCTTCACTGGCTTCATTTTAAACTTCTCCTGTCTGTTTTTAAATGTTTAAATGGTGCTGCCCCAGAGTATCTCTCTGAACTTCTGCATTTATATACTCCTCCTCGGTCACTCAGATCAGCCGACCTGCTGCTCCTGAGTGTAACCAAAAACTAAACGGAAGCTCAGAGGGGACAGAGCTTTTGCGGTGGCAGCTCCAAAATTGTGGAACGAGCTGCCCCTGCACATCAGACAGGCCTCTTCCTTGCCTGTTTTTAAATCATTTCTTAAGACCCATTTGTTTTCACTGGCTTTTGACGCAGTCTGAGTTGTTGATATTATTTTACGTGTGTTATTTCTTTATTTCTTTATTGTTAAATTGTTGGGTTTTATTTGAATATTTTTGCCTTAACCTGAACAGCACTTTGTTCAACCTTGTTGATTTAAAGGGCTTAACAAATAAAGTAACAGTTACAGTTACAGTTATGATCCTAATCTCAATCTACCTAATTTCCAACATAAATGATTCATATTCTGTCCTGAATGCTCGGTGATTAGAAGGATCTTCCATTTTTCTTCACAAAGCGAGCTCTGCTGCAAGTCATCTTTAAATTAAACCATCAGCAGCTGGTTATTTATGTGTATTATGTATTACTGATACAGCACTAGTTTTACTAAATAAAACCCTTTTATAATAGCATGACAAAATTTTTAATAAATGACTTTTAGTATTTTTTAGAATCCTTTCCATTTATTTGTAACTTGAATAGCAACTTTTAATAGTTGCATACTTTTGTTTTTGTGCAAATTAAAAATGTATGTTTGTACACAAACCATTCAACTGGCTCAAAGCCTTAGTGCTTAGATTTCAGTGTCGTGTGATGCCACCACCACTGCCAGACATTTATGGAATCTGCCACATTTCTGTTGAACTGGTAATAGTCTAACATTAACAGGGAGCCTGGTGAAAGTTCAATACTCTGATAAAGTTAAAAGCTTTATAGTGATAAAGCTGAGGTGTTATGAGGAGTTTGGTTGGCCATGGTGAAATTTTTGTTTGTTTTCTCTGTTTCTCTGTCTTTTTTTGTAATATTGCTTTTCTTTCCTGTTAGTTAGTTTCGTTTCGGTTGCTTTGCTTACCTCGTTTGTCTTTATTGGTTTCAGCTGTTTTTCCCATTTGTTTAACCCCTCATGAGTTTGCTGGTTTGTCAGACATTCACACATTCATTTTGTTTTAGTTGGATTAATTGTCTGTATCTACTTATCATCCTCTCGTTGAGTTTGTTGTCTCCATCACCTTTTGTCTTGTTAGTTTTGTCCTTTTCTTTGTTCCTTTCTGTTACACCTGTTGGTCTGTTTTCCGTTATAGGTTTTTGATTTGTTCACTTGTTTTAGTTGATTTTATAGTTGTTTCTATTTATTTGGTTATTTGTTTATTCTTGTCTGGTTGTCTCTGCTTCGTTTGTTAGTGCTTTCCTTTCTGATTCTTATTTTCTTGATTAGACATGTTTTTATTTTCCTTAGTTTTACTTTTATTACTTATTTTATTACAAATTTTTCAATAACTCTAGTTTGTTAACAGTTTGCATGTGTGTGTCCCTTCCTCCCTTTTGGAATGAGTTTTGGTTAGTTTTTGTTCTTTTAACAAACATTTTTCTGACACCTTGGTTGTTGCCACCCTGGCTCCTTAATTCTCTATATTTCACCTTTTTGACAAGTGATGCAGCACAGGTGTGATGACCGATGCCAACAAAAGAGTAGAATTAAGAAGGGATGAGGTGGTGAAAAGGGAACCTCAGCAGGAGAGGAGGGGAACTGCGGGGACACATACAACACAGGATGAAAAAACAAAAGACACACATAAAGACTAGAACATACAAGAGTAAAGAACACCTAACTTCTGATGGTGGAATGAGAACGTGTTAGGAACACAGAATGTGACAGAACAATGCAAAGTTTGTGATCTAAAACTTCAATGTCAAGCAACAATCCAAGATCCATAAACAAAAGAAAAGTCTATAATAATCAGGATGCCAGACAGAGACAATGGCCGGAGCAGAAACGAGTTGAAAAGCCACAGGATCTTCAGAAACAGGATAATTGGTCTCAAGAGTTGAGAGCCACTGGCAACAAACAATCTGTCAGGTTAAATAGGATACAGAACGGGTGTGCCGAATGAGCAGCTGATAACAGGCTTACACCATGTAAGAGAAGGTTAAAAACAGAAGTCCAGAGAGATGCAACAAAAGCAAGAACATAACGGACTATCACTACGTTTCTATCTGATATGTTACAACAGTCGTTTTCTATCACCAATCGAGGTCAAATAGCAGTTCCATTTAACTGGAACGGCCTTAATACAGAGCTACGTGTCCAAAAAGTCCTCTGTCTTTAGCTGCTAAATGTTTCACTGCGCTCACCACCCACTCTGTGTGTTTGTGTGCTGCAGTTCTTTTAGAGCCGTTTCCCTTAAAACAGCTGCAAAAGAGCAGCAACAGTATATCCAAAGGTAAAGCTGTGTGCTGGACATCTAAGCAATGAACTGAAACTCACCGTGGAGCCCAGTGCAACTGCAGGTTTCCCTCATTATCATGTGGGTTCATCACCGAGATGTGTTAGATGACCTGCAAAAGAAAAAGAAGAAGAACAACAACCTTCATTCGTCACTGAGCACATGTACATTTGCACCTGTACATGTTACAGTGAAATTTGACCTTTCCTCTGAAGGGGGCAGTGGGAAGTCGGCGCCGGCGCCTGGGGAGCAGGCGCTAGATGTCTCGCTCAGGGACACACCTGGTGGGTGGGCTGGGGATTTTTTTTTTTTTTTTTGCGAGAGTTATCATTTCATTTACAGTGAACATGGTTAATTTAGTTGACGGTGAACGTCTTGATCTAAATAAGACTGTGTGTTGATCACTTCACTTCTCAAGTGCATTAGTAACAAGTGAACAACCTTCCTTCACTGAGGTTTGCTCAGCACTGGCTACAGCTAAAGAGCTGCTTGGTGTCACACTTTATTGCTCATTTGCCGAACATAATGTCTAAATCTAGTCACTCACTGACATCTCCAGATTTTTCATTCTCAAATGCTTTAAATTAGATTTTTTAGGTCCAGCAGATTGCTGCAGCATTACTCATCATATCATTGAGTTTTTATTCATTCTTGACAAAGATTACATTTTGACTTTTGACTCTTTTCCGACATTGTTTCTACACTGTTACTCAGCCACAGGGACGTGCTTCCTTGTCTCTGATTGGCCAGTACTCTTTGTCATCGGTTTAGGCAGGAGGCCTGAGACTGGTCAAGGTAAGAATGTCAGCCAAGGTAGGGTGGACCTTTACAGAATAGAGGCGCAGAAAACCTGCATTCGGAATGAAAACAGCAGCAGTACCAGTGACTGGGAGATGAAAATATTAATTCAGAAGTGAGGAGACAAGTAAAAGAAAAGCACAGAAAGTGTAAGTCAGTTTGTGACTTGTGCTAAACAGCCAAAAGAGCTAAAAGGCCAAAATGGGAGTTTCTCTCCTGAGGCTCTGGGGAGCTTTTTAATTCGGAGAAACCCAATAACCCTGACGATGTCATGGTGATGTCATTGTGGTTATCCTGACTTCTCTTTGAGATAATGAATTTATCAGAAATCTGTATTATAAACTTGGGCATGGATTTTTTTTATTATTATTATTAAAACGGGCATCCTGATAATGACATTCTTGCACTTTCATTGTCATTGTGAGCATGTTAATATGCTGGTGGTGGCATTCAGCCCACAGAGTTGCTGGAATAGTTGTAAAAACTTGCCAGACTGAAAGTCAGCATAGATCATCATCGTGTAGAATTGATTTAGGCCAGTCTTCTTTAATATGTCTCTTGAATGTCCTTTAAGTTTGTGGAACCTCAACTCTTAATCACTGTGGCACCTTTTTAAAGACTAAATTTCATGCCACAACCATTGAAATGTTATGTGTTGTCACATTTTATGACATGGAATATAAAGAGAACTACAGTCAGTTTTTAAATGTGTCAAACATTGTCACATCAATATTTATTCAATGCTTCCACAGCTATTGTTCAGCTTCACATGCTCTCAGAGCAGATCATAGCTCAGACATGTGCAGGCCATTTTTTATTTTTCAAACCGCAAATACAGAAAACATCCAAATGACAGTCCATCTTTTGCTCTATTATTTCTTCTTCCCCAGAGAAGTCCAGAGTTACTAACAAATTTAAATTTTTCTCAATGATTCATACGTTGTTCCTGCACGGGAACATTTACTGAAATGTGCATTGTGTCCATCAAATATGCATAATGAAGGACGAAAACACTTGAATAGCAGTGTGCTGAATGGGTTAGCTTTCATTTGCCTTTAAGTGTTTGTGTGTTTTATTTGCTGTCATCTTTGTGTGTGAGAGTGACACTTTAGAAGTACAGCCAATGGTCGCTAAATAACTAAATAGATCCAGTGAACGGTTACTATTATTTTATCTTTTCTAGACTGTGTGATATTTTTGTGTCTTAATAAAAGACACGGACGAGGGGCATGTTCATATTTGCTTAGACAGAGAGAACCAGAAACCAATATTTAAACACAGAGCTGCCGCACTGCGTTTGGCCATCTTGCCGAAGCAGAAGCAATTTGTCATACTTCGCGGAAGATGTGTCTCAGTCTGAGCTTCAAACAGAGACAATGAGAAGTCTGACCTGGGTCCTTTACTATTTCACAGAGCCATTTTTATGAAGCGTTGAGTTCAAAGGTACAACCGCTTCACTAAGGGAGGATTCTCCAATATGTGACAGTACAATCTATTCACTGAAGATTTTGAAGTTTCAAAAAGTCGTGATTCTAACCTTCCTCTCAGAACCTTGTAGCTATGTTTCATAAGTTCAAGGAAAGAAAAAAAAAACAGCTTGTTATGTATTTTTAGAGGCTCAACTTGCATGACATAGTGCTGTGAGTCATTCTTCTTTGTTCATGGCAGTGAAAAGAAATGTAATGGAGCATGTAAAGAAAGAGTGTTTATAGTGTAGCTTTGGAACGAGGCAAAAACAGCCAATTAACTGCAAGAGGGAAACACTGGTTGCCTCTAAGGCAAAGTGAATGAGTCAAAAACCAGAAGGAAAAGGTCAAACTTCTATACCCAGAACAACAACCTAGTCTAAAAGGTGGTGGCTTTATTGTGCGTTCACTGCACAATGTTACACTCACTTGCAACGTCATTAGGTGCACAACAACAATCTGATGCAAACCAACAGCCATTGGTTTTAAATAGGGTTAAAACTTTAGAGTTGGTTGCGGATCAGCTGTGCGTTGCCGGCACCAAGACCTCAACAATCCCCCAGCACCTCGAAGTGAGCTGACTATTGAGCTTCTCAGCCAGGGAGGCAGCACCATCATCAGTCGAGAAGTTGCTGAGTTTTGTAGTTAGTCACGTGCTGGACCCCCTCCCACCACACAATCATTCCTCCTCCTATAGGCAGCCTTGACTTTTTTTGATGGCCCTCTTAAGGCTGGGTTTGGCAGCACCGTGCCGGGCTTTTTGTCATCCAGAGCTTTTTTGTTTTTTTGTCCACAGTAACAGTGTCCATGCAGCACTTAATACAGCCCAGGACACCAGTTTATGGACTCGAAGCAGTCCTGCAGCTGATGGCAGTAAGGCCACTTTCCCTGAAGGAGATATATGTTGGAATTAGGACCAAGGACACAGAGTCTGACTGGCCCACGTGTGGTAGTGGCTTAGCCATAAACCCCTGTCTGATGTTAGAGTAGACCTGCTCGCCTAGTGCACACTTAACATGCGGATGGAATTTAAAGAGCACTGCCTCTCAACTCCCGAGGAAGATTTATGGGCCTGCATTTAACAACCACATACTGCAGGTCTGGAGAGCAGTGACTACTCACATTCTTAGTACACCAGCTGTGTTCACATAAACACTGTCCTGTTCCTTACTTACCACTGTCCCTGTACCTGTCCTAGCAGCATACAGTGCGGCCTGCGGAACCAATGCATGATGCCGGGTCAACTGCCACCTTCTGACATCCTCCTGCATGCTCCAATTAGCCTGTGCCCTGACTTGTGGTTTTGGAGATCTTTGACCTGTCTACTGCAAAAGGGTTGTTGACTTTCAAGGAATTTAAAACTTCCCTTAGTCCCTCGGTCCAAAAACTAGATAACTTATGATGTATTGGCACGCAAGGGGAAGTTTTGCATCAGACTTGCTAATCCGTTCTTGCGCTGCCAAGTCATATGGGCCGACCTGACTAATTGTTGTTAATTATCCAAATGCTTGGCCAGTCAGTTTACAATACGATTTAAGCAAACTTTCAGTGATGCAATGAAACGGTGTGCAGGTAATCACCATGGTAGTTACAGTTAAACACGTCCCCCACGTCCCATTCATTAACACAGTGGATCATAACTTCACATTCTCCTTATAATAACTATGGCCTGTTAATATTTGGTGATTTGATATCTGTTTAGAAGACGGCACTCAACTCTGGGAGTCAAGACATTGCTCTGGGCTTTTATTGTGTAATTCACAACTGCAGGTAATTTCTCCACAAAGAGCAAAGAGCTGAATTTCACTATCTCCTGTCCTTGTGCTGTCATTCCAAATGGATGATCCCCTCGCTCCTGGAAAGTTTTGGAAGGGAACAAGAAAGAGAGTGTCAGCCAGATGAAGCCTCCTGCTCTCTGTGTGTTCTGCGAACAGTGAGAGTTCTGGGTCTGTCGACAGGGTAAATAACATGTTGTCTTTCTTTTTTTTTTTGGTCAAAGTTTTGTCTTCTTGGCGGCGTGCACTCCACACAAGCACAGTGCTCTGCCAAACTAAGCTTGGCTAATTGGTGATTTTAGACTGGGGATTAGTGAGGAAGCAGAATTCATCACAGTAAACACATGGTAAACAGGGAATGTTTTCCAATGCTTGGAGATGAATCAAAAATGGTTTTCTTTCTAAACCATCACGGCCATTATCAAGAACTGTTGCCTTTGTGAGCATTTTGGGAATGCCTCTGAAAGTGTGGGAATGACAATTATTATTTTCTATGGCTTTGTAGCTGATCTGTTCTGATGGCAGTGGAGATAGAGTTGCAGTCTCCATTTTATCAAGCCTGATCCTAAATGAAGTCCCCTAAGAGCTGAAAATGATGTCTCTGCTTCCCCGGCCTTCTCAGGGCAGCGCTAAAAATACAGCTTGTGACTGGAGCAAGTTTGGCCAAACTTGCAGCTGCTCTCGTCCCCAGTGAACTTCAGTTAACTATTTTTCAACTCAAGAAGTTTGCTTTTCAGCAGGCAACATGCAGAACAAAGCCCAACTTCAATTAGCTAAGCTCACTGGTTCCCAGTTGGTGAGCCTTTAAGGCAAAAGCTTGACATTACTTTTGAGCCCTTCTTCCTTTCCTGAATTCATTACAAGCCTCTGTGATCGTGGAACATGTTACACAACCTAATGATTCTGCTTTTATCTGATAATAAAGGGCACAATGCACAAAACATAGGAACATTTCACATTAGAGAAACAGAAATGTGCCGTTGCCTGCAGTAACCTAGACTACCATTAAAAATATAGAGGTCAGGACTTGCTTCGATGTTTGGAACGTATGCAGATAACACACTTCCTCAATTTAGAAAGATTTCAGTCTAGGGGCAAGCAGGAAATTCAGGTCATAACACGTGAGAAAGTGTTTGTTGTTGCAGGTCCATAATTATTTAAATTGCAACTCAGTTTTCCGTAATTTTGCCTCTGTATGCCACCACAATGGATTTGAAACAATGAAAATGTGTGTTACGTGTAAACTGTCAGCTGTAATTTAAGGGTTTGGTCTAAAAAATAGTTTTGAATTACAGTTTGTATAGTCTTTGTACATAAACCATTAATTTTAGGGGCTTAAACTTAATATAATCATACGTTGACGGTCCGGTTGTCGGTCTCAATAATTGGTTGCAACCCTTTGCATTCTTCTGTGTTCCGTTTTCTAATAAAGTGATTCCAGCGTCTTCGCGAGCTTGCTGGGGACAGTCACCTTGGCTTCTGTGACACTGTGGTCAGATCTTTTATGCAGCATGTCACAACAGTATTACTGCTCAGCTGCTACTCAAGCCAAGCGCGATAATCTTGTTAGCCACACTGACCTCATGGTTGAGGTCCCTCTCAGGACTTTAAAACATGTTAATTTTCTGGCTATTTCCACTTTAGCCAGGCAGAAAATGCCCTTCTCTATTCAATATATGCTTTATTGATTAAACTGCCTCGGAGACACTTCTGCTCCTTTAAGGTTTCTTCGTCATTGTGCTGCCACCGTGACAAACCACTTTACACACATTTCCACTTCCATTCTTCTTTCATGCTGCTCATAAACATTTCACATTAAGATTGGTTTAACAAGATAACTTTGTCTACAGTCTCCTCCAAAAGTTTTGGAACAGCAAATTTAAGATCAAAACATAGATATGAGACAAATGTTCAGAATTTCTTTCATTGGATGGTTTTTACATTTCGACATGTTAAAAATAGAAAATAGCACCTTTTGTCATCAGCAGCTCCTGTTGTTTTTCTTTCACCTCCTCACATTCTGTTGGGCTGAGATTTTTCTCGTTGTCCGCACTTGTGAGGGGACTTTTGGTGACTGTTTCAGGAGGCCCATGTTACTGTAGGGACCAACCCTGCTATTAGCTCTGTAAAACACAGGCCTGTTCCCAGGTGAGAGACCGGAAATCCACCAGGAACTGAGGAGGCAGAGGTGCAGAGCTGGAATAAAGGGAGACATGCCTGAATGAACTCAGGCCTGACTTGCTTGTAACTGGATGGTTTCCAGCTGGCGAGGGCAGACAGGAAAACGAAAGGAGGCGCCATGAGCAGCACCTTTAAGAAAAGGCTGGCTGCGTATGAAGGAACGCTGCCGCACTTTGTTTCTGCTGCCAGGGCACTCAGATAACAGATTACTCAAATGACCTCGTATAGCTGAAGCCTAGATGTGCCATCAGGCCGATCAAATGTTATCTGCAATTTGGTGTCACTGGTGTCATGGAGCCACACTGTACTTTGTTCTATATCTCATCTCCCTAATTACATATCATCATCATCATCATCGTCGTCACTCTGCTGCTGTGGCACCTGACTTTTATTCCTTAGATCCTGCGGTGTCCAAAGTCTCCAAAGTTGGGAAAATATTTAAACTGATGCACATGTTACGGAGGCATTTTAATTGGATTTAATGGTGCAATCGTGAAAGAAGTTATGTTGTGTTGAAGTTATTTTACATAATGAGGAATGTTTTTTTTTTTTTTTTTACTAGGCATTTTGAAAGTAATTGGACGGTGTGTGAGAATATTGAATTTGAAAACACAATTACAGCTAAATATAAATAGAACTGCTTAAGCCGCATAAGCTGTAATGGTGCTGTCATGGCATAATTATGGTCCATTCATACGCATCTGTGAATGGTCAGACAAGTTACCGGAGCAGGCAAGTATGAAAGCACAAGATTCAAAAAAATGCATGTTTAACCTCAGTGATAATTACCCAGTGTTCCATTATACATATGTGTGTGGATCTGTTCCAGTGTATTTTCAGTGTCAGCATATTGTTTTTCTTAATCCAACGTGAATATGCATATTCCTGTGTGTGGTTTTCAAGTAACCTGCTGAGGTTAAAGATTTGAAGTACATAATGGTTTTCTAAGCTGAAATGTGAGGATCTTTCATGTTTGGTATCTCCGAGCTGCACTTGACTGAGATCACCGCCTCTAATTTCAAGCTGACAAATTGTCAGTGTTTAGTGTTTTTATGCCTTGCAGTCTGTCTTGGTATCATGACATGTCAGCTAACACACACTCCTGGAGTTCATGCAAATGAGACACTTCACGGGCACTTTAACCCAACATTACCGGACTGTGTGGGATTCATTTCCAAATGCAGCTTTACAAAGTTAACTTGTTGTGAGTTCACTGTGGGTCCCCTGTTTTTTTTCCCCCCATTAATTATAATCCTGTCAACGCCGCTCCGTTTGAGAGGAGCAACGGTTGCCGCTGTCTTTGTGCGACTCGACAGTATATACAGCCACGGCTGGCACGGTATGACTGAGGGAAGTGTGGGCCGGATACGCTCCCCTTCACTGGCAGGCAAAGGCTTCATTATGCTAATGTAACAACCAGAGGAGAAGACAGAGCGAAGAGAGAGAGAGAGAGAGTGTGTGTGTGTGTGTGTGTGAGCGGACAAGAAAGAGTGTGTGCAGAAGAGACGAGTGTGACTAGGAGAGAGGTGGGGGAGAGAAGTCACACAGTCTATACATGCGGGGGCAAACATGTTGTCATCTCCTGCATTTAAATGCCCCCCACTTGCTCTTCTCAACACATCATTTAAATTGGGTCTGACAACTGTCGGAGCACCAGTTCAAATGCATTTGCAGAGACACTGAGACCTCTGAGAGATAGCAAACAGTGCGACCAAGAGCGTTGTGTCTGTAAATCAGCAACGTATACCTTGAGCGTTGCACATTCTTTTTGCCCTCTGCCCAAATGTGCCACACCTGCTGATGAAGCGTGCAGGAGAAGTGAGTAAATAGGCCGTTATTAAAGCAAATGTAATAATGGCACCATCAGGCTCTGTAACTACCTTCGTGAAATGCTTTTTATATCCCACTTTTTTTTTTCTGCTCTGGGATTAAAGCAGGGGGAGAATCTAACGCAGGCTTAATGGCAGGGCGTATAGAAAAGAGAATGCAAAGTGAGCACAGAGTGAGAAATGAGTCAATGCAGACCGTAAAGGCAAATGAGAAAGCAGGTACAGTACAGTAAGCACATTCTCGGGAGAAAAGAGGAAAAACACAAGGACAGAATTGTGGATTTCAAAGCATCATAGTGTGTTTTCTGCTGCCTCAGGAAATGCCTGTGTCACACTGACTCGCAGATTTGCTGCTTTCACAACTTCTCAAGCTCAGCGGGTCATTTACAAATTCTATTTTGTGATAGAGATCTGACCATTGTCTGCGGCATTGCTGAATATTAGAGAATATTTTGGAAGGTAGCCTGAAGCCTGGGGAAGTAAACTGCTAAGCTGCTTAGGACGCCCAAGGGAGGAAATTACAAAGTGTTCCTTTCGTTTTAGAAAGTGAACGCCTGTGTGCTGTTGTCGTACCATAAGACACACAGTAACTGCTCTTAACAGATAAAGACATTGGAAAATTACTAAACCGCAGTTTGTCCAAAAAAATATCAAGGACAATTTAATTTACATCCTGTTTGTCTGTCAACTAATAGAGTTTGGTATAGCCATTGAAAAAAAAAGAGAAACACTGTAGGATGTCTCATGATCTTCCCTGTCGTCTTCCTTCGGAATGCTATTTGTCTGGGTTTAATGAACAAGCTTCACCTGTAGATGACGACCCTGAGAAACGGTTAAAAACCCCAATGCAGCTCGTAGTTATCCTGTAAACTTTGACCCCGTCCAGTGTGCACAGGGTGAAACTGGCTCACACAAAATAAAAAGGAGCCTTCTTCTTGAACTGTAAGATTCCAATTCATGTCCCCTGACAATACTCAGTGTTTCCTTGGCAAATCTGTAGAACTGCAGATTTATCATGTTTGAAAACTGTTTTATACAGTCAGGTCCATAATTAATTGAACAGCTTTTTCAACTACAGAGGTATAAGGTGCTTTTAAGCAGGGTTATCTAACTACTGCATATAGATTTTCAATCTTAGTGTAGCATGTAGTGGTCATTCACACATAGCTACAAAAATTCTGAGCAAGCAGCAGATGCTCATTGATTCAATGAAAAGCTCTGATGCTGTGTATCACCCACTGAGCATTACACATTCAGCCAGAACGACACTGCAGCATAAAGTTGAAAAAATCTCGCCTTTATGAAAATACTGTCCACTCTGATGTAGTTCAGCTACAACTGAAGCAAAGTCACTTTACTATCCAGCCTGAAGGTACTTTGGCCTAAACAAAACACAGAGAAGGCTGGTCCCAGTTATTAATATGTTAAACACTATTTATTGCTCTCGGATTGTTTCTTTGCTTTACGCACCTCACGTTTTTCACAGGAATGGTAAATGGTTTGCACTTATACAGCACTTTTCTACCTGCTAGTATTCAAAGTGCTTACACTGCTTCTTATTCACACACCGCTAGGGGCCAACACTCACCGGGAGCAACTAAATGTGACCGGAAGAGACGAGAATCAAACCAACCACTGTAGGATTGATGGACGACTGCGCGACCTACTGAGCCACAGTTGCCCCCCAACAGGAGCGTCCTGAATGTATCCAAACGTAATAAGGTTTCTTTGACGTCAAAAGATTTGTTTCAATTCTTCAATCAAATGAATCCACAAACCCAATGACTGAGATCAGATTTTAAATGCAAATATTTGAAGGAAATTATGAATGTTCACGTTAACGTTTGGCTAAATTGTGGCAGGTTAGCTAAGGACAGAAATTCAATGGTTGCCTGGTAACAGTAAAAATAAAAGATTCACCAATAAAAGAT
Organism: Channa striata; assembly: GCA_033026295.1. Lineage (NCBI taxonomy): Eukaryota > Metazoa > Chordata > Actinopteri > Anabantiformes > Channidae > Channa > Channa striata. Next base: position 2,245,003 of record CM065169.1, read on the forward strand.
GCGAAAGCGTTCTGATTGAAAGCCGGTTCAGCATGCCTCAGCTTCAAGAGTTACAGAGTTAAAGCTTTCCTGTCTGGGCTTAGTTAAAAAGAGACCATCAAAACCTTTGACTTACTGTAACTTCGCTACTTTGCGGGGTAGAGGCTTTGCACGACACCAACAAATAACCCTCACTTCTAGAGCCTGAGCATGTGCAAGAAAAAGGAAAATCCAAGACCTGGTCCGGGACCTCAGAAAGTCTGACTTGTGCTTAATGGTAGTTATAATTGCTCTTTCTGTGTATCACCCCCTTTTGCAATGGTGCCCACTGCCTGAGCCCAGCACTCCGGTGACTGAGCTGTGTTGAGAGCTCATTTGACTCTCAAAAAAGAAGGGGATTATGGCTTATAATTGACAGAGGGCAACAGGATTTGGTAGGATTTATTGCCATCTGAGCACATCCTTACTCTGATCGCCCACACTGTCTGACTAGCCCTCCAATCCAGTGGCTGTCCAACAGCATCATCTCATCCAGAGTGCTGAGGACTAGAATGAGCAATCATGGCTCAGTGTTTGACAAAATGATTTTAATTCTATACTGTCTTTGCATGTTGGATGCCTAAATAAATGGAAGGATTAAGCGATTAAAGGCACAAGTGAGAGTGAAGTCTGTAATTGTTTCGAAAGAGGAAAGATGGGAAGGAATTGAGACATTGACTAGAGAGTTGTAGGTCAAACTGAAAACAGTGGGGCATTCTAAGAAGCTGCTGTGCCGAGCAAGTGGCAGTCTAAGTGCACAAATTAGTGGCCTTTTGTGCTTGGCAATTATGCACTTCAGCATGCGTTCGCACACAAGTTTTGCCCTGCTTCATCACCCAGACACAGCACCTGTGACTACACAGCCTTCATGTGTGTTTGCCTGAGTGAGTGGAGAGCTATGATGCATTCAGGGGTACACAGCGTCATCCAGTCACTCCGAGATTCTGAAGAGGCCAGGAGAGCAATCCACCACCGGGAGGGGGCCTGACAAGCTAGATTGACCTTGCACTACCAGGTCGAGTAGAATAAATGACACAAAGGTGAACATCAGTCTTTAAAGACCACGGTGGATTTCCGGCTCCCTTCCCAAGCCTGCAGTGCGCAGTGTCTGGCCCGGCGTTCTCTGTTCTGAGGTCTACAATCTGTTAGGTTTTCATTCAGCACAGTTTTCCTGGTTGTGCGCTCCCCTGCAGGATCGTCCATCAGATACAGCTCATTTATCTTCCTAAGGCATGGGCCCAGTGGAAACGAGGTGGATGGATGGGAGAAATGGCAACAACACAAGGCCAAAGCATTAAGCAAAGTCTCAGTTTAAGGGGCAATAAGAGACTTTTAATGAATATAATATGGCTGCAGGAGATCAAATGCAAAAGCTCAGCAAGTGATTTCTTCCTTTGTATTCTGCTCATAATAAAATCACAAAATAGCTTTTTCAGACTAAAAGTGAACTGTAAAACAGTTGAACAAAGAACAAGTGATTATTCGGTAACAACGCCACTTCTAAAAGTTGCAGGAATCTATTATTTCAATTGTTATTGTGTAAAATACTATTAGTACCTTTTTTATATTCATTTTTGTAACTACAGCCTGACAAGTGGATTAAAGGAACATTAAACATTTTTTTTTTTCGTAGCTGTGGCCTAATGTAGTAAAACAGTTAAGAAAAGTTTTAGGTTATTGGCTGGTAGCTGGTATCGTGATTATAAAGTGAGAATGAACAGTTCTTCCCTTTTTGTTTCTGTTTAACTTTTAACTGTATTTTAGCATCTTTTCACTGAGTAATGATTTAATCACATAAACAAACACGAATGAGATTAACATACAGGAAAAATAATGGACGGGGATGCTGTGTTTAGACACATGCATATTAAAATAAACACTCATGAAAATAAAACATCTTACTGAGCACATCAGCTGCAGTGACGTGTTTTTGTAGTTTCTGGACAACAGCGGAGCTCCAGGAAGCAGAAAAACATAGACACATTGTCACTATGAGTAACACCTTTCACATTACTGTTATTCTTTATTTCTAGTCCTAGTTTTAGTTTAGAAATCATGCAGAATAGTATAATTACGGTGCCTTAAAGTCACTCTTCAATGGCTGTCACACTTTTTACCAGACTGTAGCTTCCAATTTCAAAATCCATAGACTAAAATTGGTTCAACATTGAGAACAAAATTGGTAGAAATAAAAAATAATTCCACATGGAGTTGATGTGCTGCAACCCAAATTTTTAACACTCTTAAAAGTGGCACAGTGGAGTGGAGGCAGCCTATTATCGCTCTCTAAAGCGTCAGCCTTTAATAAACTCAGTGAATTTACATTACAGAGACTCAATTAAGCCTGCTGCAAGAGTGAATGGAGGCATATTATCCATCAGTCTGTGCGGTAACGACGTAAAAATATCACAGTAATTACAAATGAAGGCAACAGCATGGAAATGAATCAATGAAGCTGTCCTTGTTTTAAAATGCAGTGGATGTGTCGGGGGTTTGGGAGAATGGGGCCCCTGCAGCACTTGTCACCTCCGATCGCACAAACCTGTGGAGATGGGAATGAGTGGTGTCTCTCTGTAAATCGGACCCGACGCTCCTCCTGTCTTTCGTGTTGGGCTTGAGTTTGCTGCAATCGTGTGCTGTGATCATGCAGTTTGATTTCGATGCCTAATTTTAGGTGCACTCAAGGAAAACAGACAATCACATGTTGAATCTGCACGCTTGTGTACTTCCTTCCTTCCTAATACAAACGTAATATCTATTCCCTATTTCTACTCACTAACATTATCCGCTTATAGAAATGATAATAATGAAAATATTGAAGTTTCGAAATTACTACAAAGCCTCGATCAATTCATTTAAAGATCAAGTAATTATCTAGAAATTGATAAAAGCTTTCAATATAACGTTTCTTACTCTGCTTACCGTGTTCAGTGTCGTGGGGGCCTGGAGCCAGTCTGGCTCAGGGCTAACACACGCCTGTTTCAGACACAAACTCTAGAGAATGTCAAGAGGATCGGGTCCAAACATTGCCCGACATGTAGCCAACATCAGGAGACACGACACGCCCAATCACTCAGGGTGAGTATTACGTCCCGTATTCACACTTGAGCTCGGCTGGAGATAATCCAGACTTTGCACTAGAGAACTAACTGGAGGAGATCCAGATAATGTCAGGGCTAAAACACTTGGCCATTAACGTTCACACATACACCCCCTTTGGAAAAAGGTTGGATTACGTCTAAATTTCAGTGCCTGTCTGAGGCTACAGAGACAGACAATGATTCCACTCACATTCACACTTATGGCAATTTGCAGTCACCTGTTGATCTAAGATGCATGTCTTTACTAAAACAATGTTGAGTTTAGGTTTTAAATCTTGACACTTTAGTGCAATCAATAGCACGACTGAATACCTGCTTATGGTTTTATGGGTTTAGTTACTTATAAAATACAGCTGTAGCTTCAGGTTGTAATTACAATAAGAACATTACAAAACTGTTGCTTTTCTCTGATTGGTCAGAATAATGACCTAAAAACACTTTCGGAAGTACATTTCCTTGCACCAGTTGACCTTCTCTAATCTTATCATATCATATCATATCATATGATATCATATCAGATATTATCTTATACCTCAGAAGGCATAGAAACTGTTTTATTTAATTCATTCTGGTCATCTTTACTATGATAATACACTGCTACAGGTAGTGTCCCATATACCCTTGCTCTCCAGGTGATGGTCCCTCCAGGAAAGAGAAACAATTTCATTGTAACATATATGTAACAGGCATACATTTATGTGTTGTTTCTTTTGTTGCTCTGTTCTTTTTTCTCTCCACTTTCCTCTCAGCCCAACCGGTCAAGGCAGATGGCCGTCCACCCTGATCCTGGTTCTGCTGGAGGTTTCTTCCGCTAAAGGGAGTTTTTACTCTCCACTGTTGCCTATAGCTGCTCAAGGGGGATTTGTTGGGTTTTCTCTAAATGTCTGTATAGTCTTGACTTTATTATCCAAAGTGCATTGAGATTATGCTGTTGTAAATTGGCGCTACATAAATAAAGTTGAATTGAATTGACAAGGTATGCTGCTGCATCTTCTACCAACTATTACTTTCACCATGCCTATGAATGTGGCTACAGCTGTAGCTGTTGCTGTAAGAGCAATGTTTTGGTTCTAATCAAAAGAAACATTCAAAATCTCATTAATTTTGGTCTAAAATACAAGGTGGCTGCTCCCACAGATAGTAGAGCATCTTGCACCCTAAGTGTTCTTGGCAAAGACACTGAATCCCCAATTGCTGCCAGGCACTTAGTCCCTCAGGAGAAACCCTACATCTGCAATTCTGGAAGTAATTTGTTTTAAATGTATCTTAACTCTTACTCCATAGTTCTCCTAAGGTAGACATCAGAAAATATGATTTAGGCAAAAATTACGTCTCGTATACCACTAAACTCCAAAAACAATTATGATTTACCAAGAAACATTGGAATATGTAGAGTTGCAAATATGTTTATAATGAAAATATCAATAAAATATTTCCTTTAGAAAAGAAAAGAAAATGTTTCCTTTTCTGTTGTAATACACGAACCTGCAGTACAATGTCCAGTTCATGTGACTACAGCATTTCTAGCATTTTACAGCATTTTATGGTTATTTAGACAGTTACAGGAGCGGGTCAGAGTCAGATGAAGATCAAGGCCTGGTTTGATGCAGGAAAAAGTAACATTTCAGACAAAAAATGTCACTTTTAAACATCCACGATCCTTCTCTGTCCCTTCTACAGGTGGTTTTCCACACACTGGAGTCCAGACACTGGAAATTTATTTGGCTTGATAATTAAGTGCTTTCTACACTCACCACCTTCCCCAACCACCTCCTTGGAACTATTTTTTCTTTAATAAATGTACCATCTGCATCATTCACAAAACATGTTGCATTTGAACACAATGAATAATTTATTACTTTTGTTACACACAAAAACAAGTACAATTCAATTCAATTCAACTTTAACTTCAATTCAACTCTGTAAATTTTCACTGCTACGCTGATGACACGCAGTTATATCTATCTATGAAACCTGATGAAAAAAAATAAATTAATCAGAGTGTTTTCTAATAATGTTGCCAAGGGGAGACATATATAGAGTAAAGAGTATTGGTCCTAATACAGAGCCTTGTGGAATTCCATAAGTAACTTTTGTGAATGTGGAAGATTCATCATTAACATGAACAAATTGGAATCTATCTTATAGATAGGATTCAAGCTAATTTAGTGCTGTTCCTTTAAATCCAATTACATGTTCTAGTCTCTGTAATAATATTCTGTGATCAATACTGTCAAATGCAGCACTAAAATCTAGCAGAACTAGTATAGAGACAAGTCCATTATCTGAGCCTGCTTTAATTTGGTTTCTGACTCTAAATCCTGACTGAAATTCTTCAAACAAGTCGTTTCTGCGCAGGTGGTCACATAATTGCTTTACAACTACTTTTTCAAGTATTTTAGAAATAGAGACTGCATCTACTACTACTACTCTTTCGGCTTTCCCCATCAGTCGCCACAGCGAATCATCCGTTTCCACCTCACTCTATCCTGGGCATCTTCTCTCTGACACCAGCTAACCTTATGTCCTCTGTTAGGACATCCATATATCTCCTCCTTGGTCGTCCTCTCTCGCCTGGCAGCTCCATCTCCAACATCCTTTATATAATCACTATCCCTCCTCTGCACATGTAAACCATCTCAGAAGGCAAGGGTTTTAAATTGTTATTCTGTCCAACATTTAATCTTCATCTCTGGATCTTCCACCACTGTCCAATGTGTCTTGAGACACTCTTCTGACACAACACTCCTGACTAATGAAGATGAACTATTGATGACCTCTCACCTCAGCCCCTGTAACCAATCCCAGTCTGTCTTGCTAGTAATCTTTTTTCCAGAGCAAACCTGCTGTTCCTCCACCTGCATTTTGCAAATCACAATGTCATTAAATATCATTGTCCAGGGAGATTCCTGTCTGACCTCATCTGTCAACCTGTTCAGCATAGCAAACAAGAAGGGACTCAAAGCTTCTTTGGTGTAGTCCCACTCCACCTTGAACTCCTCTGTCTGACCCACGGCAGCCTGAAATGTCCTGAACTACTCTGACGTAGTTCTCTGCCACAGTCCTCAGTCCAATCCTACCCTGTCATACGCCTTCTCTAAATCCACAAAGACAAATGCTCCTTCTGACCATCTCTGTACTTTTCCATCAACAACCTCAATGGCATTTGCTCTTACATGAAACCATACTGCTGCTCACAAATCTCCACCTCCTTCCTAAGGATCTTTCCCACAGCTTCATTTTGTGGCTCATGTTTATCCCTCTGTAGGTGGCAAAAGGCTCTTGTTCTTAAAGATTTGTTTTACACTTCTCCTACATTCCTCAGGCATCTTCTCACTCTCTAAAATCCTGTTAAACAGACCTGTCAGAAATCTACTACTGTCTCTCCTAGACAACACCTCCTGGTCAAAAACAGCCTGACTTCATCATTTTCAGATTCCTTCATCCTTTCTAATCTCTGTACTACAACATCCACATCTTCCTACCTTCTAAAAGGGGATTGGATATTGTTATGTCATCTAAACACCTGGATCCAGACTAGGTTTTTAAGTAGAGGTTTTATTACAGCTATATAGGCCTTTGAAAACCTGTTTGTAAAGATGTTAATGATATCTTAGACTTTTAATAAGAGTAGAGCATCTTTGAGCAAACTGGAATAGGGTCAATATGTTGTTGCTTTAGATGCCATAATAGTTGAAGTTAACTCAGTTTTCTGAGGGACTGAGATTCTGATGATTCTAATTCTGTTGTATTTGTGGGGAGGTTCTAGTGAATTTTGTTTCTAATAGCTACGATTTTGTTTGTGAAAAAGGTCATGGCTTTACGGAGGCTAATTTGTATAAGTATAAACTCTTTTTCCAGGCTAAGCGTGATTCTTGTGAATGAGTGGAACGCCACTTCCTTTCTAGTCTTCGTGACGCCTGCTTTAAATTGCGTGTTTGCGAGCTATACCATGGAGATCACCTGTTCAGAATTACAGCCTTCTTTTTTAGAGGGGCAACACTATCAAGTGTAGAACGTAAAGATGCTGCATTATTATCAGTCAGGTAATCAACTTGTACAGGAGTACAGTTAATGAGGCTACTCTCAGTTATATCGGTACATGTTGAAGTAAATGATGAAGGGATTATTTCCTTAAATTTGTTCGCAGTGTTTTTAGATAAACACCTACTGAAGCAAAACTTTTTTCTAGCTGCTGTGTAGTCCATTAAATTAAATTCAAATGTTATTAGAAAATGGTCAGAGAGAACAGAATTATGAGGAAATACTGTTAGTTTATCAATTTCAATGTTGTATGTAAGGACAAAGTCTAGGGTGTGAGTAAAACAATGAGTGGGTTCTTTTACATTTTGAGAGAAACCAATTGAATGTAATAATGAAGTAAATGCTGTGTTGAGGGAGTTACTGTCAGCATCTACATGAATGTTAAAATCGCCCACTATGACGACTTTATCTGCACTAAGCACTGAGTCGGCTAGAAAATCTGAGAATTCAGTCAAAAATCAGAATAAGGGACTGGAGGACGATACACAATAACAAAAAGGAGTGAATTTTGAGTTTTCCAAATTGGGTGTGAAAGGCTCAGAGTAAGACTCTGAAATGTTTTATAACTATGTTTAGGTCTGGGGTTTATTGATAAGCCTGAGTGATAGATTGCTGCTACTCCTCCACCTCGGCCTGAGCTTCTAGGAACATAATAGTTAATATGACTTGGGGTCGACTCATTTAAACTAACATATTCTTCCTTCTGCAACCAGGTTTCAGTGAGACAAAATAAATTGAATTGATGATCGCTTATCAAGTCATTTACTAACAGAGATTTAAATGAGAGAGATCTGATATTTAATAATCCACATTTAAGTGTTTTAGTTTTTTGTTCAGTAAGAAGAGCAGTCCTGATTTTTATTAAGTTATTATCATTAACTCCTCTTGTGATCATTTTTAGTTTGTAAAATTTAGTTTATTGGGGAACAGACACAGTTTCTATAGGAATGTGGGTGTTGTGGGAGGGTGAGGGCGGTAATTATACTGCAGAGAGGCGTGTAGGACTGGATCTCTGCGTCCAAGGCTCAACTCTGGACTATCAATCTTTTGGTTGTCTAATAAAATGAGCCATATTTTTATAAAAGTAGGATGGATGCCATCTCTCCTAATCAGCCTAGGTTTTCCCCAAATATTTTTCGAATTGTCTATGTAGCCCACATCGTTTGGATGTACATCGTACAGGAATGTATTTTTTAATAGACGCAGTTGGATTTAGGAGACAAAAGGAAAAACTACTTTAAGCAAGAGTTTTTCTCTGAATAGTCTTGACCAAAGAAGTTTCTCATTCTGAACTTGTGGTCTTTTAAGTGACCCATGTAATGGCACAATTTGACCCGCCTACACACACATACACACACATGCAGTATTGCTGACTATAGCTGACTTGATAAGTGGCCCAGCTGACATTGCTTGTTTGGCTTCTGCTTCTAATTAAAAAACATCCGGGTGTCTGATTCCCCTCCACATCTTCCCCAACTGGCTGATCCATACAGAACTCCTGCAAGATTAAAAATGTTAAGTGGTTGGCATGAGCAAGCCGCAAAGCCTTCATCACTCCAAGTAGTGTGGTTTCATAAAAGTAATTCAGTTATTGATTCAACAGTCAAAAGTGATATGTGTTGGATACTTGAGGGCTCTGGCAAGGTTGATTTATAGATGAGGTAAAGCTAAGAGACACAAATGAGTGAGCAGAGAGAAAGAGATGGGAGAATGGGTAGAAAGGAAGTTCAAATGATGAAGTCACGATGACTCAAAACGGGCAGACATGACAGTTGCTTCACTTTTTGAAAACCCCAAAGGTCAGTCGTTTGGGATAAGACAAGGTTGTTTCAAGGTAAGAAAAAAATCCTTTTGCCTTGAACCAACAACTAAATATGAACTTACCTATCAACAGGGTAAAACTCAAGCGGCTGTGAGAAATTCAAAGCTTTATTGATCAAATACTGATAAAATTTTAATATGGTTCTGATGTAGTTCTGCACAAATTGAGGCTAATGCAAAGTCATGAGCAGGAACACAATGCAAGAGTCTTGATGGAAATGCAACTCTGGAATTGTGGTGAAGAGCAAGACGAAATGAATGAGCGTGTCATGTCCTAACAGAAAACATTGTATAACTGCAGCACAGAAATATAATAAACACAAAGTTATAGTGTGCCACATTTTTCAAATGCAATTTAGACATGCAATGGACTCCTGTGAGAGTCATTGAACAGCACTGGCTCAGAGATATTCACCTCTTGAAAGGTTTGAGCGGAGCAAAAATTTACTGAGAAATCAGAGAAAAACAACTATTTCTGCTTCATTAGAAAGTTTTTAACATTTTTGTGTGGCCATTCCATGCTGGATTCCAGATACACATGGACATCATGGAGGTTTTATTTAAACTTTTTTGTAAATAAAGGTGGTGTGAAATATCATGTAAAAATATATTTTCAAAGAAGCAAATTTTATTTCCACAAAAATGCAGTATTAGTATTAATTGTTTTTACATTATTCTAATAACATTTGTACACTTAAAACTTTTGGGTAATGCACATTTATAAACAAATGCACCACTCTTCATCATTTCATAGTCTTATACTATTCTGATTAAGAATAAAATTTGTATTTTCATTTTTATTCTTTTATTTGAAAAGAACATATACATAATAGACAGTTTGTAAACATGAAATGACTGCGCTGAATGAGGACGGTGAATGACGTGGGAAAAAGAAGAAGAAAATGAAAATAAGAAAAGGAAAATTTTAGTAATTACAACAAACAGAAGCATGTGATATGACTCTTACAACTTTTCTAGTATGTCAAGTTGGTTTTAATATTAGTGCTTCTGCTGTTTCAGAAACTTGTCCAAAAGGTTTTGAGGCAGTTTAAACGCCTGCGTGTTGTTTCATGTGAGTCTGCAGCATTTTGTAAGGCCACATTCCATGACGTGAAAACGTTTGTGTCTTTTGTCAGACACATCATGAGCAAAGTAATGGTTTTCATCCATCAAAAACAAGCCCCCTCTGACCAGTCCATGAGTTCTTGTATTTGTTAGCCATATTTTAACAGGCATGTCCTAATCTTACTTATCCATCGTCATCATTATATTTGTGGTGAAAACAAATGATGGTACTGTACATTTACTAATATCGCACACAAGAAAGAGATATTAGAGATTTTATGGACATGTTCCATCACCCTAAAATAAGACACTTAGTTATGTATAATGAAATGGATGATAAATGAAATGGCTGCGCCTAAAAGAGCAGGCAAAAAGATGCAACTATAATTTCATTTTTTTTACTTTACTTTGTTTGCTCAAGAGGAACAATGTGATACTAGATTAGAGGAAGCCAGTACTGTCTGTAAGCTTCACACCTTTGCAGCAGGGCCAGCATTTCCAAATGACTTTTGGCATTTGGCGGCACTTAAAGATTTGATTACCGTGGAGGCATTATGTTATGTACGCACGCTGACAGTGTTTCCATTTTTTTCTTTAGCATGGTTCTCTGCATGTCTAAGAGTTTTTAACATAGGCTACCTTCTCTGTTCACTGATCCATGTAAAAATCTCCATGAAGCTTTTCTTTCTGTAGTTTCAGCATCAGTGTCATTCCCTATTTAACTGAGAACTCTGCCACAATGTAGAAACAAAACCTGAGGCACTGTGTGCAATAAAAACAATATCTATTGATTTTAGGACTTCTGTATTGCTTTAAAAAGAGTTTTACACAATCATGACCAGTAGCAAGATTGTTTATGTTCCTCATAATCTATTGTAAACACAAATTTAGCTTTATAACTCTGTGGGGAATACATTAGAAGATATCTCAGTGATTGTGAAAAGCTCAAATTGTTTTTAATGGATGGATCTCAGAGTGATTTTTTTTTTTATTCACCTTCTAATTTTTTCATCATCCTGGATACTTCCTCATTTGATACACTGCCTTTTCCCTTCACTTCTATCATGAGCTACTGTGACAACAAATTCCTGCTCAGTCAGGGTGTTGTCAGTAATTTGCATGACCTGGGCGATTTGTTCAAGGACACGTCTGCATTTTAGGGATTGTTGGAGCGTGGTACAGTTTGAACAGCCCTTGTCAGTGAAAGCTCTGTCCATTCTGTACCTAAAACACTGTGGTGGTGAAGTCAGTAATGCATGGTTTATCACACCTGTCAACATATGTCTGACCCTGATGTGGTACACCGTGTGTAGAGTGCAAAAAATCCATGTTACACAATCATGATGCTGATGAAACTCCACTAAATTTAGGGCTGTTATGTCTCTAACCTAATTTGATTCTTTACCTGACTCTTAGGATTGCTGTTTCTCGTATCCTCATAACCACCTCCTGACTGTATGATAATTATTTTGTCATTGTCACCAGTGGTGATCCTACATAGTAAAAGAAAACCTTTCTGGCAGCACAGGTTGCCAAACATTTGCTGTGAATCAAAAAGCATCCAAAAATACAATTAAATACGGTCAAAGGGTGACGCAGCACGGGTTAAAATTGAAAGAGTTCATAAATCCAATAAAAATGGCTACAGTTTAAACTACAGTACACCATTAAATGGACACGTAAATGTTACACAATCTTAAGGGCTGCCAAGCTATGATCACGTCTTAAACAGAGACAGCTTTCAATTTTCCTGTCAGGATGTTTAGAAATTACAATGAAGCTGAACTGCTTAAGATTAAATAGGTCAATAGGTAATGACTTTACAAAAAAACAAAATGTAACATTTATTCGTAGTATTTATTGTTGCGTTTATTCTACAATTAATTATTGTAATAAAGTAGTTTTTATCCCAAGTACAATCATTGGCTGAAGATGTAATTAACTATTACTGTTACTATTAACATTCAGATACTGAATATCAATAATATACGGTTTTGAAACCCTTGTTATTTACAGAAATAAATCAAACAATTTAGGTAAAATGTTTTTTTTTTTTTTTTCTAAACTGAAAACTTGAGATTTGTGGTTTTTAATATTTTCTACCAGATTATGTCATTTGTCCATTTTTTATCCAAAGGAGCAATTTCATGTAATATTCTTAGTTTCCATTACAATCTAGCCACAGGGGATGCAAGCCAGTGACCTCTGTGCGGTCCCAAGCTCGGATAAAGAGAGAGGGTTGCTTCAGGCAGGGCATCCAATGTAAAAGTTCACAAAAACAACCATGTTTCCTATGAGGTCATTTATAGGAATTTCAATGGGAATTTCAACAACGACCGCCACCGGTGCTGTTAACCTACAGGGTGCCAGTGGAAATTGGACTACTGTTGGTCAAGGAAGGAGAGGAGGCAGAAGGTTCTTGGAAAGAGAGAGAAGAGGAAAGGCAGGAGCATAGATCTGAGAGTATGGACTCTTAACGTTGGCACAATGACAGGGAAAGGTAGAGAGCTGGCAGACATGATGGAGAGAAGGAAGGTAGATGTACTGTGTGTGCAGGAGACGAGGTGGAAGGGCAGCAAAGCACGTAGTATTGGAGGAGGATACAAACTGTTCTACCATGGTGTGGATAGAAAGAGAAACGGAGTAGGAGTGATCCTGACGGGGGAGTTTGTGAACAATGTTCTAGAGGTGAAAAGAGTCTCAGACAGGGTGATGAGCCTATAGCTAGAAATCGAAGGGGTGATGGTTGAACGTAGTCAGTGGGTATGCTCCACAAGTTGGCTGTGATTTAGAAAAGAAAGAGAGATTCTGGAGTGAGTTTGATGAGGTTGTAGAGAGTATCCCCAGAGGAGAGAGTAGTTGTTGGAGCAGACTTCAATTGGCATGTTGGTGAGGGGAACAGAGGTGATGAGGAGGTGATGGGCAGGTTGTAAAGGAAAGGAATCCAGAAGGACAGTTGGTGATGGACTTTGCTAAGAGGATGGAAATGGCTGTAGTCAACACTTACTTCCAGAAGAGAGAGGAACATAGAGTGACACACAAGAGTGGAGGTAGGAGCACACAGGTGGACTACATCCTATGTAGACAAGGTCATTTGAGAGAGGTTAGTGACTGTAAAGTGGTGGTAGGAGAGAAGTGTAGCCAGACAGCACCACATGGTGGTGTTTAAGATGACTCTAGTGGTCAGGAAGAAGAAGAGAGGAAAGATAGAAAAGAAGATCAAGTGGTGGAAGCTAATGAATGAAGAAACTTGTGAGGAATTAAGGCAGAAGTTGAGACAGGCTCTGGGTGGTCAGGAAGACCTTCCAGATGACTGGGAAACTACAGCAGAGGTAAGCAGAGGTCCTGGAAGGAGGAAAGAAGATAAAGACATTTGGTGGTGGAATGAGGAAGTACAGGACTGCATCCAGAGGAACAGGTTAGCTAAAAGGAACTGGGATGTAGAAAGGACTGAAGAAATTAGACAGGAGTACGAGGAAGTGCAGCGCAGAGTGAAGAGGGAGGAGGAGGGAGGAAGTCCAAACAGAAAGCCTACGGTGAGCTGTATAACAGGTTAGACACAAAGCAAGGAGAGAAGGACTTGTACAGGCCGGGCAGCTGTGGTACTGTATGAGGTTGTCGGGAGTGGCAGAGAAGTATGTCAGAGTAGTCCCGGACATGTGTGAGAGGAGCATGACGGTGGTGAGATGTGCCATAGGTAAGACAGAGAAGTTCAAGGTGGAGGTGGGACTACACCAAGGATCGGCTTTGAGTCCCTTCTTGTTTGCTGTGCTGATGGACAGGTTGACAGATGAGGTCAGACAGAAATCTCCTGGACAATGATGTTTGCAGATGACATTGTAATTTGCAGTGAGAGAGCAGGTGGAGGAACAGCTGGAGAGGTGGAGGTTTGCTCTGGAAAGAAGAGGCATGAAAGTCAGTCGTAGTAAGACAGAATACATGTGTTTAAACAAGAGGGAGCAAGGTAAAAGCGTGAGGTTACAGGGGCTGAGGTGAAGAAGGTGCAGGAGTTTAAGTACTTGGGGTCAACAGTTCAGTGTGATGGGGAGTGTGGAAAGAGGTGAGGAGGCGAGTGCAGGCGGGTTGGAATGGGTGGAGGAAAGTGTCAGGAGTGTTGTGTGACAAAGAGTGTCAGCAAGACTCAAAGGAAAGGTGAACAGGACAGTGGTGAGACCAGCTCTGCTCTATGGGTTAGAGACAGTAGCAGTGAGAAAGAGACAAGAGGCAGAGATGGAAAGCAGCAGAGATGAAGATGTTGAGGTTTTCTTTAGGAGTTACAAGGTTGGACAGAATAAGGAACAAGCTCATTAGAGGGACAGAGCACGTTGTCTGTGTTAGCAACAAAGCCAGAGAGGCCAGAAACCATCTGAGATGGTTTGGACATGTGCAGAGGACAGATAGTGAATATATTGGTAGAAGGATGTTGGAGGTGGAGCTGCCAGGGGAGAGGACGACCGAGGAGGAGAATATGGATGTTCTAACAGAGGACATGTGGATAAGTGGTGTTAGACAGGAGGATTAGTGTTTGCACATGAAAAAAAAATTGTGCCTGTGCGTAAAATTGCCAGTTGCAGTGAATTTCTGTTGCTTCAGGCTATTGAGCTTTTAACTTCCCAGGCAAACTTGGCTTTCGTGCAAAAACAAATTCAGTTTAGAATCATCATGTTCAGTTAAGGATAAAAGCCACTTTACTCAGAGTGTATGGTTTAATTCTGTAAATAACAAGGATGAATCAGCAGACAATGATGTGAAAAGCTTGGAATTTGACTTTTTAACTCACTAAGACCTTTCCATGTTGCCTAGTCAGGTCTACCACAATGCCTGGCTATGTCAGGTCAGTGAGAAAGGAATTAAAGTAGGTGGCCAAGCTGATGAAAGTGTGTCTCTTCTCCGTCTTCTACCTGATAACTGGTGACAGGGTAGATGTTTATGGAACTGTCTGGATGTTTGTGGTCAAACTGAAAGAACTTGTTGAGTTCATTACGTTTCAATACAGCTAATACTTCTTCTTAGCTGTTATCAGGTAGAATTCAGGAATTCAGGCTATCAGTGACTGTAAACCACCAAACAGATCACCGCCGACCGGCTCTGCCTCACTCCCTGATGAACTCAAACGCTTCTATGCTTGCTTTGAAAGGGAGAATATGGGACCCATTCCCAAAACAGAGCTGTCACCAGGTGAACAGCCACTCACACTCCTGGGAATCCTGGGAAGGGTGAGTTCCAGGAAAGCAGCTGGCCCTGACGGCATCCCCGGCCGTGTACTCAGAGCATGCGCAGAGCAGCTGGCACAGGTCTTCACGGACATCTTCAATCTGTCCCTGGCCCAGGCAGTCGTCCCCACCTGCTTCAAGTCTGCCATCATCGTGCCATTGCCTGAGCACGCTGCTGCTTCAGATCTGGCTGACTTTCGTCCTTTTGCACTCACCCCTGCCATCGCAAAGTGCTTTGAAAGTTTGCATATCAGTTTGCATATCGCCCGAACAGATCAACTGAAGATGCCATTTCCACAGTACTTCACTCTGCCCTGACTCACCTAGATGACCCCGACACTTACGTCAGGATGTTGTTTGTTGATTTCAGCTCAGCTTTTAACACAGTCAGCCCTTCCAGGCTAACCTTGAAGCTGGCACAGCTTGGCATCAGCAATTGGACCCTGGATTTCCTTACAAACAGATCACAGTCTGTTCGACTGAACACCACCACATCCTCCAGTCTTACCATCAGCATTGGGGTTCCTCAGGGATGTGTATTGTCCTCTCTCCTGTACTCCCTTTTCACCCATGACTGCGTACCTGTCTATGCTTCAAACAGCATCGTTAATTTTGCAGACGACACCACGGTAGTAGGCCTGATCAGAGGTAACAATGAGACGGCTTAACAGGGAGGAGATCCAACACTGAACTTGAACTTAAACTCCAAATCGGGTACAAATGAACTATTGTAGCGACGCAGGGTTTATTTTGTTGGTGTTGGTCGGCACCGTGAGGGGAAAGTGATGTGTGTGGGAGTGACCCTCAAGGTGACTGGTCTATGTGTTTGGTGTCTGTTTGTGTTCTTGTTCAAATAAATAAAAGACAAGAGCACTGTTGCCGGGTTGATTGTATGTATGTATGTATGTATGTGGCACGGGTGATCTTTCCTCCACCTGGGTAGCTTCCGGGTCAGTCAGCCTGCCAGCGCCCAAGCTAGCCGCAAGTTAGCTGCAGCAGTTATGCTAGGCTAGTGTAGCTCAAGCTCCACCACCCGCAGTGGCTGCCGCACACCCCTTCACGATGTGCCCGGCGCGACACTATCAATGTTCATAAGATTTGTTTGTTTTCAGGACTTTTTAAAAATGTTCAAACTGAAAAAAGTTCCTCGATTGAGAAAGCTTAACTGACGTTGATATATTTTTATTGGCAAGTGCTGCACATTAAAATACATAAAATACAATACACATAAAATCTATGCCATCGTAAGCTGCTGGTGTGCCATGTTGCAGTGAAATCGCAGAGTCAAATCACTATTTAGAGTGGGGGTTTTCTGTCAACTGGATATATTTGTTTTTCATTAATACATGGTAAATGTGGGTGGCAGTGGCTTTATTCACTCATGTGTGTCCCCATAGTTTGGGCAGCCATCAGATTTCAATCATCTTACATTTATAATTTCTGTCATTCAGGGCCCAATCAGAATCTGTTGAAAATTTGTGTATCTGTGTAATTTGTGTTTTCAGATTAAAATGAAAAATAATCATGCATGCCTTCTTTTGCTATAGATGTAATATCACCATATTTTCTTTCTATCTAATAAAGCATTGTTTGGTCTTTCCAAAAACTAAATTTATTTCTCTCGTCTTGCAGCATTTGATGTTGGTGAACCAGAACCATGGCTTAAGTGGGGACAACCTTTTCAAATCTAAATAAATATTGAAGCCTTTTAGATGTGTCTTTTATTATTTCTTAATAATTGCTTAATACTTAGTTTTCTACAATCCTGAACATCTAGCTGGAATTTATTTTTTTTTCAGAAAATGAAGCTAATGAGAATAAGTTGTATAAAAATTAAGCACAGAAAAAAACCAAGAAAATTGTGAAATGCTAAGATAGTACTGTGGAGGAGTGGTTGGCCCTGCTGCCTCACAGCTAGAAGGTTCCTGGTTCAAAATCTCAGCAATCTGTGGCCTTAAATAATGGAGTTTGCATGCATTTATAGTCACTTTGCTTACACAATTTAGTAATGAAATGTAAACGGAAAAAGCGTCAACTTTTTTATTAAAAAAATTAAATCTGCGAAATATACACATACATGTGCCATTACCAGTGCTTTCGTAAAATTTATATAAAACAGCTCATCTTTTTGTACATATACATTTTGAGTGTAAAATTTAGAAATCTTTAATCTTTATTTAATAAAAAGTTTTAAAATAAGGGGACATTTTACTAACATCACATGTAAATTTCCATCTTTTATTATACAGTCACAATGGTAATATTTTAAATTACTTTGAGTGCTTTGAGTAAAAGTTAATGTATAGGTATTTTTGCAAAACCTTGATACACAGTATTGAAACAAGTTACCAGTCATGATATATTTTAACATAAAAAAATGAACAAAATTAAGCTAAAAGCAAATTTTTAAATGCTACTTCACATAGTCTTAGACTTGGAGTATAATTATGTGCACTGGTAATATTTATGTAACATCTTTTTTAAATGTCTTGCAATGGTTTTAACAATATATTGTGAGAATATGTTAATGTGGTACAATCACAAACATTGAGAATATTTACAATGGCAGCCTTTCAAACGTCGGTTTTTACACTTAAAATGTAAAAAACAAACTTTATGTAGCAAAATCACACACAGGCAATATTTATAAATAGTGCAGTATGTTTTTTTATTGTACATTTTGAGTGTTAAGTTATTTTATTTTTTTATTTGTGTGTTTTGTGTATTTTTTGGAAAACAAAAATATTTATGTGTCATCAAATCACTGTTTTAATTAAATTTTTTAAAGGGGTTAAACATTTTTTAGAATTTATGAATTTAGTTGTAAATTAATGTCAATAAATAAATAATGATCATTAGATTTAAATTTAGTGATGTTTGAACCTTATTTACAAAAAACAGACTAAAATGGTGTAACATTTTGCACAATGCATGCAAATTAACTTTTTTTTTACAGTGTAGACGCTGTTGGGCCCCAAGAAAAATGTAAGATCGTAACACCGCTCCACATCCCTCTGAAAATAGCACGTAGCTTACAGTAATACACCGTAGTGATTTATAGTGCACTTTGTCCTGCATTGTCCTGCACTTTTTACAAATCTGTCTGATACATACTGCACCTGCTATCATCAGCCCATGTGTTACCGCTGTCTCTGTCCCTAACATTTTCAATGTATGACAATTCATCTGTCAGCTGTATGGCTACAGAGTGGGGTCACTGTCTGGATGCCTGGTGGGCAACTTTAATTCTGCCTCTTGGTCTCCTTCTGCTATATAAACATTTCATCACCATCACTGACAGTATGGACACATGCACTGTCTACTTATGATGATCCTATTACTTTTTCTGGGGGGGGTGCCATGACTGTAAAAATGTAATACACACTTTTGTACTTCTATTATCTTTTGTTTGTTTTATTCAATGACACATTTGTAAATGGGTGACAAATCACACAAGAATGACAAACCACTTTAAGCACACAGTTAATGCATGTTAAACTTAACTATAAAAACTATTCCAATGATCAGTTTGTGCAAGTGTCCTCACATGGACAGGCACATCGCCCCAAACAGGTTACTACACAAAGGATTATGATTCTACCAATCGTCTGAATCTGCACATTGATTCCCTTTTCCTCTGGGCAGGACTGTGTCCCTTTACCAATGGAAACTGTTCTCTGAACTATAGATGTCAACATCCTTTTGATAAAGTACACACTTAAAATTTCAGGACTCAAACTCAGAAAGGCTGTTTTGTTTGAGAATATATTTTCCTATGCCATAGATGCATCCAGAGACAACAAGGAGGTAAATGGCAACAGGAGGGAGGTAGACAAACTTTCTTTATAATGCAATCCACCACTAATCCTCCCCAGGACCAGATAACACCAAGAGAACTGAGTAAAGCAAAGAAACCACACCTGGTTCTAGGCCATGGATTGACAATCATGCAATTAGCATAAATTTTGGTGGAAGTTATAAATGTACCTTAGGTGTTCCTCATTAAGTCACGGACCGTATTTGTCTTAGTTGTACTTTATAAAAGTTACAATATAATGTAATTATTCTGTCAATTCTGAACATTTAACATCCATGTTAGATATATTTATGCACACCTTGTATACACCCACTAAGGTACGTAGATGTGGTCATGTCATATTATGTTAATTAAACGATCATTCGATTTATTTGTTAATTATGTAATGATTAATGCATGACTGAATTCCTAATTGTGTTTTCTTACTGTGTATTAATAGGTATTAGACAAAGCTAATTTACAATGGAATAATCATTGGATTCCATCTTATAATCTAATCAGAACGCTCACATGTATGTTAAAATGACACATTAATCATTACATGCAGCCTATCATGTTACTAAGAATTATAACCTCTATAGAAATTTGCGAGTTGTAATACGTTACTTTATTTTAAAATATGAGATTTGTGCCTTGATGAAAAGAGAAATCCCTACTAGGCGTTGTAGAGGAGGGACTAGCTCTGCTCTTGGGGTAAATTTGAATCACTGGCAACACGCCCTCTGAATCTTGGCAACGCCCCAGGATATGAAATAAGGTAAAAAATGCATTGTTAACGTTTCAGCGACTCCCAGCTCAGTCCCAGTTTGAGCTTTTACGCAACTTCAGAATTCTGTTCTGAGGAAGAAATGTGTCTCAGCTAAGAAAACTTTGCTGAAGTTGTAAAAAGTACTTTGTTGTTAATTCTCTTGTCCGTACCTTTTCAAACTATTGTTAAAGCGCACAAGTCTTTCCAGCCTAATTTTATCTTTGCAAGTCAGTTTTGACGATTGGATCTCAAAGCCAAACTTCGATTTTTGTTTTAAATTAGAAAACCATTTAAAAGTAGTCCAAACAGAGCCCGAGATTTTTATTCAATAGCCATACTTTTATTAACCATTTTTGTTGAATTATTTCACTCCAGCATCGTCAGCTCCACACGGCCTTGTTTCAGACCGGACAACAAGCGCCTCTGTAAGTTGGCTCAGCCACCAGCAGAACCAGGCAACACTAGACTCCTTTCTCGAGCCCAAATTTATAACACACCTGCATACCTGGTTCATTTATTCGTTTATTTAGAATTGGTTATTTCAGGTGTTATTGTACAGTCACTTATTGATAGAAATAAATAATTGAAAAGAGCTGATTCTTTGTTCGTCTTTCTTCAGACAAACAAAGTCACTGAAACAAAAAGAACTCATGACAAAAGACTGATCGTGGCTCAATTAAAGTTAAATCCTATTGTTTACTTGATTGTCGTGGTGTGGACCATTGGCAGTCCAGGTATAATATTTTAATCATAGCTTGGCTCAACTTAAAGAACCTGGTGCCCCTTGGAGGAAATTAATGCTTTTGCATTGTTATCAAATTACATGTGTTGCGAATTGCTACAGATGATTGTTTCAAAATCGACCCTCTAATGAGAGAGTTTTAGAACAAGCTCTTCTTAACTCCCCACTGTGACTAATTATTTTGACAGGTTAATTAGCACAATGAACCTCGTGACCCCCTTCGTGGAGTCTGCAAACCTTGCTTTGACAAACACACACTGCTTCAGGTCCTCCTGTTTTTTAAAAGAGACATTATGGGTTGGTGTCACTTTGATACTGTTGCTTTAATTAATATAGGAGCTACACATGCTGGGAGCCAATGTGTGACTAAGACAATTCTTAAGAAGCCTAAATCTGCTGATAACAGTATTGATAGTATTATATAGATCCAAGATGCCGAGATTGGAAAGGAAAGATCCAAAACCAAAAGACTGCTGGATGCTGCAAACTTGGCAAGGGGATCAGTGATTTTTAGGAATTTCTTGTAACAAAGACAAAAATATATCATTATTATTATTATTATTTTGAAGTTACATGTGTTTTTTTTTTCTAGTAAGTTGCTCTTTGAACCCAATGTCACTGTGGGCTTCATTAGATGTATTAAAATGGTTGGAAGAGCACTCTGCTCTCTATTTGTCTTACTTTAATTGACGTGTCACTGTTTGAATCTGTTTACAGCTAATTTTGGTGGATCAGGCCCAGAAGTATTTGGACCAATTAGCTTGTTATAGATAAGGTGTAAAATCTGACTGCATGTGTCATATACACATTTCACCAAAATGTGCTTTTCTGCTGTTTCTCTCACTCTTTTGTTTATCATGACCTGTGATCGGCATTTAGAAAATGTTATTTTAAACTTCAATTCAAAACTAAAATATGATCTGTAGATATTTGCCTAATTTTACGTTTTAATGGTCAACCCACAGTTTCTTTATTATTTATTTTGAAATATTTTTTCAAAGTGTTATACAGAATAGAGCCAAACATTTTTCACTGAAGTGGAGTAATTCAATCAGTACTTCTACTTTAACCAGTCTGTATTATTATTATTTCACAAGTATCTGTACTTCTGCCTGAGTGTACTTTTGCCACCTCTTGCTTCCGTGGAGAAACTAAAGACCTCAGCAACAGTATGTTCCAAAATATTATTAAAGGAACACTTTAATACTTTAACACTTTAATAAAACACCAGTTTTTAGTCGGGGTTGACCAAAAACAAGTCAGCGAGTATTTAAGAATGAAGAGACACTCCACAAATATTCAATTGGCGATAGTCCTGCTAAATATTATGACTGAGCAATGACATGATGACATTGACTTTACTGAGTGGAGATACTGCACATCACCAGCCACACCTGTTTCTTACGTGTTTGTTACCTGTGAGCAATCAGCATGACGATGTCAGTCTTACAATACTTTCTGGCGTTTGCTCTAGAGATTCACTTTGTGCTGGTGGAGAACAGCAACTGGAACACTAACAAATTATTTCATTTTTAGGCAATTATTGGCATTTTTAGGACGTATCCTTTTAAAGAGACAACTAATGCTCAGGAAGAGCTCTGATGCCGTGTGCAGAGACCAGGTGTTGTAGCTGACCCCCAAACACTGCTAAAAGATGTAAAATAGAGCCTGGCTGTGTCTCTTATTTGTTAATAAATCTATAAAAATCACCCAGAGGTTTTTGTCAAATCCCTCACCTGTTACATTATAGTCACAGTAAATTGCAAAATGCCTTGTATATTGTGACTGTGCGCGTCAACCTTGGTTAAATTCGTAATTTTTATAGTACAAGTATAATTCGACTATTTCAATTGATAAGTTGTCATTCAGAAAGTAATGAGTTTATAGTCATACATTTTCACAAGGACATGTCTATCATCTAAAAAAAGTGGGATAAGACTTGTTTCATTTGTGTGCCATGACAGTAAAAACCAGGGAATGCTTGTACTATTCTTAATCACATGATGATCAATTGGTTGAAATAATCATACCATGTAGTACTATTAGTTGACATTCTGCTAAAATTTGTAGATTTTTATTTTTAATAGATTTAGTAACAGTCCTCACCAGTGTGGTGTCATGACTGCATCATCTT
Organism: Channa striata; assembly: GCA_033026295.1. Classification (NCBI taxonomy): domain Eukaryota; kingdom Metazoa; phylum Chordata; class Actinopteri; order Anabantiformes; family Channidae; genus Channa; species Channa striata. Next base: position 2,267,706 of record CM065169.1, read on the forward strand.
TAGAGGGTTCAGGTACAGCTGCAGGCTGGGGAAGTGCAGCTGTAGATGTCGGTGTCTTGCATTGGACAGTCTGTCTAAAACGCTTTGGATAAGTTTGTCCATGCGTGTAGTGTGAGGCTTGTCCAACACCCACTGTTTGGACCTTCTGCAGAACACTTGATTGAATCACGGTTCACCTAAAAACTGAACAAAGAGATGTTATCAAAAACAAAGCTGCATTTTCAAAACCTGTAAAGCTAAATTACATAAATTAAATGTGGTCGTGTACAAAGGTTTACATAAAAACATCATTTGAAAAGAAATCAAATAAAAAATGATATATAATGTAAGCAGTGCCACCTGCTGATCTCCCTGCTGTCTGCCCATCGGTTGGAAGAAGAGTATTTGAAGGAGTCAGGTGTGTTTAGTGTGGAGGTGATATTGTGGATAGGAGGCTAGAGGGAACGCTGGCGTTGTGCTGAACCAAGTGAGACCTCAGTGCTTGGTCAGGAATTTAACGGTGAAGATGTTTTGATTGGGTTAATATGGTTTTAATTGTATTCTTTAATATTACAGTGTGGCCATGCAGCATTTTAGGGGGGCACTTTTTAGAGTTGTAAGCCTCCAGTGCATGGGGAAGATCGATGTTGCAGGTACAGGTTTTGTTTTTACTATGGAAATATGATTTTTTTAAGTCATAAGATTTAAATAAACGTTTGATCTTTTAGTGTAAAAATCTGATGTTTGTACTTGTGTTGCAGTGGTTGCCGGAGCAGTTGCAGCACTGTTTCCTGCTGTCCTCGGGTTAGGTTTTTGTGTTAAGTTGGTCCTTCCAGCCTTTCATGACTGGTAGACAAAAAGATCTGGGAGCTTGTCTTTTAAGGGCGACTAACTACCTTCACCAAACTGTGTGACACTGTTATAGTTTAGCCACCTACAAAATTCAAATTTTTTTTTTTACTTTGCTCAGGACATGATGGATGTGGATGTTCTGACTGAATATCATCCACTTTAACCATTGAATGCTGCCGTTTAAAGTCTCTTGCGCGCACGGGTGTTTGTAATTGTTGGCTGATGGTATAGCAATAGTGTCTTCTTGCAGGTAGTCGTCATACACGCTGATGCAGTCGTTACTCTTTTGAAGGGGTCAACCTATTCTGATCATTGCTTTTACTATAATGTAGTCATCAAATCCTGAAATGGGGGCAACCAAGACAGCTCCACATGCATGGGTCTTCTGAAAGGCATGGCTTCCACAACTGCTAAAACCAGAATCTCTTCTCTAAATCTGAAAGTTCACACTCAGCAGTAATTTCAAAGTAGAGAAGTTGCACCAATTAATGGAAGCACAAAGCTGATTACCAAAACGAGTAAAGAAATCTCTGTAGTATGAGCAATGTAGTTCATGTTTTTTTCCAGTAGCCTTTTCTTAAATACTGCCCTCCATTTCATGATAAGCTTTGAACTACCGTTGGTCAATACAACCAAGAGACGGTCTAACAAATCATATTAAACTGACAAATCAATCCCATCCGAGCTCACCGCAAGCCTGACACTTGATTCTGTAGCATTTGATTTACGCATTTGTTCTCATTAACGCCACTCCCTCTTTTGATTCATTGATGACTTTGACTATGTCACTCTACCGCTGCTCTCGCTCTCACTGAGCTGAGAAGGAGGGGACAATTAAAGAGTGTGTTTAAGGACATCAACAAACCAATCGTACAGCTTTATGTAAGTCAACGACGCCGGTAAGGACGTAAAAAGAAGCAAACTGGTTGTGAACGTAACATCACTAGATATAAAAATGGACTGTCTGTAAGCATGGCAGGGCGTGTCCTTAGCATGGTGGACCGCCATGCTTGCACCTATGTACTGAAAACACTGAAAGTGTTTTTAGTATGACGCCATGCTACGCATATACTGCTTTGACTTGCAGCTGGTAATGCATATCATTTCATCTGTCACATCTGTATAGAACCCTTTAGCCCAAAACAAAAGAAACAGTATCAGGTTGGGGAATCGGGGGGTCTATGGAGAAAGACATTGAGCTTAATGAAAAAGTGTTTTGAAAAATGCTGAGGAAATTTGGGGGATAATGAGGCATCAGCAATGAGAAGTCTGGCCCCACCTTGCCCACCGGACATGAACAGGAAAAACGTTCAGCTGGGGGTGGCTGGGTTCTTGTTAATTGGCTGCAGCTGAAACCAGCCCCTCACGGAAACTGAACTTTGTTAGTTCAAAGGCGTAAAGGCTCGGTCATTATTAATCCCAAACTAACAACAACAAACCAAATATCACAACATTACATGCTGCTCAAATGTTGGCACATGCTAGTGAAACGCTGTAGTTAGAATGAATTTCTTTTCGCTCATTGACTCATTGTGCCTGTTTGAATTTTTATATAAGACATGGCAAACCTAGAAAAGCACAAGCGTTCTACATTTTATGGGGCACAGACATGAATATGTTTTGGACAATTTCATTGTCAATAATATTCCCCGGTTTGCATGTCACATCACTGATGTGAGCAGTTTGTTGGTCAAATAAAAAAAGGTTTAACAAAAGTGTGACATTATATTTATTGTTAGTAATTACAAATGTGCTGACCTTCAATGTTTCATATCTTGGTTGTGATCGTTTTCAGCCGTGTTCTTGCAGTACGTCCCCAGGGGGCTTTGCTGGGGCTTATCCATTTTAGATCCTGCTGCAAGACTATCAATTTCTGACAACTTATTACGCAAATTATCTGCCATCTCATCACATGACGACAACATGGGAAATTTAAGATATGCATGATCATGTAATGTTTTTAATTAATCTGTCAGTAGTTTTGTGCTTGTTTATAAAGACCAGATTAAAGGAAATAGAAGTGAGACATTACAACATCCGCTACGGCTGTTGGAGCTCGAGAAAAGATCCAGGGTGTGCCCCTTTATGTGAGACCAGCAACATGTTTGAACTCAAATGAATCCCACAGGCTAATAAAGAATTGCTGTCAGAGCCAGTGTTATTGTCAAGGTGGATGTTTAAGTACCCAAAGATAATCCCATTATATTCTGTTATGTTTCGAGATGAGTCGCCAGGTTCTTGTAAAAAGCCAGACTTCAGTTTTGGAGGGTGGAAAATGGCAACAAATGTACAACAATGCCTAATATTCGAATCCCTGTAAATTCCCTAAAAGTCACTGGTTTTTAAAAGTTCCGTCTCTTTCTGGCTGGGTTATTTTCCTAACTGACAGGTCCTTTACTTGGTCTCTGTGTCCTCTGTTGTTGTCCCACCATCTTTGTCCTCCTGGTGAGCTCCTTTGCTCTTTTTGCCGAGAAGAATGTCAAATTTCTGTGCTTGTCTCCCATTTCTCTTGGGAGAAACCACATAACCAGCTAAATTAGGGTCAGTTTCTTGCTTAAGGACAATGTCAAATGTTTATTTGCTTGAACTTATAACTTTTTATTCTTTATCAAAAACATGGTGTCTCCACAACTGCCAGAAGAGAGTTAACCTACCTGCACCGACTACACTTTGTCCCCCACCAAGGAGAGCACTTAATATTACAAAGATACAGGCACAGTGACGTATTTAGCCATCATGGCAATGTGAGGACGCCAAGTCCAGTAATGTTCTTATTTGATATGACAACGATTCATACCTGAAGTGTTGTGCAGAGCGCGAAGGCCGAAGCCGCAGTAAAGCGGCAAAGTCTCGTACGGCTGTTAAGGTGCAGATTGTAGCACTGTGGTTCCATGTGCCTGCAGAACCGAGGGAGGTGATCTGTGATCTGGTCTCTGTTTCTCACTTGACCTAAAAAAAAAAAAAAAAAAAAGAAAGTGAAATGAGACATTGGAGTCATTTCACTTGGAATGACTGGAAGGACAGCATTGATATTAAGACAGATTGTGCCTGAGATCTCTCTCAATATTGAAAAAAAAATTTTGAAAGTGTGATCCTTTCAAAAATCCTTTCATCTAAAATGTTTGAATTGCCATCATTAAATGAGTGCCCTTTGCCTTTCCATGACTGTACAGTACATTGCTGATTTTGGTGTTGTTTTGCATTACTGGGTCATCTTCTGTGTGTTGTTCTCCTCGTTGTAGAACTCTAAACTCTCGTCACTGAGTTGAACCATGTGCAGTTGTTTTCTTTATCTGTTCGCCTCTAACCATGCACACTGTGTCTGAGCTCTGTCATCCTCCGGCTAAATCTGAACACTGTCTTGTTAAAGGGCCACGTTGGCCTTGAGAGGACCTGCATAGCATCATGTTGCCCATTGTAAATGAATCAGGTGCACACATGTCCTACAAGAGCCAATCGATTGCTCCGTACAACCGTGTCCATGTTGTCATTACATGTGACAAACATTCACCAGATAAAGATGAATCCCTTCAGCGTTAATGGACATTTTACACACTGTGAGCACATTACTGTTTTAATATAGTGCACTGGGATGTTTAACTTCATCCATTCTTCAGAAGAATAGAAATGAAATTATTGAAAATGTATAACTATAGTATGTATGAAAAATAAGGCGGAGTATTTGATACAGATCAAAATGATACAGGCCACCAACAAGCATCACTCCAGTGTCTTGCAGTAACAGTGGAAAACTGATGCTCTGGGTTTTTGACATCCAAATACAGGTGAATTGTCTGTGTGGGGATTATTAATCATCTGTTTTATCAGGCCTTGCACCTCAACCGCTAACCTAGGACATCGATGTATAAAGTATAAACATACTGACTTTAGATTATACAAGTGGAAAATACTTAAAATTTCAGTGAATGTCAAATGCATGTAAAGTATATTCTTGACAGAGTTCAAAGCCCTCGACCCAGTATGCATAGCACAAACCCTCCATTGTTTTTAGTCTTTGCAAAGAATATGGGATGCAAAACTGGTCTAAACATTAAAGAGTATGAATACCAAGTGGAAAAAACTAATCTGAATTTTAAAAGCTGTTTTCATTTATGTTGCAGTAAGACAACGTAGTATAATAATACTGAATGTGAAAACTAAATTATTCAGTATAATGTTTGCTGAAAATTTGACTTTGTGACTCAAATTTTAAAATTATTTTCCTGCAGATAAGTCTACAAGGAGCTGACATTTGGAGGTTGCATACACGATATAAAACAACAAAATACTTTTTTTTACTTTAGATAGAACACTTGTTAATGTGCCATGTTCACATATTCAAAATAGACCATGTCCACACAGCCAGCATGTACTAACAGGCTGTGGATGTGAAAAGGATCTGCCTAATAAATCCATGTTTGCAGGTTAGGTTATTACAAATGTCCTGCCACACTGAACTCAGTGTTGGACTTAAACATCCCATCCATGTGAAGACAGACAGACGCTCATCTGCTGGGTCTCAGCTGGTTCAGCCTCCACACTGTCTCCCACAATTGCATAAATCTTTGTTGCATGTTTTAAATAGGCAAAAGCACAATAAATATGTATGTAATAAAACATGATGCAGTGTAGCGTATGTGTTAAGACCCAGAAAGAAAAAAAAAAAAAACAGGAGACAAGAATATAACATTGTTCTTGCGTTAGGCTCATTAGGAGGGAAAATGTGATTACCCTTTAAATGTCTTTGTCTTGTGGCTCCAGTGGCCAGAGTTGTACAGCCGAGCAGCGACTCTGTGCCTGTGATTGTCCTGTGGTGTTCACTACAGGCCTGTGTAATGAAGACCGTCGAGGAGCTGTGACGCACTCCTCTTCTGGCGGGTTTTCTAGAAAAGAGAATTGATGTAGTGTTTTTATCTGAACCCGATATCACAGCGGAGAGGGAAGAGTTGACAATTTAAAACAAAGACACAGCTTCAAACAATGAGGGCTAATCAGAGACGCTGAGAGCCCTTCATGTCACTGAGATCCCGCTGCTTTCAGGGCACTGATCAGAGCCTGGATTTGAGACAGTCAGACAGTGGTTGCTTATTAAGTGCACACCCACAACCCCAGATACATCCTCACCACTCCTACAGAGCTAATCTGATTCACATAGCCCTCTGAGTGTGACACCCTGCAGCTCTTATCTCATTTTTAATGCTGCCGAAGTCTTCCCAGGCCCGCCTGCCTCCGTGTGCTGAGGTGCATTTCAGTTGGCGCTTGTTACATAATGTGTCAGGGACCCCTGCTCCCCTTGTTTCAAACTATCTCATGCTTTTGTTTGCTCACTTACCTGCTGCAGATCACCTGCGTCGGGCGTGATCACCTGTCTCAATGTCTTAAACTGAACGTCATCACCGCCCACCTAGTACAATCCAACAAGATCCCAGGCAGGTCTTGGACACAGAGGGTCGCTGACTTTACCCGTAAGGTGCAGCTTATAAGGTATTAACATTTCCTGATGGCACAAAGCATAAAAGCATGATAAATAAATTATTATCATTAAAATTTGTATTTGATTCTGCTCTCTAAACTCAAATTCTTTGAGAAGAAGAATACAGCTTTAACTCATCCCCTGTTCATTTCCACCTTATCAGTACAACACACACACACAGACACACAAGAGAAAATTTCTGTGATTTCAAAGCAAAACCAACATGGAGCTCAGCCGGTAGTGTGTGTGTTTGTGTGTGTGTGTGTTTGTTTCAGATTAAATATTAAAAGTTAGTTAATTTAATTCAAAAATCCTAATGTGCCATTCCTACACTGATCAGCATTCAAGTAACTCAAAAATGAAGACCTTTGCTTCAGTGTTGTGAAGGTTTTTGGATCAGTCTTTGTCTGTCACAGCCTGGTGACCGCACACTCACAGATGGCAAACCGTGTCTAAAAGGGAATGGATGCACTCACGGCCATATGTAGTAATGCAGCTGATGTAATGAGTGGAATCATCTGCTTCAGTCCACTTCTACCCAGATTTTCAATTAATTGCTAATACAGTGTCTGGTCCTGATCGCATGTGAACAGCTGCACTGGACATATAGTTAAAGACACCGTTGACAGGTTAAATGTTGACAGTAGATCATGGTTGAATAAAAACCTTTGTATTGACCAAATTTTGCATGGGGATGTAGCTCAGTGGTAGAGCGCATGCTTCGCATGTATGAGGTCCTGGGTTCAATCCCCAGCATCTCCACCTCTTACTGTAATATTTATGTGTGCACCAAATTACTCTGTAAGTCTCTTTGGATAAAAATCACATGTAGTGTTAGATATTCCTAACACATCGAATTTCTACATCATTTGGTACTATGGGAACTAATTTACATTACATTATTAAAGTGCCGCCTCGATATATAAAATCAGGTTTTGCCAAACCTGATACCAAAGGCGAGTGAATTCCATTTAAACAATTCAATCATAATTTGTTAGTGTTACCGTGACAAAATATCTTACATCAGTCGAGACATCTGCAAACTTTCACACCCACTCAATACAAATAAACAGAGAAAATAGTTCAAGAATTTAGGAGATCCTTCCGTTCGCTTAACAAATATCTGCCCACTCTGTCACTAATTTAGCATTCGGTGCTTTTCTACCCCGTGTCAAAGTCTTGGGGAAATACTGTGTGTGTGACCATGTGTCTAAAATACAGCCGCTGTGAGGCATTCAGCCAAGCAAAGGCAGCGCTCAGCCCACAGCAGCTGTTTGGCAAACAAGCAAAATGCCACCATGAAGAACATAAATAACCCATGACTTTAATTAGTGCCCCTACTACCAGCACCAGCTCCTCCTCCTCTTGATCTTTCCTTTTTTTTTTTTTTGTGATGTCAAGGGCCGGAGACAGGATTTAATTTTCAAAGAGAATACTCTACAAGGAGCTGCCACCTCTGTAGTTCAAGGGTGATCATAACCTAAAGCTCTTAGCTGCTTCTGTTCAAGGGGCTGCAGGATGTTTGGATCCGACATGGATGGAAGACGAGTTGGGGGTTGTCAGCTGTTGGAGGCGTGAGGAGACAACAGCTCTGGGAATGTACTTAGTAAATAACTCCAGTTGAAGGGCGTGTGGGTGACAGTGTGATACTAATGATGTTGTATATTTGTAACTGGAAATTCAAGCATATCAATAACACTGAAAATGACACATAGTGAATGTTAATCTTGAGGGTAAACTGAGTTTCTGCCATCGTAAAGGTCACTGGCTACAACGGGGAACAGAACCATAAAACTAATTGATGGAATCGATGGTCTTCTGAGATTCTTCAGATGATTCTGACACAACCTGGATCATACAAATGAAATAAGACTGGACATTACTGTGGTACCATTGTCCATCAGGCTTTACTGGTACAGTCCCTTTTGTGTTACATGCTGACGCTTCTGTGTAACTGCATCAGCAATCGACGCTTGCAGCTTTCAGTGTAAACCCAAACCCAAAGGATGTGACACCCAAAACTATGACTTACCGTAAATTTTCTGGACTATAAGCCGCTACTTTTTTCCGACGTTTTGAACCATGCGGCTTTTACAGAGATGCGGCTTTTCTATGAATTTTTCTCAGATGGGCGCTGTAGATGGAAGTCAGTGCAAACAAAAAAGCGCCAGTTTTTATTCTTAGCGCATGCAACCCAAGACGCACAACAGCAAACATCAGCACTTTTACTGCCGTGTTACAGGCACCATTCAGGTTCAGGTGTGTGAATAAACACTTATGGTACAAAATCTTTCTATGTAAATATCTTATTTCTCAGCCTGGATATTGGCGGCTTATAGTCTGATGCGGTTTATATGTGACAAAATATATATTTCTTTTAAATTTTAGCGGGTGCGGCTTAAATTTAGGTGCGCTCTATAGTCCAGAATTTACGGTAAATCATTTAGGGGTAAGGTGAAATAGGGAGTTGGACAGTGTGGTGTGACTTTTGTACGGGAGACCAGGGTTCGACTCTAGTGCAAGATGTTGGGTGCTTTATTGATTTTATTTTCATGTAATATTTCTGCTATCTTCCCATCACCCTGAGGTTTTTCTGTCCACCCATAATGCAATACGTCTTTGTATATAAAGTCATTCCCGTTACATGGTGGCGCTTCTGGAGCATCCAATAGTGTCGGCTGGGGGCACGTGTGGTGTCCATCTGATACGTCAAATGATGTACCGAGTGGCACAATTCGACGCCTTAGAAAGTGTCCAGTGGTGAATGGCCACTTATATAGCGCATTTATTCAAAGCGCTTTACGATGCAGCGTCTCATTCACCCGTTCACGCAAACAAACTGTCACATCGATGGAGATGGCTGCCACACAAGGTGCTCACCTGAGCCACCGTGAGCAACTTGGGGTTCAGCGTCTTTTTCCAAGGACACTTCGACGTGGACCCTGTGGTCCATGGACGACTGCCTCACCAACTGAGCTGCAGCCGCATTATTAGACATTCAGGGATTCAAAAAAGAGAGTTCGATAGTGAGCATGTGAAGCTGATGGTTATGGCCTTACATCTCTGCGTTCACCTGTGCTGACTTCCTTCAAACTTGGCATCAGAAGTTGTGCTGAGTTTCCCATTTGTATTAAGTTTTTACTTTGTTGTACTGTGCATGTGCTGACCTTTAGTGTTACAGTCTTAATGTATAAATATGAACAAAGGCCGACATAAATTCTAATAATCATGATGTATTTTCATTACCTTTATTAAATTAAGTTTTGTGATTATATTTCCTTAATCAAATTGAACTGCAATAACCCGTTTCCTCAAACATCAATAGTCTCGTGTCCCCTCAGGAGGTCTGGCCTGACTCACACACACACTCACACCACAGTATAATAGCTCCTAAACACCACATCTTTATTCACATAATAGTACAAATAAGCATCCACGAGTCTAACGGAGCCATGAAATTCCTCAGTTTTGTACATTTTCTGATAAAACCCTCCGCTGGGGTTTGACAAACTTTGAAATATGAGTCCAACCTGTTGTGAGTGAGTGAAGGTGCAACACTGTGTTAAACTGGCGTGATCACCTTGTCCTTATTTCATTTGCCCACCTGGTTTACAACAAATTAGACTGAGAGGCAATAATTATATTTCCTGCTTGTTACATTATGCCACAGCCTTCGGTGTGTAATTGTTGAGTGCCAGCTTTTAACATCTGCACAGCAGCAAAATGCTGATGTTCTTCGGTGTCTTTCTTTGCAGCTTTAATGGAGCTAATGCTCACTGATCCATCAGGGCATCATCTGTATCAGCAGGTGCCGGAGAGGCTGCACTTTCCTCAGCTGTCTCAGACATTTCAGTAATGGCTATATAATAATGACACCTACTTCAGAGACAGAGGGGGAAAAAAAGAGTACTGCAGCAAATATAGAAATACCAACGAGCAGCATTTTGCTGGACCTGTCCGTTCAGCAAAATAAAACCCCTGAGTCAGTACAGTCACAGAAAGCTGCAGCTCTGTCAAAGTGAGCAAGCAACAGTAAAACCTTTATGGCAGTAAATTATCATCTGCTTCCATTATAACCACATCCTGACCAAAGCCCTGTATGTATTGTTCTGGCCCACAGGGGACAGCCGGATGCAAAGTGCATGGAGAATGCCCGCGTTTTATTTCATTTAGTCCTTCTTCCTTTGCACAGTTTGTTACAGGTAGGTCAAGCAGAACCACAAACACGGCAAATGTATATTTATCTGAGCAGGATGAACGAATTCAACACCCGCCTCCTGTGAGGCTTCAGCCTTAAAACACCTGTAAAGATAAAAGCTGCAGTGGTTCAAATTCCCTATACAACCAGCAGTAAGATGTGACACACAGCAGTCAATTCCTATACAACCAGGGTCCTAACACTTCTCCTCCACAACATCAAACATTTCTCGCTCAAAGTACACTTTACATTTGGATGAAATACTCAGGGGTTCTATCCATGAATGTTTTTACATAGCAGGTTAAGTCTGTCAAGTCTTGCTGACTATAATCGCCGACATGAAGAGATTGATTTCCCTTTTAATGGAAGTAATGGGGACAACATCCACAGAACTTGTTCTGTGCAAAAATAGACTCAAATGCGAAGGTACATGAAACGCGTCGTCTAAAGTGTCATTTTAGCGTGAAAGTCTCTCTTCGCGTCAGCGGTCGTTCTCTGAGATGCCGTGGAAGGAATTTGTTGTAACTTCCTGTGACGGTCCCATCTGAACAGTGTAATGTTTGTTTAATGCCGGCGGACGAAACTGAAATGCAGCACAAAGCTATGCAAGTCAAAAACAAACAAAAGTCTGAAAAAGGATGAAACTTCTCAGATCCGAGTTTCTTCTAATTCAAACAATGTCTGTTTGAGCTGTTTCCCAAAGATCTTAAGTGGTTTGTATAACTCAACACGTTCTTCTGGCCGTGCAGACAATGGAGGGGCAACCAGTGTGTAGAGGGAGGGAAGGACGAACAGGATGAGAGGAGGGGAGACACGAGCCCGGATTGAATAATGATGCCGAACTCAACGGACGGCTTCGTTACAAAACAATGCAAAAGTAAGAGAGAATAAATGCACCAATCGATGTGCGATTTCACTGAACCCTCGGAATAAGAGACTTAACTGCGCTGATCTTCTTTATTGAGACGTAATCACACTAAACAGAAACTTAAGCAGTAGCTCGCTCTGTTGCTAACATTCAGCATGCGACGTCTGCTGCTTCGGAGGGAACAAACCCAGTGTGTCGACGCCCTTCAAACAATAACCATTTGACAGTAAGAAACTCATTTCTGATATGAGATGCGTAACATCGCCACCATCATCATCTTTTAGACACTGGTCACTTCTATGTTCCGTTTTTCATGGCTTCAATGATCCAAACGGTTGAGAAAAATAACGGCTTCATCCGCCTCATTAATATACAGTAAACATTTGTTGCAGCCTCTCATTACACGAGCTGTAAAAGGCACGGCAGCGATTAAATATTTCACCCTTTACTTAAAGATGTTTTCATTAACATCAACGAGTGGTTGTTTTTCATCAATTCTGTGTATTAAACTAAAACCACTAATAACAGGCGGACAATCACAAGCTGCAGCTTCAGGACTAATACGTTTTGAGCAGCTTCACTGTAGTCTGACGAATGAGCTTTACTGTTGTCGTCTGTGCTTGGAGCTGCTCGTACTCTGACCTTTTCAGTGCGTTAGCGGCTGCTGCTGCTGCTGCTGGATGCAAATGCTTCCTTCATTGCTCTTTCCCTGCAGGTTTATAATAATAAATAATGGAATAATATGAGTTCCCATCTACAGTGACATTAAAAGTGAACTTCGATTTGCCTGGGTTTTCTCTTTAAATTCTACAATTTGCAGACACACACCTCCAACCTCAGTGTGGATTTACTCTTTCCTCTGGTGAATTATGATATTTTATTTTACAAAATGATAAAAACAAACAATATTTTTAGTAGTCGCCCTGGCTTGCTGACCGGGATGCTGATGCAGACATGTCCAGTGTCTCTCGGGTTAATGCACAGCAATGTCCGGAGCAGGTACAGTACCATGCAACTCCCATCAGTCCACTGTGCACAGCCCTCCAAGTATTTGGCCTTGCTTAATTTCAGTAGATAAGAATGTTTTCATGTTCTAAATTGCAAGGTTGCACAGATTTCATAGGAAACTGGTAGAATTAATTGTTGTGACTCCAACATCACTCGCTTCCATAAGACCTGATGTGTTTTGGAGCATGTTTGTGCAGAACTAAAAAGTGGCGTAGCAAGTTTTGTTTACTTCAATCTAAGGACAATGGCTGCTAATTTTACATTATTTTTTCCAGGTCCTCCTATTGACTTTTTAGACTTGTTCGCTTCTTTTGTTGATTTCCTTTTGAGCTGTAATTAAAGTAACTATTCATGCTTTCTGTGCTCGAGTCCTTGAGCCTTAGACTGATTGGTCCCTGATGCAATGTCTGAAATTTCTGTCTCCTCTCCAACACAATGAAGGCAGACAGACGTTGTTCAATCCAGTTCTTTGAGCATTTGAAATTAGCCTTTAAAAATCTCCTTTTTCGCCCCTTTTTTTTTCCCAGAAATTGACATGGAAAGTGAAGCGTAGGCAGCAGCGAAGGAGCCCAGTAACACTAAATTAACTGCAGCTACATGCAGACATCAAACAGAAGCAGTAGCCTGTCCTGGGGTGAGAGCTGCTCCTGCCCGTGGCATCCCTTGTTAAATACACTAAGCTAGATTGTGTGTGTGTGTGAACATACATTATCCAGATACATGCACCTCAATTATGGAGAAGTGTTGACAGGTGCAGAGCTCTGTTTGAGTCCTCATGACTGGATTGGAAATTCTCGGGAGTGGAGTAATGCTCGTGCCTCAGAGACCTCATCTAATCTGACTGCACCTATCGATCCACGTTATAAGCTGAAAAACTCCTAAAGCTCTCCCAGAACCAAGATGTTTATATAGGAATTGATTAAATTCTGTGAAAAACAGAGCTTGTGTCATAAAGGCAGATCAATAGCACTGATTCTTTTGAAATAAGAGCTGCAGTTTTAAGTTGTGTAAAACAGATGCAGGACCCTGGCAACACCGTATCTTTTGCAAAACAATGAAAAGTTGAGAAATGGTATTGATGTCAGGGTCCACGAGTCGTTTCTTATCGTGATCTGCTGTAGCAAATGCCGCCAAACGCGTTTGGAAGCCGTGCAGCTCGAGCGAACTTGCTCTCTTCTCGTCGGCCGCCTTTTCAATCTCAACATCCTCGATGCCTGGAAGAATAGGGAGCAAAAGGACTTCAGCTGTCACACAGACCTTAAATATAACTTGGAAAAAGCTCCGCTCTGTCTTTGTAGCTCTCCCTTTCCCTACTCTCAGTCCTGCAGCCTCTCAAAAACATCCCGCTCGTGCTCTTTCGAGGTTTATAAGTCGCAAATACAAAGAGAAGCATCCATTTGAAGGATCTGATAAGATACACCTCTGTCAGAGAAAACACCCACCTATTCAGCCATTGAGGCTTTCGTATATAAAACATGACTTTCTTCCATTTTGTAACTTTGTGAGGCAGCAGATCTTGAGAAATAACAAAATGGCAAGAAGAGAGACCAGCAGGGTTGCTGCTGCTCATTATTTTTGCTTCCCTATCAGACTTATTATTTTTGTTCGGCAATTCATTCAATCATTTTTCTTCCTTCACATCAAAATGGCAATTTGTATCATCAGTTCAAGTGAAAAATATTTAAAAAGAAATTTGATTCAGGCTTTAATGAGGATTTCACCCGATGATTTTCACTTCTGCTTTTCTACTTGCTCTGACCTAGTTGCCAAAATAAAAGGCATCTCGCACACAGTAAATTAGCTGTATACATAGTGTAGGTCCAACATGCATGTGTTCATTTTGGATGTATTAGCAATAAATAAGTGTATAATCAGCTCCCTGTGGTCTGAGTCCTAATGAGTGTGTCATAACTCCACTCACAGTATTCACTGACACTTGCGCTCGGTGCTGCTTGTTATATTGAGAACTACTAATTACACAGCCGTGAACAGTCGGAGATGTAAAAATAGCTGCAGTAGTTTGATTGAATATCCGTGTAACCTTATTCATGCTCCCACGGCAGCATAGAGGAAGTATAAAAAAAGTGAATAGACAATTATTAAAACCTTCGTCTATAAATGTGCTTCCCCATCTGCGGTTGATGAACAGTTAGTGATGCACATGTTGACATCTGCGACTTCGCTGCTTCTGCAGGTGTTTTTTTTTAAGCTGATGACAATCTGAAGATGACTTTCGCAACGGAGCGACAAAGCCTCCATCGGTCCTTCAGATGTTTAGTTGAATGCAATGTATATTTTATGCATCATGTCACCCATACACAGGAAGCACGGCTGACACTTCGGTTTTTTCAAGAGCATATCACACAAATGATGCACTAAAATATAAGATTCATCCATCTTATACGTGTTACATAAATACCCAGAAATCAAATCACTGATTCTTTTTAGAAAGGATGAGACTTTTTCCAAAACCCAATAAAACCACGAAACACTTAAATCCATAATTTGTTAAACCTTCACTTATCTGAAAAAAGGTGAACCAATATCAAGCTACAATATTTTTTTTATATATATATCTAAAATAAAAATATGATAAAATGCATCTTTTGGTCTGATCAGAGAAAACTAATGATTTATGGTTTGTTTGTTGTTTCTTATTTTATTTCTTATTTATTTTTAAAGATAACTGTGGCATAGCATAAAGTGCAAAGCTGGACTGTTCCAGAGAAGACAGGACTGATTCTAAGTTGCCAACTTAGAATATAAAGTTGGACTTTATAGCTCTAAATTTATTTAGTAAATATAATGTAATATAAAAACATATAACAACTTTGTTAAATGTCTGTATAACTTTTGATAATTAATTATGCATTTTAACCATTCGGGGACTGAATATACTAATGGTTGCAGTATTTGAAGATGATTATACCCAGTCTTGATGCATGCATGACTTTATCTCCCGAACAGTCCATGGTTGCCGTCGTTTGATTCAGCAGATCGTGTTAATGGTTTTCTGAAATACTTCCACATTCACAGTAGCATGACGGTGTCTCATGCAACCCGGGGTCTCGAAGGTCACACACATTGAAAGGTGCTTGCAGCCCCGTCGCCTTTATTTACTGACTTTTCCCCAGTCTTTGAATCCATTCACATGATTATGAACCGTAGATTACATAAACCCACATTTACATGTTTGCCCTGATTAACAATTGAGGGTCTCCCTGAAAGCACACGTTAAACCCAGAAAACCTGAACTGAGCCATTATCTTTTCATTCACGTGAATGTTTTTGTAACTATTTCCGAAGGCACTGCTGCTGACTGAGGCAAACTGAGGCAAACGCGCATTTACTGGTCGGCGACTTTTTGGCCAGTTGCTCTCTTGAGGCTCTTAACCTTCCTTTCTGTATAAGCTCTGCTCTTCCATGTCCCTGTGTAGGCTACAATTACATGGGCTCTGTAATCAGTGGTGTGTGTTCTATTGGAATATTAGTTCTAAACCATGAGCTTGGCTGAACTTCATTTAAACCTGATTTGCATAAAAGCATTGGATTAGACAAGGTTAGGAGCTTGGGAGTGGACAAAAAAGGAACTCTCCACCTCAAATCTACAGTATGACGCAAATGGGCGACCACAGGTCATCGCAGTGAGCACAGGCATCAACCAGGTAAAAATACATTTGGACAAGTCGTTGGGTTTTTGATAAGTAGCGTCTGCACCTTTTCCACCTGCCATAACATCAGGGTTGCTTCCTATTGAACTGAAAAAAAGGACTTCACTAATGCTGACAATGAAAAGGAGGCACAAAGAAAGATGAACGGGGCCACAGCAATCAGGAGATTATCTGCGATAAGCAATGAATACTGAACAACGAATTCAATGGCAAACCGGGCATTGTTTTCTAAGAAAAACCTCACTCTCATTTGCCCAAAAATAACACACTGTAGCCGTTTGCCCTATTGAAAGTTATGTAAATTATTTGTCAAATGTGGAATAAGCTGTAAATTGAGCCTAGGTGCAAAGTTTTCAGTCAAGTTAAAAAGACAAAATAGTCATAAGTAACAACAAAAATGAAATTTTACTGCATAATAATATGCTACAGTATCACGATACATGCAGTAAATTATTTGGGGTCTTTCAGACACAGTGACACTTGTGCTGCACTCTGGATCCCAAGTTCACACGCACAGAGGTCAAAGTTCAGCCAAGCTCATCAAACAATCAAACTGCACCACTTGGAGCAAACACAGGGCTGCAGTGACACCCGGCCCTTAAACTGTGTCCAGGAAAGGGAAGATCAGATCCTCTCCTTCTAAACCAGCTGTCTTGGACAGCTTCACTTCCTAGATGAACAAATTCCACATATGCAGTTGGGCAGCAGTTTGCATCCCCTTCTTTAAAATAAGAGTACGATTTTTTTTCCATCAACATATTCACCTTTTTAGTTAGTACAAATGTTCATTCATCAGAAGTTAAACTATTTTATTTTTAATCCATTTAAAAAAGGGAAGCAGACATTTGCACTGATGTAATTTGTAAATTTTTTGCTCTATTTTTGTTTATTTCTGATGAAGATGTGATTGTAGTTTTAGTCCCCAGTTGTGAAAGTAAATCCGACATCTTTGGGTGAGATGTAAGTTCCAGTAAGATGAAAATGACGCACTCACCCGACCACATGCACAAAAATGTTTGGCTAGCCACTAAATCTTAGGATTTGGGGTGTAAGAGCAGTCCTTCGAAAAGCATCATCTCTGCCTGATGAGTATATTTTGGAGGATTTGTTCAGTTTTTTTTTTTTCAATTGGATAATGACTAATGCCAAAGGGCTGGGCAGATGTGACTGTAGCTACAGAGATACATGAGATTAGGACTTCAATGCCCAGCTCCTCCTGTCCATACGTTGAGCGTCCTTAAAGACACCGTCATCAGCACGTGGGTGAATGTGAAGCATCACATATGCTGCAGTGCTTTTCCACCTTCACTTTACTAATGTTGACCAATAACTGTCGCAGAGCAGAACAGTCTCACGCCAGAACTAAATCATGTTTCATACTGTAGCTTTAAGTCACAGCTGTTTTATTTTGTAATTTTAAGCGACATCAAGCTCATCGCTGAATTCTCTGCCTGGACACTGTAAAATTACTGGGAGACTTAATCAAATTTGGTACAAAATGCCATCAGCACCTGCAGTTGTGGTTGGATTTACCTGTTTAAATATAGTAAAATTAGTGTAAAAATTTGCACATCAAATTAAACAGAAATGTTAAAGATGTGAAAGTCTGAGATCTGTCTGAGCAGATTAATTTTCAACATTAATTAAAAAACTTTTAAAATTCATCAAAAGGAGTTCAATTATAATTTATACAATAATTTAATAATAATAATTTTTAATAATTTATTATAATAATTTTGACCTAAGTTAAGTTAGCTCACACGTTCAATGCAGAAGGGAAATCCTGATTTTTTTTTTTATTCTACACGTCCCACCCCTCAACAAAGTCTGGTCTGCAAAGATGTATGGATCTGTTGCTTATGTGTTTTAAGTCTTTCAGTATTTTTCTACCTTCAAGAAATTGTGAAGCAACAAGTTCCATCACATTAACAGATCAGCAAATTAACTGATTGTTGGTGTTCTTGAAGTTGCCTTTTATTTCACTAATGAGAAAGCCGAGATAATAATCTGATTTAATTATTTACCTGAAGAAGTATGGCCTAAAGAATTCCTGTCAAAAACAGAGAGATGGATCTTCAAACAAATAAAATATGGTTGAAGTTATGTTACTGTGGAAGGAGTTTTTCTTCCATCTGTCCTAAATTCACACTATGATGAGAATATGTAAGGATTTATATGAATTGTGCTACCTTCACCCCTGCTCTGCCAACGTTATTGATGTTACAGGAAGTTTTTTTTTTGTTTTATCCCCTCATCTTATGCCATTTCATAGTGACGCTACAGGTACACTTTGGGCTTTTGCCATTTGACTCTATGGGAACGACTTTTGTATACACACATAAAAACTGTGTTAAAGTTGGAGAAACAAGTCACAGTAAATTAATAAGATAAATAAAAACAAAACATTACAGTGACATCACACACAAACCTCCTTACTCCAGCAATCATGTGCCCCACATTGTGTTATGATCCTTATTAACACACTAGAGTGGAACCCTGTTCCACATCTTCCTCTGGAGCTCTTGTTGCAACACCCTCCATCCCGTCCACTTCCCTGACACTTTCTTACTTTTCAGTCATTGCTGTAGGCATCAAATATTTAAGCATTGGCGTTTCCATTGTTCTGCAATGGAAGCCGTGATCGTCTGTAACCGATGCAAACAGGTGCTTTAAATGTCAGCACTTTTTGGTCCCTCGGGAATGAGAAAGGTCTGGAACACAGTAGCTGTTTATTGGATTACCAAAAATGATTGGATCAAGCTATAAATACCAGGGGAAAAAAATTATAATTTTATCAGTATCAACAAAAGATAAATCACTTTAGTTTTTTCTTCAGGATTTTGTAAATACAAACTGAGCTATATGCAGAGTAGGTGATTTAAGTTTAATGTGCTCTGCATTACTTTCATTGTATAATACTGGTGTATGTGAAAAAAAAAAGCATGTGATGCCTTTAAGATTTCTTCTTTTGTGCACTTCTGTCACACTTTTGGATTGAACTCGAGTGCAACAAGGACGAAACCACTTTTTTCCTCCTATACAAGAAAATAAAAAACAGGGAAGAGCCAGCGAACTAAGATTCACTCCCAAGAGGAGGAGAAAACTATCACCACTGCAGACAGTGCTGGAACATGCTGAACCCAAATGAGGAAATTAAGACTATGGATGAGAAAACTAAAAACCCAAACCAGGGCAAGAGAAACTGAAAGGGGAGGGTAATTAATCCGGACTTAGAAATTAGGGGAGGAACAAAAATCAGGGATAGGGAAGTAAGATTATAGACAGTAGGACAAAACAAAGAATTAACAAGGGTGAAACTACGTCAACTTTAAAGAGGTGCACGTGGAAAACGACTGGAGAAAAACGATGAAGAGACAAACCAAAACTCAGAGCAAAAGTGATTAGGCAAAGAGGATCCCCGCTCAGTAATCCAAATACAAAGAGAAGATAATGATCCCGCTGAGGGGAGAACTGAGATTATTTGGGCAGGGGAACAGGTGAAAACAATAATGACAGATGAGGAGTAGTGAAGCTGAGGGAATGAGGCAGGAACAGGAAGTGGTGGAAAAAGGCTACAAAACAAAAGTCCAGAGGAGGACGTGGAACTGAAGGGCCGGATCGTGACAGTATCTCATATTTACCGCGCTACCAACTGAGCCCCACCCCGTAGGTCTGTTATTAAATCGCCTATCATTATTTAAATAATTTGACATTTGTGCTTCCTCAGATTGTCTTTGTTTTATGTAAAAGTTGTGTGAACTTCTAAAATAGTCTGTTACAAGATACATATTAGAGGTGAAGTAATCAATAAAAGGCTGAATATTTTTAAAGCAAGAGGCGACTGCCGCTTTGTGAACAGAAATGCTCACATGCTGTTTCACGATGTTTTACGCATTTAACTGTTGCAAAGTTCTTCTACAGTCGGTCGTCTGAAAGGTCATATGCAGAGCTCTTCCTCAAAGAATCACTAGCTACAGATACTGTTGTGGCTGGTGGCTGTTTTATTGAAGATCAAAGCTAAATATGTGTAGTGCTCTGCTGGTGTTCTACGTATCCGATTCAGTTGGTCTTGTCCATTTTGCTCGTTCATATTAATAGCGATGGTTCAGTTTTGTACTGAACGCATTTTTTCCTCCTTCAAATGCCCTTTCTGTCCTCACCTCTCGTCACCTACCCAAGCGTTAGGTGTGAGTTGCCAACCCCAGCTGACAGATGTGGAAGTGCTAACCATCGCCACTTTCACACCTATCCACTCCTGTTCAGCAGGCGTGCGACACGGGTGAGGCACGACGGCGGCAGAGGGCTGCCTGCCACAAGCACTCAGCCAGGAGCCGTTAACGCACTGTGCAGCCGGGAGCAGGCGGTGACCTGTCCGCCTGAGCCTGGTGTCCGAGGTCCATCACAAACAGAACAACGAAACTTAACTCTGCAATAGAGTCCGCAAAAACACCAAATGATCTGGCGGAAACAAAAAAGTATTAAGGTCTTTTCCATAATGACGTTTCTTCATACATTTGCTCCTGAACTGCACAAGGCAAAGTCCATATTCTTTTCTGCCGCCATTTGAATCTAACTTTACTCTGCAAAGGTGTCAACATGTTCAGGCAAAGCATTCCAGATTTTAGGGGAAGATGTGAATACTAAGCAAAACATACAGTACAATTGCAATCGTTGATTCAGGAGGATTAAATTGAGTTTAATTAGCTTGAGCCAAAGCCGAGGTTCAGAAACGACAACGTATGAAATGCTGTACTGAAGAACATGAACTAATCTGTGTGAACTAATGTAATAAGCTTCATGAAACCTAAATCATAAGTTTCCATAATTTATGTTATGATTTTTGATCCAAGTAACAAATGTGCATTTTTTTATGTACTTTACCATACATGTTAATCTCTTACAGGTGAATAAGCATCATTTTGTTTAAGCAGTTATCCAATAGATGATCCTAATCATTGCTGCAGAATAGTCACATACATGACGCTTATGTTTAAACATATGTTTATATGCCGCTTAAATGTCATTAGATAAATTAAGATTCTGCTTTGAATGATTGGAGATTTTAAATATATAGTTTTTGGAATGCATATGCAAAGTATATGGAAGAGATTCAGATTAGATCTTTAATTGACTTTTGGCTTTTGTCTCCATCTAATTAATTTGGGTTTCGTAACTCTTTATTCTAAGTTTTCTTAGTACCTTATATGATATTTTTCTATGCTAATTATTTTAATTTTGATACTTTTATTTGGAGCAAAGTTTAACATTTTAGGATTCTAAGAGATTTCCATTCCAGATTCTGTATTTTTGCAAGGTCAAAAACTGGGGCAAAGTCAGGGTAAGAGTACAGGGTCACTTCCTGTTTCGGGTCTCTGCTGAAGGATTGTTTGCTGGTTAATCGTAGCTCTTGTTGTCTAAATTTGTGATTTCCCTGCATATAAATTATCACTTGGGACATGAGATTTGTTTTACACAAACACCTGCTCACCCGATCTTAGCTTTGCTAGCCTAGCACTTAGAAATGGCTTCTCCATCTACTTCTGTATCTCCTCTGACTTGTTCAGTGTGTCACATGTTTAGTTTTATTAATCTAATGGACTACACAGCAGCTAGAAAAAAGTTTTGCTTCAGTAGGTGTTTATCTGAAAACACTGTGAACAAATTTAAGGAAATGATCCCTTCATCATTTACTTCAACATGTACCGATATAACTGAGAGTAGCCTCATTAACTGTACTCCTGCACAAGTTGAATACCTGACTGATAATTATGCAGCATCTTTACGTTCCATACTTGATAGTGTTGCCCCTCTATAAAAGAAGGCAGTAATTCTGAACAGGCGATCTCCATGGTATAGCTCGCAAACCCGCAATTTAAAGGAGGCGTCACGAAGACTAGAAAGGAAGTGGCGTTCCACTCATTCACAAGAATCACGCTTAGCCCGGAAAAAGAGTTTATACTTATACAAATTAGCGCTCGGTAATGCCAGAACAGCTTATTATTCATCACTAATAGAGGAAAACAATCTCCACTTTATTTTTAAAGTAAAGTGGTGAAGTGGTTCTACTAGACCACTTCGGTCCCAAAATGCAGGCCTGCTTGTGGTTCCCACAATTTCCAAAAATAGAATGGGAGTCAGAGCCTTTAGCTATCAAGCTCCTCTCCTGTGGAACCAGCTCCCAGTCCAGATTCAGGAAGCAGACACCCTCTCTACTTTTAAGACTAGGCTCAAAACCTTTCTCTTCGATAAAGCTTATAGTTGGTTATAGTCATGCTGACATAGACTCAGACTGCTGGGGGACTCTGCACTGAGCCACTTTCCTCTTCTCTTCATTCTCTCTTCTCACCCCACATCTATAATGTCACCACTGTATGACATTAACTCTGTATCTTCTTTGTCCCGTAGTCGTCTTTAAGACGAACGGTAAATTTAATGTAGTTATATTTAATTTAATACCAAACATTAAATTTGGTTACAGTTACAGTTCAGATGAACATCACACCAAAGACTATGTTGGTATTTCGTAGGATTAAGTGTGTAGCCAGCATGTAGTCGACTTGGCCACCAGGTCTGTGCAGAAGTGTTCAGTAGCATTTACCTCTGTGGCAGACTCCAGCCCTTTTCAAAGGACTACTCAACTACCCTACCTCTTCATTATCAATTCTTTATTTTACTTTCCTTTTATTATAGGGGCATTAATGTAATAACTGTGTATAATATGGCAAGGTGTGACAATACATGCAAATTTAATGTTTTAAGGCCCAACATGTGGGGTGGAGTATTTCATTCATAGCACTGTTCCCATCCTAACCATCATGGTCTCCATAATTCATAGTTCTTAATTTTTAGCCATAAAAAGTTTGAAATGAAGTATATCTTTCCGAGAATGCACCTCAGAAAAAAACACAATATTGGTAAATGTAGTTCAGTCTTTGAACACATTGACAAAACACAGCATGAACCTTGGAGGACTTCCCTGTGAATGAAAGGTGCTGCTTAGCTCTCATCCATTCTGAAGGCTTTTAGCTGTGCATTTAGGGTCACTGTCCTGTTGAAGGAAATAAGACAGACCTTTGTGACACTGGGCAGAAAGCCTCACTCCAGTATTCCTTGATATCTGGAGATTTCATTTCACCCTGCACACATTGAAGGCGCCCAGCACCATGTGCAGCAAAGCAGCCTCAGAACATTACCAAGCCTCCTCCATCATTCAGGAGGTACAGTGTTCTTTTCTTTGAAAAATGTATTTTTTCATCTTAGAACTGATATGACCCGCCAAAGAAATCCAGTTTTGTCTCATGTGTTTAAAGGACAACTTCTCCCAGAAGCAATGTGGCTTGTTAATATGCATTTTAGCAATTCCACTTTGCCTCAAAGATTTTCTTTCAAAAACTGACTGATGGTGTGATCAGACACGGATGTTCCTTGACCTTGTGACAGCTTGTGTCTCAAGTTGTCCTTGACTCTTTATGCGCCATTCGCACCATCTTCCTCTTCAATCTGGGGTTGATTTTAATCCTGTGGCCACATCTAGGTAGGTTGGCTACAGTCCCATAAACCTAGTGATAAGATGCGGACAAGCCTTTCTGATCTAATGGAGATTGGCGCTGTTGTTGGTCACCTGCCATGATATCTTTCTTATACTGATTGTGTTTGCATTTGTTCTACAAGCTCAAAAAACAAGTATTCACCACGCGTTGCCTCAAGTTCTGACACAAATTGCAAAACACACACATCAGATTTTGTTGCTGAACTGTTTCCAAATGCCTGAAGAAAAGACTTTTTTCTGACCCTGTATCTAGCTTATCCATCTACACCTTTACACTGCTTCGCAAACCAACAACCCTGGGATCGGTGGACGACTGCTCTGCTCCCTGAGCCACAGTCAACATACGACATATTATGGCAACAGCCCTTCCTTAAAATTGTCTGTGTATGTTTTTGTTTCAAATTACTTAAAAAAAACTCATAATTGTCTTGTTTAGTAGCTTGGCACAAATGCATTTCAATGACTGTTTCATCTAACCCTATTAATGGAATTTGAGTTTTTTTTAAACATAAAATCCTGATTAAAAAAAACTCATGGTGGTCATAATGTTGTAGTGGACAGGCGTCAGTGTTGGCTGTGACTGACGGGTCAGGTAAGGACAGATCGTGACCAGAGAATAACCACGCTGCCTGTATGTGGCACAACATTCAGACCGCAAGGAGGTATTAATTCAGTGACTGATCGTGTCTGTATTATACAAATGTGAGTTTAAAACCTTGTATACCCTATTTGTTTATAGATAAAAGTAGATTTACCATTATCTTCTTTTCAAGTTTGGCTCTGGCCTTTTTAAAATCTGGGAAATAGATGAGATTAAACAGAGAGATAAAAATGCTACGTTTCACTACATACACTTCCAAAAGGGATATTAAAGAAATATTTCTGCATGTGATTGTCCTACCCAGATTGGAAAACACATGTTGCACATATGCAATGTTGAATCATGTAGGCCATGATGGTTGGGATGTGTTATGTGTGTAATAATTTGCTCTACATCCTAGTGCTTTAAACAAAAGAATTGTACGTTTTTTTAGTTGTTACATGATGAGCTCCCCAACATTTTTATTGCATTATGCGCTTCCAAAGTCATCTAAACATTTAAAAATGGGACTACTGAGAAATAGAAATAGAAATATTATTATGTACATGTAAATATTTCTAACCACTCTGAGCGAAACTGACGTGCTTTTAAATCTTTAGAGCTTGGGCGTATTTGCAGAATGTCTTCTTTGTGTGAACATGGTGATGTTAAATAGACGCCTATTTGGAGCCATGATGTGACCGTTTTCCCCCACTGTAGATGCCCTCTGAGATTCTGCTCTTTATATCTACTTTAATAAGCGAAATGAATGGAGTCATTCTGGGCCAGGTGTTTCATTTAGAATAGGAGCGAAAATGAATGATGGCTCACTAAATGAGCTATTTTACTACTTTTTGTCCACAGCAGCATGAGTTCCAATCAGTAACTGAATCGCTCCCAATAGTCGCAACTGTGCAATGGAAGGCTGCTGAAAGGAGAGACATGTGCACTGCAGCCTCCTTAGTGTGGAGAAATGAAAGTGTGACGAGAACACCTTCTCACTGATGTGGCTATTTATAATAACTTGTATCCAGTAGATGTAATTAAAGAACAATCCCAGGGAGTCGTCTCTCATTTCCTTAGCTTCATTATGACTTCTCATTTTCTAGCTCTTTATCACGTTAACAGATATTCCGAATTTTTTCCATTCATCTTTCGCTCTTTTTTCAAAGTTCACACTTTTAAGCCAAGACTGTCCCAGAGCTCTTCTACTATCGTGAAAATGGCATGCTTTGATTCTGTTCCCATTAGCATAACCACTGAGGCACCCAACATCATCATCATCATCATCAGGTGGCAGCATGCCCTGTGACATATAAGCGCGGCAGCCATCCTGCCCCCACTTTATTCAGAGGGGACAGCTGTGCACAGTTAAAGTCATCAAATAGCAAAAACGTTCATCCTACTTTTTTCCCTAAATACTAATGCTAAAAACTAATTCCTGAAATTATTTATACAATTTGTACATGTCTTTTTGGTAACAAGCACTGTTGCGCCACACAAACCTCCAGCATGAGGTGTTTGGAAGCGGAGCTACTGCTTGTCACTTCCAGGTCACTAATGAATTGCCCTTTGCCTTTCATAAGACCTACAAGGTGGTGTAGGAGGGCAGTAATGTACGCAGCAGTCAGAGCCTGTCTCACGTTATTCCATCTCAGCCTTTTTATAGATAGATAGATATACCTTTATTCCAATTGCATGCAACATACAACCAAATTTAGTGTGTTTAGTGTATTTTTGTTCAAATTAGGACAAATCTTACCAGAGTCCTGTACTAAGTCAGGTAAACTTGTGTAACAGGTCCAGCCCATAATGTTCGAAAGACAACATCCATCCATTCTGTCTAACCTCTTATCGTCTTCAGGGTCACAGCAGGGTTGTCGTTGCTGGCGAGAGGTGTGGTACATTCCGGACGGTCCCGACATTCACAGCAATTGTACACACACCAATGAAGCCAACATCTTCGGACTGTTGGAGGAAAACGGAGGAAATGCACCTAACCTCCACGTAGAAATGCTGAGCCAGCTGAAGATTTGAACTGGGGACCTTCTAGCTGCTGCAGTTAGCATTAACCCCTCTACAACTAAAATGTGACCAATCCCAGTGAATTCTTACCGACTTTGCTTTTTTTTTTTTTTTAAACCAAACCACTTTTTGGGAAATTTGACCTGCACTGTGTCTTAACTGGTCACCAGAGCTGCATACGAAAGCCTGCACAAAAGGGCAAATGATAGGGAATAAGAGTGCAGCATATGAGGTTAAAAAGGACTGTTGCCAACTCGCAGTTTGTGTACCAATCTGTTAATGGAGCCCAACTGAGTAAAAGGTATGAACAAACAAAAACTACAAAAAAACTACAAAATTCTGTTCACTAATCTTAAGGCAAGACGTTGGGGTTAAACAACAAACACATAAATATAATAAAACATTTGCTTGCCAGATACTTCATTATTGCAACTCTGTCGGCTGTTTTCTATCCCAACTTGTGCTTTTGGATATTTGTTTGTTGCTTGGGACCTTCGCCTGTGTGGATCCAGAAAACCTTGAGTGTTTGAGTATCAGTTTCATTAATCTTAGCCTATTGTTTTAAATCTCAGACAAACAGTGGAAAACAGACAATAACTAAAACATGTTCTGCTGAGTGAAGGGGTGTGTTACTACACAAGAAATGATACGAGCAGCAAATTAAACACGCCATAATCCAGCTGCCTCCTCATTACTGCTCTTCTCTCAGATTCTGTTTTATCTTCAGCCCTCAGATTCATTTCTTCTTCCCCCTCTTCCCTCCGTGGCTTTGTCTTCCTCTGTCTCCTGCCTATTCTCCCTCCTATTCCATTTCTCATTTATATTCCTCCCAGCATCAGCATTGTCTCACTTGAAGAAGTTGGAAATGTTAGCACTTTCTGAAATTCCTTTTGATTTGTAGTTTGCCCTCAAGGTTAGTCCAATTACTGTGACCTACAGTAGTCGAGACACAAAAGGACCCAACAGTGAAATTCATGTATTACATTCATCGTAGCAGCATGTAGTTAATAAGCTACAATGAAACTAGAAGATCAATAAAGATTCAACACACATTCAAAGATGCAGCCTCCAGTCGAGTCTGCACGAGCCCACAAATCCAACAGTCTGCTTTGTGATGCTGCGATCGCTGTTGAAGAGGTGGACTTGTGTGGGAGAATCAGAGTTGTAGACGGCCTGCACTCACTGGAGCAACTAAGATTCAGCATCTTGCTCAAAGACAGTTCAACATGTCAGAGGAGGAGCCAGGAATCAAACCGAGCATCCAGGGATTGGTGGACAACTTGCTCTACTGAGCCACGGTCCAATGTTTGATGGTGAACTTATATTACTTATGATAATTCAGCCATTTGGAAAATGTATGATATTTTACACATGTCAAAGTCTTTTCCGTCAGAGTGAAATAATGTGGCACTGATTTGGAAGCGTCGAATGTTAACCATCTTAGTAATGTGTTACGGAAAACTTGATTAAATGATTAACGGCAGATTCAAGGTCATTCTCTGAAAGAAAAACTAGCCTTCAACTTGGTTTTGACACACTGAGATGCTTTGTGTTGTCAGATTGATGTGAGCGGCAGGACAGGCCTTCGAGCTCTCCGTTTGGCTGCCATCACAATAACAGACACTCATTTTTGAATCACATTCAGCACTAATTGAGTTTGGTTTGACTGGACACCAAAACGACCTCACCTTCATCTGTTTACTGTTTCTTTTGCAAAATGGGACAATGTCCCCATGCAAAGCCATGCTAACTCAAGAAATGCTTTTCCATGGTTGGCATGTAATAACTTGGCAGGTCAGCATCAAGCCTTGACCTCAACTCCATTCAGCATCTGTGGGATGAGCTGGAACATCAACAGTGAGCCAGGCCTTATCAGCCACCAAATGCTGCTGCTGAATGTGAGCAAATTGCTGCAGGTAGGTTCCAAAACACAGGTGCAAATCCTGGAGCCAGAAATTTGGAGGCTATTATAGCAGCACATAAATGGCCTCGGTTTTAAAATAACATGTTCCCCAAACGCATGATTGTAATGTTTGGGCATCCACAATCTTCCAGTCATGTAGAGTGTCTCAGTTCTGATTTTGTGGCTCATTTGGTGCTTACTGTGGCTGAAGAACTATCATCATTTGGCTCTCCTGCCCCTCTGTGTGCATTCCACCTCCAACCTTTTGCTCTCGACACGTTTTCTGGTTTACATGAGGACTCGTTCTGTGCAGTACGCACAACTGGAAAAGGCAAAGGCAGGAAAAGTTACCTCATTATGAGGCACACACACATAAATACTGTTTTCGGTTTATGACTTGAAAAATATGGTTAAAAATAACGGTTTAAAACCTATAAAGTTAAGCTGTGCGTCATGAGCCATACAGTGGGATGTGGTGGTTTTGAGTAACTGAATGTGTGTGTTCCATTTAAAAAAATATTTCAAATTTAACATTAGAGAAATAATCTAAACAGAACATGGCTGTTAAACAAAGTAGAATGTTTTAGTATCAGTATACTGTATCTTCTGCCCAAACAGAACATAGTCACAAACTGAACCTGAACGACCTTTGTCACGGAACACAGCAGCTGGTGAAGCCTTGAGATAGATTGGCAACCTGCCTAAGGTGTACCCCGGAAACCCTTAACGGGATGAACTTAGATTGTGATGGCTGACAGGAGGCAGTGAGGACCTAAACGCAGACAAACTGGCTGAGAGATCCAGTGGAAGATACATTTTAATGAAAGCATAAAGATTCTTGTTTATTGGTTTTGGTATCGTGATGGTTCTGATGAACAAAACCAGAGGCAAAGACAGTGACTTGCAATAGACAGAAAGAAAGACAAATCCTCAAAGCAAACAAAGCCAATAATCCAAGCTAATGAAACACAAGTTCAAAAACAGACAAACGTCCAGTGTGGGCGAATAGAGTGAATATAGCCATAGAGGTTTGAAGCATCAAAGGATTTGTCCTTTTTTTAGTCCAGAAGGATGTAACAGATGATGGATTTTGGGGTGTGTAGTCACCATGGGAACAACTTTACATACATACAAAACGTAACCTATCATGTCCCGATCATCATTAAAGCTGCACAGCGTCTTGCACTAGAGTCGAACTCTGGTCTTACTGTACCTGCGACGTGGTAGCTACATGGGGATGTAGCTCAGTGGTAGAGCGCATGCTTCGCATGTATGAGGTCCTGGGTTCAATCCCCAGCATCTCCACATCTTACTGTAATATTTATGTGTGCACCAAATTACTCTGTAAGTCTCTTTGGATAAAAATGACTCACAGTGTTAGATATTTCTACATCCATATTATATACTATGTCACCACACATACCCTTTGGTACTGGGCGCTCCTGTTGTCCACTGTTGTTGGTTCGATCCCTGGCTCAAAGTGTCCTTGAGCAAGACACTGAACCCCATTTAGTTGCTCCCGGTGAGTGTTGGCCGTCCATCGGTGTGTGAATGTGTGTGTGTTTGAGATAAGAAGCAGTGTAAAGCGCTTTGAGTACCAACAGGTAGAAAAGCGCTATATAAGTGCAGATCATTTACCATTTAATCTACTTTTTTTTAACAACCCAGCAACTCAAGTGCGCCTTGTTTTAAGTGTCTTCGCGTTAATGTCTCTACCTTTACTTTTTCTTGTAGAATATCTATTACAGGCCTGTCGTTTTTTGAGGGTTAAAATACTGTGGAGAACGATGGCTCACATTACGGAGAAGCACAGTGAGTTCATTCCCACCTCTGCTCGTGATGTTTTTCCTGTCTGAGTTGAGCTGTAATCTTCCAGTTTGGTGTCTGACTACAAAAACAATCACTGAACTTACAGCTAATTTAAAATTACCGAATCGTGGCTGGACTGATCATCTGAGCAAAAGATTTACTTTCTAAATAAGTTTTCAGACTTTCATGATGTTATCATTGTACCAAGAAACAGTTTAACAAGTAATTAAATGTTGGATCAGTATTAGAAGTTTTTTTTTTGTTTGTTTTTTGCAACACTATTTAAAATTCACCGCCCATATTCATCACTCTGACAACAAATAGATAGAAATTAGATCAGGGAACACATTATGTCCACCCAGCCTTTTATTCCATCACTCTGTCATCCCGGCAAGCACTTTTTCAACAATGCGTGTAGTCGGTAGAGACGAGCTGGAATAGAGTGTAATTATTCTTAAAGAAGACAAAAGCATGTAACCAGAGCCTCCTCAGAGGCACTCAACCCCGGTGCCAGCTTTTATACAAAGCCCAGCTGAAGGAGATGGAATGAGATGTGTGTTCATTTTTTGGTTTTAGTTTCTTTACTGTGATCCACTAACGTTTGATCTTAATGCAGTTTTGCTCATTAACACATTATTTCATATCCTAAAATTCCACATTAACCAAATTTGCAATGGGTGCTAAGCTTAGTCAATCTCTTGCAAATTTTTTTTTTTTTTTTTTTACATAAGAAGACGGTTATATGAGCAGAGGTGGTGGCATTTTAGCATCATGACCCTTCGGTAATGTTTTTATTCAGCTGCTGGAACCAAAGTCCACAATAACATACAACAATCAATGTTGACTGAGGAGAAGCAGGGAGACTCGTGTGAGGACCACTGCAATTTACAGCAATCCATAATGTTCCTTTCTCCTCCAGTGCGCTAGAGTATCTAATCCCTTAAACACATTCAAACTCGTCAAACGTCTTTGTTTAGCAGTGGTGGGTGTATCGATCTAAATATCGAAAATATCAATGCCAACGTCGGTTCTGATATTGATAGAAACCACAGTATGGATCTCCTGACACTCGTACAGTTTCTCTCCTGTGTGCGCTACTGTCTGTGTTTGAGTGAGTGGCGTTCCTGTGGCGGAGCGGAGCGGCCACACTTTGCTCCTCCTGCTCCTCCAAAGTTAGACGCCTTGTCTATTAGGCCACAAGGTCTCACGTAGTGCAGTGATAATGGTGTCGTGGTCCTGTACGGGGACCACAGGGAGGGTCACCGTAGATGAGGACAGCCCAGACCTACGTGAAGACGTGTCCAAAGGAACACATCGTGCCTTTTGTAAACTACAGTAGGACAGTAAATGGACACGATAATCACACTTCGAATAGGCAGTTTCAAAGTGGCTGCAGTCAAGTCCGTAAATATTTGGACAGAAACACAAGTTTTCATCAATTTGAATAAAACAATCATACATACATACTATTTGTGTTTCATAAATATTTGTGCAGTTTGCTGTTCGGCTGTTCTAGAGTTAGCTGTAAAGCGTTTCCTGTTTAGACGTTCGATCTGCTTTCTTATAAACAAACCAGTTGATTTTCAGTTTCACATTTGCTTTTGCTTACGAGTCATCATTAGGTTAAAAAAGACAAAACAAATCATAGACATAATTCAAAGTAGGTTTGGCCAAATTATTTGCTAAGAACATCGTCCAGGAGATAGATGTGTCTGTGTCAGTGTCAGGGCGTTTATTGCAAGACGTCCAGTAAAATACGGCTGATTCTGTGGAGTTCTGGATCCACGTCCTGTGACAGATGAGACCAAGATAAACTTTGACCAGATAAATGGGATGAGAAGAATTTGGAAAAGGAAAGAAACTACTTGTGATGTGAAGTTACCACTTAACGTGTGAAGCATAATGGAGGTAGTGTTACCGCGCAGGCATGTAAAGCTGCCAGAGGAACTGGTTTCCTTATATACAGTGTAAGGACGACGTGACTCCTGACAAGAGCAGCAGGGTTCTAAAGTGCTTAGGAGCTGTTTCATGTGCTTCACAGTGCAGAAGGACAATGAGGCGCATACTGTGAAAGCAAGCGAGACTTTTTCAAGGCAAAACAGTTTGATATTGTGCACTGATGAAAGTCAGTCACCTCATCTGAACACAGTTTACTGAAGGCAACAAACCTCCCAAAACCGAGTAAAAAGTCAAAAGAAACAAGCAGGAATCCAAAGGAGCAATAGAGAAGAAACATCTGCTCGTGTCACATGCAAAATTTGAGACAATTTAACTTTATTTGTCCCAATATGTGCTGTAACACCAAAATTGAGGGTCTTGGGACAAAGACAGCTGGAGTTTTTATACTGTTCATGCAGCCAATATTTCGGAGCAAAGCCCTAATTTAAAGATGAGCATCTTCATTGTTTCACAGAGTTAAAAGGATGACATTTGTGGGAAGTTATTTCACACATTCTTTAGCAGCAGATGGGTTTTGTCAAATTGGTGACAAAATCACCAGTGGAATTATTTAGTATCTGTTCTCCAAATTCTCCTTCAAAATATCAGAATGTACAGTTACATAAAACCGCATGATTGCTACTAAATAAAAAAATGGTTTGTCATAGCGAACATTCATGCTGTTTTCATACTTTCATATTTTTGCTACAGTTTTGACCCGCTACACTTACTTATGTCTATAATTATTAGAAATCTTGACCAAAGGGTTAAAAAAGTTGTGTTTGTTCTTCTTCTGCTCGTGTGTTACAGACTGATGTATGTACTGTGGGTGAGATGACTTCAGGGCAAGACCTGAGGTGGAGGATCTTTAGCACCGTCTCCTATGGATCTAATGTTCGGACATGAGCCAAAATCACGACACACTTGTAAACATCTTTCATCACCACACATGCAGGAGTGGACCTGACCCAGCTTTGTGCACTGATTTGCATTCGTTGATTGCGTAAGTTGTTTCTTATTACTTATGTAATGAAAGTGGATCATTTAAAGTTGTTGACTGGTTTCACAAAACAAGAGTTTCACCTTGAGAAGTTGTTTGAGCTTTTTTGTAAAACCGAGGCGTCGGTGTGCCGTCCTCCACAGTAATTACAGAGGATCCGTGTGTTGTACAGTATGTCAAAATGTTCGCTAAATCAAAGCCGTTCCAGACTCTTTGTTTTCTTTTCACAGGCTCCTGGCTCCATCTATTGACTGCGAGGCTCACAGGTTGCAGCATTGCAGCAGTCCACATCTGTATGGCTGTTTTTGCAGCTGAATCATTTGCAGTTGTGTAACTATTTCACTGTCTACTTAGATCAGTAAATCAAGATACCATTTGCAATCCTAGTATATATATCCACATATGTTTAGTGAATAAAAATACAAATTACAATTTGCAATTCCTGTAGATTTAAATGATTCTTCATGCATGAACTAAATAAATCAGTGTAAACTGTCTGATATTGTGAGTGGAAAGAGCCAGAAAGAAGATTTGTCGACGTGCTTCTCAGTAGGATTCTGCTTGTTGCTGTCTTTGCTCTTTAAATTTGCGCCTGTGTTAATGTTGACCAGTTCACCTTGAATTTTGGAAAATGTCTCTTTACTTTCACATATCAATTTCCTATTCGCATAATCACAGCTTGTCGGAGCACAGCGATTGGCTCATCCTGGTGTTAACTAAGTGGCTCACTGGCACCACTTCAACACACTTTGGAGTTGAAACCAAGTAAATAGACGCTGATGAGAATAAAGCAGCTTCAAGCGCACACAAGCTGCTTCGTGAGGTTCGCAAAGACTGTTCACCACTGCGCACGTTTAAGCAAATTCAACTGTTTGTGTTTGCAGAATTTGTCGGAACTACCGAGCCAAACAGTTAAAACTATGTGGCAGTGCTCATCCCATCTGTCCCCATCTTTTCACATAATCCGGATTTTGATACACTGGTGCCACTTTTCACTCACATCAGGTGACATGTACCTGTTTTTGTCCAGGTTCAAATTAAACACGTCCTGTTGTTTTTTTCCTCCATGGAACATGCAAATGAGAGCACACGTGAAACACCAGCACCTCATTCTACTGTTTGAGGCTGATAAAAATTTAGCACAGTGTCCCTTTCAATGCACTGTAAACATTTTATGTGACACTTGTAAGGTGAATTTATTAACATCCATCAGCCGTTACTACCAAGGTCTGCACCTGTTCAATTACAACTCACCTTTTAAAGACACTGCGCCGACGCTTGTGCAAAGTGCTAAATCTAATAATTAAGGATGAATTACAAAGTGCTGTAGTTAAAGCTGAGTGGATATCCGTATTCCAGTGGATACAAAACACAGCAGTGCAGCACCTCTCCAGTGATAAAATTCATTTTTTTAAAATATAGCTGAATTCATGTTGAAGCTGTTAGCCTTGTCCTGCTTTTATGCTTTGTTCACTTTTCTTTCAGCATCCACTGAACAAAGTGAATAGAGGTTTTGTATGGAGATGGGGACGGTTGAGTAAACATACTTTTCCTATTCGAGCCAGCGGCAAGGCCCGGGGCTAATGTGCGACGGCATCGCCTCTTTCAGCTTTCCGCCATACGTTTCCCACTTCAGACCGTGAAATAAATGCCCCACTATTTAAATGCGTACTACTAAAGAGCTACTGAGATGTGCAAAATAAAAGCCAATGAAAAAAGTCCTCCGAGTTGTTTTTTGGGAGCAAGGTGTTGCAAACGACTAAATAATGAAATCAGCTTCTCTAACAGGGCACACGGGGAGAGCAGCGAGCAAACGGAATCAGTATTTAAGCCTCGGGAGCAAAGAGGGGAGAGGAGTGCAGGGAGCTGCAGAGGGAGGAAGGAGGCGGCGGTGATTCATCAGGAGCTCATCCCTTTACTGGGTTGGGTGACTTTTAAGGGCTTCCCTTTACTCTGAGCTTTGGGAAAGCACAGCAGCTGTCTGCACCATAACTTCCCATCACGAGCCGAGTGTGTGTGTGTGTGTGTGTGTGTGTCCTCTCTCACGAAAACTGCTCACTTCAGCGTTTGTTACCGAAGCAGAAAAGTTATTTAGAGCATCTGAAAATGGTTATTTAAAGCTCTAACTTTCCTTCTAATGCTTTGTAATTACCTCGTGCCAATGAAACGTATCTGTTAAGTTTCTTTCAGGAAAAATCCATTAGCCCAACCTCAACAATTCACTTCCCAGCACTTCTTCCTCACCTAGGATTTATTGGATGTTGTTTCACATCAGCAGTTCATTAGCAGAGGAGCTGTGATTGGCTGGAGTCCTGGAGGCCACTGTCAGGTCCAATCTCTGACCGAAGGGACGTGACACAAGCCAATGTCAAAGAATTTTAGCAAAGGCTTAAGATGACGGCTGACAGGGATGTAGCGTGCAGCTTCTGTGGAAGAGAACACTAAAGAAAAAGAGACAAGGCTCCTAAAAAGAAGACATCATCGCTAAGTTAATTTCTTAGCTGAACTGGCGGTGAAATGCTATTTCCAGTCTTTACAGTGACTCTTGTTCTGAAAATTATCAATACAGAGACATGTCGGAGTGACAGGACTCGTCTTTCCATGTGGATTTAATTATTTTAGTCAGCCAGAAAAATGCACGGACCACTTTTTGTTCAGTGCTTAGAAAAAAATATTGGTCCTGGAATAATGAGATATTTCACAGAACATCTACACTCTGCCCACTTTATTCCATTATTATATCCGTTTTCATCAGTTGGCAGGTCAGGTGGTAAAGAAGTTGTCCACGCACCACAGGATCAGTGGTTTGATCCCTGTCCAGGCTGTTTACCATTATTGTTCCTTTCACTACTTTCTTGTATAATATTCTCCGTATTATAAAAATATCTTGTCTTAATTTAACAGGCCAAGCTGTCACTGAAACAAACAGAAAGACGATAAGAAGCTGACAAAGGGACAAAACAGAGGTTAGTACTGTCAATCACACGAGAATGGGTATACGAGAACAAACAGTTGTCAAAGAGGCCTATGTCAAGGCACATGATGAGGCTGATAGCTACCAAACTGCTAACTCCAGCCTGGCTGAGGCCTAAGCAAAGAAAAACGATTCAACAAAAGAAGGTAAGTAATAATTTACACGTTGAACAACTGGCCATAATGCTACAAAAAGCTAAAGTTACAGTAAAGTGGCTACTACAACATGTAGGTATTAAGCATGTGCCCAAGGTTCTTACGCTGGTCCCCTTTTATACTGGTGTGCTGGGCCAGTGATCTGGTTAAAAGCTAAGTGGCTGATGTGCGAGGTCCAACCTGACCCACCAGCAGCAATTTGGGGAATCAGTGTCCCGGACACTTTGACACGCAACAAGGAGGGACGTAGAACCCTGACCGTGTGATCCGAGGATAACTGCCTTACCACCGAAGCTACAGATGCTCCGGTTGGTGGAATGTCCGTGTGATGATGAGATCACACGGACATTCAGAATGGACAGAACAAACCCGACATACAGCTCACTTGAATGTCCCAGACCAACATGTACAAGTTAAAAAGTAGAGATCCTAAAATTGATCCCTGGGGAACAATGAAAGTTATTTCCGAGGTCTTACATATGATTTCGCTAGTTTCAACATAGATGAAAACTAATAAAAACTGTTCTGGACAATGTGTTGGCTCATTTTATTTAAAAGAATCTGATGATCATCTGCATTAACAACAGGACCTACAGTAAGTCCAGCAGTGCTAAAATTGTAAACCAGACTTTAAATGCTTTTAACTTGAAAATTGGAGATTGGAGCTATTGAGTGTGGATGGATCTAAGCAGCTTTTTTTAATATAAAGATTTGACCAGTGTTGACTATAGGGAAATTCACCCATTTGCAGAAGGTGGTTAACACTAGTTATAACCTTATCAGACAATGACTTTAAAAAGTTAATGAAAAAGGAGATGGGAATTGGGTAAAGAGCCCAAGATGAAGACAGTTTTGATTCGACCTTTCTCCAAGTTTCCGCATCAAGCACAAAAAAAACTGTCAAGTGTGGCTTCACTGCACAGGAGAAATCTTCAAAGTCATCCGATTTATGTGGCTGCTATTGTTTTTGACTGGGTTTAAAATGTTAACAACTGTGTGTTCTGAAAAGAAAGCTCTGTGGACAGGAAAAGCTAAACAGAAGCATAACCAGAACAGGTGCACAAAAATATAATATACCTCAAAGAATCACGGCCACTCGCAGTCAACTACATTTAGCCCTGATTTCAATCCTCCTGAAATATGATTTGAAATAGAAGATGATAAACTCACGGCTCGTTCATGGAAGCTCACTTCTCTCTTGACAAATTGGCATTTAGACAAAGGAATACTGTGACAAAAAACCCACCGTCCATTGAAGAAAATTACCTGTGGATTAGCCAAAACATTAAAACCGCCAGTGGTTGTTCATTGTACAATAGCATTTTATCTAAAGGATCTTCAAGTTAAGATAAAAATGAAAAGATAAAGTCTAATGACCTTTGTAGGGAAATTAGCTTTCGATTGTTGCCTTGCAGGAACACGTTGCAAAACCAAATCAGGGTGTTTCGTTCCCCCACCTGGATGAAGTCAT
The DNA here is from genome assembly GCA_033026295.1 of Channa striata. NCBI lineage: Eukaryota > Metazoa > Chordata > Actinopteri > Anabantiformes > Channidae > Channa > Channa striata. The sequence continues at coordinate 2,305,159 of CM065169.1, forward strand.
ATAATCCCGCCGTTCTTTGTAAGTATTATTAGAGCCTCACTCCTCACTGACAACCGAAAACTTTTCCACAAGTTACAGTTGGTTAATATTATATTGTACAATATGAATATATATATATAGACATTTTTACATTGTATATACTATAATATACTTTACATAAAGAAATGAAATCCAATATCCTCTCCTGTTAAATGTTCAGTACATTTGGTGCATCGCCGAGTACTGAGGGAGAAAATTCCTGTTGGCTTTTGTAGGAATTTTATCACACAACTCATGTACAGAAGGGTGGTGGGGATCCCCACAAAAAAGGTGCCTGTCCCCCCCCCCCACAGTTTACACGGTGTTTTGTCAATTCACGTTCTCTGTTTTGGTCTGATGGCTTCGTCACAGAACGAGCCTAGCTCAGTACAGAAGAACATGCAAATCAGAATATCTTCCACGAGTTTGTTTCTCCGAACAGTAAATTGGAATATTTCTACTCTCAGATGTTTGGGGATCAAATGACACTGTGTTTGTGCCACACACTTCAACACACTCCATCTGCCTTCTACAGCATAAAGGTGGAATGGGTGATAAGAGCGTATCGATTGCATGCCATTTAACAATTGATGTTGGAGGAGTTCATTAAAGCATTATTTATTGTATTCATCCCCTCATAGGGAAAACAGGACAGATTTAAATACAGCACATACATTAATACTGTATGAAGTTAATATGCCACGTGCAGAGGAGCAACATTGACAGTTGTCGATTCAAAACCCCTAAACGCAAGAGGAGCAAAATAATGTAAGTAAATGTAAATCCTTCGCTCAGCGGAGGAGGAGGCCTTGGGCCCAAGCAGTCTCCCGTTTTTCACGTTGCCCTTTCATCCGTCGCCAGAAAGAGTAAGACCACGTCACGCATCCACTGAGAGGGCCACAGTTAATGACCCCATCTTAGGGGTTTAGAGGGTCAGTGTTGATATCATTATATCCTGATGACTCCAGCCTAAATCCAGCTAAATTTGTTGGAAATTCAGACTCTATTGACTCTTTTCCAAAAAGCGACTAGAGACAAATCTAGCAACTTTTTCTGCTGTTATTGAACAATTTCGGAGACTCTGCCGTAAAAGAATATATATATTGTTCTAACTCTTCTCACCGAGCAGCAGATGCTGGCTGAGGTCCACGTCCCAAAATGGTGGTTTATGCTTCTCCGACAATAAACGTGAACAGCGACATGGACCTATGCAGACTAGGGAATTATGGGTAACCGTCGGCCGCAGAGGGTCACAGAGGCCCGACCTGAGCTGATAATGACGGCGGTCGGGATCGAAACGAAAGAATGAAAAAGTAAAACAAGGAAGCAATAGTACATATTAGTCCTGATGTTCACACTGATTTCACATAATACTTGCATATGTTGTTAGATATATGCTTTTGTTGTACTGATGCTTATCTCAGTCTTTGGAATATTAATTTTTTTTCCACTGGGTTTTGAGATGTGTATGTCAACTTATGACATTTTGTTTCCAAAAAAAAAAAAGAAAAAATAGGAAAAGTCTGGGTTTGATAGCTCACTATGCTTCACATGGGTCATAAATTATTTGGATAATGATAATAAAATAGTTTAATAGTTGATCTTTTAATAGTTGGTCTTTGAAATGGTTAATGAAGCATAAGCCAGGCTAAAGCCCTGACAGGCGGCGCAGGGCTCGTGAGGCAGCCCCTCCCAGCTGCAGTCGGAGCTGGAGATGTTCACCCCTCAGCTCCGTCCGGCCCCTGCTGGCACCTGGAGGAGTAAGAGAATCCAACAGAAAGAAATGCATGCAGACTCATTAAATGCACATATTTTGGTGATGTTTTAATGCAAAATGTGGGTTGTGGACACCAGCATTTTGCAAACATCAGTTTGTTTGGGTTGAATTGAGCTGTTAAAGTAAATGTGTCACTGACATTTTCATTTTGCAAAAGCAGCACTAGGGAAATAAAGGCTGGAGACCCCTGATGTAAGTACACGCAGCTTTTCACGTTTTTACTGAACGTATATTTATTGTCTGCGGCTCCAAAATCACTTATTTTGCACCTGCTTTGAGAACTATTGGGCCTAAAACTGTAAATTTCTTCACCTCTACATTACTGACTTTAGCTAGACACCCGGGCATATTGCTCATGTTCTCACCCTTCCGTGCCAATGACAAAGCACTTGTGGTGATGAACATTTTCAGCATCGACTCTGGTGAGTCATAACCACATTTTTTAAACTTTTAGTTTTTTCCAGTGTCACAAAAAATACATAATATATGGGTTTGCTGCACATTGGTGCAGCAGATGTGAGAGAGAGAGCTGGCCCTGCCCCTCACACACAGGCTCAGTGACGGATCTCCTTTGTACTGGAAATAGTAAAAATCTTAATCAGAAACTCAGTCCCACCCGTTTCCTGTAACAGCTCATCCTATTTAAGTAGCAGAGGGGCTAGAGGAAGGAGGCAGGTTCCACTCTGGACAGGTCAGCGGCATATCTCACAGCCGCAGACAGACAACCATTCAATTTCTCCAGGACCAATACTACAGAAGCTTATTGATGCTACATTTGCTAAAATACATTTTTTTTTTCTTCCATTCCCTCTGTCAGCTGAACATTTAATACATGTGTGTTTAGAACAGAGACCTACCTACCAATTATCGGAATATTTCATTACGACAAGCTTCAAAAATCCCAAAACATTCCTTTAGTGTTCAGCGCCTCTGCCAAAAGGCCTAATATTAATTCACAGAGGTGATGTTGTCATTACAGCCAATGTGAATATTACAGGCCAGTGGATAGGTGAGCTACAGATTAATGGTTGTTTTTTTAGATTTGTCTAATTTTTCAATTCACACATTTCAGCCTGGTGACTACCCTATAATTGTTTACACTATGCGGCATCTAATCAGTATCGTGTCGTACATGCAGAGAACATTGCTAAATTGCTAAGGATGAAATGATTAAATAATGTTTTATTACTGCCATTAAGTCCATTTGAACCTCTCGTTGACTGTTTCGTTTTGCTATGATCAGTGTGTCCTTATTTGAATAATTCCTTGCTCCACACTCACGCAGTTACACGGTCTTTCTTGGTAGCTGACGGGTCTGATGTGTTGATTACTGAGCAGCGCCGCTGGAGTAACTGTCCTTGCTTCAGGGTAATTCAGCAAAGAGATATCAGAAGAACAATCACGGTTTTTTGCATTTTCCCAACCCAGATTTGAGCCACCGCCTGGGACCCGAACTCAGTCATTTCACCTTCAGGCCATCACTGTTCCACTCGTCATTCAAGATATTAAGAAAAGTGAAATTCAGTCAGAAATTAGTTAAATAGCGTGTCACTGAATTATTTAAATCATGGAGTTCATGGCCCGGTTTTTAGATTGTTTGTGTTAATTGTACATTGTGAAGTAGGAGGACTGTTAATCTATATTTCATCATTTACATGCACATAAAGCTACAGCTTGCAACTTTAGAAAGCACTAACACGAGACTCTGCCTTGCTCTGCGTCTCGCTGCTCCTTCTTTGCACCACTGGTTGGGCTGAACAATGACTCCGACTGCACCTCTGTCTCAAATCACAATATACACTGGATGTGGGAAATCAGACAGATTAGAGAAAGTTGCACCGTTGAAGGCTTATTATTGCAAAATTATTATTTTGTATTCTTGTTCATGCAGTTGGATGCAAAGCTTTGGATCCCCTTATTCCAAATGGTTAAAACTATAAGGCATTTTTTTTTACATTGACGTGATATTTAATGCACAATTGGCTAGTACAAAAGGTCCTTTATTAGAAATGAAAGCTATTTTTATTTAAGTTATCAATGCCAACAGATGCAAACTTTTGCAATAATTGAATTTTCATTATTTTACACAAAACAATTTACTTTACTAATGGTACCTTGTTTTTATTATTAGTTCCCACAATAACACGTGCACATTGATCCAGCTGAAATGTTTTTTTCATCTATTATTAAAAAAACAAATATTTGCATTTCAAAATAAGAGGATGCACATTTTTGCACCCAGCTGTAACTCCAACGAAATCACCACTTGACTTAATTTTGTTGCATTGAGTTTATATTTTTCAAGACATTATTTTCAATATAGTGTATTTGACCTGTTGATTTTTTAATGATATGTCAGATTTAAAACTCAAAAATAGCATAATTATTGTATTATAGTTTAGTTGTGGAATAATTTGCCATGCTAGTGATATACTCAGTTTTGTTTGTTGTGTGTACATCTATGAAGGAAAGTAACACCAAAAAATATACCTAAATACCCACCACTGTGCGAGTGCACATGGTATAATTCAATTATTGACCTGGTTGTGGACATATGAAGACCTGAGGGCCCACAGCCTTGAGGTGCTGCCACTGTCCCCCGCCAATAAGTGACATCCACCTGGCCTCTCCGCCAACAGCCTGAGGCCACTCTACAGCACAATGCAGTAATTACGAGTTCTGCCCGGCCACTTGGCGATAATGTCTGGAATATTGTTTCTGCTGCCGCAGCCGCCCTTTCATATCACGTTGACATACGCACATCTCACATGAAACTCCACTTTCAGAAAGCCAATATTCAGCACACAGCGGCGTTAATAACGCAGATGATGATGATGCTGATCGTGCAGTGGCTGCTTGTGCACGCGATACGTAGCGGACCTACCTACAGACAGGAAATCTGTCGTAACACGCAGCAGGTACAATGGGCCTGGCAACAGAGGACGAAGGACTGTACACGGCTGTGAGCGGCAACGAAGCCGCTAAAATGCTCTGCACATATACTGTCCACTCTGACTTCTATTAATAACATTTGGTATTTTGATATGTTTCTATTTTGATACCAGAGTGATTTTTTCTACATACACTGGCAAAACTGGCTCTTCAAGAGTTTGGACAGAATCAAGACAGAGGATGAGATGATGACTTTACTTTTTAAATCCTGGTATTTTGTCACCTCTTGTCTGCTGACAGAAGGTCACGTTGTTTTTCCTGCTTGTAAATCGAGTATCAGAATGTGACCGTGAGGCTTCGTTAAAACTACATTTCTTCAATGTCTTGGGCTCCAGGAAGCAGCAAAACATGCCATTCTCACACACTCTGATGCCGTTTATGTCTTTAATTGCGCGGACATGGCTGGAATTATTTTACTTCGGGAAAATGCTTGTTGACATTTGCCACATTTCTCTCACTATGAAATAACTCTCCGCACGAGCTTCCGTGTCTGTTTAGCTCACTTTGCAAGGATCCAGGTGATGCAGTATTCTTTTAAACATATTTGAAAACTATCATTTCTCCATTTAAGCCTCATACTGAACAGTGATCAAGCGACATTACGCTCCTCGTGGAATACAGTTTAATGGACAAAGAAAACATTCCTAAAAAAACTGTGCGTTGGCCGTGTCTGTGATGGCAGGAGCAGGACACAGATTTACGTGTGACAAAATGAAGCACTAAAAAAGCAGAATGTCTCTTAAATGGACGGGAACTCACTCGTTCTGCAGGAGGAGGCAGCAACAACTTCAACAAAGAGCACAGCACACGACGGACTGTGACATTAATCATCAGCGGCGAGATAAAACGTGATATCCGTAATCACCTGCTGGCTGCTGTGCTGTCACTGAACTGTATTTTATTGCATTCACTTATTCAATTATAACAGCGTAGCCGTTCGAGAATCAAAGCTTAATCTGCTGTAATCACAATCGGAAATATGAGCAGTGTTCCCATCCTTCCCGCAGCCATAAATAAATGCATGTTTTCATGCTATCCGTCCGATTTAATAACCTCTCTTCTTATCGCTTCTTCATACCTTTTTGTGTGTCCCTTTCATACTGAATTTAGACTTTACAGAATTGTGAGGTCAACACAGGTCACAGTGTTGAAGAGGTTTATATGCCTTCAGGTATGAACTGTTACTCGGAGGTAGGAGGTGACCTCCTGAACCCTGCTAATGGGCTGAAAAACTGATGACTGACAATTAAATGGTGTGATAGGTGCTGAGCAGCTGGTACCAACGCGTTGTCATCCCACACCATCAGATGAAGATGCATCTTAGCGCTTCAGCTTGTGCCGCTCTGTTGTATCCTACTGACACCACAGGTTTCCTTTGACGCTAAGTGTCCAGCTTTAACGCTGTTACGCTTTGGTGATGTTACAGGACGCGTCACCATTTGACACGGCTGAAACAACTTTATACACACAAAAAAAACAACTTCAGGCATCAGCCTAACTAAATACTAATCAGTGTGAGTGTCTCTTTAATATTTACACACATATAACGAAAAGAAATGTCCATAAAAATACCATTAATGTGATTAACACACACTGTGTAGCAGGTTAGATTAATGTGGCTCAGCAATAATGTCTTTCATGCCTTGGAATACATTCCAGGTACTGCCAAACATTAATATGAGCTGCTCTTCATTTCAGCTCTATGTAGTATTCTTTCCTACTAACATACAATTTGCATTAACTTATTTAATTATTTCCTATTATAAATATCCACAACATTAACAAGGCACTTGTCAGAATATAATGGCAAATTGTGACAATATATGATAAAAGTGAGATATGATGACTGTAGAAGATATGTACATGTAGAGTAATTATTGTGCTATCCCTGCTTTTGAGCGAGGTCTCTACCACTTTTGACCTTGTAAAGAAATAAAAAGAAAGAAAGAAAGAATGCAATATATTTGTTTGGCTGTGTCGAGTTTAGTAACTATGAATCATGGCCCCGTATGCGAAGGAGGTTAGGTGAGGTGACTGCAGGCCCCTTTCCAGGCACATCATCTATGACAAACAGCATTTAACCATCTCCAAATGAAACACGCCTCCATGCATACATTTACAGATAAATTATAGATACCCCCCCTAATTGAAGTTATGGGCTGTGGGCACTGCACTGATATAACTAATTGGCTGTTATGGCTGGATTTTCATCACTCACTGCAGGAACCGAATACTTGTCTAAAATTCTGTCAGAATTTCCAACAAAAGATTCCAGCAGGCACAGACACACACTGGTACATGTGTGTAGGTTACAAAGTCTAACCCTCCTAAGGCATCAGAAATTTACAACAGATTTTTTTTTCTCACTTAAGTTGTTTGTTATATTTTCAACACATCTGTGCACATTAAAGTTAAGGAGTCCAACAGGATTCAGGGACTGGAACTTACCATCCACTTTGGATGAGAGTGAGTCGCCATTAGCTGATGTTATCAGCACCACAGATTCCCCGAAGGTCCCTGCTACACATGCTAGAAGACTCAGTAGGTTAATATTGTGCCAAATCTTCATTATCATTGTTAAAAATTGCCTCCGTTTCCCAAGATATTAATAGTATTCAACTCCCAGTGGGTTGGTAGGTGCGTATTGATTCACACAGGAATAATAATGACCAATAACAGACACTTGAATTGACTGACCTTTCTCTCTGCATTAAGAAAAATCGGAAACATAGCAGCTGAGGTCTGCCTCACTTTGATGTTGGCTTTCAAACCTTCCTTGTGTTATGTTTAATGAATAATTTTGAATTGTAAAGCAAACAAATTCAAATTAAGGAGCACCTCAACCCAAACTGGTTGTGCTGGTGCAACTTTTGATCGATCCAAACAAGATGATGGACACATGAGTGAAAGAGTCCGATGGGTGGATGTTTTTATTTTTTAATGTGGTTATGAATCAGTCTTTTGAAGGGTTGGACATTTGTTTCATGTTTTGACCTCAACATGGTAGAGATGATAGAAATGATAGAGAAAAACTAAGAGAACAGGCCAATGCAGATGATTCAAATGAGGCCTTTACGTGTCATTACCCAGTCAGACAGTTTGGAGCATGTTGGTCCGGTTTGGCCGCTGATGAATGTGCTAAGAATGATTCTATGTGATCTTGCTTGATAAACCCTAAAAAGAGTTTCTGTGTATTCCTTATTTTTCAAATTGTAAAACAACTTAAAGGAAGCATGTTGGCAATCAGATCCACTATCTACTGTTAGACTTTCAATGGAAACTTGGCAAATTTGGCCTTGTTACAATTACAGCCTCTCATCACTGCTGAACTCAGTGACTTAAAATGATCATTTGCACATAAATTGTATATTTTTTCTCATTTTGGTGATATTACTTGTTGTGATTGGGCCCATGCACAGAAATGGCTGTGATGTGAATCTTATGTCTGAGGTGGCACCTTTTTATTTTTCTTTTTTCCACAGATTTGTTCACTTTCTACAGTATCATTATTTCACTCCACCTCTGTCAAAACACTCCAGGCAGAGAAAACCACCACATTTGTGGGTGGTTGGGAACTATGGTTTTAATCAAGTTTATAGTTTAGGCTGAAAATGATGCTACGAGAACTGTGAAAGTGAACCAAACACTTTTTGGCTGGGGGCCAGAGCAGACCTGGAATTTGCTGTAAATCTCTTTCTAACTGATGGGAGCTCGGTGAAATCATCAGAGTTTCGACATTCTTATTTCACATGTTCAATTTCATTAGTCACATGTTTTATTTGTGCTTTGGAGCTAATTGATGAAGGGAGACCACATGCTTTCATTGTAATAATTAAAGCACAATTAAAGACATACATTTAGCTTATAGCTCTTTTTTCCAGCAGCAAATCAACACAAATGAGCTCGGGTCACCTATACCGTAGGTCTCTTCTAGACAGAGATCTCAGATGTAGTTCCTGGAATCTGCTGCAGCCCCTCTCCCAATTTGGGGGTCACAGCCCCCAGTGTTCCTGTTACCACGGATACCACTTGTTCCTTCCTCCTGTTGTTGCTATCACTCGGGATTGCTGCATCCATCACTACAACCTTCTTCTTCTCTTTGACCCAAATGATCTTGGCTCCGTCATTCTCAAACACTTTTGGATGTGTGTCCCATTGTGACTTTGGAACTTCCGCCCCGTCCTCGGCACAGACGTCTGCCGGCATCTTGCACCTCGCTGTTATATGCTGCCTCAGTTGTGTCGTCGTGCAGCCTGCATATGGAGTCCTGCCTCGTACCGCGCGCCAGACCCCGGGCGCCACTGATCTCTATATATAATTTGTACCTTTATTCTCACAATCAGGGGAAGGGCTCCTCATTTTTTTGTGTGTTGGTGGTTTTGTAGCCGGTTATTTGTCATTTGTTTCTTACATTTGGAGGCTTGTGTTTGTTTTCATCGCGCTAATGAGAAGGAACTGGAAGTTTATTCTGTTTAATGTGTAAAGGGGTGGTCATTTTTTTGCAGAAAAATGATTGTGTGGTCTCTATATGAGGGCAATGTGTTATTGTGCAGCTTGAAAAAGTCTGAAACAAGTAGACTAAGGGCTTTTTGTTTGTTCAATGCTCAGCTCTGATTGGTGTCAACCAATCGTCAACCAATGCGTCCCGTGACTACAGCCCTGCACAGAGACGTGTTTTAGGCTATTTTGTGCCTCTTTTGGATAGTTTCAAGCTGCTGTTTTTTATTCGTTTCGTTTTTTTTTTTTTTTTAATGAATTCATTCAAACATGATGAATGGACATTAACTCGAAGGCTCTCTCAGGCCCACGGACCTGCACCTGTTAGTCCCGTACACTAATACATCCACGCACACTGATAGTGGCTGGGTCTAAGCATGATTTCATCACAACAGAGCATTTGACCTCTTTGCAGCTGCCTGCTCTGAAGGGTCTGCAGTGTAACCAAGGCTTGAGACAGTCACGACACTGAGGCAGCAATAAACTGCAGCTTGTGTAGGAATGCTAGAAATGTGCATGCAATCATCAGTATATTTGCGTTGCATCAAAGTTAGCTCCATTTTGTTAAGAACAGACATCTGGGCTGTGTACTATGGCTGTGCAGATGCCCAGATCCCCAAATTCCCCAGCTCCTGACAGCAAATCACTCAACATTTGCAGTGCTACTGTTTATCCAGGCAGAGGTTGCAGTGTTTCCTGTTATACTGTATTTCATATGATGCTGTACAGCACATGCTGCCACCTCACAGCTACAATCAAACTGCTTGTGGAGGGTTAATTGGTGACTCTTAATTGCCTGTAGGTGTGAATGTCTGCTGGTTATAAATATGGAGTTGGACGTTTTTAAGGCAAATAGCTCAAAAATCAAACTCAACTTCACGCGTGCTATCAATCCATCTGCATCAGCAGCTCACCAGTCTGCTTTCCAAACTGCTGATATATCAGCACCATGACATAATCCCTCTGCAAACCCTGTAATCCCTGTGTAAACTAGGTCATCCCACAGAAAATCTTTACATGTGTACAGATTGTATCTGTACATCTGGCCTTTGAAAAAAAACACATTGTACACTAATATCTTAATTAAATCAGTGGAATACATTTTCAAGAGTAATTTCCATTACATTCTTATCACACTGTCCCTGGGCAGCATTAGGGTTGATTTCAATTTTGGTTTCTCTGTGTAAGGTTAGTGCGCCAAGTGATCTGGGTTAAGGCTGCAGAGCACAAACAGGCTGCACACTCCATCCCCTCGACGGTTCCCCCGGCAGAAGGCGTGGCTGTCTATAATTTTCCAATTTGAGTTAAGTCTTGAAAGGTGGATCCTTCCTTGTATCCAAAGTCCAGCTGCAAGCTACTTTGCAATTATGTAAACTGTTAACTTCTTTATATAAAAATGAATTAAACCTCCACGCTGTGCTTCTGCTACTATGAGCTTCTGTTTGTGTTATCCAGATCAAAAACTGCCTGTATTTCTCTAAGGAGGTCAGTAAAAGGAATAGTGTGACCATAATCGTTGCAGTTAGTTAGAAAATAATGAATTACTTTGATTTTAAAGTCACCAGCAAAGGGAGAATGTGTTGTTAAAGGTGGAAAATGCAGAGAGAAAGAGCCTGGGGAAGGTCAGCAGATTAGTCTCTGAGTCACATTCATCCTCATCTGAAATTTCTAAAACTAAAGCAAATTAGAAAATTAGTCTATGAAACAAGAAAACTACACTGAAACTAATGAAACCACTGGAGTAACTAACTGAGACTAAAATTGAAGCCCAAATATTCTGAAAATGAAAATGAAATTGAAAATGTTAAACTATTATAACCTTGTTACAAGTACAGACTGACCTTCACTACGCCTTGAAAGGACGAACAGTGGATGATTGCGACAGCCATGCGCAGTGGAATCATAATCAAAATGTGTGTTTGCCGGAGAGCATGATTCGCGTCAGTTTCACATTGATCAATATTATACAATTTCCTCAACCTAACGGAAGAACTTATAATGTTGAAGATGAATAATAGTAATAGGAGCAGCAGCTGTGATGTTGCAGTGGGAGCAGTTTTAGCAGTACTACATTAGAACAGTCCGACTAAGACTACTTGTGGTGGTGGTGTTGTAAGTTCAGCCATTTGTATGCGCTTCGCTTCACAGTTGCCTGACTGCACACACACACACACACACACACACACACACACACACACACACACACACACACAGCTTTCCCTTTTACTTCCGTGTCTCTCTAAGATCCCTGACCTGTTCTCAGTGTAGTATAGCATTACCATTACATCACCATGTGTCACTGGCACACTGACGTCTGCCTGCTTATCGAGCTCTCTGCGCTCATCCTCTCTGCTTTCTCTAATTATATGACCCTGCCTGTGGAAACCCCTGCTCGGGGGTTACAATCTGACCTTCGTGTCATAAGCCTGTTGTTGGTATTAAACTCGGCTCCTGTCTTGTTTTCTGCAGCCTGGCATTTACTTTACATAACCGTGACATAGTCGTGCTGCTGCTGGTGGGAGTAATAGCAGAGGGTGTAGAAACACTGGCTGAGGTCGGCAGGAGCGTAGTGGAAGTAACAGCACGCCTGTCTGCTGCTGCAGTCTGAAGCACGCCTCGGCACGCTGGCTTCATGAGCGTCTGAAAGCAGGATGAGGGCAAAGACACAGCAAGTCAAACACATTTATCATCACCCACCACACATTAACCACGTACTGTATATGAATTAATGCTGAGAGGGGGAACCTTTGATGAATTCAGAAAAACACACACAGGTTTGTATGTCTAATCTTAGACTTTTCCTCTGCAAGATTCATTCCCGACCCCCTACCCTCACCAAAACCTGCACGACTTATGTTGAAGTTGAACCTAAAACTAAGTAATAACTTACAAACAGGCCTTGAAACTTAACAGGACAAGGAAAAGGAGGGAGCATCTGGGGGGGGGGGGGGCATAGTAATAGATGCAGCTGCAGCGGTGGTGGTTTAGTAAAAACAGTGACAGAGAGAGAAAGAGTATAATAAAAAGTTATTTTGCCCTTTAGAACTTATACTGTAGTTACATTGTAATGACGTAAAGATAGAAATTGCTTGTGTAAAATCTACTGAAGTAAAAATGTACATAAACATAAAAACTGACTAAACTATGAGAACAAGACACATTAAAGTAATACCAGTAAATGTTAATTGTTCCTTCCATCTCTGAGCAGGACTAAAGTAACTGTAGTAGTAATATATAACAAAGTTTATAGTATTTATACTTATACTAATATAGTAGTAGTGGTAATAGTTGCAGTTGTAGTAAAGCGTGAAAAGGCCACGGTAATGTTAGTACTGAGCTATTCACAGCATCAGTATAAAAGTATTGGCATTACTGGAGCCTTGAAGAGCCTGTTTGGTTGTGTCACCTTCACGGCGACGCAGGATTCGATAAAAAGAACAAAACAAATGGAGAGAGCGAGAGAGAGAGAGGGCGAAGCTGGTGGCACGAGGAGATGGCGTGTTCATGCTGTGCCACGCTGCCGTTGGCCGATACAGGCGAACCAATACTGAGACTCATTCACTTCACACACACACACACACACACACACACACACCTCCTTCTTATGTAAATACAAGATTGTGCAGTGGTGTGAGAGAAGGAGATAGATAGAACCACATGATGTTACTGTGAGCACACAGCAAGTCTTTTCAATACCTTAAAAGCTGGGTGGGGGGGTCGGGTGGGGGGACTACAAATAACATCCGTGTGGAATGACCACACTGCCACCTAGGGCTGGGAGAACATATGACACTGGAAACGCTGCAGATCATTTCTTCTCCCCGTCTGCAATAAGAAAATAAGTGGCACAGTGCTGGGTTTGATTTGTGTGCTTTTGTTTCGTTTCCACTTCCTCTTTAAAGGCGCTGCTCTGTTCTTCGAATGACCTGTCTGCAGCCACACTGTGAAAGTGTCACACTTTAATGTGAGCAATCCTCGCCTCGTATCTTCATCTCAACAATATGTGGCCTTACGGTTAAGAGCAATATAAATAGGATATATGGGATGTACACCCCATTGGACATAGGTGCCTGTCTCTTTCTGTATATCAGCTGTGAGACAGGGAGTTCTCTGCCTCTCCCCCAGTGACAGAACAGCGACAGGCTCCAGTACGTCTGCAGCCCTTCATACGATAAGCAGTTTATGAAACGACATGGTTGGATGGCACATAACTGTGTGATACTGGCTTTTGTCAATTTGATGGGCATGGCTTTGATTTTGTTAAAGGCCTAACAATAAATCATGAGTTTCTGATTTTAAAGCCTGTAATATTTGTCAGGTTTTCTTTTGTGTGTGTGTGTGTGGGGGGGGGGGGGGGTTGTTAGCACCATGCCTAGGTGCCCGCTGATGAAAAATCCCCAAACTCCCTGGAGAACCGGCTCTCAAATAAGAAAGAGAAAATGCACTTAGTCTGCTTTGCATCACTAGCCTGGAGCACCGAACAGGAAATAGTGTCAGTTTAAAGGTAAACACACTGGGCTCTCGCTGATTTAACTGCAGACAAATTAATGTCAGTGCTGTAATTAAAATCCCCACATACCTACACATCCTTCATGTCAAGAGCCTTTGTCACTGCTGTTTCATCAAGATGGAAATAATTAGAACATCTCTCAACTTTTTTGATGAGATTGCACGGACACATTAAAGAATCAAACGGCTTCTAAAACCACGTCTTTCTATGCATGTAGTTTGAATGCGGCAACATTGACATGCTGCTTATTTTTGTAAAGTAACTCCAACGACGAAGTGCTTATATTTATCAAATGAACCAGGTAATCTCAGAACAGATGACATTATTTCCAGCAGCGGAGAGTATGAGCATGAATGTTTCACGATTCTCAAACATGAGGCGAATTAGCTGTTAAAACCACTTCTGCTGGAGTAGATGTGTGAGGCACGTTGACTAAATGAGGGTCTGTCAATAATCATCTGCCTTTATCACAAGTAACTCGTGAAATGAAGTTGAAGTTAATATAGAGATGAGGGTTTTAACATGGATGACATATGTTTATCTGATTACACTATTAAACCCTGACTACAGTAGTTATTGTCTGTATATTGCTATATTACATTACATTGTTATCTTGCATTCATATACAAAATACTTCCTGGTATTAAGTTAGAAAAAAAGAGTAAAACAAGACTTGCCTCCTTCCTACCATTTCAGTATGACGGGATAAAAACTGAACTCTAACATAACTAACATGATAACGATGCGCCGTTAGTTGGTACAACAAGAGTCTAGAAAAAGTTACGTAAGGAAAATTACATTGGTGCAAATGCTTTCATCCCTCTTGAGAACTATAATTCATTTTTGATAAAGGATGTAAACTGGTGTCATTTTCTAAACTAATCATATTTTGAACAACCCCCTGTCTCCTTTTTTAGTTGTTTTGTGTGTGTGTGTGTGTGTGTGTGTGTGTGTGTGTGTGTGTGTGTGTGTGTGTGTGTGTGTGTGTGTGTGTGTTTTTTTTTTGAGTCATTTTGCATTTTTTCCTGATTGTTGTGCATCTCTTTGTGTTCATTTTTTGTCTTTTAACGGAGCTTGCTCAGAAGCTTAGGCCCAGGGGTGCTGCTTATAAAATCACAGGCAGAACCAGTTGAAAGGGAGCAGAGCTGCATTTTACACTCAACAGAAATTTGATCTATCAGTGATATAAAAATATTGATTAGTGCATCTTTAACGGTACATTCAAATTCATTTTTTGTCAAAAAGTTTTAAATGTAACTTGAAACCACAAAATGATAATGATCTTTTTTTTCATGGTCATTTTCAGAGATAACTCAACAATGACTAAAAAGAGCATTAGTAATAATAAAAATATAAGTCAACGTCTTTGACCCCCAAAAGTCTGTATCATTTTGATGCTGAAGAGGAACTTGTTCTTGTTTGTTGGGAGATGTTTGAGAGGAGACTGTCAAGAACAGCAGTGTGATTCAGTAGTAGGCGTTATTGTGTGTGGGAACTGAACACAAAAAAGTTATCCTGACTTCACCTCCTCCTCCTCCTCCTTCCATATCTCAGTCTGGGGAAAGATAAACAGGCAGCTGTTTCTCCTTGTGCTTCAAGGAATTTATCTTAACAGAGAGGAGCTGACAAAAGGTCTGGGTACATGAAACCAAGAGCTGGATGAAGAGTAGGAGGAGGACCACAACGAGGTGATGGATTAAGCCTGGAGAAGCCAATGATGGGAGAAGACGGCAAGTGAGGAGAAGGGGGGGAATGAAAGGGGGTAGATAATGTGAGGGGGTGGAGTGACAGGGAGATACAAGCGCAGGCAGCCCAGGAAGATGTAAATGCTCCTTACTCATTTACATTCATTGAGGCAATTACTCTGTCTCCCACTGTCTCCTGTGCCTCCGTCTGCCTTTCTGTCCTACACAAACGCACAACCAGAATATAAACTGGCACTGAGATGAACAACAAAGTTCATCTAAAATACAGTATTTGTATTTTACGGTTCTTAAACCGTAACAGACTCATGAATATTTTCTGTGGAATCAGGGGAACAGCACATCGCTGATGGAATAAGGAGGCAGTAGTAACTTCTGTCCAGCAGATGCCACCAGAGCAACAAGTCCACGGAGCCATAAATGACTCCAGTGATGAGACCATGCATATTAAAGTTAATACAAACTCATGTCTAATTACAGGCAGTTTGAGTTTTGACCGGTTCACAACACTTTATTTGACTTATTTAAAGGACTGAAGAGGTAAAATTACAATCCACTAAATCCTGCTTTACGCTTAAAGTCATTTTAAGACAAATGAAGAAAATTATGCATGCGGGCTGATTCGTTGCACGTAATAGCACAGATTTTCTATCATTGCAATCCAGAATGGACTGTAAAAAATGACAGAAAATTTTGATCAATGTTGATACGGGGGGCGACTGTGGCACAGGTAGAGCAGTTTTCAATGACCCCAAGGTTGTGGGTTTGATCCCAGTTTACATCTCAAAGTGTCAAAGCCAACGACTCTGTGTGTAAATGCGTGAATGAGAAGCAGTGCAATGATTATCAGTAAGACTATTAAGCAAAGGACAGCAAACCGTAATGTAGACTCACTAGACGCTTTTTGTACGTGCACCTTTTCAACTGCTCATTAACAAAAATGACTAGTCAGCCCCAACATGACATATGTATTGCCAAGATGATCTGCTGAAGGTCAAACTAATCATCAGAAAGGCAAAGGAGGCTGATCTGTGACTCTTAGTGTAGCGTGACTGTCTGTGTCACCACTGTAGGACATTAACACTCTGTCTTCTTTGTCCCGTAGTTGTGCTTCTCCCTCTCTGTCTTCCTCTCTCTGTCCCTGTCTTCAGGTGTCCCCAGCTTTGGAGCTGTGTGTCCAACGCTCAGCTACTGGTCCTACCAACCGGCCCAGTGTTAACTTTCCTCTCTCTACTTTGCACTCACCCCGACCGGAATATGTACAGTAACAACTGAAATTATTCAGTATTATTGTTTGCATGCTTAACTGGGTACTGTGTAATTTACACCCAATAACACGTAATGAAAATGTGAAAACATATTTTTT
This sequence comes from Channa striata, assembly GCA_033026295.1. Taxonomy (NCBI): domain Eukaryota; kingdom Metazoa; phylum Chordata; class Actinopteri; order Anabantiformes; family Channidae; genus Channa; species Channa striata. Next base: position 2,321,982 of record CM065169.1, read on the forward strand.
AATTTCTCTGATAACTACTAAAAACCTCTCATTTACAAACGCATTCGGGCCCTTGGCTGTGGCAGTCAAATTGCCGGTGAAATTCTGTTTGTTTTAATTTTTCTTGAGATGAGTCTAATGGACTCGAATCCACCTGAGGCAAATTGAATAGATTGGACATAGTTCAGAAACATGTGCATATAATGTCTCACATTGGTTGTATTGACACAAAAAACTGGCCACAAAGTCCCACGGAACTCTCTGCAGACCTTCACCTTTGTGAGGCACAGACCGGAGGTTTTGATCAGTGTTTAAACTTATTTCTAAAGCTGCCGTTCCCAGGGGCACAGTGGCCGCGACTGAGCAATGACAGAACTCTGAAACCGCCAGAGTAACTAGACCTTGGACAGAGGGCCGACCAAGAACTCCACTATAACACAGCTTCAGAAGTAAGGAAACACAGCAAAGTAAGACTTCATCAGTTAGCCTGTTTTGAGTTTGTCAAACTAAATTTCAATGACACTGAGCGCACGAACGCAAAGCATTGTGATGTGTGGTGACTCAAACCAAGCTCTTTGGGTAGAACTTCAAGCACTATGTCTGGACTTGTACAGTAGTGGGCCCAGAAAGACTGTTTAGAGCTGAGAGATGATTAAATGCAGTCAAATACATCAAGAAAAGAAAGTGTGTGCCAGAGTATATGACATCTGAGACCGAGATGACATTTAAGCTTTCCGTTTAATAATCCAAATAATCCAGTCACACTGCGTGCAGATCATGCAAATCTGGGTTTTAAATGAAACCCGCAGAACCAAGGCCTGTCTGCAGGTGGAGACAGTGACTTGATAATTAAATTCACTGATGATGGTTTTACTGGGAAAAGCTCCACGTCACGCCATTATTCTTCCGCCGGGATAATTTTTTAAATATTTTCTTTGACAAATGTAATTCAAGTCTTCAAGATTTACTAACATTACACCAACTGTTGTGTTGTATTCTCTGTTCGGTGAAAACATCTATCGCATGTCTAATCGTCCTGGAACGTCCACCTCCCCTCACTTAAGGTTTTCTTACTGACTTGAAGCTGTAGGTGCAGCAGGTGTCATATGCTGCACAGACTGTGAAGCTCCTTGAGACAGATTTGTGATATTGGTTCATTTAAATTACATTTTTGTCTCGTCATTGTGCTGTACAAACTTTTATTGGAATTATAAAGTGCCCCGTGAAAATGTCCCATAAAAAAGATGGACAATAAAGTGAAATAAACATCAGAAAAAACTCTTTGGTTTAGTAGCTGTTTATTAATGCTGCATATTGTGCTGTGACAAGCTAAACTGCAGCAGAGGCAGCATGAGTCCGTCCTTTGTGTCCGTGCCTCACTACGGCTGGTTTTTTCAAACAAAGGTTTGGAAAATAGTAAATTATCCAACATTATGATCTTTTGCAAACTTTTCAACTTTAAGGATAGTAGATGGGTCAAATGCACAGATGACTACATGAGCAGACATGATTCAAACTTCTGGTTCTTACAGTATATAGAATCTTACCTACACAATGGCAGGTGCTTTACATTAGCATCTTAGCAAAAAATCAATGTTAAATGTTAAATTGGGGCAATGGAGGGAATCCAAGTAGGAGTGATTGCTCAACTAGGACACACTGTCCAAATTCAGGACAGAATTTGTCCCAAGTAAAACAAACATTTTAATTTTTTTTTAAATATGAAAACTGTATATGTGTGTTACAAATCATGGATCTAAACTTTTAGTTTTTATTTTTTATTAATGGCATTACATAAGCACACCTGAGGGACCTATAGGAAACGTTTACTATAAGCAACAAAATATTAACAACATTTAAGATGTGATTTCGGTGGCCTGAAGGAATTTGATTACACATTTCATGTCATCACAATAACAAAATATTTAAAGAATGCTACACAATGGTCTGTTTGTTTCGCTTGTATTATATTAAAGCTATAGGGCTTTCCTATCCTGTGAGTTATTATATTGAAAAGGCCATGTGCTTTGCCATGTTTTTTTTTGTAGTCTTTATGGGGAATAAATCACCCAAAAATAAAGTCTTGTATCTCTTTCAACTCAGAAGCAATATTTTCCTACAGCTTTCCAGCTGCTCCCAGCGCTTCCTCTGGACCTTCCCAAATTGTTCCTGACATGCACAAATGTCACCATTCTAAAAAAGGAACCTTGTTTCTGGTTTGCACACGTACAGGACAAAGCTGCACCTACCCACCCTCAGAATGAATCCATGACTCAGGTTAGCTGGGACGTTTTTGTCAGCTGCTCCTACTACTACTTCTCTTTGGGCTTTTCCCATCAGGGGTCGCCACAGCGAATCATCCTTTTCCACTTCACTCTATCCTGGGCATCTTCCTCTCTGACACCAGCCAACCTTATGTCCTCTGTTAGAACGTCCATATATCTCCTCCTTGGTCGTCCTCTCGCCCTCTTGCCTGGCAGCTCCATCTCCAACATCCTTCTACCAACCATCCTTCTACCTTTTGTCAGCTGCTCCATGAGGCCTTAAAGAGACAGGAGCTAAGATTACCTGCTACACACAAAGCTGAAGAAAAGGCACCGAATGAAGGTCCGTAAAAACATGTACAGAAGTCTCCAAAGGTGTTTCAGTAAGGCCCGGAATGGTTCTTTAAGGAACCATTCTGCTCCATTTTAGTGCCACTATTAACAGCTGCATTAATGTGTTCACGGTACATAATCAGGAATCATCACAGGCATCTAATTAGCCACATTTAAATGCCATCTTAATTGTATATATACACCGGATGAAAACTCATTAAATGACACAGATATCAATTATCTGTAATAATTTCTACAAATATAAATGTCTTTTTAAAAACATGTCTAATCGGTACAATGTGATGTCATTTCCTCAAAGGTCACAGCATCTGCACTACTTTGGTTCACATGTAGCTAAATATATCTTTTGATAATGGAGGATGTTCCGGCATAACCAAAACCAAGCATTAGCTCCGTGAACATCGACATGTGTTGTTACGACTTTGATCGCTCCACCCTCAAACATGTGTGAGCGTAGCAGTTAGCTCTTTGTTGGAGCGGTTCCGCTACAGGCTAGAACCACCTGAGCGCTGAAGCCAGTTCGGAAGGATTTTTTGTACCAAGACCCGCTGATATGAGCAGCGTTTCATGGCAGGAAGCCCCTGATTGGCTGCAGGTAGTGGTACCCATCTCTGTAAAGTCAGGCCAATTTAGCGCGAATATCACCGGATGTGGAACCTTCAAAATAAAATCCAGTCTTTACTCACGATCTCCCAATTTTGCGGGAAACGAGGACTTTAAACATACTAAAACAAATGTCCAAGACGCATTTATTGCAGACTATTGGGAGTTGATGTTTTTTTCTATCAAAATGTTGAAAGAAAAGCGTAATAAATGGTTGCGGATGAGTTTTGTTTTACTTTGTTGAACTTTAGGTGGCCGGAACACGGACGTTGTGGCGTGTCTAGCTTTACTCTTAGCAGAGACGGAGGAAAGGATGTGAGCAGCTTCTCTCTCGCGTGTCTCCTCGGCCCCTTGACGTGCTGCGCCGCATGTTTGCGTCCTCCTGCCCTTTAACCGTCGAAATGGAACAAGGTGGGAGTCACCGGGCGTAAAACTACTCGACTTCTGCCCCGAACCCTCGGAGAATGATCCACCGGCAGGTTCTCTTTTCCCAGGTAGGTCGACTCCATTGTTGCTGTGTAACGGTAGGTGACGTTGTCCTATCCGCGTGTGGCCGCGGCCCAGCGCCCTGTTATTAGCCCGCAGAGCGTCCGTCCGTCACCGTGTGTCGATACGCTCACTTCGGCTGAAAATGGTGAAGTGTTTTTTTGTAGTGGGGCATTGCCGGACTTGTTGGGGACATTAGCGTGTCCGCTTCCCTTCCTGCATACAGGGCAGCATCTCTCGGCGGCACCTCAGTGACATTGTTGTGGTGCGACGCTGCTCGTGCGCCCCCAAATATTCATAAGTGCTGCTGTCATGTGACATTTAAACGCATAATTGACTTTCTGTAACATATTGCAATGCGTGCCGAATCCAAGAGCTGACACGGATCACAGAACACAGTGAGTTGCTCTTCATGAACATTTTTTATATTTTGACCAGTTAGCATCGAAACATTAAATGAATTAATTTCTTAAAGGGTGTTTCGTTCGTGGTGTGATCGTGGTGTTGCAGCTGCGCCCTAGATTTGGGATTTACGAGCTCTACTAAGAGAAGAGGCTTCCCCGTCCCTCTTTGTTCGGGGATGCCCGTCCTCAGAATCCTCTTGAACGGAATACTGAAGCTGCACACGATGGATGTGTTCTCCTTTGCTTTTCCTCTGCGTTCCGGGTCGTTCCAAAAACAAACCTAACCGGAAAGAACTAGAACAGAAAAGTGGATCGCCGATGATTAAGAACAGATGCAGATATTTTCTAAAAATCCACATATCCGTTTTACTAGATGTGAGTTAGGGCTCCACAGTATTATCAGTGATAGTGGTTGTCATGCTGTAAAGCTGCTGTGTTCATCATGACCTACAGATGGTGGCTATCATAAGTAAAACAAATAACAGGAACCACAATATTATCCAGTCATAGCAGGACAAATGTTGATTCTGTTGGTGAATGTTCTTGTGAAGCCTTTTTTAAACATTTGGCCATGTCACAAGCTTCTGTAGATTAGACTTTGGTACCGGTGCTGACACTGACATTTTTTGGTTTGAGTGCTGTAGCCTAACAAACTTTTGGATCGGCCAGATTTGAATGTGTTAATCACTTCTACAGTATGTAGGACAAAACAGAAAGATGTAGTACTTATTAGCTGAATAATGTACTTTCTAGTGACACTGACTGAAAATGAACTGCAAGTCTTGCACATCTGGAGGATTCTTAGCAATGAGGTCAACAATGAATTTGGCAATTTTTTGTAACTGAAATGTTAGAAACAGTTTTTTTTAAACTGCTATCCATCTAAAGCTCAAATATATTTCGCTCACAAAGAGAATACAGCAAATCTTTACTTTTGATCAAGAAGCATCATGTGTTTGAAAAATAACTGAAATTGTTATTAACAAAGAAATAGTATATTAAAATAGTTTTTTTGTTGTTGTTGTTGTTGTTGATGCACAAACTCAGTTGCGGTAAGTAGAATTAGAACACTAAGCATCTCACATAGCAGTTTACTATGCACACTCAAGGCAAGGTGAACTTTGCCAGTAGCTGCTCCAGAGTAAAACTTTTAACTTAGTGCTTGAATTTTTCGCTTGCTGCTCTTTTGTAGAGAAACATTTTTTACAGTTCGAAGCCCTCCAGGTTCCAACTGCAGTGTGGGTGAACATGAAAGCGTCAAAAATCAAAGAAAGCCGCAGCAGCAGCAGCAGCCTTACTGTTCTCATGCCTGTAATGCTTTTCTCATCACACCAGAGGAAACCATGGAATTTATCATAAAATGTATGGAGCATGACCATGATCACAGCGACACAACATCCAGTCTGTTAACTAATTTGTCCATCAATAGACATACAACTGTTTTGGAAAAGATATTGATTTTAATTCATTTTTCATGTCAAAATGCTAAACATTTACTGCTTCCATCCTAAAATAAATGTAGCATTTTTCTCAAATATGATCAGATAAATCGCTATATATTAGTTTGTTTTAGCAGCAGTGCTGTTGTGTGTGTTCCCGTTTATGCATGTAGGTGGAGGGACAGCTTCAAATGACAACAGAAACATTAGGTTTTATTCATATTTTACTTGTGTGTTTTAACTTACTCAGTGCATTTGTTGCTTGAAGGGATGTGGAGGCCCAGTTATCTGAAGTAATAAATGTCTTCCATCCACTGACCTACTACTACACCCCTTCCCTCATTCTATATTTTCTCTTCTCCCTCGTGTGCACTACCCCTCTTCCTGTCTATTAAGGGAACACACTTAACTGAAGCACTTAGCTGGGAAACCTATAAGAACGAGCCTATTTTTTCCCTCCCTTGTCATAACTGCCAAGCATTCACACAAAAAGTCAAAAGAAACACTACCTTTTACTTCCAAATATGAATAGTTTGCATCCTTTGCTTTATTGACCTCAGCTCCTTTATCATCACGCTTCCATTTTTTAAAATCTGAACATTCACATCAAATTTAATATTGCAAATTTATCTGCCTGCACAGGACAAATTATAGCTTAGGTTTGTAGCTATTTGTGCCACATGGGTACTTTTAAGTGTAATATTACATTTTATAGGTATAGGTATATTTTTATAGGTAACTAAAATTAATTCATTGCAAGGATGATGTGTCTGTTTGCAACAAAATACTAATCTGAGAAAAATATAATTATGCCTTAATTTTAAATGCATTCTCTAGAAAAAGAGTGATGATTTAATCCAGCTTCAAGTTACTTCAGTTCTCTTTGTATAGTAGGTTCAAAGTGCCCACCACCAGTGCCTAACCTTAGCAGGCAATAGATTTTGGGGGTGGCCCGTGCCCCCTTGCCATGCCTTTGAGTATACCACCTTTACAGAGTGACTTGGCTGGCTTGTACACGTGCACTCATGAATTGCCTTTGTAATTTTAGTAAACTGTGACATCACGGGACATGTGTTACTTGTGTTCAGGTCCTCTGCATTATATTTTTGCCCTGTCATCTCTGTAGAAGCATGAGTATGAATGAACCATGAGATATCAGCAGCAGAGATGCTTGTAATCCAGAAACTCTGGAGTCATATTACATGAAAAGCACAGACACATTATTGGAGAAGCTCCTGGTTGCATTCATCGCACAGCACCGCATATAGAATTTGTATTGATTTACAGTATGTTGTGTTGTGCTAAGATTTCCACTGTGTCACTGTGAAGCACAAAGGGAGAATCCACACCCGTTTGGAGAACAAGTCAATGAGCGATAACATGCCAGCGAGTATATTTTAAATATATTTGAACAAATAATGGCGAAAGCTCTGACAATTCCAGCATGAAAATTTGACATAGTTAATCTCAGATGGATCTTAGATCTCAGGGTCTTTGTGGTGGACACTGTAATATTTATCAGCTCGTCTGATAAACCGACACCTCCCATGTTTTTGCTGTATTCCAAAACAGGTTTTAGGCATGAGAGAACATGAGTGGACCAATCAGTTGGGCTCTTTGTTCTAATTTGATCTGTGCCACCATATGTTTAGTGTGTCCATCATAATTAACAAACACAATCTGATTGTTGTGTTTCTACTTAATGGGTTAGTTGTTCTAATGTTTACTGCTGTTTAGTTATTGTTTCCAATTTTAATTCAGGTAGTTGTAATGTTGGAGCACAAGCTGGGCCTGGGTATGAACGTGCCAACAATAGGGTTTTTTTTTTATTTAATTTTATTTTCCTGCAGTCAGGCACTTCTATTGCCTTTGGGTTGTTAGAAAGGGACTAGGTAGTATAGAATTTTACAGCCAGTTCTGAAGCAAAGAACAAATTTCCTGTGTAGACAGTGAATTCCACTGTGTACCCACAGGCATGTATACTGAAGAGGCTTTATTTACCACCATCCCCTTGCTGATGGTTCATCTAAATGGGTTTATCCCGATGCTGATACCAATCACCACCATATTTATGTTGGCAGAAGAACGCATAAAATTAGCAGAGTATATGGTCTGCACTTGTATAGCGCTTTTCTACCTGTTGGTACTCAAAGTGCTTTACACTGCTTCTTATCTACCCATTCACACTCACAATCACACACACACACACATTCATACACCGATAGCCGGCACTCACCAGGAGCAACTAGGTGGGGTTCAATGTCTTTCTCAAGGACACTTTGACATGTGACCAGAGGAGCCGGGAATTGAACCAACAACTGTAGTAATGGTGGACTGCTTCACTACCAACTGCACCAAAGATGTGTCGGGTGTGTGCTTCTGGGATTTAACAGAATAAGCAGGTACAGAAAACTGTTGCAGGGGCATACAGGATCAAATAATAATTTATTATAGATTCATTTCTATGACCAACCCATTTCACATTGTCTTTTCATACATTGTTTCAAACATTGATTACAAAGTTTTATACAAAACTGTTGTATTTTTTAAGTATTTTAAAGGATACTTTACCACAGTCCTGTTATGATTTTCTCCCTTAGCAGACTCGTCTTTTCACTTTAGCAGGGCAAACCATGTGACCATCCATAAATTAGGGATGGGAATCTTTGACTCTTTGCAATTATAAACTTTGCCATTATGACTCTTTCTCATTATAAAATGTCAATTCTATTCTCAATTCAAAAGCATTGTCAAGTCCACAAGAAACAAAAAGGAAAGGAACTAGGTTTTGGCTTTTAAGCCAGTGAACTGTGTAACAAACCCCTGATTCCTCTGCGTTTCCCACTGAGCTTCAAATTCTGAAACATGCCTGACAGTTAAGGTAACTGGTTGTGTTTAGGTCACTAACAAAAAAGAAGCAAGAGCTTGTAACTTTTTGATCTTGATCTGAGATCTCTGGTTAATGAAATTAAACTGAACTTGTGATTGAACAGATTCTTTTTACACCCACCATTACCATACATGCTCATAAAAACTGTTCTTGCTGCTGTATTGAAATGAGTTTTTATGTTGAGCATTATTGGATGCTGATGTTGTGTCTTTAGGGGTGCCTCTGTTTTTTTTGTTTGAAACTCACAGTGTCTGTCTCTCGGTTTACTATTGTTTGTCTGTCTGTGCTTTTGCTCCTTTTAAATTTGTCATATTTTTAGCTCAAAAAATGAAGAATGAAAGTATGATGATCTTGCTGCCCACAGATGCCATACTTGACTTTCACCTGCTGCATTCACTACTTTCTGCTTTTTGTTCTGTGGTTTGTAACATGGCACCCTTCTCCTCCCACTTCCCTCAGGTTTTGGTCTGCTTTGGGTTGACTGGTCATTATGCTGATGCAGCTCTGTAGTATCAAGGTCAGTGCCCCCACCCCCTCTCCCAGCCGCCACTACAATCACCCTTCACCTTGTCATTTGTCTGCCTGCTGCCACCAAGCACACAGTTGGTCTATGGCATTGAACCATTAAGGGTTATTACAGTTTCTTTGGACTATTCAGACACCTTCAGTTTTGCACATATTTCTGTGTTGTAAATCTGTTTTATAAAGCATTTTCTTGTCCATCAATTGACACAAGATAACCAGAGTTTGTACAGGTGCTTGAAATCCCTGAAAATGCTTGAATTTTAATGTTGTGTTTTCCAGGCCTATAATGTGCCTGAATTTTTGGATAAAGTGCTTGAAACAGTAACCGTGTGTCTTTCACAATAAATATCAGTGCAAATGAATAGTTAGTTCGCTTACTAGGTGGAGAATTAAACTAGTCTAATGCACTAGTGTGGTCTGTGCGTGACTGATGGGTCATTCTATTTTCATGTGCGACTGCCCCGCCCCCACGACACTGAGTCGGACATGACTGCGCCAACATGCCGAGGGGTTATTGTTTTAATGAGCGTTGGCTCGAAAAGGAAAATACAAAATATGGATAAAAAGATATATACATACGCTACTGCAGAAAAGACCCACAGCTTTTCACCATAGGAGAGTCTGTGGTTTTAAATCACGTGAATGGTGTTTTGTAGTGTAGAATCTTCGAGTAACGTTAGACCAACATACATGATAATGTGTTTATGTTAACTGCTAGCTGGTGATTTCACAGGCTAAATGAACGAGAGGTGCTGCATGTTAGTGTGTTCATGTTGTATATCAATTATGACACAATCATTTTAAAATATTCAGTGAGCTACTGAACATTTCTGGACACTGGGAGTAACGTTGGTAACAAAGTGGAAAAAAGGTTTTGACATGGTTTGCAAACAGCAGTCTTTTCTCAAGCCTTAATTTGGTTTCTCATTCATTGTAATTATCAGTATTAAGACATTTTCAACAAAAAAACTAATGAATCAAAACTTTTAAAAGTGGAATTCACAGCAGAGCTGCTGCAATGGATTGTATTAAATTGCACAGGTGGTCATAATGTTAAAGCCTAATCGATGGCACTAATTGTGTTTTCAATGCTGTTTTGTTTGTAAAATCAAGTTTTGCTTTGATTTGCACAGTACAAAGACAATATCTCTACTTTTTATATTTTTAGTAACACTCTTATACAAAATTATTTGTCAAGTGTTATCTATCTATCTCAGTATTTATTTATTTGTGCAGCTATCTAATTTAGCACAACTGGCTTGAAAAAACTACAAAATTGACCTTGAACATGCTTAAACAAGTGCTTAAATTTCACATTTTTAAAAGGTGAATAAACCCTGCATAACCCAAGAAATATTTTTATTTTATTTGTCAATTCATTAAACTCAAAAACAAAATATTCTCTTCATAAATTTTTAGACCCTTCTGTTTGTTTTCATTTTCTGGAGTTCCTTGAGATCCTGACTACGGTCCACCTATGGCAATTTGAACTGATAGTTCACTATTTGAAAAGGTAAAGGTAAACATCTATGTAAATAACGTCTCACGATTAACTTTACATGTCAAGAAAGAAAAATTCTGACATTCCTAAAGAGCTTCACAATGTCATTTCGTGGTGATGCATAGTTTATTGCAAGTGCATAAACCGCAGGGGCCTCGAAAATTGTAAGTCCTGAACCAACAGGACTGTTTCTAAATTTCAGTGAGGTGACCAGGAGCCCACCTATCACTCTAACAACGTCAAAGAGAACCTGATTGAAGAAAAAACATCTCAGTAACATTCCATCAAACAGAAACCTGCTATTTATTCTATCTAAACAGGATCTTTATTGGGAAGAATAAAATAAACTGCTCAAATGCAGGTGTGAGAAGCAACAAAAACATTTCAAGTAGACTCAAAGACGGCATTGGTTCCAAAAGGTTTATCCACAAGAATGAATTAGGGGTGTAAATACATTTGTAAAAACCTTATTCAAATATGCTTTTACTTTGTCAACATGGTTTATTTTGTGTAGCAAATTATAACATGCATTATTTACATTGGAGAATTCATTTTACAACACAGTAAAATCTGCAAAAAGGGGCTTAACATCCATACTGTGCACTAATGTTAGCTGTTCCATATATTTTTCACTATCGTCAAATGTGATTATATTCATGCCAAAAGACAAATTTTATTTGATAATGTCAGAACAACTAAAATAAACAACATACTGGTTTACCATTAAACTGAACTCATAATGAGAAAATATTGAAATTATACCATGCGTGCAGATAGATCAACTGCACACGTAAAAAGCGCTGGCATTCAGACCGATCCGCCAAGGCTGGCTGAGTTGTGCCCTCGAGCCCTTCTGACTGGAGCATTTCAGATCTGATGGAAGATCACAGAACGAAAAACTCTATCCCTCACATTATGACTTGCTGATAATGACGCTGCGTCTTGCAGTGATCAAGGCCTCCGTGCTGAACAGACACTGAACTCACAGCACCTTCAACCCATTTTAACAGGTTTGGAGAGGTTCAAAAAGTTCACTTCTGTATGAATACTGTTCATTACACTATGTTGTGGCTAGGATTACTAATAAAGTAGGTGGAATTTGTAGGCCTCGAACAACAGAAGAAATAAAGATTTTACTGCCTTTTTTTTAAAATGTCCTTTTAAATGCCTTAAAAAGTTACCTGTCCAACACAATGTGGATTGTAATTTTGGATTGTATTATAGTGCTGTTGTCTCATGGTGTTTATTAAATTTTGTTCCTTCATACACTGTACAATAAGATGCAATCCAGTACAGAAATTATAGCAATTATGGGCCTAAAATGACAATTGTAGCAAATTATGCTCCAAATCAAAAAACTTTTTTTATAGCAGTTTGACCTCATTCAAGTGTGCGTGAGATCTCCTAAACGCAGACCTGCAGAGCACAGCAGTTATGTGTTACTATGGATATTGTTGATAATATGAATAGTCAAAAGATCTTTTATACTCTTTTAATGAACGTTCAAAACTTTAAAACCTTTTTAAAACCTTTTTAACATATAAAATACATCATGCATGTCCTTATTTAGGTTTTCAAAAAAGGTTAGTCCACTCTAAGTTAAAAGGTGCTGGATCCTACGTGTCCCGTATGTCACTTGGACTTCAGCTTTTGTTTAGATGACCTGCTCTCCTCCCTCTGCCTAAACATTAAATATCTAAATAACACCTGATAGAAAAATGTGTCCAGTGAATCATACAGCAGATCTGCAGCACACAACACTGTACTGAAGTGTGCATCATGTAGTTTGGAAACCTCTCCCTAATGAAGATTCAAGCACTTCTACAGTCAAAAGAAGCTGCCTAGCCACAGTTGCCCCAATATTAACTGTTATTTTGAAAAATGTAGTAGTAGTAGTATTTATTTATGATATGTCCTCAGTTACTTCAACTGTGACTATGTCTATAAATCTAAAACAGTAGTTTGTTGTTAACTCATAATGTTCATCATCTTCAATGCTGGATATATATACATTCATGTGATTTGCTGTGTTTCATGTATTATAGCCAAAAAAGCACTAAGTAATAGTTGCTGCACAAGTACTGCACTAAACAAATGAACTGAGAAGAAGCTATGGATCTCTGATATGGCCTCTTTGATTTTCCAACTGGAATCAAATTGGTGCACTCAGCAGTCAGACTCTTGAACTTTTACAAAAGTGTGTTGCGGAGATGATCCGATACATAGCTGCCAGATTCAAATTGGTATGTGCTGGTGAATGGACCAGCTGTAGTTTGTGCAAAACAGGCAGTAACTGGCTTGAATGGTGAAGCACTTTCAAAATGTTCATTTACTTGGGATGCTCCTGTTGCCAGGAAGTCAACTACTCATATCATGAACGTCATCCCTGTATGACAGAACATTTTCTGTGAAGCAGTACTTTACGTAGAGTTGCTGACACAAATCCACCGTCCACTACACTGTGTTATTATCATTTCAACGTGTTTATTTGACTAATTATCATACTTTTATTGAAGGGCTTCTCAATCACCCATTCATACACACACTCACACTGCACCGTGCTCACTTGACCCACCGGGAGCAAGTTAGGGTTCAGTGTCTTGCCCAAGGACACATTGACATGGAGCGTGATGGACTTGGAAGTGAACCCCTGAGCTGAGGTCTGGGAACTACTGACCACAGGGTCAGCAAAGTCTGCTACAGGGAGCCTGTCTATAAGTCCTAAAGTCTATAAGTCATAAACATGCTTTTTATGACTTATGCCAAACCTCTTTTATGCAGGCAGCAGATGAGTTATATAACATGACCTTCTCCTAATTTATGAAGAAGTTATTGCTCTATTAATAAGATGTTAGGTTTATAGTCTTGATGTGCACCATGTAGATCTTGATTGCCTGCCTTTTTCGAACACTGTGGATGTAGTTGAGCTACATACAACTCAACTGCTATATTTCTTTGTTGGCTTGATGCAAGGCCTATTAAATTAGAGATATTGATAACTCATATGGATACACAGGTAGCCATACTCAGTCTGTCAACAACAACATGGATTATGTACACTGTATACCACAACACACTATACCACAGCATTTCCCTTGTGTCTTATATGGCAACATATACAGCAAAATGTGATGCATGTGTGGAGAGGGGCTTCAAGTAACAAACTCAATACTCAGATTGAAGTACAAGTAATGTAGTGGCATTTTTTTTTACTTCAAGTACAACCTCAATCATGAAAGTATTAAGCACATTATATACATTTACAAAAGTAAAAGTTCTCCACTGAGAAAACAAATATTTTTAAACAATCCTTCTTTTTATTATTATCTTTATAGCAAAATATGTACAGCAATTAAAAAAAAGGTCAAAGATTTCTGTCTGTAGGTGATTTTACCCACATTTTAAGTGCTGACAGGTGATAAATCCACAATAACAGAATTTGTTGGTTCTTTAAAAAAATATAATATTGTTATAATAAAAGCACCAGGCTGTTGTTAATTGTTGTTATGGTGGTGTTACAGCCTTTAGATTTTTATTTAGAGTCAGAAATAGTCTCACATAAATGTAATTGTCTTTTGTCCATTTTGATCGCTATTTTTTGCTTCTTTCAGGTTCTCTCAAAAAAATCTATGGAACATTTTCAGCCATCACTTGTTTCCCTTAGAACAAGAAAGACAAAAACAAACATGATCAATGTTGGCAGGAACAAACCCACATCGTCTGGATGACAACTAAACAAACGCTGAAGTGAATCACGCACGCACAAAAATAATACCAAACAGACTAGGACAAAGTTTTATCAGATAAATTGTGTCCCAAATCCTCAAACTGCAGAAATACCCCAGCTGTTGAATCTTGACAACACAAGGCATGGGACTATCAGGGAGGCATTTTTCTTTATAGGCTGTAAGTTCGATAGAATCCAATTTTTCTTTTTTATCTATAAAGCTATACCTTAAGGTTTAACATTAATTGATTAACCTTAAGTTGGTGTACAAAATCATTAACATTATAGGTTTGCTCAGCTCAGCTATTAAATCACACGTTTGCACAAAAACTACTTCGTCTGTCCTTAAAACTACGAGTTAGGTAAGGAAAACATCCCCAAAACGCTCTTTGACAGGAAAAAGAGTGAAGGAAAAGGAATAGAGTAGGGATTTCTCTTTCAGGATGGACCAACGTCAAAGGATGCCTGTGTCCAGAACAAAGTAGATTTATATTATGGATAATCACAGAAGAAACCTTTCTGTATTTTTGTGTATATTTTGTTGCAGAACTTGTACCAGAATCGGTTCCTGGGCCTGGCGGCCATGGCCTCCCCAACCCGCAGTAGCCAGACCCGCCAGCGCTGTAAAGATGCAGCTCGTCATAGCTATGGCCCAGAGACCTACGCTATCAACTGTCTGAACCAGGAGGCCTTCATGCTGGGGCTGTCACGGTCCACTAGTGACACTGATCTGGTCTCCCCAGATGCCCGATCCACCCTCACCATCAGCTCGTCCCATTACATCATAGGCCAGTCTGATGACCTGGTGATCACATGGGACATCAAGGAGGAAGTGGATGCTGGAGACTGGATCGGAATGTATCTTGTTGGTACGTGAGCAGTTATGTTTGTTCTGTTAAAGCAAAGGTTAGGCCTGTTGTAGAGTCTTCCCTGAACATGACAGCAGACATAAGCCCTGACTGGCTTCCCACCTGCCAATGAAGGCACTTCCATGCCAGAACAGGAGCTGGAGGTCAGAAATACACCTGTGTGTAGCTGTGCTGGCAGCGCTGCTTCTTGAGCTTTTTGTCTTTGCCCTGTGGTTCTTAAAGGCCTATTAATCACGATTATTATACATGATATATCAGTAAATTGTCAATAATTTAAACTATAAATGTGGCCTCATCCCTTTCATCTCTCTTTTCAGATGAGGTTTTATCTGAGAACTTTCTAGACTATAAGAACAGAGGCATCAGTGGATCTCACAAGGGACAAATAGTTTGGAAAATTGACTCCAGCTCCCACTTCAGTAACTGTAAGTATCAAAAAGTCTGTCTATTTATTTACTTAGTTTTAGCAGAAAAGAGTTTTCCCAAGGGAATGAATTTCTCACGAAAGTCAGCTCCTTGCTTTTTTTCAGTACAGTACTGACAGTGCTGAATCCTACTGTCTGTACATGCAAAAGCAGTTTCTGATGAACCTGAGATATCACTTAGTTACCATCATAACCCTATGTTTATAGTGACTTTGTCAGATGATATGTTGGACATAAGATTTTCTTATAGACTCTGTCTGTCTTTAATGTTTGCGATAAGATTACTTTTAAATGCTTGTTCACTCACCATGTCTTCTACAAGTAAACTGACAATGTAAATTGACTTTGTAGGGAACATATTTGATGTTTAGATTATATCCCTCTGCAACTTGTTTTTGGAATTAATTAATCAATACATTAGACTACACAGTGTGTACTGCGGTGGTAGGATGGGGAGTTGGCAAACTGCAGCACTGTAATACTAAAGACTGGAGTTTGGCGCTAATGTTGTTCCTGGAGGCAGTTTTTTGCTACAAAGCCATAACTACAAATCATACAACTTAATTGATGGAACTATCTGGGTTATCAGCGTCTTTTTGGACAAACCACAAACATGCTCACATTTGAAAATTCTGCGCAAAAAGATGTTAAAATAAAAAATTAAATAAATATTTTTTCTTAATCATTATGTGAATTACTTGGATTAGCTGACGCATCTTGCTGAAGTTTTCTTTACGTAGTTGGTTTTATTTATCATGGGCTGCTGCAGTGTTTTGTGCGCCCACTCTGGGGGGCTCCTCTGCAGCCTTTCTCAACTCAACACATATTATAAGGATATTTCCATACAACATCAAATGATTTATAAAACAAACAAGTTATGCAACTATTTATCTTACAGCCTAATATGAGATGCTGCTGTTTTTCTTATGTCAGGCAGTGATCACACTTCCCGTTACATGCCTGAACATTAATACACTGCTGTTGTCAGCTGTAGTAGCCCCCTTTTACAAGAGCAGGATGAAAGAGGGTCTCCATTAAGTGATGCCTTACTTATCATTTATAAATATTCCCCTAATTATTCATAGTTCAGAGGCCATGTATAGTTTTATAAAAATAAAGTACATACAATATAATTGCAGAACTGGCAGCAAACAAATTTATACTTCTTATTATCATTATATTAGGGATACACGTACTGTACAGTGAGCACTGCCCATGGGGATTCTTTATTTAACTTTTGTATTCATACTGATTTTACAGTATTGTGATCATGCTATTCTTTACTATCAGCACTACATGCAAACACAGAAGGAAGTCAGCAATTTATTACATCTCATGGTTATAAAAAGTACATCTTCATTGGTGTCACAGAGAACTCAGCATGCAATAAATAGTAATTCATCTAATAATCTGCGGATAATAATAGGGTTACCACAAATGATTTGGGGAACATTTTGACCGAAAAAGCACAGAGACTAAACCCAACAATGAACGTCCCCTACTCAAGGTTGACGACTGTCATTCTGTCAACCTGGAGTAGCTAACTTGTCAGTACCTGGTAAAAGCCATAATTGTCCAAAACCTAAACGCACGGTCCCACTGGATTACTCTTTTCAACGTAGAAACATTCCTGAAATTGATCTGAATTTCACCTTAGATTCTGTGCACCCATAGCTCAGACTCAAGACTGTTTTAGGCTAGTGGCGTAATAGTTGGGTGATTTTTTTTTATTATTGTTATTATTATTTTTTTAAATTTATTTTTTCATTACCAACATGAGTAGAGAAATTTCACTAATATTGTTTGTTTGAAAATGTGTTTTTTTAGCAAATGGTTACAGTTATTCTTTAAAGCTATATTAATTAACATTTTTATAATAACAATAGATATTTTTTGTGTGTTTACAACCCTTAAAAATCTCCCGTAGACAAACTGGACCACACAGACAGACAGAGGTTGTTTGCATTGCACTAAACAGGTCAGGTATAAAAGCACCATTAGTTGTTAACAGTATGTGGTCAAATTGATCATAATTGGTCAAATTGATCATAATCACTATTCAAAAGCCATACAGCGTTATACTGAGATTTCCGTCTTTTGAAATGTTTTATCCAGTTTTCGTGCCAAATTGTCTTCACAAAAAAAACAAGGATATTGGTGGAACAGCAGGTGAGGTGTGAGTCTCTGCTGTAGAGAAGTAACAGGGACACGCATCAGAGAGTGAATGTGTGGCAAACGGTGTATAACTGCCTCGTTATGGAGCATGGGGAGTTGTGATTGAGACGCTGTGTGCATGCACACATAGAATGGAATACATTTATCACCATAAAGCTGTCCGGGTGTTTCCATAGATTACAACAACCTCTATATCACACATTGTTTTTTAGAGGCTGTAGGCTTTATGGGACTAAATCTCTAATTTAAAATAGTTTTGAAAATTATTACTTGATCTTGTCAACATAGAGAAGCACTCGAAATCTATTGCATCATAAACAAAAATGGCTGGCAGATACGCTGTTATTTCTAACATTGCTGATTCTGCAGGATTTTATACTTTTCATTTTGTTGAAAAGATGTTTGGCTGTTATTGTTTTTTTGTATGTATGTAGCAACAACAAAGCTCAGTTATCTTAAAATTTGAATCAGCTGATCATAGACTTCTTTACACAGTCTTTCAAATAGATGCTGCCAAATAATCCTGGAGGCTAATACCACACTCACCTAACAAAAATGCATATTTTGATATGCAATATAGGTTTTTTGTGTAATTTATCTCATAATAGATATAACATGGAAATAAAGGGAATTGCTAAAATAAACCAGCCATTGAACCATTTCCTGTCTTCTTCTTCCTTATTTTAAGAGTCTTTGATAAAATAATTGTTTTTATTTATTTCACAGAAAAATCCAAAGCTCATGGCATGCTTAAAATTCATGTGGTTGTCTTTGTTTAAATATCAATGCTACACTTTCTTATTTGTAAAATTTGCATTCCTTACCCTTAAGTGTTAAGTGTTAAAATGAATTTCCATTGGACATAAATACACATAATTATTCTAGGTCTCTAATAGTTTGCCTATAGTATGTATTTTTAATTGCGATGGACAAGGATATCTCTGTACTATGGCATTTTCTATATAACCATCTTTAAATGACTATTAAAGGTTTAAATCGGTACGTAGGTACATTATGGAAATGGAACACTGTTTTATGACGCAGGTAGCACAGGTGAGGAATAAAACCATTATTTTGGTCATTTAGTTTGATAAAATCACAAAAGACTTGCACCATGATTTGAACTATAAACCCAGTGAATCGTTACTTCACTTGGAGTTTTTTGATTGAGGTGAGCTATATTTCATTCACAAGGCAGCACCGCACAAGCTGGTTTAAAGATTTGTTTCTTAGTCTGTAGTGTGACGTGCACA
Source organism: Channa striata (assembly GCA_033026295.1). Lineage (NCBI taxonomy): Eukaryota > Metazoa > Chordata > Actinopteri > Anabantiformes > Channidae > Channa > Channa striata. Next base: position 2,340,876 of record CM065169.1, read on the forward strand.
TAGGCAGTTCATACACCTCTCTCCTCCGAAAGTCCACTTTACCAGACAGAGTTGGGGATCTGTGATCCTGCAAATATGTGGTCGACAACCTCTTCAAAATGACTCACCGTTGCCTGAACATATTATGTTGCAATATGAATTTTAAAAAGTAGTGATTAGCAGTAAATATTTTTGATCTGTGCTTGTTTACATCTAACTTATTTTATCATCTTCAGAAAACTAAAACATCTGTTATTTTATCACTCAGAACATATAGGACTTGACACCAGACTTTGTCCCACTGACTCTGGTGCTGTTTGCTCTGTCTGAACACACCCGTCTCATTCAGGACTTGGCCGCAGTTACTGCACTGAGACCTTTTTTGGACGGATTCTTGGCCCGGTTGATTGTTTTGAGACAGTATCCCCACCTTAGTATGGCCCAAAACAGCAGATTTTTACTAAATGCTTAGTTGACAGCATTATAATTATCTTTAAAGACCAAAATCGGGGCAGCACAGTGGTGGAGGGGTCCAAACAAACACATTATGCTAATTGGTGACTTTAAATTGTGAGCGTTACTGGTTGTGTGTTTGTTTATGTCGCTTGGCCCTGAGATAGACTGGTGACCTGTCCAGGGTGGACCACATATCTGGCTCAGTGATGTCTGGAAAAGGGGTCCAGCCCCCTGAACAGGATAAGCGCTTAGAATAAAGGATGGATGGATGGACTAAAATCAGCTGGAAATGTATTTCACTTCATTTTGTCACTAGCTTGTGCAGTAATTAGATCCCTGCAGAGAACGCCCACTGAGTGTTTCCTAAAGGGGTTTCCTCTCTGTTTGTTCCTTGTACACTATTAATGGGCACTTAAACTGACGCAGGTCATTTGGTCAGCTTGCTGGTGTAGCTGTGTATTTACCCTCTTCGTTAATGTGTTAATATGACCTTAATATGATCAACCTACCTTGTCCTCTGAGCATTTCACTTTTAAAATGTTTTTTTGTCAGAGTCAAGTGACCAAGAAGTGTTATCAATCGGCTATTATAAATGAATTCACATACATATTTCAGCATTTACTACTCCTTTTATTTGCTATTTACTATTACTCTAATTTCCTCCATCCATTATCATAACTGCTTATCCTGTTCACGGTCGCAGACGGGCTGGACTCTATCCCAGGTGTCTCTGAGCGAGAGGCAGGGCACACATTGGACAAGTTGCCAACACAGATAGACAACCATTCACACTCACATTGACACCTATGGAATGTTGAGAGTCATCACTAACCCAGTGCTTCTCAAATAGTAGAAAGGCGGAGAGAGATGAAGATAATGAGACAAAAGAAAGTCACCCGAAAGCTAAGACAAGGAAATATGATGAAGCATATGACTGGCGCGAATTGGTTTCTTTTTGCCGGGGGGGGCGTAACAGAAAATAATTGAAAAGCAGGGACTTAACCTAACGTGCTTGTCTTTTGACTGTTGGAGCAAACCAGAGCTGGAGGAAACCCAAGCAAGCATGGGGAGGACATGTGAACCCTTTCAAAGGGGGCATCTAACTGTGAGACAGCAGCACTCATCCCTGCACCACCATGCTGCCCCCTCTGATTTCTAGATTTTTAAAAACTTTCACTGATTAATACTAAACATGTATTGTCCAGTATTGCGTAGTCATTATTGATAATAAAAAAATTAAAAAGTCAGGTTTTATTAAAATCTATACATTTGTAAGAGCCACTAAGGACATGTCAGATGATATATATTTGAATATTTTCTATGGCCTCTGTGGCTCACTATCTGCTCTGCTGATTAGTTGCAGATTGTGTGGAGTTGGAACCAAGCCATACTGTTGGGGATCATGTCATGGGAACATCAGAGGTTCTAAATGTATATTAATAAACACAATTGCGTATAAGGAACATTTTGAAATCCTGGTAAAAGGACAGAATGTGGAATAAGGTTCAGTGCTAATAAAAGGAAACTCATTTCTTTATAATTGTGTGTTTATCAATCCCACCCTAATTATTATACTTTTGTGTGTCTTCCTCAGCGGAGACGCAGGTCTGCTTCAGATACTACCACGGCGTCACTGGAGCACTGAGGGCCACCACACCCAGCGTGACCATCAAGAAAGGTCCTTCACCTGTGAGTGTCACCACACCTCATGGCTTTATTTGGACCCCTGCGATTTTTCATTATTTATGTTTTTACATGTTAAATGTGGTTTCGGTTTGGAGATAGGATGGCTGGTAAGTGTAATTCACAGTTTAGTCCTGTGATGCAGTTTGTCAACAGTAAAGACAGAAATATAAAATCACTGGTCTGGAAGCTGATTAGTAACTGTAATGCCAGACTAAACACTTCTAGAGTTCTAGAGTATAACATCTCTTTGGAACATAAATGGTATGTACACAGACACTGAAAAGGTGCGTGTAGAGGGGATGGAATTTTTTTTTACTGATGTTTTCTGTTGTGTGTTGTGTTACACACTATTTTTCACCTGAAGTCTTAAGTCTCAGCTAAAAATTGCTTCCTAGCTTTTAGTCATACAATTTGCTGTCCTAGGGAAGGAAATCCAACGAACAACCGTTGTGGCTTTTGTAAATCTCTATAGTAAAGATTTTGTTTTGTTCATTTTTGTTTTCAGTCTGCCTCCGCTGCCTCAGTGTTTGTCCTCTCATTGGACATTTCTGCTGAATCTTCTTACAGAACTGTTAGCTTTACATCAGACATTAACAAACATAAATGTACTGGGACAACACTACACAACAAATATCTACTGTAGGAAATATGAGAAGTCAGTTTTGTCATTCCTAGATAACCTGTGGCTTTGTGTCTGTGTCTCCATAAGTCCTCCTGCTGACTTAATCGCCTCTGGTACTAAAACAATGTCGCCGGTATTTGTAAATGACCGTTACATGAAAGAAAATCACGGGAAATTCATTTTTAAAAGTGTTTGATTTCATTGCCCTTGTAAAGCTTCTGTGAGTCAGACTCTATTATCAAGAGGTCATCCTGCTGGGTGATTGGATTTCCATATTTACCTTCCCATTCTGCTGCTGTGGGCCACTAGAAATGCTGATGGGCCCAGAACCTGATCTGTAGTTGCTTCCTGAGCACAAAGAAATAAAAATAGACAGGGAGCGGGGGAGGAGCGAAGGCTGCAAAAGAGACTCCAATCCGGGTAGGTCATTCAGATTTTTGGAGGCAAGAGGTAAAAAGCACCAGGTAAACGGCTGGAGGACAACATGCAAGGAAATGGAGAGACAGGAAAGCACTGGAGGAAGACTTGTCTGCTGTGACTGTTTATTCTAGCCAGTCAGATCTGTCAGATGCTGCGAACAGAGAAGGCACAACATATGTTTGTGTATGTGTGGGATGGATGGCATGTGTCTCCAGCTGGGACTGCTGTCTCCCAGTCATCCTGAGAGGAAAAGCAGGAGGAGGACAAGGCTCAGCTGGATAGCCTGGGTAACTAGAAGTATTTGTTACATCCATATCTATCTCTTATGTATTCAGTAACCTGCCTTTTCTTTTTTGACGTGTGACAAATGACATTTTCAATTTAGCACTCAGGATCTGAGCAACTGAGTTTTAGCATTAGAAAATTTGTATTTACTAATAATTTGTGGCGTCGCTCGTATTACACACTGGTTGTGGCTCAACTTTATAGGTTTTTGATTTACGTCACATAGAGAATATCAATAATAAATCAATTAGCGTGTTTGTACTTCCAGTTGCCTTGCCCCAAAGTTTGCCTGAAATAGGGTCTCCAAGAATATTATCTTGCTGAACAAATATTGGAAGTGTCATAAACCTGAGGGCTGTTGTGTTTTATTTTAGTTTTACTTTCACTCAGACTTTAGGTGGACCTTGATTTAAACATGTGGCGGCCTCGCTCAGTAAACGTCTCTTACACTCAGCTGCTTGCCTGGTTGAGTTTGTCATGCGTAGGTGCTGTTGGAGAAAGACCGGGCTGCGTGCATACATGGCAAAGAAATCAATGTACTCGGGAGCAATCCACACTGGGAAATCAGGCTTTCCCAATACCCAACCTTGAGTTCAAAACCAGCTTTTCCGTTCACGTGATAGTTAAGAAAGCACCTTTTCCAAGAAAGGTTTCTAAAGCGCATGTAAAAGCACTGAATGTCTTTAGTCTGTCATTCTGCAAAATGTTAAACCCGTTTCTCCACCTCTTAGAATTTACTCCTTTTAACAGTTTTTGGGGAGATTTAGCAGTAGTCTAAGCTAGCAGCTACACTACCAAGTTAATCATGGGCAGTTTTTTCAAAATAATGTACAGGAACACCATCAATATTACTCTGCTCTTTTTTGTTTTGTATTTCCCATCATCCCACGGTGCTGAACAGAGCTACTGAGCATGCACACAGTCTGTGACACACTGATGAGGTACAATCAACCTCAAGTGGAAGCCAATTTCTTTAATGCCGCTGGTGGAGTCAGTTTGATTGACGATAGATGCATTTACTTAATTTAGCTCACAAAGGACAGTTTTGTTAACCCATTCATACCCCATAGATATAGTTTAGATTTATAATTAAGGGATTTTGAAAATGAAGGTGGATATGAAATTTCTGTAATCCCCTCTAACTCTTTTGTTTAAACATTCTTAAATTAAGTGTATTTTAATGGGTAGATGTTTTCACATTTTCAGATGATTTATTATTAATAGAAATTTAGTGAACGGTGCCTATGTAAAATACTAAAATCTTAGTACTTCAAGAGAATATTTCTTTGCCTTCAGGGGTCGATTAAGGATTAACTAACGGTATTTTAAGGATTTTTTGATTCCTAGTGAGAGATACTTTTGGGTTTTACTAGATAAAAACATCATCCCATGGCTGGCTGGGCTGCCCATGTCTTAGCTCCAGCGCTGTCCATTGCTCGCATAAACTTCTCTACACTACACTGTTTGATTTCTGTATTTGTGCATTTGCAATGATTTGAATTGGGTTTTTATAGCTGCACATTTGTTTTGTGCACTAAAAGAACTATTTTACCTATTCTTCTAAAGCATTTGCACATTACATTGTTGTTCAGCTAAATATGTCAAAGAAAGGCTTGCTATCGCACAACATGTCGGGTGTTCATGTGTACAGTCGATGTCAGTAGTTAGTCGGAGTTCATCATCCTTTAAAGGTCACCGGGGCCTAACTGAAATTCGATATTCTGGTTTAGGAACAATTCCCTAATTTGGTTACCAGCTGTTTCCAGTAGGATGTGGGCAGCCAAGCGGTTACTAACATGACTTAGGTCATGGAAATTAATGGGTTTTACCAAAACTCTGACATTTAGATCTGTGTTTTTTTTACACATTTACACAGTGCATTGGTATTTTCCTGGGGATGGCTGCATTTCTTGCCATCATTTGACCAAGATTTTAAAATGGGACAGTTTGTCAAAATGCTGTAATGAAATTGTCATTAATTGCAGCCTTTGAAAAAGGACGTAGCGTCTGTCCTAAGACACATCTTAATCCTGTTGAAGGGCAAACGGAAACCATGGTCAGGGCTTTAGATTGCTCAGCCACACTGTTCAGTAGGATCATTTGAAATGTTTTAAACACACTTACAAGGAGGTCGTAGCCTTGGCGTGTCTGACTACTAATCAGATGTGGATCCACTTTGTAAATGCAGGTTGTCGCTTTCAGTTTCGTCATGGTTAGGAGGAGGCTTCTTGCAACACTTAAAGGATGCTCATAAATTGTATATTGTGTTCCTTTGATATTTTAAAGTGCCTGCTTGCTCTCTGCTGTATCGTGCAGTAGCTTGTAGATTATATAAAGTGTGCTGCAGACTGATGAAGTTGTCATTTGGTTTATCTGTGAGATTGGAATCACTGAGGAGAACCGAGCTGGCAGTCCTGCCTCTGACTGTGCTCAGCATGGCAGATTAGCATCTCATTAAAATGAATTGGTCCAAACATCTGTCATTTCCTTTATCCCTTTATCTTGTTGTTTTCACCGCCAGTTTTTTGTTTCCAGCCAGTTGCATAGCATTTAGACCTGACGTAGAATCTTGTAAAATCTCTCACACACTGGCTGTTCCTATGATGGCTACAAAGAGGGAAACTGTGCTGCTCGAAATTCTCATCTCCTGAGATGTAAATCCTTTTCGTTTTCAGTAATGTCAGAATTTCTCTCGGGAACTGCATAAGCAAAAGAAATAAGGGGGATCTTAGTGCTCAAATATTTATCAATCACAATATTGATATATAAACACAAACAAAACAGTCAAAACTGAGATGTACTTGAGTAATTTTAATAGACAGACACTTTATAATTGCTGATCAGACCACTGGGAACGTCTGTAAAATAAATGTTTATTAAGCATATCAAAATAAATGAGTGTGTTTGAGTCTTTATAATTTATTCTCTTCTGCCATAACAGGTTGAAGAGTTGCTCTGTACAGTCTAGTTTTTAATACATGTCTTTATTTCTGATAGAAATGTCACTTGTGATATGGTAAGGAAGTTGTTTCAAGCCAACATTAAGTCGTATTTTGCTGTAACTTTAATGTAAAGATACGATAAGCAACTTCTGGGTTGCTTATTCCTGCTAAAAAAAGAAAAGGAACATATGTGAAGTAGGAAAAAATCTAATTAAATAAGCCAGATTTTAGCTTTTAAATATTGAGTATGGGTCAATAGACTTTTGTTGTGTTAGAATTCAATGTCTTTTTATTTATGTCTATCGACTTTTTCAGTAAACTGTCAAGCTGTATACATATGCATTCATAGTGTGGTAAATCGCCGTTGGTTTTTCCTATTCCGCTTTAGCTCGTGCTGACTTTTTTCCTGACTTGTATGCTGTCATTTATGTTTCTCGTATACTGTTATTTAGCCACAGTGACCCACTTTCCTAATGGGCATCATTAAAGTTTGATTTTACAGCAAAGTAAGGGAGATGCTGCAGTAGAGAGAAGGACATTTTGAGTGTGTTTTCATGTTCTTCCAGTTTATACCCAGGTTCTAACTCTTCATGTCTTTGACTGTCCCCAGGTGTTGAAGCCAGTGGTTAGTCCTGAAGTCAACCATGGGCTGGGCAACAGGAGACTCATTAACTTTTCTCTGTCAGGTATGCTGGGTGGGTTTTCTTTTAGTGCTAAACGCTGCTACACACGTTATGTGCTAACCCGCACCAGTGGTTAAAGAAGCAGCTCCGAAAGTGCAATGAAAGTCGTGTTTAGTAGCAAAAATACTTGAATCAGTTGCTACACTTGCTTTCGGCGATGTAAACAGGAACGATTGTGCTCTCCTGGATTTAGTGAGGTAGCTGTGGGCAACAACATAGTCTATATTTGTTTACATGTTTCCAACTTTTTAAAAGTTTGCTGAATTATCAGTTTATGTTTAAATTGTACCCATGGATATACAGATAACTACCTCTGCATTACTTTGATATTGCAGGAAACCTAAAAATGGGATTTTTTCCCTGAGGATAGGGAATTAGTTTTGTGTGTTGGCAGGTGAATCTGCTCAACTTAGCCATCACAATGGCAGGTACATAAAAGTAGCATCTTCAAAAAAAACAAAAACATATCTATTGCTCATTCTTTCCTACTCTAATAGCAAGTTGACACACATACGTCTGAACTGCTCACAAAACCTCGGATCTCACTTACCTTAACACTGCTCACCTGATACACAAACCGAAAACGTCTGGTTACCAGGTTTTCTTCAGCGTTAGTTGACTGCACATGCCCACTGGTGTTTCTGTGCTGGCCTTATCTGGACATTCCAGCTTGCTTCCCTCTGTTGCAGTTGAAATCAGCACATGAAACCATAGTTGCTGCAAGTGGTATATTAGTACAGCTATGTCATAATCTCAAAGCAAAGAAGAGCTAAAAAGCAACAGTATCTCCTCTTAAGATTATTAATCTCATATTAATGGCATGAGAAGACATGAGACGACCTTTTTGCTTAGTCTAACCTGCACACAGTGTGAACACATAACATGTGAAGTCTGTTAGAAAAGCAAAGATAACCTGACATATTGAAACGCTCGTAAAGCCAGGACGGGATCAGAAGCCAAAATAATGTCCGATTTAACAGAGTGGTCTTTTTAACTGTTTAATAAAATGATATATATTTCTTTTGTGTAACTCAAAAGCAAAGAGATGCACAACTACCAGCACTTTCTGAAGTTATTTGTTTTTTATCGACTGATAAAGATCAGCGTCATATTAGCTCCCCCACGAGCTGCCTGCGAGACGGGTTCCCTGCCTTTGCCACTAAAATTTTTAAAAGCAACTAGCCACTAGCAACCTTTTTTTATCAGATCCAATGTTCTGTGGCGATGTCCTTTCTGATTGTGGAGAGGAAACACTTTCAGGGTGGGCAGCTGTCTGTCTGTCTTGACCAGTTGAGGTAAGTTAAAGGGAAAAAGAAAAAGACGCCAACAGGAAGCAACAAATAACCGCCACGTGCCACCTCCATATATTGCCTGGAATACACAGCTCTTCTCAGTCATACCTGGAAACGGGTATGACTTGAACTGAAGTGAACACTGGCATTACAAAATTCAGACGCCTTCCAGATAAGCTACCCAATGTAGTTGTCACTAATGAAGGTCCTGCGTTGCAATATTTTCCCTTATGGTCTGAACTTCCATCACAGTTTGCTATTGTACCAACATTTGTTAGTCTACCAGTTTAATGCTTTCTGTCCTTACAGATCTCCAGGCAGTTGGTTTGAAAAAGGGAATGTTCTTTAATCCAGACCCCTACCTGAAGCTCTCAATTCAGCCTGGAAAGCACAGCATCTTCCCCTCATTGCCACACCATGGCCAGGAGAAACGCTCTGGAGTGGTCTGCAATACAATCAACCCACAATGGAGCACAGAGGTGCATACAGCCATAGACGCTATCATACACATGTTGATACTTATCCATGCTGAATTTGGACATTATTTATCATCGTGGCTGTAATTACTACAAAAGTGCGTCAGACTTCAAACCCTGTTGATGGAACTCATCACACAGTCGCCTGCAGTTAATGAGCAAGTACAGAACAGTTGCACTTTCAACATTCAGCAGAAAAAAGCCAGTTCACCTGTTGAAATGGCCCAAATCGAGTCTCTTTGACTCCGATCTGATTCTAATTTTCAGGGATGTGAAAACAAAACAAATCTTTTTTTTCCTTGCGGGGGGGCCCAGATCCAGCTCATATCCAGCTCATATCCAGCTCATATCCAATCTCTGAGCCATCTCAATAGTATGGTTAGGACATTTCAGATTTGTCAGAATTTATGGAGAAGTTTCTGCTTAAGCCAAACTGAAAATGGCGTTGCTGTTGTTTATATGTGGCTTACAGTTCAGCCAGTTAAGGACCTCAGTATTGTTCACATGGATATTTTACAAACATCGAATCTGATTAAAATATATAAATTAATCAATAAAACCTATAATGCGAATTTAGTCTGAGTGAGCACCAGTCAGAGTGTATGTGTTTCTCAGCCTGTAGACAATAAAAATTTGCTGGTTAAAAAAAACATAGTTCTTACTATAATCTCACTAGGGTGTAGAACAAGGACGTGTAGACGAACGGGTACTTTGTTTGTTTGAGCAGTAGAAAAAGAGGATCACTCTAATCCATGAAAATCATGTTAGCTGTGTGCAAAACAAGATCAGCCCATTGATTTTTTTTCAATTAGGACTTTTTCTTGGAAAACCATATGTTTCTGGAATGTTCATTGCCAACCACATCAGATTACTGGCATGACCAATATGGTTTTCAAGAGATCACAATTTCACAAAGTGGATAAAGGGATAGTTTACCATAATTTCACAAATACATACAATCAATAATCATTTATTTTGATGTCATACAGCAGTTTCTGGTTCTGTCATAAAATGACATTATTGCTTTTTTGCTTTTACTTGTATCGATCCAGATTTAATTTGCCCACACATACAAAATGAAATGTGTTTCTTGCTGCAAGAAATCTGACTAACATAGTCCACAATCAACAATGTCCCCTGGTAATAAAATGTATATTTTGTGTTCCACAGTTTTTTTGTAACATTTATTTGGATTAAAACTCAAACAAACTGTCAAGCAAAGGTAATTGGCTATTACTTTGAATCATTCTTTATTCCTGTGGAACATTATAACAAAACTATAATCTAATATATCGTTATTCAGTATTAATGAATGATTGGGCAAAAATATTGGACCATTTCGTAATATAATATGCTCCAGTATGACTCCACCACCCACTATGACCTCAAAAATAAACATAGTACAATTATCACCTTTCTGACAGTTTCAACTTAAAAACTGTAAAATGATCTAAGACTTAAATCCATGACAGAGCTGCTTTATTGCATTTTGGTGTATTCAACAGGTGTACCTAATGTTGTGGCTGATCAGTATATAATGGCTTTAACAGTTATTTATTGTACATCTATTTTTAAGCTAAAATGTAAAAAACTAAACTAAATGCAAGACGTCTTTACTTTTCACTTCCTAAATGTTTTTACTGCAAACGCAGATATCAACCAACAGCCCCACCCAGTCACATTGAGGAGTCATCCAAAGCTCAAAATTCCATCATCTTTGTGTGTCTGTTTGTTTCTCCAGAGGTTCAACTTTGTGTCTCTTCCCACTGACGTCCTGGAGATTGAGGTCAAGGATAAGTTTGCAAAGAGTCGGCCAATCATTAAGCGCTTTCTTGGAAAGCTCTCTGTCCCTGTCCAGAGGCTGCTCGAAAAACATGCCATTGGGTACAGCACATGTGCAAACACTTACACACACACTTTGCATATTCATGTAGAGGTTTTTGTTGTTTGAAGCAGTTTACATTCACATTTAGTCAAATGCTTTTATCCAGAGCATCTTACGGTGGAGGTGCAAAGCAGACAAAATAGCTACTGTAACTCAGGACAAGACATTGGCAAAAAGTGTGTCAGGAGTTAACGTACTAGATATGGAATAATGGATTTGTTTTTTTAAGCACATAGCTGTAAGTACACTTGATGAGTCAGGCCTTCAGAACAGCATTTTCCCACATACAACAGCCCACATGCACAGTCCTAAAGACAAATGATGTAGGTGGGTGTACCAACTGTAAATCTCATCGGACCATCTAATTTTAAACTTTAAAATCTATCTGTACATGTACGCGTATTTTCCCAACGTCAAATCAATATTGTCATAGCACGGTCTGTATTTTCAGTTTTCCTGTTTTTCTTTCTATCCTTACCCTCTCCTTTCCCCTGCAGGGATCGGGTTGTGAGTTATTCTCTGGGTCGCAGGTTACCAACAGATCATGTCTGTGGCCAGCTGCAGTTCCGCTTTGAGCTGACCTCATCTATTCACCCAGGTTAGTGGATCACCATGGAATATAGCAGCACAGACATGTCAGATCTGTTATCTCCTCCAGCTTAAATGAAGTGTGTTCCTCTGCGTTCCTTCTTTTTTTAGATGATGAGGAGGTCTCCCTGGTTATAGAGCCAGCCCGATCTGAGGGGCGAAATGCAGCACATGTCAACCATGCTCCTGACGCTCCTGATGATGACACACTAAGTGTGGGACCTGACATGCCTGACCTCCCTTTGGATGCCCACCCTGAGCCTGAGACCTCTTCACCACCAGCTTCCACCACTGAGGTCTCGCCACCCAAGGAAGAACAGCCTGTTACTGAGGAGGACGAGGTTGAGGCGTCACCGGGAGCAGAGCACGGAACTGTGGAGGAGGAGAGCACAGTGAGAGAGGAGCCCCCGCTTACTGAGCCCCAGGTGGACCCAAAGGAGGGCACATCAGACGAACAACAGGAGGAAATTGGTGGAGCCGTGGTGGAAGAGGGAGGAAATGAGGAGAGTATGAGGAGAGAAAGAGTAGAGGAGCAGACAGAAGCAGCTGCACCCCATGCTGAGGAGGCAGTGGGAGAAGACAAGGAGGCTGAGGAGCTAAAGCCGGACTCTGATAATCCTGCAGCAGTAATAGCAAACAATGGAGCAACTACTGTGGAGGCTCCCACACAAGAAAACCCCACATCCCAGGAGAGCCCTGCAGTGCCAGATGAAGGTGCTACACAGGAGGCGTCAGAGGGAGAAGACCAACGCTGCTCCCCCTGCACCTGCCAGTCCCTCTTTTCCAACCACAACTCTCAAGCTTCCTCACGCCGTAAAAACCGCCCCTGCTCCCTGCCAGTGTCAGAGCTGGAGACGGTGATAGCCTCAGCCTGCGGCGAGCCAGAGACGCCGCGATCCCACTACATACGGATTCACCACCTCCTCCACAGTCTCCCCTCAACCCAAAACAGGCCCATCAGCCAAGAGGAGGAGGAGACTGGGGAGGGAGAGAATACAAGCACCACCCAAGACATCAACTCCACATCACTAACACTCAAAACCTCCAAAGACAGAGAGGAAGAGGAGGAAGAGGAGGATACAACCCAGTCTCCCTCTCAGGTACGGCCACTGATGGACTAGTTGTAAGTGTTCAGAAATTAACGTGGAGCATTTATTAAAGCTGCAATGGCCCAACACAATTATTTGGGTCATATTTGTAGAACAGTACACAAAACTAAAATACTGAATTTTTTGTCTCCTCCAAAGATAAACATGAAATATTTCATATATTTAAAAACAGCATATGCTCTTAGCACTGAAATGATTATTTGATAAATTGTTTATTTTTAATGGACAGAAATCTTGTAATATTTGTTTTATCATTTAAAACTGAGCATTGCAAATTATGATGATGCCAGATGATCTACGCAGATTTTTCTTTGTTTATTAAATAAAACTTTTATTTCTCTTTTTTAAACATATTTTAACAATCCCTATGCTAATGCTACAATCAACAATGACTGGCCCTTAATGCCAAAGCGATTTGGCTTAGTGTCCAAAAATGACTTAAATCATCATCATATACACCACTTCAACGGGTCCCATTTTTTTCATTTTGAATTGCTTGGTTGGGATATATTGCTCTGAATCAAACAAAAAATAATGAACATGATTATTGTAGAAAAAAGTGAAGGTATAAGCAAAAAAATCATATTGTTATTCCCATAGCAAACTAAATATTTTACTATCATTATATGAGGTCTACTAACTGTGACAGGCCATTATTGCCTTTTTAATTTTTTCCATAGATATCTTCTCTCTGGAGCTCAATAAACTTTGCTTCATGAACGAATTTTGTTGGTAATGGTGAAATGAAAACTATGCACTTGAATTTATTACATTTTCTTTTTAATTTACAATGTCTGCAGATAATTTATGATCAGTGTGGTAACGTGCTTTTTAATGGTCCATCTCATATTGCTCTGTTTATTTTGTATTTCCTTAACAGTTCGTGTAGAAACTGAATTCTTTGTAATTCTTCTCATGCTAGAAACAGTCAAATTAAGCAAAAACATAATTTAATGCAAACTTTAAGTCAAATATTGTTGCAGGCATCTATTATCATTAGGTCACAATTCAAGTAAAGTTAAGAAAATAGCTGCAAATGAACAACAGTCTATCATTGTTTTTAAGTATTGAAATTAACACATTAATTTTTTAAACCCCAGCCTAAAGTAACTCAATACAAAACACGACCAAGAAATTGCTTAGCAAGCTTGTAGAGAAGATGAGGGCTGTTGGCGGCTAAGGCAGAACTTAGGACCATGGCGTAATCTGTTCTCATGCACATATTTAAGCCTTAATATCAGAGCTGAAAGTCACAGGAGAAAGGCAATGATACATGATTTACATGATCATACATCATACATCCTAAATGCATAGAACAATAGGCACTACCGTCAGTGCAGGAAACGTTGAAACCAGTCAAATTTAATCAAATCAATGTTCAGAATTACGCCCATATTTTGCTACAGTCTGTCGTCCTGAAATGTGCATCCAGTGTATGTTGAGAACTTTCTGGATCTCTGCAGGTTCTGGAGTGCCCAGGGCCATGCTGCCGCCGCTCTCTGCCCCGTAGTCTCTCCATTGAACGCCTTTCTGAGCTAAACCAGCTCCTGGAGGGTGAAGGAGGAGGACAGGAGGCAATCAGGAGGATCTCTCCCTCTTGCTTGGAGAGTGAAGAGGGGAACTCCAACAACAGAGGAGGAAGAAGAGTTTGCGGAAGCCCCCATAGACCTCCAGGTGAACATGAGTGCGAGTTTTGCGACACTTCCTGCTACAGCACATCCTGCTACAGCACTCCTGTTACAGCACGTCATGCTACAGCAACTCGGGCTACGAGGGGAGGAGTCGCTTCTGCAGCCACACACGCCTCTCCTCAGTGGACAGCAACAGACTCTCTGGAAGCACAGTCTTCTCATCCCAGGATGAAGATGAAGACGAGGAGAGCGCCTTTGAGTCGGTACCTGACTCCGGCCCCGTGCCAGAGGACCAGGAGACAGGTGGGGCGAGGGAGGAGAGGAGGGCAGGGAGGTGGAAAGAGGCCAGGAGGAGAGAGCAGGGGGATCCAGCTGTGGCTGGCACCAGTGACGGGAACAGCACCGGTGAGAGAAAACCTCACTTTCTTACTGTCTGTCTGCAGGAGTCTCAGCTTTTCGGTAAACATGTATATGATATATTATATATGCTTGTATTGGATTTGAGTATGCCACCAACTGCAATCACAGGTCACATAACCTAATTCTGACTTTAAAATAATCTGCGGGACAGCCTCTGTGCATAATACCTCTCTTTATTGATTAGTCATTTTTATATGTAGACCTTCACCGGTGCAGAGTGGTGATGATGGTTAATCGTTATGCTTTTGAAGACTACAGCATGAATATAAAAGAAAGAGAACTAGTTTGGAGATGAATAAAAGAACATTTCCATGTCAATCCTATCCCTTAGAGAACTGTTAAATCCATCATTAAGAAATGGAAGGAACACAAAAGAGTAAATCAGTCATGATTCACTGTTGTAATGAAAAACAAAACAGTGGAAACTTCAAAGTCAGTGAATTCGTTTCACCTCAGCTCCATTTTTAAGCAGGTAAACCTTAAAAACTGTTACTTACTAGTGAGATTTGTGAAGGTAAGTCTTTCTTTACTTAATGATCTACAGTGACGTGTCGCTGGCCCCATGTCTCCATGTTTTAAACTGTGTTTGGGCATTTTACATGATGGCTGTTATGGACTATGATAGAAAAGTAGGTCACAAACACAGGAAGTCTTGCAGAAATTCCACTCATGTGAAATACAGTCAGTCCACTGCCAGACTCCCTGCCAGGTTTGTTCTTTGAAATGTTTTTCATCCCCTCCTGTTCCCATCAAAATATACCAGCACAAACTGCATATTTCATGTAATATTTATTCTAGGAATATTTACACATTTATAAGCCAATGTTGGATTTTACTCAAAAGCCAAACCTTCTCTAGTTGTTGGTATTAATTTTAGTTATTAGAATTCCCGGGGCCTGATTACACATTGTACATCGCTACTATGTGCATTAACTTTATGGTTATTTTAAAACAGAGTACTTATTTTGTATGTGTCAATTTTTATCTGCTTCACCATTTTTTTGCATCAACACCAATGAGTGGTCCTATGTTATGTGCTGAATTCTTACTATATTAAGATAATAAGTGCTACAGTGTGTTCATTTTTTGATAAATATGTGTTGACCCTGTTGGTCTCTACTAGTAAAGTAGAAAAAGGCCAAAATAAGAGTAATAATGCCAATACCAGCATTGGTATTAATACCATAATACCAATGGTATTATAGTAATAAAAATGGACATTTCTGCCAAATCATGCAAACCCAGCTCAGTGCCACGACTTTAAAGCCCTCACCTATACCACTGTTGTCCAGTATCTGTGTGATTATGCAGCATGTGCTTTATACGGCTGAGTTCCTCAGTTTAGTTTTTGACACTGGATTTAGACTGTCTCACTGTTTTCTGATCGGTAGTAATAGTTTGAAGTTCCTCCCATTCATCATGACCACGCATGTAAAATAAAGTCAAGTTCAAGTTCTTTTGTTGCCAATCGACAGGTCGGTTCTGATAAAAGAATTGTGCTTTTAGTTTGTTTAAAGATGACTCTTGTTGCTCACCTTTAGAATTAGGAAATCGTAACCCTTGATCTACACTTCATACTTTCCATTTCACTACATAAAGGACACTCCCTGCATTTGGCACAGAATATTGCTCAAATCAATCATGCACTGCAGAATATGAACATCATTTCCAGGGATTGTCCTTGCTCGGCTACTGCAAGTGTGACAAAACATAGAGATTCCACACCCTTGTGTTATGTTAGTCTGGCAGGTAGTGTCGCGTATCCCCGGCCTTGTAGTAATTTATCCCGCACTGTCTCTCTGATGTCCTGTAGGCTCAGGCTTCTCCCCTCCTGTTGGTCATCTTCCAGTCCTGCGACCCAGCCATGACCTAAACCATTTTCCTGCTGCCACTGACCAAGTCTTACCTCCAAGTAAGAACCAACATCTCCCCAGTCTTACTCTGGAGTTCCATTTAGCAGCTTAGTTTGGCTGTTTGTGTTTGCACGCTACCATGTTGTATTTGTTTTATAGAGATATTCTATCTCCTTTTATTTTATCATCAGCATCTCATCGTCCCTTCTTGGAGAAACCTTTAGTGGCACAGCTTTATGCTGGTTTGTGCTGGTTTTGTCATGATAGGAGTTAGGGGTGGTGGGTGGTGGGTGGTGCAGGAGGAGAAATCCAGAGTTTTCTGGTATTCATTGCCTCAGAAAAAGGAGGTAAGTTTCCTTAAAGCTCAAATCTCACACTCCCCTAAAAGTATTGGAACAGCAAGGCCAGTTTGTTTGTTTTTGCTGTATGCTGATGGCATTTTAGTCTAAGATCAAGGGATGAAACATCATGAAAGATAGAGCCTTTCCTACAAGATTACGTTTTATCGCTTACAAAAATATTGAAAAATGTGACCCATGGATGGTACGTGCGGTTGTTTTTCAAGCAAATGAGTATTTCGAAGTGACTAATCTCGCATTTAGCTTTGGGTTTTATGTGTGAAGGCTGCTGATGTTATTCGCACCAACATTTGGCTTATCAACTACAACGATTCAAAAGGGTAAACGATGGCACACTGAGCATCAAAAACTAAAGAGGTCAACCTCCCCATCGACCTCTACAGAGCAGGGACGAAGGTATCGCAAGTCATTATTTGTATTAAAACTCAGTGAACAGAAATACAGATTGTATGCATTATTCACTAAAAATTTGAGGTACCAAGATGAACCACAAAATTCCCAGACCAAATATTTTCGACTGATGAGCCCAAGATTAACCTCCACCAAAATGAGGAAAAGGCCAATGTGTGGGAGAAAAAAAGATCTTCACCAAACCATACAAGCTCATCTGTGAAGCACAGTTGAGTAGTGTCTGGGATATGCTTATGCTTAGTTATTGTAAAAGCTTTGTGCCAGATTGTCACAATTTGCATTGCAACCTTAATTACTGTTGAGAGTTTTTTTTACTAATCAAAGGAAGAAAAACGTTCTCAGCAGCAGAGTAGAAAAGTCACTTGTGCTGTGTTTCTTTGCTACTGTTGGCACAGACTGGGAAGCTCGAGTCGACAGCCACGGCAGAGTTTTTTATGTGGATCACGTCAGCCGGACAACAACCTGGCAGAGACCAAGCCACAGCGGCAAGTGTAACCACGGCATTCCCGTTCAGGATCCACCCAGCAGATGGAGCAACTCAACAGAAGGTCAGTAGAGAGAGAGACTGATCCAACTGTCATTGTTTTCAGGAACTCACCTAATAATCACGTCGTACTGCCGACCAAACTGCAGCAGCACTGAGGAGAATTAATGTCCTAAACTTGTAGCAATGTAGCATATTACAACAAGAACAAGTAGTAATAACTTGAAGTTTTTCTCATTTGGGAAAAACAAACTCACATGTTCTAATGTGTTTTTTATAACAACAGAATAATTTGTAGCAATAACTTGGAAATTATCTCTAATTTTTATTGTTATAATGTGAAAACTCCTGTGTGTTTTTAAGAAAATGAAATATGCTTTTGTCGGTGGCCACAAGAAGCTGCTGTAAAACTAACATTTTTTTAAAATGTTTTTTTCCGTAACAAATGTTTAAGCCGTGCTATTTCTGGTTTTAATATGCTAAACTGGTTAGTTAGAGGGTTCAGTTTCACAGTGTTAGCTATTTAAAAAATCATATAATATGCAAAATACCAAAATGGCTTGTAGTGTATATGTAAATATATTGGATTTTGTTGTAGTTATCCTGAGCTGAAAAGTGGTGAAAAATGCAATAAGAAACTCTCTGCAATGTGCACTGGCCCTGTGGAGGAGTCAGGCTGACATCTGGTGACTGGAAGTGGATTTTCAATAGAAATAAATATGTTGTGATGCAAATCAGAAAATAAGCTCATTACAAATATGGAATACATCAACATTATACACAAGCTTAAAATAATCAAATGGCCATAGAAATGTCAAGTAGTACCAAATGAGGATTGATAACAATAAGAATTGTTGGTGTGAAAATTTCAAATACCCATTGAAAACCTTGTGATATTTAATAAGCCAGTCAAATGTTTCAACCGTTATACTTTTCTAACAGGTTGACATGTTTTTTGCAGATACCAGAACATCCAGAGGACCATGGCAACAGAGGAGGAGGGTGGCAGTCAGAGGTTAGAGCGGAGCAGCAGTACAGAGACGGATTCGGATTCTACTCCGACAGGTGCAGTCCTGACAATCCTCATATCTCAAACTCACATCATCTGTAGTCCAGGCGTGAGAGTTGTGGATTTTTTATTTTAGATCATTATTTCAAGCTGTGATGCAGACATTTGTTTTTCTGCCAGCAGGTCCCTCCTCTCCTGTAAATCACCAAAAGATGAGTAATCTCCTCCAATCACCTGCCGTCAAGTTCATCACACACCCAGAATTCTTCACTGTGTTGCACAGTAACTATGTGAGAACACACACGCACACACACACACACACACACTCAAAGCACATCCCTCATAAACAGTTAATTATGTTCACTGAGTTTTTACTACACGTCAGATATAGTAACTATATTGCTAAACATTTTCCATAGCAAACAGGAACACTGAAGTTATCTTAAAGTTAAATGAATATATTCTATAGCCTATACTATATAACCTCTTCTTTTCACACAAAATACTAATATTGTGGCCAATGAATTAGTTTTTTTTATTATGGGTGAGTAAGTACCGTTGTTCATGCAGGCAGCCTACCGGATGTTCACCAGCAGTAGCTGCGTGAAACACATGATCCTAAAGGTGCGTCGTGACGCCAGGAACATTGAACGCTACCAACACAACAGAGACCTGGTGGTCTTCCTCAACAAGTTTGCAGACACCCAGCTGGAGCTGCCAAGGGGCTGGGAGATCAAGACCGACCCCCAGGGAAAGGTAGTACACTTCCCACATGTGGAGGCATAAGAATGCATCTGTTGGAGGACTCAACTGCAGCGTGTCACACTTTGAAGCACCAACTAACCAAAATGGACCAAGGAAGCTGAACACGTGCTTCTAACACTGATACCCTTCTAATTCATATGTCTTCTGTCTCCCAGTCTTTCTTCGTAGACCACAACAGTCGAGCAACAACCTTCATTGACCCTCGGATGCCACTGCAGAATGGCCGTCTGCCCGGCCACCTCGCTCACAGACAGCACCTTCAGAGACTGCGCAGCTACAGCGCAGGGGAGGTACTCACACTGTGTATTTATACCCACTAGTTTGAGATCTTTTAACAATGATTAGAAAAATAATAAACCATGTAGGAGTTACTAAGTTTGTGTTTTGTAGGTAGGCTACAGATCAGGGTGATCCTCCAAATCTTGGCAGACAGGAAACTTCCATTGCAGATAACGACATGCTGTGTTGGTTCAGTGTGACTTAATCGTGAGGTTAAGAAAAGCTGCTCCCTCCATGAGTAACGGGTTCTGTGGGTGTTTGTTCTCAGGCCTCAGATGTGTCCAGGAGTAGAGGAGCCTCTCTAATGGCCAGGCCTGGAAACAGCCTGGTAGCCGCCATACGAAGTCAGCATCATGCTGACTCTCAACAGCTGACTGCTCCATGTAGGCACTGTGACGGCAACTCATTCTGACTCAATATTAACTATAAACAGTATATGGATTTTCTTTTTATTCATTGTCACTGTTTGAGACACAGGCTTTGTTACTGTTTGACTGTTTTTCTGCTTCTCTTTCACCAGCTTACAATGACAAGATAGTGGCGTTCCTTCGGCAGCCGAATATATTTGACATGTTGCAGGAGCGACAGCCCAGCCTGAGCCGAAACCACGCACTGAGGTGTCTGTTTTCTACAGATCGGATCCAAACATATGATAACATAACCTAACATAATGTATCATTAGTTTTATACTCACTATCCATTTGTAGGTAGTGCAGGAAATGATCTCAGTTTGTCTGAATTATAACACATGCCAAATTGAGCCATTATCCACCAAGACGACTTTATACCGAAGAATACAACGAAATTCTTCTTAGTGGCCTGAGGAGAATAGTGGTAATAAATAGAAGGAACAATTATCTGGACGCAAGTGAAATAGCAAAGAAACATACAAGTTAGTAACCTGAAATATGAGACAAAGCAAAACAGAAATGATGAACATAGTTTGTGGCCCTTGTGTTTTTTTCCTTCAATAATACATGAATTAGAGCTTTTGATCAAAAGCTTCAACAATCCAATTTAGAGAAACCACTATTTTAGTCTTAATTCTCAGTTTGTGTTTGACGGGGCTGTGTTCAATGCTGCACCTTGGTAGAATGTTCGACATTTCTACATTGTCACTGTGTACCACTGTGTCTACATCACACGCACTGAAATCGAAATGACTTTGCTAAATTTACTGAATATGCTGTGTCATACTGGTCATCACTTTCATATCTGCAGTCAGGTGCATTACAAGAGTTTCAAGGGTTTCCATTCCAGTATTGGAGGTGAATATAGGTGTGAGTCCTACTAATACAATGATAATGTAGATTTGCTCGCACATTCTCATCTGCTGCTAAGGGGCAGTGCAGATGTTTGAAACCTTAACTGATGTAAACTATTGCAGTTTACATTGATTTACACATGATTTTGGTGACAGAGCTCAACAAATCTCAAAGAATAGGTCTCATTGGCAAACCCACACATTGGCCTGTATGACTGAGATCATATTCTACTTTTTTCCTGTTTGCACAGAGAGAAGATCCACTACATACGGACAGAAGGAAGCCAGGGGGTGGAGAAGCTGTCGTGTGATGCGGACCTGGTGATCTTATTAAGGCAAGAAGCATGATGATTTCAACACTAAAACTAATATTCAGGCGCGTACATTTTAAAGAACTGTAGTGTTTTAAGACACTTTTAATATCAGCACATACTCAGGCTGTTCCCCACACACAGAAAGTAGAAAGAAAATATTCATAGTTAACTAAACACTGTTTTAATGGTTTTTTTAACTAAAACATTCAGAGAAAAAGTAAACAATACATAATCAATTTGCGAGATAAAATACATTTTTAAGACTTCCTTTGTCTCCTTTCGTCTGTGAATTATTGAAAGGGGACAGAGCCCCAGCGCCGCCTATTGTCCAACCCCCACTGGCACTGAGTCGGCGTTCTTCTACCTCCTCCTGTGTGGGGCTGTGTAGCTCAGAGTGTTCGGAGGGATCGTGCTGACGCTTGTGCTCCATGACATCAAAGACCAGCAGTACTGATGTTGGCTGATCGGTGCAAAACACCGGTTAAAAACTCTCTGAACAACAGAAATGTCAGCTCTCTCTGTTGACTTGTCTTGTTGCTTTTAAATCCTGTGACATCAGCGTATGTAGCGATGAATAACACACCATGTGCCAGGTATGTCATGTGTCTGGTTTTCTATCTGCCATTCTTGCAGTTTATTTGAAGAGGAGATTATGTCTTATGTTCCACCTCACCCCATCCACGCTGGCTTCAGCTTCTCTCCTCGCTGCTCACCCGCCTCCTCGCCACAGAACTCTCCTGGTAGGTCCAGCCAACCAAAAGCAAATGTCTGGAGTCAAGTGCGTTAGCAGTGTAAAGTGCAAGGTGAATAGTCTCAACAAGGAGGAAGTGGAGCCAGAAGAAGGCAGTTTCCAAGACTCAGGCAGCACTTAGAAATAGGGAAACTGTAAGACGTTCATGGTGTCACAGCCTTTTACTGATAGGAGCGTAACAGCAGGTTAGGTTTTTCACATTTACAGTTCATTGTTTAATTCTTTCCTTTTTACTTGTCGTTGTGTTAAACTGTTGTGTGTATTAATCAGTCTGCGTTAGTCTGCTTCCTGCAAAGTTCTGAAAACACTGGATGCACTACTAATATTTTCAATAATAATGTTTAATATTAACCTTTTATTTCACATTTGTTTTGGGTTTTTTCTGTGTGTTGTGTGTGTGTGTGTGTGTGTGTGTGTGTGTGCAGGCTTGCAAAGGGCCAGGGCTCCTGCTCCTTACCGCAGAGACTTTGAAGCCAAACTAAGAAACTTCTACAGAAAATTAGAAGCCAAAGGCTACGGCCAAGGACCAGGCAAGATCAAGTAAGAGTGGCCACATATTCCATAAATGAAACATTTTCATTTAATGTATAGACACATTTAAGTTCCCTCACATTATGTATAATGATATCATTACCAGTGTCCACCAACCACATTAAAATCACCAAGTTGATTAGGGAAAATACACGTGCTGTGTGTGATCTGTTGTGCTTGTTTTAGATTGTTGATCCGGAGAGAACATCTGCTGGAAGGAACGTTCACTCAGGTGATGGCGTATTCCCGCAAAGAGCTGCAGAGGAACAAACTCTATGTCACCTTCGTTGGGGAGGAGGGGTGAGGCACACATGCTCAGATCCTTCACATATTTAATGCGAGTGTAGTGTGGTGGCGTTCTTCTGTTTTTAACGAAATGAAATACATATACTGTAATGTGGGCAGATATATAAACACACACACACACAAAAGAACTACTACACATATAGAGATGTGGTCAGCTAAGGAGAGTCGTCTCAGGAGAAAGAAGATTCTAGACAAACGTGGCAACGGTAAAGGCTACAAGACCATCTCCAAGCAGCTTGCTGTTCCTGTGACTACAGTTGCACATACTATTCAGACGTTTAAGGTCCGTGGAATTGTAGCCAACCTCCCAATGTCAACATTGATGACAAATTGGAGAGATGGAGAATACGCAGGGTGACCAAAGAGCCCAGAACAACTTCCAAAGAGATTAGAGAGGAACCTCAGTCTCAGATTGCACCACTGCCGCAGTTTGAGCCAATGGGATAATGACCCAAAACACACAGCTACAAACAGGCAAGAATGGCTAAGAACAAAACATTGAACTATTTTGAAATGGGCTTTTACGAGCCCTGATTTGAAACCTAGTGAAGATCAGCGGAAAGACCTGAAACATGCAGACAGCTGGAGCAGTTACGAGGAGTAAAATACCAGGGGACTCTTGGGTTGTCAGTATGACGGAGACAGGGATGACCTACACTCTACCGTCCCTAGACACCTCACACGCAGGCTACACCACATCTGCAAACACTGACAACAATCGCCGAGGCTACACAACCTCGGTATGCTTATTGAAAAAATAAAAGTAGAATCAGGCATCAGTGTTCTTACATTATGGAGCCAAACAGCACAACGAAGCTCCTAGCTGAGTTTGGCTGGAGGTATCTAAATAGACCAGATCAGATTTTTTTTAAATATATATACCATTAAAGGAATGTGTAAAAGTATTTCCTCCCTCTCACTACTTGTCTCTTCAGGTTAGATTACAGTGGTCCATCCAGAGAGTTCTTCTTCCTCTTGTCTCAGGAGTTATTTAATCCATACTATGGTTTGTTTGAATACTCGGCCAACGACACTTACACCGTTCAGATCAGCCCCATGTCGGCCTTTGTTGAGAACCATCTGGAATGGTAAGCGTCTCAAGTTAGTCAGTCTTTGTAAACCTAAATGTATTGAAGTTTGTAAATCATTGTGTATTACTGAGAAATGTCTTGAAATTGTGAGTGAATTGGTCATAAGTAGAAATTTCTGAATTCACGTTCTTAATTATGTGTGTTTAAACTATGTTAAATAGTATGGTAAGGTAAATTTAAACAATATATATTATATTTTCCCTTTTACTGCAAATGTATATTGGCTTCGATATTGGTTATTGTTCTCTTCAATTATTAAGACAGATTACTGAAAGTAAAAACTGTAGGTAACAGTAGAGAATCTCTTTGTTACAACTGTTGAAGAGATAATGTTATTACTTGATGAAACTACGACTGTTACATTAAAGTGCCAAAACTTATTTTTCCCTACGATCACTTTATTATTAGTGTTTAACTAGAGAGATATTACTGATAAAATGGGTTATATAAAATTTTATCAAATGTTACTTCACATCATTTCCTATTAATTGTTCAGATAGCACTGTCAATTATTTTGTGTACAGATTTATTTTATGTGCATATGTTTGTGGTGGCGTGTGTCCAGGTTCCGTTTCAGCGGTCGTATCCTCGGTCTGGCTTTGATTCACCAATACCTGCTGGATGCTTTCTTCACCAGACCTTTCTACAAGGCCCTTCTCCGACAGTTAGTACACACACACAGTCACATCCATGTTTGGATAGATATTAATGCTTTCCTATTGGACTATCATTGGAGAGATTTGAAGGTGCGTGTTAGTACAAAATGCAACCTGGGATGCTGGAATTCTGCACCTTGAATTGTTTGACTTTATTAGGTTTACCTTTTAACTTACATTCTGGATGACTTTAGTAACTATGATGAAACCGTTTGTTCCCAATTGCAGATGTTTTTGCATTTTCTATAGCTTGTAACTGATATTCCTCCACAATAACAGCCCAAGGTTGTGTAGTGGTTAATATTTAGGGACATTCACCCTGCAAGCTGACAGTTGCTCACATTAATAATTTGTGTCTTGACATACACCCTAACGTGTCCCAGCTGAAAATCATTTTAAGGGTCTTGATTTGGTGTCATTAATTATTTGTGGCACATGGCCAGTTTTAGGCTCTGTTATAATATTTCATTTCAAAAGATCTGAAGTAACGCTGCACTATCTAACAGATTAATAGACAAGCACTGTGCACCACTAGTTTATTAATAAGCTCTGTTGTCAAACAGGGCGACCGACCTTTCTGACCTGGAGTATTTGGACGAGGAGTTCCACCAGTCTCTGCAGTGGATGAAGGACAATGACATCACTGACATCCTTGACCTCACCTTCACTGTCAATGAGGAGGTCTTCGGCCAGGTCAGCTACAGAACTGTCACCGTGTGTGTTTTTGTTGGTTTACGGGTAGTGGCAGCAGTATGACGGTATGACATACACAATATCTCCACAATTTACTGTAGACAGTATGGTTAATAATGTTTTGTAGTATCTTGTGACAATAATTAACAATAAGTCAGACAATAAGTAACAGTAATGTAGTATCTTGTGAACAGTCTTCGCACGATCACAGGAAGATTAACAAGCACGCTGAAGTCGTTAACCCGGCTGTTACTGTGCTGTCAGGTGACAGAGCGGGAGCTGAAGTCAGGCGGGTCCAACCTGCAGGTGACCGAAAAAAACAAGAAGGATTATATAGAGCGAATGGCCAAGTGGAGGGTGGAGAGAGGAGTGGTGCAGCAGACTGAGGCGCTGGTCCGAGGTTTCTACGAGGTAACAAATATTGCACAGAACTTTTTCAGCGTCATGTGGTACAATTCCTATAGATATATTTTTTTTTTCTCCTCCATCCCAGGTGGTAGACTCCAGGCTGGTGTCCGTGTTCGATGCACGGGAGCTGGAGCTGGTTATTGCTGGGACAGTGGAGATCGACCTGTCTGACTGGAGGAGCAACACTGAGTACAGAGGAGGTGTGCACGTTTAGCTACGCCGAAACACCTAACAAACCCATTTCACATCCTGTACAATCGTGCACGTCATCTTGTTCACATGACGAAAGCAGGTTGTTTCTGTAGATCAGGCTGCATTCAAGCTACTGTATGTATACTGTATTAGGTTTGTGCCACCATGTGGCCAGGACACAATATTAGATTAGCATTTTCTCAAATAGAAACATTTGCTTGTTCCCTGACTTTCGCTGACTAGGTTACCACGACGGTCACATAGTGATGAGGTGGTTCTGGGCTGCTGTGGAGCGCTTCAACAATGAGCAGCGCCTTCGCCTTCTACAGTTTGTCACTGGGACATCCAGTGTTCCCTACGAAGGCTTTGCTGCTCTGCGGGGATCCAACGGCCTCCGGCGCTTCTGCATCGAAAAGTGGGGCAAAGTCACATCGCTACCCAGGTAACTAACACTGTTTCCTGTAAACCTCTGTTTGTGTTCGCATTAACCTTCAAGATGTAAGGCGGACTCACATCACATCTGTTTGAAAACTGTCAAAAGTTCCATGCTACTGGAGTCCACATGTAGTAAATTCCTAAGAAACGAGGGGGGAACATCCTCCTTTGCTTAAAGGATAAGTCTGCTCATAACCAGCGTTGTACGTAATCTCAGCAAATCTCACAATAACGATCTTATTACCATGTTAATGCACACTCACTTGCATTAACACACTTTCTCAATCTGTCATACATTGCATTGTTTTTCCTACAATAGGAACCTGCTCTGCAGGTGTGTGTGTAGGTCCCACGGTCAAATAGACACACACTCCTGAAGCTGGATGCATGTAACATTTACAATGCTTGACTGTTCAGAACTAAAGTGATACTGTAAATGACAATCGATACTGTTTACTTTTGTAAAGCATTCTAACAATTGCAATTTCTTTTGTGCTTCCAAATTGCATTTTACATTGTCCTGTACATCTAGCCATGGAAGCTAACTCTAGATGCAAACGGGGACAGAATTTGTGATTGTGTGACAGGAACCAGCTGCATAGTTATTTGTTCTTTTTGGGCTTTGTCTGTGTCACATCACCTGCCCTTTGGAAATGACTTGTTTCTGGAACATGAAATAAACAGGTGACAAAGGTGCGTTAGCGACACAGTTAACACACTTTTAACAAAAGTGTATGATGTAGCCCTTTGTCCTGATGACTCTAAAGCCAGACCTGCAAAAAGAAATGTTGTTTTAATATTATGCCGTAACATTATATTAGTCCTATAATATGGTACAAGTTGTCTTTTTTCCCCATACCAATTTTTAGTTGTTTTTCTGCAAATATGAACACATTTCACAATATTCTATATTTTATAAAAATGGTGTTGATAAAGAATGATTTGTGATTGATGATTTCCTCACTGGTCTGTGAAACCGCTTCGTTTTCCGTCTAGTTTCAAAGTAAATAGCGGTCTCGTGTGGCCACTGTCGGTCGGTGCTTTAAAGCATCTGTGTGTCAGTGAGCTGCAGTGATGCAGTTGGATGCATGTTTCCTTTAGACAGACTCAGTGACGATTGTTGTCCATTAACAGTCTTTCTGTGAAGCTGAGCTAACTGGTCACCAGCTGTAGTTTCACAGATGAAAGTTGTGTTTCATTCTCGTCTGCCTCTCTGTTATTCTCAGGGCTCATACATGTTTCAACCGGCTGGACCTGCCCCCCTACCCTTCATACACCATGCTGTATGAGAAACTCCTGATCGCTGTGGAGGAAACGAGCACGTTTGGCCTAGAGTGAGACTGACAGGGCAGAGTAATCAACTCTGCATCCATCTCTGTGACACTGGCTGGGCCATAATGTGAAGAGAGTGAAATATGTCATAAACATATGTGGTTTGCACTCAGCAAAAGTTTTGGTCACATGGATATTTGTATGTCACTTTTAGGGTAATACATGGTAAAGTCTCTCACATTGATCTTTATGACAGCACCCAGGACCACTAGTTATTTTTGTATCAATCATTGGGACATTTTATATTAATCTTTAAGACTGAAGAATACAACACATTACAGTTAAAAAAATTACACTAGCAGCAGCAAATAAAAAACCTTGTTAACAAAGTCAAAAAGTACTGGCAACACAACAGCACGGAAAACTATAACTTTACAAATAATCTACAGTAACTTGGAATTTATCTTTCATTGAACAGAAAACATTATAATAAATAACTTACAGTATTATGATACTGTAAAAACAAGCATATCGAATAGAATCAAGAAAAAATACAAAAGAAATACAGACAAGTGAAGCATTATTAGAAGCAGATTTGAAGTACCAACTGTAAAATAAAAATCCATTGAGTCTAACCTTAGAAAAGGTCATGAATTCTTCAATCTTCAAACTCGAATGCTAATGATGTGCGCTGAGTCCTGCACACAAATTCTCAGGTGGTTTGCTGATTTCACCCATTTAGATAAATGTGGCTTTAAAGAAGTGGTTTAAAATACTATGTCAATTAAAATAAAAATAAAAAACATATTTATCAGATGCACGAAGCCCAGATGCAAAGGAACAATCATGTCAGATCCAACAAGGATCACTATGTGTTTTATCTGGACTGTGACTAAATACGATCCAGACTGAAAATCTGAGACTGGGATTAGACTGTGATGTAGCTCACCAGACCAGACTAGACCAGTTAATAAAAGCCTTATGGTGATCCGTGCAGCCTTACAATCAAAATAAATCTAAAACTACCAATGACAAAGAAATTTATTTAGAACTTTGTCTGTTTGCTCTGGTAAGAGCATTACTGTAGCTGCAGCATTTTGACAGGATGGCAGAATAGGAGATGAAAGAATAGATTAGCTTCTCTTTCTTGCAGATAAGTCATTGACTCCATAGAATCCAGAACTTAGTTCTGTTGGTGAGGACTTGGGGTAAGATAAAAATGCTCCACTTGGACACAGAGGGGATCCATCGACATCAATAACAGTTAAGCCATCCATCAATATTTTGTTATACTGTTAAATTTGAAACAGAAGACGCAACTTGGGACCCTGAGACAAGGGAAAGAGGAGAATGTATGTCTTATTTAAATGAGCAATTTTCCTTTAGAATGACTCAGATACCGTAGCCTGAAAACTAATTCATGCAGTTCAGTTTAGTAAATCATTAAAAACATTTAGACGTTGATTTCATCTCTGGTGGTACTAACAATACAACCAAGAGGTTTTAATACTTAAGAAGTATCGGTGCCGCCCAGGACGGTGTAGATCCACACTTAATCCCAGGCATAAGCAGTTTTTTCTCCTCTGAATGGACAGATGTATTACTGACTAACAACTCTTCAAAAGCAGAGACAACAGTGTCGCCTTTTCTGACAAAGTAGCCGTCAGTTTCAGCATGACGGCTTCCAGGATTCCTTCTGTGGAGACTGAAGTTAATCACACCAATGCAGGAGACGGCACCGTTCCTGATTCTTTGACAAGCTGGCTAAAGCAGGATCTCTGTGTGTCCTGGTGGCCGCGGTGGTGTTTCACTATCATCCCTGGTCCGAGTCTTCCACTGATGAACTTCCCTCTTTCTGTGAATCATCACCACGGTGGTTCTCTACTGTCTGAACCTCCACTGTCGCAAACAACACGACTGATGCAAAGCAGCATGTGGGTCTCCCAAGGGCTTCATTGGATCGGCTTCCTGAATCAATCCAGCCTTCTGGTGTCAACTCGGGACATGCAGAGGGGGCCATTGGACAAACCAGTGTAACATATGCAATAGTTAAGACCTTTCCTTCAGTCTGCCACGGTCTTTCAGAGGGTGACTGACTGCAGTGTTCCCCTCAGCATTCCAAGCACTTTGTCTCCATCTCTAGTCCAGTTAAGAAACTGTCGGTTACTCACCGCCTCACATGTGGTCTGAGGGGTTGTGGGGTTTTGTGGTTAGTACTTGAACCTTTAAGAAAAGTTCTGAGTTGAGATGTGAGCGTTGATTATCCTGAAAACCGTTTGCATGCTCTTCTATTGTTCACGTGGGTTTCATGTCACAATCCAATCAGACTGTGATACCTCATTGACACAAAAAGCAGACAGTTATCTAATATCAAAAAAGCCAAATATAAAGAAAATGAAGAAGCATTGAAGTTGGAATAAAATCAGTTTAGCCAGATGTTGAAAAGGTATCAAAGCTTTTATCTCTTTAAGCCACATACATTTTCCTTTCTTCTTCCAAGTGTATAATAACTCCAATTCTTCTTTTTTTTTGTTGTATAAAGCATCTTGTGTCTCCAGAGTGAACTGCCGTGAGAAGTCTGATAAATGGTCTCAAGTGATGTTACTTGGGTCAGTGTAAGTTGTTTCTACAATTAAAAAAATAAGACTGAAAATAATCTGGGGGTGTGGTCCCACAAAGAAGTGAGCTAACCAGACTTCTGTAACTATGCTCGTCATCCACCGGAGGCTGAAGGCCCTGGGCTACATTAGCTGCTGCTAGTACATCAGATACAAATCTACCAATGAGCTGCTAGCGGTAGAGTTTAAAGGAAAACATAAAAGAAGGAAGAAGGAATATGGCAAAAAATAAATAAATAAAGACAATGTATCTTATAGTCCATTCAAACAAGTGGTCAGTGTCTTAGTCGGTGGAGAGTGTTAACTCGCTGACGTGTGTTACTTGAGTTATGCCGTCTGAACTAGTTCTCTGTAGAGGTGGATATTAAAGATTTACGCCCACGAGCTGCAAAGTGGCATGATGGAGTAATTCTCATTATTGTAATACTATTGCAAATTTGAGCTCACAAAAGTTAAACAAGATGCCTCAAAAATGTAAATATTCTACCAGAATTGACTGAATAACTTAAATTTTGTAGCATAATTGGACTTTGCATTCATTAGAAGCTGTTTTAAAACTACTTTTAAATATCCATGTATGCAGACGAATAAAATCATATCGTACAAAAGATGTACAAGATATACAATTTCCATTCGTAAGACAGGCAACAGATTTACCCATTTGTAAAGTCTAAACTAGAGGACTCATTTCCCAAGTTATAGAGGTGCAACAAGATTTAGTTTCTAACGCTAAAAGGACCAATCAGATTTATGCCGAATGTCACCGAACCGCTTCAAATTATCTACCTTTGTGTCTAGTGCCCGAACAGCAAGGTGGATGCTAAAGGTAAAAATTTTAATATTATCTAGTTTCCTTGGACTTACTGTATCTATATTAGATGCTGATACCTCACAGTTTACGTGTAATTGCAACCCTGAGTGCCTCTACAGGAAGCAGTGTGCTGGAAGGTGTGATGGAGGCATATCCAACTATATTGCAACAGACTAGAGTTTGAATCCACTCACAAAACCACAGTTAATATTTGTCTGTATATATGCTAATGTTTTCCTGACCCTTACCGTCCGTATTATCCGGGTTTGGATCATAAGAAAATAGAATGCCAATGTAATGTAAATCATTAATTACATTCTTTAGCTCATGGTGAGACTGGGCAGCTGTTGGTTCTTTGTGCTCCATCTAATGCCTCTGACCGTAACAGGTAACGGATGTTCTGATTTTTGACCCCCCACGCAATGTGATACTGCTTGATAGCTACAGGAGTGATCAAAACTGGGGCACTATGAATAAGAAGGCCTGATCTGACTAGAATCTGATCATTACTCTCTGTCCTGGCGGTCACACATGGCGATGGCCAGGCCTTACCCACACATTTCTACAACCAGGAGAACAAGGCTGTGATTATGTTGCATTCTCTGTCTTTTTTTCTACAATCTTTTGTACTGTTGTTTATACTGTATTGGAACTATAAGTGACTGGAGGTCCTGGAGCTTCCCTTGAATGTTTTGTTTTTCAGCAGTTTTTTGATGATGTGACACGAAGCATCACTCAAAGAGTTTGCCTTCACTTTTGAAGCCTTTGTGTTTTTAAATGCGTCTTTTCTATTACATATGAAGCTGCGTGGAAATGTGCTACTGTAGGGTTTGTTTTTGTTTTCAGTCAGCTGACAGTATTTCTCTTTTTGTGTTCATTACTTTCTCTGTGATATATTTCACTATAATCGTAGTGACATTATAGACGTTCTGCCAGTTATTACTTTTTTCAGTTTTCATTAATGTCTCATATGTCATACATTTCAGGGCCACATGTATCCAAGTAAGAAAACTAATAACATACAAATGAGAGATTTTCTATGTAATTTGCTGAAAATGTAAAGAAGTCTCGTTTTAATTGGGTTGAAATGTTGATGACATTGTAGATATTGAGCGCTAATATTTATTACAGAAAAAGCTAAGAACCCTTAGTTCCATAACAATATGTGTCATTGATAGAAGCTATTATAGAAATATTTAAATAAGCTTTTGGAGAAATAATGAATAATGGAACGTCTATAGAAATGTAAGGTGGTGGCAAACTGTAGCGGCTGTTTAGTGTTTGTATTTTTTCATGCTATTTATTTGTGTTTGTTTTTTAAAGGGAACTTTATAAAGGGGAGAACGTGAATAAGAGGATGAATAATGGCAGATGACACTAAGGCATGCAGATCTTTTTGTTATGCTTTTCGTTTTGACTGTGTAAAATACACATACTGTATGTCCATATGATTGAAAAGTACAGTACAGCTGTTTTGTCTGAGAGCAGGTTACGAAATACTCAGGCTGTGCTTTTGCTCCACCGAACCATACAACTGTTGAATGAATCACAATAAAAATGTCACTTTATTGTTTTGCTGCTATTGTGTGGATATATTGGACAGGAACAAAGAAAAATACACAAAACATTAAAAAGACAATCGAATTAGATCTCAAGGTTGGTTCTTGAAGGAATGTTGTAATAAGCCGTTATCTTTTTCGGTATTATTCTTTCGGAATAAAATGTTAAGAACAGCTGCCTCTGATTTGACTTGTTTGATTTGAGTCCATGTCTGGTCGCCGGTACCTGACAGTTCCATCATTCACAGCTACAAATGTCTCACGATGACCGAATGGCAGGATCCTCCACAGCCCCCAGCTAGTTTCTGTGTTTTCCCTGAACTACTGGTTAGAGATTCTGCGTCTTAAAGCCTGATAAGGCTTGTCTGTCTAAAAGTGTTATTTGCAATTATAGAACAGGGATCACCACAAATCCCTTTCTGTGATGTATATAAAGAATAAAGTGTTTTCTAAGAATTTTTAGTTTGTGTAAGAAACTCTTCTTCCTTTTGTTAGAGGCTCTTGTCTTTTAAATGAGTGTTATCAATGGGAAGCCTGGAACAGAAGAATGATTTGACTGATTTGTGAAAAATATCTTGTCTATGTTTGAGTTCTGCTGAATTGATGACTGTTTTGTCCAGTAATGGAATCCAGGAATCCAGTAATCCATTATTCAAAAACTGTGGACTGCCAGTCCTCTGAAGTATATCTGCAGGTTGTCCGTCGTGGTTTTTGGAAAACCCGACCTAAAATCAAACTTTATCTAACTAAATGGCTCTTAACATCCCTTGATGTTCAGAGGATCGTATGACTTAACTGCACAGATCCTATTTTAAATTTTAAAAAAGGGATTATAATTTAACTGTGTGCTGATGTTTGAAATGTCAAGATTAATGCAGCTGCACAAATAGCACAATGAAACAGGGATGATTCTTCCACGTTAAATAAATGATTTTATTGTTTTACTGTAATGGTCTAATGGTCTTCATCAGGCACACCATTAATTTTGTGTGTACATGAATGAAGATCTATAAGGAAATTAGGCCAAAAGAAAAGTAGGGGACACAGGAGGTGGGAGGAAGAGGAAATAAAATGAAGGCAGATCAGTGGCAAATAAAAGCATAATGTAAAAGCTGTATGTCTTGATGGAAATGCAGCCTATTAGTCCTGATGTTAAACATTAGTACAGCAGATCCTACAGTTAAACATGTAATAGTTTCTTATACCTGGAAAAAAAAACAGGAGAGAAAATAAGACATATGTTTTTTTAATCAGATTTTCACCTTTGTTGCACTCAGTGGAGTGAGGGCGGCCCAAATGTCTCCAGTCATCAATGTACCTGTACAGACAAAACAGCACAATATCAAAGTATTGTCCGGTTGAAAAATATTTAAGACAGTCGTAAAGATTCTATCTGCGAGCTGAAAATGGGCTGAGGGTCTTACTCCTCAAAACTTAGCGCGTTAGTCCAGGCCAGAAGCTCGTCCAGCTCCCACTCCTGCATCTCATCACCTTTCTTTTCGATGGTGCCCATCACTTCCTGGGCTGAGTTCCCCTCCATGGCGGCCACGTGTCGATGTGCTGGATGAGTTTGCAGACGACCCCAGCTATGCCTACATGTGAGGGAGAGAGGAAGAGAACTTTCTCCTTCACAATTCCACACACCACAAAGGCCAATTTGTATTTCAAGATCAATTCAGAACCAAGCAGATTAAGACCAAAGAAAAAAAAAAAAGGGCTTCTTGCTTGATGTTAATTCACAGAATCACAGCTAAAAATGTGTTCTGGTGAAGGTTGTGTTGATTCTTTACTTGATTGACTTGTTGCTTTGAGTGTCCTGCACCATAGTGTGCAGCTCAGATGGGCTTATAGACAAAGTGACGACTCACATCTGCTTCAGCCATTCGATTTTCCTCCTTTTCCTCCACCTGACTACATCCTGTTGCCGTTGCAACTTGGAATAATGAAAGTCCATTTTTTTGTTTATACCAATCTCCATTGGCTCGCCGATGGGACCCAGCTGTAAGAAACGATAGAAGAAAGAATCCAGACTTAAAACATCTGTACTGACACGGTTTCAGAGAACCCTGACCTTGGTTAATATTTTGTTTTGTCTTAGTATGGACTGGATACATACAACAGGCAGAACGTACTTTACTGTAGACTCATTTCTGACCCATTCTTCACCTTGCTACAGAAGAGCCTCCAGCTGTTGTTCTCCATCCGCTGGTACCATCCTGACTGGTCCTCCTTTGTGACAGGCCAGCTGTTGCTGGTTTGCTGGGCCACAGGCTTCCTAAGGCTTGGCTGGGTGTAATCTTTGGGGCTGATGGCACACACATCTGCGATGGGTCGGCGGGTGAAGATCTTGTAGTAGATGTTGGGAGGGAAAGTAACCTGAAGGCAAAGGCAAAGAGCTCAATACGTATCTTTTTTTTTAATCCCTTTGACACATCATTGACATTAACACAGTTTTAGCTTTGCTTACGCCTCCAAGTCGAAATCTGATGAAGGTTCCAGCAGCAGCATCAAGCAGCTTGGCCTGCCACAGGAAAATATC
The DNA here is from genome assembly GCA_033026295.1 of Channa striata. Classification (NCBI taxonomy): domain Eukaryota; kingdom Metazoa; phylum Chordata; class Actinopteri; order Anabantiformes; family Channidae; genus Channa; species Channa striata. Next base: position 2,375,950 of record CM065169.1, read on the forward strand.
AGTTTGCCACTGTGCTGTCTTTCGTATTGTTTTAATAGAAGAACACGATTACCTCTCGAGGGTTGACACTTTTGAGGATAGACTGTGGATCCTGCTCTTTGCATTGGGTGATCAACTCTTTAAAATACTTGAAGACCTCTCTGCACTACAGATTGGGGAAAGCAGAGTTTAGTATTATGCTTAACTTGTGCATGTACAAACGTATGTGTATCTCCAGCAGCCACAGTGCTCACCACGTATCTTCTCCAAGACTTCTGAATGATTCTGGCGGATGTCTGCTGCACCAACTCCTGCTGGGGCTCCTGGGGACCTTCATCCTGTAGGCTGTAGGTTTGTAAGAGGGATGAAGAAGAGAGACAGTCACATGCACTAAGTATAACTACAAAGCTGTTAACATTTCTTTAACCAGTTCCAAAACATTTCTGATTAACTATCCATTACATGCTGCACAAATTATATATATTAATGCAAACCTTTACTGAAAGTGTATTATTTATATGATCATATTGATCACATATTTATCTGAAAATCCAGCCCTTTTAAATTTGTTAACAGGGAACCAATGTGTGATAAAAACCCAACACCTTTTTGTCATACTCATTAAATAATGACTTAGTGAAGTAAAAGATTAAGCATGTAGATTCACAAATGCAATTTGACATCAATAACTAAAGACAAAACCACATGCAAACTTACTGCAATACCTGAACATCTGTTTGCCCAGCAGCATAAAAAACTATGGAGGAACTAATGAGTGATGACTAGCCTCATATTCCAATAGTAAGTAACAATGGCTGGTTTGTGCTCCTCGGCCACCGGTTTAAAAGCAGTTTTAAGCCGGCAGTTGCAGTCACGGACTGATTTCCCTTCGGGCACAGGTCATGTTTGAAAGACACAAACTGGCCACAAAAGATGCCAAACAACTCAAACAAGGAACAATTGTTGACGGCAAAAAAAAGTGCAAATGCACTAACAGAGGAAAAATGATCAAAACAGGTGCAAAAGCAGACTAGTGGGCTACGGCACTGGACACTGGTAACAGACATTAACGGGGGTTTCAGCTGTTTTTTGTCTGTGGGTCTGATGTTTCTTTTTTGTTTGTTTCCGTTTTATGTGCAGACTGCTCACGTTGTGACGTCACACGGCGACAGCGCCATCGTTTGTCTAGAACAGACGCTCTGATTCGCTGATAGAATATCAGGAATGTTGTCGCGACGCACGGGATTCATGAGAACAAGCAGAGAACATGTGTTTATTGTGTAGCAATATTTTATTATTTACAGCTGATTTTCCAGGTTAACACCCCGCCCTGCTGTCACAGAGCAAAACCGCGTCATTCATTCCGATTCATGTAGAAATCGACAGACCTCCGCCTTGTTACTTCGTTACTTTTCACCACTGCCAAAATCAGACGTCAAATGACTAACGTTAACCAAACCCGAACTGAACAACAGAACCGGAGCGTAGTGGACCGGTCCCACATTCTCATACAGTTTGTCATCAGTTACGGAGAATAAACGCAGCTAACGTTAGCTACACGAAACTAGCTGTAAAATAAGCCAATTAGCCTAGCTTGGGGAGCGCGTGCCTTCTCTGCTCTCTGTTCAATGTAATTTTAATACGTCATTTATTTGAAATAACACACTGATATGTAACCTGCTTTTCTATATGCACAATAAAACATTTCACAACCACACAGCAATAAATTAACTTCGGTACCTCATTTCGTTCTCATGTAAATGGAAGGTCTGAACTTTAGTAACTAGCTTCACTAACTTCACGGCAGCAGCAGCCGTCCAATCATCAGGTTGCCTGGCAACGTAGCCGCAGGAAACCTGAGTGTCACAATAAGCGCCTGTATTTATTACAGTAGTAGTTTCTTTTACAAGGGAGTACTGATAAGTAAAAAATGGCTAATTTATTTTATGAAATTTAAGATCAAGGGCAGCTCGTATTTCAGAAGAGTAAACATGAAAGAACTAGAAACTCTGTGCTTTTATTTTGAAGGCAGAAGTATTTTTATGGTAGAAAACGTGTCGCTCAAATCGTGACGTGAAGCAGGAAAAGTCCCAAGACAGTCATAAATACCTAAAACGGTGCAAAAAACACTTTTGTCAGAATTGTTTGACACAATCCAAAGTAGATAAGTTAAAGTTACCAGTGGACTACTGGATTTTTACTGTACAGTTCAGACAGTACATACAGGTCGGCTGGTGTGTTTGTGAGATTTATATTTCAGTTTTTGTGTACATCCCATACAAAAAGTATTTATCACCTGTGCACAAATTTGGTAGACGTCAGTATTTTTAGACATGAAACTTCCCTGATACAAGCCAGTGTCGAGCAGTGATGTAATGAAGTTGTTCACTAAATTATTCATGAATCAGTGTCCGACAAACAAACACACACCTGTCTTGTGTTGTTTCACAAACCAAGGTGAAAAGAATAAAATGGAGACTTTACCCGATGGCCTTTAGATGGAGCTCTTTAACTGACAACTCCAGCTTCTCTGTGCCACACACACACACACACACACACACAAGCCAGGAACATGGTATATCTGTGATGAGTAATCAGCTTGACAATGACGCCCTCTGTCCCTAAATCCACCTTCTCATTTAGTGTGTCAGTGTGTGAGCAGCTTCCAGGTGTGAATTATTGTGATCAGGGTTTTTCCTGAAAAGACTTTTCAATAAATTTAAATTCTTCTGTGCACATCACAATCATTGCTCAATAATGTCCTGACTGTTTGTGATTACGTCTACATTCTCTATTTTCCTTCAGGTTCATTAAGAAATTATGACAAAATCTAACTATGTTCCCTCTGAGACCAAAACACAAGGCCTGACAAAAGGTGCTATACAAATAAAACTGACCCTGGGGGGTTCGACTTACATCCGATTTAATCCAAGTAGTGCTGTGTTCACAGGTGTGTGGAGAAGTGGACAATATGAACAATAGCGGTTTAATGTTTTTAACACAATTGTCAAATGCTCCTGGTAAATAATTACATACGATACAGTGACTATGTAACTCACAACTTACTTTATAATTACTCAAAGGCCGTTTTTGGGTTTTAATCTGAACTCGATACCCTGATTGTAAAGCTCACTAATGGTGACAGACAGTTGAAAATTTGACCTTAGAATACATTTCCTATTAATAGAAATGCACAGGGCTCCCTGAATGAAAGCTACAGCTACAAAGATTTGTAAGCCTGGACGTTTTGACCGTTACCGCACACATGGGCTTATATGCTTCCGAACAGGTTTCAGTTCTTTACACAAAATCTTTTCACACAGTTTCTGAAAACTGACAATCAAAACTATAAACTATTTATCAGCCTTCCAATCAGTGTTCAGTCTCATAAAACACATTTTGCCAAAGACTGCACATTGAACATTGGGCAACTCTGGTGAGTAAGTGCAGCATTTGGACTGGTTGTGTGTGGGAAATGGTGACAGTGTGCAAACACTAGAGCCGCTGATTAATTGTTCACTTAGAAGTCAGAGCTTAAGCCGTGGAAAAGGCCACAGAGGAGCTCTCCTGTTTTGGACGACAGTGGAGGAGAAGCAAGACGTAGAGATCAAGAGAGCAAGAGGAGGACGAGGACAAAGAAGGAGAGTTGTCTCAGAGGAGATTAGGAGACAGATCATTATTGGCCCATGTGCCATTGTGAGTCTGTGTGGACAGTGTAGAGGGAATATCACAATTTCCACAGCCATTAGCCAGTAAGGTGTCCTCCATCACCGTGACAACCATTGTCCAAACAACATCAGCCTTCCCATTTTCACACAGGGCAGCGGCGGCCTAAATGTTGGGCATGTGTCCATCGGGTTGTTGATTCCGCTTCCCAGTCTGGCAGAAATATCTTTTGTCCCACATTTGACATGTTTGTCTTTTTGTGTTAGCGTTTGACAAATGTCTTATTTTTATTTATTAAATTGTGACTTTATTTATTAAAAGTCTTTCTACGTACAGTACTTTTACCTTTAAGAAAATGAGTAATCCTTAAGCTGTTCCCTCCTAAAATGCCATAGCTGTGATTTCAGCTTGTAACCTTTGTCCAGAGCTATGCAACACTCAGGACTAATCCATACCCCTAACAGTGCTTCGTCCTCAGCCCAATAGGTTTGTGGCTCTAAAATCTTTGAATGATTTCAGGATGACCTACAGCGTATGGAAACTTGAGGTTTAGGCACAGCTGTGTACCTCAGCCAAACAGGAAATGTTCTAGCTCCATGCAGAGCATCTCCAGGACACAAAGCTTTAGGAGTTTTTTACTTTTTTCAGAAACTGTGATGCCCTACAATTAGTGTTTTTTTTTCCCCGGTTCATTTCAAGTGTGTCCTTTCATATCCCATAGTGCTTTCCTCATGCATGTTTTAAAATCTTTTCACTGTCAGACGATGGATCTGATGGCGGAATAAACATTAAAAGTAAATGAATTAATAGTCAATAATTTTACCTCCCTCAGTGTTTTTCATCTATCTATCTTTCCATGGTTGGATGGGTGATGATCAGAGAAAATATCTTCATTCCACACGTCTCAAACAACGTGTTTTACATTTACACAGGTCAGTGCAAAAGATTTTCAGTGTGGCGACTGAATCTTCTAACAGTTGCACAATCAACTGTAGCTGATATGAACAGGTTTTAACAATTGTCTCCTTTCTAAATAACAAGCCTGCCCAAGAATTTCCTCCTGAAAATCAAGTGTTGTTACAAACAGTTCTGTGTCATCACAAGAACTTGTCTTAGTTCCTTAGTTATTTGGTCTATGCTGTGAAATTTCATGCTTGTTACAGTGGCTTCCTACATATTTCAAATTGGCACCTGAACTCAAGCGGTTTGAAAAATAAACCATAGTGAGGATGGAAGTTGAACAAGGAGGATGAATCCATGAACATTTAATAATACTCAGGTTCTGGAAATACAATTCGTTTGCCGACTTGCATCTCTTCGAGAGTGTTTTCGATTTTCGCTTTTTACCACGACTGTAAAGGCCAGAACCGTTTGTGTATCATGGTAGAGGAGCCTCTAAAATGCAGAACAAATTGTTTTGCATGGACATGTTTCTGATATGTCTCAATTTGCCAAATATAATTTTCACATGTTGCCAATCAGGGGCTAATGATGAGAATATAGACTATGACATTGCAACAGCCGTACAACATCCCCCTGGTGGGCACACAAGAGAGCTCATCCAGACCCCGTCATGTTAGTGTAAAACACCTACATCAGAGTGTGGTGTATTTAATTATTTTTTATTCAGAATTCATTTAAAATATGTCACCACTGTCGGCTGCGCAGGTTCATCTGAAACTTTACCCTGTTTTCTGACTTGACTTTCACCGTCCCGTCGTTCTATTTCAGCTTCTAATTCATTGTTGGTATTCATCATACAGAGGGCAGTCAGTTTTTATTATTTTGAGACTGGCAGGTTGATGGTGCAGAGTCGGAGCCGTTTAAAGATAACAGGTGGCGTAACAAAGCCTCTAATTGCTACAATTGGAAACCCAGTGAATTGTTAACATTGATTTGCTTTACTCTTGTGATCAAAGAGCGTCTGCAGGTGCCTGCGACTCTTAAGAGGGAATTTACTACATCTGAAACTAAGGCTCAAGTTAATTCTCCTTCATTTTATAAAACAATTAAATACTTTATAACATTTCTACTTACTGAAAAAAACTTTTCAACGGTCACACTGACATTCCACTTTTACATAAACACATTCAGATAATATAATTCAACTGAATAATTTGTGATTTCAAAGAAAGAGACACTGTCATCTCTGATCACAAACTGCATCTCAGCCTGCGACAGAAAACAAACGGGTCTAATTGAAATGAAGATCACCGTCTCCAGATTTAAATCCTAAGTCACTGGAGGAGGAGGAGGAAGAGTTCTGATGTCTGTTGTTTAATTTGTTACAGGGCAAGTATTTAGATGGATTATGAAACACAAGGTCTGTGAAAAATAATTTCTACTCGCCTGTTGCAAAAACACAGAATGGGGACAGAGGTATTCCATTGTTTGCCGGAGCTTTAAATTTCAGAACTTAATATTTACACATTTAAAGAAAAAAGAAAGAAAAGAAGACTCTCATTTTTCAAAATAGTTTATGTGGCAAAAATACACATGGGATTGAGAAAAGACGTGCACACAAAGACCTTATTATCTGAACTTGATCCATGTCAAATGGACTTAAACTCAATTTTACATCTAAAGTAAAAGAGGGGTGAAAAACATGCATTTGACCCAGATTTGGTGACTTGTAGTTTTTTTTGTTGTGGTATTTTCCATTCCAACAGTCAGGCTGATTTAACTGCTATATCAGCTATTTTATAAAAACAAACAAGGGAAACAAACCAGCATGAGACCCTAAAATCTAAAATGAAAAACCAATATCCAATATGCAAAATAACATAAAACAGCAGTCGATGCTTTGCCTGCAAACAAACACTTTTGCAATTAGAGTGAAGAAATTAGCGTTTCTTTTTTTTTGTTGTTCAAACAAACACACAATGTTTCTAAAACAATCCTTTGGCATATATCATACCTCGACTATTACCGCATACATCAACACTATACACACAACATTATGTGCATGTGCACGACTTTCTGGTAACAATCCCACAATGCAACTCTCCCCGTTTCAGAAATGAGAAAATGACTGTTGCGTGATACAAACAGCTGTAAGTGATGATGCAACATGACAACAGTTCCGAGGTGTTCGAAATGTAAAATGATTTTTCACAAACAGCCTAGTGTTATTCTATAGGGAGGGTTACGCCCAGACGTTGGGGAAACAAGGATGCAACACCAGTAGAGACTTCCCTCTTACCACATACAGAAACCACCAGAACAAACAAGATTCGGCCTCGGAGAGTTATTGCTCATCTTTCTCTAAACAGGAATTCTAAACTTCAGGGGGTGTCCAGCAAAATATCAAACAAAAGCTGTAACCAATCCGCTGCTGGAACGACATCCAATATACCTGCCAGCCAATCAACAAATTCACCTGCTTGTCACATCCAGACACATATACAGACACATATACTAATTCTCCAACACAAGGACATTCAGTAGGATGTAGGATGTAGATGGGCGACCAGATGAAAGGCTTTTAAGTGAACTTGTAGTACTACAGTATAGAAACATCCAATCCTGTAAAATGAGTGTTTGTCAGACCAGGTCTCAGTTTGTATTAATGATCCACAGTGAAAACACACCGACTCCACATGAAGCCAGAGAAATACGAGAGAAGAAAAAAAAAAAGAATGGAGACAAAACAAAAAAAAAACAGATCACCTAAAGACGTCTGCACACAGACATCACACAGGTGTCAGTCACTTTACAGCTAAAATAGTAATTTGCACAAGTGAAAACAAAAGGTGAAATTTCTGAGTTTACGTAGGGAAACAAGATGAAAACTGCGTCTGTACAAATTCACAAAAATATGAACTTTAAATACAATAAATCTTATTCACTAATCTAAAAGTACAGATAAACAAAAATGATGTGTTTTCACTTCCAGAAGAAGGATGAAAAAAGGCAAGATGGAGAAGGAGGAGAAGACGACATGGACACAGGCCAGTTTCTGGTTTCCAGTCAGTGGAGTTACGCAGGACCTGCAGCCATCTCATCTCTTCCTCCTTTCCTCCCATCTTCAGCCTTTAGTCAGAGAAACAAAAGTCAAGAGAAACGTTTTCTCCTTCGTCTCAAGCCTCTGTTCTCGCATTTACCCACTTCCCTTCACTCCGTATTCATCTTTTTTCTGTTTTGTCTTCTTTGTGGAGTTTCACGTTCTCCTCCTTCCTCCCACAGTCCAAAGACAGGCACATTGGGCCGACTGGAGGATATAAAATTGCCTGTAGGTGTGACAGTGAGTGTGAGTGCTCCTCTCTTCACACGCCTCCAGCAGAGGACACACCACAGTGGGGGGATTCTACAAGGTCTTTCAGCTCCACGTGACCCCTGAGTTTCTACAGCTATTTAAAAAGAACCCAATGTCCCTCTTTGGCCATGTTCAAAATGTACCACATTTTCATATCAGCTCTCCTGTGGGGCCACGAGGTTGAAGCTGAGCCGATCCATTTTCTGTTCCAATGCCATGCAAATGCCGACTCTCTCCTTTTCGTTTCCATTTTCACATATTCGGAGCCTTAGCACCTCAAGTGCATCAAGATCCGATGCCAGCGCCTCTCTGAAGATTTTGCCAATACCTGAGAGCAGCAGCTCCCTCCTGCTATGTGTGGATTAGGGTTATGGCCATTTGGTTTGTGAGAACAATAACTGGATCTGTTGTATTTGAGGTGTTTTCGGGATGTTGAGCCCCACGGTGGAGGGAGAAGCTGCAGGGTGATCACCAAGAGGGACACAAAGGAGCATCATCCCCTTCATGTTATTGTTTCTTCTTTTTTTTTTTATTACAGATTTGTTTTAAATTTAAAAAATGTTGAGTTGGAACAGTGGCTTGTTCTTTGATGTTCTAGTTGCTCTGACCTGATTCAACCTGTGTGGCCATACAGTAATATTCAAGTTTAATGTCACAGTTGGCATTTCCATAACAAATTTAACAAAACACATCTGACAATAACAATTCTTCCATTCCCAGTCACCAGGTCCCGTCGACACATCTCAGACTCCCCTTATTAGCTCCCTTGCATGCATTTGTAAGTCATTTCCCTCATGTCATTAGGCAGTTTGAGCATGTCTCTGTTTGTGCTTCTGTGGCCTCGTTGCTCACTAACATGCCTGTTATCACATTCACTCCTTGCGCCTACTTTCATGCAAATCCTTCCCACCTGTGTTCCCCAGCGTGGCAAGGCAATTTGCCAACAATGTGATGGCCAAGCATGAGTAAGTTTCAACCTCAGTTGTTGTTGGTTTGAGCTGTGTATTGTAGTAGAATGTATGGAAGCTGCCTCGGTTTGGCGCAAACCATATTTAGCACATTAAGCAAATAACTGATGATGAATGTCAGTAGTTGTGTAAAAATGTCCACAAATGCAGCAGTGTGGAAATCCCATAATTAATAAAGGGATAGACAACAGTCCATAAAGCATCACAAATGCCTGACCGTGCAGGATCATCAGCGAGGCTTCCTGAAAACAGTAAAAGACCCATCCGTCATCTGTAATCGCTTATCCTGTTCAGGAACAGGATATCTGATGTGTCAAATAAGCGAGAGGCAGGACAAACCAGGTCTCAAGGCAGCATCGAACGGGGGACCCTCCAGATGTGCGGCAGCGGCGGTAACCACTCCGCACAACGCGCTGCCCGTTACGAAAACACACGTAACAAATAATTATTAATGGAGACAGTTACAAAGACCCAAGAGGTTTCTGAGGAACATACATCTTTACATTTTGTTACATTCTGGCGGAAAACAACAAGAAGTTGCCTAATGAATTTTTAAGTCGTGTTGGGATTCAGTTTAAATCGATTATAATAAGGAAATAAACAGCAGCAGCTTGAAGCGGGCCACTTGTGGTTTGCAGTGTTTGAGTGTGTATGTATAAAACTGATGCATTTTTACTCTGGCTGTGCAGCAGCACTTTTGTTGGTATTCATGTACATTTGAAAATACACTTCACCACCTGACGTGAATGTGAATGCACACATGACTGACTCCCCCAGAATAACCACAAGCTGGTTAAAATACAGTGATTACATCTACATACAAACTTAAAGAGGCCGGGGTACAGCAATGAAATTCCCAGCTGGGTAGAAACATCTCAGACATGAAAAACCTGCAAATACAAAAGTCAGTGTGACTGGATGAGCAGGTTCAGAGAGACACGTAAAATCCCAAACATCTGACAAATGGTGCAAATTAGTGCAAGCTCTAAAAACTTTTTCATCTCCACAACATATAGAACAAAGAGAACAAAAAAAGTTAGTGAACCAAAACATATTAAAAGCGTTTTACTCTCTCATGTTTGCATTAAATCTATGTTGAAATGCTTTCAACTTTTTAAATCCCTTTAAAGAATCACAATCATGTCAGTTGTCTTAGCTAGAAGAGAAAGCTGAAGTTTTTCAAACAACGGTTTTCCCTTTACCATAGAAAAACTAAAATAGTAAAACTGTTTCTCCGCATGGTACTAGGCTGGGAGAAAAGTTTAATTATTTAAAGAGGCACGGCCTCTGACAATGTAAGAAACTGTGATTAAAAAGAGTTTAGGATGGATGCAACAGAAGTCACCGCTACAATGCCATGAAATATTTGCCTCTACAAATGTTCAACATTCTGAGTCAATGGTGACATGAACACTAATAAAAACACTTGCAAAAAATCCAGTGCAAATCAGCTCCACCTGATTTGGGTGTAGTTTCACCACTTCAGCAGCATCTTCTTATCTGCCACTGCTTCCACATCGCTTCCAGACAGCTCCACCTGGTTTTGAGTTTCACACCACACCGTGGCATAGCAAGATCTCAGGGTGGCGAGAGGACATCCAAACATGCCCCGTTTAAAATAGGCTCTTTCAGTCAGCAAAATAAAAAGAGTTCTCATTCAGTCCATGTTAAAACATACAAAAATAACTAAGCCCTGTCCTCATCAAACAATGTGCTGATTCAAAAAACAGTAAGCGATTAAAACAACAAAAAGAAAAATCATCCATGATCAATTCTGTGGCGCCTCGTTTCCAAAAACCTGGAAATCTGTTGGTCTTTTTTGTGTCTGTTGAAATTGATAAATGTGACGACACTTTAAACAGCGTTCCGTCCTCCTGTGCTATCGCTTGCTCATTAGTTCATCCATATTTTTTTCAGCAGCACTTGGCTGACTGGTTTGTGCATCAGCAGTGAATGTTAGAGGTTTCTGATCATCATCTACATCCTCCCCTGCTGTGTGGACTTCAGCGTTCCCAGCTGTTCTTTTTCATTTCAATTTTCAGCTCCAACACCAGGTGCTGCATCAAGTTCCTGTTCTTTGTACAACAAGGACCAGTGGGCAGCAGGAAGCCATTACACAGACTGGGCCCTTCCTGCTTGCACCCAAACCACTTTGATTATTATCACACAAAAATTGTGTGTTCAAAATCCATTCACTTTAAACTATAGTGCACTTCTCAGATCTTCACAACACGCTGTAGTTTAGGAGATTTATTCCCAGAAGAAATAGTCCACGTCACAATTATTATTGCCTTCCAGGACTTCACTTAGAAAAGGAGGAACATGAGAACTTTTCTGGCTGGGTTGACACCTACTATATTCACTTTATCGATCAAATTCACAAACTGCACCAGAATGAATGGTCCAGTCAGTCAGTGGCCTTCACACCTGCAGAACCACCAATCTCTGTGGCTGCCAAAATACATGATAGCTGGGCAGCAACACCCGGTGGGGTGGGATTGGATCTCGCAACCTTCTGCGTCTCAAGCCAAAGCTCGACCCACTTTGAATGAAGTGTGAGTGTAACTATTGTCCTTGTGGCATCGCTGCTGTTCACACGCCTGCCACCACAGGTCTATTAAAAAAAAACCCTCCAGGTGCCTTTAGGTGAAACGCCTCAGTCCACCTCAGCTCTTTAACGTTCGGTACCTTAATACATGTGCCGAAGCTGCTTCATCCCATGAGAGTTTAAACTACTCAGCTTTAGTGTTTTTGAGGAAAGAAGGACACCACACACAAACTGCATTAGGGTTATGGAATAAAGCTTCAGGGTGAGGTGACGTTAAAAGTTTAATTACAAGATGAATTACATGACAAAACTCTACAAATGGTGAAAGCTTCCTTACTGTGGTCACAACACCTGAACCCCGTGTCCTGTAGAAAAGTCCTTTGTCTAATTGTACAACCCTCTTCACCTCCTTACAAAACTTTACTTTTAGTCATTGCTTTAGGCGTCTACTAAAGCTTAGGGGTTTCCACTGACCCACCTTCAGCTTCAGCATGTAACACAAAGGGACTTTAAGTGAGAAAGACACGGACTGCTGGACTTCCTCCACAATTATCCCCAGCACACCTTAGAAACGGATTTTTAGCAATGTTGATTCTTTTGCAAGAAAGCCTAGATTAATGGCGAAGAATATCCCATGAACTGCAACGACTCACACAAGCCCAAATTTTTTCTTACAAGTCCAAACGTTTAATTCCTGGACATCTGCCCTATCCTTGATGAAAACACTGACATCTTGGTCCGAGTGAGAACCCCTCAGTCTACACAAAAGGGGCAAAGCCTGTAAAAGTTTGATTGACACAGTGACGACTTCTCTTGATCTATAGGTCATCAATATTCTGTTGCCTACATAAGTCAAACATGTCATTTATAGCACGTTTTCCTCTTTGGAAAACTTAAATTGAGTTAATAAGCAGTTCAATAAAAGTTTGCTTTTTAAGACTTTTGAAAGAATCGTATATTTTATGCACAGAAGAGCTACTGGTCTCCAGTTTTTCAGCAGAGCTGAATCTCCCCCTTTGACAGCGGAGAGAGAACTGCACGCCTCGAGGAAGCTGAAGAGCTCCCTTCTTTTTCAACTGTTTAAAAATGTGTTTCAGAAAGTCGGATGCTAAACCATCCATTCCGGGATCTTCGTTTGAATTTCCATTTCATCCAGTGTTATACATCCAACTTTAGCGTGTCCTGATCCTCTAGACTGAACTGGGGACGTCCCTGCAGAATCTCAAAGCAGCGTCCACATCGCTGCTGTCTGCTTTGAATAAGTCTGTGAAAATGCACTGCGAGCCTCCGCATTATAGCTGGATCAGTCGTCACATTTCCGTCAGGCAGACAAAGACACTTTTGTGTTCTTTGAACAAAAGACTCATTTCAATTAAAAATGAAAGCAGTGGCCTGGAGTTTGGTGAAGCGTGGTTGGACTAAACCCGCTTTGGCTTTCTGTTGCAGGAAAGAAATAAGCTGGTCTTTTAGAGGGAAGGGGATCACGAGTCTGCTGATCACTGCAACGGGCTAAGAAACCTGCTGAGAAAAACCTTGTGTCACTAACTAAGAAAAGAAAATCTTGGAAAATAAAAGAATGAAAATGTTCACAGGTTCGGGTCATGTACTAAGTTAATGTTACGATGCCAAAGGACGTAGATTTTTCAGAAAATGATAAATATGATAATTATTAGCTCCATTAATCTAAATGACGGCTTTTGAAAGCAACAGGGAGGAGTTAACAATTAAAAATGAATACAAATGTATAAATGTACATTTATAGAAATGAAACATACTTTTCTAATCTGGCTGCATATTTCCTTCTTACTTCCGCCTATTCACGTATATGCTCCGTCCTGTTTTAAATCCTCCACACATCAACTACTTCACCTTTTTGCAAATCCAGTCCACATATATATGTGTGTGTGTGTGTGTGTGTGTGTGAATGCACACATATATACATATATCTTAGTCATTTAAAAACCTCTACACATTCAAAATCATGGTTTAGAGCGTTTCAGCCTTCACCATAAGTACTCTGCCCTTCACCATGTCTGTACTGGGAACAATATTTCCATTAACATCAGACGACAACAGTCGTCACCTCTGCACTAAAATCTGTCCTATGGCTGAGGAGACACTAACCCCCCTTGCCCCCCCCCACACACACACATCATAAATCCCATCCATTTAATTTACATCACTGTGTTTCTTGCAGAAATATTAAACCTAGTCTCTGTCTGCCTTATTATTTCCTGTTGCAAAGCTCTTTTCTGTGCGTTCACATTTAATGAGAACACTGTCAAACCGTGCATATAACAAGAGAGAGATAGAGGACAGTAACAGAAATTCATAATAACTATTGTACCTGTCAATTAAAATGACCAATACTGAATAAGTTCACTGTTAATTCGGACTCATTCTAACTTCAGACCTACTAACACAACATCTCCATTGAAATCAGTCAGAGGGAATCACGACGTGCATCAACAACAGATATCGACTTAAACTCTGGTTTACTTGTTTTTCTTGATACGTCCTTGAGGGTCTAAGTGCTACGTGATGACGTGATGTTCCTGAGGCGTTAAAGCGCCACTTTGTCCAGTCCCTTCGCGTAACATGCTGATGCTTGAGGTTGCATGTGCACATTTTTAGAAACCGTGACGCGTCAGTATTTGGAGCCTAAATCAATGACGTCGAATAAGATGTGAAAAAGTCTCAACGGGAGGTGGTCGGGTTGGTGGATGGTACAAAAAGAAACAGGAAGATTTCCACAGGAAATTTTCTTTAGTTGTATATTCAGTTTAAAACAAACTGGTCGAAACGTCCTGTTTTTTTTTTCCCTTGAGTTTTTTTTTCAAGCCATTGTTGTAGCTGCTGCTATTCAGATTTCTTGCTCATCAGAAAACTTTGGAAATAAAGGCATTTGTTGCAGGTGAGTTTTTCTTTTTAATATCGAAAAGTTCATTTTAATAATACATAGTATCTTTGAACTATTAAGAAAGGACATTTGTCTTTACAGATGTTGCTGATGTTGCTCTCACTTGTGAGATCATGTCAGCTCTGTACAATCAGATCATCTGCTACTCTCACTTAATTTAGAACATACTTGTTCTTTTTATTCATACTGTGCTATTTTCTCCCCCTAGATGAAGAAATTGTAGATGGACGTATCCAGCTGAGCGTAGCCAACACATGATTGCAGGGTTACCCTTCTGTTCCACAGAAATCAGACACTGAATGCGGCAAGTACATGTCTTAAATGAATATCATCCTTTCTTCTGAGGACATTAATGAGGTGTTGTCTGGTGATTTCCTTTTTTTTAAAACTGATTTGATGGCAGGCTTTCATGAGGCCTGTAGCAGAACTGCAGATGTTTTTAATACTGAATCTCATTGCAACTGTCTATACCTATTTCATGTAATTATTAACATGAATTTATAAATTAGAGCTGGATGAGAGTGCACTTTAGCTTGTGCCGCAACATCAGAACCTGACTCAAGACTCCTTCAGCGCGTACCTGTTGAAAGACACACGCATTGACACCAGAGGTTCATAGTCCTGTTAATAGTGACGCTGTGGATCAGAGGCCTGTGAACTCTTTGCAAACCGACGGCGGCAGATGTGGCTGTTCAGACTGTTGATACAGCTGACAGGCGGAGGTCCTGGTGAGTTATATTATCGATATAATAAATGTGCCTGCTAAAAACGTGAACTCATCCAAGCTGTGGCACAGTTCAAAAGAGTGTCTTCAAATGCTAGAAACATAAGAAACCAGTTCATTTACGACCAGGTCGAAATAACTCAAAGCCTACGACAGACCCTATACAACAGCAATAAATGCATTACTGACCTCACACATGTCCACACGATTCATCTTTACATTAGAGAGTTAATAAAGGGGCAAAGGGAGTCTATAAAGAAATCATTTGTAATTCACCACCTGTTGAGGCCATGGTACCTCCAAGAAAAATATTTAAATCACCAAAGGACGCCAGTGCACATGACCGCACATGACGTCAGTGGCTTCCATAGCAGAACGGCACAGAGATGCCTAATTATTGGTGCCTGCTCGGCCGCCTGGCAATGACTGATATCGCTGTAGTGTCAAAATTTGTCGTCTTAACTTTTGAATGCCAGTTCTGTGGGTAGTGGCAGTGTTGTGTCAGACCGTATGAGAGAGACAATCGGTTAGATGCATCAGATCGTGAGTTTTTAGATGTGTGCGGGACATTGAGCAGTGGAGAGGGTCGTTAATACAGAGATCGTACAGATAGAAGGATGTGTGAGAGCAGGACCTTAACACATGAGGGGGACGCTGGCTCCTGCGGCCTGTGTGTTCAGACAGGAAATCAGATCAGTGTTAGAGCGAAGCCAGCTCGTAGTTCAGCGGAGCTGCAGCAGCATGTTGAGCTGCGTGACACTGATTTCAGCAACTTGCCCTGAAAGTTAAATATCCCTCCTTGAACTCGATATTATAGGAAGAAAGAGGTTACACAGCCCTTTATGTGGTTACATTTTAATCGGTTCCATTGTGGTTTGCTTCCGGTCTTGGACTTTTATTTTGTAGTCTTGTTTTCCTTTCCTGTTAGTTCTATTACTTACCTTGTGTGTCCTTATTGACTTCACCTGTCTTATATCTCATCTTTCCTGTCTTGTACCCTGTCCTCCCCTCAGGGTGTTGCTGGCCAGTCCTCATCTGCGTCCGCCTTTGGTCTGAGGTTTGGTCCTTCGTTTGCTTCGGTCTTTCTCCCTTTTTCTAAAGTTACTTTTGACCTGTTGTTTTTCTTCGCTTCGTCCTTTTCTTTGTTCTTTTCCGTCCTCCCTTGTTTTACTTCAGTTCTTTGTCAGTCCCTGTTTGTCAGGTTGTATATCAATAGTTACTTTTGAGTTTATGTGAATTTCTTTCTGGTCTGGTTTAGTCGTCATTTATGTCCATTTGTTACTTCCTGCTTTTATCTCGGTTCTGATTATTAGTTGCACCTACTAGTCTGTTTTCTATTACAGATTTTAGGTTTAGTCACTTGTGTTCCGTAAGTTCTTGATTTGGTTTGCCCCCGTCATTTTGTGTCTGTGCAGTCACCTTGTTCGGTATGTGGTTTGTGTGTTTCTATGTGTGCCACCCCTCTTTGGTTTATTATACTCCTACGGTTTGGTCAGTTGTTCTTGTCATTATTTACCTTACTTATTGTTTGCCAATTAGTTCCTTTTCATAGTTTGTCTAGTTAGTTTATGGTTTGTATGTTTCCTGTCCTCATTTTTGGAGTGAGTTTTTGTTCATTTTGGTTCAATTTACACACTTCTGTCGTTAGCACCTCCGGGGCCTTATTTATAATACCACCCCCTTACAGGAAACCCTCAGGCCATATGAAGCAGTTATGTGGGTTGCCTCCATTATTTAAAAAAAAGAAGTCTCACAACAAATACATATTTTATGACTTTACTAGTTTCAAAGTTTGAGTGCACTATGGATTTTGAAGGCTACTGGTCTTGATTGTGTGAAGATCAAGTCTTACAGATGCCCCAAATACTTTTATTGCACACAATGCTCTTTATTCGATTCCTGTGTTGTGGTGGAGCGATTGGTCCAACAGGTCATCACAGCTGCTCTCGTTGTGTGAGGAAGCAGGATCATTTGGATGAATGATGCCGTGTACAAGCAGTGCTGCCTTGAAAGTTTCAGTTTCCTGTCAATGCGTTTATCTAGAACGCCCGAGTCACTTGGATTCAGCGATAAACTTGCCCTTGAAAAGGGCATTTTCCTCAAATTTAACACCAGGGAAAATGAACACAGTGGGCTCATATGCAGATTTTTATGGATATGACAGGATGAGTGAGCTTCGCGGAGGGGTACAACTCTGTCAGTGATGAGGTTTTGAGAGTCTGCGGCGTGAACGACGTGGAAGTGCTGTGTCTGATTGATCACGACACATTTGTCAAATGTACAGAGCTTGATGTATTGAGCTTCACCACACTTGCTTCCAGCAGCGTGAACCATGTCCAAGACCCCTCTCTCCCCAAAGACACGGTAGCTCTGACATGACTGGACTTACAGAACAGTGTCTCTCTGTAGTGGTTGGAGTGTGTGGTGCATGTGAACAAAATGGAGGTCAAGCACCCTGTAAACCACGGTGAGCAGCAGATTGGACGACCACACACGCTCAAACATGTTACGAGGTGCCGGGTGCATATTCCAAACCTTCCAGAGTGTAGAATACCAAATAATGTGCTCTACCATTAGATTAAGGGAAAAAAGGGTGGCCTTAACCATGCAGTGTGTGGGGATGTGAACAGGACATGAATGTACAAAAGTTTATGGAAGGACACACAAAGCCTGAGCATCTTGACCTTTGACATCTGGGGGTGCAGAAATGCCATGAAACTCTGTCACAAAGTTTAAGATTGACAAATGAGGTATTATGACTTTACAAGTCTATACCCCATTGTACAGGCCTAAAAACCATTTACTGTAGACCACCCTCACCCTCCTTATCCTTAGGAATTTTGATTCCATTGATCAACGTTTTGGAATTGTGAAATTCACTGTTCTCCAACCACATGGTCTCTCTCACACTGTCCTACCTTACAGAGCCCGCAACAAGCTGACGATTCCTCCTCGCAGGACAGATGTGGAGTGAATCGGACTAGCTAGTGTTGTAGCGGGGATAGTGATAGACATCCGTCGGAGTGTTGGTGTCCTTCAGCTTCAAAAGGTTGTTGAAAAAGAAAGAATACAGGCAACGTGTTGACTTTTCTACAGGGCAAACAAGCAGTTTCAGCCCGTCCAGGATGTTGAAACGTCAAAAATATGTTAGGTTGAAAAAAAAAGTGAACTCAAACAAAATCAAAGTGAACAAAGCTGTCAGAAGCTGAAATAAACGACTCTTCAACTCACTCTGGGGACAGTTTAGGCCAAGAAGCAACATGTCCTGTTGTGAAATAATATCTGAGGATTCCAGATTCTCACAGCTAATGTTCAGTGACCAATACGATGAGCGACGGCTTAGTTTTATCTCAGTAAGAGGCCACTGAACCTTTCTGACACGCTGGCATCTAGAACTAGGGATGTCAATGTCTTCATAGGAGCCATGACTATAACGCAGACAAATAAAAAGACCTTTACCATTTAAAATGGGTCCTTTTAATGATGCTCCAAGTCCTTCTCGTAGACTTTAGCGCAAACACACCTCATTATCTACGTCTCAGAACAGACTTGCTATCCAACCTTCAAGTAGTGTAAGAACCAGGCCACGTCCACATGCGCGTGCAGAAACCGGATTCTTAATGAGGCTAAAGCCACTGATTAGTCATTGTGAACAACGCAGGTCCCGACTTTTTAAATGCGCTGTATGAAATTTCTGTGAATGTGCTGAGCTGACACCGGCAGACAGGACCGTGGTACAAATCCGGTATTAGATTAGTGGCAAATAAGGTAAAAAAAACACTATAGCTGCAGAGGCTTGTTATCGGCCCTTTTAGGCGCCGCCATTCTGTTCATTGCCAGGCTCATTACACATAGTTGAGTGCCTTACTTTGAAGTAAATGGCGGATGCCCAGAAAAAGTATTTGATCCCACAGAACCATCTGGACGTACAATACAAGACAGTGGGTGGAGGACGAGCTAGAGGCCATAGCCTGCCTGACACGGTTCTATCTGAGGCCAAAGAGAATGCGGGTCTTTTACAGACAACGTCTCACGGACTGGTCAGGCGTTGAGGGGTTAACGCATCTTACAGCCTTAGGGTGTGTGAAGATAAAAGACCTCATGGAATAAGATTTTACACGTCACGGCTGCTGAAAACGTGCCACTATCATCTGTCCCCATCACTCTGTCGAGGCTGTGACGCTGATTTGCGTTGCCCTGGTGATCTCGCTCTCTCGCTCTCTCCTTTGACCCGATTTTCCCTCTCTCTCTCCCATCATGCTGTGCAGCTCATCAACACTTTTCACCTGTGCCTTTCCCTTTACGCCCTCCAGCCGCCCACTCTCCTTTGGCAGATCGTCTCCGCTGCCTCTGGTCCCCGTCATTGCTTGTTTGAACTCACCTGTTGATTTGTCTACTGAATGCTGTTTTTTGTCCACTCTGGAATCCTGGCGTTACCTGCCAAGAAGTCGCTATGGCAATCGCAGCATTCCACTTTAGTTTAAAGACTGTTTTTGAATCCACTGTCTCGAGACAACAGGTTAATATTCTGAACTGTTTAACTCCACAATTTCTCCCCGGATGTTTTCTGTTGCTACTTTGGTTACATGAGTTTTAACTTCATGCCGCTTATTCCCCTGAGATTATCAGCCGCCTTGTGTTCTCCTCTTTCTAGCGTCGGATCCCGAACTGCCTCCCCACACATCTGACACCGTAAGAGTCCATCTATTAATTTTACATATTTCCTCCCTTGTCATTTTCAGTCATTCACCTTGTCTCTCTCTCTCGCTCTTCCAGACCACGTCGTTGGTTTCTGATTCCCCTGCTTGTGACTCCTTATCCCCATTATTACTGCTCATACAATACACCTTTATTATCAACCCTCCTCCATTGTTCTGCACCTTATTGGGCCCAATACAAATTGCCTAAACAGTCTCATTCACTCAGGTTAGACGGCTCATTATCCGGATCAAAACGGGTGATTGTGAAGCCCATTTAAAACGTCTTTTAGAGGAAAATGTTTCGATAAATCCTACCAACGAACATGACAATAAAAAACATGCACGGGTCTATTGCATATTTAGCATCCGTGTGTCATACTGGGAGACATTGTTCCTCTATGGATGAATAAAGTAGCCAATCCAATACTGGCACTGAGCTGTTTGTCGGCATCATCAGGCAGATTTTTATTATTTTTTTTCCCTTATAAATTTTATCTTTGTCTGTTCCATTCAGTAATAATGTTTCCTAATAGAAAAGGTCCTCTGGTATCAGTGCTATTAACTCCATTGTACTGCTTCCTCTGGTGTAATCACCCCTTAATGCAAGACCCTCATTGTCACCATCTATTTATGTGTCGTGCGTATTGTTAGCTGTATCCGTGCAATACAATGTTGTATTACATTGTGTTTCCACAGTCGATTTTCTATTGTAAGCGGTTCGGGAATGCCTCTATATGGGTAAGCGTTGGAGGACAGTTATCAAACTCTGAAAAAAGGGAGACCCCGGGATAATTCACAAAACGTAGAAGGGTAAGGAGCTGCATGGATCTTCTTATCCGCAGCAGCAGGAATCATGATTTCAACCTCTAAACCTGTGCCAGTGAGCGTCAGACCGTGTGCCCCATAAAGCAGACGTGATTTATAATATACTGCATAGCAGCCCTCGCTGTACTACATTCACAATTTTTGGTTTTGCAGGCTTTGTTCTGTAATTTCATATTTATTGTTTGTCTACATTTGTGAGAAGGCAGTGCTGGGGACTGGGATGTAAAATCCCTTTTTGTCCACATGTTTAATGAGCAAAGAGACCGGTGCATACGCTCTTAACCACTTTCACTGTAAATTGGGGCTCGAGGCGTCATACATGTATG
This sequence comes from Channa striata, assembly GCA_033026295.1. Classification (NCBI taxonomy): domain Eukaryota; kingdom Metazoa; phylum Chordata; class Actinopteri; order Anabantiformes; family Channidae; genus Channa; species Channa striata. The sequence continues at coordinate 2,396,861 of CM065169.1, forward strand.
GACGAGCCTCCAGTCTCACCGGTAAACGTATGTATGATGAACAGCGCTCTTTGTCAAAACTGCCTAATACACATAACATCCCCATAGAAGTGAACACTATACGCAAACCCACACAGCAGTGCACCACCCTGCAGTTTTAGCTCTAACTGTGTATCCTCAGGTGCAGTATGGTTCTCAACGGCATTTTTTTTTCCCTGGACCGATCCAAATGATCAATGTCAGACAGACTCCTAAAAGACATTCAGATCTGCATGCCATCATATAAAAAAAAAAAATGGCCAAATTACATAAAAATAGCCACAGACACAAAATGCCAAGGATGAATGTCTTTTCCAAGGAGGGGAAACATAAACATAATATATAGCTAAAAGAAAAGTCCAAACGTACTAACCCTAAAGTAGTTTTCAGCGTATATAAAGTCGTGTCTGTGATGTAAAAGTGATGCCAACATGAACCTGCTGAGGCAAAACCGGATTCAGATGTTCCCGGGGCCGTCCAATAGTAACACCAACGAGTTCCTGTGCAGTCAACATGTTACACCAAAGGACGTACAAGGCGACACAATTTGATACCGAAGGAGGTTTCAAAGTGGCGTAATAGCTTTGAGATGAGAACGTGTTCGAAATGCGACACAATTTGATAATCTGTTGGTTATTTTTAGTTGGTTTATCTCCACAGGAAGCTTTATCTCCACAGGAAGCTCATACACAAGCTAAAACTATTTTTATGTTGTGTCAAGCAATCCTGTCTTATCAAGCCAATATGGAATGTTTTGGCCTGAGACTCATCATCCTTAGTTGGTTTTGGACTTGAATAAGTTGTCAAGAAACGAAGCATTGAACCTGAAGTGGGCAAAGGAAGCCAGTGGTGTGACATGAGCCCTTATTGGCTGATTAAAAATGATGCACACGGCTGAATTTTTGGATCATGTGGAGAGGTTGGATTGTGCATTTCTTTGAAGAACATAGTAAAAATATTTTGATATTTACTATATAAATCAATGCACATGCAGATTATTCAAGAGGCTGTATTGTCAACACATTGATTTTGCTGAGAAAAGTTTGAGTCAGACAGTATTATACATCAAAGCTGGTATTGTACCCAAATTTATTAAATTTTGTGTCACAGTGTGGCTGACAAAGAACCTGTAAGAATTCCAAAAGCGCGCAGTGTAGTGCTGATGTCACACTCTAAGCAGATTACTCGACACGACTATCACGTTTCTGAAGCAGAAATATCACTACAGACTTCGCTTCACCATGTGCCATTTCACAGGACACACCACATGAAGCCTCACTGCGTCAGGAAGATGTCGCACGGATTTTGAACATCAGACATACTGCTCATTCTGTTGATTCCGAGTTACAAGTGGTCTAATTTCATATTACAAACTTCAAAAACAAAATATGTTCTGAGCAGCTGTTCTATCATTTCGTTCATCCTTCCCAATGCAATTTCAATGATACGGTAGCAGATGTGGCTATTTGTAACTGCGTGAACGTTTTTCAAAACCCCTTTTTCCCCCATTTTCAACCCAATTGCATCATATAAATTCAGCACTTCAGACAGCGTCGCTTTCACCACCACTCATCTGTGAGTCTTTAAAGACCGAGTGACTGATTGTCCTGATTGACTGAGTGTGGGTGGAGAGAGAGAGGCTGCTTCAGAGCGTGGAAACAGAATGAAGCAGCACACGGGGGGAGCTGAGTGAGTGGGCCAGGTCCGAGGTGTCTGTGCAACGTGAGACCAGGGCCCAAGACAAACTATAACACATTTTTCAGTTTCTCTGTTAGTCCGCTATTTTTCAGGGAATTTCCTGGTTTCTACCAAAACCCTTGTTGATGCCTTATTCACCTAAGAAAACTGTGACTGCTGCCTCAGAAAAATAAATGTCATTTGGCCATTTCCAGGGTCTTCAGGACATGAGCATGATAAAAATGAGGAGATGAATGACAAATATGGTGAAGTACATTAGGAAAACATAAATTATATTATAATTTGCACCTCAAACCAAGTAATAAAAGTAATGTAATTGGCAAATTTAATGAAAGTGTGCTCGTGTCACAGTAAGACTGATGACACAATTACAAACCGTCAAGTCAGGTGTGTGTTAATGAGGGTCTGGAAGCAGGAAAACGTCCATTAGAGGAAAAAAACATCAACATATCAATAACAAATCTTGACTATTGTTATTCTCTGTGTCAGAGCTTTTATTTTCCAGTGCAGAAAAACAGGCTGCAGCATGTGGCTGAGTGCAGGGTGAAATAAATGAAAATGGGAACGAGCATCGAAAATATATCAGTACAGTAGGAATCGGAGCCTAGAGTTTCCAATTTGACTATGAACCATACGGATTCTTATCACTCCTCTCTTTACGGGCTCTGATCTAATCTTAGATGAAGATAAAAATAAACTCTTTTTTTCTTTCAGGGCTCGTATCCTCTGTCTCTTTCATAACTACACGGTTGTAATCCGGACCGTTTTCTCCTTTGCTACTACACAAGTTTAAATGCCTGCAGCTCGTCGTCAGTAGGAACGGAGGAAGCCTTTCAGATCAGACTTGAAACCTCTTTAAAAAGCTGCCACTGAAGAGCACTTTGGGGAAAACCGTGAACTAGATGACTGAGATTCTCCACACACACTTGACTATGAATTGGGAATATACTTTTCTTGGGTTAAATGTTTAGTCGGAAACCCACAGCTGAAGTGGCAGAAATGAAAGTCTTTTCTTGCAGTCGGAGTTCTTCCGGTGCTCCTCTGAACGCACCTTTTTCTCCGACGTGCTGCCTGCAGGTAGAGAGAGCAGAGCTAAAAATCCTCGTGTGCTCCACATGTACATGCTGCACTCACCTTATTTCGAAATGTTTTTTCATTCACTTTCCATCATCAACATCATCATCCAAGCTCTTGGTTTCAGCTTTAACCTCATACATTCACCACTTAGTGTTGGATGGGACCGAATTTCATTATGATCGGTACTCTGGAAATGAAAAACCTGAACAATCACTTAGGCAGGCAGTTCTCAAGGGGAATGAGACTTTGCTGCAGGTACGAGATCTTCCTGATCATCTAGGGCCTGTAGATCAAGCAGACACACAAAGCAAAATGCCCCATTCCTTTATCACATGTCCAACAGACAACAGTTTTAAATATGGTGACAGAGTAACATTATTTCACCACACCTATTAGAATAAATACGAGCCATCTCTTTTCACCGTCAGAGTTTGTTGAGATGATTGAGTGCGAGCATCTAATTTGGCTTTATCATTCTAGCAAACTTACGAACGTGGCCATTATTTCATGTCATTTCAAATGCAAACACTCAAACTGCTGATTTTAATTTATTATAAATTCAGATGTTCAACAAGATCAACAAGACACATAATAAATGATACATTTATACACATTTATACTCATTTTGTCAATAACTATTTCTATTCCTAGAAAATGTGCACAGGAGATGCTTTGAGTATTCCCTTATTAATCAGGGGTTTTTGATTGCAAATATATACCTACAGTATCAAAAAAATCACATCAACCCAAAAGAGATCAGACTACTGCAGACTGTGTATCAGCTTTAATAAAGGTTAAAAACAAACATGGCAACAACATGGATGTAACATACACTTTATGTCTTACACTTAAATACAGATGTATAGCTTGTAGTCAAGACAACTTTTCCAAGACCAAGACCAGGCAGGACAAGATCCCAAGAGTAAAACAACAGCTTTCAGCCTTCAGGGCTCGAGCTACAGAAACAGGTTTAGTCTCTGTCTGAGGAGTTAAACATTGTTGTTTTGTAATTTAGATGAGAGTCGGAATGAACTTTTTTCTCTGATGTTCATTATATATTGATTTAAGGCTTGCTTTTTAGTTAAATGTCTGCTGTTGATGAGTATTTCTGAATTAGTGGCTGTGCCAAAGTTGAATTGTGTTTCAGGAAAGGTTCTTTTTGTTTGGCCAAATTTATCTGCAAAGATACGTTTTTTTGAAGTAATATAACAACGACCCAATAAAAAAAATGAAAAAAATGCAGTGAATTGAAATACTAATGAAGCAGTGTGGTGTGGGGCTGAGAGGAAATCAGAGAGGTGACTGGCTAATCCACTTTCCTCCGGCCACAATGAGGAGCTGCAACGCATTTCAAAAACTCCATTTCGGGATTCAGCTTCCTATGATTTCACCCTCAGGTTACTGGGATGAGAGGTGGAGATCCTGAACCATTTCCCTACAATAAACACTTATCTCTAAAATTCAACTTGAAGTGCCCTCTAATACTCGGTGAAGAGGCTCTTTAGCCTCTGCAATCTTGCTCTGATTCTGAGAAAGAACAGATTGTATAATTTGAGACACTCATGAACTATTCTTGTATAATCAGGGTTCGCCTGGTGTTAGCCTCATCCAATGTGGTTAATTTATGATTTAAACATACATTTTCTTTTTAGGTCTGTCTTCATTTACTGCTGTTTGTGTTTTTGTGAAGCAATTCATGTTTGTTCTAAAAGGAAGGCAACTTGTTTCATACAGTACATATATTTCACCTTGTTTTGTTGAGGAGCAGAATAAAGATCTTGTGTAAACTTGTTGGTCCTCACATCCTGAGGCCAGAACAATGACTTGCCTCATAACACGGGCAAGACAAAGGAGCTTGTCAGTGACTTCAGAAAACACAAGGATACGACACACACAGTGGGGACGCCACTGGGACCAGTACAGTTGATCAGTCTCAAAGACTTAAAACACATGGGAGGCAAATGGATGAGGGACAAGGACTTACTAATTATATACGCTGTTTAAAGGTTGATTCAAATTGACCAGACTGAGTCATTTCTTCAACCACACAATCTGAAGAACCGGGTCAGTCTGTTCGACCCTCTCCGGAACAATGTTCCTCCTCCATGTTTCTTCCTTTTCTCATTTAGCGTTTGCTTATTAAACCGCTCAAAGATCACTTGAGAGCTGCTTTCTGCCTCTTAAGTTGCCTTCACAGTTGAGTTCTTCCTGCAGACTACAGAGAAAAACTGGGCTCCCACAGAAACGCCTCACTAACTTCTACCAGTTCATCATAGAACGTGTCCTGAGCTATGGATGCACAATGTGGTTCTCCTACTGCTCCTCCGAGGAGAGGAAAGACCTGCAGAAGATCACCAACACAGCACAAAAGATCATAGGTGCCCGTCTTCCGCATCTACACTCTGCCTTGGAACATCAGGTCTGTCTGCAAACACCCTGGACCATGAGGCTGGGAAACATGGACAGACAGACTGAAAAACAGTTTCTTCCCCAGGTCTGTGAGAATGAAGCATGAGCTGTACTCTATACTGCATTTAGCATTTAATGGACACCATATACTTTTTATTCCGTTTAGTTAGTTCCGTTTTAATTAGTCCTTTCTTTGTGATTTATTATCCTTAAATGAATTACATATGCTGCTGTGAAAGCATTGCTAACAAAGAGAAATGTGTTGTATAGAAATGTGTTTGACAAAGATTTTTCAAAATCTGTAGTTGTAGTACACGACTGAAAACACAAGTCCTTACTTTTCGAAGAAGTAAGCAGAGATGTTTGATGGATTTTAGGACTGGTGAGTGGCCGTGACATTAAACCACTAAAAGCATGTAGCATCCGACGTACACACACACACACACACATATGTACAATACACCTAACGTAAAATTAGCTGTAGTGGTCTTAATGATGTGGGGGAGGACAGGGATCAGCATGTCCCTCTGAGGAGACATAATATACTATAGTACTTGATTCTGTTTCAATGCCTTTTTACAGCCAAACATTTTTTATTATAAGTGGAACAATCATACTTAAATTGCACGCTGGAGAACCCTGTGTTTTCCTGTATCATCCACCACATTGTATCTATATTGTCATATGTTACTGTCTAATGCAACAAAACTTGTGGTGGATGGTCGAGTGAATTCTGAACAAAGAGGTTCGTCTGATCTTTGGAAATTATTCACCACATGTGACTCAACTATGTGTGGATGAACTACACATTTTTTCCACCACTGAAAACACAGACAGCACCAGCATGACAAGGAGTTAAAGCACAAACGTCCTTTAGTTTGATGTGACAAAATCACTTTTGTATTTTTGATAAATCTATCATATTATCTGTTGTTAATGGATGTGTGTGTGTGTGTGTGTGTGTAACGAGAACAGGTGTTTCCTTGCAGCTTTCCATTGACCTTTAGAAAAATTACTTCACTTTACTGTAGCACCAACACACACACACACACACACACACGCACCTCCAGATTGAGTCCAGATTATTTCTTGCTAATTATTTATAGCAGTCTGACTCAGGGCTTCCTCCATTGTTCAGATCTGTCCATGAGATGATTGATAAGCCTAAAAAAGCAGAAACAGTCTCCGTGGCTGTTGCATATTTTGTGCTATTTTAACAAGGGCCTTCGCAGGGACAACAAACACTGCAGCCCTGCGTGAGCGCCGTAAAGATTTGAATAGAGGAGCAGATTGTATCACGGCTCCCGCTGTGTTAATTGACAACTCAGTGTAAACTGCAACATCCGTGGGCTCCTTTGGGTGTTGAGGACAAACAGGGTTTTTTATCAAATGCAATCTGCCAAACAAAAGACACCAGGTAACCCTCAATTCCAGTTGAATAGCACAACATGAGCAGGATCACGAGTGCAGTAGCAGTGAATTATCACCTCCTGGTACAGCAGGACATGGTGCACGTTACTGCTTCATTCAGGACGGGGCTCCAGCGTTGGACACTAACGCTCAGCCATCACTTTTGACACATGGTCGCTACTAAAACAGCCCAGCAGGGATTTTAGTTTCCACAGGATGGGTGACTCATGTCAGCCACGTGCAGCTCAGCCCTATTTGGAAATCTGTTAAATGGTTCTCCAGCCTGTTCAGAACTTCCCCCAAGAGCTGGAAAGCAAGAGAGGTTTGCTCATGCTACATTGTAAGTGAAGACAGGAAGGTGGTTTCAGGCCTGAGGAGGCTAATATTAAGGCAAACAGGAAGACGTCTTTGTCGAGCTTGTGTCGCTACTGGCATGTTAATGTTTTTCCAGTCTGGTGTCGGACTAACTTTACTTTTAGCAGCGTTCACAGACAGAAGCATATCCTAAATATGAAGGAAGAGGAAGCTTTTGATTGATTTATGACCGATCTACTGTACGCTCACAAATTCAATGCATGCAATCAAATAAATGTGAACACAGATTTAAGGACTGAGGGCTAAACTAAATCCGTTGCTCTTTTGTCCTGCAAATCACCAGGCGGACTGCTTACAGCTTCTCGTCCCACAGAGTCACACACGCTTCCTAAGGCATTAAATTGCAATGCGTTTTTTACATCCCTTGGCGTATCATATTGACACGACCCTTTCGTTTTACTATTGGACGCTCCAGGAATATCACTGTTTGATGCCATGGGAACAGTCGCATCCAATATTGATGCTACAGGAAAGCTTTGGCTTCAGTATTAAATGTCCCAGCAGCTTCACCATGTGACTTTATGTACATTAGGAAAAACAACTTTGGGGGAACAAGATGTGCCACGTTGTGTTATGGTCATCGTTAATGTGCACAGCCTCACACTAGAGTCGAACCCTTGTCTCCTGTGGAAACGTCCTGTCACTTGTTGCACCATCCACCTCTTCATCACACTTTTTCACTTTATACACCACATCATTACTTTGGGAGTCAAATATTTAAGCATCTGGGTTTCAGTCACCGATGCACATGGGAACCTAAGCACCCAACCTCCAAAGTGAATATGGGCTGTAGCATTAAACAGAGCAAGATATGATACTATATGTGTTTCTATAGTACTGGAAACTTTAGAAAGTCATAATTGCAGATGTTTGTCACTGCGCCGCTGTGTATTTTTCCACGCATGGTGCAGTAGAAGCCTAATAATTGATGCCAGCTCAGAATTAGAGCGTTGTCGTTGAATGTGACGAGGTAAATAGGAGAATATCTCTGCATGTTTCTCAATTATTAAACTGTAACAAATGTTTGCATATTAATTACTGTGTTTTGTGCTTTGTTTCATCGGAATTTACTGATACACTGGTTATTAGTTTTAAATAATTATCCAGGTTATGATAACAGAGCATGATTTAGTTGCATATGTAAATTGTCTTCCTCTGTCTGATGAAGGATGATGGGGAAAATACCAAACAATGACAAGAAAAACGTGTCTGACAAAGAATAAAAGCTGCTTATGCTACCTAATCAGACCTACAGTTTACGTGAATCCAATCATTTGAGCCAAATTGTAAATCAGAAGACAAAATTAATTCTTCATCAATGTACGATCAGAACCCAAGTGAGACGATCTGGTGACGGCAGGCAGTTTAATCTTCGTGGCACCAAGAGCTCATGAAAATCAAACTGCTATAGGGATTTATTGGCATTATAAGAATGTTTGCCCTCACCAGGGTTTTACTGGCAGCTTTTTTAGCAGCCTGCCGGACCTGTAAGAAGCCAGAAACACATTTTTTTTGGAACGGAACCAAACAGGTAAGTGTTAAAACACTCACAGACACAGTTGTGCTTTCAGGCCTCACCAGGTCATGTATTGTGGTCCAAGCAGGCGCTGAGTCCCCTCAGGGACTTGAAAGGACGAAGGACCCTCTAACTGCTAATTAGCAGCGGATAGATCTTTGAGTGTCGTGTGCTCTTTTCACCAGACATTGGGCTGAAATTGGCTGCAGATAAAAGAGCAAATGAGGAAGGGAGAGTTCAGTCCTTAAATGCACCGTCCCCTTTGTCTCTCTGTGTCCATTTCCATTAAGGACTATGGGAGAGCATTGAAGGAAGCGCTTTCGTCCTCGCTTCATAAATCTCCCCAAACAAATTTAATGGACTGAGCTTCATATACTTCAAACTTTCATCACGCAGTGGAAGCTGCAGGGACGCAGTTCTAACCAGTTTGCAGAGAATAATTATAACTTTTTTAAAGCTCTGAAATTGGATTTGACCCTCTGATTCTATCTCCCAAAACTCTCATAGCCTTTTATTGTATTGCGCCTGTTTCATGTGTCAATATGTGATCATCATTTTCTGACAGAGCTGGGTCTGTTTCTATTAAGATAACATGAAAACTGTTGAACGCATTGTGCTCGGCTCACTTAAAGTTCATCTTATGTCTGGCTTGTCTGACTACATGACCTATATTCACAAATAGTGAATTGATAGAAGTCAAGGATCAGACTTATAAAAGGGCGAAGATGGACTATAGGGAGCCGTTTAATTGACTATTATTATAGCAGTGATAATTTACTTCAAACTGTATTTGTTCTCTTTTCAATTCAATACTTAAAATCAGATGTCTATCTCTCATGACTCTGTCTCTGCCTGATATACAAAGTGCAGTTCATGCTTTTTTCAGTGTTTAATCGCTCTTTCCTGCTGACCTTGGAATAGGTTTTGGAGATACAGCGAGAGAGAGCAGTGAGATTATTAATGTCCACCTCACTGACTATCACAAGTGACTCCTCCAGACCTCCATTTGAAAACATGAGCTGCAGTGGAATCCGAAGAAATGGGAGGTGCAGGCATGTGGTGGTGCTGTTATTAGAGCTTTTAGTCACCGTGGAGACAGATATTCAATAACACATATACCGTAAAGACACATTATTATGGGATTTGAGGAAGATTAACTCATTCGTCAGTGTAAGGGAAAGAAACGCAGAAACGTGTTTTACACATCAGGTGTGCAATGTGAAAATGTCATTTGTTCTGCTGGGGATGGACTGAGAAATCAGCTCTGCAGGGCAAATCCAGGGGTATTTACCGATGGCCCAGGTCAATGGTGTTTATTTTGTCTTGGGTTTTTTGTGGCCTTTTCAGACCATCATGTAGAATGTGGCATCCTACCATAGTCCAGTTTAATATTTCCCAAACATCAGTTTATTTGATAGTAGTGGTTATGCTGTCAGCTGAGGGGCCCAAACTCTTTATGTGAGTAATTACCAAACATGTCAGGAGCCTTGATATAGCTTAGGAAATTTTAGAATGCAGCAGGTTGAGAACATTACTGTTCATTCTTCAGCTGTGACAGTGGATGGTCTTCAGTCTAGATGACCATTTTAAAAAGTGATGCAGTAAATAACATTCTGCAGTAGATGATTTATAATTGACCTAAGGTAAAATATTGTGTATGCTCTGGTTATGTCCTGCTTTCACATGATTGTTGCAACAAAACCCCCACCACCAATAAAAGCTATTGTATGTCTCACTGGATCCAAACTCCAGCGGACATACAAGCTGCCTCCGGACAAACGACGTGATGTTGTCACTTTCACTAAGGGGTGAGATCTATGTCTTTATTTTTGGGAACAGCGACCCCAGTGTGTATTTATTGGTGTAACGCCACAGTTCCTATGGATATATGTTGTTACTTAATAACAATAGGCAAAACTTGGGAAGTAACAGGATAAGAAAAAATTGCTACTGTGTCAGTGTTCATACTCTGGTATATGGTGTAAACCCATTTGTGGTCTGGGGAAATTTACTGCATATCTGCTTAAAAGTAGCCACAGATATGTAGCCATGCGCATCGTGGACATAACAGGCAATGTCTTATTAGATTTACAGTGTTGTGGTGTTAAACACAGAAATGGTTTATTCCCTGAGGCAGAAATACTTTCTTTGCAAGAGAATTTTGCTTTTTTGCAACTCAGACCTATTAAAATGTCTTGGGCACTTAAATAGGTTTTCCTGTAGTTGTAATGCACTAAACGTAATGTATTACATTTGCTCTTCGATCTTACTTTGCACAGAATCAGATTTATTAAACCCCAGCTCCACTGCTGGCCATCTAATAATAGATATTCTATAAACCATCCTTCTTGCACAAAACTGTGTTTATGTACTCTTGATAAATGAGGCCCTAGGATTATATCATCTTGTCAGTGCAATCCGAACATAATCATTTCTTCTGCAGGATGTATATTGCTCAGATTTGGTTCCTGTGACACATTATAAAATGGATTATTCATAAGCATTTTTTAGCCAACTGTGACACAGAGATTGTTACCTGATGTCCTTATTCCACAACTGCCGTCTGCTACCACAGCAGACCATCTTCACCTGCTGCCTGGATGCCTGCTCCTCTCCGGTGCAGCCGATAAGACAGCGACACCAGTCGAAGGTGTAAATGAGAGACGGATGTTTCTGTTTTGTCGTTCAGTTTTAAAGAGTCACATCAGATATTGTGTCCAGGCAAGGTGTCTACGCACATAAACTGGGCGTAACGAACATCCTGCAGGGCTTATATGTACAGTCTGTGCTCAGAGAGGATCACAGATCTCTGTTGTCCAAAAACTATTAAAAGTCAAGTGATCCTAATCTGCATAAACTGTTTATCCACATCGGAAGAACAGAGCCGCGACAAGGCCATCGAAAACAATTGTGCATGTTGGCAGGGACGGTGGGGTGATAAACAATGAGATACGGCCAAGTAGGTGGATATGAGAGTCAGCTGACGGGGATGGAGAGGACAGTCCGAGGACACTGTGCATGAATAGTGAATGGCAATGACTGCAGGACTTTGTAGAAACCCAGGGAATGTGATTGAAGACTTGGACAAAGAGGAAGAACAAACAGTAAAATCACTAGATATTAGCGATGACATAAATCATTTTTCTCTACTCTCTGGTGCAACCCCACTGGAGTGTTTCCTGAATTAGGCTTAAGTGATTGTTACTAATCTAATTGCAGGGTGGTTCAATACTGTGGATATTAGTGAATGTAGTCACTAACAAATTTACTGGACGGGAAAAAGATGGTGAGATAATGTTATCTAATCAGTCACACTAATTCATTTATTGATGTGCTGAGATCAGTGTGTTTTTTTTTTCTTTTCAAACATCGATCTCCAAGGTTTACATTTCTGGAAACTCCCACTTTCCTTCCTAGAAATCTGCTCATTTTCCTCCTTTCTTTGTGTCGACTAACACACCACATTCTCTGCTGCATTAATGCTACTTGATCACGTTGATGCACTGCTGTACAGAGCTGGATGCAGCTGCTTAGGTGCACTAACAGGCCCCTTTACATATGTGATCATAACGCTTGTGTCACACAAGAGCAGATAAATATCCTCATAAAAAATGTATATCCTCATGGATCCATACACTCTAATGAATCTGATCATTTTCCTGATGCAGACCCATAGGCGAACTAATCAGTTCATCTATGAGTCCAACTGGATCTTTTTCACATCATGAAATTCCCTCCAGTCATTTCTGAGATATAGTGTTGGCAAGAATTAGACGGATGTGAGTTCATGGGGACGTTTGTGAATGTTTGAAGGAATTTGAAGAAATTTTATTTATATTGTGTTAACAAGAATGGGAGGTCAGTGTGATCTAGACTTTTGACTTCTGAAGCACAAAATGTTTTTATCCCTGAGTCCCCATGGATGCGTGTTTTACATTTCATGTGGTTTCCTCAAGCCGAATTGGGTTCAACCCCATTGGGCTTTCGTCCTTTTAGGTGTAACCACTCTAGCACCAACAAGCTGAAGAGAAAGTCTTCAGTGACTGCCCGGAATGTTGGACTCTTAGTTTTTACTGGATCTTCCCTCAAACAAATCAGCCTTTCTGTCGCTGAGGTCAGGGACCAGTGGGGAAACAAAGCCCAGGGGATGTGTCCAATTCACAGAATGTTGGGCTGGGATTTAGCCCAGTTGGGTCAAAGTGAAAGCAGGAAATATTCTACAACCCACTGGACCAACAGAAACAGAAACAAGATGAAATATTTACAGCATAAATCGTTGTGGTGCTGAATCCCAAAGTCCTCTCCAGCAGCTGAAAAAGCGACATTGGTGCACGGAGAAGTGGAGTTTCTCTTCTGAAATGCAGCCCCCTTTCCCGACATAGGATGCTGTTGCGTAAAACCACCCTGGATCAACCCACAGATGCTGGCCCATTACGGTAAAACCCTTAATGGCTCCCCACACCACGGGAACTCCCAAGGCTCCTTAAAAGATTTCAGCCCACTGAAGAGCACTTCAGGGGAGAGCTGTTTGCAGAAGTGGCACGAAGCTTTAAATGTTCATTTAACCAGCTCATGGCCGACGTGCTCAGGCCCCCAACAGTCAATGGAGTACAGGTGACGCTCATACCCAAAGGTGTTGCCAGCATTGCATTGAGCATCATCTATGACATCTATCCCTCCTGCTGACATTATTGCCGAAATGAAGATGGAAATGCGTCTGAACCGCTGTATTGTATCTCGTGTACACAGACGCTGTTGGAGACACCCAGTCTGGAGGGTAAGCGGACGAGGCTCCGCACACTAATAAGAAAGAATAAATCAGTTCTTCCTCGAATCCTGTTTGTGCCACATTTGAAGGAATTCTCTCAGGGCATTTTTTATATCATATAGTTTCTATCATCTAGTATCTTATAGTTTTAGTTCAGGTAAAATGCTTATACTTACAAAACAATATCTGAGCTGCACGGATCTCCATATGTCGCAGATACTCCACCATCTGGATGATACCAGGTCTATCCAATGAGTCACATATACAAACACACACCAATTAATGCCATTCTTGGCTTTTAAAAAGATCAAATGAAGGGATCTGTTGAAATCATTTAGTGGAGTGACACAACATCCACCTGCTCACCCACTTTGAACTTCTAATGAGTCCCCGTTGCCAGATTGTGTTTCAGCAACAAACACATGCACACAGAGGATCGAAATGTGCTGAACACAAAGACTGCACGGAATTCAAAAAGTTCTACAATGAGGAACAAATTACATTGTCGTGACTGTTTCGCTGGGCTGTTGTGCTTTGTCACCCAGAATCTCAAACCCTGACAGAACAGAGATGTGTGTGTTTGTGTGTGTGTGTGTGCATCTTAGCTGTAATTTGGATGTCCTTCCTTCAACCTGTTTTTCTCACCTGGGTTCAGGCACTGCAGTGTAATCAGCTTGAAACACTGATTGTAACAGACGACAACAAAGAATCACTGTAAATCACTTTTGCAATTGCATCCAAAGCCATGTGAGCGAACACAAACAATGTTAAACCTTGTTATGCACATCTTTTAGACAGAGCATCACATTCACCAAAACATGAGTTATGGATCTCATAATTATGACTCACGGTTTCATAAATATGAAAACACTTCAGTATTACAGAGATTCAGTGACAGTTCTCAGTACATCCAATTGTCCAAAGCAAAGTGGAACTGTCAGTAACTTCTGTGTACCAGGCTTTTCAAAATGAAAACAAATAGGCTACAAAGCCAGGCCCAATTTGCAGTCCGTTTTGTGACTTTCTGTATCCATGACAACATGATACTAGAAGTTGTGTCTTCACACAGACACACAAACAATTTAATGTGACATTTTGGAAAAAATTATGTCAATGTAAATGATTTTGAATTATACAAATTGATATTTGGGATCACATCCAGTAGGCCTATGTGTCTCTTCTCTGACTTGTTCAGTGTGCCACATGTTTAGTTTTTCCTCGGCTTCCTTTAGTGATAATGGTGCCTGTAATAAGTGTAAGGTTCTTGAAAGCACGGCTCCATCTGCTTAAAGTAGCCACAGATATGTAGCCATGCGCATCGTGGACATAACAGGCAATGTCTTATTAGATTTACAGTGTTGTGGTGTTAAACACAGAAACGGTTTATTCCCTGAGGCAGGAATACTCTCTGTGCAAGAGAATTTTGCTTTTTTGCTACTCAGACCTATTAAAATGTCTTGTGCACTTAAAAAGGTTTTTCTGTAGTTTAAACGTAACGTATTAAATTTGCTGTGACTTCATGACTTTCTTCATGAATAAAATCGTAGCTATTAGAAATAAAATTCACCAGACCCTCCCCACAAATACAACAGAGATAGAATCATCAGTAAGTCCTCAGTCCCTTTTAGACTGCTTTGTGCCCATAGACCTTGTTGAGTTAACTTCAACTATTATGGCATCTAAACCAACAACATGTCTGCTAGACCCTATTCCAGTTAGACTGCTCAAAGATGCTCTACCCTTATTAGACACAATCGTATTAGATATCATTAATCTATCTTTACAAACAGGATATGTACCAAAGGCTTATAAGATAGCTGTCATCAAACCTCTACTTAAAAAAACTAGTCTGGATCCCGGTGTCTTAGCCAATTACAGACCAATATCCAATCTCCCCTTTATTTCTAAAATACTTGAAAAAGTAGTTGTAAAGCAATTATGTGACCACCTGCACAGAAACGACTTGTTTGAAGAATTTCAGTCAGGATTTATAGTTCATCATAGCACAGAAACCGCATTGATTAAAGTCACCAACGATCTTCTTCTGGCTTCAGATAACGGACTTGTCTTTATACTAGTTCTGCTAGATCTTAGTGCTGCATTTGGCACCATTGATCACAGAATATTATTACAGAGACTAGAACGTGTAATTGGAATTAAAAGAAATGCACTAAATTGGTTTAAATTGTATCTATCAGATAGATTCCAATTTACTCACGATAATGATGACTCTTCGACATACACAAAAGTTAGTTATGGAATTTCACAAGGCTCTGTATTAGGACCAATACTCTTTACTCTATATATGTCTCCCTTTGGCAACATTATTTGGAAACACTCTGTAAATTTTCACTGCTACGCTGATGACATGCAGTTATATCTATCTATGAAACTACTACTACTACTTCTCTTTCGGCTTTTCCCATCAGGGGTCTCCACAGCGAATCATCCTTTTCCACTTTACTCTATCCTGGGCATCTTCCACTCTGACACCAGCTAACCTCATGTCCTCTGTTAGGACGTCCATATATCTCCTCCTTGGTCGTCCTCTCGCCCTCTTGCCTGGCAGCTCCATCTCCAACATCCTTCTACCAATATATTCACTGTCCCTCCTCTGCACATGTCCAAACCATCTCAGTCTGGCCTCTCTGACTTTGTTGCTAACACAGTCAACGTGCGCTGTCCCTCTGATGAGCTCGTTCCTTATTCTGTCCAACCTTGTCACTCCTAAGTAGAACCTCAACATTTTCATCTCTGCTGCTTCCATCTCTGCCTCTTGTGTCTTTCTCACTGCTACTGTCTCTAACCCATAGAGCAGAGCTGGTCTCACCACAGTCTTCTTCACCTTTCCTTTGAGTCTTGCTGACACTCTTCCGTCACACAACACTCCTGACACTTTCCTCCACCCACTCCAACCCGCCTGCACTCGCCTCTTCACCTCTTTTCCACACTCCCCATCACACTGAACTGTTGACCCCAAGTACTTAAACTCCTGCACCTTCTTCACCTCAGCCCCCTGTAACCTCACACTTCTACCTTGCTCCCTCTCATTTACACACATGTATTCTGTCTTGCTACGACTGACTTTCATGCCTCTTCTTTCCAGAGCAAACCTCCACCTCTCCAGCTGTTCCTCCACCTGCTCTCTATTCTCACTCCAAATCACAATGTCATCTGCAAACATCATTGTCCAGGGAGATTTCTGTCTGACCTCATCTGTCAACCTGTCCATCAGCATAGCAAACAAGAAGGGACTCAAAGCCGATCCTTGGTGTAGTCCCACCTCCACCTTGAACTCCTCTCTCTGACCTAAGGCACATCTCACCACCGTCATGCTCCTCTCATACATGTCCTGAACTACTCTGACGTAGTTCTCTGCCACTCCCGACATCCTCATACAGTACCACAGCTCCTCCCTCGGCACCCTGTCATACGTCTTCTCTAAATCCACAAAGACACAATGCAGCTCCTTCTGACCATCTTGTACTTTTCCATCAACAACCTCAAAGCAAAAATGGCATCAGTGGTGCTCTTACGGGGCATGAAACCATACTGCTGCTCACAAATCTCCACCTCCTTCCTAAGCCTGGCTTCCACTACTCTTTCCCACAGCTTCATTGTGTGGCTCATCAGCTTTATCCCTCTGTAGTTGCTGCAGTTCTGCGTGTCACCTTGTTCTTAAAGATCGGCACCAGAACGCTTCTCCTCCATTCCTCAGGCATCTTCTCACTCTCTAAAATCCTGTTAAACAGACCTGTCAGAAACTTCACTCCTGTCTCTCCTAGACACTTCCACACCCCCACAGGTACGTCCTCAGGACCTACAGCCTTTCCGCTCTTCATCCTTTTCAGAGCCTTCTTCACCTCATCCTTTCTAATCTCTCCTATTTCCTGCTCCACAACATCCACATCTTCCTCCCTTCTTTCCCTGTCATTTTTATCATTCATCAGCTCATATCTATCTATGAAAACTGATGAAAAAAATCAATTAATCAAACTACAAGCATGTTTAAAAGACATAAGGGAAGGGATGACAAATAATTTCCTTCTTCTAAACTCAGTTAAAACTGAAGTTATTGTATTTGGGCCTAAAAGTCTAAGAGACATGTTTTCTAACCATCTCACTACTCTAGATGACATGACTCTGGCCCCCAGTAGTACTGCAAGGAATCTCTGAGTCATTTTTGACCAAGGTTTGTCGTTTATCTCACACATAAAACAAATATCTAGAACAGCCTTCTTCCACCTAAGAAACATTGCCAGAATTAGGAGCATCCTCTCTCATGCATTTGTCACTTCTATATTGGACTATTGTAATTCTCTACTTTCAGGCTGCCCCAGTAACTCTCTAAAAAGCCTCCAATTAATCCGAAATGCTGCAGCAAGATTACTGACTGGGATTGGTAAGAGAGATCATATTACACCTTCATTAGATTCTCTCCATTGGCTTCCAATTAAATGTAGAATAGAATTTAAAACCCTTCTTTTTACCTAGAAAGCTTTAAACGGTCAAGCCCCATCATATCTAAAAGATCTCCTAGTACCATATCATCCTACTAGACCACTTCAGTCCCAAAATGCAGGCCTACTTATGGTTCCTAGAATTTCCAACAATAGAATGGGAGGCAGAGCCTTTAGCTATCAAGCTCCTCTCCTGTGGAACCAGCTCCCAGTCCAGATTCGGGAAGCAGACACCCTCTTTACTTTTAAGACTAGGCTCAAACCTTCCTCTTTGATAAAGCTTATAGTTGGTTATAGTCATGCTGCTATAGGCTTAGACTGCTGGGGACTCTGCACTGAGACACTTCCTCTTCTCTTCACTCTCTCTTCTCACCCCACATCTATAATGTCACCACTGTATGACATTAACTCTGTATCTTCTTTGTCCCGTAGTCGTCTTTCTCCCTCTCTGTCCCTGTCTTCAGGTGTCCCCGGATTTGGTGCTGTGTGTCCTCCAGTGCACAGCTACTGGTCCTACTAACCTGCTCAATGTTTTGTTGTTGCTCTGTTCTTTTCTCTCTCCACTTTCCACTCACCCCAACTGGTCAAGGCAGATGTCCGCCCACCCTGAGCCTGGTTGTGATGGAGGGTTTTTCCGTTAAAGGGAGTTTTTCCTCTCCACTGTGGCCTATTGCTGCTCAAGGGGGATTTGCTGGGTTTTCTTTAAATGTCTGTACAGTCTTGACTTTTCTATGTAAAGTGCCTTGAGATGAATGTGTTGTAAACTGGCGCTATATAAACAAAGTTGAATTGAATTGAATTGAATAGTTTATAAATGACTTATATAGAAGGGAGGATTAAATGAGCTAACCCCTAACTGAGCTAAATTAAGAAACATTACATTACTTTTTTTATATGTATTATAATTATTATACGTATAATTATTAAATGTTTGAAAGTCTTTACTTGTGTGACCAGAAACAAAAAGTTTTGTTTTGTCATGCAGAAAGTTGCACAAAGTATATATAAGTATAAAGTACAAAGTATAAATTCCTATAGTTGAACAAACACAAAGCTTTATACTATATTCCGTGAATCAAGTCTTGCTTCACAGACTATTAGCTTATATTTTGTCTGCTGGTTTAGTTATTAACAGTTCTGTTTTGTTTTAGATTTTCTGAGTATTAAAAACTGTCAATGATGTAATGTGATACTGAGGACCTCTTAGAAACCTGATTACTTTAATACAGGCTCTGAAGCTTTCTCATATTTATGAGATCTGTTAAGTCATAATTAGAAGACCCGTATTTTCTTATTATGAGACACTAAGTCCTAATTATGAGATCTCTAATTTCTTCCTTGCTGAATACATTGCCCTGCCCTACATCTTTACAGCCCCGTTCCGAAATGAGTAGTATTAATGGATAAGTAGCTTCTTTCTGAGATCGTTTCAAAGTGAATACACTCGATTTTGATTGGAAAAGCACATCTGGAAAAACTTTTACCTGCTTTTGTTGGCCCCTTCTCTGTAATATCAGCCTTTAATAATTGGAAAAGACAAAGAAGCACTCTTGTATGACTGCAGTCTAGACAGCAGGGAAATGAGTGTCATTTCGCTCATATTCAACAGGAGAGGAAGCCGGTGAAAATCTCATTTAATGGTGACGAATTGCTACTGGAAAAATGAGATAAAAACACAAAATGACAAGACCTTCTCCCCCACATCGACAAAAAACTAATATCACACATAGCATAGTACAATGAGAAAATCATCCGTCAACCAAAGCTTTATTTGTAGAGCATCTTTCATTCAGATGTGATCAATTCAACAGCCCATTTGACAGCAGTGGTCATCTTTTATCATGCCCATTGCTATGCTTGTGGGCATGCTCGCTGTCTACCTACCACAGGCCAGTGGGCTTGTCAATGTGTGTTGTAATTTGGCAACAAGCAGTTGACAGGAATGAAGAAGGGCCGTCTGTGACGAGATTCAGAAGAGACAAATCCTGCAGAGGGAGAAGGTGAGAGACGCTGTCACACATTATCACCTTCCTCAACACCCGGCACAACAAACCTTACCAAGAGAACGAACCGGAGCAGTCCAGGTTTGATGTCTGCGACGATGTCAGCTTCAATTGCGCTGCAGCGGCACGTTAAGCAGCCACGATTTATGGCTTACGACCATACTCACTATGCCTCAGTCTGGTTGGAAAGTGTATGATCACTCACCAACACACCCAATCTCCAGGTGATAGAGGCATGGAGCGATATATCGTCTAGGTCTTTTTATTATATATAAAATCTACATAATGTATGTTACTATTCCTGGCAAAACATTATACTGTAACCTTTCCCTTGTCTTTGTGTTTTTATAGTGTGTATATACTAAATTTGTATGGATAGGCGGCATAGGTAATAAAATATGTATGATGGCTGTGATAAACTTGTACAACACACTGCTGTGCCCTGCACGCTGAAAATAAATTAATTAGTAGTATTTTCTATTTATCATGTAACTGTATAGTTGGTGTTTAGAAAGGAATATTGACTTGGTTCCAATGTTGTGTTTTAATGGAAAAATAACATTTTGAAAAGCATTAAAGATTGTCTGCTTCATTACAACGACGTACAATGTATAAGGTTTAGTCGGGTTAGTGTGTAGAATAGCCTTTAGTTACAATCATTGCACCTAATCAATCATAAAACCAACTCATTTGGAGAGTTGTGGTGGAAGCCTCCGGTGAAACACATTCATTGAACAGCACAGGCAGAGGCGCAGAGATACTCTGCACGAGGTTCATCTTACTGATCATGATTTCTATTTGATTAGTGTGTTTGTATATTGTGGTTTGATAACGAGCTGAAGGGCTGTTATGGTGGCGCATAACGAGTCAAGTAAAGTTGTACGAGGGAGAACTGGGAAGAGACGACTGAGTCTCACATGCTTCAGTGCTTAAGCTGCAGACTGTAGTGTTATCCCGTCATATGAATCACTGGGACCACTTCTCTAGAAAATGTTTCTTGGCTGAACGACAGACATGATAAAACTATGTTTTTCTTCCATTTTCTTACGAGTGACTCAGTGAACACGTGCTAAATTCTGTTCGTGTCTTGTATGTGTTATATTAAACATGATGGGTTATAATTTGTCCTTGCGGCTATGAAAGTCATGCTACTAGTGCATTGAAATAAACTGCACCACACACGCAGCTGGTCCGCACGTTGCCACAATGAGAATGATATGTCCTGCATTGTACTGCTGATGTAGTCATTTCCCACATAAATGAAATAGCAATATCCCATTATGAATTTCAGCATTTGAGAAAAGCTTCACAATAACAGTCAGTACCAAAGGAGCGTTTGGACGTATGGCTGTAGCTGGAGGGGACATAATGGCGTATGATTTCATGCATTCTTATTCAGACTGAATGTAATGAATCAACATGCAAACACGTGTGCATGGATTTGCTTTTCTTTTTTAAGGATGACTAATAGGAGCCGAACAGGCTGCTCAGCATTTAAACCTACAAACATTTCCCCAGAGCTGCTGATCCAGCCTTTTTATAAGAGCTCGATGTGATGGTGCGTGCTGTGCTAAATGATGGTGTTAAACTATCACTCTGTCCTCTGCAATATAATCTGAATGCATAATGGACACTGAAGTCATAATACTGTAATAAAATCAACACAACATGAAAACATCCCAGATGCAGCTGAAGGAAACGATAGCAAATTCACTCATTAATGCAATCCAGTAAAGATGCTCGGCCATCAATTCTACTTTTACGAGGTTGTAATTTCCCCGTTTTTAGGATGAAACGGTGAAAATACTATGTGTTTAATATTGAGGTCATAGTGGGTGCTCGCACTGAGTCGTACTAGAGTGCATTATATTAAGAGGTGCTTTGAATGCTTTGGCTCTGTTACACATTTTAAATGGGGGCAGAGCTGCTGTACTAGACTGCATTAGATTGCACAGCTGCACAGAATGTGCTGAAGTGTATGTGCTGAAAAGTGTTTGTCTAAATGCATTAAACTTCTGAGATAATTGGGTTCAGCTGCATTAAACAATCATTTAACCAGTTTATTACATGTGCACATCACTGTGTCTCAACAAATAATTCCACGAGAGAAATATATTAGTGTGCGAAGGTTTACAGGCACTTCAAAGAAAAAACCTCCCACATTATTTCCCAGATAACATGGTGCTGAACCGGTCAGAATCCGTCCAAGAGCGTGATGGTGTGTCTCGGTCAATCACTGGGAGAGATAAAACAAGAGAATATGAAGTTTTTTTCAGTTTTGAGAGAACAGACCGTAAAACTAGAGTGGTTGAGACATTGCAGATATACAATATAAGCGATGTTATAGGATAATAATACTGATACCGGACACATTATTGAAGTCTCATCATGTATGAGTCTAGACACACTGGACCAACCGAGCTATAGGTTCACCAAATTCAAGCTGCTTCAAAGCACCATGTAATTGTTTATTATATCCAATTTGTTGTCATAAATACACTGCGAGCTTTCATGATGATTCAGCTGAACAAAACTTTTAAACCCAAACTGAGGAAAAACGCCTCATTTGACCGGAACATAATGCCCCTTTAATGTTGTTCCTCATCAGCGTGTCCAAATCAAAACGCACTTGTTTTCATTTCAAGCAGTGGATTACAAACCTGCTACTACATTAACCTCAATGTGTCTTTGTTCGTCTGTGCATGATGCACAGCAATCATGTGGAGTGCATCCTCCTCCTCCTCCCACCGACGGCCTGTTTTTCTACCCCTCTCTCCGCATCCTCCTTCATCCCCATAATTACCTATCCACCCACTCTCTCTCTCTCTCTGTCCTTTTTTTTTAGTCTCTCATGGTTTTGTGGAACATCCGTCCTCTGATCTCCCAGCTGTTTCTTTCACTTCATCTCTTGTTTTCTCCTTCACTTCCACGTCTGTTATTCTCACTTTCCTGTTTCTTTTTCTTTACTCCTGTATGCAAAATCCACTCGCCTCATCTTCTCCCCTGATGCTTCCTGGTTCGGACCGAACAATGCGCAGCACCAGTCTCAACAAAAATCCCTTTAATGCAATTACTTCTCTTCATAATGCTTGTGTCCTCCGAGGCCAGCGCCAAGAACTATCAGTCGAAAACAACCCAAATGAAGCCGGGCAGCAGTGAAGCCGAGATAAAACTGAAATAAACTGGTGTCTCACGTGGGAGTGAGAATAGCAAGTGTACTGGAGTTTCCCCCAAAGACAAATGTCTCAGTAGTTACACAAAGCGCGAGAGGCCAAATCAAAAATGGCTCCCGTCATATTCATCATATGCAATAATGGTTATGCTTCTGGGCAAACCTTCTGCATTAATCACAAGATATTTACATTGCGTTCTTGACTGACGACACTATGAGGGTGGCCACGGCATAATTTGAAAAAACTGAAGGAATAATATCATCAGCATTTGGAGTGCAAAGCATCCATCATAATTCTGTGGTGAACGCTCGTTGTGAGCTGACGTGCGATGATGGCTACCCGTCATTTTGAGAAATGCGGTGCTGTCCCGCGGTGCTTCTGAGCACAGTTTGTTGTGTTTGTAATTACTGGGGTTTGTGTTTGGCTCAGATTCCCTCCACTGTAGTTTCTTAGCTTAGATTTGAAATTCATGTTACTTTGTGTGATTTTATGTACAGTATATTGTTTAATATTGTGTCTGTGCTGCATCCGAGCTAAATTCCTGACATTTGCTGTAATGCCAACAGATTTTGACCCCGCTCGTGCAGCTGTCCAACAACCCGGGGTGCTGCTGTGTACACAAACACACCACATGCATTCATTTTGTCACTGTGTTCCCAATGTGTTTTGTGAAAACACGATTACGTTTCAAAGTACCAACTTATCATAAATCTGTAAAACGTTACTAGAGGTTTCTAGCTCATTGAGTCTGGCTGTCAGCACATATTTACTAGTATTATTACAGTATTTTCACATAAAGCCCATTTTTATCACAATACTGAACCTCCTCACAACATATTTCTTTAGCAAAGTATGGAAATGGTTTAAGAATTTAAAATTTGGGGGAATGTTCAAGTCTCAAGGTGATAACATAAAGCATGGTGGTGACAAAGTCTAGCTGTGGAGGTATGTCCAGGTGTGAGACGTTTTTTAGAGACCTACCAAAGAACTTGTGTTGTAATAAGGTTGATGATATGCTGTTGAAGGCTCACTCGGTGTTAGGACGACAGCTCAACGCGTAGACATTGTAGAACACTCGGCTAATGAACCCGCGGTTCCTTCTGGCGCTTCAGAAAAAACAGCCACAATCACTCTTGGCTTCGAAACTAAGCCGGCACCTGTTACCAGCTTGTTACACACACAGTGTGGAGATAATTTCCTGCCGTCTGCATGACACAGCTGACTACGAAAACAGACTTGACAATGTCACACCTGCTACGAAATGACCATTAAGACATGGGAAAAACTGAGTTTTTAATCTAAGATTCATATGGAGTTCAGCTGTAGCCAGTACAACTAATGATACAAATATGAACAAAATAAATATGAAACATATGAAAAATAAAAATAAATAAATGTTCATGGAAGGTCCTATTTTTGAGTAACGTTTTTACTTTTAATCCCATAATTTTGACTTTAATTTTAACAGCTATCTCACAGTGTTGAGTTATTTTATAATTGATGTATAACAACTTAAAATCCGAAGGAATATCACTTTCTGACATCCTGTGCAGTTCTTTATTTGAAATACTTAAAAAAAATTATTAACCTGGCACAAAGGGCCTCCTTTTTTTAAAAAAGCTTTATTTTTTATTTTTTGGCCTGCCTCACCCCACACTGTAGATACTTTCATAGCCCTGTCAAGGTTGGTCAATGGCACAAAGACGGGACAATAATTGTTCTAGTTTGGTACCAAAATGGTGACTGTCGTCTCTCACAATGGCAGCAAAAAAGCTGCTCCTGTAACGCACTTTTTCCCCATTCAGTGGTCAAAAACGCTGGATTATAACTTTGCAAATATATAGGTTAAATATAAAGGTTTGCTTGAATTTAAACACAAAAACATGCCAGGGGAAGTAACAGAAACTGAAAATCCCAGGCATCTAACAACCATTACAATACAACAAATGATCATTTTATATAAAAGTATAACAGACAAAAAACACACAACCTGTGAAAGCAATAAAAGAAACAGCAAAAACAAAAACAATTTGTCTTAAGGGTAAAGACGACACCGATACCACAGTATTACCCAAATCAAAAAACAACCGTTGCAGAACAAACGTGGCACTGCTCACACAGCTGCCCTGAAGTGTGAGCTGACTTTATGTCGCACCCAGATGGGTCATCTTCAGACTCTGATTGTTGGTGGGTCCCATGCTGCTCCACTCAAGTCAATTGGACAATCCTAAGAGGTGACACACACCCTGGACAGCGTCTCTTCACACTGTCCAGGGCCTCGGGCAAGAGATACAGGCGCATAAAAAGCAGGACAAATCGGCTGAAAACCAGTTTTTATCCCTGGGCTGTCAGACTCCTAAACGCCACATAACTGAGACTCCCGTTCAGATCTATACAGACCTACGACGACACTTGTGCAGCGTGTATGTGTGGAGCGCCACAAAGTGACAGCGATTGGTGTTGCATTGCATTGTACATACATGTAATATAACAATAAAGGCGATTCTATTCCATTCTTGAAAAAGTCATGGTATTGTCTTAAAAATCGCTGTGACACGACATGAACTTGTTGAACAGCAGCTGAACTAGTTTAACTCCGATCTCCTGTGGGTTTTGCGACCTGACGACCTTCTTCTGACAAACATATGTGGTCTGGGTGAAGGACTGATGTTCACTACAGCTGTTAGACATTGCTAAAGAGGCATTTTGTGGATATCCTCTGGTCATTTTTGGTCCAATTGACCTATAAACGCTCATTTGGTACCCAGCCCACAGTCCTTTCCTGTCCATTTTTGTGCATAAACCAACAGCACTGAGGTGAATAATACTGCATGATAATCAGCTGCTAAGCCGTGACAGGGAGAGGCAGAACCGCTCTGACAGACTGAAATAAGAACCTTCCACGCCGCTTTAAATTAATGAACATGCATGAACAATGTTTTGCATTCTGCACATGCTGGCACACAACACCATGATTACATTATGCAAACGATGGCAATGCAAGAAAATGCTTAATATAATCCTCATGTCGATTAACTGAACTTCTAACATTAACATAATAGAATAGATTGTGTTGAAATCATGTTAAAATTATTTGCAATGTGCTTTAATATTACTGCACCTGTATTATTTCTATTCCTTTTTTTGTTTACCACTCAGACAGATCAATTGGTTTTACTGCACAACCACACTAGGGAAGAAATGCTAAAAATATTTTCATGGGCATAAAACTAAGCCTGTTTTCCCCCACATGTAATCAATGAGACTTATTATGCGAAAACAGAATGGCTGGCTTTTATAAAAACACTAGATCGAAAACACTTGTTGCTTCCATTACATATTCTCACCGGTTTCTTTGTGTTGTCACGTCTTCACAAAACCCTCCCTCAGGTAGTCTGGTCGAAACAAAAGTTTGTTTGTTTCCTTAGTTTTAAAGTTATTACGCCGACAAAGCGCATGAATAGTTGATGATGCAATGACAAACTCCCAAAGCAGAAAGTAGCGGCACAGCTGCATATTTGTTTGATTTGAGTTTCCAGATAGCGCATTGCAATAACTGGCCTTTATACTCCAAGCCTACTGTGATCTGCTTCATATTAGCATTTCATTTTCAACATCTGTCATTTTTGATTACCACTAACCGTCAAATCACCAAGCTCCTGCTTGTGCTGTTATTATTGGAGACAATGTTGTATGATTTCCACTGATTACATGTCCACAATGCTGCATCCAGGAAAGGCCCAATATGAAAAGTCCACTAATTCAAACGTTCAGTCATAACAACAACTGTGGCCATGACGTTAAACAAAGCAAAACTTAGAGCTGGTTGTAATTTATGCTGTAAAAAAAAAAACATAGAAAATTAGAAAATACCTCCTAACAAGGCCGACACCACACGGATCAAACATCTCACACGGACCTTCTCATCTTCATATCGATGAGAGAAAATAAACTCTAAATTCACCAGCTTGGCGACGACGGTTGTTATGGAGCCAAATGGAAACAGGTGTGAGAGAACCTGAGTGTGAGAGGGAACACAGAGATATTAACACAATATAATATTACTGTGTCAGCAGCAGAAGTAAAAGCCTAATTCCATCCACAACTTGTGACACTGCTACTTTGCAGGCAGAGCAGGTTTTTTAACACAGCTATCGATTAAAGCAGCAGATCATGTCTACACTGGAAGGTGTAGAAGTGACCAACGGCATATTCCTACACATCGAAGGACTGATAAAAATAAAGGTTACGTAAATGTTAAAGTGAGGATTAAGTGAATGTTAGAGCAGAACAAAGATGTGGGATCATCAGCTCCTTCAGGACAAAACGGTCTAAAATGAGCATTTTTAATGAAATACAGAAGGGACATTTCTGGATTTCAACTATTCAGTTAGAGGTAGGCTGAGGGCCGCCACTAAGTTGAACATACGTTTTAGCAGATTCCACAGGAAGTTCACTCACCCCCAGCATTCCTATCTGCCCGGAACCCTTTCAGTTCAGTCCATCTCACTGGTCCATGTGCAGCACAAGGTGACATCATCTTTGGTCCTGTGCAGATCCGCCTTGTGAAGAGGTCCCACACATCTTCAGCCTGAGCCTGGAGCTGGAGACAGCACCAAACACTGCGCACTCCAAGGAGCCTGACGATTACAGACAGGTGGCCCGAACACATCATCTCACAAAGACTCTGGAGAATCCTTCAGAAACAAACTGTTTACTTTATTTTGATCAGCTGCTGTAACACCTGAATTCCCCACTAATCAGTACTTGGTCCAGACAAAAACAGTCTGAATTCTGCCTCCTGCTGCTAAAAGGGCTCAAATCAGAGCACTGGCTACCATACAACAGTGATTCAGAAGTGGTTGCACTAAACCTGCTACTGTTGGCACAATTTCACTTTAGTCAATATGTGTTTATGGAGCTTCTGTCGAATGTGAGTCTCTTCATCTTCCCCTGAATGTGCAGCCACCACCAGCTCCAATGATCAGAAAGGAGGTGTTCAGGATCCATTTCATGTTCCCTGTGACCCAACAATTTCGTGCTCTTGACTGACTCTACAACGGTGCTGTTCATATAAAGTTGGGGTAGAAATAATGTCTTTTCTCCTGAAGTCGATGTTGATCTCTTTAACTTTGTCATCATTCAGGGACAGGTTGTTGGTGCCACACCTTGCGGTGAGCCGGTTCACTTCCTCTCTGGTGGCTGATTCATGTTTTTTGCCGATGAGACCTGCCACTGCTATGTTATCCACATCCGTTTATGATATAACTCGTGTGCATGTGGCGTGACACTTATGGCTCTGCAGTGGGCTTGAAACATAGATTTGCACTGAGCCGTCCTTCTTTGACTGTGTGCTACCTCTGGTTCAGAAGATTTTACTAAATAAATTCAAAGGACAGGCAGAAAAATCAAGATAACAAAGAGCTGCAGTACAGAAAGGCACAGTCCCGATGTCCATTACTGGTATTGGGCATAGTGTTATTAATTTCTTTTCCCAACCCAAGTCATTGTAGGTTTTTATGGTCCATTTGGAGGAACTTCTTTGGTTACATCTTGGATCATTTGTCACAACACTATTCATAAATCCTACTTTGCTGGGGGATAATGACCAAATAATGCTGGCTGTGCAGAGAAAAATGTTAGGAGAAGACCAGGAGAATGGATGGTTATTGGAGAAAAGGAGGGCTGGATGGAAGCCTTTATGTAATCACACCTTTTCTTCAGCTCACTCACTCGTCTCACTTACTTCCCACAATTCCTCCCTCCGTGTTTTTACCTTCAGCCGTCATTCCTCCCTGTTTCATTGTTGACTGTCTTCCATTATTCTTGATTTACCCCTTTAGCCATCAACAGCTCATTTTTCTTTCTTTCCACAGCACAGAGCAGCAGAGACTGAGTCAGCAAGGAAGGAGTTTCAGAACATATTCACTACTCCACCATCCATCTTCTTCTGCTGTATCAAACACTGCATCCATGACACGCACTCAGACCTGTGCATCAAACCGTGCAGCTTAGCCAGGAAACACTGGTGTACAGCGATATGTAAAAGGGCTAAACAGAAGGCAAAAATATCATGAACACAGAGACACATACACAGACAGACAACCATTAGCAACTACAGGAAATTTAGAGGCACAAATCAACCTAAAATCCATGTCTTTGGACTGGGGAGGAAACCCACGCAGTGAGAACATGGAAATTTCACATAAAAAAAAGTTGCGGCCTTGAACCAGCAACCTTCTAGCTGTGCTGACCACCACACCACCGTGCCATTTCTTTAATTACATGGAAAAGATTCAACTTAGTGCTGCTGTTCTGTGTGACCCACAACGAGTTGTACTGACACTACTGTTCTGCCACCGTACGGGGAAAACAGACAAAGGAAACAGAGACTGGCAATTATTATTTCTAATTATTAACACATGTTATCCTCCAGTGATAGAATAATAAAAGCACTGACACTTGGTTTAAAATGAAGCCACTGTCATAATGCAGTTTTTCAGGGACAAGCTTTCTCTCAAATTACTATAAGCTCTGATTTAGAATCAAAGAGAACCAGGAAAAACCCTGTAAGAGCAAAAAAAAAACTGACAGATCAGTGCTCAGAGAGACAGAAGGCTTTATCTGGTCCTCAGAAATGAACCTGCTTTGGGGCAGATTATGTGCAGCATATATTTGAGGGTTTAGCACCTCCTTCACGGTTCCAGGAAACACAAGTTAAACTCAAAAATAGAACACTGAGAATACTGATTAATCCCATTAGGATACAGGCCCTTGGCGTGACTGCATCATTAGGCAAGAGCAAATGCAAGTAGAAAAACTGAACTGAAATGAACTGTGACTGGACAGCTTCAAAACAATATACTACCATGGAAATTAATTCATTAGGAAAATCATTCATTAGCCCGGAAGTGAGAAAAACAACACTGTGAAGGGAGAAAACACTGATAACAATCACACTTAATTGTTTCCATGCTCTAAAAAGTATGATGAGCTTTTGTAAATGAACCTGTCATGGACCATCATCTCTGTGCTGTTGCTGCGGACGCCAGCTACAACAACTATTTCAGTTCAATTCAGAGTTCAAGTAATTGTGGGTCACAGTTGACGGCACTATGAGCTTGACAGGCAACATCAGCAATAATGAGGACCTTGTAGTGAAGCCCTCGGGTTATCAGTTGAGTTATGTTCCAATCCAATCCCATTCTAGTGACCAGAAAATTGAGATTGCGATCAGAAACAGCTGAAATGAGTTTTCTCTGAAGGGTGGCCGGGCTTAGCCTAAGAGACGGGCTACAGAGTTCAGACTTCTGCAGGGAAGTTGGAGGTTGGATAGAGCCTGTTGACATGGTTTAGGCATCTTTTCCAGAAGAACACCCGTATTGGAGCTTTTCCAGTTCTAATATTGAGTGTTTTTTTCCCAGTACTAGTGTGGGTGTCCTCCAACTACTTCAGTTCCCTCCCACAGTCCGAAAACACATTAGGTTAATTGATGACTCTGAAACTGCCCCATGTCAGCTGCGATCAGCTCCAACACCCCTATGAACCTTAAAATGATGGGGGTTTCAAAAATAAATGGATGAAAGCTGGAGGCTATTACAGATAATGCACACAATGAAGGCTAGAGACAACTTAGAAAGGAATGTCCTGATGTTTCAGTTGATGCCAAGTGGAGTGAGGTGTTGTTCATTTTAGCCTCGCTGACATTAACAGTGTTTAGGGCAGGGCCCCGCTTTCCCAATAAAATGAGGAGAAGACACCAGGGATTCAGGGCTGGAGCCAAGCAAGGACCAAGAAAAAGAAAGTATGAAGCCTGACTCATTTCTGTCCCTATAGGAAATATGATGTCCCTACAGAATGGAATGGATGAGTTCAGTGCACGGAGTGATAGGAAATGCAGAATTACGTGCTTCACTTAGACATGGCGACAGGCATGTGTCCCAAACTCCAAATTCTAATGTGCAGTATAGGCCAAAAATCATCATAGTGGGCGATTTTAACATTCATGTAGATGCTGACAGTAACTCCCCCAACGTGGCATTTACTTCATTATTAGATTCAATTGGTTTCTCTCAAAATGTAAAAGAACCCACTCATTGTTTTAGTCACACCCTAGACCTTGTCCTTACATACGGTATTGAAATTGATAAACTAACAGTATTTCCTCATAATTCTGTTCTCTCTGACCATTTCCTAATAACATTTGAATTTAGTTTGTTGGACTACACAGCAGCTAGAAAAAGTTTTGCTTCAGTATCTGGTGTTTATCTGAAAACACCTCATTAACTGTGAACAAATAATTATGCAGCAAATGATCCCTTAAAAAGAAGGCAGTAATTCTGAACAGGCATCATTTACCTCAACATGTACCGATATAACTGAATCAGTAGCCTCAGTTAACTGTACTTAGCCTGCAAAGCCAGAACAGTTGATTACCTGACAAGATAATTATGCAGCATCTTTCAGTTGAGACGCTCAACGCTGTAGCAATGACTTCATGACCTTCTTCACAAACAAAATCATAGCTATTAGAAATAAAATTCACCAGACCCTCCCCACAAATACAACAGAATTAGAATCATCAGTAAGTCCTCAGTCCCTTTTAGACTGCTTTGTGCCCATAGACCTTGCTGAGTTAACTTCAACTATTATGGCATCTAAACCAACAACATGTCTGCTAGACCCTATTCCAGTTAGACTGCTCAAAGATGCTCTACCCTTATTAGACACGTTCGTATTAGATATCATTAATCTATCTTTACAAACAGGATATGTACCAAAGGCCTATAAGGTAGCTGTAATCAAACCTCTACTTAAAAAACCTAGTCTGGATCCAGGTGTCTTAGCCAATTACAGACCAATATCCAACCTCCCCTTTATTTCTAAAATACTTGAAAAAGTAGTTGTAAAGCAATTATGTGACCACCTGCGCAGAAACGACTTGTTTGAAGAATTTCAGTCAGGATTTAGAGTTCATCATAGCACAGAAACTGCACTTAATTAAAGTCACCAACGATCTTCTTCTGGCTTCAGATAACGGACTTGTCTTTATACTAGTTCTGCTAGATCTTAGTGCTGCATTTGACACCATTGATCACAGAATATTATTACAGAGACTAGAACATGTAATTGGAATTAAAGGAACTGCACTAAATTGGTTTAAATTGTATCTATCAGATAGATTCCAATTTACTCATGTTAATGATGAATCTTCCACATAGACAAAAGTTAGTTATGGAATTCCACAAGGCTCTGTGTTAGGACCAATACTCTTTACTCTATATACGTCTCCCCTTGGCAACATTATTAGAAAACACTCATTTTCACTGCTACGCTATTGACACGCAGTTATGTCTATCTATGAAACCCGAAAGAAATCAATTAATCAAACTACAAACATGTCTTAAAGACATAACTGACTGGATGACGTTTAATTTCCTTCTACTAAACTCAGATAAAACTGAAGTTATTGTATTTGGGCCTAAAAGTCTAAGAGACATGTTTTCTAACCATCGCACTACTCTAGATGACATGACTCTGGCCCCCAGTAGTACTGCAAGGAATCTCTGAGTTATTTTTGACCAGGAGTTTGTCATTTACCTCACACATAAAACAAATCTCTAGAACAGCCTTCTTCCACCTAAGAAACATTGCCAGAATTAGGAGCATCCTGTCTCAAAGCGATGCTGAAAAACTATTTCATGCATTTGTCACTTCTAGATTGGACTACTGTAATTCTCTACTTTCAGGCTGCCCCAGTAACTCTCTAAAAAGCCTCCGACTAATCCAAAATGCTGCAGCAAGATTACTGACTGTGATTGGTAAGAGAGATCATATTTCACCTTCATTAGCTTCTCTCCATTGGCTTCCAATTAAATGTAGAATAGAATTTAAAAACCTTCTTCTTATCTATAAAGCTACGGTCAAGCCCCATCATATTTAAAAGATCTCCTAGTACCATATCATCCTACTAGACCACTTCGGTCCCAAAATGCAGGCCTACTTGTGGTTCCCAGAATTTCCAAAAATAGAATGTGAGGCAGAGCCTTTAGCTATCAAGCTCCTCTCCTGTGGAACCAGCTCCCAGTCCAGATTCGGGAAGCAGACACCCTCTCTACTTTTAAGACTAGGCTCAAAACCTTCCTCTTCGATAAAGCTTATAGTTGGTTATAGTCTTGCTGCTATAGGCTTAGACTGCTGGGGGACTCTGCACTGAGCCACTTTCCTCTTCTCTTCACTCTCTCCTCTCACCCCACATCTATAATGTCACCACTGTATGACATTTACTCTGTATCTTCTTTGTTTCTCAGTCGTCTTTCTCTCTCTCTGTCCCTGTCCTCAGGTGTCCCCGGATTTGGCACTATGTGTCCTCCAGTGAGCAGCTACTGGTCCTACTAACCTGACCAATGTTTTGTTGTTCTCTGTTCTTTTCTCTCTCCACTTTACACTCACCCCAACCGGTCAAGGCAGATGTCCGTCCACCCTGAGCCTGGTTCTGCTGGAGGGTTCTTCCGTTAAAGGGAGTTTTTCCTCTCCGCTGTGGCCTATTGCTGCTCAAAGGGGATTTGCTAGGTTTTCATAAATGTTGTATAGTCTTGACTTTATTATGTAAAATGCCTTGATGTGACTTTGTTGTAAATTTGCACTATATAAATAAAGTTGAATTCAATTGAATGAATAGAAACACAGTTGTATGAAGAAAAGAAGGACTAAAGTGCTTGTAACTTGCAGATCCTAGAAAAGAGTGTAAGAACTGAGTCCGTATTATCCTCAGAGGAAGTAGACATGTGCCAGTGTTGTACTGTACTGTACTTTATTACCTGCCACTCCTCTAATGTTCTTAGTGTGTCACGGTCGGCTGTTTGCTGGACATACGGCTAATGTCGCCCTCCTTCACGCTCCATCTGTCTGCATCCATTTCCCTGACTAATGAATTTTCCACTCAGTGTTGACTTTGAAGACAAACTAACATACTTTTTCAGTTTTTTCTTTTCATTTGTGCATAAGCATTTGCTTCTAATAATTTTAAGTAGGCCCACATTTCATTAGTAATTGTCACTTTTCTCCAAAGCGACTCACAAGTACAAGGTACAATGCAAGCAAAATAGCTCTGTCAATACATTCTGTTGTACCCTCATGTTTTGTACTCTTTTAATGCTTTCATTTTATCTATTCATATTTTAAAGTTTTATTTAGTCTGTTTGCCTTGTTTTTGGGAGTTTGTGAAATTGCTCCTGAAACACTGCTTTTTCGCTCTGAGGTTAATTAAATACTAATAGTCTGTCTAAAACCAGTGAACTAGAACGGTGTCCTACATACCTGCAGACCATAGCCTGACATGCAGTTCGCATGTCTTCACTATCGTTTGCTAAAGAGGGTCCGATCCAGTGCACAGGCAACATCTGGGCCACCACTTACAGAAGACTTCTTTAATTTGGAAAATGAGGAAGAATCACTGAAAAACACAAGGCCGTGGGATGTGAGTGCAGATCCAGTTGGTGAGCAACGTTTTTAAGAGTTCCCCAACTGTGTGTGTATGAATGCCTTCATTTTTAATGCTGGCATAAAAGAATTGCTCGGGATTTCACAGAGCATGGTTTAAATTAGTGAGGCACTGGTGGCCAGCAATTAATGTTAAATCCCTCTTAGATGGTTACTCAACGGGACATTTTTCACCACCTGCCACTGCTTTAATACTTTTGCTTCACTCAATGTTTAAGCCCAGAATGCTGGTGATAAATGTACATTTATTTCTTGGAACATGGGCCAGCACAGAGTTAAAGAGTAGAGAGAGGGAAAATCCAGGGGGCAGCTAAGAAAAAAATTATAATTACACAAATGAATGAATGAATGGATAACGTTTCGTTCTCAAGCTCACACATCTTCTCCTTGGCTTCACTTTGTCACATCAAGCCGCATGTACCACTTCTGTCACACGCGTTAGAGGTGAGGAAAATAACATCATTATGTCAGTGCGACTTTCTGAGACATTAGCAATAAGATGAAACCAAGTATTGGTATTTTCATAAGCTCAACTGATCCAGAGTGAAACTAAGCCTGTTCAGCATGTTGGCTTAGCGAGGCGTCACTGACCGTGGACTTCCTCAACATAGATGAACAGCAGCTGCAGCTGGCAGTGATGAGAGAATATGCGAAACATGGTGGAACAAAAACAAATCCAAGGTGCAGCGACATCATGTAAAACAAGTCTGTCAACTCGCCAAGTTTGGACCCACTTTGGATTTGACACCAGTGAGACTAAGACGATTATTTCAGACTACGTGATCGGCATGAAACATAAACACTGACAACACAGCCGGTGCGTGTGCATTAACCTGCTCCTGATCCAACGACACGTCTGCACTGCAACCTACAACATTAACCTATCTACACACGTAAAATTTCAGCAAGCTTTTTTTTTTCTGGGAATAATAATATTTCAGCTTTAAGGTTGTTTGACAGTCGTCTTCGCTGACAATGATTGTTTTTTTATAAAACTGGTTAAACAGGTACCATTTATATGAACATTGACTGACCTTTTTCTGTTTTGTGAAATGCTCTAGTGTTTTTAAGAAGCCTTTTTACTCTTGATAAAGTATTTTTAATAATTTTTCTGCAATAAATCCTACGTCACAGAATTGCTTTGTTGTGATACTGACGACCGATATCATCTGCAAAATATTGTTATCTTGATTGTATCATTTCGTAAGCTTGCCTGCAGTTTCCAATATCTGCAGTGTGTGTGTGTGTGTGTTTTTGATGAGTCGTGGACTTTGCAAGGATCAAGTTGATTTTATAACAATTAATGGTTCTTCGTGTCAGCATCAAAGAAAATTAATCACTTTTAGAAAAGAAAATGACTACCAAATATTTAATCTTTATTTTCAGGTGTACTGAAGTCAGTGAATAGGTTTAAGACTCTGGCGGCCGCATTCTGAAAGAGCTGCAGCCTTGAGATGGTCTGATTTTGTAGTCCAGCAAAATGAGCATTGCAGTAAGACTGTGCTGGGCAGGGCTCCACAGACAGGAAACCAGACAGGGCCTGACCTTCAGTGCCCACAGGGGCTCAACACACTGCAACATCTGCAAATATACAAAAGACAAACTAATTAAGCATATTCAGGAATCTAACGACACAGACAAATTGGGAAATGTCTTGCATCTATAATTTCCACGTGTCCTCTATTTAGACGTTTTCTCAGGTTGCAATGCATTGAGCTTTCAGGACCACAGGTCAGCCTACAGCAACTTAGATTCAGAGTTTAAACTCAGAGAATGACCATTAGCATTCCTATTCCTCAAATACAATGTAAAAGACGTTCAGTAAGCCTGTGTTCCGGGATGCAAATGTTTGCATGTTGTGTTGTCGTGTGTCTGCAGTACATGTGTGTGGGATTTGGTTGCAGGCTGGTTTTCAACCATTTGGGTTCCGAATCTCAGCTTGTTCAGTTTGCTGGAAAAACACATACAATGCTTTAGCAGCAGGAACAGTGGTAGCGGTCCCTCCCACTGTACAGTCAATGAAGACTTATTACTGTACTTTCCCATCAGCACACATCTGACCGGAGATGAACAAGAAAGGGGCAACCGCTGCCAAGTAACCACTCACGGTCGAGTGGCACAAAGGTCAGTGGACTCCCTTAATGAGAACAATAACAGAACACAGTGGGAAAGTTCATCGATGGCTTTTGAAGGACTTTGAGGACAATAGGGAAGATTGAGAACCTGAAAACACTGATCTGGGAATTATGATTGTAAAAAGATGGGAGGAAATGGTTTGTGGAACACTGTCCTTGCAACTGAACACACCCAGTTCGCCAAAGCGAAGTGAGTTTTTCTGTAGTTCCAGAAAATACAACAATGATTTAGCCTAACACAGCTGCCACTCAGGGCTAATGCAGAGACAGAGATGGACACACAACCCTTTATAACAGTAATATCACCAGTAAAAATCATATGCAAAGATCACAGCTGCAGATTCAAACCCTGGACCTTTAATCTGTGAGGCAGCAGCACTAACCGCTGTCCTCTAGTGCATCCCATCATGTTAATATAAAAAGTAGTGTTAACCTTGTTATAGTTTCATTGATATTATTTGATATCAAAAGTTTGATCTTATAAAAACATTATTTTCAAATCTGGATGCACCATAATGTTTTCTCTGTTGAATGCTCATTCTGGGGGAGTTGGCATTAACATTCAATTCTCATTCTGAGAAAAAAAAACTACTTAGAAAAAGTAAGAACAATAGCCAATGCAAAATAAGCATAAAGTTAATGATTACGATAATCAAAAAGTAGGCCAAAAAGTTGGATTACAAATATTGTTTTCTTGCTGCTCTCTGATGCTGCTGTATCTAAAGAACAGGCCATTTGAAGCTGGATCGGCACTGAGCTCTGGGACCTGTGTGACATACACTCACACTTCCAGGCTGCGGGCGTCGAGCTGCTTGTTTCAAAAAATAAAAAATTGTGGTATAGAGTGAGAGATGGAGACTCAGACAGACGTAGCTGCTGCGAGAGAGTCAGGGGGGATAATGCGACGAGCCAGACAGACACAGTTATCACAGGAGGTTTAAAAAGTCTTTAATCAACAACCAGGCCAACGCTTCTCTAAAATACGCCGCTTCGTGTGTTTTCTGAAAGGCCCAAAACCTGGTGTTAACTGCATCCAACCAGGCAGAAAGAAACACACTCAGCCTGTCAGATTGACTGTGTTATGACCAAATACAATAATAGGAGTCTCAAAGTGAATATGAGCGTTTGCACTGATAACTCGAAAGCTCTTCTGTTTCCTCTGGGCATCCATTATTCTTCACACAATAAACAATCACAGATTTACACAGCTGAGATGGATGTCTTTCATAAGAACAGATGCAAAGTTGACAAATACCACAATCTAAAACATACAAAAAAAAGCTCCATCACATAATCTCCCTCCTCCATTAACAGCACAGCGGGCCGACACATTTCAGACAGCCGTGGAGCAGCGTAGCAACACATCACCTCTCAGAAAGGAGAACGCACACACACACACAAAAACACACACACAAGTCGGTTCCTTCAGTGCGAAAAGCTGCGTGCAGCAAATTGCTGTCATTTGTTTGGTTTTGTTTTTTTCCCTCATAGATGGGATCGTGCGATCTCATCCACTGAGAGAAAATTAAATTAGACAAAAAATCTTCCACTGCAAATTTGATAAACATGACAGTTGGTATTTAAAGTTTATATTTAAATGAGTTTCTCACTATGGTCAGAATCCTCGTTCCTCAGAGTCAATGAGCCCTGGGGATTTTTCAGTTTCCTTTCTGCTCTCTCAATGTAAACCATATACTGTATTGTAGCCTGCGTGAGTTTAACTGTAATTAGAGTGAAATAAAAGCCCACGTTTGTCAAACTTAGAATGTGTGAAAAAACATACACTTTTACTGCTGTTTCCTGTTAAATGTTAAGAGAAGAATTATAACCATCAGCAATGTTGACAAATAGCTCATCACAGAAATATAATCTATCTTGGGTCATATGGAGTCACTTAGTAGTTATTGTGGGTGCCCAAAAAAATGTATAATACTTTTTATAAACTAATGTACTAATACATATACAATAAACTAATTCAGACACTTCTGAAAGTTCTTTTACAAGGTGTAACACAAAATTATTTATTAGAAATCAAAAGTTGACCTTAGCTGGAAAAATGTTTTAGCCATTTCAAAGCAAGACAATGCTAACGTTTTGCACACAACTGTAAGGTTATCATTTAAAAGCAAATTTTGAATAAGAAAAAATTCAAATTGCAAGACTATTTCTTTCCTAAAGTTTTCAATCTTGGATATGTCAGAATCAGATGTGTAAATGATAGTGTCGTTGGCATATAACTGGATAAAGAAAATCAAAGCAGGTGTCTGGAAGATCACAATAAAAAAAGTTGAAGTTGATGTTGAAATAGATCCCTGAGGAACACCTGCAAATTAAAACCCATGTAAAGTATTTTGAGAAAGACGTACAGAAGAAAGGTTATGAAAAAAGCAGATAATGATCTACTCAATCAAAATTTAAAACTGAACATCTAAACTGGCCTGTAACAGCGCATGAAAAAAACATAATATACACAGACATTAACATTTGAATAAAGAAGTAAAAACCTGGCTGACATAAGGAAAAGGTTGAAGTCGATAACACTTTGACATAATTAATCACCAATTAACAACTCGAAAAATGTAGCTACAGTACAAATGAGAGAAACCTGTCTAGTTATTAAGATCTGCTGAAACAGAACCTCGTTTCCATGTTGGCGGGAACGTCATGTTGAGGGAACCTGCCTCAGCCGCAGCCGACAGGCAGCAGAAAGGCCAAAGCCCAGAATCAAACCCCACACGACATTACAGGGACACTGTAGACACGTTCCATCACATCTAATGGGACATATGGATTTATCAGAAAAAAATGGGATAAACTGACGCACACGCGCACACACACAAACACAGGTTTGTGTTTCTATTTCTAAGACTTTCATTAAAATCATGCATTTCCTGGGCCTGTGCCCCAGTTCTATCAACATGATGCCTAACCCTGCAACCACATTTTAACTCTCTACCTCTTAAAACTTGCCAGAAGGTCCTTACTCACTTAGGAACTTTTTTTTGGCCCGTACTAGGTAAAAAATGCAAGCACACACACACACACACACACACACAGACACACACATCACCCAACAGCCTCCCTCCCTCACCCTATAACTCTCCATGGGAAACGCAGCCAGAAGCTTTCAGTCAACTTCCCGTTTTCCCAGAGATGGAGCAAGCTAACAAACTGTGACAGTGTCACCGTGCATGTTGTGTAAATGTCTGTGTTCCTGTGTTTGTGCAGGCCACTGCTCGATGGGAGAGAGGGGTGAATAATGGGAACCATAATTAGGATGTTTTGCAAATTAGGTCTAGAAAGCCTATTAAAGCCTGTCAAGCATGTCAGTTCAGCCTCTTCTGCCTGTCGGCTTATCGGTCTGTGGAATTCATGGGGCGCAAAAAATATATTTATTAAATGTTTTACTTCACGTCTCCATCTTCATGAAGCTCTCTGCAGAATGAGTTAACCTGTTCTGAGCATGTTCTCAGAAGTTCTTTTTTTGTTATGAAGTTATTTTCCCATATCAGTGTTTCATGTGTGCCCAACTGGACCCAGTAAATCCACTGTAATGGCACCAATGTTCTCCCACTGTATTTTTTATATATATATTTTATTGTTCAATAGAAAAAAACATTTAATTAATGAATAACCATGAAGCCTCTGGTGAACACTGGACATGGTCTAAAGGCCTTGTGCTATTCAAACAATTTAAAAGGGTTAGAAGAATTAAACGTAACGTCATAAAATCTCTTTTGGTCTAAAAACATGGTTCATGGTACAAAATATATGTAGCTGCTACATAAATCTAGCTATAAAAGTTCCATATACCATATTTCCCTGGTAAGAGAGTGAAAAGTATGGGTGCTCTAACAAAGGCAACCTACTTTCAGCAGAGGTTTTGCTTAAGGTAAAACACATTTGACACTTGTCCTGTTCATTTATTAAAAAAGAGCACATTCAATCTGATAGAGGTCAGTGGTCTGAAGTGCAAGTTCAATAACAGAGTGAGTTTTTTCTTCAGTTGTGGCATGAAGGCTGAAGCACAACCTTCTTCCAGTTCTTTGAACAAATCCAATTACTCTTAATTCTGTGCATCTCCTTTGTTTTTGAGAACAAGCTGCGGTTTAATAATTGCTCCCTTAAATTCAAACAGCTCTGAGTAAATGTATGTTTCGCTGCGGGCCTGTCGGGTACAGCGACTGCCCGTCTGTCAAAGGCATGAAAGTAAAAAGCTGCAGCCTGCTGCTGCTTTCACAGAGGTGCAAGCATCAGCCGACTACAATGTGGCCGCTCTGCAGTATGACTCATATTCCCCAAACACATATAAAAGAATAGTAGATGAAATAAAAGTGACCTTCACACACCCACAAAACAAAGGAAAAGATTTATGGGCCAGTGTGAAGTACATAATCTGACTCACAGTGTACATTGTCCTGATCATACATCAGCTTTTCATTCCGAAGGTGAAGAATTGCCCCCGGTGACAATTCAAGAGGGTTAATGATAGGAGGCTCACTTTCACTGCCTTCAACATCCTTTTTTGGCAAAGGTTCTACTCTTTTGTTGTTTAGGTCTCTTGATATTTGATATTTTTGGGGACATATCAGTATCAATGTCACTTCCAATAAGTTTGTTTATAAAAAAATTTCACTTTTCCTTTACCGTCTAGCCTCAAACTAATCATGACAACATAGACCTGACAAAGACATACGTGATGGTAACCTCCACTCACCTCATCCTCTCCAATTTTCAATATATATGCCAAGTATTTAGAGCTTTCATACAGAAAGATTTTGTACTTTATCATCTTGTTGTTAAAAAACTGAAATCTTAACAGCAGAAACAAAATGCAAACACACATGCTAAACACCTGAACAAAGAGATGAACTCAAATTTCTATAATCAGTTTTATTTTGTCAGTGTGGTTTGTTGTGTGTAGACTGGTGATGTCTGATATCTGATCTGATATCCGGTAACACCTGATGCCTCTGTGGGTCATGTTTAATGTTTTAGTTTAAAAAGAATAAGGTAAATACTGTCAAATTAAAGGATCATGCATAACAGTGGTGCAGTATGATGGAATATGTAGAGTATGAAAAGCTGATTGTTGTAGGCGTTACAGTTTATTCACCCAGAGTGTCAAGATACCGATGATGTAAGGTTCACTTTCTGTGGCTGTGACCTTCTCTGATTGGTTCGAAGGGTGAGCCTCGCAGACAGGAGTGTAGAAGTGCAATGATGTCAGTGCGACTGTGACCACAAACACACAACCACTGCAAACAGGTGCAAAAAATCCTTTAAAGTGAGGCACAAAAAATACACAACCGCCGCAAACCGGCGTGAACACATGCAGCAAGAGTCGAGACACAACACAGCAACACATGTCATTTGTCGTGACAGTTGAGGCAAAGTCTGGGCTGTAGTAGCTGCCTCGGTTGCATCAAGATCTGGCTGCCTCTTGTGTATTAAGTCATATATCTTCATTTTGTTGTGTGGCCGGTATTTGGCCACCTTTTACAGATGCTGTTACATTATCACCTTCAGGCACGTATTGACAGAACCGCGCTGTGTGAGTCCACTCGATACCATGTGTTTACTGACACTCTGGGATGCCATCCGTCCTGTATTCTGTGGGCATGAGCACGGCACTGACTCTAAGCTCAGACATGCAGCAGCGTGTTTAGTCGTCATCATTTTAACCCAGGTTCCAGTCTATGTCCCCGCACTTGGGTTACGTTCATACAAAAGCTGTAACCATATGCTGCCTGCTTGTATAACAACACGTGGAGCTTTATGAATCCACATCTTGGCCATTAGCCAGCCTCGGACAGGCATTAGTGTCTGTTATCTAAATCAATAAACAGGAAGTCAGAGTGCAACCAGTGTTCACATGCACAAGCACTTGCACATAAAAACACGCAGCACTCCAGTTCATTTCCCATCTGTCCCTGTGAGCTGGAGACCCTGCTGTGATGTTTGGAGCAGGAACACATCTGCTGCTTTTGTGCTGAAATGATCCGAATCCACAACAAGCTGAGCTGACAGGATGATGCTTCTCTGCACCACAGGTTGCACCTGTCTGTCCGTCCGTATTTCATACGGTTTGTGTCGTGTAAAGATTCCAGCCTTTAGTCTTATGGAACATGTTTGACGTTAAAAACTGAGGAAGAGCTGCAGCTGATTTCAAAAGTGCTGGCAGGCTGCATCTGGAGGTTCTGGTTGGAGTTTTATCATGTGAAAATAGAACTTGCCATCTAGCAAAAACTGGCTGCTGTCATAATCTGGAGGCGCTTTTCTGTTCAGATGATGTCATCTGGAGGAGTTCTGGAGGAGTGGGTTGACCTCCTACAGCCTCTGTAGTACAACATCATCAGAACACGGACGACACTCTCTGGGGGAGTTTTTAAGCAAGAAGTAGATGCATATTCAAATACATGAATGTTTAATCATACACAGAT
The DNA here is from genome assembly GCA_033026295.1 of Channa striata. Taxonomy (NCBI): domain Eukaryota; kingdom Metazoa; phylum Chordata; class Actinopteri; order Anabantiformes; family Channidae; genus Channa; species Channa striata. The sequence goes on from CM065169.1 coordinate 2,439,848, forward strand.
ATTCCCACAATCAAAATTTAGGATGCAAGTTGTAAACTGGAGAAGCTGCCCGTTAAGAAGACACCACAACCTGCGCGAGCGTGAATTTCCACAGCCTAAACTAGATTGTGGACTAAACTCAGTTGATGCAGGCTTCAGTCTCTTTATGGGATTTGTTTACAACATCAAAATTATCCTTTAATACGCGACTTCAAAAAGTTTGAAAACGTGTAATAAAGTGTGTTGATTTTCTTTTACGTGGCAACAACAGAGAAAAAGACACGGCAAAAGTTTCTGAAAGGTAAAAGAAGGAGGCAAGTTTAATTAGCTCTCTGGTCGTCTGCCCCAATTAAATCGACCTGCGCCGACAAACACAAACACACAAATAATGAGCGCTGTCCTCCAGAGGGTTGTCTATTCATATTGACCAGTGGTGTGGGAATCTGTGCTGTCTGGTTATTATTTCTAACACACAGCAGCTAATGGGCAGATACAGCAGCTCATTGGAGCAATATTAAAAGCTCAAGTGTGTGTGTGTTTTTCTCCGAACACACACATTCGCGCACACTGACCGAGCATCGATTACACCAAAACACAGCTACAACAACCCTGCTGTTTCGCTTTATGCATTTTCCCCTTCAGTTTAGACAGAGGAGAGAGATGACAGGAAACAGAACCAGATGGACCGAACCAAGATGTTCTTTGAACCAATACTGTGGGACGTCAGAACTCAACACGTTACTGGAGCTTGTTAAACTGTCGATGTTAGATTGATCAGCATGTGCAATATGTGAGGATTAACCCCCCTTGACCCCCACCATGCAGTACCTGACCGGTTTTTGGAAGGTTTTCTACTAGAAACAACAGAGGCAATTTGAGCAACAAATACAGGAAGCTAAATAAATAAAAGTAGATGATACTTGCAAAGTTTTTCAGTGGAAATCAATTGAAAATGAACCTAAAAACTGGACATAAAGTGATTTGTACACTTTGAACACTAGAGGACATGAGGACTCACAGCTCAAAGTGGCTCGGGAGCAGTCCTCCTCCAAAATGCAGGGTCAGCAGTTCAATCCCCAACTCCTCCCGTCCGTGTGCCAAAGTGTCCTGAAGCAGCACATTGAACCCTGATTTCGTCCTGGTCGATCATGACTTCCGTGGCAGCTCTGCTTTCATCTGTGTGTCTGTGTGTGAATGAGAAGCACCATTGTAAAGTGCTTTGTCTGGGCACTCTATATAAGTGTCGACCATTTACCATTTACTGTACATCAGACAATCTGCAGTATTACCAGCCGTCTATTCGAGATGCTGCACAGCTCAAAGTCCGTGTGTGTGTCTGGGGTCATAAAACTGGTCTCTTTCCATTGCTCATCCTCTAAAATCCTCTGTGCACCAAATGAGGTCAGAGGTCTGTGGCTCTTTTTGCCCTCATCGTGGACCTTTCCTTTACAAGAGCTCGACACAACATTGCCGTCACCCCACCAGGACTTCTCTGATGGAGTGAATTTCTCCCGGTGTCCTGTTTATAGGAATGTGATAGGATGATCCTGCTGATGCCAGCCCCCTTCATCCTCCTTCACAGTCTGTCTGAAGCCCAGCAGTGGTGGGAATTTACTGTTACTGCCTCCAGGCCATGAGCTGGATACGTGAATGGTGGATAGACAAGGAGATTAGAAACAAGAAGCACAGACACATATTTGTACCTCCATTCTTGTGAGGACACTCCTTGACATAATGCAATCCCCAGCCCCTTACCCTAACCATCACAACTGAATCCCCAACCCTAACCCTGACCAAAACCTAGTTCTAACCCTAAAACCTCAAAAATCTCTTTTCTAGGGTCAAAATTAGTGAGGACTGGCCAAAATGTCCTCACTTCACAAAAATGTCCTCACTCTGTTGTTAAAGAAAGAGTGTTGGTCCTCACTGAGGAACAGGAACACACACACACACACACACACACACACACACACACACACACACACACACACACACACAGCTCCATCAGAAACTGAAGACGGCCTGAGACAGTTCTAGACTTAGAATGAAGTCCGGTTAATTGGTGCTCGGGCTTACAACAGAGCTGTCTAGGATTTCAGGTTTTGCTCCGTGTGTTTTTGTGTTCACAATTACATCTTCATAAAACACTACTGCCCCTGTTTGTTTCTGTCCTCGGACTGCTGGGATGAGGATTCTACAGTTCAACAGTCCCATGTTTGCAGTGATGTCCCATGGGCGTCTTCAGTCCTCTATCTCCCTTCAGATACGTGCTTCATCTCCGTCGACATTTCCTAACAGGCTTTTTGAAAACGTTGGGAATCGTGCAGACACACAAATATGGTGTCGTAGTTGACAGAGAACCGCATGTGTGTACAGAAGATGATTCCATAAAAACACGCACAGAGACAGTACTGCCAGGATGTGTGTGCGTGTTTTTATGTAGTTATCTTCATGGTTTTAAAGCAGCCATGTGAACTTTAGAGAGAAACATTTCTCACCCTCAAAAGCAAGCAGACCCTTTGATATTTTCTTTGTTTGTCTTTTCTCTAGATGGAAGATATTATTTAGGGCCGTTGTTTTTTTCTCTTGCGGCACCAGCCATTTTGCATCGACTACATATCATATTGCATTAGATGGTGGAAAATGCAACATCAAATAGAATGTTGATATGTGGAGCAGTGTGTGTTACAGGGATTTTGCGTGTCCATCAAAGAGAAGGAGTTTGGGCTGATGTGCAGAAGGTAAAGAGGGAACGGTGGGGAGGAGGAGGAGGAGGAGGAGGTGAAGGTTTTAACATGAATCAGAAGCTGGAATGTGAATTTAAAGCAGCAACACACTGACAAATAATACGATGCTGACCTGCTCTGGAGACCCCTGATGAGGCACCCTTCCTGTTTTTTATTACTGGTATTATCATTAATAACTGCTTGGAATGAATTCAATGAATTTTTTGTGCCTTTATTTCCCAGTGTGTTCACAAGTCTTTCCCGTTGTCCTCCCTTTAACTTAAACATTTTGCCACTGTGACGGCTCGCCCTCCTGAGCTTCCTGCGATCATTCTGCTTTTGTAGCGGAAGCCTGGGTGTGTCATTTTGGCTCAGTAACACTGACTGTTCTTTGATGAGTTGAGTCTTTTGTCTTATGTATCTATATGCATGAGCTCAAACTTATTTGACTGCAGCCACAAATGTCCACCTTCAATTCAGGAGCCAACAATGTCTCATGCAAGGACGGTAAGGCGGCTACTGAACCACACATTCCCAAATAAAGTTACAGCAGCTGTCCTCGGCACGATCTCTGACATTGAGGGGACTTTCATCGTGGCTTGTTGCTCTGTTGCGTTTCCCTTAGTGACTGAGCGTGAAAGCAATCTCCACCTGGTAACTGCCTCTGAGCTTTCTCTCTGGGTGAACGTCTTCTGCACACACAGTTATCATTAATCACAGTCCTCATTCAATCCCCATTCTAAGAGAGTTAAAGGTCTTGTAGATCACTGCCTCTGAGATGCTGGGGGCTAAAGTGAAAGCATGTGGCAATCACAGAATTACAGTAAAAGAGGAATTACATTTTCAAAAGAAACGATTGAAAAAAGTTGATTAAAGAGTAAAAAACTTTCTGTCTGGGAGTGTGGATAATGTCAAAGGTTTGAAGGTTGTGACATTTTGAAAAAGAATAATAGAAGCTGGTGATAACTGAGATTGTTGTTTATTAGGCAGAAATAATGGAAAGACATGTAGACGGAATATGGAGCGAATGACACAGTGCACCCGTTTATTGCTACTTTACTTACTTTACGATTTGTGCTCAAGCAGCAAAATTCCCATCTTCTTTCTGAGCAGTGGGCAGGTTTGTGTAGTAGTTTAAAAATTAATACACCGCTAATGAGCAGAAAACTACAGCTGAGGCTCATGGGGAGGTCGTATTTGTAGGTATTTGATCATTTGTTCGCTGTGGGGCTCTACACTTTACTGATCTCTAGTCTATCTCAGAGAGACAGACAGACAACCATTCACACTCACATTCACACCTACAGGCAATTTAGAGTCACCAACTCGGTTAACTTTGGACTGTGGGACGGAATCGCAAACTGTCCCAGGCTTGGTGTTTTAAAAATCACATCACAAACTTTTTGTAGCTAGAGATTTGTGATTACTTTAAATCATGAGCCTCTGCTAAATCTCCCTGGTCATAACTGATGATCCCCATGGTTCTGGATCTCAGTGACATGAAGAGGGACGTTTGACAGGGCCGGATTAAAGAGCGGTGCTCTGCCCTGATCTCACCCCGTGGGCTTCATAGACTGTTCTTTCTTCATGTTTTGGAAAAATTTGGAAAACTTATTGCCCTATTGAGGAATCCAACAAACTCAAACACGTTCAATGTCCAGTTGTTTCCACATACTCTGTGTTTACATCTTTGTGTGAGCGAAATAAAGTAAAGACTCAAGGGGCTAAAAAAAGAGTTTCTGTAGGCTAAAGGTTGTTCTGAAGTCATAGTGCGGACGTGTTTCCATGCTCTGCCTTCTTTGGTCTCTTTTTCATGGATTATTGTTTGGTTGGGCAGTTCTCCAGAAACTGACATTAAGGTAAAACTTGAATATAGATAATATAATTATCAATCTGAATATGTTGCAGACAGAATAAGAACTGGATGTAAAATGGTAAATGGTCTGAACTTATATCCCCTGATGGGGGAGCTGCTATGCAGCTGGCCAACACTCACTGTGGGGGTTCAGTGTCTTGCTCAAGGACACGTTAACATGTTGCATAACTGTTTCCATACAAATAATTATAATATTTATTTATAAACAATACCAAGGGCATTATCAGTAGGGATGTGCCAATCATTCAATATATCAATCAGTCAATCAGCGAGAGAACTTTCTCTGATAAAAGTGACAGTTGGCTGGATAAAGAATATCCTCCAGATGAATGCATCTGTATAAAAGTCAACAATTACCAAAAAGCATCTTCTGGACAACAACACAAAGCTCAGCCTTAAGACCTTTTAAGGCAACGATGGGGGATATTGTCAGTCACGTCATTCCAAACCCAGCTAAGGTACAATTCACTTGCTGAATTTAAAACGCCCAAAGAACAAGCAGGGTCCTTCACAGGTGTGACAAAAAAAACCAAAATCTGCTGAGGTCTGTGGGTCTCAGACGACAAAACAATCAAATACAACCTCGGTCTTCATTTGTGATTGTTAGTACCAATTACTTTTGAACCCCTATAAGATGAGTGTTTTCAATTGTATATCGCAATATTTTGGAGAAAAACTCTAAAAATGTACAGAAAAGCACAAAGATTGTTTCACTCCAGCCCTATTGTTGGAAGAGCAGGAGCAAAAAGAGAGAGTGTGGGACCCTGAAGGCTGATCCATGGGGGTCCATTGTCTTCTTCTGGTTTAGTCAGCGACAGGCAGGATGCAGCCCATGGTCAAACCAAACAACATTATCTGTGTGTATATACAACAAATCTCTACAGGATTTTAGCCCAAACACAAGATAAAGCCAAACATCCTTCCAAAGAGCTGTCATACAGTAAGTACGAGAGAACTGGGGGGTATGTGCAGTCAAACTGGAATAAATTGCCTGGAGTCAAAGCATACACTGTAGAATGGGACTGTACTTTCAGTGAGGCTGAACACGTCGGTGATGTCGACGGGAGCATCGGTGTGAGTTCACACACAAGATCAACTGACTTCCTGGTTTGAACTTGGTTCAGTCTGAGATGAGGGTGATAAGGAAGCCAAACGCCAGCTAAGACTAACATTTAATGAAGGATCCTATGTCGTTATTTTGATTCATCACTTTTAATACTGAGAGGATGGATTAAAACTATAATTTACTTTTACTGACCCACAGTTTCTTTCCACAACTTCCTAGGCTCCATAATGTAGTATATGTGCTTTGCAGGTCCCTGTTAGTCCTGAATTAATGAATCATCCTACCTTTTCCCTTTATATGGCAGCCGTGTGTATGAAAATTGAAACAAACTAAAGCTTGTCTTATATTCCTAATGAACCAAGACAAGCGACCTGCTAATAAACAGGAAGTCCAACTGTATGTTCCTCTTTACTCAAGCTCCAGTTCAGACAGCACTAAGAGCTATGTCTTAGCTACTGTGAAATATGGGAGAAGGTTGATTTCTTGTTGTATTTGAAAATATAAGAAACTGCAAAGGTGTATTGGTTGGGAGGATGAACTAAATGGATCATATACAAACATAAAAGTAATTTTTTGCTTAGTAAAATTGCGTATTTTACACTATTCAGGCGCCGATTGGTGACACCAAAACTTGGGGTAGGGTTTCCCTTTGAACGCTTGTGCTCTTCATAGTGCAATTAGAGATTCGGACACAGACAGAGGCACCAAGGACAATGTCAAGAAATCTGAAATAAACAGGTTACATATTTAACAGATTTATTTTTGGGGCGGCAACAAAGATTTTCACAAAGCTCGACATGCTACGGTTTTAGCAGAAAGATGCAGTACAGGTGAAAGAGGTTGGAGTGTATGGATGCTGTCGAGTTTTTTGAAGCTTTGGTCTGAAGACTCCACGGGGTGTTTGGCCCAGTGTTTATCATTCAGCTGTCAAGACTGGAAATGATAAATTAATATTTTAAAAAAAGGATAAAAAGCAAACACAACTGTGTCACCAAACTACATCAGCAGCAGTTTTGACCCTGGGAGCATAGAATGTGCGTCACGCCCTCAGACGGTGTCATTCCGTTGGCTGGAGGAAGCCAATCAACATGTTGGCCAACAGAAGCTTTGTTTATCCGACCACAATTTGATGTTGGCCCTCAGCTGTATTTTTCCACTCTTACTTCCTGTTCCCAACCACAAGATAAAGAGGATTTGATGCTGAACTGTGTTCATAAAGACAATCTACAGTGACAGCGGTCATTTATAATGTGAAAGGCAAAGTCAGGGCAAAATATATCTTTTACCATCTTGTATAACTTTTGAAAGCAGTACAGTTTCATGGGCCACCGCCACAGGCTTTAGCCAATACTGTGAGGACAAATTATGGTATAGATTTTTCATAAATTCCCCTGAAATGTCAGCACACTGCAGTGAAAATGAACTAATGCGAGTATAAAGGTGCAGTCACGCTGGTGTCAGTGCTGCGAGACTGCGAGTCTCAGCCTGCTTCGTGGCAAGCCGCACTGTTCGCCGTTGAAACGCATCTGTGAATGGGAAATTTCAAAGAGGCTAAAAACTGCTGCATGGCAGGAAAGTCAACGAGATGAAAGGAGCCTCTGATGGCTTACTCTGTTTCTGAATCGGAAAGAGGATCCTCGGAAACATGCGGCGCTGCCACGATTTTTCTGAAGCCCAAGGCTGAGAAAATCACAGCTGAGACGGTTCAGAAACAGCAGGATGACAAATATAAAATGTGACTCATTAGAGAACAAATGGATGGGGTTAAATTATGACTCTGCGTTCATATTCCTCGAGTACCACAGCCACAGAAAAGTCACTTTACATGCTGGCACTGATAAAATATAGCCACAGCAGCTGTCGGGGGAGAAGAAGCACACCCAGAACAAAAGGCGAATAAAAATTATTTCTAAGAATTGCAACAGCAGAAAAGCACAGACGCTGCTCTGTATTCACAGCTTTACCACCAGCCCATTTTTTTCCCCGTCCATTCTTTATACCAATCCACTCACAAATAATTCATTGACATCGTGCACATGATTCATCTCTGGGGGGATTCAATGCAGGCATCACTGGGCTTTGTGCGGATCAGTACAACAACAACAGAGTCGTGTTTTCTTCATTACTTGGAGCAGGGGAGCAGCCGGCCCTGCCCAGCATATTGTTCTTCCATTTCTGACTGACTGAACACCCCTGATCTAATTAATAGGCAGCGGGTAGGTTGAACAAACAAGCAGGGCTGCAGCCCTTAAAAAGACCGGGTCCCCCCACAGCCGAGAGCTTTTCTACAACTGTTTCCCCATCTGCTAAAACAAACTGCAAAAACCACTTTTCTCCATAATCCACAGTTACGGTTTGAGGGGTTTGTGACTGGCATGAGGTTAAAATCGTTCTATTTTTGTCTCGTGTTTTGTGAAGAAACACTTTACTGCTAATTCCTGGAGTAACCCGGAGGAATTCTCCAGGAATTTGCGATAAAACCGCGGCAAAATGCTTCACATTTTTGGAGAAATGTTGTTGTGTTGTTTAGGCCTTAACAATTACAAAAAGCTGGCAAAAATCTGGAGGGACAGTGTGTTTATGATCCATAAGAGGTGCATTAACCAGTTTCATAAGGTTGATAAAAATCCTTTTGAAGAGATGGACTTTTGGCTGCAGCACCCCTACTTCCTGTGGCTATGACCACCTTCACTGCTGAGCTCAATCTGATTAAAATTTGCTCAGCAAAGCCAAACACCCAGCAGCACTGAACCCTGGACCTTCTTCCTATAAGACGTCAGCTCTTGTGTAAATCTTCACATCATCTTCAGTCTCTCTACCACTGTTGATGAAAGACCAATGGAAATTAAGGATAAGTCAAGATGAGATCGTACGTTTTCTCGTCACGTAGTCATAAAACAGCTCCACCACATTTGATGTTTGTTTCACGTTACATGACGTCCCACTTACAGCACAACATCATTTCTGTTCCAGTTTTCAAATGTGTGCTCACTGAGCGGAATTTCACCTTGTTGTGTGGACTTGTCCCCTCAGCACATCTGTTTCTACAGAGTCTTTCAACGTGTGGACTGTGAAAGAAGCAGATTTGTAAAATCGGCTTTGGAAAATCCAGATTACTCATAACTATTTAAATAGTTAATTAGTCCTTTCTGCAGCCTCCGTGCAGTAGCTGCAGAGGCCTTCAGGCAGTGTGAGACAAAGACAAATTCTAATAAACTTCCTTACATAATACACATTGCATTTAACGCCACCGTCTCACAGACTGCAGCTGCAGGAAAAGCCCATCAATAATAGTTTGTCTTTGGAAACGAATGGACGTGGCTTTTGCACAAAAGCACAGTGGTAAATGTTGCATATACTGCAGGAATGCATTGAATTTTAATGTGTTTAATGTGGGTCAGGAAACCCTGGAGCAGCAAATCCACATACCACTGCCTCACCCTCCGTGATGCGAGATTTTATCCGTGGTTCCTGCTTTTGATGACTCAGTGCAGAGACCTGGCAGGTGCACAGACAGACTCCCTGAGAGGTGGGAAAGGGGGGGGGGGCTGTGAAACAGATGGTGGTGGGTTCTTCTAGACAAGCTTTTGATAGCCACACACTACCTTTGACAGTCATCTCTGGGTGCATTTTCCATTAAACAGGTATGATCAATTACTGTAGCAGTAGTAATAAAACTGTAGTATCCTGTGACACAGCCAGTCGTCCAGACACACACACATCAACTAACAGTGAGGGGCAGCAGGGCCTCGTTCTCCTTACTGTGTGAGCAAATGTGAGAGTTCTGCTCTTTCCGCCCAAATGCACAACACACTGGGAGGTTTCCTTTGTGGGGTGATGAACATTTTCCACTCATCCCAAGATGAATGAGGACATGTTTTCGGGCCTCAAGCTGCATGATTCTTTTTCCGTTAATGTGCATGCGTAATCTGCTGGTGACACTGTTTGGGAACCCGTCTCTGGAGAGGGCGCCATCATGTGAGAATTTCCCCGATGCCTGTCCGTCAGGGAGATGGTTTCTGTGTCACCGTGGTGAGTCAGGGCTGCTGAGACGGCAGGTAGGTAGACGAGCGCTGCCTTACCTTTCCCCATCTCTACAGAATTTCAACAGGATCTGAAAGGTTTGGCCAGACAAAACGAAAGGCGTGCGGGTGCTGAGTGCATTACCATCGTCCAACTGTTAACAGGGAATTACATCATTTGACATTATTTTAACCGGCCACATTTATTAGAGATATAATCATACGTCTGTCCTGCCCCGGTAACAGCCCAGCGCTGGCCCTGTTTCTGCTGTGGTAGTAGACTTAGCATTTATTTTTAGTTTTATTCAAATTTAGGCGTTGCATTTTTTTTTCCTATGTATGAAACCACAGAATGCTGACAGTGCTCTGTAGATGAAACATTTATTTTTGTAGGAAAAAACATTCAAAGCAAATCTCCAGTATATCAAGTTTCATTTTCTAATTAAATCAACTTTATTGTTGGTACAGAAAAGTCTTCAACATTCATCAAGTTTAAATATCTAAAATATGAGAAGATGTTGAGTTGTAAATATTTAGTCTTGCAGATGTCACGATAATAATTAGTGTGATTCCATTTGCTACTTATTAATTTAACTGATGTGTAGTACGTAGAATAAGTGATTTTCCTTTAAATGTTTGTTGGCCTGAAAACAAGAGCTGTCATTTACGAGACATCTGTGTCGTGGTGGTAAACCAGTTATTGCTGTTCTAGAAAGTTCGCCTCAAATCAGGAAACGATAAGGACGCTGAGCAAACCTGCAAACCTGTTGACTGATGTCAACACTTTATTTGGAGAATATAAACTGTGATAAGCTTTGGCAATCAGATGGGGATGGTCAGCATCAATCAAGCTGATGCTGAATAGGGCTGTTGGAGAATGTCGGTGATTGGTTGTAAAAGGGAGGGACGGGCAACCGAAGCTTTAAAACCTCAAGATTCTGTACGTGGAGTTAAGTTGTTGGTCAAAACTGAGGAGGGAGGGGAGCTTTTACTTTATCAATTCAATCCAAAGGAAGGAAGGAAATTATAATGACGTGACAGGAGACAGTGAGAAGTTAGAGCTAGAGTTTCGAGGGCAAGTGATAACACAGAGAAATATGTTGGTTTGAACGGTCGCGTGGTGCATAATTACATTCAAGGCCACTGAGGCGCTTTCACTGCAGAGGCAGTGAGACAAGCGAGGGGGCAAAGTGAAAGAGCATTACCAAGGGTCACGTTGGGATTTATAAAATGACTTTGAATGAGTACAATAATAATGGAAAACCAAAGTCCAGTGAAATTTGTGACGGCTGCGTTCATATGGGAGAAGGTTAGGAACCGTTTGCAGGTAACACCGAGTCAGGAACCATTTGACTGAGACGACTGACGGTAGTTATATTCACATTGGAATGAATAATCTCTAGTAGCAAAGGGGCAGGAATGCAAACATTTCACGCCGTAGACGATCTAGAAATACCAGACGTGATTTATGTGCAAAACACAGGGCTCAAATCTGTATCACATAATGCTGTTTGGGGAGGGAAGTACACTGGTATAAATAGTCAAATGGTGAAAGACCTGGCATTAGTATCTATTATTTTGGCTGGAAAATGTGACTGGGAGGTGTGGGGTGGGGGGAGTCAGGACTTGGCAGCGATCACTATCCAATTGTTTCTACAATAGACACAGAGGAGAGGGTGAAGCAAAGTGGGGGCCGATGTGTATTTGAAAGGGCTCAGAGAGCTGGCAAGCATTCTGCCATGACACTGGGAGAATCAATGTAATGGGAGAGAGAACGATTAAAAGGACGGGAGGAGGGCAGCATCCTGTTCTAGAGGTGGAGGGAGAGTTAACATTTATGGAGAAGAAGAATCTCAGACATTCGCTCAAATTCATGGAGGAGGAAATTTAAAGTGAAAGAAGGACAACTTTACTGTTTGTTTTGGAAGAATGAAAATGGGCAATATGTAAGACAGGTGACATATCTCCTGGGAAAGATCAGATATTCCTCATTATGCTACGGCATCTTAAAAACAAGACACTAATGAGCTTTGGGCTCTATTGCAAAGGAAGAAGGAAGCCCGCCTAGAAAATGCAAGGAAGCAGTAATAACTCCCGTAAGGAAACTAGGGAAGGATCCATCTAATCTCTCAAACTACAGGCCAATGGACCACAAGTTTACAAGGTTTGTAAGTTATGTCTATGATTCTGTGTGTGTCCAACAGTGAATTTCATTTTTATATCAAGGATATGTTTGCTGTAGTAGCAAAAGGGAACTGGATTTAGTACCAGCCTTTGCATTTCATGTTTGGCAGCTTTATGCCAATAACATGCAATTATAGAGAGACGCCTAAAGGATCCACAGCATCACGCAACAGGGGGACAGCTTACGTAATGCAGGGAGGCTGTAAGGGATTTCCATACATCAGATTACTGTGCTGTGTCTACACTGGAAATCCTGGCAGTACATTGTGTGGAACAGGAGCCACAACTAAACACTCACACATCCACCGTCTCGTCCTCAATAATCTGCCCCATCCCTCCACCTCTAACCATAAAATATCCCGTTTGAAATATCGCAGGTGCACTCAGACACGATTCATCCGCCAAACACTTTTAACCAGGAATGGCTGCTGTCAAACCAGTGGGGCAGTTCTGACGAGTGGTCATGCACAAATTCTGGATCAGTCGGTTGAGCTGATTATGCCATGCCATCTGCAAATTCACTGAGTTTGTTTTCATTATTGCACATTTACTGGGATAGAGGAGAGAACTGGTGGTGAAAGGCTGCCTGTGTTTGACTATAACACAAAGAGTCATTTACTCAGACTCTTTGAGGTTGGTCTCATGTACAGGGTCTCATCCTGGTCCTCATGCAGGAAGATGGCAAAAACCATCTTAGATGAGTCAGGGGATTGGGGAATACTCCTGGGAACTGGTTTGTTAAAGCTCTTGACTAATGGAACCAGGTTGGTCGGGCGGCTCAGGGGTTAGAAACCACTATGTGTTGGACCAAGACACTCGATCCTCATTGCTAAATATTCAATAAATGATAGGTTTACACAAACTGCTGCTGTTCAAATGTTCAGTGAACAAGCCCAGAGCTTTAAGAGCACATTAACACACACAAAGTGGAGCTTAGACGTTGTACAGCACCTATTTCACCTTATACCCGCTCTGGTTGCCTGGTAACAGGTGTTTAATGAGCCTTCTATTAGAGGAAAATTAGACATGCAGTGCCTGAAGTGAGAGTTTGATGTGTTCTCTGAACACTCGCTTTAACTCTGCTGACACACTGTGATGATATTAACCTTCTCTGGGTGGGTCAAGTTTCTCTCCTCACACAGGTCATCGCATTCGCAAATGTTCAATTTGTCGCAAACTGAGAGTCCCAGAGATGTTTCACATCTCACCCAAGCAATCTTCTTTAGTTCTGACTGCTGGTTGGCAGCTGTTAAGACTGTTAAGACACAAATGCTAAAAACTCCACACAAATATCATCTAAAACGTTCAAAAACACAAGTAGGTTTGGGTTGTTTGACTGATTGAGACCAACTAAAAGGGTTTAATGAACAGCTGACAACAAATGTAATAGGTTATTCATGATGTTCAGATGCAACGTATTTTGTTTATGACACCAATGGTAATTTTATTAATGCAGGTGGTTGGGGAGAGAAAGCACTGAACTGTCAAGCCAACCCCAAGGTCGATTCCTTAGTCCTGTGTTTGGTTCAGGCGTTTATGTTACATGTCAGTAAATTGTCTTTATTTTCACAGAATATAGGATTGAAAAGCATAATTGCATTTGCAGTTTATTTTACAGAAATGTAATTTTTGGGAAACACTAGGGCGAGAGACACTTCATAAGCACCGGCCGACCATCAGCTTTTATTTTGAAAACTTTTAGTCAGGCTTTTGCATAAAATGATTTTGTTTCGTGAACAGGGAATGTGGTTTGTCTGGAAATTCAAACCCGGAGTGATAGTTGATTTCTTTCAATGAGGAGCCGGCCTTAACCAAATAGTGATTTTAAACCTTTACCAAAGTATGTGCCTCATCTCTTCGTGTACAAGGATGACCTATGGCAAAGAGGAAAGAGAACAGAGGACATGGCATTTCATTATAAGAACGAATTCAAGTCCAGAAATTCATTATTCTGCCATGTTCTATGGCATTTTCATCTAATATGCCTGTTTTTATCAAGTACATCTTCTTTGTTGTTGCCTTACCTGATCTACAGTCAGGACACACTGAGAATCAAAGTGGAGATCGACCTTCATCAACGTGCGCTGGTTTCTGGAAGTGACATTGTTTACGTTTCCATTTCTCATTTCCTTTACACTCCGCTTTTTTCCGTTTAAAGTGATATTTGCTTTTATTATGCTCAGACGCCCTCATTCCTGCATGGAAATGTTGTGTATGTGTGATCACTTTTTCATCTTAATTATTTGATCTAGTCGTCACTAATTTGCACACAGCAAAGTGCTTTGCATGTTTTTGCTCTTGGATTCAAAATCCGACTCTCTTGTGCGGATTTCTTTCTGTCTGACAGCCTGTGTGTTGATGGATTAATGCCCCTGAGCATGTAGATGGTATTTTTATCACAATCTTTTGCATATCGTGGGTTTAGAAATACATCAACTGCAGTTGCCAAACACCGTAGGGACTTTTAAAATGCATGTCGCTGATGACGTGTGAACCTCCAGAAACTGCAGGAAAAGTCTTGTCACATTTTCTTGTTTGTTGACCTGGATGCACGGACAGCCGGGATCTTTTCCCACAAAGAATCCTGCTGTAGCTGCAACGTGCAAGTAACGTCTGGAGAAACGTCCTAGTGATGTTAAAATAAAGGAAAAAAGCGGGTTTCCACTGTGTCTGTGCTATTTTGCTGCTTTTCCCCACGCGTTCCATAAAAAGACTGAAGTGATCTTCTTCAAGGAGCTTTAAAGCTTGAAGCAACCGCCTTGTGTAGCGTGATGGGATTATTCTACCGGGTTCAGCCTGATTCATCTGCATTTCTTTGCTACCTCATGTTTCACTCTGTTCTGCAGCCAGACGAGCCCCTGATGCCACAGAAACGTGAGTGTGCGACATAAACACATGACTCATTTACTGATATGCTAATCAATCCAAATCCCACAGTGAGTGTTTTTTATTCTTTGCTTGGACGGAGAAATTAGGACAACACATAACTGGATCTGATGATGCCACAGGAAATCCTGGATGGCTGCTGCTCTGTGGGACTGAACAGCATATGCATAAACATGAGGATGTGCGTGTTTCAGCATCCGACTGTAAGTGTGTGAGGCAAAAGCACGTTAGATGAATGCACGTCGTCAAGTGCAGGTTTCAGACGCGTGATTAATATGTAAGTGTGTGTGTGTGTGTGTGTGTGGTGTAAACAGGAAGATGGAGCTGGAGGGAGGTCTACTTTTAGAAGAATTCTCCTTTGAATCCATTTTTGTCCTTTCAGCAGCAGGATGCAACACCCAGAATACAACAAGGTAAAATCACGTCACCGGAAAAGTGAAACTGACTTCTGAGGTTATAAATACTGTTCAAATGCACTTACACCTCTCAATAAACACATAAAACACTTCCTACTGGCAAAGCCTTATGTCACCTATCAACTTTCTTCCACAGTTCTTGTAGTTGTGATCTCGATGTCTTTGGCCTTAAAACTGCAAACAAACACCAGAGCGTTAGAAAAGTTCCTTTGACGCCGTGTTAATCCACCGTACGACAACGACACGGCAGACGTGTGCAGACGACCAACCAGCCTGATCGTCACTTTATTCATAGTTTTCACTCATGCAACTCACACTTACTATAACTTAAAGCAGGGGTGGCTCTAGAAATATTGTCTTAGGGTGGCACATTTGAAAAATGATTTTAAAACTTTTAAATGTTGGTTCAGTGTTAGTGTTAAGGGTCTAATAACCTATCTACAAATTTCAATTGCAGATATTCATAAACAAATTACAAAAGAAACAAATATATCACATCTCACCTGAAGACAATACACGTTTTTGGCACGTGTGAGCCAAATACATCATTCACAGCAGCAGCATTTCTGACAGCAATGCTCCTGTCCGAGCTCCACTCGGCGATGTCTGCACGTATCCTGCACCACTGTTAGAATAAAAGCTTCTAGCGACAGCGCCGTGTATTTTCAGTGCGGATGGATCAACAATGACGGTGTTTGAAAGGTGAAAGCGAAGCAAATAACCAATTAGTGAGTAATCTAACATTGATCCATGACTCTTAGTTTCAATCAACTTTTCACGCACTGTTCCCACAGGACCCAGTAGTGACGGTGTGGCGATGGTGGAAAAGAGGAAGCCTTTGTGGCAAGGTTGCGAGAAGTGAATCTACGTGCAGGTGCCATATATACACATTTACCTTTACACCAACGTCTTTGACCTACGTACAGTATGTGGGCGGCCCTGTAGGTTGTAATGTAGTTGTGTCACGTGATTTGTAATCGCTACAAGATTTTTTTTTTTTATTAAAGTGCCTCATTACTTAATGGAAAGTGAGTTGCATTGAAAGCACAAGACTGTAAGTTAGACCCCAAATAGGAAGTGGTTTCATTATTGACACAGTGTCTAAAGTTATTTGTATAAAATATGAATAAATTCTCATTCAAAAAAGTGTAATCTGGTTGCATTTACATTTTGTTTGAAACTGACTATACAGAGTTGTATGGAAATGGGCAGTGAGACAGTGGGCGACAGTGGGTTGTTACTGCAGAGCATATAGAATTCTATATATTTTCAATGGTTGTTTTAAATATTTAAATTTGACGGAAACAGTTGTTGGATCTTAACGTATCCACATCCAGCTCTTACAGCAGTGATGACCCAGTTTTTCGCATGGCAGTCACACATTAAAGCTCCTCTCATCACATCTTGTGGCGTTTGACTGACTGACGTCAGGAATTCAGCTTCCACATGTATATGCATGCAGGGTTCCAACAGCTGCTGGTGTCCATCATCTGGTGTTAATATTATACGTGAAACATGCTGAAATCCTCTGAGCTCCACTTTATTATGACAAATTATCAGGTTTATTTGAAACTAAACAAACGAAATTTTTATGGGTATTGACGAGCAGACTGGGTCACTACGAGTTACATCCTTCAACGTTGTGCAGCAGAAAACTGGACACTGCTGTCGTGTCCCTGGTTAAACACAAACGCCAAAAACGAATCAGAGAAAAATCCAGGCAAATTATCTGGACATTTTTTAATGCTGCTATTGGAAATATGATGCAAGACGTTGCAAAAGTTAGAATCGAGTCCAGATGTGTGAGGAGAAACATGGCACAAATGTCTGTGCTTATCACATGACAGAGAGGCATTTAGTAATGAGTTCTTGGATTGTGTGTGTGTGTGTGTGTGTGTGTGTGTGTGTGTGTGTGTGTGTGTGTGTGTGTGTGTGTGTGTGTGTGTGTGTGTGTGTGTGTGTGTGAGACAGAGAGAGAGACAGAGACAGAATCCAGCTGTGTGGTCATCTGACTTCCAGCAACAGGGGAGTTGGACAGAGGAGGGCAGAGGGATCACTGGGGAAAAGGAGAGAGGAGGAGGAGGAGGAAGAGGAGGAGGAGGAGAGAATAAACAGAGAGGTGAAGGCAGGAAAGAAAATGAGGGAGAAATTAAGAGAAACTGTCAATGCCGGTGATCAGGAACAAGCACAGAGGATGGCAAAACAAAGATTAAGATGCCGGACGTACGGACCCTGCACTGCATTAACTGTTGGAGCTGCTGCTTTAAGCAAATCTTCAAAAAGGACGTTCACGCTACAATATCTTTCACAGTTCACCTGAGGTTGTTCAAATTGTTTTAAGTTCATTTTATAACTGCTTTCCAGACATCGCATTTAACGAATTATATCCACTTTAGAATCGGACATTTTGCGGGCTTCCGTAAGCAGAGGGCAGTGAGTCGGAGACGTTCAGCAGGGGGAAGTTCGGTATTTGTTAATCCATGCGCATGACAACGCAGCGACTAATGCTGAGCTCCATCAACGTCCATTGGAAAAGATGAAAGTTTACAAGTGGGAAAGAGCGAGTTGTGGGGTGGAGAAAAGAGTGGGAACTTCAGACTGGGAGGATGTCCTGTTTGGGTCATGTGACTCAGTGGTTTACTGTGGGAAAGTGCGGTCAGCAGTGGACTCAGTCAGTGTTTCTGCATACCTGCATGTTCACAGAGTGTGTGCACTGTGTGTGTGTGTGAAGTAGAAACTCACTTCATCTCCCTCCTTCTGGGCCCCTGGACATATGCACGAGCACTAATCGTTAAATGTAAAACCAAAACACAGCAAGTGAACGGGGCAAGAGGGTCAGAGATGTGGCAGGATGGAGAACAATACAGGAACCAAAGAGGGAAAGCCACAGCTGGAAGAGCACAATGGGCGAACTGACCGAGGGTCAGAGGGAATGTGGGCTGACACACACCGATCGGCCGCAAAACAAACACCAACTAGTGGTTTTTTGTTACTTACCCTTTGCCGTCACATTTTGACTCAGTTTCCACGTAAACTCTGGCACTGATTTGAAAGAGTTTCCAACGAAATCTGCAAAAGGAAAAAAAAAATTGCTGAACTCTTGTTTCCATCGTCTTCCTGTTGGATGACCAGTGCTGGAATTTTTGGTGACTAACTTTAACCCAGTTGAGTTTTTCTTACATTGGCCAACCAAAGTGTGAAGTTTCCAGAACTGTGAGATGAAGAGACCAGCAGTTGTTTTGGGGCTGTGTAGGACAAATGACACAATTCTATTTCTTTCCACATTTGTTGTTTTTAACTGCTCCATGGTTCAGGCTGGATTTGGATTATTAGTACAGAAATGTTCACTGATTAATTCAAATTCAAAGAGCTTAATCACTTGAATCGCTTTAGTGGATTTTGGAACAAGAACTGAATTGCACAGACCGTATATGTCGTACTTTGTCTGGAAGCAGCTGCTGACAGTTTTGACAATTTTTTTTTTCCCAGGGACATCAGACTGTCTACACAATATGCTGAGAATCACACAGGTCAAACATTTTCATCACTTTTAACTACTATTTTCCTGCTCTCACTTCCTGTCCCAGGCACTAAACAGCAGATTTAAACGTCCTGTCACTATTTTCCACAGCAGCTGGTCCACTGGCTCTTACAGATAGACTAGCCAGAATCAGATATCTGCTGCCAGCATTACCCATCAAACACCTGGCATTTATGGCTCCATTTTTCCTCTTTAATTCTCCTTTTTATGTGTTGCTTTTGGTTCATTTATTTCTGATTTCAGTTTTGATCTTGAAGCCACATTGAACGTTCAGCAGCTGATTATGGCCGATTAAGTGACACAAGGCAAATGACTTTCTTATTGTCTCTACGCGACGTGACCTTACAACACAAGGCAGAAGCAAAACTGATGACGGCATGGCTCATGAAGTCCAAACAGCTGTAAATTATTAAAACATATTGTCCACAAATCATCATTCAGAACCAACTCTTGAATCTTCCCCGCTTATGTTTGATTAGTTGTCTGCATTAGTGCTGTAGAACTCCGGTGTTGTCCATTTACATGTGTCATCCGTCCATCCTTTCAAGGACATCTGTCGTCTTTCCAACAATTGTGATCATAAATCTTGTCCAAAGTGATGTGAGTCACCATAAAGCCGCTAGAGATGTTGCAGAGACACAGTTGTCCAACTGCTTTACAAAGGGACGAGCATCTTGGTCGATTGCTAAAAATATGTACAGATTGTGAGATTTGGGACATTCATGCAACCTGGGAATCGAGGAATTCGGGTATTTTACACAGTGTGATTGGCTGCAGGGCCGAGGCTCACAGAAAAACATGAAACATGAAAAACATGAATGCTGCTCTGATGTGAGTCCACAGCACCTTTCCACATAAACAGAAGTTATGCAGCACGTCTGTAACAAAAGGTATGTAAAAATGAGTTGTGGCTTTAGCGTTAAGGTAAATTGACAAAGCAAGGATTCTTATTAGCATCACATGAGCAATTATACTTTGCTACAGTAATAATGGACACGAGCCTTGACAAGCCTCGGCTGATTTGTAGTAGTTTGCCCATCACAGCAGTGCAGCTCTGCGTGGAAGCGTGGCACTCTCACACTTCCTGTACTGCTTTTAGTCAAAACTGCTGGGTCAACCCACTTCCCTGTATTCTTCTGTCAACTCTGGGAAAAAAGCTTTTATATCCTTCCTGCCTGTGAGATGCCGGCTGAGGAGGCGTGTGGTGAAAAGGTCCGTGCTGCAGCTGTACCGTGAGGAGGACCCTCGCCACGCACTCGACTATTGTCTCCTCTGTTTGTGTCTCTGCAGCCGCTCACAAGAAACAGAAACTCTTGTGTGGTTTCCTGTGCAGCTTCAAATGAAATAAATATTGTCTGATATTTTGCCGTTTCTTTGTTTAGTCAGAGTGAGCAATAATTGCTTTGATTGTGTTGTCACAGAGTTTGTCGGTTTTAGCTTCAGGCCTCACGCTCCAGCCTCTGGGGGAACAGACTGAGTGTCGACGGCGACGTCAGCATCGCCGAGCGTCTCCCGCTGTCGGCGATGACCGCATTGTTTGACTCTGAGTTTATTTACACGATGCAGTGATGAGATCTGAAACTAGATGGCTGAGTTTCAAAGGTTTACACAGCCACGAAGCTCAGATCCCAAAGGTCCAGGGAGTGTGTGCGGCCTCGATAAAATAATAATTCCTAAGGTTGAATGACACACACACACACACACACACACACACACACACACACTCTCTGGTTTGAGTAAATGCTTTTATTTTTTTAACTACAGCATAAAAGAAGTTGAACTCACAAAAAGTTAGGGATGTTCTACGTTCGAGTGAATCTTCAGCTGAACTTAATTTCACAAATTTTTCAGTGCAAAAAAAATCACAAGTTTGTTTCACATTTTGACATCATGAGACCAAGAGGACGGCTAACAAAGTTACTGAGACATCGACATATTTTGTTGCGTTATACCCACCACGTTTGTTGGCTTTTGTTTTGGGATAAAGAAATTACCGCGGCATGCCTTACTGTCATGATATGATTTCACTCTAGCATGAACTTTTCACATCTTCTGTACATTTTTCAAACTTTTTCTGAGTAGTGTAAATATTCTGAATTCAATCCAAGAGCAGCCTGCCTGATCTTTTACTGTTGCATTAAGGGATAATTTGAGTCATTTCTGCATTTACTTGCATTATCATCATCACTGTACGGAGCTAATTTGAACTGGTTTTACGCCCTATAAAAACCAGGGCTTTCAAAATCCTGGATCAGGGCCTTACTAATATGTCGTGACATTTGTTAACAAAACTGTAAGTCTGTCACCTTAAGCTCAATCTGCTCTGCTCAGCTTTTTTTGGGGTATTAGTCGCCATAAAATCACGACAAATAAGACACAAAACGTACAAGTGAGGCAGAAGTGCTGAGCTGTCTCTGAAGGGCTGTTCCATTGAGCGTGTGCTGCGAGAAACCGTTGACAGCACTTCTCCACTTTATGAGATATGTTGGACCGTGTTTCCACTAAAATGTTTTATGGAGTTGAGAAGACTTCATTTCACGCTCCTGCACAATGCTCATTGGAGAGATGAGAAGCCGGACGTGTCAGCGGCTCTACGTTTGGCTTTCTGTCATGTTGTCTGCTCTCTACATTTAGAACAAGTAAATGGGGAAAGTCCTGCAGTAGCTTAAGTTGGATTTTAATTCTCAGTATCAGATGAAATTAATACGCCGCGTCGGAATCGATGATAGACTGTGCACCAGTCATGATTGGATTGGACTTTGACAGTGAAGGATGTGCATCAACACACACATTTCCTGTACACACTCCTCCTGTGACCGATGGCGGATTAACATGAGGACCTCAGTTACCGGGGAGGCTTTATTTGCATGCAGCGCTCGCTCAACTGGGCGTAGCAGCTCTTGGGCATTTTCAGAGCCGATCGTCTCTGAGGTAGCTGTGTTTCATCGGAGGGAACACACGATTCTGATTTGATGTCTTGTAGAAATGTCAGTCAGGCATGTTCTAAAGGATTCTAACGGGCTAAAATAAAGTTGATCAAAATCGGATCCTTTGTTTTCTGCTCGGCTCTACACAGCGTTTTTGATTGACAGCAGAGCCAAGATCAGATGCACATTTTAGACTCCCGCCCACTGTTTGAGTCACTAAAATGCATCCCTGTGAAACGGGACGACCCTCGAAGGAGATTTTTCACGGTTCTTCACCCTCCATTTGAATGTGTGCAGAGCCCAACCACGTTCTCTACAGCCCTCATTGCTAAACAGAACCAGGACACCGCTACACTTCACATCAGCGTGAACAAGCAAGGAGCAGGGGGAGAACCGAACGTGGGACAGGAGTTTTAACCGTGCCCAAATATGAAAAATAACTAAAGTAACTAAAGTGTACTATGTCACATTATTTATGACGAGCTCATGTCGTTTATGAAAACGTTCTGCAAGCAGCATATCATTGCATCCAGTGCAGATGTTGCACAGTCAGTCAGCGGCAGCAGTTTGTTTTTGGCCCCAACGGACGTTAACCCGATTGTTTAAATGCTCTCTGGCGATTTCAGAGTCAACCAAAGATTGCTCGTGCAGGAAGATGCTCCACTCGCACGGCCGCACAAACTCATTTTGATCGGGTGACACGTCTTCACAGCTGTGAACCCTGTTCATTTCTGAAATTATCTTTCCCCAGCTGTTTTTCCAGGCATATATTGTTTAATTTTTTGGACCTAGAAGTCAGAAATTAAAAAATAAGTTGTGTCGCACTAAGGAAAACACATGCTGCTGACATCAAATATTAAAGGACTCTCAGTTCTGCCTGAAATCCTAATAATAATCGCAGTAACTGACATGTTGTGACCGTATTCTGTGGCAGCTTTTCCTTCCATTTGCTCTGAAGGGCCATTAAATGCCCCTCGTCTTATGAGCATTTAAGTTTCAAATTCTAGAGAACATAAAATAAAGAATTAAAACCAGCTGATGTTTCTAGGAGCTGGAATAATGTGTTTTGCACATTATGACCGAAGATAAATTTCTGTGTTGACCAGCTGGAGCCGAATACTAAATTGTCTATGAGTCAGAGACACAGAGGGCAACAGACAGCACATTAATACACTGCATCACCAGAATGTTTAGGTGAGTGTGAGTCTTTTAATTTACATAATGAAGGAGAAAAAATACAAACTATTCAAGAGACATAAGATTCAAAGATGGTATATTCTCTGATGCGGTTCATTTTCCATAGACAGCAGCTGACGTGAGATAGTGTGCAGGTGAGAGCAGACAAAACACAGACCAACACTGTGGAAGCAAACTTTTTCAAAAAGCCGTGCTCGATTTAGTTTAGCCTCACAGCTGGTGACAAGTGCGGTTCAAAGAACCCGTGAAGTGCATCCATCAAAAGAATTCATTCCAAAGAATCAGTGTGTGTTTCTTAGTGGTCTGAACGAAACTGGAGGGGCAGATACAGTAGACAGCACGGACAGAGAGTATGACTGTACAGTCTGACATCACCAAGACAGTTTTCCTGGTGTTTCTGTCTCATTTGACAGCCCGTCTTCGTCAATATTAACAGGAATGTTTAAATCTGTTGGGGCCCACACAAGAAATTCAAGTCCCAATACAACTGAATCCTAGTGTCGCCTTGCGTCTGGGTTACACACCAGTGTTTCCTTCCCAGTGGTGCCTCGGTAAGGAGGAAGTGTAGGGAGTCTTTTTATCTGCCCCATGTTGGTGGATGCAGAGCTCCGACAAGAACCTCAGAGGTCCACAGTCTGGATCCATGAGCTGAATAAAGACACGTCCTGTGGGTCAAGTTACCTGATAAGTGAAGGCGACGTCAAACCACCATGACCCCTGTGGTGTGTGTGTGTGTGTGTGTGTGTGTAGCAGAGAGAACGATCTAAAGGAGGCCTTAGAAGTCTGTGGCAAATGTTGTAGGAGATGTTCACCAAATGCCACATGTTAACCCGACAACCAAAGTTAAAAAAAAAGGAAGAAACTGGACAATCCTGCTGAAAATTAGACACTTTCAGTCGAACTGTTGTCAAACCATTCAGTGGGGAGTTATCAGTTCTCAGCAGCCTGGTCTGATGCCCTGACAGTATTATAGAAGCTTATTTAACATGAGATCAGGAAGAAGGATCGGGTGGAGAGGGTGGACGTCAAAGCCGTGGACGGGAATTGAGAGACGGCAGTTCATTTACCACTTCAATGGACAAGAGAAGTTTGACCTTGGCTATTTTAACACAAAATTAGCCCCTAGCGTGCGACCTTTTATTACACTGTTATAAGAACCTGTTCAGTCATAAATATATTCAAATATAGTCGGATAAGATCTGATAATGGCCGTTTGAATGAGCATGATTCCTTTCTGCGGGATAAATATGGAGCTGGATCTGGCAGCTGGTTCGGGAGCGTTGGGAAACAGCGAGCCTGGCTCTGTCCAAGCACCTGCTGCCTCTAAAGCTCACTAAATATCATATTATATCTTAACTCTGGAAAAGGTGTCAGCTTGGGTTTTGCCCAGCACATAACATCGTGTTGCCTCATGGAGCTTTTGAGGTGGTGTTAGGCGGAATTTGTTTACAGCCACAGACAGATTTCCCAGCGGGTTCTGTCGACGCTACAAATCTAGTGAAACAGTAGAACATTGAATCCCAATGAAAGACAATTTTTTTTTAAATACCACAAACGAGGTTTGTAAATGCAGGATTTTGTACAAGCAGATTTCCCCGTTCCCACGCTGAGTTAAGGTGGTTTGTAGATTCCTGTGCAGAATAACTCGACGAACCGAAGTCTCCCAAATCCCAAGTGCACACATTGCTTCAGTGACGCCGGCTGGGAGGGCGAACTCAGTCCTCCTCCGTCCTTCTCCTTCCTCCTCTCCTCCTCAGGCCAAGATGTCGCTCCTCTTGCTGCACCAGACCACCACCGCCACCATGACCAGTGTGAGGAAAATGGGGACGAGGATGAGGATGACCAGTGTGTTGTCTGGTGGGTCCTCCCACACAACCTGCTCCACTGTGCAGTTGGAGAAGAAGTCCTTGTGGATGTGGATGATGTATCTCTCCACCAGGGGGTTGGGCCAGTAGCAGCTGACGGTGTGTGACTTTGTCTCTGTGCAGAGGGTGAAGAGGTGATACTCACTGGAGAAGGAGAGAGGAAGAATTAGAAGATGTTGCTCACTGTGCTTTTCTAATACATCAGCTCTTTCATCTCCTTTCTGCTTATACATTTACATTTAGTGTTTTAACACACGGGCACAATCTACCCCATCACAGTAAAGATGGATGCTTCACCTCCAAGACTCATAATAACGCGACCTACACCCACTTCTTGGTCCTGACATCCAGGAGCTGTTGGTGTTCTTACCAGCTGAACAATGGATCGAACAACAGTTTCACTGCTTCGACACTGAAGATAAAATCAACTGAAGCTGTAGATGCTCATGGATGCAGTTCTCTACTCTTTCTGTCCAATGGGTTTTCTGTCCAAGGAAAATCCATTGGTCTTTATGCTAAATAACACGATATCATGTAAAGTTACTGACAGAAACAACAGTCTGGACAGGAAGAGGAGCATCCTCAACCTCTGTAATCAAAGTTTCCATGTCTGGACAGTAGGAATGGACATATAATACATTATAGAAAAGTTTGTATTATTTAAACTAGACAGGCCAAAAGTAATTGGTCAGCCACTTTAAAAAGTTACTTCCATTCCTGTCAAAGGTTCAATTCAACTGAGGACAATGACAAGATGACACCACATGACACATGTCGTGAATGAAGAAAACATAAGCTAAGCTAAAATAAGCTCAACCAAGGCAATTTTATGCTGTATTTATTTACTGATGAAAGATTTCCGATATTGAACTTACTATTTAACTCTTGGTAAGAACGTGAGTCAACGTGTTACCCTTAATTGATGATTTTGTTAATAGTTTAAATTCAATAAATCAACTGCTCGTTTCATTTTTTTAAGCATAAATATGGCCATTATCTAATAATTCATAGTTTCACCGATCCCCACACAGACACTAAAACCTCCAGTGAATCTCACCATAATTCTACAGATAATTCCACTTTGCCCTTTGAACTATAGACCACTGTAAAAAGTTACGGTGATTCAGACTCATTGCAATTTTAAGGAATATTTTTGAAATATCTCAATCAAGCATCTGGAATAAAGAAACAAGTCACCAATCCAAATTATGACCCAAAAAAAATGACTTTATGCCACAGGCAGAACTGTTCCATGCCAGCAGGCACCAGATCAGTAGGTGGTTCCTGGGGAAAACCAAAACCTAAACTACGAACAGCAGCTGATGACGAGGAAGACGAGTTATCCTGCTTCGAGCGCCAAAAAGAGGAGCGGGAGGAAAAAAGCGGGATAAGTGGAACAGTCCAGATATTATCAATTAAATATAATCAGCGAAGTATATAAGCGAAGTTATGAAATATCGTCCTGACATGAACCTGCAATTTATACCGGACTACCGCTTGTGTAGTTGGGCAGTTTGGGGGTTCAGTGTATTGGCTAGGTCATTAATCACTGTTAATTTATATATTTTTTATTTAGCAATAATGATGTTGATGGTGGTGATGATGATAATAATAATAATAATAATATAAGAACAACAACAATGATAGTGTTTGAAAAATATAAAAATGCACTAAGTGCATGAAAGAAAGCTGATTTGCATCTTGACTACATGGACTTTTATGCTGCAAAAATGTATTAATGTTTTTTTTTATTACTTCAAGGGCTGTTTCCGTAGTCTCTTAATCCATCAGTAGTGATGCAGATACTTCTGTCCACAACAACAAATGGCTCAGTGAAGAGATATCAAATAAAAAATTCAAAAATATGTAAACTTGATGTCAGTGTGTTCCTACCATTAAACATGTGTTATACATTTT
Organism: Channa striata; assembly: GCA_033026295.1. Lineage (NCBI taxonomy): Eukaryota > Metazoa > Chordata > Actinopteri > Anabantiformes > Channidae > Channa > Channa striata. Next base: position 2,466,450 of record CM065169.1, read on the forward strand.
ATGTATAAAAATGCATTAACATTTCATTCAGCCAAACAAACTAGGCTGCATCAGTAAAGTGTCATCTGACGAGATTTTGCAGCAATATAGTACGTACATTACAATACTAAGTAATATAAGCCAGGTAACAACATGGATGATCTGGCTTCTGTTTAACAGCTAATTATACACAGATGATCCACAACATTACAACCACCTGCACCAGAACAGGTCAGACCCGTTGAGGCACAACACTACTGGTGTGTTCTGGTTTCTGAGCACCACGTTGTTCAGGTCCTGTGAACTGCAAAGTTGGGCGTCTGTGGATCACATTTGTTGTCCGATGACTTCAGATTGATATCTGAGGCCTAAGCAACAGCCTGAACTCTCATTTAATTTTTATTTAAACCGTTACTAAACGATTATTGCACTTCAGCAAGACACATCAGCCTACTGAAAGAAGCCCCTGCCATTAGATATTACTATTGCCATGACGAGATGTACGACTGCCGCAATGTTTAGGCACGTGGTAAATGTACATGAGCACCGGGAGAACTCGTATCCGACATTTCAGGAGTTTTTTTAAGTTTGGCAGTAACTCTTGTGTGGGATCAGACCATCGGACCAGCTCCTCTGGAGAGACTCTGACCCAGCTGTCTAACTTTGATTTAAAATGCCATAAATACAGTATATATGACATTTCAACCCAAAATAAGAAAACAACCAAATGTTTTTGGCTGCTGCTTGTTAAACCACCATTTGAACCACTGACCCTGTGGACAAGCGCTCTACAGCTGAGCTACAGCCAACAATGCACACTGCACATTCAGCAGTGTCTGCAACCTCTCGGTGACAACAATATTTAAAAAAAAAAAACGTGGTGCTTTGTTATTCTGTGGTTATAGAAAAAAATGTATGTGCTCTGACGTTTTCTGTTCGTTGAGACAGACGTGAACTTTAGTGAACTTTTTTTGCACCGATAACAATAGTGCAGGTGGTGAACTGAGCAGTTTGAGCATAAAACGTTCAGCCATCAAATTTGCACATGAAGTTGGTTTGTGTATAAGAATGACTTGAAACTTGGACTTTTACTGAGCATCAACCGTGTCTGTCTGCGACGGTGACAGTGTCCTGTCAGTAGCACGGACAACACAAGCCATTTTGCATGCGGCTGGCTCCCTGACATGGTCATTAGTTGTCATTAGTGGCAGCAGGCAGAAGCTGTGATGACTGGTCCACACGGCGACTGGCTGTAATTAACAGCGGTGAATATGTAGAATCAAAAGGTCGGGACAGAGCAACGCGGCCGCCTGCATATGTGTGAACACGCTGCTCCTGAAGCTGTAAACTGTTTAGGGCAGAAAATCAATGTTATTAGAAGGAAATGAAATAACACACACACACACACACACACACACACACTCACACTCTTAATGGTTTGTATAGACCCAGAAGCTTGGCCCAGCTCATTTCAAACAATAACAGTCATGTCGGCATGTGTTTGGCCAGCAGCTATCACTGCAAACAGCCACGGCTCGTTTGTCAAAAGGACGAGGCTCCGCAGGGGTCACTGACACAGAGGGTTCACACGCCCACGTCAAGGCGATGTCTCTTCGTATTTAGTTCAAACTGTCAAACATCAGCACAGATGTTCCGCCTCCGTCTTCCTCGCTTACATGCACTCAAGTAACCAGGTCGTCGACAGACTTTTTTCCTTGCACTGTAGTAGCCTGGTGACTTTTATCCACATTTGCATGAAGGAGATCACTTATCTTTCATACGAAATTGACATATTATACAGCCCAGCAAATATTATAGGAGCCATTTATTGACATTGTAGTACTGGTCATTGTTACCTCTGCATGTTAAGCATTAAGCAACAGGACACATGCAGTAACATCTGCAAATCACTTACTACCTACAAATCTGCATGTAATAAGCAGAATCAGTACGTCACTGTTATATTTCATGCTAATATGCGGATAGGAAGCGATGCATGCATGAAATTTTGAATTGGCCTGGTGTTTTTTTTCCAAGTGTGCACCCTGGACCTGGGTGCTGCGAAACATGGGCATGGTTTGCACAGCAGCGTCTGCATCAATTGCTCTAGAAAATCTTCTAGCTGAAATAAAATTCATGAAGCTGCTTTCAAAACTGTTTCTACGGAGAAAAACAGCCCAACTCCAACTACAGGCTTCATATGTTTTGAATCATTATGAATCATAATCATTTAGTGGTATGTGGCAGGGGCCTACTGAACTATAACTACTACTAAAACATCTGCCACAGTAACGTAACGTTGAGCATTCAGGAGCATCAGCTGTTCTAACAAGCGCTGTACTAGCAGTGTCTGAGATCTTGTAATCCCACTGGGAAATGAGCCAATATTTGTCTGCGTCTGTAAACTATAATTACTGACGGGCTGAGTTTCTTTTGTTTCCCTCTAAACCTTTTTGTCCGTGCTGGGGTCACTCACTTTATCCAATGCCATCATTCACAAAACCCTTGAATCCCTGTTTGACATCGGAACACTACGAGCTCTTGCAGGCAGAGTTCCTGGAAGTCGCGCCGTGTTCCCCACTGACTGTCGACAATAAAATGCTCCCTGTGGATATGCTGCATGTTCTCCCATCTCTCAGTCACGTGATTTGCATTTGACTTCACGCGCACATTGAACTTTGATTAAAAGTGGTTCACCGTACTTAAAACCCCCGTCTGCATTCTTCATTTCGAGCGATTTAGTATTTCAGCACAATGGAGAAAGTGTGAAAAACAGCACGGGCGTTACGCCACCACTTCTGCACTTCAGACAAAACTCGTAACTATTAATAAACACGTTATGGACAGTGCTCCGATTATGTTATTTCTACTGAAAGCAGCCAGGCAGACAGAGATGACACAACTATCAGAGACAAAATGACAAATGAAATATGTCAACTATTAGTTAGACAAGAATGAAACAAGTTAAAGTGACATGCCCTTCGCTAAACACAAGACTTTGCCATTTGAGAACAGACAAAAACTAATGCTGTCACATGACGCAACAATGTCATTAAAAATGCAGTGAATATTAATACAAGCTATGACTTTTAAACTAACCGTCACTAACCGTCGTTATTAACCGTCGTCTTCACCTAACCCAGATGCATTTGTGCCCAACCCCACCAAACTGTTTAAATCCAGCGTTTTTTGAGTGTTGAAAAGGTGAAAATTAGTTTTACAACAGCTGCCATTTATGTTACTGTTACATTAAGATACTGTTTATCTGTCTGTGGCCAGAGTTGTTCATTCATCATCATCCAACCAGCTGCAGGAGGAGGAGAGGATGGCTGTGCTCTCCTGGTGTGTGTGTGTGTGTGTGTGTGTGTGTGTGTGTACAATCACTTTAGATGAAAGTGTCTCTCAAAAACGTTACTGTAAAATGAAATGCTGTGATTTTACTGTCACACAGATCAGGCAGCTACGGAAACTGAAATGGCGTTCTGTCAACTGTTTTTTTTGGACTCATAGTGCTAATGTACAGACAGACAAGGCAATAAGTACAAATATAGTGAGTGCACTCAGACTGTGAGGCAACAGTACTTGAACAAAAGCAGGCGTGATAACGATGAGAGCCTGAAAATGTGGGGGGGGTTAAGTGTCTAGATATCGTTTATCTCTCACAGATTTCCACTGGTTGTGCCGTGCAGCTCTGCAGCAACTTGTAAAGCTGCTTCCTCGTAGCGCATGTGCACTTCCATCAATTTCCGGCTGAAGCCACAAAGGCCAAATCACGTACGGAGTCTGTTTAATGTTACTCGTAAGATCCGTCACATCCTGTGTGTGCGCGAGTTTCTCCACTGCTCCCAGCATCAGCAGTTGAACGGCTCCGTGACGGGGAAGTGGAACCATTTCAGTGTTTTAGGCTCTTCTGGAGTCCGACTACTGAGGAAACGTTGGCTTCGTATTAGCATTTTATAGCAGAGAACAGAGAGATCTATTCTAACGAGAAGCAAACAGGCAAAGTTATTACCAGGCCGGTACACCTGAATCTCCCTGAGAACACAAAGGAACGAGGGAGGAGGCTGAGGGCGGGTGGAACATCAGGTCAGGCAGCGACAGATGCTTCAAAATGCAAAAAGAACTGAAGTCGGACTTGAAAGTCATAGTGATGGAAACATCCTAAACACGTCAACTAATATAGTAATAATAATAATAATTTGACTTTATTTGTATAGTGCCAATTCACAACAAAGTCATCTCAAGGCACTTTACATAATACAGTCAAGATTATATTTTGTATAATATTTTCATTCACACACACACACACACCCTCCTAAAAATGTGAGGAAAAGTCAAAATGTCAGAATTCCACAGCATGTATGACAGGAGCTATAAAGTAAATCATAAACACCTCATTTGCTACTGAGTCAGAAAAAGCGGAAATTTGGCTTTGGATGTTTATGTAATTTCTCAGCGTTTCACACTAACAACGCCTTCACTTTATGCGGATCACATGCATATTCATGACAAAATGAGTCACTCCCATTCCTAAAAATAATGCAGCCTCTCTTTGCACCAGACCTGTCACACACCAGCTCATTTAAGACGAGAAGCTCCAACAGCGAAACTACAGATTTTCTTCACACGCTTCAATCTGCTTCCCACCGGTACAGAAGGACCAAAGCTTCCTCATCTTTTAGATAACCTTCAGTTTTAATCTGGACCTCCTCCCTCAGCATGCAGACTTGCTTTTTAAGTTTTAATAGGCAGTAAACACCAATAAAATTTAGTCCCCCGTCATCTTTAAAAGAAATTTACTTGGCTCCGGAACATACGTGCATGAATTGAGGTGTAGATGCTCGCTGCCGTTTTAAAGTTCAAAGCTTAAGCGAAGCCTCAAACGAGATGTCGGCTTTGAGTAACGAGGCGCAACGTGTTGTTGTCTGCTGCTCTACCTGATGAAGTATGTGAGGTTACACCAGTTCTCTCTGTCTACGTGATCCATGTCCCGCCTGAAGTCCTCCCCGCAGACTTCGATCTCCCACTGCAGACGCGACTCGTTGCAGGCTTTCCTCGGCCAGAGGAGCGTGGGCTCTATGTTGAAACTGTCGGCGGCTGAGAGCACAGAAAAAAAAACAGGTGTGACCATCAGGATCCAAATGCTTTGTATGATTTCTTTTCATGTTCTATCTATTGGGAGCTCCATGTCTAACCACTGGGTTTTTGCAACAGTGGAAATGTCACTTGCCATACGTCTGAAGACATTGACGTCGTCCCCTTTAGGATTTCTCATCTCTCTTGTTACTATTTCCTGTCACAGTGACTCAGTTTTCCCTAGAGACTGCTTCTGTTCTGCTTTATCTTTGGCTGGAGGATGGATTGAGTGATGTACTTACCTGATAACCCGCTCATCATCCAGGTATTGACTGCAAAAAACAAAATAACAGCAGACAATTAGATGATGCTTTTGTCCTTTTTCCAAATGTACCGAGGAAAATAACCGACAGACAGATAAAGCAGAGGGAAGTGAACCCGGAGGCATTTGGGTGCAGATTTTTACATTTTGGACACACTCACAGCTAAAAACATGTGTGCGTAAAAATGTAAATAGGAGACTGGACAAAGCGTGACAGGTGAGAGGGAAATCTGAAAAACAAGGCTGAATCGGTTCCGTGCGGATACATACACGTCGGGATGGGGAGACACTCACGGAAACAAACGGTAACCTGCTGAGAGGCTGAGCTCCGGCCTTGTTTCCTTCAACATCCGACGCGCTTCCTCAGAAAAGATCCTGTCGCAGCTGAGTGCAAGTAAAGCAACGGAAAAATCGGGATTTTTGTGGAAAAGGCTGCAGTTTGAGATGATTTCCAAGTGGTGTGACGTTGAGCCCTGTACTACTTTCCTGCAGAGGACTGTGGACTTTGTCCCCCGTCACTTACCACGTTCCCTCACCTCCCGGTTCTCTGATCTAAAGTCTCGCAGCGCTAAACACGCGCCTTCACAGGAAGCTCTGTCTCCTTTGAAGTCGCACACTCGCAAAGCTGAGGATCCGTTGGACTGACGCCTCGCAGGACAAAGACTCAAAGACAGTTAGCACCCTAAATATAGACTCCTTCCTGTTTTAGCCTGTAAGAATGTTTGGAGGTGAAGTAGAGTTGGTGTAATGGAATTATTTTACTCTGTGTCTTTCATTTCAGACAAAATGAAAGATTAATTTTTGCTTGTTTGTCTGGAGTTAGTGTGAGCCCTGTGACAGACCCTTCAGGGTGTGTCCTGTTTCATTTTTTCAGAACGATGAAGGTAGTTTTTTTTTTTTTTTTTTTTTTTTTAGCCCAACCTTTCAGAGATGTCAAAGATGAGCTGTACTGCAGTGACCTGAATGGAAATGATTCCTCTCAAACATGATCCTCAGTAACATTTAAAGTTCAGGTCAAAATATTTCAGTAAGGGCAAGAAGATTCTTCCTAATTAGGCTGAGGTCTGCAAAAAAATCCTATTCCTTTTCAAAAATACCTGGAAAATGGCCTCTTCACACGAATAGGTGGGTTGGATGAGTACTTCCTGTTAAAGTCAGTAAATGTCTATTGTTCTGTGTTGCATTTAACTTTTTGATGTCTCCATTTTTCCTCAGTCTGACTCATCGAGTGATGTCCCAAAGGAAAACTTTGGAAAAATCATCTCACTTACACCATAAAGCATAATAAGAGTGAGCATGTGCAATCAAGGAATTCCTGTCAGCGTAACAAAAAAATAGGATGTAGCCTGGAAAAAGCTTTGGGAGACTTAAGACGACAGCTGAGCCACTCTCAGCTTTATTAGACCGGATCGGGAGACAGCTGAGGGCAGTGCCTGAGAGTCCCTGAGCTCAAGAGAGGTCACACAGTCAAAGCCCTGCATTCAACATCTTCTGTGTCGTCAGTCCGAGACATCAAATCCACTTCCTGCCCTCTCTTTGAAAGGGAATCAGAGATTTTCTAAAGATACAGACACAGACAGAAAATCCATTTTCAACATTTCCTAGACGTTCAGACTAGTCAGAGAATAAAGAAGTTTTGCCCTTTGTGTCAGTTGATCAATCCATCACATCAAATATGTCAAATGTCTGCAGGCATCAAAACTTGGCTTTTGATCGTTTGGTTCCCACAAACCCCCACGTGCATTTCAGCTCTCGAGGGTCTCACACAGCCACAGGTCTATGAAAACATCTGGTGTGTAGCATCTAACATAAACACAACGTTTGCCTTCAAGAAGTTTTTCAAAGGATGTTCGCTCGTGTGATCCATCCAAGAATTTCAACCATTAGTCGTGAACTGTAAGTTCCGTAGCATCTTGTTTATTTTCATTTCATGCCTGAAAATTTGAGCAGAATTTACAGCGAAGCTGAGCAGAGCGGAGTGGACTGACTTTCATGTTGACACAGGTTCAATATCTCAAACTGTAACATGAAGAAGCTGCCAACCGGCAACGTTCAAACATTGTTCAGAATGTTTGTTCCAGATGTTTTGAAGGGATATGGTGGAAAGTAATTAGCACAGTGAAACTAATAATAATAATCTGATCAAAGCACGATGATAAAACATGATCACACTGCAGTTGTAGGTTAATTAAACTGCAGAAAATGATGTCACGTAGGCTTATAATCACTCGTTTATGCACTGCATGACAAAGTGCAGAAGATGGACGACACCCTATTTAAACTTAGCTATGTTTATGAGTTTTGCATTTAAAAGTTTTAATTTAAAAGGAGCAAGATTGACAGGACTTTGAAATGAGAGAGTCCTGGCCCAAGTCCTGTAGTTTTAGATGAATATAAAAACGTTTTAATATTGTAGCCATGACAACAAAGGTCTGAAGGGTGATAGCCACCTACTGTACTGTACAGATCCGCAAATATACTTGTGTATTTAGCTTATTCTGCTACCTCTGATGAAAATTTACTGAGAGTATTATTAGTAGCTTTACTAAAAACTTCATAGCAAGTATGGAGAATGCGGTATTGTCAAGTTGTGTTTAATTTTTGTTTTAATGCCCTTGGCAGCATTTTCTTCACAAATTTCTCTTTATTCTGTTCTTTATGTCGTTAGAATATAATGTCAATTAGCCTGCCACAGAGACGCGGCACTGACTGTGTGTCTTCGACGTAATTAATAAGCCCAGTCAGGATGGAGAAAGGGATGAAAATAACCTGTGACAACAATCCGTCAGCCGGGTTCCCTCAGTGAGAGCGCTGCAGGAGGGAACCGAAACTAGTCCATCAACTTTATGAACCGAGGCAAGAGTGACAAATTTGGCGGCAGCAGTGAGTGAGTGTGTGTGAGAGACACATGATCGCCAAGTTCACATCCCACTCTGGATTAGAAAGCCGAATCAAATCTCGGAGCCGTGAATTTAATAGTGATGTGTGACGTTTCAGTAAACAGGCTCTTATTAACTCACCCGGCAGTTAAGAAGCAACACCAGCAGATAACTGGAGCGGTGCAGAAAATCACGGCTTGTGCCTTATAACGCCAGAGCAATGAACATTATTAATCATTATTGTGCCTATAGTCATGGTTTAGTGTGACATCTACCACCTCCTACTACCAGTGTTTTTTATTTAGCAACATCGAGCTGGCCTGACAGAATAGGGAGATGTAAATACATATTTAACATTGTAACCATGACAACAAAGGTCCGGCACTTGTTAGAGTATGACAACCAACTTTTGTGCCCGCTGAAAGGTGGAGCGAGAAAAAAATCCAAGTCATATGACGCCGTGTTCAGGCCACTGCTGATATAAATATATAGAGAAGTGCTTCTTTGAATAACTGTTTATGTGTTGGATAAAAGCGCAGAGGTCAGAGCCACTAAATATCTTGCAGCGCCATCTCTTTTTATCTGCTGCTGCCTCTTCTGTCACAGATAAATCCTTTTACTCAAACCACGTGGGCCAATCTGCAGGGACTGTTTGTGAAAGTGAGTTTGATTTGAAGGAGCTAAGCTGTGGACTGACGGCCGTCGGTGTTCAGACGACATTTTTACATCTTTGAAAATGTAAATGGAACATTTAAAAAGTGATCGATTTGACATGGGTTCATTTATTCATGTTCACTGAATCATTAAACCTCTAATCAGTCACACACAACGGACAGACGGGCTTGGATTTGTTCTTTCATCCTGCCGTGTGCCTTTTTTCCTACCATTTATCAGGCTGTCAGGTCTCGCCACCGGGGTTCACGAGGCTGCGACTGCTGTTGCTGAGAAACAAGCGACCGTGCAGCAGAGCACCAACACTTATGCAAACGAAGCCTTTCTCGGCCACAGTGGATGGAACCGGGCACGGATCAAACCCGGCTTCTTGACGACACAACCAAATCGATTATGAGTTTAAAAATGGGAGCTCGCTGCACGTCAGCATCAAAGTTTCATAAACATCCCAGCGCGAGGAGAGCGAGTAAATGAGCTTTTTAACTGCTTAATAACCGAGCTCTCCTCTGGATTTTAATATAACTCTGCATGGCATTTGTCAAAGAAACGCCTCAATTTAGACAAATGACATTAAAATATCTATTTATATCGCTAGCCCAGCTCCCGGATTTTGCAATATTGAAGCTGCATTACTTTGTGCAAATTCAACCAGTCACTGTGAATTCTTTGTACCTCACAATTTTGCCAAGTCAGTGCAAATTTCTGCAGATGTGATCTCTGCTCTGCACAGTCCCGGAGACTCTCGCATAAGAAACTGCTCATGAGGGCTTGTGTTAAAACCCACATCCTATGGAAATGTCTGCTGACTTTAGGGCATAAAGGGAACGCATTGCAACATGCATCGACATATTTTAGAAAAGCTGCTTGGCATGTAAGGCCACAACAATCTAATAACTGCGAAACCCTAAAGGGAATGTTACGGAGCAACGACAAGGCTCGACAAGGCTCGACAAGGCTCGACAAGGCTGAGGCAAATGAAGCAAACAAGATGTAATAATACTATAATAATGAAGTGTTACTGGAGTACACATAGGTTAGGATAGTCATTAGATTCTCTGCATGTGGAAATTTAAAATTAACAAGATCCTTCCAGGATGCAATTACTAGCTTCCTTGTATAATCCTCAAGTAAAACATCCTTCTCCTGGGGTGGATGCTTGTACCTATAATTAGTAAGGCCTGTTGATTAGTCCCAGTGTCCCTCAACTAAAAGCTGTCTGGTTGACTGAAATGAAGCTGTTGCTCCACATTACAACATTAAATTGGTGAATTATGGAGGGCGAACTGCCGTTTCAAACAAGTGTGGTCTCTGTTGGCAACGTCATCTCCTGCCTGTTTGAGACGTAGACGAGAGGAGACCCGACATTAATGTCGATGGCCTGCCAGCAATGTCCAACCCGATTCAAAGCCAAGGTAGAAGTGACAGGGTGTTTTAAATTCCCTCTACCCTATATCAGGTCTCCTTCATTATCATCATCAAGACAGGAAGGGACTAATCGGATTTAATTAGACAGGAGAAATGCTTGATGTGATGAACATTGGTGATGGCGATACCACAGAATCTTGTGTTTGTTGAAACACATCGAAAGGTCCCGCACAGGATATGAGGGAGGTCTTGTCTGGCTCTGTATCTATGCCTGCAGCAATAATGTCCAGTGTTTCTCTAATCTGATTTGAGATATTGAAAGAAAGAAAATAAATCAAGTGTCCTTTAGTGTGTTCTCTTCCTGTGGCACCATCTGTCTTTCGGCACAGATTAACAAACTAAAACTCCTGAACATCCGCCAAGGTTTCGACAGACAGAAGAGACAGAGGATGAGGAAGAGCGAGGGGAGAGAGGAAGGTCTCCTGCATGCCAGAAAGCACGCCAGGCCTTTCAATAATGAATTGTGGTCGACTAGCTAATGATATTTACTGTGTCACTGGCTTCAGCTGCAGCTGGACGCTGTGTTCAGTGGTGAATTAGCATAAGCATTAATATGTCGTCATGCTCAAAGGTCAGGTTCACGTTTTTTTCAAGTGTGTCTTAAAGCAACAGTTTAGGTGCCTAAATTAAAATTAAAAAGCGCTCTTTCTAGCTCTAATCATTCCTCATTGTTCATACAGGCCATCTGGAAATCTTTTTTTGAAACCCTGTCGGTGGAAATATCGAGAGCCAACTTCCACAGTTGTTGTTCTGTGCAAACATAATGTATTCAAATGTGGATGTAAAGCCAAAATGAGGACTTAAGCCGTCTGTCTTTTTTAGCGAGAAGTTCCCCCGTTTATCTCAACAGTTTTTCCCTGAGAGTGACAAAAGACGGGGAATCTGAACAACAAATGCTGCCACTTGGAAGATGCCCGATGCATTCAGCTAATTTCAAAGACGGAAGCCATTTCTGCAGAGACCGTGGTCCTGATCGTTTACACAGGAAGCATCTTTTGGACGGATCTCGTAAGGCCCACGTCAGGAGGATCAGCTCCAGACGTTCTCTAAACTTTTCCTTTCTCACTTGTAAAGACATGCTCCATAGATTTGGGCATGGGGTGGTACTTGGGCACTTTGAGCAGGGGGGCAGGACATGACGCAAAAAAAAGCACCAGAAATGACAGTGTTTTCTTTTGCGGCGATGGAGAACGACACATTTTTTAAAAGTGGCATTAAATTTATTTGGACATATCCCTAGTTTTAGTATGAGTCCTTCACCTTGTTCAAAAAGTATCCACACCCAAGGATAAAATTCAAAAAGTGGTGGGAGGTTTTTTCCATTATTTCTGACGATCAGCTCTTGGCATCGGTCCTGATATTTAAAAAAAGCTGGTCAGGTGAAGTTGTTTTACAGACCATCATGAACATATTTCCTGATGTAAAGGAAATATCGTGCAGAACCTTTTCTGAAGCAGAGTCTCAATAAAGGCAGATGTCTTGTGTGCATAGTTCTGCTCAAGTACATAACCATTAGTTCTACAAACAGGCGGGTTAGCTGGTCTCCCTGAGGACAGACTCTGTTTGCTTGAAGACGAGGACCATTTCATATTTATTTTTTTATGTTTTCGTTTTGCTTTTTGTAAAATGTCCACATTTTCTGATGTTTTTTTCTGGCTGGATGCCTATAAGAGTCTTGCATCTGATTGTATTCTCTTTAGTTTTTAGTTTACTGTAATCATTTTATGTTTATGGTTACGTCTGATATAATAGAGCAGAGAGTCTGAGTGGAGTTCTTTTAACACAAGGTCGCAAACAAATGTTCTTATTTCACACAGCAAAAACCACTTACATGTGTGCACGGCACATCACATTGTAAAGCAACCAGCAATAACAAAGAGCGTGTATGTAAATGCTAATGAATCATTGAGAAAAGATGCATCATTATCAGCATTTTACACTTTCTTCACGCTCATACAAAGAGACAGATGTACTCAGCTCTGCTTACCAAGGCTCGGTAGACTTTATAGATTTGGCTTCTTGCACGTGCACTGCGACTGTACAGCGACACCGTTGGCTTGGTATTTGACACACAGAAAATTGAACTAAACTGAATTATCCAACACATTTGGAAAAATATTTGGCCAGCTTCGGAATATCCATCATAAATACAGGGTGAGCTAACACTAACCCTGAGTGGCCTTGTTGCTGTCCTGTGCCTCAGGACTGTCATTCACCAATGGAGCAGCAGTAGTAGATTTAAATCAGGCACATCCTGCCTGTCTGAATACATCTGAGGATCCTTTCCATCCCGGCTCGTGAATCTCGCTCATGAATAAAACCGTGACCTCCTTCTCTGTTCTTAAAAGATACTCTGAAGATCACTGACTTTACAGCTTCTCTCACGCCTCCAAGCCCCTGAGTTCGACAACTGCAGCTTAAGCGGGACACATCAATAAGAACACGGTTGGGTTTTGTTTGCATAGCAGAAATGCAAATGAAACGCTTAGAGGTCAAACACTTGTTATAATCTAGCCTCACTGAAATGATGTTTCCCACAAAGAAAACACTAAATATGAGCTAAGATGTTGAAATATCATAAATTTAAACTCACACAGACAAAGATGGTCGCATTACATTTGTCCTTTCTGCGTTTGGGTTGAGGGAATTTCACAACATAAGCAAAAGGCTTATTGTGAATGTCAGAAAAGGACGTTTGGGATGAGATGTGAGCAGATATAACACACTGTTACTTCAAGTAAGTGCTTCATGTAACATTTGTGCCCAGGGCCGATGCATCTGCGGTCAAACAAACCGTGATGAACAGTCACCATCAGATAACTGGTGGCCCCACGCAAATTGTTGGCACAAACTCTCCCCATCCACAAAAGAGGATGTTGCTACTTATCGTCCCTCCACTTCCTTGAGGGACTTTGCTTAGACAGGGATTTTCCAGTTTTGTGCTGTGAAGGAAAATATTCCCAACGTCCATTTTCCTCTGAGACCTGCAGAGCTTCCTTCTCCGCTATCGTTCCTTTATGCAACTAAACCCAAAGTGCTAATATCAAAGTAATGTTGAATCAAGACACGTGACATCGTTTGCCTTAAACCGAACACGAAGGGACATTAAACACACGACTATCGAAGGCGCAAACGCCAGCGTTGAGTTGATGAGAAAATAAGAAGTGACGAAATTGGCTGGGAGACGACATAAGATAATACAATGATGAGCTATTACATTGTTACATCTTTGTCCCGTAGTCGTCTTTCTCCCTCTCTGTCTTCCTCTCTCTGTCCCTGTCTTCAGGTGTCTCTTGTTGTAAATTGGCGCTATGTAAATAAAGTTGAATTGAATTGAATTGAATCTCAAAAAGTGAATGTTATTTTCAGGTCCAAAAGCCTCTGAAGACAAATTTAGAGCATCAGATCTTTGGGCTACTAAAAACGTATGAGTGTGAAGCTGTTTTTCTGTGGATGTGTGAGGATCTTCCTTTATATTAATGCCCCTAAAAACAAAATGTATTGTATCATGTATAAATGAAGTATTTATAACTAAATAATAAGTCTTTGAAAAAGAGTTAAACTCCTAAACCTTCAAACAATCTTGAAAATTTTAGAAAATGGGATTTCATGGCCTTAAATCATGACTCCCTGATATTTATACTTAGATATTATAGGACAGGTTATTGTTGAATCATCTCAAATAAAACCTGCTGTCAACAAAAACAAGCAAGACATGTGTCTTATATTAAAACCTGTAAAAACAACACTGATGTAAATATTTCATTTGGAGTCATATCCACCTTGTGTGTTTCTTTCAGTCATGATTTTGGTCTCCACCCGCTTCTCCGCCCTGATCAACTAGCTGCTGGTTGCTGCTGTGCAGGGTGAAGGACAGTGGCTCCCTCAGATGATCTAAAACTCTTTAAACCTGCTTTATGATGACTCTTTTTCTAAATTTTCTGAATTAAATGTAATGGAGTCCAAGAAGCATTATTTTCAGCAAATGATCGACAGCAAATGAAAAATCAATAGATGACACTGTCTGTGTAGATTTATTAATCCACAGTCAGGATTCTAATCCTTACATACTAATTAAAGGCTTTCTCCCAGGTAGAAGATGATGTTAGGATTGAGCCCAATAACGTCAAAGCCATTGCTATCGCATTCTCACGTCAATCTGACCAGATGTCAGATTATTAAAACACGATGTATCACAATCATCTGTCTATAAGTGAGAGGACTGCTGCTAAGACAAGATTGAAATATTAATTTTTTCCCTGTCGAGCGTGGCCGTCAGCTGTCTGCTGCTGCGGCTCCTGCTCAGGCGTTTCTGTTCATCACCCACAAAATCCCCACAGCCGCCGGAGAGAAAGAGCCACCAGACACGCGCCGTCGTCAGCTTTGTTTGCAAGTTATTTTATTCCCTTTTCAACGAAGACGAGAAAGCTGCAAGTGCAAGATAAATGCTCCGTTTCTCATCTTCCTCAGTGCTCAGAGATAACGAGCCTGCGACATTGACAGTAAGAAAAGGCCAGAGCGATTGACTGTCAGGTGATTTTTATTCACCTACCAGATGATGTGTCAGGGGAGGGGGAACATGTATTTATTCAGAGGCTTTGTGAAGAAGACCTAATATTTGAGAGTTTTGAGGGAAAATTGATTCTGAAGCACAAAGAAAGTGAGTCTGGAAGGTGAACACTGACCCACAGGCAAAACGCTGCATGTCATCCACATGGTTCAGGTACCTGCTAACTGGATCCAACTCATTTACTTTCAAGCTTTGTGCCTGTATTTGCAATAGAGGAGAGTGGCTTGTGATTTTCAAAAAGAATGTTGAGGGGACTTAAATATACATGAAAAAAGATCATTAGCAGAAATGCATTAAGACACTGTCCAGCCCTCGATATCTGCAAAATTCACTCCAACGTTAAATGTGCTAAATCAAGTCCGTGCATTTAGAAGACATTTCTCTTGTGTGAGGACTTGTGTCCAGCAAACAAAAAGAGAGAAATTTGTTCAAAATACACCGAACTGTTAGAAGATACCATCTCAAAATCGCATTATACTGTCGTTGAAGTTTCTTCTGTTCATTTTTTGTGTCTCAGAACTACTCAGATGATTTATGACATTCTTTCCATTTTCTCCACTGAAATCTCGACATTAACTTCTTCAGCTGTTGCTTCAGTTTATGTTTGAAAAGGGATGATTATGCCCGAGTCTGTCTCCTAGTGGATGACATTTTATATCCCTCAGACGTACGCAACTTATTCCGTGGGTATGAGCACAATGACATTGCTGGTATCTATGCATTGATAAAAACATTGATGAAAAGCAAGTGTGTCCGAGGCCTTAAACAGTATGAAACATATAACCCGTTTTTATCTCCCAGTGTATCATATTGACACCACAGGTAATATTAGACACTCCAGGAGCGTAACCAGAACCACCTACTACATTAGGATTAGGCACAAAAACTTCAGGCTAAGATAAATTACATAACAAGCAAAATGCTTCACACAGTGCCAATGGCACACACTCTCGTAACCACGTTCGCCACGTTTTCCCGTGAACACGTCCTGTGTCTTGTTGAACCGTCCACCGCCCTACGAGAGTATTTCTCTTCATATTTTTACGTCACTTTTTTGGGCATCAAATATTGACGCGCCAGTGTTTCTAATTAACTTTCACTGAATGTGGGGGTAAAGGAGGAGAGGAAGATGACACAGACGTGCACAGACAGAGGGGAACTCTGGGTACTTGGCAAACAAAAGCAGGATGAGGGGGAGGAGAAGAAGTTGAGGAGAAGAGGGAGAGTCGTGGGAGGCGGGGGCACGGTCAAAAATGAAACAGCAGCGGTGGAGAGAGGAGAATCCACGATAATGGGGACTTCCAGGAGAGAAAAATATCTATTTTTTAAACCGATTACACTGTTTGTAAGTGGGACAACGGCTGCTCAGCTGGTCGAGCAGCCGGGAAGGATTTAGAAACGTTTAGCTGCAGTGGCCCGATTGGGGCGCATGCTCACATAAGATGGCACATTTGGAAAACTTATTTAAAAGGTTTTAAACTAAAATATGAATAAACTTTTTCTGTTGCTATGATGAGTTGATGTCGTGTTTGTTTTCTTATGACAAACATGTGGGGAGAGGTAAAAATCCACGATTCCAATGTGAACAAACGCAGGCGGGGGGTGGCACCTGAGGGGGCTAATCTGGCTCCAGCCCTGCGGAGCAGACCAGCTGGTGATCTCATGAATGATTGTTTGACAGCATGTCGTGGGTGAATCTGAGGCGTCGTGATGGGCTTTGGGGTTAACAGCTAAATTTAAATGCAGTCCATTTACCATGTGGAGAAGAAAACGAAGGCCGAGCTCCAGCATACTGTAATAGGCCCCTGTGGAGCCAATCCATCTGTCTGTGAGCGATCGTGGCTCGTTTGAGTTGGAGCTGCTGCGCAATCTCATGAAATCTCATGAATTTTGTCCACAGCGGAGCATGTCAACAAAATAGTGTCATTAAAATGTTTTTTTGCGTTTGGTTTTGTGCACGAATGTGAGCTCGAACAGTTATGTGTTGACACAAATGTGCAGCGCAGGCTGTCGGTGGCCAACAAGGTGCACGGACGTGTAATTCCAGGCAGCAAACATAATCAAGCAGCGTTAGAGAAGCAAGACAAATTTAAGCTTCTGAACTCATCTTTAAATCCAGACAGGTGCAAAATGATTCAGTCTGAAACACAAAAACAGGCAGAAGCCACTTTGTTTCATCCCCTCTGCAACAAACCACGAAAACAAGCTCCAGTGGAGCCCGATAAAAAAAGCCAACGTTCATTCTCTACTTCACGTCGGCTTTTAGAAAAGCACCAAATGCCCCTGACAGCAGTGACAGTTGCACGGCTACACAGAAAAAGACAAAGCTGTAAATCTAGAGGGTCAATTGAAAAGGGCCAGTTTCTCTTCTCGCATGAAAAAGCAGTTTAAATCCAGACTTGGCTCGGTGACAAATCCAGGGTACCTGGCACCATGATACGAGAACTGAACGGGCGCTCTCTCTGCTTGATCGCTGTGCCTCCATTGTCATTTCTCCTTTAGTTAAAATGAGAAATCAAACCGCCGGCACCAGCAGTAAACACTTCATCCCCATGAGTGATAACCCCCCACCACCACCACCACCCCCCACCACCACCCCACACACACACAAACATGTCAGTTTGTTCTGGGCCTTAATTACAGCCCCTCGACACGGTCTGCGTGATTACAGCACAGTCGTGGAATGCATCATCCCGCCGACTCGTCAGAGGTGAGAGGAACAGACAGATCAGGAGGGGCTGAGACCACAGCGGGGGGTGAATGGCGTCGTCGCCCAGTTACTGTCAAAATCCATTCAGCGACTAATACCTCTGCCCTGATTCCTGTCTTCGGTTTTGTCGGTTTCGACCTTTCTTTCTGTCCCCTGTCATTCTCAGCGCAGCCACCAGATGCCTTTGTACTCACGCTCTGGATTTCCAACCACCTGCTCACCTGTTTCCTGTTCAGCTCGCACTTTACAGTACATACCACCAAAGCCACCTGCTCTGTGCCAGATTGTGCTACTGAATCTTCCCAACCTGCCTCTTATCTAGCTGCTTTTCGACCGCCCCTCCTCTACCAAGCTCTAATCTCTGCCTGCTTGCGAGTCTGCATGTTCACGCTAAAAAGGAATCAGAGTTCTGTAGAAATAATGACAACGGTCAGTCATGGTAACTTGTTTGTAACTTAATTATATTCTACATGGAGGGATGCAGGGATTGAAGTCCCATCGTTAGTCCATTTAATTACTGCAGTGTCTTAAAGCCTACAGTAGACTCACTCAACACCAGCCAAAAAACTTGGTGGAACCTGTTGTCCTACTTAACATAGTAAAATATTTTTAGCCATGTGAGAAAAACTATCTGGAACAACTTCCTATTTAACAACATACTGTTGCATTAATTATTTTATGTTGAGCAAAAATATTCATTCTTTAGAGTGTTGGTTCTTGCAAATCAACATCCAAAGTATCTATTTTAAACAAATTCAACATTTGGAGGCTAAAGTGAAACACTGTACGATCTTCATAAAATTCCAATTTTAAAACTTAATTAACAAAAACTGTGTCACTTCTGTAACATTCAGACTAGTGATGGACCCTTCTTAAAAGCAAAATGATGCAGCAGAAAACAACATGCCGCGTTTCTCTTTTCTTTTCTTTTTGCATCCATCCCCATCCCTGTTAGCTCAGACATTACCCCCCGTGTAACCTCGCTGTCGACACTAGGCTTGAATTATTCTGGCCTTCAACCGGCCAAATGGGTTTTACTTTTGAAACTTGAAGAGGTCAGACTAACAATTGGCATGCCTTCGTCAGCTTTACACGTTTATGACATGATTCTGACTCTTTTCATTGAGTTAGGTGTTAATGATAGTCATGGATTAGGTTTCCATGCAGTGTCAGTTTGGAGGAGAAACAGACTCGATGGGACCACTTTGACGTGCAGTCTAGGATCAGACGGAGGGAAGTGATTGTGGTGCAGCATCACATCACAGCAGGGGTTGGGTCAGGAGACCTAGAAGTAGCCGAAAGCGTCACCTTCTGCAGTTCTCATCCGAACATTTACGTTTCATAGGGTTTTTTTGCAGGTTTTTCCTGCAACATATGGCAACATTTTCTACCTGGCGTCACAATAAGGAAAGTAAAGTAGCAGGATGGTAACGTTCATGCGGGTTACTGCAGCAGCAAAATGACAAAGTAATCCCATATATCCGTCCTACACCGTGTTGTATTGCCATAAATGCTTGATTAGAAAAGTTTGACAATCCAAACTAATTGCATGAGCAGCTGCAGATGAGTTCTGTTGTTACCCAACACCTCAACATGAGTCAGGATCAGTTTCTGAATGGGAAAGGCAGCGTTGTGCAGTGTTAATGAAATGTTGATCTCATCCTGCTTTAAAGTATCAGCCAACAGCTGATTCAGACAGGCCATGGTAGATTACTGCCCCACAGGCGCACATGGAAGTGATGAGAACATCCTCATTAGTTTACGCCTGCTTTAGTCATTTCAGCCAGTTTATGTGGAAAATTACTTCCTGGCTACACGACTGAAGACATTTTGTCTTCTGTGAATGAAATGACTTAAGGTGATTAAACGTGGCCTTCTATTGTCATCGTTAACGTTGTTAATCGTCAGACTTTGTGTGGAGACACTTTCAATCCAGTTCTCACTTTATAAGTGCTTATTAGTGCCTATTCGG
This sequence comes from Channa striata, assembly GCA_033026295.1. Lineage (NCBI taxonomy): Eukaryota > Metazoa > Chordata > Actinopteri > Anabantiformes > Channidae > Channa > Channa striata. The sequence continues at coordinate 2,486,055 of CM065169.1, forward strand.
TTTTGCGATTGGGAATCTGACACCGGCGTCTGGCATAAAGCCACCCTCCCGTCAGAGACAGCTAAGCACCATCCTCCTCTACTTCCAGCCTTCCGTTGCTACCTCGAGATGCCAGTATCTGTAACTGATGGCTTCGACACATAATGAGAGCAGGTTGTCCTCTTGCTGTTGCCTCAATTCTTCTAAATACTAAATTAGTGTGTTTCTCTGCAGCCTTTATGCATATTTTTCCGAGGCTTCAAGTGCCTGTGTTTGCTGAACTGCTTCAGCTATAAATTTAGAACATGTAATATTCTTGTCCTTTAAGGATCCAGTATGCAATTTTTTTTCCAATTATTTTTCAGCAGAAATATGCTAAAACATTTTATTGTGTAGAGGTGATTTTAAAGGTTATGGAGAACCACACAGAGTCTAGCGGATTGATTTCATGTCTCATGAGCTGACATCTATATACTGTACGTATATTATAACATTTCAAAACAGCTTTTACAAAAGCAACTGTGATGCACGCTGCAATATTTTTATGATGATTTATGTTGCACAGAATTCACAGAAGATCAGTTGAATTAATTGTTCGGATCGAGATACACTGCTGCGGAGCCTTCTGGAAACCAGGAATTTCACATTCTCTATAACTATAACTATTCTCTATAACTCTATAACCACTACAAGATTTAACAATATCTTGACTTTGACCTGACTCTACTAATACCCATATGAAAATTGTTGTAGACAGCTGCCACTTTACACTTGAGGTGTTACTTGTCAGGGATGCAGGGTCTTGTCCGTGAAGCTTCAACATTTGACCAGGAGGAACTCGGCGTAAAAACTCTGATCCCGTGCCTTCTGAACTTTTCAGGTTATTTGTCTCTCTGTCCCATTCCTGTGATCACATGTCAGAAACTCTTGCAAAACGTTGACCCCAGTGTCAGTTTAGATTTATGAATGCATATTAAATTTTGTTGGTAAGAGGTCAAAAGGTCAAATGGTCACCATGTCCTTACGTCTGTGTGTCTTCATATAAAGTTCGCATTTAGGAGCTCCTGGAAAGAATTTTACTACATCTGACACAAATGTCCACCTGAACCTATAGATAAACTGATTAGATAAAAGTCTGGAACGACATGCATGTAGAAGGCAACGTGACGGGGTGACGCAGGCAAATAACTGCAGGGCAGTAATTCTAGCAGGTTCATTTTGGGTTTTAACGTGGACGCATTATTTCTGGGCTTCCAACATTTTTAACACATTTTCTGAGATCTAAACTACATTTCTGGATCCAGACTGAAAGTGAGCTGCTCATTTTAGCTGTAGCATTTGGTGTGGTCAGATGGCACACTGGTTATAACAGGTATCAGGCAATGTTAGGTTAATCGCACCATCAACACGGCGTGAAACTCCTCTCCCGTGTTTGACCATGTGCTGCTCGGCCAGGAACGCTCATTCAGTGCTCCACGCAGTGACTGGAAGTCAACGTTGGGCAGGAGGAGCGGAGGGACAAAGTTCATGGCCCTTCTGGTCCATGAATGTTTGAAAGGTTTTTGAATGATTAATAACGTCCTTTTTACGCTTTCACTGCAGTCGAGCTACAGTATGTCTGTAAGTGAGTCTGTGTGACTCCAGGTTTTCATACAGCGAGCTTGTTTGCAGTGCTTTGAACTTGACGCTGTTGGGCTTAATGAGAGACATTTGCATTTATACGAAGCCCAGAGTGCAGCAGAACAAACTGCAATCCGACCTGACTCACTGATTACATTTAGCTCGTAGTCTCGTCATGAGTTAGTTCAACCCCGTCTCCTAAAATGTGACGTTCCAACATTTGTGTAGGGAAGAGAACCACTGGAGAGACTCAGTGACAGAATTAGATTCAACGTGTCTCTGAATGAATCAAGAAACCAAGTACATTTACTAAAGTCCTGTACGTATGGACAAGCTTAAGCAACTGGAGTATTACATGTTACGTTCCTTTTGCTTGTACACTTTAAAGGAAAAAATACTGTACAAACATAATTAAATAATAATTTATGATATTGATGATCCCATATACACTAAGTTTTACAATATGTAATTTGTACTTAAACTTGAATAAAGAATTTAAAGTGCTACTTATAGTTATTGTGAAGTACCTTCAGTTTTACTTGAGTGCTTTGTCTTTGCAGTTGTGCCATCTCTGATTCGAAACCTAACAGAAAGTGAGTTGCAGGGGAGGTTGTGGGTTTGGAGTGTGTGGATGTACAGTCACGCTCATTGTTCTGTCTCTGGCTAGGTTTGTTTGAAAATGAACAGAATTTTAATATGCACATGCTGAGCACCAGAAGAGGCTCCTTACCTTTAGTAGTGACATGGAACTGTATAATCAAAGCTGCATTAAATTGAATGCTGTCTATATCTCTAATGTAGCATGTATCCTGGCAGTCGACATACCTGGACAGTGTTTAAATATACAGCACATGCCTTTTTTCGATGAGTTTTCTTAAGAATTATTATAGAAATGTGGTTTTCGCTGGACTCCATCTGGAGAAAGCATTGCATTTGGGAAACATATACTGAAATATTTTCTGCAGTAGATTTGATGAACAGTGTAAGTTGGAATGACAGTATATATGGTAATGGCCTATAATCACAAACTATAACCAATGAAATATTTAATTTGGTCTTTTTATGGCATTTTGTTGACTTTATTTCAAACGCGAACATACACATGTAAAGAGTGATTTTTTTTCCCCAAAACCCTGGAAGCTCTCAACACGTCTACAAGTAGCATTGCCTAATAAGATCTTAAACATATTTTTTCAGGAGGCAGAGCAGCAAAAGAGCCCCAGAGCATTTCCCCACTGTAAGACCGTGTGTGTAGAGGTTTACTGGGATTAGCAGATGTTTTGCAGACTTTTTTTATGTGGCAGACTGGGACCTCAAGCATCTTATCATTGTATGAACATGATTTTATCATTAGGCTGTGGTTATATTTGAATCAGATGCATCTGGCTGTTCCTGGTTCTTTATTTTCCCTCCCTCATGGGAATTTTGGTGGGAAGCTCTTTAAATCTAGTTTAGTCAGGAGCTGTCACAGGAAACCACTGTTGCGTGGCTTCACACCATGGGACTGGAAACTGTCACTGCTGGCACAGCCACAGCTACAGGGACATCTCACATTTTGACGCAAAAGATAAAAAGGGCCAGTTTGCTCAAAAATTCTCCTGGTCTCCATTAAAGTGCCATCAGCATGTACAGTGAGAAAAGTCGGATGTTTTGGTTGTTGGGCTGTACAGTTCTGTAAGGCCACAGCTGTTACAGGGCAGAGGTCCAGAGCAGTCCAGGCTGAAGGTCGGGTCCAGATGTACACCACATGTGCAAAAAGTAACTCCTTTAGAAGTTACTGCTGATATTTTTTGTTTGAAAGAGTTGAGTTAAAAGAGAGAATGGGATCAAAACGACATGTCAAACCACATAACTATGCCAAGGAATTCAAAAAATGATGAACAACAACCAAAAGAGGTACAAAATGAGCAAAAACAGACACCAAATGGACATCTGATGACTATGAACAGACACCCAATAACCAAAATCACACACATTGACATGCGACAGACAAAGATTTCCAAAAACAAATGTAAAATGACCACAAACAGCCTAAAAATGACCAAAAACAAAGGGTGTGGAGTCCGTGTCCTGGTCACATTTCCTCATTATGGTCTGTGTATGACTACATCTCCTTTTGCTTTTTTAAGTGGATCCATGATTTTCACCATATAAAACCTGGTGAACACTTGAGACTCATTAAACTTGAAATCCTGTATCTCCTTTTTCTCTTTCTCTTCCCACATGGAGAAAAGAAATGTTCAGTCTGTGCCAACATGAACTCAAAAGCTGATTTTTCTCGGAGTTTCATGCTGCCTAACAACGTCGTGGAAAAAGTCTGTCCCTGTTCAACAAACGAGCTCAATATTCAAGCATCGGTTCTGCTTCTGCTTTGCAATTCAATACTTGCATCGTTCTAACGTGAATCCAGACATCGGAATCACGGCAGCAGTTAAACCAGTGCGCGCCACATGAGACATAAGTTCATCTTTGTACCAGCAGCTTATGAGCCAGATCCTGAAATCCCCATTGGCCACGATATAGGTCAGGTCTGTGCGCTGGGGCATGATGCCGTGCTCCAGTCCGTTCTCATTTCCATCTGCATGTGATATAAGACCTTACAGTCGGGGCCGTTATTCCTTTAGCATTTGCACTGTGCGCACACACGCACGTGTTTTCCAGCGTTACGCACGGAGACGCGCGGCGGCCACACTCGGACGACAGCGTCTTACGATTAGATGCCGGAGCCAGTTTAAAATAGGTGAAACTCTGCTACTCACCCAACATCCCAACGACAAAAAGTTTCAGCGCTGCGAGCTCATTTGGATCCATCACGCTGAGAGAGTCCAGTCCGGTGCCTTTGAATGAACCCTCAGCTGCAGCTCCGCGAACATGGACATTTGAAGCAAACTATAATCATCCCAAATGTGCAAATCCAAGTTCCGTCATTGTGGCATGAGTCACCCGAAAGTCTTATTTGACAAGGATCTTTTTTGGGGGGGTAGAACGAGGGAATCACAGGAACAAACAAACCAATAAAGAACCAGAGCGAGGACTGCACGACTGTCGCGCCCGCTCCTCTGCGCCGTGTGGAGTCTGAGCTCAGGACCAGACTCAGTGTCCTGCATCCTCTGGAAGAGAAGGGGGGGATGGGGGGGGTCCTCCAAAGCACCCACACAGAACAAGCTGCGAAGACTGTGAGCAGTGACTTCCTTTACGTTCTCAGTTCACATTGGAAATATTTGAGTGTGACAGGAAAGTGGGAACAAGGACTAAAATGAAAATCCATCAGCAGGGCAAAAAGACATTTTATTCTAAAATACACAATTAGTAAATAATATAAACTCATTTTTTTGTCCACAACCATTTCATTGGACTGGATTGTAAGTATGACTCATAATCATGATGTATTAATTATTTAGATGATTTGCTTATTAATGTACTGTGGTGATGGTTTATTCTTAAACAACACTGACCTCTTCTGGCCTTGTCACGCATCACGGCGTTTCCTCTGCTGCTTCATGTCAAAAGTCTGCATCTTTAAATGTGTTCTTCTGTCAAGCTCAAAAAAAATTGCAGGAGTAGATGCAGATTCAATAATTCAAAAGTGCAAGCTCTTCTCTTTTGACGTACCACTTCAACGTCTGTACTTGAGCTGAGGAGATGAGCATGTGCTCTACACGTCCAACAAAGTGAGTTCTTTAATGCTTCAAACACTTTATAACTTTATGTCGATGCTGACAAGAAGATGCGAGAACAGTCCAGCTCAATTGTTTAGAACTGAAAGGACAGAGCAAATTCAAAAGCCTGAAATTTTAAAAATCATCAATGTTCATTTTGTTTCATTTGTATTTTTCATTTTTGATTGTCGAGTATTTTCAGGTCCATTGTTCAGCACTATAAAGACTTCCCACATTCCCATCTCTGTGCCTTTAAGAACCCAAGTCCCAGTCTGTCCGCACAGGAAGAGGGCGCTGATCTTCCTGCAGGGACTGAGCCAGAGCTGCAGGACTCACTGGCAGGTGGTGGAGGGTGTGGGAGTCTGAGGGACAAATCACTCCAACGTGTTTGTCCTGTTGTGTAAGGCAAAAGAGAAAATGAAGGTTTCATGCCGTTGCTGAAACACTAACTCAGTTCCCTGATAAAATGCATCGATTAAAATCAGCTACAAATGTGCAGAAAAACTTTCTCAACAAGTTTATGTAAACACGTTGCCATGTTCTCACAGAGCAACTGTGATGCTGAGGAATGAGGAACTGTTGGCTTGTTTTAAAGCATCTGAGGCATGGACACGTTATGAAACTATGGGCAGAGGAAGCCCCCCCCAAAACACCTTAGTTTGGGGGTAATTTCACATCTGATTCTGCATGTTTCATGCCAATCTCTTATTTGTGGGTTTTTATGGATTTTCTTGTCTATTTTTGGGGTGATTTTGTGTCTATTTTCAGACTTTCATTTAGTCCTTTTTCAGGTTGTGCACATCTTTGTTTCTTTTACCTGAGCTTTTTCAGACAAGAAACATGAACAACAAATTCAGAGGCTCTGGTCCAAAAAAAACTCTGGTCAAAAACTCCAATTTTTTTATTTTAATTTGTACAAACATTTGTGGGGCATAGTCACTCTATTGCCTTCATAACATGATTATATTTTGTGATAATTATTCTCTTTGTAGCTTAAAGTGTTTCAAAAGGGATGATAAAGCAGCTTGTTGATGAAATATGCTCTGACCCTCACAGACCCTCAGCGAGCAGCAGGAGGCCGCACAGTGTCCTGAGGAGGAAGCGGGACAGGTAAGAGAAAGGGGACGCGGCCGCTCACCTGTCCGGCCGCGGCTCCTCACTCACTCACTCACTCCCTCGCGCCACTCTGCTCGCTCACGCGTCGGTTCCCGCACATTCCTCGCCGCATTTTTAAGATGCTTCGGTGTGTCAGTCTGGATCCCGGAGGCGTCTGAACAGGCTAAAAAGAGGATGTCAACAAGTGACGCAGGACAGACGGAGCTCGGAGGTGGAGGAGGAGAGAGCGCGAGGCGCCCGCACAGAGCAGCGCGAGCGGCCACCGACAGGTAACCGGCCGCTTCATTCACCGGTTTAATGTTCATATTCTGATTTATGCTTCTTTTCGAAACGAGCACTTTTCCTGCGTCCGTCTGTCTGTCTGGACTCTCGTGCGCGCTCGTGAGAACAGACGCACTAACCCGCTCCGGACTTCGGCTGGAAATCTGCACGTTCCGTGTTGCGGCGCTTGTCTGAAGCGTCACGCTGCTCACGGCGGAAAAAAGCCGAACGTGGAGCGACTCGTCACCGAACTCTGGTCAAATCGGCACCGGAACACGTCAGTCGTTTCACACTCACACCTGCTCCCAGCCGCGGGTTCGGTGACGGCGCGGCTGGTGACAGCAGACACAGGCGGGAACGACTTCGCAAAAAGTGGAGGGTTTTTTTTTTTTATCACGTTCTGTCAGAGTTGGTGTTTCTACACGGCGTCTGGTGACATGAAGGTTCTGGAATTAAGTGTCTTTTCCGGTTGACGTAGGTGGTTTAATCACTTTTAACTGTGTCTTGTGTTTCTGTGGCCGTTTGTCAGACGCTCCGCTGGAATCAAAGCAGCGTCGGTCGTTGAGTTGTGCAGCTTCAGTGGCTCAGCAAGCTCGCACACGTCCGTCGGTGCATGTCCAGACCTCCAACCCTCTCTGTTATCTGCACATCCGCTTTTTAATCCCCCCAAACACACACGTCTGTTATATGTATGTTATATGTCTATGTGCTGCAGAATAAACAGCTGTGCTGGAAGGCAGGTGAAGGTGTGGCAGCAGACAGAGCCACCTGGGCCACCTGGGCCACTGCAGGGCCAGTAAGATGTTGTGTGTGGCACAAACAGTCTGGCTGTAAATCATTTGCAGGCGTTGGAACGTTGCACGGGTTTGTCAGTGTTGAGCACACACCCACACTGTTCAACTGGATCCTTGTGGTTATGTAAGTGTTAGCTGGCAGATATGTGCACACACACACACACACACACACACACACACACACCCACCCACAGCCAGGCTGACCTCCAGTGCAGCAAACACCAACATGCCTGTGTGAGAAACACACTGCCAGTAATGCAGCACGCAGAGCCGTCCTTCCAAACACTAGTCATAAGCTCATAATCCATCAAAGCAAAGCGGGGCAGGGCTCACAGATAACACGTGCAACATGAGCAGATTACAGGGCAGTAACACGCTAAAGTATAACAATAAAACATGAAGTTGTTGCATATTAAAATATGTTTTTATTTCACACTGAACTAAATATATGATATGTTTATATCTAAATAACTTTCTAGGCTGGAAAACCAGCAAACACTCACATTTTGGACTACAAAATATTATTACTTGACGTAAACAATTAATTAGTCGTCAAGGTTGTGGATTGATTACATCACACAAATAATTCATTGTAAGTAAACTGCAGAGTCTAAATTGACTCATCATATATACAATTTGCATCCAAAATGATTCAAAAGTCTCTTTTGTGGTTTCTGTCATCCTCTGTAAGAGAATCAGTTCATCCTCTTTCAAGTTAACGCTGTAAATTGTTGAGGTTTTGGTTTGGCTGGACTAAGAAATAAATGTTCCAGTCAGTGAAGATTAAAACCATTGCACATATTTGTGGATGATGTTAGTGGATGTTTGGTGTCCGTACGTATAAAGTGTCTGAGTTGCTGCTCATGTGTTTAGTTTCAGCTCAGTCTGAAAGCAGAAGGGATGGAACATCCAACTTCTGCCAGCTGTAGCACGAACGCAAACATCATTGCAAACCACAAAACTACCACAGACAGTGTGTTTTCTCTGCCAACTGAGCTTCTCAATTAAGCAGTTTTGATTATCCATTGCCTGCATAAGTTTTTTAAAGATAAATCCTAAACATTAGTTTTCTGTATGTTATCATTATCTTTTGGATGTAAATCATTGTTGATTATAAATCTTTGGGGCCTATGCTGTTTGTTAGACAAATCAAACTAAAAAAAATATCGTGTTGTAGAAAACTAAGAGCTTTATTCCATGTTAGCAATGGAAAATAAGGATTCTCTGCTGTGTTTGAGCCAGGTTTTCACAAATGTCTCACGGATCACACACACACAGCCCGATTTGAAAGCTACAATATTTACCTTAAGCTGGCGTTAGCATGAAACATCCGATTAAGTCACTGAGGTTTGTCCAGCCCTCCACTCAACGCTCTGGTACACTTCACAACGCTGTGTCCACTTTCTAAGGCATCATTAATTATAAAAATTACAATAAAATGCTTGAGTGCTTACTAATCAGTGCTTGCTAAACTGTTTAGATTGTCTGATAAAACTCCTGCTTTTTGTTTATCAGGAGATTCAAGTGCCAAATGCACCAAACAAATACACCCCAAATATTATATAATTATTATGTGGATGATGATGTACTAATACCGGGAAACAGCTAAACCTCTACATTTCAAAGAACTGGCAAATGCAATTAGGTCTGGATTTCACCATTGATGTACTGGTTTTAATCAATTTACATACACACATTCCAGATATCGCAATTTTTAATTAATTTGAATTGGATAAAAATTATAGTTATTTATTTACATTAGATTGCTAAAATTTTGCATTAAGCGTTTCTCAATCTACGAAATAGATTTTTTTTTCTTCTTTCATCAACTAAATTATTGTGTATAACATCAGTATGTTTTTAGGCCTACAAGTGCAAAACAGTTGAGCAAGATTAATGTAAAGACGTATGTAAATAAATGCTCTCCCACATGTGGACTGTCAGCAGCAGGTGCTCAGACTAACTGCAGCGTTTCTTCTTTAATCATCACTTTGAGAACAAGCAGAACAGAAACTGTTCACTATGTTTTTTCACGCTTATAATCATTTCATCATCCGTCCCACAAAAAGGCCATAGATTTGGATTCGTATCGGAGACCATGCCTTGCTACCACTGTTAAGTTAAGACAGCAATTATATATCTACTTCACTTTTAAACTCACTTTTTTTAACACACTATGCCACCTTAACTAACTGCATATAACAAGTAATAATTCAGATGTTACACATTTAGAAGTGGCTCAGAAATCACGGCTTTCTAGAGTTCATTAATCAGTACTGAATTATTGAAAGGAAAATATGTATTTTTGTTTAAGCCCTCGATTCTTGTTTGAAAAATTCTCTGTAGTTATACTGAAGCATTTACCAGCCCAGCTGTACTGTATGTAGTAGACGCTGTACTGCATGTGGGAAAAAGCACCACGCAGATTATTTTTACACTACGCGTCCTTCCTGCACCAAAGCTCCGGCTGTTGCTCAGCTATGATTTCTGTGTATACACAGTATGAGTTACAGTCCTGTTATCAAACTGTTCTGTGAATGTGGTCCGATCTACCCAAGGGGGGTTGGGACAATGAAGGGTGCACTCGAGATCTAACAGGACTATGGCAGCATAACGTAAATGTTCAAATCCAGCGGACTGCCCAACTAATTAAAAAGCCGTTTCAGCACTGCTGTCAAATTCTTTGCTGTCAGATTTCACTCTGTACCTGGTCGCTAAGGTGGAGCTGTAGGTGGAGCCAATGATGGAGGCTGCATAAAAGCTGCTGAAAACAAGACTGATGCAAGTTACTGTAACATAAACCGCCCAGTGTCAGTTTGCAGAATAGTTGTGTAAATACCAGCACCTCTTGATCACTGGCCTATCATTTACCGGCGAAATGATCCAAACACGATTAACCTCCAGCTTTACGAGCTCTAATATGGCTGAGAAGTTATAAAACTTCTTCTGCTGCCTCAGGCAGAGGCAGGACCCAAAACAGTCAGTGGCATCCACATGGAAGGTGTGTTGGCACGAAGACACCGCTCACTCCCTTCTCACTGTTGTCTCTGCGTCTCTCTCGTGTCATGTCATGTCAGCCTTTTTAAGAACCGCTCTAATGAGACCAAGGAGTTGTCCCTGAAGGCAAGGCGGATAGGGAGAGGTGTTGCTCTGTGTGACGGGTTCAAGAAAGGTTGAGGAAGACAAATCAAAATGCTTCACTTTGAAAGCACACAATGCACGTGTTACATGTTACATAAAGAGGTAATTTCCAGCCACTTATAAGCCACTAGGTTGGAAGAAGAGAGAATGGGCCTAGAATGTCTTGGGACAAGTACTTACTCTTGTTGAACTAGTTGTGTTTATCAATCAGAGATTAAATGTAGCTTCAAATGTTTGAGTCCTGGTGTCGGCACTTGGCACTGAGCGTGGGCTCAGCGCTGGGTTGTAAATGTGCACATCCATCTTTTAGTGACTGTGTGAGTGGGTGTGTTAGCGCTGCGCTCCAGTTGTAAGAGAAATTGTGGAGTGAGGAAGGTTGAAAGCTTATATAACGAGCTAATCTATCCAGCACCGTGGAAGTGATAAGCTGAGAAAGAGGACGGCCTAATAGATGCTTGGGAATGCATGTTGGGACTGCAGCATGTCAGAAGGAGCTTTGGTTCCTGATGCAGTTAAATACTGTCACTGTGGGGAGTGTAATTAAAGCTCAGCACGATCAGCTTGATCTGCCAAACGCCAGTGGTCAAAAGATGTCAGCAGCTGCGTCGCAACACGTGTTGACCAAAAAGACGCTTTCCTCCTCCAGCTGCTTCAGCGGGGCTTTACTCTGGCTGATGTTTAAAGGCTGGAACCACCAAATCCTTAATATTTGTGCATGATACAGCTGGAGGGTCCCGAGTACATAAACCGAGCATGTGGATGTGTGGGTCTTTGCTCCTTTGGGGATTAATAAAGTGCTCTAATCTTCTGGGTACCCCAGTTCATCCCACAATCCAAGGACACAGAGTTAGGTCATTGGGTGACTCTAAATTGCCCATAGTTGTTAATGGTAAGAGTAATACTCTTTATGTATTGAATTGTCTAAATTCAGATTAGATGGGTCTTGTTGCTTCCAAAGCGGCCACTTGAACAAATGTGTAGCTAGGTCGCTCTCTCTACATCCTGTCTAGAGGGCCTTTGCCTTTCAACAGCTGGAATACGCTTCTCAAACTTAAGCAAATGGGGAGTTGATGGATGTAAAATGGATGGTTGGATAGAATTCACACATCAATATATTTTATATGTGTGTTTTCCAGAGCGCTGCAGGATGAAACATTTAAAACTTTCCAGCAGGAGATCCGTCTTGGTGATGACATCCCAGTTTGCCAGGGTGGTTTCCAATCAGCCATCAGACGGGAGGGAACACACAAAGGTTAACCACACATGAACACACACGTATCTGACCCAGTGTGTTGCAGATATCAGCTCATGGTGTTCATGTAAACCAGCTATTGTGAATCTATTACAGCACTAATATTTGGAACAAAGAGACTGAGACAGGAGGAGGAAGCTGCTCACTGTGGGGATTCCGAAGTCCAGGTCCAGAATCCTGATAGTCCTAGATTCAAATCCTGCCTCTTCTTCACACTTTCCACAAATCAAAACCTTAACAAAGCAGAACGGAAACTAAAGAAGTAAGTAAGGAAATGAATACCTCTGCTGAAACACATGACATTCATTCATTCAGTGCTGACCTTTATCACAGAGTTGTTATCATACTTTGTTTCCGGATTCATGGGTGAAAAATTAACTTGGCACTCAGTGTATGGTCTGTTCTAATTTGCCCTGTTGGATACTATTTCAAATTCATTGCATCTTCTGTCAGTCTGAGTGTAGAGAAAGGCAACAGTTGTTGATGTATTAGATTGATGGACAAAACAGCAAATATATCTATTCCAAATTAAAGGTGCAACACTAAGGTGCAAAGTTAAGGGGCATGAATATTTTCTCTGGATAAAATCATCCGCCAAATGACAAATTTGAAGCTATTTGTGTTGTAAATCAAATTTCAAAATCTGACCACTAACCAAAAATACTTAAGGCAAGTTTTCCCTTAAACTTAGTTGCATGCCTAAAGCACATGTAATTTCAATAGACGTGTCGATAAAGTCATTGATCAAACTGGCTTTATGTGTTTAAGAGAGGACACACCACTTTTAACCGTCTGCCTCTCAGCCTTTTCATACCACCCAACATAACCATATATAGACTTTTAGCACTGAACGTGTGTAAACCAAGTTGAATATGACACTGTGTGTGAGGTGTTACTTCAGTGCACAGGTGGGAAAAGTGTCTAGCGAGGTGACTGGGACAGAGCAGCACAGAGAGGAATGCCGACGGCCCTGCTGGTCAGCATCGCGGTGGCAAATGTTCTAATCTCTCAAGTGTTTCACATAAACACGTTACTGGGTGTGTGCATATGAAATATGATTCTCCTTAGAGCAAAGTATTTATTTGTGTGTTATTGTTAAGATTCTTAATCAGTTTATATTGTTTTGCATTATATCAATAAAGCCGTGAAATACTTTCTTTTCATCGTGACGATCATGCTAATACTGTTCAAATGTTCATAGTACAAATGCCTGCCAAGATTTTTGCCTTGTGAAACCTAGAAGGTGCACTTTCCCAATAAACCGATATCACAAGTATCAGACGTTGCACAATTCACCACAACAAAGGTGAAATTATGACTGATTCTCAAACACAGTAAATGTGTCGTCTCAAATATCATATTTATTCCTTCTTTCATCACCTTTTGATATGCACACACACCCAAAAACTGGACACTGCTTTTATTGTGCAACAAACGCTGTATGCATGTATCTAATCAAAGAAGCTCCAGAGTCATATCTAATTATTAATATGCTGGGCGACTATTTGTGCAAACTCTAATCCAGTCTACAGTTACGTGTTCAGTGTAATCCTAACCGCTGTGCCTAATTGTTTTTATCTTCTGTTTTACCAGTTTGACAGAACGACAGAGGGCTGAGATTGGGGACAATAACTCTCAGGTAAAGATTTTCCACACCCTTAACCAGCAGTACGTAAATGAGACACTACAGCTAGGTACACTTTTACTTTTTTCCAAGCCACTTAAATTCTTTGAAACTGACATAAAACATTAAAACATAATGAGCGACATTAAATACTTTTGATTACGGTTTTCACACATTAGAAGGGACAGGGTGTGTTTGTCTTTGGAAATCTCTTATGTCTTTCAAAATAACCAGTTAGTCAAGACCGGAGTGTCTTAAATAGCTACGCCATGGGAACTACAGCTTTGGCTGCACTCTGGTATCAACCAGCGCATAATTTATCATTTTAAAAGTGAACCTCTGTTGCATAATTACTGGAAAAAACGGGAAGCACTATTTAAATTGACATGATATAATAAGTTGCAGCTGACTTCAAAACTGCCAGGTTTTAATGAGTTAGACATAACTGATTTGTACTTGAAAAACAAAAATATAGCCTCTGGTCAAAATGTAAATGCACACTAATTAGCCTCTTTATTAGGTACACCTTGCTTATACCAGGTTGGACCCACTTTTGCACACGAAGCTGCATTAATTCTTAACTGGTACTAAAGGTCATAAAACATGCTCCACTGTTTTACAATCTTCTTTTGTCCCCTTTTGCTGACCCCTTGAAAATTGTAACCTGTTCTTAGCTGACAACTGACAGCACCCAGGTTTCATTAATTTTTCAGAGATGCTCTTGACCATGGCTACGTGCCTAAATGCATTGAGTTGCTGCTATGTTATTGGCAGATTAGGTATTTGCATTAACAAGCATCTCAGCAGGTGTACCTAATAAAGTGGCCAGTGAGAGTATTTGTGTTTAAAATAGCCTATTTGTCATTTGGTTATTTGCATTAATTCTTCTCCTTTTACCAGGTTAGCCAACAAGCGTCACCACGCAACCACCCTTCAGAGACAGCCAGTGACTATCTGTTACCAGAAACGGTGGCACTTCCAACAAAGAAGGAGGAAAATGTTACCTTAATTATTTGCAGTGAACTGGGGACCACCAGGGACTTGAGTGTAAATCACAGTTTCTCAAATGGTGACTTTGGATCACATGAGTGTAATGGCTTGCACAAAATCCCATGTGGACCGCAACCAAGAAGAAATGGCTCTGGATCGGTAGCATTCGAGCAAGATAGAAACTGTATAAACCTTGAGAACCACAAGGCTTTTGAGGAACCATCCAGCCTCAGTGTTACCATGTTGTCTTCTACTGTGGTCACAGTTCTCGCTCCACACTGGAGCAACAAACTACGTCGGACCAGAAAGTTTGAGGGAGGGAGCACTTCAGATGCTCAAGGGAATTTACCAGATGTGACAAACACTGCAGCAAACTGTGCACAGGAAGGCTTTCAAGAGATTGAAAGCCAACACTGTATGGAGAGGGTGTTAGACAGATCACAAGCCCAACAGAGGACCCCATTTTTGTGTACCAGGAGCAATACAGTGGGCTGGTCAAGCAAGAGTGGTCCTGCAAGCTTAGACTATGAATCTAGGAGGAAAATGCTTCAGACTATCTCTTTGGATGTAAACTCTGGGAGGATGGATAACAGGAAAATACACTCATGTGCTTTAAGCCCAGTAAACACAGCTGCATTGCCACTGAGTCCCCTGTCCCTTAATAACCCAAATGAACAAAGGAGAACTCCACAAACTGGTCATCAAAGTGGACTCTCGGCTTCAAGCTCAAAACCAACAACCAGCAGTATGCTTCTGTCTTTAAGAAGATTCAACTCTAATGCAGCCTCCACCTTCACTAATAACGAGCAAGAAAAGGTAAAACCCCTGCTTTCTCCGTCAGCTGTTTCTTGTAGGACAGCCGAAACCGGGCCGCTTCTTTCCCCGTCTTCTTCCAGTCACAGAGGAAGGAAAATATCAGAAAAACACTTTTTTTCACCTTCATACACAAACCAAGAGGACACACTGCAGCAACTGCAAACCATAACCGGAACACAGGCCAGTGTCACATGCTCTAAACATTCATTTCTTGCTGGAGGACCATCTGAGAGGCAACACATCAATACAAACCTTTTCTCGGAGAGCCCAGTCTCCTTGACCAGAAAATCCCTTTATGATCAATGTGCCCTTGTCAAAACCCCCGCTGTACCTAGGACCACCCTGCCATCCCATTCCTGGTGGAAACAAGTTACCCAGGAAGATACTTCCCCTCTACCTCCCGGTGATACAAAAAACATCAAAGACAAGTCGAACACACTCCTAGTTCCACCCTGTTATAATCACACTGACTTGGCCTCTCCAAGTCCAACCGACAATACTAGTACAACAGAGTCAGTTTGCAAAGGTAATGTGAACCTTGCAATAAAGGCACAGGGAGGAACTCACAATCTCACACAAAGAAATTCACCTGAACACGAATCAGACAGGCTTGTCAAACAGCAAAATGGTTCCAAATTAAACAGAGAACCACAAGAGCCTCAGAGTTTGCCCAGTGCTTTGTCTAGTTCTAAAATAAGCACAACTACAGCGCAAACAACACTGAGTCATCCTAAGGATCTCAACAAACATGATGTAAGTAATAGTTCATTTACAGAAAATGTAACTGAACCACCTACTACACTAAATCCCAAGAGCTCAAATACACCCACTGAGATCAGCAGTAAACTTCATAATCATGGATCATCCAGATTTAACTGCATTCCCACATCTCCTCACAAAAGCAACTCTGAAAGCCTTACCAAACAGTCATTTTCTCACACTAACACTAAAACTCTCTCCGGTCTTCCCTCGAGCCCAAGCTCTAAAGCTAGTGCGTCATTTTATTTTCAGCCGGGTTCATCTCAGACCAAAATAAATACTTCATCACACACTTGCTCATCTCCCCACACACCCAAGTACACTAAGACATCCAGTGCCACACCTATTGGCTTTGAGAGAAGCTATGCCTCCATTCCTAAGTCTTTTCATTCTAAAACAGTGTCCAGCCTGATTCCTGCAGTCAGTGCTTCCTCTAAAACAAACTGCAGCCCTGCATCCACTGCGTCCATTGCTTCTTTTACCACTTGCAGCCATCCAGCTACAGCTCTCCCTAGCGCCCCCCTTCTTACTCCTCCCATCACTCCTGCCAGAACACCTTCTCCCACCACAATCTCCTCTCTCCCAACACCCCCTACAACTCCGGTAATTACCAGCCAGAGTTACTCTGAAACTTCCAGCCCTAAGAAACAAAGGCATTTTCAAGCAGTTCGAAAACAGACCGAACGAAACAGGTTGTAGGGGGAAAGAAAGTCAGACGGGTAACTTGGGAGGACTCTGTGGATCTGCAGCAGTCTGGGGCCAACACAGAGGTGAAGCCTGATCCACCTCCAGTCCTACTAAATCCTCCCTCGCTCACTAGCACCCCCCAGAGTGTTAGAGCTACATCTATCTTTTCTTTCTTGAGATCAAACAGTCCAACCAAAAACACGTCTCCTCTTTGCTCCCCTTCCCCCAAAACCTCAAGCATACAGGTGGAAAGAGGGGGGAAGTTTCGATCCCTATCATCGGATTCTGCTGATTTGAAATCCAGAGAGCGAGAAAGATCTAAGCAAAGACTGAGTGACAATATGATCTTTGATCGGGGAAGGCAGGATTTTACACCCAGGCAGGAGAGGACACAGTCAGTGGAATCGGGCGCAGTTCAGTGCCATTCTGCTGCCCTAGTTTCCCTGCCTCCTGACTTTTCAAGTGGTTATAAGCTTCGTTATAGCTCTCCACCTTATTCCAGTCTTATGTCTAGCAGGTCAGTAAAGGGGGAAACTAAGACTATGATGCCAAGATCGCCCCTCTTTCAACAAGCTTCTCAGTCGGGTTATACCCCACACCCGGCTTTGCATACTGACTCAACCACAGTGATAACATCCAAACCCTCTGTGTTGCCTGTCATCCCACCCCAACCTTTATCTTTACCTCTCCAAAACAAAACGGCAATGCAAGACAGTTTGAAGTCTGGGGTTTCAGAAACCGACAACGTCAACAATAATCACTGCAAGAATAGCAGCCAGGATGACCAGAATCGCAAGATATTACTTGTTGACAACAGAGTTCATATCAGCTCACAATCTCCGCATTGTGACGAGACGCACTGCTCCTCCTCAACATGTGTTACCGAGACGCTCGTTTACAGCATTAAGTCTAAAGTAGATACAGCTCCAGTTGCCCTAGAGAGCACCACACCTAAACCTTTGCAACATTCTGCAAGTACGCCAGTTTCTATGGAGACAAGGTTAAGTCAACAGCAACACACAGTACACAGAAAGCAAGAGGCAAGGAAACCACACAGTCGTTCAAATCCGAGCTCCAGTGGAAGCAGCTCAACGGACAGTCAGTCCTGGGATGAAGGCTGCAAAAGTAAAGTAAAAGTATTGGGTAAAAGCAGGTTTTTTTCAGTGGAGAGCACAAATGAACAAAGCCCGAAGAGGAGCCGGTTTGGACTAAAGAAAAGTGTCAGCACACCCAACCCCAGTTTATGTAGGTCAGACTCAGAGCGGATCAACAAAACCAACAACAACAAAATGGACCAGATGCTAAACAGACTAAGACAAACATTCAGCAATAAACGGTCTGATGATGATCAGTCGTTTCCGTGGAAATGGAAGCGGGCCTCCCAAACACCTTCTGTTAGTGGATCTAGTGATATCAGCAGTGTCAGTGATGTCACTGTGGAAAGTACGAGAACACTGCAGGAGCGAGAGCAAGGCAGCGATATTCTGCTAAAGGACAAGGACGCAGAGGAAACAAGTCAATGGGCGCAAAACAAATACACCATTGTGCCGCCTTATGCCGTTGGGAGAGTAATGGCAGGAAATCAGTTTTCAGTTCAGTCGGATGAATTAGCTCAAATAACTGACCAAGATGAGCAGAACACTTCTGCTTGTGCAGAACACAAGTCTGATGGTAAAACCCAAATTCATCTGAGAGTGCACAGCCCAACACAGCACCCGTTGGACTTTTACAAAGACAACATGAAAGATTACAAACCAAGACAGCAGTTTCTTATTTGCAGAGATACCAGTCCTGGAAGCAGCCCTGACCCGTCTAGTGGTTATCCTCATCAGATCAGGAAGTCCACATCCAGTCCCCGTAGCCCCTTTTCTCCCTTTTCCTCCCTTTCACCGCTCTCCCCGTTTTCCTCCCCTGATGCAACAGACGACAGTGTTTTTTACAGCCCAAAGCTGCAACGTCGCAGAGAATCCTCCTCACCCTGTGAACCAGGGGAAGGATTCAGCCTGGGGGCTTCGAGAAGAAGCCGTGCATCTACAGGTCCTCCAAGTGCTAGTCCCGTACAAGACAAGGTGGACATGGCATCCTCCTATGCAGACTTAAAGTATGGCATTGAGCCCGGAAGGTCATTTTCTGTAAGTTCAGTTCTGTCCAGTCGACCCTCTGGGCCTGGACGCATCTCCACTGGCTCCAGGTTCATGAGTGTTGGTGATCTATCTGCATCTGCCTTAACATGTGGAGGTAATCTCAGGACTTGGATCAGTGGTCCTTTACACCTGATTGGACCACAGAACATGATTTCCATCCCACCGGTGAAGTTAATGAGCCAAATTTGCCCAGTGACCCTGGTAAAATGAGATCTAGATCTCTTCCTCGATCGCTGACCAGACGCTTGGCAAACTGGAGCTCAGGGGTCCCCATTTCTCAGTCTGTAATTAACACAGCCTCTAAGCCAAGCCTCCGAAGCCCCAACAGGAACACTTGTCACTTTGCGTGGGACACAGAAGGTCCCCCGACGCCTCCACCAACACCTCCACTGTCACCAGTGACCAGACGCATGTCCAAACCTTCCAGTGTTTCCTCCCCCACCTTTTCCAGCTCACCGGGGGCACTACAGCATACAGACAGCCAGTCCTCCAGAGGACATTTGCCCTCCAGAGGTTATGTCTCCAGCCTTAGCACCTTTGAGGAGTCTTCAGACAGCAGCTCAGACACGACCACAGATGATGAGTATTACTTAGAAACAGGTGTAGATGATGAAAAAGAGACTGAATTGTGAAAGAAGAGCTGCTTTAAATTCCTGGACTTGATGTAGAAAAAGGAGGAAAAAAACAAAGATAGACAATCTATCGTGTTATCACCTTCTTTTCTCATCTCATGTGTTCTGGACATTCCAAATGTCACAAAGGAGACACCATGGACAATAAATATAGTTGGTTGCCTGCAGGATTTGCTTTTCAACAGTGGTGGTTGCTGTGATGTCAAACATACATTGAATGGGTATGTACAGTGTATTGTGTATGCGCAGATTTGCAGTGTGGGGATAATTATTTTTCATCATTTACAGTTTGGACAGTTGCATGGCTGCGGTGAGGAGTTTACACCTGTGTAGTTGTTATAATACTCACACAACTGTGTAAGGTCAAGCTTATGACGTAAGTCTTATCTTTAGGTTTGCATATCATCCTTTTACTTAGTAGGTTCGTAGGTAATGTGGATAAATGTGCTATCGTGATATTTCATCATCTGTGTTCTTCTGTGTGAAGATTGAAATGATTTGTAAATGGTGTCAGCATAATGCAGATACAGTTTATTTTCTTAGAACCTTTTGTATATTGGCAGCGTTGCTTAAATTTTATCGTACAGTCCCGTGGGATGAAACACTTTCATGCTATGATTGACATTTGTTAACAGACATTATAAAGCGCTTTATGCAGTGCCTGCTCTTATTTGCACAGTGACAATCAATCCAAAGTCTTAATATATCGGTTTTATAAATAAATGTCATATTTGCCATGAGAGTGTGTATTTGTGTCTCGTTCTTTAGCCTAAAACTGATTTGTCATTGTGTCGTTTTATTGCAGCGTTTTTCCCATCGCAGCATTTACACGCCACAATAAGCAAAAGTTATGTTGCATATTGGCGTGACGAACAAGCGATTCCGTGCCTGAGGCCGCCCTCTTTTCTCTGCGGGGAGTTTGTCCATGGCGTTTATTATTCACGGTGCTTTGGTGGATGTTATCTATATTGTCTGGTGTAGGTGGAGCTGTTAAACTGTTTCACATATTTCGTGTGGGTGTTTCCTTTTGTTCTTAGCTTTGGCAACACACAAATTGTTATGGTGATTATTAGATAAAACATCCATTAGACTGGGTGTAAAATTGTTCCTACATGCTGCCTTTGTGCACTTTCTGTCCTCGACTTTCTCTTCTGTGTTTTCCCAGAGAGACATTAGTAATAGTGACATAGTACATTCTGCATCATATAATTATGACATCATCTATGAAAAGCATGGCTGCTCCACATCATGTGTCATAGTCCACAGTGCGTTGAACCTCTTTTTTCCATATTATGTCATCAGAAAGTGCAGCATTGGTCATACTTTAGCAGTTGAATATTAGCACATAATATATGCAATTCTTATATTAAAAACAAGTTTGCAAAGTTCCTAACAGGCATAAGAAAAATAAAAATAATTAGAAGATGAACGTTAGACTAATCAGGCACAACAACAATAGGATTGGAACCTGGCATCACTTCACAATTGCTCAGCAGGTCTTAGGCTCCATGATTAGTGACGTGTTGGCAAAGCTCTGTGCCGTAAAAACATCATAACCTTTGAGGACTATTTTAAAGTTCACGGGTAGCCAAGACGGGAAATATGCTCATATTTTTTAGTAACAGTCTTCTGGACAAGGTGGAGCTGTACATTTGATTTCTCATGGAGGGGAAACCACTGAATGTCGGCTCAGTCCACTGTAAAAAACATGGATGAGGGTTTCGGCATCCTGGGATGACCGGAAAGATCTGGTGCTGGCAACTTGACACATGCCTAAAAAGTTTTGTTCCACTCGATGGAATGCAAAAATGTATGATACTTTGAAAACTAGTTTAACAGATGTAGTGTCTATTTTTGCACCTCACTACTGCATAAATCTGGTGAGATCAAAGGACTCGGGGTCTGCAGTAAGGTCACAAGATGCCTGATGGTGAAGTCTGACAGCTTGATCTGAGACGCAGGTGTCTTTCATGACGGGACAGGTAATTAACAGATGAAGGGTGCGGTCACGATAATGAGAATTCTGTCTACAGTCAGCCGTATTTATGTAATGCCGGGCCTAAATGCTTAATCACCAGCGTGTCAGCAGCCTAATATCTAAGCACAGGTCCAATCTAGTCCACACCCTTTGTTTAGAGTCTTCAGTTTCAGATTTGACAAATGGAAAGTTAATTCAAGGATTACTGGAACATAAGAAACTGCAGAGATGGATCTGGACCTGTTCCATGCAATGTACACAACGGGAGACTAAAACCTACGAGACATCAAACAGTGAGGGACTGACCAGCAGTGCACAGATACAGGAGGACTGTTAATGGCCAGTCCCGTAATATAATATAATATAAAAATCATCTCTGCTCATTTGTTTTGATGCTAATCCAGCACCTGCCATCACAGACTGCATTTCTTTAGGTTGTGCGCCATGTTGTCGATAACTATAGTAACTGTCTGTGGCTCTGTCGTACAAAACTATTAGCAAGAATTGTCAGATTATTAGGTTTCAATTATTGATGCATTTTGTAATTAGTATGTTCCCGCTAGTAGTGACAGAGCTTATTTTAAAAACTGTACATATTCTAATTATAATGTCAGTGACATAATGCCGGGCACCTTTTTACGTCATGCGACACATTTTATAATTGGAGGTTTTTGTCACTGAAAAATGATTATCTATTTTTAACAAAGAAAATTGAAGAGCTGCGATGGCCGGGAATCGAACCCGGGTCAACTGCTTGGAAGGCAGCTATGCTCACCACTATACCACCATCGCAATACAGTATTGTTAAATGGTTCTCTGGTTCCGGGTCTGTCAGGAGATGTTAGGAGAAGGTTAAAACCAGCAGGTAGATCCGAATCAAGACCAGATCTCCGTTCTCAAAAAAAAAGATCAGCCGTGTGGAGATGCCGGGGATTGAACCCGGGGCCTCATACATGCAAAGCATGCGCTCTACCACTGAGCTACATCCCCCACGTCACCAGGCGGCTGGTGTCTTCCAGAGCTGTCGCACATCATCCCGCGTTGTATTTCATTTCCTGGATGAATTTGATAGTGGAAACACACAGAATCATCTGTATCATCTACAAACAGTCGATTTGGCGCCTTTCTGCAGCCTGAATCCCTGCACAGGTTCGGTCGTGGATGAGTGGATCTCTTCGGCCACCTGATGGTGGATCCGTGTAGTTCAACCGTGACATTAAAAAAAACATGACATGAGCAGAGCAGATGTTTTATTGGGACAGTAACACGAGGAGCTCCCACATTCATGATCGATGACGTTCTCCGCTCGATTTGACCTTTTCCTGATTCAGAACATGAATCATTATAATGAGACTCCTCAGTGTTCGGAGGCTGACCTGGTTTTTTTAAGGTGATTCACTTTCAGCTGTGCAGTCAGATGCTGCAGAAACAAAGAGCAAAGGTCGATCTCTCCCCTTCTCATGCCCTAACATGAAGAACATCTGGGTGTTTTGATATTGTTGTCACGTGTTGCTGCTGGATTTTGAATTACAGTTAATTCCTTGCGCTGCATTTCTTCACTTTGTTGCCTTGACCTCTCTGCATCGTGCTGCATTCAAAGCTCTTCTGACAATGAAATCGAACAACCCATTTAGAACATTGACAGTTTTTTTTTCAGCTGTGGGCCCAAAATAAAGCTGATGGTAATTGAGTCCACCTCAACTCTTTTAAGCTTCCAACTATTAACTATGGTTTGTTGTGGTTATGCTTTGTAGAATCCAAAGCATTTGTTGAATGCAGATTAATAACCACATTCAGAGAACAAAAATGAAATGAAGAGTTTACTAGCAGAAACACAGTCAGCTTTCTGTTTTCTCCACGATTAATGAAATACATTTACTAGTTTTGTTGGGTAGATATGTTCAGTGTCTATTGAATGCTGTCTAACATCAGCCACACTGACAAAAAAATGTCAAATGTAGTGAAATATCTGTCGTCATTGAATGAGACATATGAATGTATGTGCGAATTCAATTATGTTTCTAAGAAATAATGGTGTAACATGATTCAAGGGGAGATGGATCAGAGGTCTAGTCAGGAGCTGCTGTTGTGCTCGATGCGAATGACCCTGATATTTCACAGCATCATACAGCAAAAATCCTTTTATCTGCCGATCTTGTCTTGTTTATTTCATTTAATGTGATTTTGCCATCACGTGGTTTTGTGTGCTGGTTTTTTGGTTACCCCGTATAATACACATTCGTTCTTCACTACAAGCAGCACTTCAACTCTTTTATTCACGTAAACGTACTCAGCAGTTTAGAAGCTGATCAGATCTTCATCAGGTCCTGAAAACCTCTCCATGCGTCAGTGTGATCTCTTTCAGTCTCTGCTGCTGATGATGGTTCTGTTCCAGCATCGTAGTCCTGACACTGAAGCAGCAATTCCACGTCCATCTCATCCTCTTCGACGTCTTCTGGGCGTTGTTTCCTCTCCCACACACTCGCTCTACCTTCCGGTAGGAAATAGTTATTCCAGGCAAACAACAGAGGCGCAGATCCGTCTGCCAAGCGCTGCCGCCCACTTTGAATGATATCCCTGGAGATGAAACGTCTACTACAGACTGCAGTGTTCCCTTCAAATACCACATCTTCACGTCTCACATTACAGATCCAGATTTTTTTTCTGAAGGTTTTCATCTTATTATTCTTGAAAAAAGACATTTAATCAAATAAAATGGCAACTATTCAAAGCGGGGGTGAAAATAACGTTAGCATTTCCAACCATTAGTTCCACGTGTTCCTGCCTCCTTCTCCAACAAAGAGGATGTGATGAGGCCTGTTTTCCGTTTGGTCACAAAATGCTCGACGTTCACCTTACTAAGTGCGAGTTTCTCAAAACTTAGTGGCATTAGGAATATTAACCAGCAAATATTTGTGACAGCTCATTGTGAATCTACCATGGAAACCACTGAATGAGCACCAACATTTCAAATAAGATATTAATCCATATAAACTAATCGTTAATTTTTCACTATTTGAAGACACTAAAATAAGTGCATGTATTAGGATGAAGTAAAATAAATTACAATTTAAAAAGTACAATTCGTATATTTTCTCATGCCCCTTGTCACCTTTCTCACATTCATATACCGCATAAAATATTTTTTAGTTTTTAGGAGCACAATTAAGGTTCCTGAATCTTGGCTTTATTCTCGTAGCTCTCCTCAGGATATTCTTGTGGTGTGGTATTGTTACATACGGAGGAGTTTATACTGAATCGCCTTTCTTGCTTTGACTTTTATTTCAGAACTCATACTGTAACAAGTCTTGAAAAACTTCCATATCTTCTTTATTCAACTAGTTTTATTTGACATGAAACGGGCTACAGCATTGACGTTATCGTAACTCGTCATTGGACAGATCATTAGTCGCGTTAGACAGAATAATAACTCGAGCCAAGTTAATCATACTGATATAACAATCAGGGTATAAGTGTCAGGACTTAAGTGCAACATACAGAGAAACGAAAAACTACCAAAGGCTGACGGAAGAAGTGGTCAGTAAAAGTTCAGAATTCCTTCCTCGACAGCACAGTCTAAATTAAAAGAACACAGTGTCCCCCTTAGCATCACATCAAACACCCTTAGAAGCAAAGAAAAACCATTTCTCATCATGGATGCGGCTTTCTGAAGACCTGCAGACTCTGCTGTTTCTGCGGAGGATGAGGAGGAGCTCCGGGGCCCTCCACAGCCCCTGACTGCGGAGCATATTCACTGGGCCCCTCCTCCAGCCATCTAAAATAACCAAAGTCCCGATAAAAGCCTAAAATTCAACACATCAACTTCTACTGTAGTTTGCTTGTTCTTTGCCCGTCTGCAGAGCTACCGAGAAAAGAAGGCAAAGAAAGACCGGAGGTGGTACTCGTCCTTTACTGGACTATTTCCATTTGTGTTACTTGTACTAAACTACAATTAATACAGTTCAGAGAGAAATATTTTATGTTTTACTCCACTATATTCATTTAATTACTAGTTACATTTTGCAGATGTGAAATAATCTACTAATAGCACCTAAAGTGGTTAAAAATAAACTGCTGCTTTTGTTCCACATCACAATTCGATTGTAACACAACGTTTTACCTATTTCACTATTTTACTACACATTTCCTTTGCCATAATGTTTCTTTGAGAAATTGTCTTTATTAATGTTTTTTTTTCCTTTTACAAGAAATCTGCTCCAAACTTACACTGTTGGCCTCTCCTCTAACCCAACTCATTGAACAGCACTTGCAGCAGTAAAATATTAACTTCAACATTTACGTGAGGCAGGTTCTCAGAGAATTTCAGGGATTTCTGCTCGATTGGTATGTTTTGGAGGAAGCATTTATTGTCATTTCATAACTATAACTACCTGAGGCCCTGTGCAGGGTATGATGGAGCATAGCAGAGCAAGCAGAGGCAGGGCTGGCCCGAGCAGGATGCACTAATTTGAAATCTCATGCTAGTACTAGCTTAAGTTGCACATTGTAGCTAAAAGGAAATTTTAAAGCAGGTGCTTTGTTTGAGCACAGAATCTGAAGTGGTAATTCGACTTGAGCGAAATCCACCCACCACCTCTGACCAATCACAAACCCCTTCAAACATGCAGATAGGAATGTTGTGGCAGCTGCATGATCAGAGAAAATACGTTTATTCCATGCTGCATCATTTCAACCCTCTTTAACAATATTTAGCTTAATACTTAAAAATGTCAGGTCTCTGGATAACTTACTGATTATGCATATTAATACCATAAATAAGATATAAATAAAGCTGGCCCCAGGCCAGTTTTAGTAGCTACATTCATATAGATTATTCAATGGATGTTCATCCTCAAAGGGCTTAATCAATTTTTTTTTTATTTTTCTTTGTATTTTGGCCTCTGATTTCAATATTAATAATAGCTTAGGTTTGTTCATCAGAAGACTTAAAAAACATAAACTATGATTCAGAACATTGCATGACCCTTCTGTTTGGTGATTCCATCCGCTTTACCGAAACTAAGGCATCTGCAGACCTGGGCTGATACTACTCAATTAATGCAGTTCAAGAAACTAAATCTAGAGTATTTACAAGGCATGTGCCGCGTGAAGCCCCTCAGTCCGAGAACCGTGCTCCATCACTGCTTGAGTGTCAGACAGGGAAGCATCAGTTCATTTGTGTATCACACAAAAGTATAGAAAAATCGACTTTCGTGTACTTGTCGTACACGTGTGAGCACTTTTGTGTAGTCGTACACAGCAAACGTGACAAATGACAAACAGTCTATGCAAGGTAACAGAAGTGCTAAGGATAACTTGAGACTGCAGTGTCAGTAGTGAGCAGCTAACATCTGGAGGTCAGACTCACTGGAGGGTGGCGTGCAGCAGTGGATGCTGGTTTGTGACATAAGTGGATCAGGTGTGTTGGGGGGGGCACGAACAAACAGGTCTGAGGAGCAGAACGGTGAAGAAAAATGGCAGCATGTGTTTGGAATGACTAAAGAATGATATGTTAGAAAGCTTTGAGACTTGTCTGTCCACAGTCATCTATGCAGCCCTTCACTCTCCATCCGTATCCTCTGTACTGCTCGATATTATCGTCTGTCACGTCCGAACGTGAGAACCTTCTGGCTGCACGCTGATTTGAGCACTGTCTATTCCCCACTTTCTGGGTCGTTTAGGTCTCTGGGTTGGGTGTAGCAAGCAGTGGCACGTTGTCCCTCCTCCTCCTGCCCAACGGCGGGCGTCTGTACTGCTCCCCGTCGGCCAGTGTCTGGGGCAGTGGCTTCCTTTTGCTCTCGGGGAGCAGCAGGATGGACAGAACAGCCAGCAGGGCCAGAGATGAGTAGACCACATGGTGCAGGAAGTAGCCGTAGTGGTTCCTCAGGTCCATAAGTGGGGAACTGAGGCGGCCCACGCAGCCGAGGGCGAGCACAGCACCCACACCGCTGCCCCTGTACACACATACAAGTTTTTCAGAGGCATGACTTTTTAAACTGAGAATTACATGAAGGAGGTGAGAGTGTTTGTTGCGTTACGACAAAAAGGATGAATCCTAGTTTTATAGGGGTTACATTCTAAGACAACTTCATGGCTACAGCAGGTTCAGATTCATAAATTGAAATATGGCACAGATGTTGTTGACTCCAGGCAGAACCTGGCAAATTGTTCCCCGTTTCACTGTCTTAAAAGTCGTTGCAGTCATAAGCAATATGAATCTTTTCATCGTAATTCTAATTTACTTCAACACAGCACTGTTACTGTAAATGACCTGAAGATCGCTCAGCTTGCATCATTTTATCTCTTCATGCAGATATGTAACGTAAGAGTGATACCAGTTAATCAGGACTAATTTAAAAGTCATAAATCCTCTTCTTATTACAGTTTAATGTAAAGTTCCTTTCTTATAATTGACTGTTGTCATGTCCTAAATTTGTTTGGCATCACTTACAGCCCAAATGGACACGGTTTCCATCTTACACTTTACAAGTTACAGTGCAACACAAGTTAAACTTAAAGTTTTACCCAGCTTTCTCACAAAGTCTCCAAGTCTTTAGATATTCAGTTCTCCAAACGTAGACATATTGTCTATAAATGGAGATCATTTAGTAGAGTGGCTAATCTCCACAGAAGTGAGTGCCAAGCCAAGAACACTCCCAGAGCGCAACACAGAATGTTTAATAAGGCAAAAAGAATTAAGAATAACTGTTGAAGGATTCATTACATGACATCTCTGTTCAGTAGACGCCATACAGAAACCACTAAACAGTAATGGTGTCCACGGCAGGAGACAACAGAGGAAGCCTTTGCTTTCCAAAAGCAACAATGCCAGATCACTTTGACAATCCACGTATTCGTCAGAATATGTCTAGTACACAGATGAAAGAAAAGTAGATTTTTTTTGGATTAATACTTCATACGGTGAAAAAAAGAAACCACGTACAAACATGAAAGCATCATTTCACCAGTGACGTATACACAGGTGGTTCATCCAGCTGTTAAATGACTAGTGTGTTTAGTGAGTGTGTTTCAACAAAGACATGGAAGTTTGGGGCTCCTTGTGTTTTATCAGCTTACTAATATTTTCTTTATTGGTATTTGAGAGATCGGTTAATGCGGCTGCCTCAGCTGGTCTGAATCCTCGGCCAGCTGCAGCCTTTCTGTGTGGAGTTGGCAGGATCTTCCAATGCTTGTGTGGATTTCTTCCAGGTCCTCTCACAGACACACGTTAGGTTACTTTTTCTTGTGAAAAAGTAATAGCACTGCTTGACTGTCACACTCTGCACAGCCTGGGACATGCTATCATTATCAAATTAGGATAAATAAGAACCCACAAGCTTAGCAATCAAACAGAAGACAAGTGACAAGTGAGGGTGAGCCTCACTGTAAACCTTTAGAAATACACTGCTCAAAAAACTTAAAGGAATACTTTTTTAATCAGAGTATAGCATCAGGTCCATTCAACTTCTTAGCTAACGATCTGGTCAGCGAAGTAGCAGAGGACATTGTTAATCGGTTTCGGCTGGTTTGGTCAAATTTACTACAGGTGCACTAGAGGAGCAACATGACATGAACCCCAAAACAGCGATGGTTTTACAGGTGGAGGCCTCTGACATTTTGTCCCTCCTCATCTTTTCTGGATGTTTTTCACTAGTTTTGCATTTGGCACGGGTCAGTGACATCACTGGTAGCATGAGGCGATACCTGGATCCTACAGAGGTTGCACAGGCAGTCCAACTTCTCCAGGATGGCACATCAATACGTACTATTGCCAGAAGGTTTGCTGTGTCTCCCAGCACAGTCTCAAAAGGATGAAATCCTTGAACCATTGACAGACCCTACGCTAGTGCAGTGGGTGAGGATGAAGGAATTGATACCTTTGACTTGCCCCCACGCTCGCCTGACCTAAATCCAATTGAACACCTCTGGGACATTGTGTTTTTGTCTATCCGACACTGGGAGGTTGCACCTCAGACTGTCCAGGAGCTCTGGGAGAAGATACCCCACGACACAATCTCTCGTCTCATTAGGAGCATGCACACAAGCATGTGGGGGCCATACAAACTACTGAGTAACATTCTAAGATGCTGCAATTAAATTTCTGCAAAATGGACTAACCTGCTGCGTCTTTGAATCAGCCTCAGTAGATTGATGCTTTTAATTTCCATCAAACAATGTGGCATTCCTTTGTTTCTAACACAAGATCCAGTCCACATCAGTATGGATATCCAACAGGACAACTAGACTGTGTGTGTGTGTGTGTGTGTGTGTGGGGGGTCGTACCTGATGATGGTGGGTATGACCTCTGCCGTGAAGAGGATGCAGAGGGAGGCGGTGGCCTGAGAGGAGAACAGACCCAGCACTGAAAAAACTGTGATGGCTGTCTCACTGAGATCTGGAGGGAAGGAGGAGGAAGTATAAAGTGCAGAACTTCTACTTTTCAGTTTCAGGTGATGTATTATGATGCCGCTGTGTTTTCACCTATTGAACGTCCCAGACTTCCCTTATCCAGTAGACAGAGATCACAAACCCTCAGCCTGTGATGCTTAGTTAAAAACACAGCTTTGACTTTGCTACTACTGCAGTGTCCTACATAAACTTTATGTCATTCTCAAGTCCAGCCACATGGGGGAGGCTGAGACTCAGCCAAACACTGTGGAAAACAAAGGCGTCTGGATCATATTTTCTTATTAACAGACCAGCTGCTTTGATTTAATCTATTTCATAATGCATGAAGCACCAGGTCAACATGACACCCATGGTGAAAATCCATCTAGTATGAGCCCAGCTCTGAGGCCAATAGAACATTCTATATTACATTCATTCCAGCGGGCTTTCGGGAGCCGTGGATTTTAAGCCAAACACAAAGGTCACACACTGGTTCTCTGACAACAAGGGGTATTTCTATTATTAGCTTTCTTTATTTACTTTGAAAAAAGCACCTAAAGCAGCCCACTTACACTCCATGAGTCCCAAGAGGATCAAAGAGGCCAGCCCTGTCATCGTCATGGAAAGGAGCAGGATGCCGCGGCGACCGCACCTGTCTACAGTTGCCCAGAGCAACAGCCAAGCACCACCCCCTGCACACACAGAGAGCAGGTAGGTCCAGTAGAAACTTGGGGCAGTGCCTCTCACATCACCTCGAAAGGAGCTGTAGCAGTGACTGATACCGTGAGAGATGAACCTGAGGGAGAACAGAGAGACAGAGTGTGAGCAGGTGTGTTCCCCACATGGGTCTTCAGTGGAAACGCTGTGACATGAATTTAGGTGAGCTGTGGTTTCAGTCTCCCATTACAATGTGTGCTGGGACTTACGAGGTGAAGCCAAGCACACACATGTTCTTCCAGATGTTCCTGCTGTGGAAGAGCTCAGGGAAGGACAGGTGGGGTTGTGACGAAGTGGCAGGCTCCGAATCCAGCTCTGCAGGAAACAAAGTTTAGCCAACGTTCCAATGGTCCAATGGTCCAACCTGACTTGGTTTGTCTTTTAATCAATCCCTCACTGCCTTACGTAGAGACCTCACAGCATATACATAGACAGCAATATTAACTTTTTTGCTCAGCATTTTTTAATAGGATAAAAAAACAATTTAGAAATGATTTATAACACACTTTGGCAATAATAACAGTAAAAGCCAGTTTATATTTGTATTCTGGGGCTCTACTGTAATAGTTTTGGATCATCTTATTTGTCTTACATTAGGCCTTTATGCAGTACATCTGCATCAGGTCTGTGTGAAATGGTTTGTTTCCTGTCTCTTTGAGGCCCCCCCCTCTCCCTAAGTCTACTTTGTACTGATTGGCCGGCTTGCAGAACCTTGCCAGTGGCCCGAGCAGAGTGATGAGTCATAAATGTAACATGAGAGCTGGAAGGTAGAACAAACCCAAAACAAAGGTCAGTTTACTGGGCTCGCAGCATGGCGGCATAAATATGGCTGGATGGCTGCAGAACTTTCCTCTATGGCCTGTGACAGACCCTGAGACCCCTCAAGTCAGTGTGCAGTGGTGCAGCCTTGGCTATGATATATATCTGTTGGGACAGTCCACAGACATATTGAGAGAATAGGATTTATCCCACTTATATATTATATATCCCCAAATACTCGGGGAACTTGAATTTACTCAAATGTTTTCTAACAGTGTCGGATCAGTTTTGATGTCACAATTGGTCTTTCTGCTTTCTGCCTGCGTCTGTGTAGTCAATAAAAAAATGCGTTCAAAGTTAAGAGGATCTAAGCTCACTTACCCGTGAAGCTCTCGTCATCTCTTATATCTCTGCTGGAGTTTCTTCTGTCGCTGAATGAGTTCATGTCTGCAGATCGCTCTGACAGAAGGAGCCAGCGAGGAGACTCTGGAAATACCCCTGGAATGCTGCAGGAGAAGAGAGACGAAACAAATGTCTGGCTTAGTCTTTGGTCTTTGCTGATCTCACCCTAGCACAAACACTCTCTAAATGAAATACAAATTAGTTGCTTTGAACCGAATTTGCTGTTTTGGAAAATAGCCAACGTGTCATAAATTAACAGAATTCTTTACTTCGTAATCCAGCTTTCTCCTTACTCATATTAAAACCTGCAATTCATTGCCAGTAATCCTTCTAAAATCACTGTTAATTAGATTTTGAAACTGCAACAAAGGTTTATCTTATAACAGAGTTCCTAAAACAACTGGGGACCTTAAACAAAGTGGCTCTAATGTGTTCTGACATGAGCTAAAAGGCTTGTTGGTGACAAGGGGATTGGAATCAATACGATCCAACAAAGCTTTCAGCAAGTCAGTCGGCAGCGAGACACATTATCAGGTAGCTGTCACTCCTCTGAACACAAGTTCAGGCCCAGAAAATATCCCAATGTGAAAATAAGGATTTATGTACAAACCACATTTGCAGAAAAGTTTTTTCAAACTATCATCTGGGATTCATTCATTTTTGTGTGACCAATCAAACAAGCCATGTTAGAGTTTGATGCCTGCAACATTCTACCAAAAATGTGTTGGTGATATCTAACTACAGACAATATGAAAATAACCAAACAATGTCAACCAATGCAGACGCCTTCATACCCATAGCTGAGAAACAATGTTAGTGGTGCCGCCCCGGCTCCCAGGAGGCCCCTCCATGACTGACAGCCCAGGCCAACGGCCAGCAGCAGCAGCTCTCCAGCTACGGTCATAAGCCCGGCCAACATGGTCACTACAAGGCGCAGAGAAGGCTCACAAAGCTCCAGACCTGAAACACAATCACAGTAAAACATATTGCTTTTTTTCTGCAATGAATCTTTTGCTGATTAAGTGTGTGTTGTTTTGATGTTAAAATACTCACGGGTGATGTACAGAGTGAGGTAGACTCCTGCACTAGCCGCCGCCAGACAGAAACGCATGACGATGAAGATGGAGGGGTACGGAGAGACGCACACAAGTACCCCAAACACAACTGACAAGGTCAGGGAGGTCAGCAGAGTCTTAGACCTGCCCAGCCTGCAGACCAACAGCAGGAACAGTTACAACAGGACCAGGAAGTTCAGCCAAATGTATTTCATCGTCATTTCATCATTTCATCATCATTTCATCATCATGCACACATACAACTCAAAGAAAGCATAAGTTTAAAGAAATGCTTATTAACTAAATAGTGATCTCATGATCAAAGCCTTCAAATCAAAACAATGTCGCAGCTAATAAGCAGCTGAAGTCAGAACATGCGACAATGTGCCAATTTCTAGCTTCCTTCAGCAGTTTTGCTTCCAAGCTACCGATTAGAACTCGTCCCCTTTTTTCTTTGTACATACTGTGTGTCCTCAGCAGGCTGCATTAGTTCACCAGTCTTGAACAACAGATGCCGTGCTCAATCGGTCAGCAAATTAATGAAGGCTGTTAGCTGATTAAACTGACATCATCTCCTTCACAGAGTCCCAAACTACACCTTTCACTGTGTGGTTTGTCCACAGTCCTCATACACAGCAAAGTCCATTTTACAAGTTCATTCTTGAGCATTTACTTCTATGTAATTAATTTCTTGAGTGTAGTAATAGATTTTTGTTTTTCTGTAGTAAGTAGCAGTATTTTCCCTACACACCACTTTCTTACTCTTGGCTCATCTTACTGTCGTCTGGTGGCCACAAGCTCCTGACTGACTGACTGGGGGCAGACACAGTAAACCTACAGTAGAGTTAATGTCATTCGAACAACAACGACGACAGCTAAGTTCTTTTTGTACTTTGTGCCTGTGAAGTATGTGTATTGCACGAAACATGATGAGTTGGTGAAACTGCAAAGTAAATGCAAGAAAGTGACGAAAAAAACAAACTGATGTAATTTCACATCTGCAGACAGATGGACATGTTCCAGTACTGGCACATATTCACAAGTGCTTTTGTCCTGTGTAACACACACAGTAATAGCACAGACTTTTCTGACTGAGTAACCTATTGACATAGCTTGAGTTCTATGGCTGTAAGAAACTCTGTGTGTGTGTGTGTGTGTGTGTGTGTGTGTGTGTGTGTGTGTGTGTATTACCTATCAGCAGCATAGCCTAGGCCCAGACAGCCAGTCAGGATGCCAAGGATGAAACACACTTCCTCCACTGGGACCAGCCAGTACTGACCACACACCAGAGCCCACTGGATAGCACAGACAATTAGGGTGGGGGGGGGGTCCGAGAGTTATTGTCTGTTCAGGTTAGCACAACACGACAACAGTCATCAAAGTAACAGCAAGGAGAAAGCAGTGACAGGTGAGTAAAGCTGGTTGGTTCCCCAGGTAGATTCCTCCAGGAGAACAGAGATTTCACTGCACGACCACACAAAAGTGCAGACAGTGACAGTAGCAGAGTGGAGTTTCTGGATGAAATAACAGGTCATAATACGGAGTGATGCCTTAAATGATGTATGTCCAAAATTCCACTACAACAGAAAATGACAGGAAGTGTAGAAGTAGCTTTCCACCATGTGTTTTTTGAAATTCAGTTTGCACTGTGAAAGAGACCCTGCCTGTTTGTCCTCACTCCACTGTTAATCGGCTCCAGCACGAATGGCATGAAGGGGCAAAAACTGGGTCTCCTGTCACTATACCGCTAAAATCTGTGAGCTTCTGCTGCATCTGCTGCATGTACACACAGATACACAATAGATGGTTTGAGTCTGAGCAAACTCACTGACTGATTACCTGACTTCTCGGAGTAACATGGTTACTTAAGTGCATGTTACCACAGTCCATGAAACATCAGGGACACAACAAAAGGACATAATGGAGACCACAAGGAGACAGCGGGATCCGCAGGATAATCAATAGAAAATGTTATCAGATAAAAGATTTACTTTTAATGTCTGTAGACAACAATCACACACTGGTATAAGGTTTAACTACACTGTCACCACCCAAGCAAATCTGCAAAACAACTGCTCAACCTCAGGATCTATCAGCCCTTTTTTATTAATATTATTCAACAATCATTACTTAATTTTTCAGTTAATTATTTACTCTAGCCAATGTCAGAAAAGAAAGAAAACTGACTTTTAAATTCTTCCAATGCAAAGTGATGTTCCTGTTATGTAATCTCTATACTTATATCCAGTTTTTTTTCCTTGAATGTTTATATATTTTTTAAACCGGTAAATTCTTATTATGGAAGCTGGCAAAAGGACAGTGGAAATTGTCTTCTACCTGTTTAGAGAACTAAGCCAAAATATAAGACATCACTGAGCCAGCTTGGCTTAATTATAAAGAATCGTGCCTTTGGGAATGTAAAGGGCTTAATTAATTCAATGATTGTTACTTTGTTGGAGTTAAGTCTGTTTCTATTAAGTTTCGGATGTAAAACACGCGCTTCAATTGTTGCTGTGGGCCTAACGACGTGACGTTAATGGAAAAATAATTATGCGTACAGTTGCAGGTATAAACAGGGCTGGATTAAGATTGGCTCAGATGACAAAAACCCAATAAACCCACGATAAAAACATAGGAAGATTTAAGCACAGGATATGACCGTGTGTGTGCTAGGCAAAGACAGTAGGTGTGATACTGTTATTGTTAGCAATAACTGCAGCTGGAGCAGTAATGGTCATAAGAGGGGTACTACAAGCAGAGGAGCAGCCGTGCATTGCGACCAGTGTAGTCACATCTGTTAAACAGAAAAAGCAGATATCTGCTCTCTGGTCTGACTTTTAATCACATTAAGTCATCCCACTGATTTGCACTAACAGCTGAGCTCTGCTAATGCCCCGGGCTGCTGAAAGCAAAAGCAGAGATAGAGCGAGAGCAAAGGAGCGCTCATAAAAAGGCCTTGCATAATTGGAGCCTGTGCACAGGAAACATAAAAGCCTGTCACATAATATCAGCCATCCTACGGGTGCACACGATCTGGGTAAAGGGCGGGACAGCAACCTGTAGTGCTCATATGGGTGGAACACTTTGGACAACAGCAAGTGGAAAAAATGCACACAAACTGGTTCAGGCATTCCTCAGACCGGTTTAGTGACTGAGTTCAAGCCATCGAGCTTGTGTCTTTAAGCAGGACCGAAACCTGGAGCCATCATCAACATCATGTGAATAAGTACACCACTGTCACGTTTTGGGAACTCAACTGGTGACTAAAAATAGAAGACATGGTTTATATACATATAATTGATATATTCATATAATTCTTTGGATATATATACGACTAAGGCATAATATTCACACCAGCTGATGGTCACCATGGAGAAAATTCAATGCTGGCCATGATTGATGAATGAACAGTGTGTATACTGTACATGGGAATATACTTCATTATACTGATAGAAAGTAAAGTGACACAGTATTAACAGATCACTGAAGCTGAACAGAGGCCACAAGACTGCTGGCTCATGAAGAGAGCAAGAAATACTTCCTGGACTTAAACTGACTCAAGTCCTTGTCCGGTTATTTCTGATGTGTAAACTGCGGGATGGACATCATTATACGCTTTCGTCTGCTTCTACATAGATTTGTCTGCAAAATGCTCCTTCTGGCAGGGTTTATCTGTGGTTAACTTGCTGCAGTGATGTGAGTGGATTAGAAGCCAACAGCCCTAATACCACAGACAAAAGGCCTAGGTGTGGTCCCCACGTTAGTAGACACAGAAATGAAAATGAGACTCAGAGCCCAGGGAGCCACAAGCCTGATTGAAAACCTGTAAACAACAGTCTAGGCTCTGTTACAGATCACTCTGAAAGGCAACTCTGAAAGAAAATGCAGCTTTTTCCCTGTAAGTCAAAGTGTCAAGCCCATGAGCAGTCCACAAAATGAGAAAGTTTTCATAGCCAATATCAAACGCAAAATACAACCAGGATCAGCTTAGAAATATGACAATCTGACCTAAATTACTCCCATGGCAACCTGAGTGGATTGTTTCCTCACAGGTTGAAAATATAGATAAAGAAAACTGTTGGTACAGGTTTCTTTTTCAAACTTGTCCATATTTACTCTGTATGGCACAGTGCTATTTAAAATCCTATAATACAAAATCTTTTCACTGGAGCTAATCGTCAACCTGTGTGCCACCTCTGCCAGGAAAGGGAGTTACACTGAAAAAGGTTAAAGACACAAAGTGTTGGCCTCAAGGTGAAATGAGTGAGGCAAATCATTAATGTTCCTTAATCCCTGCTTTGTAAACAGTTACTCTGGTGCCACCGAGCATGGCATTTAAACACACCATTTCTGTGTTTGTGGTGGCATGCACATATTTAATGCTACTGATCAATTCCAAAACAACACTTTTACGGCTGTATAGATTGGCTTCTGTTTATTTTGACGCCTTCTCTCTCTGCTTCAGTAATAATCTGGTGCTACACAGGGACCTGGTTTGGTTTAAGGAAACTCTGACCTCTGAACTTAAAGACATGTCTCAGACATTTTCTGAAATCTCTTTCACACAACTTTACAATGACGCAGGTGAAACTCACAAGGTGGCGCTCCCCTCAACAATGGTGGAGTGAGGATCAAATGCTATTATTAAAGTCGGTGCTTTGGAAAATGATCAGCACTTATCTAACATAAAGGCTATTTAAATGCACTGAATTAGTCCTTTAAGTCTTCAGTGGAAACTTTTCAGTCTGACTCAAAGGTACCAATATATGCAGCTGTATTGCAAAATGAGAGACCGCGTGCTCAGCAAGACCCTCCTGTGGATAAATACAGGATTAGTTCAGTCCACACATAAAGAAAGATCTTGCCTGAAACAGTGAAGCGGGCAGAAAGCAGGATCCCCGGCCCAGGCTTTACCTCAGTAACGATGTTGTTCTTCAGCCCCTCTGTGACGTTGTAGTCCCAGCCGGCCTCGCAGTCAACCACAGCTGACTGGCTGCCATTGACATACTGCTTACACTGTGACAGGCCCCCGCTGTCCCCTGGCCTCTCTCCCTTCTCCCAGGGCAAAGAGGCATTGAGTACCTCCGGTGAAGGCAGGGGCCCTGGGAGATGGCAGCGGTGGGGCGGCGACAGGGTGATAAGGGGATCAGAAGAGAGGAGAAAGGCCAGGAAAAGGTTTGGCAAAATGGAGAGAGCAATTAGCACCCTCTGCTTCTTCCTGCCCAGAGCCAGCACCATTACCTCCCCTGTGGGAGGTAGGGAAGGAGGGGCAGGCATAGAGGAGGAGGACGGGGCCGGAGAGGAGGGTATGGGGGATGAGGGGAGAGACGGAGGGGGAGCGGGGCATGGGGAAGGTGAGACAAGTGGGGGAGAGTCTGGAGATGTCATCATCAGCAGGGAGTAAAAGGTGAAAGCTGTGGTGATGGTCAGTGGAGAAGTGTGGCAGCGCTCTGTAGAAGAAAAGAATTACACAGCATTAGTGGACATCAGTGCGTGCTAGAGCTCTGAGGGCTGATGTATTTTTCACAGGAGGAACTAGAGGACGTAGAACAGTCATCAGCAAATCCTGGGGTTGCTGGTTTGATTCCTGGCTCCTCTTGTCACACGCTGAAGTTTCTTTGAGCGAGACGCCAAGTCCCAAATTAGTTGACTTGGCTTAGTGACTGTAGGCCAGCTGCTAAGCAGCCCGTTCATCTGTGCGAGGGTGTGCGTGTCATTGTGAGTGTGGCGGGGGAATGAGATGCAGTGGAAAACGCTTTGGGTACCAATATACGTGTTTACAATTTAGGAGACATGTAAAAAAATGTATGGTGTGTCATGTTCACCACAGCTGCCTGCTGGGCCACATGCTGGGTGTCATTTGCAGTGTGGAAGTTTGAGGGAAGATTTTCTCTAACAGCTCCAGAATAGGAGGCTGTGCACAGGGTCGATGGACACTGTCGTAAACACAAAAGAGTAAAATCAGCTTATGTCATAGTATATTTAAAATCTTTAGGGTTAATAAAACGATTCACCTGAGGACTTCCCCTCGGGCTTTACAAAACTGTGACAGTGTAATTACCCTCGTGTAAAAGTTAAAGTGCTGGAAAACAGCAGCAGCCTTTTCTCTCGGTGCACATGCAGCTCGTCCAGCAGCGTCTGTTTTCCACTCACAGGAAGTGGGACAGAAGGACTCCCACAGGCTTACAT
This sequence comes from Channa striata, assembly GCA_033026295.1. NCBI lineage: Eukaryota > Metazoa > Chordata > Actinopteri > Anabantiformes > Channidae > Channa > Channa striata. Next base: position 2,525,017 of record CM065169.1, read on the forward strand.
AAGAGCTGGGACAGACAGGGGCACGGACGTGGGGGAATGTAAGGCCTCCGTGGAGGCTCCCGTCCCCTCATCAGGGGGGCGACTGTCAGCCCCGTTATTTCAGCGTTCAGACCATCGAACGTGTGGCACTCACCCTTTCAGCTCAGGCTAAACGTGTCCCGGGATCTGGCTGCTCGTCGTCTCCTCCAAATATCCAGACATTTCGCGCGAGACCGTCACCCTAACGCGTGTTCCCCTGCGCCTCCGGGCCAGGCGGTTTGTCTGGGAAATGGAAGGACATGTCTGTCCAGGGGAAGTGCAGCCGTTCCTTGACAGACGCCGGTTCTGCCTTTGGAGCTCGAAGCGGAGCTAGCACTGACCCTCCGACACGGGGAGACGGCGATGCCCGCCGGGATGCTCCGCTCGTCTCCGACCTACCGAAGCGGCTCTTCACTGCTGTTACTGGCTCCAAGTCTCTGCCTGTCGACATTACATAGAACAATGAAAAAACGCAATATCGTGCCCGACATCCTCTTAAAGGGGAACACGTCGTCGGTCTGTCCGCGGTGGACAAAGAGCGACTGGAAACGCATCGGGAGAAGCCCGGTTAAAGGGTCCAGTGACTCCGGCCGGCTTCGAGAAGGATCGGCTAATTCCGTCACGGCGACGTCTCCTCGTAGCGCCAAAAATCAAAGATCGTCTATAATAAGTTAGTCGGTAACTATGTGACAAATTGAACCCTCCTTGCGGTTGCGTGCGCTTGTCTGCCTTGCTGTGCGCCCTCAATGTCATTTGATGTCATTGTCATTTGTTTTGCAAATTTCTGAGCCATCTTTGATACCAAATTACCTTTATTTTAGAAACTGTATTTTGGTCAACTTAAAGTGATTCTGATATTGAAGAGGGTTTTGAAACGTTTTACAAGCTTTTACATTTTTACACGAAAACATTGTAGTTACCTTTTTATCCCAAGGAGGAGTGCAATGTTAAAAACATTCTACATTATCAGTAGGTTGTAAATTGGTTTTAGTTTACATTAATTACAAGTGCCAGCAGAAATGTTGCACTTACCAAATAAAGTAAAACAAGTAAAACAGAAAATAAGACAAGGAAAGTTTACGGTTAAAAAGGTTTTTTTTTAGTTACGCATTTATTTTGAGCACTAGACAAAGTCCAGAGAAACTGGGTCAGAGTGAGAAGTCTTTTCAGTTTGATCCCTGACTCGAATGACCGAGTGGGCCTCGGTTTGACTCGGTTCTATATTTAAAAAAATAAATTAATAAAACGGTTTTTTAAATTGTATTGTTGTTTTTACATTTTTTGATTTGATTGATTTTTGTGTTAAGTTAATAAAAAGTTTAATTTGACAGTTATAAATCTATAACTTGCGTGTTTATAGTAATCGACAATATAAAATATAAAGTGGTAAATAAACTTTTTCTTTTGGGAGACTATTTGAGACTTTTTGTTTTTAAGAATTATGGTCTTTGTGTTGTAGCAAAAACAGTCAGAAACTCAATTAACTTTTTTAATCTACCGTGTGGAACTGAGCAGATTTCCAGGGCGCTGCCTCCCGTCATGACAACCCTGGCTGACGCTCGCTGACCTCCGCTCGGCTACTCGTTAGTAGTCGATCCTCACCTTCGGCTGCTTTCGTAGATCACGTGTTCACGTCGCAGCTCTTCGCCGAGAGTCTCCCAGTCCGCAGACATGTACCACATGGTGGCGGTGGCGCCTCGAAATCATAAATAAACCACCCCGGAAAGGGATCTGAGTCCTCTGAACCTCCAAGTCCCGCCTGGTTAATTACACGTGTTGTATGAATGTCAGACAGATTGTCTGCTCATGTATTCATTCATATGGTGGCAGTAATCTGCCAGCGCACTGCAGCCACTGTAAATTTGGATATATTATTCAGTCTCAAAGAAAAGAAAGGAAGCATTTAGTTGATTTATCATAAACAACACACTGAACTGGAAGATCCCTCACTAGAACGTATTGCCACATGTTTTAACTTTTCTGATTATAAGATAGATTTGTATGTTCCCCTTTTCGTAAATAGCCACATCCTGAGCAGAACAAAACCATTCTTCCTTGTTTCTAGGCTGGAAATATTGAAAGATCAAATGAAAGTTGTGTAAAAGTACATGCTGGGGGTTATTTTACTGGTGCCTTGGAAGCAATTGAGGAATCATGTGTTATCTGAGTGACTGTGTTGTATCTTCTCTCTGGTTTCAGCAGGACATTTGGTAATGACTGCTCAGCTACACTTGATGGCACCAACACAGTTTGTTTCACTGGAGCCTGTAGTAAATCATTATGTCACTGAGCATCAAAGTTGGCAAATAAATCATATTCTGATTTACAGTTAAATCAACTGTATCAACGTTTTTTACTTGTAAATAATCTTTTCTCACTGCAGAGAAATGAACTCGAACCCCTTTACAGATTAAAATGGAGCAACAATTGCTCGTCTAAGACCTCTGCTAATGTCTTTCCTTCTTGGGATTCTGTTAACACACACCTGATGTACCCGGACCCGCAGAATGACAAACTTCTGCTTTTATAGACGTCTGCAGACCTGCTGGTGGTCAGTTAATCAAGGGCTGATGATAAGCAGCAACTGGCTGCAACTGCCTCTGATCAGTCCTATGGAAGCAGTACAGAGGTTCTTACTGTAGCATTTGCCCACACGTTTATTTCTCTTGCTGTTCATCTGAGGTTGCAGTTGTGTAATACTAAGACCTGCTACGATCGCATCATTTTTATTATGCTTTTACACACACAAGAGGGTGTGCTCACTTTTGCACGAGGATGAACTTGGCTCACGGAAAACTGACTGTCATTCATTCTAATGTTGACATTTATTTCTTTTTACTACAAAATCCCCAATATATTTCATGTTATTGTCTTCTGTTGACAGCATGACTCACAGAATAAGTCGGAAATCGCTGTTACTTCCCTTCCAAGATATCACCTAGATATGACAGATAATGAATGTTTGTGGTGAATTATCTTCCTTTAAATCCTTTTACCTACAGTAAAGATAGCTGAAGCATCAATTAACATATACACATTTGGACATTTTTTGCTGTGGGTGTTGTCTTAAGACGCATGTATAACACTGGGACCCTTCCTTTAAAAGGTGGGAACATGAAGCTTAGAAAGCAGGTGTCCCCTGGGCACAGATGACTCAAAGGGCCTCGTCCCTCTCTTACCTCTCTTTATTTGTTCGGACTGGATTTCGCTGTTTGTATGTTGACATATGATTTGTCTCTGCGCTGTAGACAAAATTGCTCCATTACTGCAGCCACCTACAGAGCAGCACTACTTCAGCAGGGCCGTGCTGGTTTTCATATGGGCTGCTGATGTTGAGTAACTTAGTAGGGATTCGGTGAAACACAGTCTTTCTTCACTCTGTGGAGATGTTGCAGTCCTGGGACCACAGATTGCCCCACACAACACTGCGGGACATTTCGACAGACATGGTCGCACAACAAGTCATTATCTGCCTCTGAATACACAAGCAGGCTATAAGAAACCTGTGTCACACTTTCACTCTCTTTGTTCATTGTCAAAGTCATATAAAATAATTTATCTAATCATCACGATAACAAGATTGAGTTTGTAAAAGTTGTAGAACTGTGGATTCTCTTGCAGTTATGTTACACATGTTGTGTTTTCAGCTGTGATTTTCTAATTTCATTTTAAATGAGCTGTTTTGTAATTAAGCACAAATTTTAAGGATTTTACTTGAGTCTTTTTTTTACGTTATGTCACCTGATTACCATTAAAAAGAAATTTCATGTCACATAGATGCCTATAAAATATGATGATGTGGTGACTAGATTCATCAGTAAAGAAGTGTGAGTTGCAAATATTAGAAATACATTCATAGAAATTCTAAATATTTCATGCTTCCATGTTTTGCTGCTTTTCTTTTTCAAACTATTTTAATTTAATTCAGTTTAACTTTATTTGTATAGTACCAATTCACAACAAAGTCATCTCAAGACACTTCATACATAATAACATCAATGTTTTAATACTTCTGAGGTTTGGTCAGTACTCTGTTGACTCACTGGATCCTGAATATTCACAATGTGCACAAATTTTAAAAAATCATGAGAAAATAATCAGTAAGTAACTCTTTGATAAAAAAAAAACAATTACGTCTATGCATTCAGAGAACAAAACTGTTAAGCAAGTCACCAACGTCCCTTTCTAAACTGAGTACTTAATACTTTATGTGGGAGATTTTAAAGCATAAACCTTTACTAATATTTTAACAACATAATTTCGATTAAGGCAAAGCATTTCGATATGTCCTCCATCACTGAAACACACAGTCATTTACCCACATTTGTAGCTTCTAATGTAGCAGATGGTAATTTAAAGGACTAGATGTGGTAAGCAAAATAGATAGTATTTATCATATCATAGGGTTTTGACAGCTTTCTTGTTTTCCAACTAATCTAGTCCGTGTTGAGTTTTAGTTAGTAATTATCACAAAGACAAAAAGTCACAATTTTTCACAAATTATCACAAATCACAAAAAAGTAAATCATCTGCATAAAAGAGAAGTGATTGTCTACAACTTTTGTTTTGGTGTGTATTAGACAATAAAAAAAAGTGTATCTGGCTTGCTGCCCCCACCCCCTCCTCTCTGCCCCCTATCTCTGTGTCCCTTCACTACCATCACAGCCACAGGAAGGCCTTGGCAGCCCGACACACTGATACTATCTCTGCGGTCCTCATCTCTGTCCTCCAATGTGTTGAAATCTTGCCCATCCCACAAAGGGAAATCGCTGGTGAACAACGGTCCACGACATGACGTCCGTTTCTGTGGGTAGACAGCTTACGGTAACTAATGTGGCAGGTGCACGTCATGTTCCCCGATGGAGGACAGAGTTAAGAATTAGACAATAAGAACACACAGTGTTTACACTGGATGCAAATCTCACCAACTTGTGCTCTGTGCAGCGCGCTGTAACCAACCTTCATGCCTCTGCATCTGTACAGGCTCTGTGCTGAGGCGCCTGTGTTTTTAAAGGAGGATCCGCTGTCTATGTTCTTATGCATAGAGAAAAGTGCAGTTTGTAAAGGCAAAAGCAGTTGTTTTTTTATTCATCACAACATTTACCACAGTATTGATTTAACACTGTAACCTCGTAAAACACATTTGTCGTCTTTACATATTTAAATCCGCTTCTAAATCTTTCAAGTAAACCAACACTCACATCAAGTATTATAAAGAGAGAGACACTTAGATTTCATTGAATCCGCTTCAAACCACAGCTTGTTGTGCAACTGTGTTGGGCAAGAACATTTACAATCATCTCTGGCGATGACAAGAAGTATCAGGTAGATGATAAGGAAATGTTTGTTAAATCAGATCATAGAATATCTCAGGGGCTCGTCTTTTGAAAAGAGTGTCCATATGCAAAGAGGCAGCCTGCAGGGGCAACAACTTCACACAGATGGATTCTGATGGACGTCTTCAACCTTTTTACATCACATACAAAAGTATTTTTCCCTTAGTTTACAGTTTACAGCACACAATGATCTCAGTCAAATTGTAACAGTACTTTCAAAATGCTCGGAGCTCTGGCGTGCTGAGTCAAACCCACAGTTTCAGAAACCCCAAGTCCTCCAGTAAGTCTTCAGTGACTGTTGAGATAAGATTATTTAATTAAATCTTGCTCTTTATTGTTTAATATCATATCAATTTGACATGGTACTAAGAAGCTAATAAATTATGTATAGAACATATGAAAAAACTCTTTTTGAAAAATATTTACTATTAATTCGCTTTATAACTTAATGTGTCAATTGTCAAATAATTTCATTTCAAGTTTGATCAATTCGACATCTGTTTCATTTTACATGTTTTTTTTGTCTATCTTAGCATTGCGTTGCTTCTAAGGCAAGTAAGACATTACTTAATGTAGTTCAGGTAGCATTTTAAACACAAACAGTTGCACAGAGAAAGTCTTCCTTCAAAAATAAATGGACAAAAAACTGACAGATTTGAAAAAACAGCAACTGACGAAACACACTTCATATACATGAAATTTTAGAGACTTTAAACGGGGGTGTTTTTTTCACCTACAGTATGTCCGAACAAAAAATACGACTTTAACCTTCACCTGGCATCAAACATTTGATTACAAATATTTGTCCTCATTGTAAAATTTAAAAAATAAAAACTAGTAGGTTTCTGACTGAGTGTTGGAGGCCTGCCTCAACAATACTGTGATGAACTGCATGTTAGTGGCAGGTGCTCAGGTGCTTCACATACTGGACTCGCCTGCCCCTCCATCTTCTGCTCCCTGCAGATGTCGCTGTGACAGGATGTGTTTGAGAGTGTCCAGCTCCTGTGTCAGCTGTCCTATTCTTATCTGCAGCTTCTGGTTCTCCTCCTGCAGCTGCACGGCTCTCTGCTGGGTCAGCAGGATCCTCCTGCGGGCTTTGTCTCGGCTCTTCCTCACAGCGATGTTGTTCCTCTCTCGCCTCAGCCGGTACTCTGGCGCTGTCTTTGCTGATGCTCCTCTTGGTCATTGGGGGCCTCAGGCTGGGCAGGAGGAAGGGGGAGAAGTCCTGGAGGTGTGCAAATAGAAATAAATGCAGGTTGACTGTTATCGGGATGACAGTGGCGACTGAGGAGTACATCTGAATTTACTGTCCACAGACTCACCTGCTGAGTGTTGGCGTGACTCTGGTGGTGGTTTGTGCTCCCTGCACTTGAGGCAGTGCTGACACAGGATGTGTGGTAGGGCAAGTATGGTAGTCCCATCATCTGCTCTGCCACTCTCTCCTCCGTGCCCCCCCTCATCAGTCCCTGAGACTGGCTGTACGGCATCATGTCCATCTGAGCCAGCTGACTGGTCGAGCCGGCCTGGTTGGAGCCGACAGGGTTGAGGGTGTGGGTCTGACTTGGGTATGTGCTGGCCCACTCCTGGATGACAGAGGACACCCTGGAATCAGACATCTGATGGGGGTTCAGAGATTTTATCAGATTATTACTTTATTATATGTTTATTATCACAGTTACTGCACCTATGTGGAGGTTCATTTGTCCTGAGTGCTAGATGTATTGAGTACTTCTACTGTTACTGGTATTATTGCAATTTTCCACTGTACCTTCCCTTTTTTTTCAACAAACTACAACTATTTCACACACAATACGTTTTTAATTCCCTTTTTCCACTTTCTTATTTTTATCTCCCTTAGCTTTGAACTAAACTAAATCGTAGTTTGGTAAATGTCGTTTGGTTCACTTTCTCAACATTTTGCAACAAAGTAATGAAAAGGAAAGGAATTAATTCTGGTAGGAGATGATAACATTTCATTTTAAAATAGAAAAACAAAGAGGCACCACACAAGCAATACCATTTGAAACACGATCTCAGACGACTCAGTAACCCTGTGGTGCCAAAATTAGATAAGTGAGAGTTGATTGCTTTCTACAGACGTTTACATTTTTCATAAATTTATACTTTTTGAATCGAATCTTTGTGCTTGTTACTCCATCCTGTTTATCCCCCTACTGTAGTTAGTGTAGGTAGTTCCTTTGAAGGTTAGATTTGACCTAATCTAATGACCAGTAGATAATGTAACACATAATGTGTTACAACACCTAGAAACAACAGTATCTAATTTAAAGGTCTTTCTTTTCAAAACATGCCATATAAATTAATTAACAACAATTTAAACATTAAATAAAATACTTGGTAACAAGCTCATAATAATACTTCCTGAAAGGTTCCCTTGCATATTGTGTTACTTTTCTTACTTTAAATACTTCTTTTTTTTATTAAATTAAATGCAGGACTTTTGCTCTTAATGGACTATAAATCTAGCAGAATCAGCCTACTACAGTTGAGCCTACATTTTTATCACTTCTTCCGCCTTTGTCTTGCTTTTACTTTGAAAGATAAAAGTTTATTAAGTTAATATTCGAGGTGGATGAAGGGCTTTTTTTACGAATAGGATTTGGTTTAAATATTATTTATCCAATTAACGAATGTAAGCAAGAAGTGTTTAAGATACATTTTTAGTACAGGTCAGAGAGAAGCAAACCAAACACACATAAATTAGATTCATCTTTCAATGTAATTTAGATAAGTACTTCATAATGTTGGTAAATAAAATGGTGCTGTATCTGCAAAGAAAAATAGAATAAAACACAACAAACAAACAACTAGTTAGAACTTCACAAACATGAATATTTTCTGGATTTTGGAAATTAAAAACATTGTGCTATAAAAATTGGGCTATTATAGGTATTGCCTCTACATTTTATATACCAAACAAACAAAAAAGAAGAAGTGAGAAGCTTTAAACATAAAATAATTGTTTAATCTCGCAGTACATTAAAAGAAAACTAAACTAATGCTGACCATTAATAAGTTCTTTCTTGTTGAAAGTGTTGTTAATATGGATTTTTCTCTCTCCCATCCACTTTTTAGTTGTTTGATTATAGCATAAAACACCAGAGACAAACTATATATAAAAAACTAAGTTAAATAAGGGAATCTGTCTGTTCAGAAAGTTGAAAGATGCATTAAAGGTGCTATTATAAGTGTACGAGAAATGTCTAACAGAAGCCACAAAGGTTTTTTTCCCTCCTCTATTTCTTCAGAAGAACACATTAATTTTCACACAAACTTAGACGTCTGACTTACCATGACTCTGCTCTGGGGTCTGAACTTTTCTTTAAGATATCGTGTCTACAAATGATGTGGGAGTCAGGGACAGAGACAGGTAGCTGATGATCACTGATCCCTCCATCACTTCCTCTTTAGCTCTCTCCCTCTCTCTCTCTCTCTCTCTCACACACACACACACACACACACACATTGGCAGAAAAAGAGAGGCAAACATTTTAGATAAGAAGTTACAGGTTCTTTCTGTTGTCAGGTGGTAATAACTGTTATTATTGTTTTCCTGATAATTACATTCTGCCCCACTTTTCACTTCAGTTGTCATTAAATGATTTTAATAAAGCAGACATTTTATTTCTCATGTTTGCGCTCCCTCATTACGCCGTTACAACACAAGTGACGACACAGAAGTTTGTCCCTCCGTGGCTTCCGTATTAACACGAGCTCAAAATGGCGGCTTCTGTTGACAACGTGAGTAGAGCTCAGCTAATCTCTAATGAACGCAAACGTGGATGTGTTGTCCCATTCTTGATGCTAACATTAAGACCATTCTGAAGATGTGAAGATTGGATATGTATTCTGAAACTGCGAGCAGCTGCTTTGACTTTAAACACGACGCTAACCCGTTAGCCAGCAGCTAACGTCCACTGCATTGCTAACAGCTGCGTGTTGTTTTTCTGAATTTGTGCTTATGCTTTGTTGATAGGATTTAATTGAAAGTGATCTGCCCAAAGCCGCCCAACTTCTGAATAATCTCACAGAACAGGTACGGGAATGACTTGCTGTGGCCAATTTATAATGTCTGTGTAGCTCTTGGAGCTTCATAGTTGACTTGAGAACTGGGCATATAAGTCCATGGAGAAGATCCTTTCTAGCTGATTGAGGAAGCTGTAAATACTTTATAATGTGGGTGTAGTTACATGCACTTGTTTCCGGGGTCTTGATATAAGTCTGTGTAGCTGCTGTTGCTGATGTGGGAGCCGTACATGTGAAGTTTCCTAACAGATGAAACCTTTTCTGTACAGGTGGCCTCAGTCACAAGTCATGTCCGTGAGCTGCTAACAAAAGTCAAAGATGGGGCATTTAAAACATCAAAGGTGAGCAGACACTTTCATACCTGTTTTTGAGAAAAATACAATACATTGTAGTTCACAGCATGAGAGTACAAATACTTCTTAAAAAAGACTTCTTAGTTTTTATTAGGTTTGTGTAGGTTATTTGAAGTTTATGATGGCACGTGTAACTTCTTGAGTGAGATAAAGTTGTTAAAAGTAAAGATGTGCTGTTGTCCTGCCTGACTTTCTGTTTGGTCTCTTTCTGCAGGGTTTGTCTTTCTTGGACCTTAGGTATCACCTGCTGCTCTTCTACCTGCAGGACCTCACTCACCTGATCAGCATCAAGACAGAGGGAGGCAAAATAAAAGACAGTGAAGCGCTGAACCGAGTGGTCACAATCAGAACAGTGAGCTGTTGCGGTGAAAACGTTATTTAGTATCATCAGTCCAGGTGACCCGGTATTTCATAAGCTCTTCTTTCTGGTTTTTAAGGTGTTGGAGAAGATGCGACCTCTAGACCACAAACTGAAGTACCAGATTGATAAACTTGTGCGCACAGCTGTAACTGGTAGTTTAGGTAAGACAAGAACCACAACAAGATGCTTTAAAGTTGTCATTACTACAAGTCCGGTGTGTGTGAAGAGTCTGTGCTGTTCATGATTTTAGCTGAGAGTGACCCACTGCACCTGCGTCCTAATCCTGAGAACCTCATCAGCAAAGTAAGTGACTATGTATATCTGTAATTTACAGACTATATGTGACTTTACTAATAAATATTTCTTATTGGATATTTACTCATGTCAATATTTCTAACTTTGCTCCATCAATCAACTAGCTGAGTGAATCTGATGAGTCTGAAGGTGAAGCTGAAGAAAAGAAGAAAGCAGCTCACTCTAGTGGCAAGAAATATGTACCGCCAAAGATCGCCCCACTGCATTATGGTAAAGTTTTTTGGTCTTTTTAAAAATCGTTTTGTTTCTTTGCTTGTCATACAAATATTTCTGCACGTACCTTAATGTAGTCAAGGTGCTAAAGTGTCCCTTTTTTTGATTATAAGTTAATCCAGTTAATTGGAAAATGCTGTCAAGGAATTTGTTTTATTTTATGTAAGATTTTATTTTTAAAATTCCTCTTTTTTTCTGCAGAAGGTGACCTGACTGAGGCAGATAAGAAGAAGGTTCAAGTGGAGCGTCAGCGACGAGCAGCTCTCAGAAGCTCTGTGATCCAGGAGCTGAGACAGCAGTACAGCGACGCCCCCGAAGAGATCAGGGACAGACGAGAGTTCCAGAGTGAACGGGAGAGTCGCGAGGAGATACACAGGTACAGACATGAAGGCTGTAGATGAAGTACAGGAAGAAAGGCTTGCAAAGTAGGAACTTTATTTCTTCAAGCTTGTTCAACAGGTGTTTGATTAGAAATCCTTTAGAATGTGCCTGGATTAGACCTAATACGACCGAAAAAACCTGCAGTACAATTCACTTTCTCCCAGATGTCTTTATTTCAAGCTGGTCGTCCTATGGATAAAGGAGATATGTAGTTTGAGGTTGCCATGAAAATAGTATTAGCATGCACATTGATTATCCTGGTTACAGTCAGCTAGAGTTTTTCCAGTAGTGGCAGTGCCTTATAGTAAGTAAGTAAAGTAATTCTTGCTAAAACTAACATAAGTGGGCTTGTAAAAGTTGAAATACTTCCACTCCTCAATATTAAAATATGTAAAATTCTGACAGTTATTGCCGTGAACACAAGCTCTTTGTTGTCTGTCAGCCAGGCTCATTAAACACACAATAATCAAAAAACTAGAAGTAGTATTCTGTCTGTCTCTGCAGCTAAAATCTGTGGGCTCTGCTTTCCAAATGATTTGCTGCATGGAAATGTGTAATATTACTAACAAGGTTAATAAACTGCGTGGAAACACACTTTTTTTCTGCCCATGTGAAGAGAGATGTTTCAATTCCACAGTGATCTTTGGCATTACCTTGGGAGTCCACCTTAAGTGGCACATCTGTCATCTGTTTCTTCCTGTTCGCAGGAAAAACTATGAGGAGTCAATGATGGTGCGTCTCAACGTGCCAAAGCATCAGAAAAGGAAGAGGGGGGTGATGTCCATGTCCGGCCAGCTGAGCGGTATCACACACTTCAGTGACATCACAGCGCTGACAGGTGGCGAGGGCAACCAGGTGAGCTCTCACAGGAACTTTGAACACTGCTTGGGCTTTTGCTCAGATGGAGTCAAAGCTCCAGGGTTCAGATGGAACACTGTTTGAACTTAGGTGCTGCTACATTTGATACTTCAGTGACTCAGTTGTGTGGGTCCTACCCTGTACTCTTTCCTCTTTCACTTCAAAAAAAGCACTAATGAGTACAAGTCAGTTTTGTTCAGCTGCTTGTAGATGGAAAATTCGTTGAGCTGAATAATTTAGTAGTGGGGAGAACCATGCAGTCATATGTCTTTGACTTATGCTGTACACCATGAGAAGCCGTTAGTAAATTGGTTTGTGGATGTGGCTGCCACCTAAACTACTTTAATTGTGTTGATACAGGATGGAGAAAACCCTCGACCCAAGAAGAAGAAGCAACCCATGAAGAAGAAAACCAAAAGAAGAGGTGAGGATATTGAGTATAGATGATAATGTAGAGACAAACTAGGCTCAATTAACTCCAAACTCTTATTTTCTGCTACTGTTTCCGCAGCATTGGCATTTTTAGAGTCTGCATTTAGTTTGTATTTTCACCAGTTTAAAAGGTGTCATTTAAATTGAGCTTGAAACCATTAACCTGATCGCTCAGCCTTTGCAGTTAAAAAAATAAAATATTCAGTTCACCTGTCGCCTCGAGGAAGCATTGATTTTGTATTTTAATTCTGCTTAGAGTAATAATGGAACTTCTTTTCTTTCCAGCTTTCAAAAAGCACAGATAGACCTGAAACATGACATCAGGCGGCCAGGGGATGGTGTGAAGAGGACTCTTGCATTGTAGTCATTACCACATTGTATAGGACTTGATGAATATCCAGTCAGCTGATTTTTCAGAATTACTTTTCCACTACTTTTAAAAATAGCCTTGGGCTTTCTTATTGAGTTAAGGAAATTAACATTTTCTGTCATGTTGTAGTTTTCTCCATTAGAGGGCAGTAACACAGTCTGTTTCCAAGGTAACAACATCATTAAGACAAAATGAGTGCAAGTTTCAGTTTTCCTTTTATTTACTCCTAGTATATTGGTGTGACGGTCATGGGTGCAGCAGAGGACATGACAAGGACAATAAATGTCTGCATGTTTAAAAAAAAAAAAACATTCAGTCTAGTTTAACAGGCAACCTGATGTATAAGACATGGGTCACGGAGTTACACACTGTATGATGCAACTATATAGATTGTTTTTCATCATGATCATGTTATCGCAGTAGAAAAAACACATGCAAATAAAAAATGATTGGGCTTTCATTGCTTACTCTACAGTAAACTCTTCCTACAGTACGTCAAAGTCTGCTGTGTAAACATCTATTCAGGATTTTAACATTACACTAGTGAAAAGAGATTTCCAGTTGCAGGAGTGTTCTCATTTTTAAGATGACCACAATTTATTACATGTCTGCTAAACTCAAGTCGTATTAAAACAATACCCTAAAACCCAAAAACCTGCGTAAAGCTGGTTTCGGAGAAACTTACACATTGGTCCAAATGCAGCACCAAATGGATTTTGAGCACAATGAAATAAAAATGTAACTACAAATTTACACTATGAATCAAAATGTTGTAAAACTATTTTCTGTGTGAGCTGTGAAGGTCGTAGTCATCCTTAAAATAAAAGGACGGGGCTCTATCAGCTACATTTGAATGAAATGAATTTCCTATAACTAAATACTTATATTTCTAGTAGATATGTTCTGTCCAAATTTGTTTATATGTGCCAATTAGCTGTCATGTTAATGCACATCACATCAGCATCCATTCACATATTTGAAGTGGAATCTCTATTCAACATTATTTCAATCAGGATCTTGTTCATGTAACCAAAAGATTGTACTTTGTTCAAATATTAAGGTTTTGACCCAGGTAAGCTGCAAAGGTGTAAATCTATGATCCATATGTTTTTCCTAGCTCAAATACTTGCTTCTACGTGATTCATTTTGACAAGATAAACCTCATCCGCCTGATCATATTCAGCAGGCATAAATAAAATGCCAAACACTATTATCTTTCACGACAAACTCACACAGTCAGACTTATTTTTACACAATGTCTTTATTTTTTTTTTCTCCTAATTACAGACTCATGGGTTAAAAATAAAAATAAAAAAGCAAAACATTTGTTCAACCCCACTCCCCCCCTTTTCAAAAGAAAGAAAAAAAACCCTTCCCCACACAAACCCCTCCCCTACCTTTCCCCCACCCTAAAGCAAAAGCTCTTGCCCTCTCCATTTATTAAATTATTAATTAATGCAGTTAGCTTGTCAGCCCTCCTTAGACAAGCTGTGACTGCACCAAGTCAAGTCAGAGAAAGGGGGCACCCTAAGGTCTGCACTGTATACCCCACCAATCCCCCCCCTACTCTCTGGTCCTGTCCTTCTCACTCAGCTGTGTTGGCTCCAGCTCTCAGGATAGAAATCATGTGGTGGATTGGCTGCTGGTTACGTGCCATCTGTACTGTGGTGTGGTTGTGTTGTGTTTAACAGGTGTGTCTGTGTGTGCATGTGTGTGTGCGCGACTTTGTGAGAAAAGGACTAAAAGCATCATCAGCGTTTGCTGTTGTAGTAAATGCCCCCCGCCGTGGGCCTGTGGTCACCCTGCCCCCCTCCCCCGCCCCCCCACACGGACAGGATGGGGTGAGTGTGCATAGTGGGAGCAGAGAGAGAGATAGACGCTGCGGAGACAGTGGGGGGGGCCGGCGCCACCTGGGGAGGGGTCGTCAGCCTCCACTGGTCCTGAAACCTGAAACGACAAGAAGTGGTCTAATATACAGAGAGAGGAGGGGGAGGGGGGGGCGGGTGAGAGATGGGAGACAGGGAGCACAGAGGGTGGGTAGGAGTAGGTGGGATTGGGTGGGTGCTGCACTACAATGAACCCCATCCATGAGTTAAAAAAAATTATATATGCATGTACAATCCAACTGAACACTTATTAATACAATGGTTTGATTAGTGGAGGGGGTCAGGATGAGGGGCAGAGGACAGAAAGCACAAAAGGGATGGGGGAGAGGGGTGAAATATTCTAAACCACAAACTTAAAACAACAGTGGATACTGATAACTTCACATATGAATGGTACATTAAAAACTAAAGAAATGAACACAGTATCATGTCCTGCTGCTCTCCCCTCTGTTTTTTTCCTGTTGGTAGAGGGTGAGTAGGTGGGCTGTATTGGTGATAATGTAAAAGCAGGAGGTCACAGCCAGACCAAGGACACACATCTGCAGCCTGAGATACCATACCATCCCCCCCCCCACCCCAACAACAACCAACAAATACCAATTAAGACATCCGCTACCGTTCTGCACACCCCCCCTCCAACTGATACCTTACCAGGGCTGACTGCATCAACCTCGGCACACGCACGCTCACACACAATCTCACACTGCGGCAGTCAGTCTCTGTCCACGACAAGGGGGGGTTTTCCTTTTTTGTCTTTTTCTCTCTTCTGGGGTTCTCTTCTTTTTTTGTTGGGGAGGGGAGGGGGCTTTTGTTTTTTCATTGTGTGTGTTTTCTAAATTGGGACAGAGAAGGGTGATAGTAAGGGGAGTGTTGGGGGGGGGGAGGGAAGGGGTGTTTAGTAAGGGGAATACCACGATGTTGTTCGCCCTCGGCCCCTGGAAAAGAGAGAGAAAAAGAGGGTGAGTTTTTTTCTGGTTGGCTTAAGACGAGGCACCAATTTCCTACTGTGATTTCATAGAGTAGGTGTGTATGTGTGTGATCGTGGGCAGAAAGGGTCTGCTGAAATTTCAGTCCTAAAGGTGGAGTGAAGGGGAAAGAATATACGGATCTGATATTGATGGTATAATCACAGCGAATCACAGTGTGGTCAAAAAATTACTAAGTAGACGAGCAGGTTAAAGTTTTGTGCCTTTGATCAAAATCTGGAAGAATAAGACTGAAAGAAGCTGAGAGCAGCTTTGTGAAGACAGGAAGTGTTTGATTTCCAGATATTAAGAGAAAATGATCAGTGTGTGGGTGGGAGGGGACAGCAAAGGCACTCTCTCGCCCTCTTTCTCTCTCTCTGTCTCTCTGAGCGAGAGCCGCCTCTGGGGTCACTGTGGGGAAAGACTGAGGACAAACAGCACCACACATACAGTATACCCCCCACTCACCAGGACACAGCACACACACATGTACAAAGAGGTGATGCGTGACTCAACTGGACCTTTATTACGTGCAGTCGTCGTCAGACCGGCATCTCTCACTCTCACTCACACACACACACACAAACACAAACACGTTTCAGCTGCAACATACACTGGGAGTGAAACCAGTGGTGGACAGCCTAGAAGTTGAGGTCAGGCTGCAGTAATGAACCCTCGCATCTGGAGTGAACACTGTAAAGGTGAACCTGACAGCATGTGTGAGTGAGTGAGTGAGTGAGTGAGTGAGTGAGTGAGTTCATGCACATGCAACAACACAGGAAAAACAAAAAGCTTCGGCCACATCACTGGTATCTGACGCCTTAAATCTAAATCCTTCCTTTTCTCTGTGCCAAAGTATGAACATCAACTACGACGACAACACTGATACTTGCGTGACACCTGTCACTTGCACTAATGTGTAGACAGACCTGTGTAATCCTCCCAGACTCCAAGCATTTACAGTGAACGGACCCACGACAAGACAGGGAACCAATGAACTGTTACCATCTTCCCGTCAACGACTTCTCTGCGCACTACTCTATGAAATATTAACCACTGCCGTGACACAATGGGAAGATACAGTATGTATCTTACTAATGGCAACAGCAAAAATCTTTTAATGACCTCGGAACTGCCAGATTGTGTCTGACTGATACAAATGTTAACAGCTTCCAGAGTTATTCTGCTCTTTCTTGTACTTACGTTTCATAAAACAGAAACACTTCTTTGCTTTGATCTTCTCTCTTTGACTTAGATGTTCGCTGACCTTCTATCTCACTTGTAAGTCACCCTGGATAAAAAACTCTGCCAAATGACTAAATGTAAATGTTATTTAGGGTTCCTGTACTGTTTGTATCCTCCTGCTGACGGGATGGCAACTCTAGCTTCATCATGACATTCCTGATAATCAGTCAGAAGGAACTATTCATTTCAACAATCACATTACGTATTAGCTTGGCAAATCATGCACACAGTGGTCTAACACCGTCAGCTTCCGGAGACTTGACTTCATATCACATCTCCTAAAGTCTATGCCTTGTCCAGCAGCTCAGGCCAAATCCCAGGGTTAGAGTTTCTTGGTATGTGTGGGAGTACATGGAGTGATTAGAGATTCTGACCTGAGCGTCAGACAATTTCTCACACAGAGCAATGAATAGGGATAAAAGTCGTTCTTGTGGTTACTTAAGGATGGCCTCACTGAAATGGGAATTTATTCCACAAAAGCTCAAGTCACAAGCGGCGTAAAACTGAAGTAAGCAGAGATAGACCAGACTGAATCAGGGCCTAGCAGAACAACTTGGCAAACGGTTTCAAAGCGAAACAATGGCCTGTGTGTGAAGGGTTTGTGCTCTGCTGCAGCATCTTTCTCCGGGAAAATGCTCTTAGCTGAACGTTAAGTATTAAACAAGAGCCGAGGCCCGTAGGTCACCGATCAAATCAGAGTCTCCAAGTCTTACAGTTTAACATCAGCATGTTGAGCTTCCCCTCATTTTCTCTATGGGTTTCAACAGAAAAACATAATGGCTCCACAGATGGAGATTCACCTAATTTCTCAGGGCCAGCCACAGTTTATACAGAGAGAAATGCTCATTACACCCAAAACAGTCTCATTTTCACATTGCATCTTTTATACAAGTCAATAACACGCAAGTAAACATTTTACACATGCTGGCAACGGAAACTAGACTACAAAGATAAGTCCCGAAACAGCAGAGCTCTCAAGTAAAGGCTGTGAAAGGAAGAGGTCCTGGCTTGTTTTACAAATACTACATGAACAATGTCTTTAGTCCCAGTGCACAACACTGATCCACAACAGTCATATGGTTCAGTAATGGTAGACATAATCCCAAACTGAGCTCTATTAAAATTAGCAAGCCGCACAAAGCAGATGAAGAGGGAATTTCATAAAGCAGATTTACTGACAACTCAGAAAACTTTTTTCAGTTAAAAATTAAGATTACAACAATTCAGTTAACGGTCCACATCAAAGATTAGATCTAAGCATTAATCTAAAATCTTTTTGGGAAGATCAAAAATCTTTTTTTTAACTATGACCTCTTTTTGAATTAACGTTACAGATTTTATGGTCAGTCAGCCATCAGCTTTGAATATTATTCACAGCTCTAGACTTTTTTTTAACCCAGACACTGAATATTAAAACAACTTATCTCCAGCCGAACACTCACTTTACATTACTGTTTGTTAATAAAAATAAAAAATGATGCAGCTGAACCACTTCTAATAATGTGATTGGTTTTACTTAATGTTCTATCATAATTGATTATTTTTTGATGATGTAAATGTATTTTAGTCAGAATTATTGAATTGTAGCTGAAAAATCTTTAAACATTTAAAACTGGGATAAAAGTAAACCCAAGTTTAACCCACAAACTTAAAGCTCTATACGTAAATTCAGTTTTTCCCGTTTGATTTCATCTTTTGCCATGCAAACTTTGTCCCTATCAGGTTTCAGCTGAATTCATAAATTCATGAAACAAAATGTGGAGTGCACTAAAGAGAGTCTGCCACATGGAGAGTAACTACCACATATCAAGTCATATTTTTTGACTCTCACAGTTGTGATTAAATATAAAGATAAACAAGCTTTAATTTCCCTAAAATGGTTGCTCTGCGCTACGCTCAACTGTTGCACTGTGATGAGCTGCTTTTATACTTGCACAGTTGCACTTCACTCAGGTGAACAAACTCAAGAGTTGACCGAACTGACTGATCTTAGGTTTTAATACTGAGAATTTATGGTTCATTTATGGAGTTTGTTAAAGCTGCTTTCTAGAACAGACAGATGACTGCACGGTGTGGCATTCCATTAGCTCCTCAGTCCCATAACTGAGCGTGACTGGATCTGTAACGTGGTTGAACAGCCTGTTTGTGTACCTGTCTTTCACTAGTACAATCCATCTCTGGGAAAAATCCATTTCAAATGTTCATTTATTCCTTGATCACTGAAACTGATGCAAAAATCATGATGAAATTAAATAAGCTTAATATTGAGATAACGCTCGCAAAATTATGATTTAAAAACTGCTGTGCTGACCAACAGCTTCTCTAGCCCTACTGCGTTTTACTTCACTGTACAACAACTGGGACCATATTTAAAATCATCTCTTGCACCGCACCATTCTACAGAATCCCCAATATCTTGTAAATACTGCCGAGGTGAAAAGGTCTGTGGGATTAGTGAAATAAGCACTGTGCGGCAAATGTGCAGGAATCAACGCTGCTTGTCTACCTGCCCAGAACTACACACCCCTTGTGGAAGCGCACACAGCTAGGGTGAAAAGCATCAGACATAATTTTCGAAGGAACTTGCCATTTGCATTCATTAACAATAAAAGGTCTCTAGGATATGAACATTTAGAGTCTGTATCATAACTAGTCTACAATCAGAAACGTTCAAGAATGTAGACTAGCCTTAAGTAATATACATTACTATTGTAATATAATTGCATTTTTCCAGTTGTTTCAGAATTAGCTAAATTAAACTATTGTGACAAGTGCATAATGCTGCTAGTCTGAACAGACAAATTTCAAATTTTTCTTTGTTTTTTTCCCCCAAATTATATAGGAGAAGGCAGGAAACTAGCACAATTGAAAGACTGGACCAATTAAATTGTTTGTATCTACACATACAATAATTGCCAACTACTTAATTTAACATAAAGCATAAGTACCTCAAATCTGTCCAGTATGTGGTCTCTCATTAAGTAAATGGATTAGTTACTACTACGGTTTTTAAGCCTAGTGTTTCAGACAGCTGTACTGAAGGATCATGGGGATAAATGCAGGCTTTGCTTCTATTCTGATAAGGCGTGGAAGCATTATTTTTAGAGTAGAGGAGACTGTAGCTGATTAGTAATGGATCCCATATATTTTAAGCTTATCAAATGCTTAGCACTCACTGTAAAGACAAAATGGCCCAAATGTGCACTGATAAAACCAACCAAACTCCAAGAAGAGAGTTACAGCGTGGACAAAGAGCTTTAAAAAGACACCGTGTGGCTTCAGCTGGTGAAAGTGCTTGTACATCGATCTCTCCGTAACCATATGGCTTCATTCTGGGCAGGTAGGCAGATCTCTGTATAATGTTTATGCATTACTTGACCATATGCTACATTTAGTAATCTTACTATGATCATTTACAAAGCCTGTAAGTTTTTCTAAAAATGTCTTAGATTTATTAGATTGCTTCCTTGCCCTGTTCTTTTGGTAGTAAAATACAACAAGAACAAAGTGTTAAGTTCCACTATGCTCCAATTTTATTTCCTCTGGGATGATGAATTAACAGTCCAATTGTGTTTTCTCCCTAGCAAGAGAGCCATTGTGTTGTCCCACGTGTGAGGTATCTCAGCATCCGCTCACCTGAAGGCCCGTCCTCTGCCTCTAGGTGGTGTGTAGCCACTGTAGTAGCGTGCACGTGATGAGAAGCTTCCTCCCCGTGATCGGAAGCGAGCCCGTGGAAAGCCACGGTCTGTGGTGCTGATGCCTGGTCTGTTTGTTCGCTTAGCACCCACCTGAGGACAGAGGGTCCGACAGGAAATTACAGACAACAACAAATCAATGTCCACCACCATTTATTAGGCCTGAAGAAAAACATTCTAGTCCTCATTACTTTGCTAAATCCCACAAAAAATAATTGTTTTTCTTCTTTCAGTTGTGTGTCACAGTAACATCCAAAACCTCTCCATTTACATTAAACTCTGCACCTACTAAAAATCAGGGGAAAAAAACAGAAATAAAATATTTTTTAGGGAAACTTGGTCAAGCAACAGGTAGAGACAGGTAAGACAATGTTAACACCTCTCTAGTGACCTAAAGCTTGGTGGATTGTTAAGCTACAGGTATTCTTGACCTTTGGGCAAAGTACTCCGAGACAGACAACACTCTTAACCTGTAGCGACCATGAGCTCAGCAAGAAATGAAAAGTCTTACCTTTATCTGCCTTCCTCTGAAAAGTGACTCATCCAGAGCCATGGCTGTCCTAACGGACTCTTTGTCTGCAAATTCAATATAGGCAAACCTGCAGGAAAAAAGGAATGGAAGAATTACTATAATAATACGCAGCAAGGGCGAAAGAGAACAGCATACAGAGGAAGTCACATTTATCTTCATGGCAAATCCTCTTTTATATCACAATAGCTAATAATAATAATAATTTTAAAAACTTGATTATCCTACAGGTGAATATATCAAATAATCTGCATTGAAAGTTTACATACAGCGTTTACTTTGGCCACCTGCTTTGTTGGCCAGAGAACAATGACAAATTAATTAATGGACTATTAATAGCATGATTTATTTATTTATTTATTTATAGTTATTGCTCTCTGCACATTGGTGGAGAAACCAGCTTCATTAAAACACCACTGCCTGAGCCAAAGACCGTCTATGTAAGATAAGTATCACTGTGTGACAACTCTGAACAATTAGTGGACTAAATGTCTCTGTAACAGCAGTTGGCCAATTAATTGGGTCAGTCTTTGACACTTTTAATCAATTGGAATTGGCCGATGTTGCACTCAAGCTACCCATTTAACAAAATACCTACAGAGACTGCGGCAGTCTACACTGCCAATATTTCACTTGTATATGTGACAGAAAAAGGACGCAGAATTTTAAAAATCGTTTGTGTATATCAGTGTTTCTGACTTAATCCAATGCATTTTACCAGCACTTGAATTGAACGTGAGAGATTAGCAGACCTGAAATTTTTGTCTGGTGGTCATGCTGCAATCTAAACTTTACTTTAGCTGTATGCATTAGTGCAAAAAAAGGAAATAAAAATCAACTAGAAATAGTTGCACATGTTGAAAACAGTATTATCAGTTCTGTCCATCTGTTACCCACTGGTGCATTACTGAAGCTTGTTAGCTAACAACGAATGCCCCCAACAAAAAGTTGACTGTATGTGGGCTACTGTGCATTAACTTGCCCAATTCACTACAAATCTTACAGCCAAGCAAATTCTGGAGGACTGACAGCAGCTCATATTTCTAAAGTCATGCCATGTTTAATTCAAGCGAGTTGTTCAGGCTATGTAGTAGTAAATACCCTATGCTGCAAAAACAATGAAACACTGAAGCAGTGCCAATTTGATATTGAATCCAGTGGAAACCAAAGGACAGAGTTCTTTCTTTACACACTTCACAACAGAAAGGAATTTTGAACTCCAAC
This sequence comes from Channa striata, assembly GCA_033026295.1. Taxonomy (NCBI): domain Eukaryota; kingdom Metazoa; phylum Chordata; class Actinopteri; order Anabantiformes; family Channidae; genus Channa; species Channa striata. The sequence goes on from CM065169.1 coordinate 2,547,245, forward strand.
CCAGAACTACAAACCGTTGAGAGGCCACATGGTGCTTTGTATCCATATGTGTGACTGCATCACCCTGAGATGCAGAACATTCTATTCTGACTACAAAAGCTAACGGCTTCTATTGAAAACACAGATTAAAAGGGGTTGCCAGCAGGAAACCAGAAAAGGAATGGATAAAAAAAAAAAAAAAAACTCATTAACTGCAAGTCTTAATATGTTACAATTCCAATACTGACTTAAAATCCCCAGCTCAATCTTTCCATTTGAGCCTGATCCCAGTAAACATGTGCTACATCATTTGGAGTGATGCTTCATGAAATCTGTCCACCCACAGAAAGACTGTGGTTCCTTTGGCACAAAAGATAATGATGGCATGACATCCACCCACCCATTCGCTAAAAAGTGGAAAATGCACTAAGTTGGTCATTACCCCTTGGGATGCCCTGTGTATTTGTCACATAGGATGGTGACTCTGTTTACTGAACCGCAGCCATGAAAGTGAGCTTCAAGCTCTTCTGCTGTGGCACCATAGTCCACCTGAAAAGACAGGATAAGAGGTTACAACCCAGGTGACCTGCTTCAGAAAGGAATAAAATTAAAAATACAAAAATAAACAGAGATAGCAAGATAATTAAGTCATCAAGTACTATGGCTATGTATAAACTAAATCCCATGTGATTTTTAAAACAACACGAAATGGTTTATTTAAAACCTGACAGACCAAGAACAAATTGAATTAAGAGTTCTAAATCAGATCCACATATAAAAATACAATAATTACCACTATTGTATATGCCCTAGTAACCTTTGCAGGTGTGGCCAGTGTTTTGAGAAGTCCTATGACAAGTGATTTCAGCTTTGACAATTTGGATAGACTCTGTTTTTTCAGTTTTGCCATTTGTTTTTTCCTCTAATGTAAAAAAAAGGTGTATGATGACCTACTCTGTGTACTCTACCTCTACTACTTTAATGCGGTGGCTTAAGACTTATGACTATGAGTGAGGAAAATATCCCTCCTAACTACTATCCAGATATAAAGGTACAGAGAAATATCCTATTAGCTGTGCAATACCCTTAGCAATGACAATCTGCCACACACAAATCAAATTTCCAAACACCAACTGTTGGTTGGGTGGTCATTTTGTTTCCTTTAAATATCGAGCTACATGTCTCTTCTTTATTTTTGCCAGTGAATAGAACCCTCAGCATTGTGACTTGTGAGCAGACACAAGTCAGTATTTAAGTTAGAAGTACACGGGTGGGCAGGCTTTCACAACTACACCTCTGGCCCTGAAATAAACTAGTGTTTACCTTGCTGCTTTACGGGAGATTAGCAAAGAGCATGTCACTTTTTCCCATACATTGCAGTTATGGGATCAAATCTTAGCTGGCTACAAGCTATGTCTGGCAGAACCCAAATCCTAAACTCTCCTGAAACATTGAAACATGCATTGATATAAGCACTGTCTATTATGATCCACTCAATGTATAACCTTAGAGAAAATGTTGAGGTTTTTTGTTTTTGACAGACCAAACAGTTGGAACAAGAAAGTAAGAAAAGCAAAACTACTCACATTTCCAACATAGATAGATCTGCCATCTGCTTCCATCTTTTCCTCAATTGACATGATGACGGGGCCAACTGTACAGAAGAGAAAGGAAAACAATAATATATTAAACTATTTAAAACATTCAAAACTCCTGTTCACAAACGTCAAGAAGTCCATGTAGTTACAACCAAATGAGTGGTACAACAAGTGCAGGTCGGATGGCAAGATTACAATCATCATTGGATTTGGGGCTGAGATGTAATTTAGTTAAATTGGTTAAGGGTTAAATCAATTTACAATTACCTTTTCCTATTACTATAGAATTTATCTAAGAAAAAAGTAGTCCAGTAAAACAAACAAGATTTGATTTTAGTGCAGTAGATTTATAAAATAACAAAAATGAAAAACTCAAATTAAGAACTTCTAAGCTGTAATATTAAACATAGAACAGTAGCTACATCCTAGCTGAAAAAAAGCTTCATCAAATCCGGTCTGATTTTTGAAAAGATGGGGTAATACTCCACAACAAAGCAGGTTCACTGAAAACTGAGCTCAGAGAAACAAATGACATTTTCACATATAAACTACAGACAAAGTCCGGAGACTCAGGTCTAGTTATTACCCTAGGTTGTTTTTTCACATATGCAGCAGACAACAGGAGACAGTCCTTGTTAGACATTTTCTCATGTGGAAGGAAACTCCACTTGATTTGGGTGAGGGGTGGTGTCTAGTCCATGACACAATGAAGTGTGCTGCAAAGATCAGTCTTTTCGTTTAGCTATTAACAAGTCAACTTCTCACTCCATGTCATTTGGAACATTAGCTGCTCTATCCATACATAGGCTCACTAAGATGCTGCCTGGACTTTGTACTAGGGGGCTCGTAGGATAGGAAGTACTGTTAATATCCCTGCAGCCTAACTCAGACATTTGCATTGTCGCGCGCAGCATGTGTGAGAGCAGTTTTTAGTTCCACAACCAGAAATCCCTTTGAGTTTGTTACCATAGTAACTTCGACTCTGCACCAGCAGCAGCTTCTCTTCTATTAAAAAAACCCAAAACGTTTTCTTTACATTGTCTGCAGTTTTGTCAAGGTTTTACTTCCTTATCTATATCAAATGATGTATCAAATATCATATATCATGTAGACTAGTGTGTTAAGACTCCAACACTAACCCAAATGAGGGACACTATTTTGCAGAGACTTGGAAAACAAATGCAAGACTGCAGCACATGGTTGTCCAAGCACCTTACCGAGACACTTTGTATTTTTTTAACTTTAATTTTGTCAATTGAATGTCTTATTTGTTTGTTTACACCATACGTTGCCTCCAGAAAAATGGAAATGCAGCTAAAACAGCTTTCCTTTAATAGTTACACTTCACCATGCTCTGCAAAGCCCTTCTGGTAGCCATGAATATCCGATACAATAAATGAGAATGTTAAAAAAGATACAGATGAAGCAGAATTTGTTGTTCTTCTTTATCATTGGAATGCACCTTGCTCAAAATGCTTTTAACACTACAAGTGCTGTTGAATGAGTTTGTGTCACTTCAACAACACCTCTCCACTTTAAAATAAGCATTAGAGCAGATTCCTATTAAAAATATGATCAATGATGCACACTTTAACTTTAGGGAAACTCATACTAAATCATCTAAATTCACATTATAAACTTTATGACTCATTTTTGTAACTCAGGTTATTTTGCTGATGCTGTTTTTATACAATATTTGTGCACTGACTTCACACATTATATATCAAACTTCACTGGATTTAAATTAAAGCTCTTTTTCTTTTTCTTTGTTTCACCATGGTGACTCATACTATCACAGCTGTATTAAAAGAGCAATGTTTTCTCCATTTATTATACATAACTGGCTGATCTGAACCAGAAGAAAATCAGTATCTTAAGGTTAATAAACTCAGGTTCAGGGTGAGAATTTAATAAACATGCTTTCTGGAGGACCTGTGGTCTACATCCAAATATCTATACACACCTGGTGGGGGGCTGAGATTCATCTGTTTCTCCACCTCGTTCTGTAGTTCCTTCAGCTTCTCTGCCTCTTCCTCCATCTCTCTGACACGAGCTTTGATTGCCTCCAGCTCCTGCAACACAGATACAAATTCCATTAGGGCTGATAGTGGCCACAATACAACACATGCATTAGTTTAGCATTTAACACGTGTTGAATGTACAAATGTACAACATGGATTTCACCAAGTTAGCAGGTAGTAAACCTTAACTCCTGCATAGTGAGGGAATGGTAAAGCAGCAAGGAAAGGGTGAACCGGTGACTGATGACTGATGAAACTCCAGTCTAACGAGACAACTGTGTGCAAGGGGATTCCTTGTAACTAACAATGTCCTGTCTTACTGAATAGCACCTTTACAACAGTTGTACTGGCTCTCTTCCCACGAGTCTTTACACTGCATTTTCACCCATTCTAAATTAAGCAGAAGTTACTTCCCATGGCTTAAAGGTTCACATTGAAGTCATGAAACAAACTGCCTAATCTACCCATAATATAGCATTAAAAGCAAAATGGATTACTCAGAATATTACATTATTACTTTCCTATGCCTTCTTTATGATATATATATGGTTAATATTTAGATAATTAAAATACACTGAATCTAAAGGTCTAGTGACATTAATAAAAACCCAACCTTTAAAAAGGCAATCATTGTTAAACGTAATATAAAGTAATCAGTTTAAATTTATGTACAAGATTTTGCAGGCCAATAACCAGAGTGTGTACACATCTGTGGCTGTTCTGATAAAATGCTTATTCAGTTTGCCACTTTCTACAGAAGTATGTGGGAAAATTGGGGTTTTCAGGTCTCAGGTTAAAACCAACACAACACCGACTACCAACAAATTAAATATTCCTGTGGTGACCACAGAGATGGGAGCGGACACTCCTGTCTAACAGTGGTGCACTGCAGCACAGTGGGAGTCACTCTCGTTCCATCCAGGGCTGCTGCCTGTGCTGACACGATTAGTAATAGAAAAGCTCTTTGTACAGGCGGCTGCAGGGACACACAGATCACACTATATCCGCGTCCTCTCATCAGAGATGTGCCAAGCCGTCAGACTGCACGCAATTGCAACGGCACCATCCCTTCGCAGCTTCCTAATATCCATGTGTCTGATAATGTGACACATGGAAATGTCAACAACCTTCAGCTGTTTGCATCCCGGTGCATGTCCGCGTCATTTGCGAGGACAGAGTAAGCCACATTCACAATAAGGATCCGACAACGACAAGTTGTGGCTACTATGTTTGTCGCATATTCGCTGCAAGCCGTTTCACTCCCCTCCCTTTCCTCATTCTCCGTGCTCCAGCAGAACGCTGAAGGATGCAAACCCAGCCCCTGAAATACCGCAACCCGATGCGCTGTGCAACGCGCTCCCACTGACCGACACACAACACAGACACAACGTCGTTATTCACAAGGGTGAAGGTGCGGATCATTTCATGCGGCCGACTGATCCTGATAGAGCATCTTCTACCACGAACAGGGTTCCAACTGAGTGCGACCCTGACGGCGGCCCCGAATAAACGACAAAGATGGTCAGGTGCACGTCTGCCACTTACTCTCCCAGCTCTGTTAAAACACGCTAGCGTTCAAGCTGGTCCCTGACCCGTCATCGCATGGTTTTTATTCTAACAAGCACCCGAGGTTCAAATGCTGCATTTTTCCTTCTTGACGTGTCCGCTGCCGGTCGTTTGATGCTGACACTTGCCATGAGCTAATGTTAGCCTGCCTGCCGCTGCTCGGTCATTTGCATGAGCGCACGCCGGCAAGCTGAAACGCAGAAGCACAACGGCGAAAGTATGAATAAAATAGGTTATTACCGTAAGCAGGTCGCCTTCTCAAGCAGGTAGACTCGCGCAATGGGGGCTAATGGCGGCGGCCTTTCCTACCCGCGCCCCTGACTTACTCCTGCATCTCCGTATCGCATTTTTTTTTTAGCGACGAGGATTTTCTCCCCAACGGATCGAGCTGCTCCCTGGCGCAGAGAAACTGGCGCCGCTGTTGCGCCAAGATGGCTGCCACCACCACGCATGTCACCACCCATTTCTACTGCACTGCGTGAACCACAATGGCGGTTAATATCAACCTGGCGATAGCAGTAACGCACACGGCATGTGACCCTGACTATGTGTTTAAAAAAAAAACAAAACGTTTGCCTACTTTCAATAACAGTTTGTATTTTATTGTAGCATCCCTCGGTATTCATGTGGGCTGTATTAGCTAAAACAATGCCGTTCACTTACCGGGTCTTCAATTGCGGCCTCTCCTTCTTCTAACCCCGGTTCTTCGTCACCAACACCCGGGTCTTCCAGTTCGGGATGTCCGGGGTCTGAATCTAGTAGGGACTCCTCCGCCAGTCCGTTGCCGAACTCCGCCATCGTCCTGTTTCAACTGTACCGACGGTCCTCGTGGCCAAACCAACGCTGCAGGCCCCAACTCACACACGGGGGTAACGTTTGAGTGAGCGGGGCGGCGGAAAACGCCGCTTAGTAAAGTTAAAATTGGGAATAAAATGCTAGCTACACTTCCACCCACTACTCAAACAGCGTACCACGATGAACATGGATTGCTATTTCAATCCCTGCCTTTGGACAATGGTCCTAGTTTACGACAGAGCCTAGTTTATTTACTAAAATGTGTACATAAAAAGGCGAGGACTCGGCGGCGCCGTCCCTTCACTTCAGAAATGGAAGCTGGGGGCGGAGCCACGTAGCACTGCAGCCGTTAGAACTCTCGATCCTATTTGTTGGCGGATGATTCTACACGAACCTCTTTGGAGTCAGCCATGTTCCTATTGGGTAATCCAGCAGGACGTCCCGATTTACAAATACCATGCGCGCCGTTAATTGGATTACGTTTTTGTCAATCAAATTCATGTCGCCTAGAGACAATTGAACAAATTAATTCTGAGCACATATTTCAGCGTGACATGAAACCGTCTTACCCCAGGCTAATAATTGTTTAAATCATGTCACTCAGGTAAAACCATAGTCTATAATATGTTTACGTAAAGAATTTCACCATTAAACCAACCAGCCATTTAAATACACAACAACTAGTAATTGCATCAAAGGCACCGCAATTACACAGCTAGACTTTGATGTTCAACTGATTTTATTTGTTTTTCTGTATATCAAAGAAAGCATAATGGAGACCAAACAACAAAAAGGCAGGTACAAGTGAGGAGAAAAATAAGCTTAATCAAAAATCTAACAATTCATAACAACACTGCCACTATTATTGTTCAATATTCAAAGGAATACCATTCTCTTTTGAGCAGAGGTGGCATTTAAAACCATTATGGATCAATAATAATCAAAAACAGTGATGAGTAGTAGTAATGATAAATCGTATAAGTAGTAGTACAGTTATAACAATAGTGATAATCAAAGTGACAATGAAACATAAGAGAATAAAAGCAGATCTCCATAAAAACCTATCTAGTTTGGACAGTGCAACACCGTGTACGTGTGTATGTGTGTTTGTGTGAGAGAGAGAATGTGTGTTCCCAGTCTTGAGATTCAAGCACTCCAGTCCTTGCTTCACACAAGATACAGTTTCTGACAGGAGTACAAATTATTATTAATGGAAGGACATGGTTACCTTCCTTGTTTCAAAAAAACCACACCTAGTGACTTTAAATGTTGTGTTAATGGCTGTGTTCATTTGAAATATCTGTAGCTTGTGCAAAAATTGTGGACTAGTGCAAGTGTCAAGTCATGGGATGTCCTTTACAGTTTGCATTTATAAACACCTCTCCTGCTGTCTGTCGACCTCAAGATTGCTTTTTGGTTTTTGAATGACAGAAAGCAAAGGAAGGATTACTTTGGAATATCAGTAATTTTTTTTATATATTTCTTTACAAAAGTTTATGTTTTAGTTTTGCATTTTGTTAAAACTATCAATAGTAACACTAATATACAAATTAAATTGAAGGAAAACATCTTTAGTATGTTATATGTCCTTCAACGCAGCACCATCTCATTAGCTCTCAGTCGATACATTAATGTTTCCCAATTAGCTTCCTAGATTCAAGTATCCTTCGTTCCTTAAGGATACTGGTAATACCCAACTTTCTCCCTTGTCATGGTTTCAGATATTAGATGTCATTGCACAGCATGTTCGTTACCAGAATTAGTAACTCAGAAAACAGAACAAAAGGAGGGGACATCAAAGTCTGGGAAAACAGCCCATTTCAAGCCCTATTCTCTTAATATTTGTACAGGTTTGGCTTTGACCTAATGAGAACTCTGTTAACACCGGTTTAATTGCTTCTATTGTCATTTGTATACATATTGAACTGAATGAAGTAAGACCCTTACTTTCTTACGCACAATATTCGTGGCAAACAAAACAATAATATGTATGACGTAAGTCTGAGCCATCTTGCCAGATGTCTATGAAGTTATACAAAGATCCCCTGGGCTTATATTATGTACCTGGTGGCGTTTCTTCTCAAGGCCATTATAAATGTTCTCAACTACCTACAATAGCTGAGAATATTTATTTTCCAAGTGATTTGAAGAGCCCACCATAGTGAGCTAAATGCATTTGGTGGGGAAATGAAATCCACAGGCTTAGGCAAATATACTGTCTTTTTTTGTGTTGGTAAATATACCCCTTGGCCAAGAGAATGCTGACAACTTTAAAATCAGGATTGTCTATGTTCTACATATAGGAGATGATATTCAAACATTTTCACCCAGAAATGGATTTTTGTACAGAGCGCTTCTCAATTTGTTTCCAGGTCTAGCACAATATTACCTAAAGGTTGTCCCATTAGACTATCCCCAAAAAAAGTTTATAATTATTGACGTGATTCATATTAAGGCATCCACCATGCATTCATGTATCTCGCCATAAAAATACACTTGCATTAGAATGCTTAAAAACATTTCAAACAATCTACAATTGTGTCAAAGTGCGGTATGCCAGGATTCTACGTTCCTCAGCCTCTTTTTGCCCTGTCTGTTTGGATTGTCATGAATATTATGAACATGTAAATGGGGAAAATTTAACAGCCCTGTTCTATCTAAAGTACCTCTTATATCCCAAGTGAGTAGACAACAGTCTTCAGATCAAACTCTTATAGCAAATAAAATGGTGACAGTCAATACCAATACCAGTTCTTACTCTCCCAATAGTTCAGTCCAGCCATGTTATATCCAAGAAATCTTAGCTGTAGAAGTGAAAGGAGGCATAAAAAAAAAAAAAACAATTCCACAGGAGCAAACAGGGAGATATTAATGTGATTATTTCACATCCCAAAAAGTGTTTCTGGCATCAGTGTCAAATGGCCACTCCCAAAGGGGAAACACTTTTGCATCAGTCTTGAAGGTAGGACAGTTTAAGCATGGCAAATTGAGTGCCTTTACAAATTTGACGAAGGTCTTTGAAGTACGGTATCATATAACCACAGGATTAGGACCAAAAATGTTTGGATAAAGTATGTCAGGGTGGGGAAAACTTAGGATCTGTTCATCACTTATCAGACAGCAACTGATTAAATGAGAAGCAGCATGAAAGCAGTCTTCTGTTGTACTGGATTCCAGGTGAACAGATTTCGAGTCAGTTAAAGTTAAGCGAAGGATAGCAGGTGCAGGGGCGGAGCCAACTCCAAAAAACAATATTAGCTTTTGAGGATTAGTGCTCAAATTTGTTTATTAAAATCTGAGGAGCCCAATGGGTCCAAGAATAGTCAGTGTGCAGACCAAATCTGATCTGAGTTTTTAACTGTTGCTGGTGGCTGTCGGTGGAGGTGACTCAATAACCATCTCCCCTCCAGAACCAGAACTGGTTACTGGAATGGAATGAGCAACCTGTGAACTTGTCAAAGCACTGCCAGGTCCGTCATTACCAGTGCCGTTTTTGGTGATGAGCGTTGTTGGCTGTCCAAAATTTGTGGTTCTCAGAGTTGCCAGATGACGTGGGGAGAAGACGTGGGCCCTTGCTGCAGCTCGGGATTCAAAGGAGACGTTGCAGGCATCACAGCGGCCTGTCAGAGTCTCCTTTGGCACTGGCTGGCCAGCCACTGTAGAAGCTGGAGGGTGAGTAACCGTCAGCTGTACAGGTTTGGGAAGAATGGGACGATTGGCTTTGAGAGCGTTGTACTGAAGGTAAGTTGCTGAGCTCATGTCCACCTTTTCCCCTGACAGAGGAGACTGAGGATGGAAGAAGAGAAAAGACGAAGTCAGAGTTTAAATTAACACTCATGTCCATTTAAACCTGTTTTTCAGTGAACCTTCCACGCATACATATAATTTCATTGAAAAAATGCATAGTTTAACAGAGTAAGATAAAGCTCGCACATTATTATATTACAATTTTAATGGATAGCAAAATGCCTTTGTCTACCTAGATTTTAGAGTCATAAAACCGAAGCAATATTTTTCTCTTAATAACAATGCTGAATCTTGACAGTATTTTCATGTAAGAGAGTAATAAATGACTCAAATAAAGTAGGAGATTGCAGCATGGTCAAAAACATACATTAAATAACTCACTTTCACTATTAAGTCACCACAAAAAACCCATCTTCAGCTCAGTGACTTGCAGTGTAATATTTAGTGCACTTACCATTTTTTCTTGCTGCAACCTCCAGCGCTTTTCCTTGGCTCTGGTGTTTTGGAACCAGATCTGCACCACCTTTAGGGGTAGGCCAAGCTCCGTGCCAATTGCCTCACACTCCATGGCATTAGGATGGGCGCAGGTCTCATAACAGGACTGCAGAATTGACAGCTGTAGGCAGGACAAGTGTGTGCGTGGCCTGCGACTAGATGAATGGGGAAGAAAGCTGCTTTCTGTTGGACTGGATTTAGCTATGACAGGGGTGGAGGGGCTGGCCACTTTGGCAGAGTTGGGGGTATTTGGGCTTACTGGTGCAATGCTGGGGGTTGGAGGAGGGTGGATGGTACGAGGAGGCGTGTGTGTGGGAAGAGCCAGTTGTTCTCTTGACAGAGTGTTGATCTTAATTGGGACTTTGGAGGTCCAATAATTTAGCCCATTCTGTTTTTGTGGCACAACTGCTGTGGCAGAAGGCCTGTTGTTGATGGGAGTTGTTGGTAGCTTGGGCACCATGCGGTTCGTGATCCCTGGTCCAGAACCCATCTCATTTTCATTGTCTCTCTCTTCATCAGTCTTTTCTTCTTCACTCTCCTCTTCTAACTTTCTTTTCTGAGAGGGTCTTGGAGCAATGGGGACTGGATCCTTGGGTGGTGCTAAAAGGACTGGGGTGTTGACTTTGGGTGCAACTTTGACCATAGTGACATTGCTGGTAGTTTCGAGCTTGGTCTTTGGCACTGCAGAGGCACTGCTACTCACAGGAGATACTACAGTAGAGGAAACCAGCTCCTTAGGCTTGATTGGAACTGGGGTTATTTTTTTCATCACAGGTGGTTTCCCCAGCTCTTTTTCTGTCTTCAAGGGTGTGCGAACAATTGGAGTCGCTGTAACACACCCAGTGTTGTTTGAAGCAGGCTTGTTGGAGAATATGGGTTTTGAAAGAGGCCAGGTAAATTTTATGAGAGGTTTGCCAACTGCTGCCAGAGTCCCATCACTGATGAACCTGACCTCACCCTTTCGTTCCCGGGCCCGCATGTTCTGGAACCAAATCTGAACGACTTTCTTTGGCAGGTGGACCCACTCTGAAATCTGTTCAAACTCATGTTTCCCTGGATTTGGGTCTTTGAAGTAGCAGCCATAGAGAATGTCAAGCTGTTCAGCTTGAATAATAGTCCTTGAACGTCGCATATCCCGATACCTTTTACCTTTGGACTTTCTCTGTTGTTGCTCTTGCTCCCTCTCCTTTTCCTTCTCTCTCTCATTTTCTCGTTCCCTTTCCAAAAGTGTAGCATTCATTTTCTCTGCTGCCCTCACATAAATACTAGACTTTGTCATGTTATTGCAGTTTACTAGACCCATACTGCTGTTGGAAGAGGGCATGCCAGCAAGAGATTCAGGCTTAACCTGGACGACTACCAGACCTTTGGATGTGGGCCTCAGACCAAGCCCATCCAGTAACTGGCCCTTTTGTGCTGCAATTTTATCAGCTAGAGTTGAGGAAGAAGCAGATTTGGAGTTGTTTTTCCCCATGCTGAGATCGAGAGCAGACTCACAGTCACCACCATTGGACAGGTAGTGAGATGGTTGGTTGTGGGAAGAGAGAGACTGGGAGAGAAGAGAACTGGAGAAACGTGTTATGATTGGGGGGCTGGGGAAGACAGGTAATTTGTTTCCATCCCCAACCACTGAAGGAGAAACAGAAAGGACATAGGGGCTGAGGAACCGAGTAGAAAAGGGAGTGAGGGATAAGGGAAGTGAGTGCAGAGCACTGGTTGGAATCTCACAATGGTCCACTGAGTGGGATTGTGAGCTTGGAGGATCACCCTGTGCTTCTAACTCTAGATCCACGTCTGAATCCTGTCTCTCCTTCTTTATCTCCATGTCATCTCGCTCAAAGTCTCCCTTACGTTTTTTTCTCTTGGCCTTCTGACACCCTCCACTCTCTTCATCTTCATACTCATCCTCTGCATCTGATAGAAATACAGTTGTGGAGCGCAATACTTTCCCCCCCACTGACCCCTTGTCACAATGGGTCTCCCGCTGTGCTTCAGCTTTATCAGGGCTCTCAGGCCCTTCTCTGAAAGACCCATTCTGACTTTCCTCATCAGACATAATAACTGAAGTGTAAACCTCATTTTCTGAGTCAGAAGTGAGACAGGAGTCCCCTTGACAATCTCTTCCAAAATCTCTCTGTCTACGCTTTCTGCTTGTACTAGACAAATCTATTGCCTGACTACCTGAAGCTTCAGCATCATCTTCACCTTCTGCTATAATTAATGAGCTTTCCTCATCATCATAGTCATTGTCTGAGCTTTGGGCGTGCATTGTCAAGCCTGGGAGGTGTTCTGAATCTGCTGCTTTCTGCCTTTGTTTGGCATGTCGAGCTTGGCTCAGCCACTGACGCACCTCTTCCTCCGAAAGCCCTACCTCTCTGCCCAGTGCCTCACAGTCCTCATGGGGAGGACTTGCAGCATCAGCCTCACTACGTGACTCAAAGAATGCCCAGAGAACTTCTGACTGGAACTCTGACAGCACTGGAAGGTCTGGATAAATGGCTCCCATTGTATTAAAATGGGATTGTGTTTGGTTGCAAGTTAAGGCATGTTTGTTCGGGCTGGATTTTGGGGTGCCAAAGCAGCCATGGGGGCTGGTGCCTGATTGTGATTTCTGAGGAGTAGAATCAGGGCTAAGTGTAAGGTTTAAATTTACAGGACTGAGGCTTGAGTTGCTGGGCACAGATGCAGAAGGCGAGACGTTGTTAGTGTGGAGGCTTTTCTCTGTGCCCACTGGGGAGAGATTCAGGCTAGCTGCTTTATCACCTTCCAGGTCCAAATGATCAGTCGAGCTGTCTCCATCTGTTGTGCTATCTCCATGTGCCTTCCCACAGTCTTCATTATTCTCAACCTTCACTTTGCTTTCTATATTAGGACACTGTGAAAATTCTTTACCGTCCTTCTCTTTAGGTTTCTCTTGTTTAATGTTCTCTGTAGCCCAGTTATCCCTGTCTTTGATCTGAGCTGAGACCCTCTCTTGAATTGTCTCCTCACTGTCCTTTCTTTCTTGTTCTTTCTCACACTTAAGAGCCTGTTTTTGCTCTTCTGAGGAGGGCTGTGTATTTGTCGGAAGGCCTGCAGAGGGCCACTGGTTTTGTAAGCTGTTAAGTCTTTGGGTTAGGACGGCTTGCTGGGTTGTGCTGAGGCCTACGAACGGCACACACTGGGTGAGAAGCTGGCCTTGCTGGTTCTCTTGATGCTGCTGGGTTTGGGCTTGCAGCCCATTCAAGATCAAGGGCATGACCATTTGAGGCTGAGGCACGAGCTGAGGCGTGGTGGCAGCAGGAGCACCACCAGTCGTAAAGAGGGAGGGAAGGAGAGGGTGTGAGAGTGTGTTGGGACTTGATGTGAGGAGGGTGAGGAAGGCTGAGACAGCCTGAGCTGAAGCCACGGGGGAGGTGAGGAGGGAAGGAGCCACTTGTGAAGTCTGAATCTGCTCTCCTTCTTTTGTAGTAGTCATCATTACAGTCCCAGCAGCAGCAGCACAGTTGGTGGTGGTCACCAACTGACTGGTTCCACTTCCAGATGTGTTCACTACAGCATTTGTAGCACTGGTGGTGCTACTTCCCACGCCAGCAGGAGCCACTGCATTGTTTGCAGCATGTGCAACAATTCCAGCATTTCTGCTGCGGGTCTGGTGCAAGACAGATTTCATATGGCTCTCCAGGGTAATGGCATGATTGTAAGAGACTCGACATATAGCACACTGGTATGGTTTGTTTGTTATGTATGGCCGAGACAGCACGGGAACTGAGGAAGCTTGGGGATCACTTACCACACCTTGTTTTGCAGAGCCTGAGGTCATCCTCTGAATGTGGGATGCAGAGTTGTAATGAACACACAAGGCAGTTCGACTGGTAAAACTTTCAAGGCAGGCATTGCATTTGAATGACTGTGTGTTATTTTCAGCGAGCACATCATTGTTAGCAACAGACTTTTCAATAAAGTCTGTGATTTCTGTGTTTTCAGTTGCATTTTGCTGTTTGGTTCCTGCAATTTGCATTCTTGCCTCCTCTGACTCTGACTCCACTTCACCTCCCTCTTGTTCATTTATTCTCTCTTCCTCCATCTCTTTGTCTGCAAGTGCCTGGATAGTCTCTGAAGTCTCACTAGATTGGCATGGATCTAAACCGATGACTTCAGTGTACTTCAGTTGTTGGTATTCAGCATCTGTTAAAATATAAATATAATATTTTTAACAACTTTTATATCCGTGTGTAATTCTTAATTTCCATACCAATTTTTGTCCCCGCACACAACACATATAGAGTGATTCCACTGAAAATGAACTTCTTTTATTGTACTAAAATCCCTTTAAAGATTTACATAACAACACAAAGGATATACTATATTACATGTTATAATCTATTTATAGCGTAAAGGTTACATTTGCCAGCTAAAACAGGCGTTATTACAAAGTTAATCAGTGCCGTTTCAAATACAAGTACTCACACAGATATTATTGTGTTTGATTGTGTTACATTCTTGTAATGTTTTAAAATTATTTAAAAACTCTTCACCCTCACCTGATGACTTTTGAGCACCTTTGTCCACTTTTGCTCCACTGCCAGCCTGTTTTAGAACAGCCTGTTAAAAGAAAATGAAAGGAGTCAGAGAGTCAATGCTATGTAGCTTTTCAGCACCACAGTGTCTGGGCGTGCCTCATTGATGTGTGGTTATATTACACATGGCAAGCTTGGCTAGCCTTTAATTTGCAAATTGCCCTAAAGCATAAACGAAGCAGTCTTTGATCAGCTCCCTCACCAATAAAATTTCTTTTATTTCTTACACCCCAATACTAAATTGTTCAGGACCTATTGCAAATTTTTGTTATTTCAAGTGATTATTAATACTTTATTATACTGAGATTCTTCAGATCAAAATTTTGGTAAAACTTTTCGGTTAGAACCGAGTGCGTTTTAGTGGAAACCTACCTTGTTATTAACTAACAATAAGGGATGGAGATGCATATGGGAATTTTGAATAATCATTTTAGTTTAACTAAACCTCTTAACGCATGTATGCCTTAAGATGTTTGACACATTTTTATTGTTTATTAAGTTTACTAAGTGACAAATGCTAGTCTTTGCTATTGCAGTTTTCCTGCTTCTAGAATATATCACCATGAATTTTGACACCTTTTCCCAAAATTCATTCAATTTAAAAATTCATATCATTTTGCACCATTTACTGACAGTCCGAGCAGCACCCGCATATTTTTTTTTTATCTGGATGTTTTAAAAACAACCATCAAATTAAATCCATATCTTTGAGTCTCACAAAATATTAATGTAAATTTGCATTTACAGCTGCACTACAGCACTGGAAAATACTAGGGTCAACCACTGTACATCATCAACATTATGCACATAATTGCTGTATTACCCCAAAGTAATCAACATTTTACACTTTAAGTTTTAAGGCATAGGAAAAAAGTGCAGTTATACTTATGACATCTTTGATAAATGTTTTTAAATATATTGTCTAGCCGTACTTACAATGTCTAGCAATCTGTCGACACAAGATGGAAGTACGCTGTGTTGCTCAGTGAGATGTAGAGACAAGGAGGATTTGTCCGTTTGCCCTTGTTGGCACAGGGGGCACAGCCAATCTGCCACCCCATTGCTTTCACTGCTCACCGTCTCTCCAGACTCCTCCTGGCAAATAAAAATGACAAAAGTCTGCTATTATTTATCCCAAGTGCTGTATAAAGTAATTCTCAGAGAAAGGAAAGTAAGGACATAAAGCAGCAATGCTGTGTGATTATTAGTAAGCATACTGTTACTTTGTGGTTACACACCTTAGCAAAATGACCAACACTTATGGTGCCCTGCCATGTTTACCATTTGAATCCACCATCAGAAGCCAAATATCATACCCTTCAATAACCATGGCATGTTCTTCTCAACAGTAAAACTAATCCTAGAGCAGTATTTCATTATAACATGTCCTTGCAGTTTCCCTTGTGACTTTCCCAACATTAAACATGTTGTGTAGGGAGGTTCCCAACATTTCGCCTGCAATGATCATATCAAATTACGCACCAACACAACTGTTTAAAATGACACCTTTGTAATAAGAAGGAGTACCCATCCAACGCTTTCAGCGGGTTTTACACTGCACTGCCGTAAACTCCAAATGGGTTCTAGTTGAATAGATCCATTATTTCGGACCTTTTTGTGTGCAATTAAACTGATCTAATGCCACCTAGGCACATAACTTATACTACATGCAACATATACCAGAGCAACAACACATAAATCATGTTCTGCCTCAAAATAAACAATACCTATACACTCTGAAAAAAACGCCAATATTAACGTCAATGTTCTGATATCATCTTTTGCACCACACCTCTGATCAAATAACCATTCTCCCTGCTGTTTAAAAGGAAATCTAAAGAAACCAGCAGTCTAGCTTTGATGTATTTTCTGCTAGAAGTCACATTCCAAGACACAGCAAAGACAGCAATTATGCCCATGACAAGAAATACCAACACAGCTACAATTCTCACTTCCTCCTCATGCCAATTAGCAAGCTAGCATGCTTATTTGACCAGATAACATTTCTACAAGGTTATATCTGGATAATAGAGTGTTTGAAAACTCCCCATCACCACTTCCATATTTAACAGTCGAGCTATAACTAAATTAACGTATAATTGCTCATAGTTGGTTAATTAATGAGCAGACTAATTAGCTATGCCGACCAGAGAATCAATTAGCTAGCAAGCTAGGCAGAGGAGCCCCCTGTAAACGTCGCATTACGGTGGTGTTTCGGAAAAAGCTGGTTAGCTATTAGTTTAGTGAAAATACTCCCGCAGTGATAGTCACACACACGTATGTAAAACTGCTAGCGACAAGACGAGCATCGGCATAAACTGGCGCTCGCTCTGTGTCTAAACGAGGCTGTCATCAAATTTAAAAACAAGAAGAGGCTGAGCTATTAACAGTCGTGTCACTTTGCTAGCTAGCCTGTTAGCACACAAAGATAATTAACGCCGCTCAAAGTGTCTCCACTCACAGCACAAACTCTGCCCGGGCCAGGTGGGAACTGCAGCTTCAATTCGCCGTCACACTTCAGCCGAGTTAAAAAACAAAATACACTGACTCGGCTGTGGATCAACCTCGGCCTCGAGTTATTTCCTCACCCCACTGATTGTGGGCTGCCAATCGGGCATGTAGTGTTGCACCGCCCGCCGCCTGCTGCTCAACAGCACAAATTGAGGCCTAGCCGGACTAAAGCCATTTAATTAATGAACGTGGCTCCGTTTACAGATGTGTTAGAAAACACTCGCACCCCCTCCTCCTCGCCGCCCAGCAGACCAGCTTTTGAAGCGTCCTAGCGCTCAAATCCATACCTTAAATACTTACGATGCAACACATGGTCATTTAAACTATCATTTTAACAGCTTCGAGCCGTAATTGGCCAAAGAATTAAGGGCTAAAAAGCTAGTTGAGGCGGAGTACGTGCTCCGCGGTCGGCTCGACGATGGGGGTGGTGTAGGGAGAGCAAGCGAGAGACGAGAGGCAGAAAAAGTTTGGGCTTTAATGTTGGATTTCTATAAGGGATCGGATTAGTATGAGGCACAATCCGTCGTTTGCTCGATCCTCTACCAGTCGCAGGCCACTCTCCGCGCTCATATCAGCACAATTAACCGATCGCGGTGACGTTTAATTAAGTTGAGAGCAATTAGCTAATGCGTTTTTACCTGCATGGTCTCCGCTCCAGCACGCACACACGCACACGCTTCCTCTGTGGCTCCTCAGAAGTGAAAAGTTTTCTTTCCTGCCCTCCCTCCTTCTCTCTCTCTCTCTCCCGTTCTCCCCCTCCCACCCTTCAGTCGCCCTATCCCTCTCTCTTTCCCCTCTCCCCTGTAGTAAACAGACCACAGCTCCCCCCGAGGCTGACTACTGACATTCAGACGGACACACGGAGAGAACGCCTTACATAACCTGATTGTTAATCAATATTCACACGGCGATCACTTCTTAACCAACACAAAGAAGAAGACGAGGAACATGCCTAATAGATACGTCTCCAAAAAGAGCGTCGGTGTGCAGATTACATGGAATCCCCTCCCAGCCTGATTTTCACATTAAATGTGAATAAAAAATGAGGCCTCATTCTGCCAACTTGGACTGTCACGCAGTGTGACGAGTTAATTAAGACTAGGTAATGAAGATATGACGTAAAAAAAAAAGCAGTATTCAGCACCACCCGCACGATTTCTGACATGTCTTCAGTCCGATGAGAGGTGTGGTGAATATGTGGAATACATATTTATGAAGAGCGGATTAAAACTGCACCATCTGTATGCCCCTGCGTTACTGGGACAGGAAGTGATGTTCCTCAATACTCGGATAGCTGTCTCTAATTGCGCCTGTGCAAAATCAAGCTTGCTGACGTGTAGGGAGCTGCTGGGACGGATCTGTGGAGCAGTTTCTTATGCCGAATTATTCGGAATCGAGGACCTGACCTGTGGAGGTGCGTGAGAGCGCGGTTCGCTCGATCAGGGATGTTTCTGAAACATTCCGGGCTTCAGTCTGATGATTTTGAATTGTAATTCATGACCGCAGTAGCGGCGGTAGCTACTGTCGCTACGGATGTATTTACTCTGTGCTCATTTAGAGCCAATCGACTTAGTGTTTTAGCATTTATCTAGCTTACAGTGATGAGCTCTGGAGAGAGAATATGAAAGTGCATCACTGCGATGTTTTTCATGTATATAGATGTTAGCTGGTCAGGAAAATGCAGCTTAAATATAATGGTGAGAGAACCTCTGTAAACACAAATTCACATTTTTCTATATACTAAAAGCATTCCATTAGCTACAAATACAACTATAATAACGCATTTAGAAATTCAAAACCTACAGGAGAAAATAAGGCTGTAATATATGATATTTAAGTAGACTGAATATATTATAACTTTATTATTAAATACATGAATTTGTACTACTCTGCTGTGTATGGTGTATTTTGATCTTGTGACAGATTGAACATGCACTCATTTGAGTTTGTGTAGCCTGCTTTTATATATAAACTATAATTGTCCAAAAAGTAACACGTCATTGAAAACTAAAAATATAGTAAAATTACAATTTTTGACCAGAACTGCAAATAAGTGATAAATGTGAAAACGGTTGGGATGAATCCTCTAGGGTGTTCAAACTATGTGGAATATAGTGCATCACAGCATCCCTCATATTTTGAAGAAGCAAAAACCAGTAAAACTTTGTTTTACATTAAGCAAGTACAACTGTTTTGGTTTTTGGTTTAGGGTTAGGTTGTATCCCCCTGCAGTGAAAAGGCATTCAGGTTTAATTTGTAATCTTACAGTAGTGCTGATGAGACTCTGTCATTTCAGATGACTGTGGAAGTGGAGAGAAAATTTTTATTCAGCGATGACACCCTCAAAAAGCTTGAGGAGATTGGAGGTATGTGTTTAATTTGGCTACAACACATTTAGACATCAGTAAATATAGAGTTGTGGTGTTTAGCTGATCCATGTCAAAATATAAATGGCCACTGAAAGACTTTTTCAGCATTTAATGACAGTGATGTTGCTCTGTAGCTGCAGTGACACTGTCCATCTGTCTCTTGTTAATAATGTTCTTTATCTCTACCTATGTTAGTATCTTGTTAGTACCCAGTTTTAAATCATCTCTTACTCTCTCTCCATTTCTTCTCCTCAGCAGTGTGTGTTGGTCTGCGTCAGTTTTACGACCAGTATTTTGACACCCCGCAGTTCAACCTGACTTTGAGAGACATGTGGCTGCGCAAACGTAAAGGATGCTGGGAGCTCAAGTGTCCGATGGCGCAACTCAGCAGGGACAAAGAGACTGCTGGGGAGCAATGTAAAGCAGAAGCGCTGTGCACTCGCTACAAGGAGATAACCAGTCTCCCTGAAATTCAGCTGAGGGTTCAAGAGGTCATCAAAGACAGCAACACCGAGACAAGCTCCTCACAGCAGGATGAGTCTTGGCTGAGCACAATGAATCTTGTATGTTTTGCAGAGTTTACAACAGTTCGGAGGTCGTTCACTTTGGAGGAGGAGGGGGTGCAGATAGATCTGGACGAGGCTGACTTTGGCTACCAAGTGGGAGAGGTCGAGGTGGTCGTGCCAGAGGAAGGAGACGTGCAGTCTGCTCTAGAGAGGATTGACAGAACAGCGCGACAGTTAGGTGAGGTCAGACCTGTCAGGCTGCGTAAACATTAAATGTCATGCTTTAGTGTAACTACATATAGGTTGTTAATTTCTACATTCTGTGACACTGCTTCATTCTTTCTAGGTCTGACTGGAGATGAGCGGGTTGAAGGCAAAATGCATGTTTACCTTAAAAGAAATCACCCTGAGCACTACGCAAAATTACTAAGTGAACACATTTTATAAGAGATGTAATCGTGTCAGCTAAATGGTTTTTGATCTGCACAATTATATCTGTGAAGTAAGGCATTATTTATTCGAAAACCTACTGAAAATGTAACTGTAAAGACACTGTATCACTTGATGTATATTTTATGTAACTACAAAGTGTAAAAATCTCTTTTTTTGTATCTCTGTATGCTCGGGTTGTGGGATTGTGTGACAACATGGAGGACTTTTCTTACAAAAAAACATCAGACCTGATTACATTTTGCACAAAACTACATCAAGTCTTTCAAAACATGTGGGGAACTGTCTGATGATCTGATGAGACCATAACTTTACTTAACTTTACCCCACTGGTTCAGGTTCTGCTCTTGTTTCCTCTAACTTTATCCTGCTTTTGGGAACATGTTTTGGAGCTACATTTCAATGCCTCTCAACATTAGGAAGTACAAAATCAGTTTCCAGGGAGGGGCTTTAATCTGTGATTGGTTTAGGGTGAGAGCTGTCATCTCTCAAGCATTAGCATAATAAACACTGTGTGAAAATGATTTGTTTCTTTGAAATACCAGCAATATTGATATTATAGCTTTCCACTGTTAAAAGACAGTCAGAGGCAGTTTTGATTGAATTAGACAACAGGTTTATTTAGTAAAAAGCCTCTGCTTCTCTTGTCACAGCTCTATTTTTTGTTGCCTGTGTGTCCTCCTTACTCCCTCAACTCCCCTCTCCTATCTCCTTTGTACTTTCTTCTGTTGCAAACCATTTCAATCACAGGTGGTTGTATTCACCTGTTTGACGGGCAGGGTCCTCTGTTGCCTAATTGTCCAGGTTCAAGTTAAGAACACAAACTAACAAACAACACAAGTAGGACAGCAATTCAACCAGTTTAAAATCAGACGAATCACCTTTTAACTTAAAGCATTTAGGTTAAAAGTCAATTTAAAAAATATTGCAATTTAAATAAAAATCCACAGGAATATACAAAAAAAATGTAAATGCACTAACCCATACAAGTAAAAATACCATCTTCTGTCTTCCATATTCATGAAGTGGTCTCATAGGAAACTCTAAACACAGTGACCAAGAAAGGGAATTTAACCGTACAAGAGCAGCCAACCACAAAGCATTTCCTGTGCTTTGCTTGCAGCTGTTCCATGATGACCATATTAATTAAGGAACTAAGAATAAGGATTTAGAACAATGAGCTGGAGGATGGTCTGTAAGTGTCTCTGGTGACGTCAAGACACGGAGGAATTCTAAGTGTTCTGTTGAAGCACAACTTCAAAAACAAAAAGTTAAACATTCTGACCTTTAATCATTAAAACTGATGGATTTGCCAAAACATCTAAAGTACGATGCCTTGTGCAGGAGTATTTTAATTCTCCAATCAAGAAAAGAGAGCAAGATAAAAACATTTCATTATATTACATTTCCTGGGGCAGTGTCATAATATTATCAGCGTGTTTAGTAAATGATGTGCTTTTATTATGAAGGAGCAGCAACCAGCAATGGTTAACCGCAGGAAGAATGAGGGATATCTGAAATAAATTTTGTTGAGAGGAAAATATTTTTGTGGATATCTGACATGTTAAATCAAAGATAACCTGTTTAGCTATTAAATGTTAGTGGCATCTCATATTTTTGTTGATGTTTCAGGTATCTTCAATTTTGCATTGAGTAGTGGAATCAAAGCCGTACATATGTGTAGTTGGATTTAATGTTTCCCATAAACACAACACTTCTGAGAGTCCAAACAGTTCAAATGATCAGCCTTGGATTTAATAATGTGATGTTGTCTCACAGGACAGACGAGTTTGGGGTTTCTGGTTTGAGGCAATACAGTCCACAATACAGTCTGACTGTGTGTTCCTGTTCATGGCTGGTGGTGGTGTCGAAAACATTTGGCAGGGTATATAGTCATAATCATCTGCTAAATGACTATGTAAATGTCAGTGTGTTGCACTCCTTAGTTTTCCGTGATGATTTAATTTGATGCATGGTGCAGCAACAGCATTTACAACTTTTTGATACTGCAGTCAAATTTATTAAACACTGTGAATTTTACTTGAAAAATGTTTACTCTCACATGTGGCTTGAACATAATTCTGATATTTGTTCAGTAGACACAGATTAACAGCGTTGGCATATTTGGGAATCACAATCTACAGATTTTCTCTTAAACCCAAACTAAAAAAAAAAATTAATAATTTTACCTGTTGAGATCTTACAGTTTTGGGAGCTTAAAGCTACAAGATGCAATCAAGCAAACTGTAGCATGAGACTTAAAATCAATCCACACAGGCCATCAAATAATGACACTGTCAGTTTGGCTTCTCATAGATACACTCATTTCATAACAAGAATATTTAGATAGAATTTCGCAAACCTTCCATCAGCAACATGATGTAATTATTTAATATTAAATTTTAAACCAGATGTCTAAAATTTCTTTCTGTTGCTTTACATTGCAAAAAGTAATCATCTCATCTTCATCTCTGTACTGTAATACTGTGATAACTTGGCTAAGTCTAAAGATATAGCTCCCTATAGGAAGAACTAGTTGTTTTTTAAACCAATAATGGTGAAATTATTATAAATAATATTAAATAATTATTATTATTTGATGTGATGAGTTGTTATATATAGTTTATGTCTGTTTATTTTCTTTCTCCGATACTTCCAGTACTGTTTTGCCAGGTTTTATCACAAATTTGCATAAAAATAAAAAAGTAAAAAAAAAATCCCTACCAGATTAAAAACTTAAAAAGGGGAGTTCATAATGTAGAGCACGTCATTTGCAATTATTATGACAAATACATCGTTTCGCAAGAGGTAAAACATGGATAATAAACTGTTTATGTGTTAACCAATCAACACTAGAGTCTGCTAATGGATGAAAAGAACAGATGTTTATTGGACAAACTAAGATGGTAAACCAAAAGAAGCAGGCGACTTTTCATCACAGCAGAAAACATTCTTTCTATAATTCTGTTGTGTGTCATAAACACAGTTTGCGCTGTCTGGTGAGCGGAGGTGCGGGTCACGTGACAGTCAGAGTGCACGGGCAGGTTTTTTTTTTTCCCTCCCCAGACTTTTGTAAACAACATGGCGACTGATGGACTGGACCTGCTAGCTGACTGACCAAACTCTGCCCCGTCAAACCTTCGATTTTTTGGGGGGTTACGGATTTGTCTTGTGCAGAAGTTAAACAACTGAAAGACCGTCAAGGGCCGAGCGAAACGACCAAGAGCTGGGCTGTGCCGCCGAGAAGACCGTTTGACAGTCAAACGGTAACGTCAGCGTTCGGTCGTTAGCATTGCTGGCTAGCTCCATGAAACCCATTGGTGTGTTTGATGAAATCGCGGTGGACAGACAGACAGACAGACAGACAGACAGACAGACAGACAGACGGCAGGGTTGCTAATAAACTGATGTTTTGCAGAACACTGAGTTTACCGGTTCGAAGTAGCGGCCGTGCTGAGGCTTGTACGTCAGGCTTGTGATGAGGCCAGTTTAGCGGATGCAGATCTGTGTTCTCCAGCCTCACCGTTGCCTAACGCACACACCTGCTTGTGTTCACCTGGGTCACTTATGCAAAACCGACTAACTTCACGTTGTTATTCCGGCCAGGCCATCTTCAGTCTATGGGCTCACAGTCCAGTTCTGGGATGTCTGGTGGAAGGAGTTCTTCCAGTGACAACCCAGCTGAGCGGTCTGAAGCATCGGGAACGAACCGGAGCGGCAGCAGTAACCGGGGCCGCAGGACGGCCGACAGGCAGCAGGCGGACAGACAGTCAGCGTCAGAAGAGGACGTCGACTTAGCAGAAGTGCTGGCTTACCTACTGAGGAGGTGAGCTGTCCAACTGTTCAAGTTTTAATCTGTGTTGACGGTGGAATCTATAGTCTGCACGAACAGGAGAAAAAATCAAGCTTTCCAGCCATGAAACCTAAACACTATTGACTACTGTCAATGATTCATCGGCCTGTGGGGTCATTAGTATTGAGTCCTTCTATAGAAATCAGTAAGTAATTAAATCAGTATGCAACATGGTGTCCCTAACACAAATGCATTGGACAGTTTTTGATGACTTATATGTACAAAGCTAAAGTTCAGCTGGATTTCTTCAGATGTACAGATAGTTATAAATGGATTATGTGTATTTTTTTTTACAGTGAATACTGCAGCTGGCGAAATTATTCCATTTTTGCAATTATTGTGAACTGTTTATGGGTTTTTCTTTTTAAGTGCCGGCAAAATGAATGTACGACACATCCTTGCAAAACTAACTTCAACCCACATGCAGGAATGATCAAAACCAGAGACCCATTTCGGACGGAACCCAATACAGGATTTAAATTATGGTTGCCAGTTACTCTTTTATTTGACAACGAGGCTCTCTATATTTGTGTGCCCTGAGAAAGACGTAACAGGCCTCAGAACTCTGCTGAATGTTCTCAACTCAACAGATGTGAAGATTGATCTCGGCTCTCAGAAATAAAACTGCCTTAGAATTGGAATTATAGTTTAAATGAATGCTGATGCAATCACTTACATAGATTTAGGTGGGCATTTCATTCAGGGATGACTCCAGAGGTTGGACAGGGGGAACCATAGAGTAACACAGTGGTCAAGGGGACATGGTATGTTCTTTACACATCTATGTTTCCTCTGACCTGTCGTCTGAACCAGCTGACCTGAATCGGGTTGAGTCCAAATTCGATGTGGTAAAGTAACACTTTTCCCATCCTTATTCCACGTTGAAGGCAATCAAAGATACTTGGACATAGTTGAGTCTTGCTCTTTTAACAGGTGATTTATGACAATGTTTGCATTTAGTAATATCAGGAGGTACTGAGTATTCAGTGACCACAGTGCATGAACCACATTTTTTTGCAGTGGTGCTCAGTGGACAACCATACCATAAGTTTACCCACTTTTACCAAGAGAACAGTACGCATTTTGCCTGCTGGCCTTAGCGTTGAAACTAGTTACATTTTAAAAGGGTGATGGAGTTGTGCATCTGATATCCGATTACTTCAAGAATTTGTTCGGATACACAGTCACTACTTTTGAGGGTTTCTCCTCTGATTGATATTGTTATGTACAGCAATTCTTCTAACTGCCTGGTTGTTTAACTGGTGTGTATGCAGGGGCCAGGTCAGACTGGTCCATGGTAGTGGAGCCACGGGGCTGCAGTTGGTCCAGTCATACTCTGACTCTGATGATGACAGTGATGGAGCTTGGGAGGGTCGACTGGGAGACCGCTACAACCCACCAGGTAATCGCCCACTGTTACAGAACGTTTTACCGTAATGTTCATGTTTGAAGCTGAAACCCTGTTTGTCAAGTTAGCAAGAAAATACAGTGTCAGCCTGAAAAATGACAAGCCGCTGCTGAATGCTTTTCATACTGACCTTTAAAAGGGTCCACCCTAAATGTTAGGGTGGACCAGGGTTACACATCTTTATTTTGACCACAGTGGTGCCAGGCAGAAGCCTGTTACACCACCGACTTTCAGAGAGCAAACACAAACGACAACAGTTTAAGTGTGGCCTGTCATCAGCACTGCTATTGAATTCACATAGAGTGAGCTTATCAGAACTGCTGTTTCATATTTTACACAGAAACAACAAAGATTACCACTGGCTAAAACAGGAAGCTATTAATGTTAGGTGAGCAACGATTGTTGGAGCTCACTGATGTAGCTCACCTGTAGTTCAGGTCCAGGATCCAGCAAGGATTCACATTATTAATTGTGTTTGAAGATGGCCGCCCACCCTGAGCCTGGTTCTGCTGGAGGTTTCTTCTCTCAAGGGGGGTTTGTTCGGTTTTCTCTAAATGTCTGTGTAGTCTTGACTTTATTATGTAAAGTACCTTGGGATGAAACTGTTGTGAATTGGCGCTATATATAAATAAAGTTGAATTCAATATGTGAAGTTTCCAAACAGGGTGATTAACTGATAGAGGGAGGTGCTCTGCTGAAACATAAAGATATTTTAACTTATTGTTAGAAGTAGGAAAATATTTTACTGCAGGTCATTTTTGAGACTCTGGCAGACTGCCACAGTCTGGATAAAAAATGGGAAATACTTCTGCATTGGCAAGTGTATTTGTGTGTTGTGTGTAAAAGTGTGTGCATGTATGTACAGCACTACCCAAGGGTGCCACTTTCATGTCATTCAAAGCTTTTTCATATTTAGTAGGTCATAGTTAAAAGGTCCTAAAAACTCCCATGAGATGACATACGTACATATCCCAACCCTCCAGAAGTTTCCTGACCCTTTTCACATCTCTTTCACGCCTTTAAATCATAAAGACTATCATGAAAATGTAAAATATAATTTAATCATTCAAGTATGTTGTTAGATGTTAGTTAACACTAAGGCCTGTTGTTTGTGTGTTTTTGTAGTGGACATCCAGCCCGACACACATGAAGTGGATCAAAGTGAGATCCGAACCCAGATCCTGCTAGCCACCGCCTCCTCTGCCCTGAGAGGCCAACGCAGTTTCACCCACATGTTAACAGAGGTTAACCCTAAAAACACACACACACGCTCTCATTTCCATAACTTCAGGGGACATTGCATTGATTTGCATTCAATTCCTAGAGACTTATCCTAATCACATCCAGTGCATGCTTAACCCTAACCTAATCCCAAATAAAATCCTAATCTTAAACCAATTAATCACAGTACAATTCAATAATTTCCGTGGTGACAGCAGAGGTATCGGAGACCAGGCTAGAATTGGCACAAAACGCAGCTAAAAACAGCTCTACTTTAACACTGACCTTTTTCAGCCATTTGTTTGTCAAAAATGTAGATAGTTGTGTGTTTTGGCTGTTGACTAATGTGATATTTTCTTTTCTGATGAACTCTGGGGTTTAGAGAGAACAAGGCAGATGTAGAGGCTCCAGTTTTTCACACGGGGAATGCAGTCGTATACGCACACAGTAAGCCGTTCAAACTCCCACATTTCCAGTATTTGTTAACTAATTTTGCAGCACAAATAAGAACTAGTGCGATCAGAAAGGCAACAATTCTGGTTAACCATTACCTAGTGTTGTATTTTGTTTGGCTGGTTGCTGCATATGTTATGTGAAAATCTATAATTCACTAGGTGTGTTTACAACAAGACTGATGCTGCTATGTGTCCATTAATATCGACCCTTGTGTTCCTCTATAGTTTCCTTCCAAACTATGTATCCCACAAGGACACATACCAGCAGAAAGCCTTCTGTGGAGTTTATAGTGAGAATGGCAACATGTTCCTCTCTGCCTGCCAAGGTAAATGACTCCATATCCAACATGAAAACCTAGAGGACCTTGTGCCTGTAAAAAAAAAATTAGAAATCACTTGTGCCATTCATATTGTGACATGGACAGACTATTGTCAGCCACGGACGCACACGTTTTTCGTTTTTTGTTTTCATTTCTGGTTTGTATGTGCTAGCATTGAATTATAAGCCAAATGCTGATTAAATAATGTTTTTATTTGTTTCTAAAAGCATTTTAAAAGTTGTATTAAAGGTGCATGACCGAGAATAAATAACTTCAATTTTAGATCACCATAGCCAAATTAAAAGTAATTTTTTTTTCTGTTACTGCCGCTGCAGATCAAAACATCAGATTGTATGACACCACTAGAGGGCGGTTTAGCCTGCGGCGAACAGTGAAGGCCCGGGATGTGGGCTGGAGCGTGCTAGATGTCTGCTTCACCCCTGATGCTCGCCATGTGCTCTACTCCAGCTGGTCTGACTACAGTAAGGCTAGGGCTCCCGTCTTATCTAACTGACTCAATGTCCCAGTCAATAACATGTTATGAAAGAGTTTTGGTTTAGACTTAATATCATCCACAAATTGCAAATATGTTATTCATTTGTGGTTAAATATGTTATTTGTAACTTAAAGCTAAACTATTTAAAATTTCAGATACTTTAGTAGAAATGCGTGGCAACAGTACACAGATATTTGCCTATAAAAGTTCTTGAGTGAGGCTCATGCTTCTACCCAATCAGGGAAGTTTTATGATTTTTGCTTGAATTAGGAAGTTTTGCAATGTTTTTATTGATTGTAATTTCATAATGACTAATACCTGAAGGGCTTTGCAGAGCATGGTAGATTAAAAATGATGGTAGAAAAATATTGTAGAGCAAGAAGAGGGAATCAGAATCACTACGTTTTAATGATCATATTATAACTAGTATCAATTGCATATTTTAGCTTTAACATTAGAATGGCGGTGCAGGGTCCTCACAATTCAAAACACATAAGAGTAATCATGTTTTTCTTCATGAATTTTAATCATGAATTTTGGGGAGACGACAGACATAAAGACAGATTTAACAGATTTCAAAGATATATATATTATTCTTGAAGAATTTAGAGTCACAATTCGGGAAAATTGGGATCTCAAAGAGACTCGCAAAATGTGACTTTAGAGCAAAACAAACAAGGAGGTATCCTGTGAATGTTTCAACATGTGTTTTTATTGCTCTGTACTAGGAGAGAAATGCACTAAAGGATTCCAAGTAGCAAATGTGAAATCTGAGCCCGTTGGGAGCTTTAAGATTGTGTCGGAAACCCCCCTCCCAGTAAAAGACCATTTGAGCAAATAATCCGTTCTAGCCAGCGTTGAGTCAGGGAACCACGACCCCACCACAATGTCGGAAAGGGACAAAACAGACCAAAGCCTGATTATCCTGGAGTGTGTCTCTAGCCTTAAATAACTTACTTTAAAGGTGACACAGGCACGTTTTTGTATCTCAGAGTACATCTGCATTATGCTGGATAACCTCTGCCACATTGTTTTCATTCCAAACAACATTCCCAACTATTTTTTAGACATTTTTGCATTTACCTGTCGACAAAATTAAATGGAGAGAGGGTGAGAGAGATCACATAGTTCCTTTTAGACAGTCTCAGTTTAATTTGTTGTGCACTGCTAAGATCGATGCAGCTAAATGAACAAAGAAATTAATTCCCAAAGAAAGAAAACACATTTAATAAGCAGCTTGTTTTTGAAGTTTCAAACCTGATATTCAGTTTGATCTTGTGCTAGATGAAGAAAGAAGCAAATGTTCACGTTTGAGAAGAGGCAGCCGCTGAAATGTTGATTGAATCTAACGTGTTTTCTCTGTGTGCCATTCCCACAGTTCATTTGTGCAGTATAGAAGGAGACAGTGAAATCCACACCGCTTTGGACCTCAAGTTAGTGTTTCCCTCATAGTAACTTATAAGATTACGGAGCAGGTAATCTGTCATTACCTCTCTTCATTACCATCTGAATGAGTGATGCTGTAAGACCTTATCACCCCAACACCCATCCTCTCGCTGTGTGTGTGTGTGTGTGTGTGTGTGTCCCTTCATTATTTCAACAAAGCACTTCCATTAAAAAATAGCATTGGTTGACTGCTGATGTGAGCCTTCATCACTGCTTTTTGGTGTGGGGTGATATGTGGGAGACAGTGCAGTTGTGACTTTATAATGGTGCTATTGTAGTGGTGTCAACCTCCCTGTGTGTGTGTGTGTGTGTGCTGTTTATAGTCCAGATGAGAGGAGGTTCTGCGTGTTCTCACTGGCTGCGTCCACAGACGGCAAAGAGATCCTGGGAGGGTAAGTACAATTATCTTTCTTGTGTCAAGGCAGTGACTGTGGTGAAACCTTGTTTATCTGTCAGAAATGCAATTTCAAAAAGCTCTTCTCACTTCATCTGTCAGAGGTGGATGTCACATGAGAGCGAGAAGAGCACTTTTATGGCCAGTGATGTGAATTCTCAAACTCTGTCATTCCCCTTTTCAATATGAATCCCAATGAATTGCTTTAAAATGCTTTTAATTTCATTCACTTTCTCTGTTCTCTCTTTGCAGTGCAAATGATGGCTGCCTTTACGTTTTTGACCTGGAGCAGAACAAACGAACATTGAAGGTCAGTGTCATATTTGTGGTTCGTGTTTGCCTGTGTGCGCCTGTTTCCGCACCTATTTGCGCCGCATCCTGCAGTCAAGGGGAGCAGACCTGAAGGTGTGCCAGCTCACAAAGTTTTACACCATCCTGCTGTCACTAATGAAGCAGATACCGTCAGCTCCACCCTGCGGTGGGACAGAGGGGTTAAACCCACCTTACTCCTCCTCCTCCTCTCTCACCACCACTTACTGTGTGGAAGTCAGTAGCTGACCTTTACCATCTGCTTCATCACTTTAGGGGTTTAACACAGAATTTGTTTGCACATAACTGAAATGTCTAATGACATGTTTTTCATGACCAAATCTCATAATACAGCAAACGAACAGTGAACATCTCCAACTAACATGTATTGTGTTAGTGTCAAAGTGTGTGTGTGTGTGTGTGTGTGTGTGGTCCTGTAGAAACTACTTAGTGAGGACCAAATTTCTTTCTTTTCTTTTTTTTTAAAACAACAGAGTGAGGACATTTTTGTAAAGTGAGGACATTTTGGCTGGTCTTCACTATTTTTGAATATGGCCATTACTGTCCACAAACAATATATACTCCATTTTACACTTTTATTATCAAAGTTTGGTCTAGTCTTAAGGAGGCTAAGTTTCATTTTCTTTTGTAGCTAAGCCAAGATATATACCGTATTTTCCGGACTATAAGCCGCTACTTTTTTCCGACGTTTTGAACCATGCGGCTTTTACAGAGATGCGGCTTTTCTATGAATTTTTCTGCAGCCCTCAGATTGGCGCTGTAGATGGAAGTCAGTGCAAACAAAAAAGTGCCAGTTTTTATTCTTAGCGCATGCAACCCAAGACGCACAACAGCAAACATCAGCACTTTTACTGCCGTGTTACAGGCACCATTCAG
This sequence comes from Channa striata, assembly GCA_033026295.1. Taxonomy (NCBI): domain Eukaryota; kingdom Metazoa; phylum Chordata; class Actinopteri; order Anabantiformes; family Channidae; genus Channa; species Channa striata. The sequence continues at coordinate 2,578,640 of CM065169.1, forward strand.
GTTCAGGTGTATGAATAAACACTTATGGTACAAAATCTTTCTATGTAAATATCTTATTTCTCAGCCTGGATATTGGCGGCTTATAGTCCGATGCGGTTTATATGTGACAAAATATATATTTCTTTTAAATTTTAGCGGGTGCCGCTTAAATTTAGGTGCGCTCTATAGTCCAGAATTTACGGTAGTCATATATACCTAGTATATATATATATATATATATATATATATATATATACTAGATATTTCATATGTCTGTGTGGATAGGTCTCAATCAGGGTTGCTCATCTGCACACAGCAAGTTTATACTATTCATCCTTGTAAAACTGCTCAAACTCCATCAGATTGCGCAGGGGATCGGGTGTGAACAGCCCTTTTCAATTCCAGCCACAAATCCTCTATTTGATTGAGGTCTGGGATTTGACTCTGCAACTCCAGGGCATTTAGCTTGTTGTCAGTAAACCGTTTCTGTGTAGCTTGTGCTGTATGCTTTGGGTCATCGTCTTGGGAGGAAACAAATCTTCTTCCAAGATCCTCCAGGACTGTCCTATATTTTGCTGCACTAATTTTACTCCCCTAAGCAGCCCCACAGCATGATGATGGTGTGTTTGTGGTGATGTGCAGTGTTTGCTGTCCATCAAAAACGGCATCTTGTCTGATGGCCAAAAAGCACCATTTTGGTCTCATCAGTCCAAAGACTTCTTGCACTTGGAGCCTCCCACACGCCTTTAAGCAAACGTAAGGAGTGATTTAACAGGAGTTGTTTTTCAGCTTCCTCCTTGCCTTTCTCCCAGTGAAGATCCTGGGCAGCACTCGTTTCTCCCATCTCAGATGCTGAAGCTTGTAACTCCCTCAGGGCAGTCATTGGTGTGTCTGTGGCCTCTTTGCTAGTCTCATTCGTGCACGATCACTCCGTTTCTGAGGAGGACCTGTTCTAGGCAGATTTAGACGTGTGCCACATTCCGTCCCATTTCTTGATGATGAATTTTACTGAACTCAAGGGAATGTTCGGTGCCTTGGAGATTCTTTAGTATCCATCCTCTGACTTATGCTTTTCAATGAGATGCTTGGAGTTTTCTTTTGTCTACATGGTGTAATAATAGCCAGGAATATCATCATACCAGTGACTGGACCGTCCACACACAGTTGTCTCTGTAGTGCAGTCACTTGAGACACATTTCCTGCACTCAGGTGATCCCCGTCTTACTCAGTTGTGGCATCAAATGGCTGGACCTCTTATAGGTTAGGTCAGTCATTTTATATCGGCTAAATATTTAGGCAACACTTATTTTAGATTACATCTTTTCATTTGACATTACTGTTCTGAAATAGCTTTGTTAAAGTTGCAAACTCATATTAAACATAATTGATTTACAGTGTCAGAGGGTGTAACATCCAAGTGGGTGAATAATTTTTATAAGCACCGTACTTCCTCTGACACATTTCCACATAGTCATCTACACTCCCTGACTCTGAAATCTATTATGTCTGCATTTTCTGGTCAGATTGACGCCCATGAAGATGATGTGAACACGGTGGCATTTGCTGACAGCTCTTCCCAGCTGCTTTTCTCTGGCAGCGACGATGCACTGTGTAAGGTGTGGGACAGACGCACACTGCGGGAGGACAGACCGCAGCCTGTTGGACAGCTGGCCGGCCACCGAGACGGCGTCACCTTCATTCACAGCAAGGTGCTGGTGTTTTATCAAGCTTGTCATTTTCCAAACACCTTCAAGTCTTTAATTTTGATTGACTGGTTGAAAGCCACCATGTGCCAATATCAGCTCTCTACTCATATATTTAGTTAAATACATTGGCCTATCCTTGAAGTTTGATTAGCTTTTCATTTTTTCAATGTGACTGACCTTGATGTTGTGGTGGCCCTTCCAGGGTGACGCACGCTATCTGATCAGCAACTCGAAGGACCAGTCCATTAAGCTCTGGGATGTCAGGAAGTTCTCACCCAAAGAGGGGCTGGCAGCTTCCCGCCTGGCTGTCACCCAGCAAAACTGGGATTACCGCTGGCAGCAGGTTCCCCAAAGAGGTGAGAGGGATGAACTGGCGGTGCAATAAAGAATTCCATTTTTTTTCTATTTTATACTGTTGTGCTAATTTATCTAATTTAACTTGCTGGATTTTTGTGCTTTTTAGCCTTGAAGAGACACAAGCTGACAGGCGACACCTCCGTGATGACGTACCGTGGTCATGGCGTTCTGCACACCCTAATCCGCTGCCGTTTCTCCCCGGAATTCAGCACTGGCCAAAGGTTCATTTACTCCGGCTGCTCCACTGGAAAAATCATCAGTGAGTGAAGTGAATATGTCTGTACACCTCGTAATGTTCTAACACCAGTTAACTCTGCCTAACTCTTTTTGCGTGCACGTGTGCAGTTTATGACATACTGACGGGCAGCGTGGTCTCCAGACTATCCGGCCACGACGCCTGTGTGAGGGACGTCAGTTGGCACCCATATGAGGACAATATCGTCAGCAGCTCTGTGAGTTATGCTATGCAAACCGTCCATTGGCAGTCAAATAGAAAACATTTTAATTGAGCAGAATCAAACTCTATCTCCTGTAGTAATGAAAAGTCATGGATTAAATGGTAACTTTAACCGTCTTTTTATCTCCACACCGACACTAAAACTTGCAGTGAATTTCCTCCATTCGCAGAAAATGTCAGTTTGCAACCTGAATTATGTTGTTGTCCAAAACCTATTAAAAAACACATCAGTCACAAGTCGCTTTACTTCATGGCAGTTTATACTTTATCCCGAAACGTGATGGAGAAATTTTAAATAAATGATGCCCTGAATGTTCCATTTCACCATATTTTACTACATTGGTCTGAAGCCAGTCTGTCATATGTGCTTTAGTGATTCAGCGTTGGATGCAAAATTTGTTAAAAAAATTTCTATGAAGTGTGTGGATATTAAGAAACGTTTTTAACCAACGGCCAGCGAAACACAGCTGGCTGATGTGTTTTGAATGGTTTATGTGGTCTACAGTACAGTTGAATATGATAATCTAAGCTGTGGACTGATAGACATTAAACGTGATTAGAGGAGATTCACTGGCAAAATTGTTAAAAATACAATTAATTTAGAAAATAACCAAAATAAGAGCAGTTGGAGGATTCAAATTATTTTGCAATAGTAACAGAATTAAATGGACCATTTGCAGAAAAAAATGTTTAAATATTTTGTTAGTAATATAAATTGCACCCATTACATTTTATAGTGGTTGAGAAAACAAGTCACAATTTGCTGCAAAGTGCAAGTGTCACATGACTATTCAGTGAGTAGTGACTGAATAGTAGTGAAAGACAGGAAGTTAACACTCCTGAAAGTCACAATTTTTAATATCAACACCATTTTTTTTAAAATCTAAAACTAATTAGTGTTCAGTTTTGAGAATTTCATCAGAATTTTAAGTAAATGAGACAGACGAGTTGGGTGAAAAGTCTCTCATGCATTTAGGAACCCAAACCCTGTGGGGATGCGGTGGCAGTAAAACATTCTCTCTGATTCTTGGTTGTCCACAGTGGGACGGTGCAGTGCGAATGTGGGAGCACAGACAAACGCATCCTCTGGAGGAGGAGAGAGAGCGAGAAGACAGACAGATGGGAAAGATGGAAGAGACGGAGAAGAGCCAAGAATGGCCCTAAAAAAAAAAAATAAATAACACAAGAGACTTAAATATCTTTTAAATTCAATGCTGGATACTAATGATTACAATAAGAGTGTGGTTGTGAAGTGTTCATTTGGAAGGGGATTGTAGCCTTATTTTACCAAGGTCAAATTAGATACTGGGGTGGGCTTCTTTTCTTCTCCCCCTTTTTTGTTTTGGTGTTGTTTTTTTGGCCTTTGTCAAACCAGCAGGCCAAAGCTTTTGAATTTGGCCTGAAACACTTCACTTAAAATTTGAAGATTTTGCTAAGCACCGCACTTACTCAATGAGCTGTTGAAATGTAATGGTAAGTTAGAGAATTACAACTTTATGTTGCATATTGCAGGGAGAAACTAACGATGATAATTGTGTATAAATGTAAAGTATTTGAATGGTATGAGCATTCAGGGAGTGTATTTAGTTAGCTGTCAGTGTGCTGCTGATTTGGACACAGTTTTGACTTTGCTGTTATGAATAACATGAGCTGATTCCTATTTCAGGGGAATGCACATTTAAAAAGAAATAATTCAGAACTTCTTTGCCAAAACTCTTTACCTTTTCTGTTTTGTCACCACTTGGTCAGCTCGTTGTAGCACTCTTTGCACTAAGCTGACCAGGCTGCCCAAATGTATTGTTAGTTTTACTGTCAAACTCCTAAAAATAATTTTCTCAATCCTCTTTGGACCCTCTGTGGTCTAAGGTTGCCCCTGCATTTAGACACAGCAATAGTCTGATCTTTGGTCAGCACTCAACTTCAAACACAAGCCCCGAGTTGAGTTAAAAAAAAAAAAAAGTCATTGTGTTGGCCAATGGGAGCCTGTGATCTCCTCAGAAGATTTGAGTGTGTGTGTGTGTGTGTGTGAGAGAGAGAGAGAGAAAAAGTTAAAGTTTGGGTTTAGTGATGGGACTGTGTGTGTGTGTGTGCGGATAAAATGTACACACTAAGCTGTATATGCAATTTTTAGGTGTTTATATCAAACCCATCTTTGACTGTTTTCCAGTAACAATAAATTTTTTTCTTTAAATGTATCACAAAGAAGATCATTTGTTTGTCACTTTTTTATATTTCCCCTTGATTTCTCCAAGGCATTTGCCAGATCGGCATTTAGCAGCTGCTCATAACTCAGTCCCTGCTACAGCGAGCAGGGCACAGTGGTCTGAAGGTCAGTGCAATGACATCAGGGCCGTAAAAGCTCTAAAATTAGATTGAGATTCTTTGGCGTGTCTGGAATTACAGCTCCTATTTAACATGATTCTCATTGTTATAATAAAGCCATCCACACACTTTTGGTGCTTATTATGATTTTATAAAGAGTTTTTTCACATGTTTTAAGGTTGTCACGGTTTCAGAAAATGTAGCTCAACCCCTAAAAAAAAAAGCCAGTAGCATGTGTATGGATATTGTTTACACACAGAAGCAGGATTCCTGCAGGATGGATTTGGAGTTGGTAGAGGAACCAGCTGAAACAGCTGAGCATGAATCCCTTTGAATGACTAAATGTGCTCCGTTTGTCTCAGGCCTGAAATAAAAAAAAAGACTGAAAGTGCCGTGACGAACGCAGCTGTTCCCGCTGCCAAATGTAGATTGGCAACAGTTTATAACTTGAATTAGTTTTGGCTCCAGCAAATGATTCAAAGAATGGGGGAGTAAAAGAGAAGCAGCGAAGGAGCCAGTAATCTGTTTTATGTCAGAATGATTAATTTGTAGAGAGTAGATGAGACGTGTTGGATACTAAGTGCACATGTTTCCTAACATCCATATTTCTAATTGCAGATTAGCTGTTTTAAATCCTTGTTCTGAATGTGACATTTATTTATTGGTATCTTTAAGGACTAGTGTTGGATGGTTGTTGTGAAGAATGGGGTCAGTTCCAGCGGCAGCCATTACCCTGTCTCCACTTTCAGACTGCGTTGTGGATGGGGGGGGGGCGGCGGGGGGCTGCAGAGTGAAGGGGACAGAGGGCTTGTATTTTTGTAAGGCATGTGCTGTCCTGCACGTCTGACAGTGATGAAGTACAAGGGTCTCAAAGAGGCAGCAGTGGGCTCTTCACCGACAAACGAAAGTGACGCACTGGGCACAAAGACAAGAAAACGGGACAGTTCCACAGTTACAGCTCTAAGTGAAGTTACGATCATGAAGACCGAAAACGGCTCAAATGGTTTCACACCAGACGTCACGGTGGAAAGCTGCACAAGGCGGCTGTGGAGATAATGCAGCCGGGAAGGTTGATCCTCAGACTCGCGGATGCTGCCCTGGAGTTTGTAACAAACCTTCTGGCGGGAATGTTGGGCAAACAGCCTACTCCGACAACATTTCCACCTGATGCTGTCAGGCTTGGTTCTGTTTGGGCCTCTCCTCAGTTTCTGGGTGTCCAAATTCAACATTTTCGCAAACAGCAACCACTACTTATACAGGTGAGAGCTGTGGGATTTGGTATGACATTTTTTTCTTACACAGGATCAGGGATTCATTCATTATTAATCACCCGATGATATCAGTTTATATGTTATAAACCATGACTCTATTAAAAGTAATGAATAAACAATCACTGTAAGACCATTGAAAGATCATTTAGATTCTGCCTTTAAACCACATGACAATTTATAAGGTTATTAAAATGTGCTCCATCTTCACCTGTTTTTTGTTTTTTTTTAATTTTATTATGAATTATTGTGGAATTTGGTTAGTCTGCCTGAGAGTTTTACAGTTGGTTAATGCACTTAGCATAAGGCAATGTGTGTACTTTACAATTTCACACAATAAGTGTTGATTTAAATCACTTCCACTTTTACAAAACGTGTTCTTTGACCCTTTTTGCTATCAATTACTGTACATGTTTTGCCATAATTACTATAAACAATATTGTTTAGAATGCTAGAATATTTTTACTTTTGTACTAAGTCTATACACTTCTACCACCTCTGCACATTGTTTTGCTGTATACGAGGCCGACTAGCTGCAGACTGCTCAGAGTGGCCGTGATGACTCCATTACATAAGTGGTACACATACACTTACAAAGAAGCAGTTGAGCTCAGTACGTCTCGGACTGCTCTAAATTATTTTCATGGCTGCTCTAAAGATGAACAAACTTAGTCCCCAAGTTCATCAAATTTACAGTTATGTATTTCAATAAATCTGGAGATGGAGTAAAAGTATTACCACCACTGTATAGTAGTACTGTCTTATAGGTAAAAAAACCCGCACTAAAAAATATTTCACCAACTGTTGATCGTTTCTGGTGACACTGGTGATCAGATGTAATGTAGAGTATAAAGTAGAAAAAATGGAAAAGATACAGTTGGACATTATTTTAACTGTTCCTCCCATCACTGAGTAAATCATTTTTAATGGTTCAGCTACAAAAAGTTGTTATTTAACATTAAATAAGCAACTCATGCCTCAATATTCATCTGCAAAGCATTATTACCTAGCCAATAATTATGTTTAATTTATCACATCATCATAAAGTCATGTTTTTACAGGTTGAAATTGATTTGTAGACTTTAAATGCTCAATATGGTTTGTATATGTAAACTATATATTTATCAGTTTTCCGTTGTCACCTATATTTGACTTATATAGAAAGATGTATATAACCAGTAAGTCATTCTTCATTTGATTATTATTGGGTTGCGACTAAGCTGTTCACATTAAAACGTCTGAATTCATCTCCCTTGCAGGAAGTTTCTAAAGTCCACTTGGGGTTGGACGTGCATCTTCACAGGTTCCTTCGTCCTCCTCCTCTCCATCTCCGCCCGTCACTCCCTTTCTCTTTCCCTGCGCAACCTCAGCCGGATAGCCGTGGCGGGTTTGCTCTGGCAGGTGTGTCAGCACCTTCTTACTTTGCTGGAGGATGCAGCAGGCGCCTGTTATGAACCCATGACCCCTACACAGGAAACCCCGAGCTCCGCCTCTGCAGGACTTCTGCCGCTGCTCCTCCACGAAGACCAAACCAAGGCCTCGTGCCTCAAAGCCAACATGGTGTGGAGGGGTTACGAAGCGTCGCAGGACGTCCTCATCCTCTGCTTGTGTTGTCTTGTGCTGATCGAGGAACTGTCCGTCTTTGGCCCTCACCTGGCCCACCTGAAGACCCTGCAGAGATGCCCGGGAGCCCCGCTAAGAATCATCTTCCTCCTGTGTGTAATTCTTCTTGGCGTATGGATGAGCCTGCTGCTGTGTTTGGTATCACACTTCCCTAAGTTCCCCTCCCAGCAGCTGGGGGGAGCTCTGGGCTACCTAGGGTGGAGAGGACTCTACCAGGGACTGTACAGACTCAGGCCCAGGTGGGGCTGTCCAGGTTTGCCAGGTCAGGGACTCTTGACCTCCATAGACACTGACCAACAACCACAACAGAATTAAACTGTGAAGAACATCTAAGTATTGCTTGTCAGCACCCCTGACGACACGATGATCTGGCGTCACATGAATATGCAGGTTACGGTCATTGGAGGTTAATGTTTTGGACAAACGAGTGCAGCCAGAGGTATCAGAATCATGTTGCTTTATTTGGTAATCTGAACACAAACGCATGCACATTGAGAAAACTAAGCCATTTCTGTCAGAGTGGGTGTTCTGTTACTGGGAGAGAGTGTCACACTACACTTGTTGTATCTTGTTAGAGCGCTAGCGAGTGCGATGCGGTCGGCCTCAGTAGATGAGAGCTTTCCCGTCTCCTCTGGGCCTCTTAATCTTGTCATAGTTCTTGTTAATGATGTCGAACAGCACGGCCTGCAGAAGGAAATATAGATGAGAATAAACTGTTTGAGAACAAAAATGAGAGAGAGGTTATAGCCAGAGTCAGAGCTGTTCTATAATCGAGTAATCCAGGAAGGAGACAAGCGGCGATTAATGGACCAATCAGACACAACACAATCACAGCAACTACTTGAATTCCATGTAGCCACTGTCCCTGCTGTGTTGGTAGATGTGTTCGCAAGTCAGAGTGTAGATCGAGTTTGATACATGTAAGCAGACTTAAACGTACTCGCACAAATCGCAATATTAAATACTTTTGGGTTTTTCTATACGAATGCCTGTAGAAAAACAAGCCGTTTTTGACAGTGGGTTTATCTTACATATGTGTTGCGGATGTCCAGGACAACAAGGCGGAGCTCGCAGTACTGATACTGGTCCAGCTCATGAACCAGCTGTCTGTAGTCTCCCTGCAGCACAAAGCACACATGACACATCCAGTCTGTTGCTAGTTATTTATAAAGTCTTGTATTTGAAACACAGATGGGATTTACTATATATATATTTTTACTTTTTACATTATTCAGTGTATGAGCATAACAACATAGAATCACATTAAACTTTGATCAAAACACACTGACATACTGACCACATGTGGTTGTTTGGAGGCTTTGGCCACAGCATCACCTCTCTCGCTGTAATATCTAACATAGCAAAGAGGAAAGAGAAGCTTCCTGTCATTCATGTAATGTACATTTTCAAACATTTTTCTTCTTCAGAGCCACGTAAAGAGTTCACATTTTCACATAGCTAATGTCTTCTCAGGATTGCATGTGTGTGTGTGTGTGTGTATTTTCATTCTTACCTTGTCATTTCATGTATTTATCACATATTTAAAGCAGTGTTCCTCAAAAAGGGCAAGCTCATTATAAAATATCATTCATGCTAATTTCCTAAAATAATTATGCTATAATGAGTTTGATAAAAAAGGTTGATGAACCAGATCTGAGATTCAGCACTCCTTTGTCCAATGCAATCCTAAACTGCTGTGAACTTTGAAAGCGACAGTATAAAGACAATCACAACTCCGATGAGTGAGAAGTCAGTTTCCATAATAAATGACAGACATAATTCAAGGAAATAAAGTTGTGGTTAAAATGAAGATGCGATACAGCTGAAAACGCAGAGAAAGAAGCGATGAAGCAAAAAACAGGTGATGCTCTTCCAGTCAGTGTTGGGAAGAGCATGTTTTAATGGGCTTTACATCAAAGAGTTATACGTTATAAAGGTGCAGCGCTCTATTGTGGCCTTTTTTTTCCCTACCAAAAATGATCAGAGTTGGCAGAAAAGAATATTTCAAATGGGGTTCACTACTGATAAAAGTATATGGTCTTACCACTGCCTGAAAAGACAACAGCTGTGTGTGGGTGGATGACAGAGGACAGGGACATCCACTGTTACATCAGCTTTTTGGCATAATTTCATTTTAGCATTGGCATCATCTGTTCTTTATTGCTCAAATAAAAAAACAAAACAAAAAAAAAAAACTGACATTAAGTAGCCACGCTGGTGTGGGCTCTTACTTTGAAATCTGAGTTTGGAATGCCTCAATCTTGGTGCGTGTGTTGGTCAGCAGCTCAAACACTTTCTCCTGTTAGACAAAAGCAAAGCTGTCAAAACTCAAGGACCGTGAAACCCCGAGCGATACGAACATCGTGATGCAGCATCAGCACAGGATCAGCTGTTACTAACCTGCACGGCCACTCCAAAGTTGTTACCATCTTCAATTCTAGGAATTTGGAGCTGCACCCACATTGACACCTGCCAGAAAACAGAATTAGATTAGTTTGGTCTATTTGAGTCAACTTATTAAAAAAAGAAGTCCTGTTTTAAACAGGTGTGAACACTGAGAAAAGTGTAATGTATTACTGCTCAAACAGGCTTATGAGCTCCAGCCTTTGTTTTTTATTTGTCACACAAAATTCTTAGATGCACGTGTAACTAGAAATGTGAAGGTGAATGAGTTTCCCTCATCTAAAATAAACCAGGAGACTGACAGACTGACCGTGTTGAGCTTCTCCTTCAGTGTCTGGATCTGAGGCTTGACCTCCTGCAGGAGACTCTCCACGCGCTCGTTGCAGCAGATGGGCCCACAGGGAGGCCCTGGCACACAACACAAGGCTTCATTTACTTACACACAACAGCAAAAATGATTGTCCTTTAAATGTCTTAAAAGGATTTTTCTTCCTATTACAGGACACCAAACCTTACAGTTAAATATTCTGTGTGCCTGACTTCCTCCAATCTCTTTGGGTGCCCTCTAAGCAACGTTCAACCCAGCTAAATTAATTCTATTTTATTTTTGGTTTGCACTTTTAAAGTGCCCGGCCTACAGGAGCTTATAGACACCATAAATTATATTGGCATCAGGTCATTATCTATAAACTTAACACAAGCATAGTATTATATCACAGAAACAAAAAACAATATCGTCTATCCTTAGCTTTGCAGATAAACACCATAAAAACATCATTTACAAAACACAATTCAAGTCTCTCAGGTCACTAATCCAGAAAACCTCACCAGCAGTTGCAGACCTTTTATGAAAAAGCACGACCTTAAATCATCATATGTGGAACAACAGAGAATAAAATGGATTTCTGTAAGCCCATCAGATTGCTCAGAACTTCAAAACTATTCATAAGTTTATACTAACATTTAAGTCTAAAGTCGTTTAAAACACAGAAACGTTTTTCTAGTACACACTCTTTTTTTTTGTCTTCTACCTTCACCTGCACTGTTACTATAGTTTTTATTTGACTTACTTTTAGTTTGTGTTTCCACTTAAATTATTTAATTTCACTTTTGTTTGGACTTCTGTTCTTAATCTATTTTAAAATGTTTATAGGTGATAATTTAGTATTTATCCACATGAGGAGGGCTGGCATACTACTAATACTTATTATTTTTTGTAAAAGTACAAAAATACATACAAATCATACCCATGTTTCCAGCAAATTAAACATGAGAGATTTTAAAATGATATCCAGTAACTGAAACAGGAAATTAAATCTAGACTTGTCTCCCCAGACATCTGTGTTCAGACTTTAATTTTCTTGTTGATTTGGAGGAACATGCAGTACGTTGTTCATTAAAAATATTCCATATGTATATAATATGTATGAATGCTTTGTGAACAGGAGAAGACAACATGTCAGGATGTTTAGGACTTTGTGGTGATTATAGTTTAGTTGTAATTTAATTCTTAGTAATCGTCATCACATCTCTGTCTGTCCTCTTACCTGACTCTTCATCCTCTTTGTCACTGTCCTTGTCTTTCTTCCCCTCCTTGGCCTCCTTCTGCAACATTACAACAAAGGACTCTTGATGACATATATAAGTTTGACATATTGAGGCTGTTATTTAGATTCCCTTTACCAATCCCCCTAAATAACAGTGCAGTGACCAGTCGGCCGGAGTGTTTGCAGTAATGACACTACAGTATAAATCGGAAACCCTGGCTGAGGGCCCCAGTGGACGAGCTTCATGCAGCAGCACCACTGTAGAAATTCTGGATTCAATCAGGGAATAAAACCACCGTACACACACACTGCACCGATCTAATCCAGCAGTGGTGTTTTGGTCTTTTGGCGTAACCTTTCGTCTGAAAGATTTAACTGTGACTGATCGGGACCTTGTCAGACCCGCAAAATCTCCTAAATGGGACTTCTCTCAGACGTGCACACAAAGGGAGCTACCTCCTCCTTCTTCTTGCGTTTGGCCTCCTCCTTAGCTGGGTCAGGTATGGGGATGTCCAGCGGAGCCTTCAGAGATGCCAAGTCTTCACAGCTGAATGACGTCTGACGACAAAACACGAGACAGAAAACTCCCGTCACGTCTAACAGATGGATTTCGGAATCAGATCACTTGACCTCAGGGTCGGGCTTAATGCGTGCAGACTATTACCTTCAGTAACATGTGCAGCTCCTCAATCTTCTGAGGGAAGAATTTGGAAACCAGCTCTTCTGCCTGTAACACAGCATGATTATTAAACCACAAATCTGATTAAAAGAAAACCATTTCTGGGAAACATCCTAACTTCCTGTCGGACTGGTTACCTCTTTTGTGAGCTTCTGACAGAAGTCATCCACCTGCAACAAAGGGATCACACAAGCTCTGGTCATTTCCCTCTGTGTTCTGACACGGACGTGCACACATTAAGAACGGTACAGAACGGGCCGTGGGGCAGCAGGAACCTGCTCGGCTCGGCTCGGCTCGGCTCGGTCGGCCCCGGACCCACACTTACCTGCTGGACCCCGACCAGGCGACCGAAGCCGCCGTGGTTCGACTCGGCGGCTCATGCTAGCGGACGCTCGCTCACCTGTTTCTTCGACTCCAGGCCGATGCCCATTGACGCCATGTCGTCGGTTGGTGCGGTGACCGGAGAGTTAGTCGGCGGAGTTTCGGGGAAAGACTTTGGAAGGACGAGAAGCGGCTTCCTGGGGCGTAAATTTAACGCTTTGCACCACACGGGAAACACTCACAGTTACTCAGCATTAAAAAGCGAAAACGAAAGTAAAACGCATTTTCAGACAGTTCCGTACTTTCCCAGTTTAATGTCGAACGCCCGCGGTGCATTGTGGGACTTGTGGTTTTTAGCTTGACGTTCACGCTCGGATTTATCGGAACTTTTCAAAGAGTTTCTATCTGAAATTAAACAGAAAGTATAAGTAAAACGTGTTATAAAGTATAAGTTCACATTTAGTAGAACAGCACTCTATATAAACTTTTGTAAGGTTAAAAAACAATTATCAAAGTTTCCTTTTTTAGGAAGAGAAACACAAAAGTAAATTGTCACATTAATATGTGCAATAATTAGGATCTGTTATTGTTAATTATATGGTCATATTTTCATTTCGTTCCCCTTAATGTGACTTAATGTGAGAGACGCCTTATATTTGGATGATCACAGCAAGTAAAACCTGTTTGCGTCTGACTTGGGAAATTCTTGTTCTTTAAACCTTGTAAACAGCAGTTTGCACATCTGTTTTTTTGAATATAGAAGGCCCCGCCCCACAATAACGGCATCCTACTGTACTTGACGGGTGTGTGAACCAGTCCTAACCTGCTGGTTTATCCACTAGATGCTGCTGCTTTTCTACGTCCGGTGACTCAAACTGCCTCGTACAGATAATGATTAACATGAGCAAAGTGACCCTGTACAAACATATTTTGTTTTTGTTCCTTCATCCATACAGTATATGTTTGCACCAGCAGGTTAAAGAATATTAGGAATAGAGCTTTTGTCATCCACAGTGAGAGTCAGGGCCTGTGAGGACAGAGACACTGCTGACCCGGTCCCGTTAAAGCTTAAAACAAATACAAGGTCCCAAGTGGACAGCAAAGACGTCAGAGCCCCCCACCGTAAACACAGACCTGGTACATGCTCTGTATTAAAGCAGACGGGTAAACCCAGCGTGTTTAATCACATCAGGACACGACCCCACGCTGATTTAATCACCGGGATCATAATGTGTGATATAGACTGTATGTGAATAAATCTGTTTCCACAGTGTTGGGGTGAATAATGACTGTTTTGATTCAATGGCTGCTCCAGAAACATTTTTCATATGTGTGTGAACATGTGTTGTATTTCATACCGCACAGTAAAGTACAATAATATGTTACCAATCCGGTATGAGGTATTATTGAAGGTTGGATCCAAAGGGCAAAGGCAGCCCTTGTTTACAGTGCATGCACCATTAGTTATTGATTCTAGGATTTGATTGAGTGAGTGATTAAAACTTTGCAGTGTGCTATTCATCTCAGGGAGGCTGTTGAGAAATAATAAGGACAAAGGTCACGCTGGAGAAGGAAGGGGTGTGTGTGTGTATAGCGAGAGAAACCTAGTCAGTAAATTATCTGATTGGACTGTGTTCATGTGGTGAGGGGTTTTTATCACAACCCGACACGGTTACACACACGACTTAAAACCACCAACTGCAGTAGTAGAACGTGTGCACTGTACTGACATTCCTGTAGTGGTGCATTCACTATACTACATTTTCTTACTTTGCTTTTATATACACACATATACTCTTTATATTAATTATTAGAAATGTAAGGCCCTTTCCTTTACTTACGGTACTTTTCCACCACTAGTGACATCTAAGTTAATGTCCAGATGTTCTCTTGTAATGAAAACACGTTTTTACGAAGACTTGTTGTTCCTGGATCACTAGGCCTTTAAATGTTATCGTGACTTATGAGGTGAAACTTACATTTGGACTTATACATTACTTTATTTTTAACAGGCTATATGACCTTTTATTACTGTCTTACACAAGATCACTTGAGCAAAAATAAGGATTCTGATGTAGTTTTTTTGACCGGTGAGATCTGAACACGCTGTAGATGTTATGAGTTATGTCATGGTTTGTTTCTGTGGGGTTTTGGATCTTTGCCTTTAAAAACACTTAATAGGACAGGACGTGTGGCTGATCTGATCACTATCTTTTGGCTGGTCAGATTACTCAATATTTCAGAAAGTTACAAGTCACAAATCAGGAGAAATCAACAAGCACATCTGCAACTCAAAGGTCTCCGAGGAGACAAGTGATTAATTGATGTAATTAATAATTAATAAACTGCTTTTAATGGCTTAACTTTCCATCATCACCATTCACAGCCGGTGTGTGTAAATCATATCCACTTCATATCCCAGCTGATCTTCAGTAAAGAGTATAAACCTCCTGCTGGTTTAAATCTGAACAAAGCTGCCTCTTGTCAGTAACTTTGAAATGTGAAATAAAATGCACAAATTATCGCAAGGATTAAAACCAGACGGATGTAAAGGATCATACCACCGGTTTTTAGCTTTCTCCTAAAGTAATATTATTCATGGGCTCAGACTGATCTAATCAGTGCAGATTGATATTCAAATATTTCAGAATAAATCTGAGCACTACATGACGTAAGCAGTAGCTGAGGGTCTTTACAACCCCCCCCCCCGCATTTAGAACGGTTTGCTCCTCGCGCGTCTATAAAAGCCCCCGTACAACTTTAAGAAAAGTCGGTGGCTCGGATCTGCTTCCGGGTTGTTTCTCCGCGCTGCTTTTCGGTGTGTTTCTTGTGCAGCTCCAGTGGAAACTTGCATCATCCGGCCGCGGAGGACAGACACCAGCGGACCCCGTCCTCCACCTCCTCCTCCTCCTCCATCTCCACCCCCCGCCACCGCCGCCGCCGCCGACCCTCCGTTCTCCAGCAGCTGGCGGACATCAGGCTCCCAGCGGGACAGCGTGTCGGTGGGAACAAAGTGCAAGGTCCCGTCCACAGTCCGCTCGGGACACTTGTCCTCGCCACTGTCTCCACACAACCTCCATGTGCCTCCTCACTGCAGCCGAGATGTCGTGTCTTTTACTGGGAGTCCTGCGCAGGTGAGCCGCTGGAACTTTGTGTGTGCGTTAACAGGTTCAAACCTTCCCTGCGCTTTATTAGCACATTTAAGGTAACGCCACTTCAGTTAGACTTGTGCTGTTTTTATGGTTATTTGTGGATATTTATGGCCAAATGATTTCGTAGCTTGTCTGTTGCATGTGCCTGCTGAAGTGACAAATACACTGAATGCAGGTTATTTGAGTCACTTTAAAAAGTGAAATGCACACACAGAAGTGTTAGTTCATGTGAACTTTATGCCACGTTCATTGAATGTGAATTATTCTCTGATGATTTGGCTAAACAGGAAACCATCTAACTCAAACTTTTTATTCAGTGTGATTAAATAGAACACACATAATATAGACATGTTTTGCAGTCTCATAAAAACCTGTGGTAGTTTTCAGTAGTTATGTCACGTATGATGAAAGCTCATTAAAGCTTTTATTTTGTCGTTGCTATAAAAAGTCTGACCTGCATTGTGAAATGTTGATTGTTTTCCAGCTGCTGCGCTGACTGCAGCCACAGACTTGTCAGACTTGATCTCAGTGACAGGCTGCAGATCAGGTGACACCGAGCAGAGGCCTGTAGGTGTCTTTATAGCTCAAAGGACGAGGCAGAATAGTATGTGATTTGAGAAAACCTCTTCCCTGGAGGCTCTGGAGTGTGTGTGTGTGTGTGACTGCCACTGTGTTGGAGCATGCAGCTTAGTGACAGGAGGCCGGTGATCCTGTGCTCTCTGTTTGTATTTCTGCTTGACAGAACAGCCACTGGCTGGAGTCATCATTGCTCTATTTGCCTGAATTTCCTGGAGCGTGTCCTGTGTCGCTTTTCTCCCCGTATACTCACTAGCCCGTGCATGAGGAGAATGCATGCAGCACGTGTGCATGTTCTACCTGATACTCCGGCTTGACTCTGCTACGTGTGTAGACTCTGTCCTAAAGAGGCTATTGACCAGGATCTGTGAGTGCATGAAGGGAGGGGGTGTAGGTGTGTCAGTGTGGGCTGTGTGACGATTGGTTTTGGTGTTTGGAGGAAATGTTGGTCATCTGGAAGCTGGAGACCATTTTAAGGGTTATGGATGACCTCATTTTCTGTACCGGATCTTTCATTTACCCTGTTTTGCAGATGTGCATTGATTTCGCAATAAATCTTTGCAAAATGTGTCAAATGTAGCCTCGCCTGTGCTCATCAGTTCGGGGGGGGATGGGCTAAGGAATGGAAGAAATGTACGAGGGGATGACTGTGAGATTGGGAGTGAAGGGCGCTGTTGTTTCGAAAAGTTTAGCTC
This sequence comes from Channa striata, assembly GCA_033026295.1. Classification (NCBI taxonomy): domain Eukaryota; kingdom Metazoa; phylum Chordata; class Actinopteri; order Anabantiformes; family Channidae; genus Channa; species Channa striata. The sequence continues at coordinate 2,595,725 of CM065169.1, forward strand.
GTCCCAGTGAAAACCGGGACTATTTCCACGTCACAGCCTCCTTCATCTCCTGCTAAACTCAGCCACACCTGATCTCCAGCCAGCAAAGCAAACATCAGTTAGGGTCTATTAAGTTCATACTGTGTCCGGCTCATGTCCTTAGGACACTAGGTTGGATACGCTACACAGGATGGATAATGAAGAAGGTTTGTAATTGGTTTAGTTTGACTGGGAAAAGGACCGAGAAGCTGATTCAAGAAGACGTGTTCATTTGTTATAACAGAAGGTTAATGTCCTTTTGATGTTTGATCATGTGAGCAGCTGGGATACAGTAACTCATTAGTTCCCCTTTAGCTAATAATTCATTTCCATAGATAACTGGCAACAGCAAAGTTTCTTTGACAAAGAGACTGTGTTTAAAGGATGCATAACAGAACCCCCTCACCTTTTCTTATTTGTTGTTTTGCTGCTCTCCCCAGCTGTTTGCTGGGTTCGCACTGAGGTTCAAGTCATTAAACGTTTCACCGTCAAGATGAATTGAACGACCTTTGGAAATTCTTGTGTGTTTTTCTTTTTCATCACAGTCAATACAACTTTCTTTAAATACTGCAGCACCAAAACACATGAAAATAACCAACAGCACAGTCACGACTTGAATAAAAAGTGAGTTTTACTGAGCAAACTTGAAAACCAAATACTATATCCATACTATCCTATACTTGGTCCTATACGAAGACTATTTAAATAATGTAATTAAACGCATCTGAGTAATAATTACTCAAACAATAATCAACTGAACAGATGATTATTGTAAAAATCTTGCTTGTTTCTATTAAGGTTTTTAATTTGCATTTGCAAAGCAGTAGATTCACCTTTCATTGTGTGTTAAGTCAGTCAGTCTGTTCATGATTAATTCCCCTGCTGTCAAAGTTTAAACCCTGAGACTGGCATTTCACTGTTCTCCGCTCACTGTGACACGCTGTTTCCTTTCAGTCGCCTGCTGCTTGTGCACTTTGTACGAGCCGTCCACACGTACATGCTTACTTGCACAAACGAGTAGATGTGCACGTAATTACACAATGTGCTGCAAAGTGAGAGGTATACTGAAGCTTGGTTGGAACGTCATTAGCCGCTGTTCTATTTAACTAGCTTTAAGTTTGAGCTACGGTGCGTAATTACAGCTCCTCTTTGGTTCTGACTGAGCACGCAGAATATACGTGTTCACAAGGTGTCATTTTTGACACAGTCCTCGGGCTGTCTTTTCCACTGTCAGACAATCACTAGGGACACACACACACCCATACAGCAGCCCTCTAAGTGGATTGAGTCTGTGAACATCATGCTGCTAAGAGACAATAAGCCGCCCCCTGCATCCCTCTTTCTGTGAGGAAGTCAGTGTGGGGATCTCAGGTTGACCTAATAACTAGCCCAGACTGCCGTAAGAAATGGGTAGAAAAGCCTGGAGGTTCCTGCTCAGGTCATCAGATCTCTGAAACATTATGCTTAAAATGAAACCAATCGGTTAGACTCGGGCTTCCAGAGCAACTGCATTTAACAGAACTAATTGTTTCATAAAACGAATCGTTTTAGGAGAACAACTAGGAGAAACTCCTGTTTTCTCCTAGTTGTGTCAATGTCTGCATGGCAAGGAAGAAACGGTTGAGTGAGGTCTGACTGAAAGCTGTGTGCCTGTTTTTATTGCCTGATTCACAAGTTTTGATTTAGTGAGGCACAATAAGGTCTTGGTAACGGATTGGGGCTGTCTGCATTATAGACCTGTCCGTCAGTTCTTTCTGTGTTGGGACAAAGGCTCTGGTGAACTGCCTCTTAAAATTTACTCTGAGGTGACTACTGCTTTAGCATTAGCTCGCTGATTAAGTTTAATCCTTTGCTGTGTTTGGTGAAAAAGACTTTAGTACTGACACTTAACAATGTGCTTATCGTGGTTTAGTTTCTGTGCAGTTACTGGTGCTTTGTGTGGGTCACTGAGTCAGAAATTATTAAATTCATTTTGTGCAGGCGTGGTGGTGTTGGGACAAGCGTTGGCGTTCGGTCCCTGGCCTCCATCTCTTCGCTACCACCTGGGGTGGCAGATTTTGTGAAGGCAGCAGCGGACGAGTGTAAGCCCAGTGGTGTGCATGTGGTGACGGGGACACCAGAGGAAACGGACAACTTTCTAGCATGTCTGGAGAGGGACGGCATGGTCAGGAAGCTTCCCAAATATAAAAACTGGTAAGGGATTTATCCACATATGTTGTTTTTATTCCGCTGAGTATTTATGAGTATGTGTTATTCTTTAATTGTAAATGTTCCTTCAATATTACCATGTTTTGGTTGCAGCTGGTTGGCACGTACAGACCCAAAGGACGTGGCTCGAGTGGAGAGCAAGACTGTGATTGTGACCAAGAACCAGAGGGACACCATCCCCATCACCGCTGCAGGGGTGAAGAGCCAGCTGGGCAACTGGATGAGCGAGTCAGACTGGCAGAAAGCCAGAGAGGAGCGTTTCCCCAGCTGCATGGCAGGTATGATGATGGATGGACATTAATTATGTCCAGCTTCCCTCAGTTTTAAATGATTTTTACTTTAGTACTTTATCTAAACTATAACTACTTTTTAATGCAGGCTAAACTAAGATAAATAGAGTAAAACATGTTTGATCATAGATGTGGCCTGCTCTGCTTGCAACTTTTTTTTTTTAAAGTTAGTTAGTTAGTTAGTTAGTTGGCTTCACCTGTACATCACTGCAGACCAGACAAGGGAGGAGTTAATCCACTGGGGGAGTCAGTACCAGCCTGCAATCTCCATCAAGTTGCAAACACGTTTCTCTGAAGATGGCCCTGTTTGGAGTGGGAAACTAAACTTTAGTCATGTGTTAATTATGCTTTCCTCTCTTTTCCATAGGTCGGACCATGTATGTGATTCCCTTCAGTATGGGTCCAGTAGGCTCCGCTCTGAGTAAATACGGTGTCCAGGTACCGACCGTGCTCTTTGAACACTTGATACTCAGGAAAAAGCATCAAACAAAGCAAATACATGTGCTGTGTTGTACCGAGCAGTTATTTGTTTTTGGCTAATAGATTTTTATGCTGGTTAGCCACTAAAAGTTGAAAAGTCTTTGTTGTCTTTGAAGGTGACAGACTCTCCCTATGTTGTGGCCAGTATGGGGATCATGACACGAATGGGGACCCCTGTCCTGAAAAAACTGTCTGAAGGAGTTGAGTTTGTCCGCTGTCAGCACTCTGTGGGACGACCTTTACCACTCAAAGGTAAATGTTCCAAGAGCCTAAAGCCAGGTGATATCACTGGTTTGTGTAACATGCATAAGATTTTACCTCCCTCTGTCCCTCTCTGTTTTCTTCCAGCTCCTCTGGTCAACTCATGGCCCTGTAACCCAGACAAGGTGCTGATCTCTCACCTGCCAGACACCAGGCAGATCCTGTCTTTCGGAAGTGGCTATGGAGGAAACTCTCTTCTGGGGAAGAAGTGCTTCGCCCTCCGCATCGCCTCCCGCATTGCCAAGGATGAGGGTTGGCTGGCAGAGCACATGCTGGTGAGAATGAAGGATGCCATATATAAGATGTGGCCTATCTGCCTGAATTTTCCATGATTATTTATGAAAGGCAAAACTACAAGTTTTCAATAATAAAGTTATAGAATGACTTTGTCCATAACAACTTCCCCATTCTCTCATCAGATCCTGGGTATCACCAACCCTCAGGGCGTGAAGCGTTATGTAGCGGCGGCCTTCCCCAGCGCCTGTGGTAAAACCAACTTGGCCATGATGAAGCCAGCTCTGCCAGGATGGAAGGTTGAGTGCGTGGGAGATGATATTGCCTGGATGAAGTTTGACAGCAAAGGTGAGAAGAGTAGAGCTCAGACACGCAGACCCACTTGTGTTGCTCAAAACGTCACGTGGTCAGTGTTTCATGTCGCATGCTTCACATACACGTTTCTGTAGGTAAACTCAGGGCCATCAACCCAGAGAACGGGTTTTTCGGTGTGGCTCCAGGCACCTCGGACAAAACCAACCCCCACGCCATGGCCACCATTGCCAAAAACACAGTGTTTACCAATGTTGGTGAAACCAGCGATGGGGGGGTGTGGTGGGAAGGACTTGACGCCCCTGCAGCTGGTGTCACTCTCACAGACTGGCACGGCAAAACCTGGAAGCAAGGTAACGTCTCATAGAGGAGTGTGCTGCTTGTAATGCAGGTTCAGCTTGAATCACATGTTTTTTTCTTCCCCATACCAGAACAGATATATATATATATATATATATATATATATAATACACTGATCTCAGGTCTGATTCCCTACATCAGACTTTGAGTTACACAAGCTAGTAAAAGAGGAAGGAGCCAATCAGCCATAGAGTATACAGTGCCACCTAGTGCTGTTTCCAAGCTTTTTGTGTTTAAGAATGAGTCTTGATTAGGTTACTGTGGTGTTGATGTGGTGTTGTTTCCGCTCTGAAAACAGGAAGCTCGACTCCTTGTGCCCACCCAAACTCCCGCTTTTGTGCCCCAGCTGCCCAGTGTCCCATCATCGACCCCCAGTGGGAGAGTGAGGAGGGCGTTCCTATCGATGCCATCATTTTTGGTGGCAGGAGGCCAGAAGGTTTGTTCTGCTTTTATTTCATTCCTAAAATATAAAGGCTAAATGGCTTTTATGCAACACACAGTCTGGAAAAATGGGGAAAGTTAGCAGTTTTATTTTATTTGCCCAACTGTTAGATCTCTAGAAAGTGTTCATATTTACATTGTTTATAGTTGGGTCTTTTGTGGTGTGAAAAGTCATGGGTAAATACAACCCTGTTTTCAGAAAAGTTGGGATTCTGTGTAACATGTAAATAGAGAAAAGGCTGTGATGTGCAAATCAGATGAATGAAAAACTGAGCACAGAAAAGGGAACATATTCTGTACTTCTAATGAGGAAATGGAAGCCTTTCGTGATTAAATACCAGGTGAGCAAAATTTGTATTTCCCTAGATGAAGACTGTAACTTGACAGTTTATTCATCGCAGCAAGGACTTGTGCTACACATGAACATGAGACGTCAAGCAACATTTTACACAAAGGTAGCTGTGAACTAAACAGGATTGTATGATGCTGTTTTCAGGAGTTCCTCTGGTCTACGAGTCTTTCAGCTGGCAACACGGAGTCTTTGTCGGAGCTGCAATGAGGTCCGAGGCCACGGCAGCTGCTGAGCATAAAGGTAAACACGTGAAACTGTCCCTGCTGTGTTAATATTATTTTAAAGCCGAACAGAATTATGAGGTTGAATAACTGAATGTTTTCTTTCAGGCAAAGTGATCATGCATGACCCCTTCGCCATGCGGCCGTTCTTCGGCTACAATTTTGGCGACTACCTCGCTCACTGGCTGAGCATGGAGAGCAGAAAGGCCCCCACCCATCTGCCCAAGATCTTCCACGTCAACTGGTTCAGAAAGGATCCAGCTACCGGTGCCTTCCTCTGGCCTGGCTTCGGCGAAAACGCCCGTGTGCTAGAGTGGATCTTCAAGCGCTGCGGCCGGGAGAGGGAGGACGAAGCAGCCAAGAAGAGCATTATCGGCTGGCTGCCAGGAGATGGTGCCATCAACACCGAAGGCCTGAGCGGCAATGTGGATATGGGCGCCCTGTTCGACGTGCCCAAGCCTTTCTGGCAGAACGAGAGCAAGGAGTTGAGAGCCTACTTCACCCAGCAAGTTGGAGCTGATCTACCAGCTCAGGTGGAGGCTGAGCTAAGGTCACTGGAGGACAGAGTGCACAAATAAAACCAAAACAACTCGCAAACAGTTAATATTATTAGGGTGCAATCAGAGTCACTGACTGGGTTTCCATACACAGAGAAGAAAGGTCTGAAGCAGGGGCCTGTACCATCACGCAACATTAGTGGGTAGTCGGTTCTCTTCAAACTTTTCTCAGGATTTTTGGTAATATGCATCGAGTGACTAATCAATATGCTAATAGTTTTTACTAGCCAACCGGGGGCCTTGCCGGTTGGCTAATAAAAAAAAAAAAAAAAAAATTCATGTTTTATACATTTAAAGTTGATATTGTCATCCATTTCTTATGTTGACAAAAACATGCTAGCATCGGGTAGTTCTAGTACATCAGTCTCAGTTGGTGTTTCTAACAGATGACGCTGTATGTGGAAAAGGTAGAAAGCTAAAATTTTTCCCAAAAGGGAACTAATATCCACTGTGCATGAAAGCGCAATCAGTGACTGCTAACTCTCTTTTATGGAGAGAAGTAAGTTATGAATGAAATCTCAGGTGGAAGCAGGGGGAAACTAATCATGTAAAATACAGTACATATCTTTTGGATTTACTTCACAATAATGCTGCGACACTGACAGACTGGTGCCTGGTTGGTGGTGGTGGCCAGGAAATGTGACTGACGACCTGAAGGTTTCTGAGAAGTTGTCACACTTCACTGTACCGAAGCACATTCAGCGTAGTCTAGTTGTGCCTTTGAGACATATTAATGAAATAACCCAGGGTGCTAGTGTTTACAAGCTGAAACCCAAAGACCTTTTTATGACAAGTATGTCAACTTGTTTTCCCATTTAAAAGGTGTGGTTAAAAAGTGAAGTTTAGCACCCAAGTCCTTTAAAACACTATTGGCTGAGTCTCTGTAATTGAACTTTACTTAATATTGTAGCATGTTTCCAGCGGGACAGAGCGTTAGTATGCATTATTCGTCTTACCACTGTTTTAATGTTTGTAATTCAGTGGTATGATTCCAGCTGATCAAGAGTTTACACCAATTATGTGAAATGTTGGACCAATAAAAGTGACTAAGATCAATAAGCATTTTCCTTTTGTCATATTGCAATGTTTTTCTTACAATGTAATCAATAAATACTGCATCTACAAATGATCTGGGGTCATTTTTGCAATAGTGTTTATTTACACGAGTATATACATTATCTAGGGAAATTGGTTAAAACTTAAAACCTTAAAAGAACAGATTCTTGCACTGTGACAATGTGAGCAGAACTGCTAGACGTCTCTTGTCTTTTGGTCTACAGACCTTATTCAGAGCTTTGCATCAACACATGGTTTTTAGGCATGCTACAATAGAAATATCAGGTCTGCACACGAATATAACTTGAGCCTGAAAATGCAGCAGGAGCTGCAGGGAGTGGTGGTAATCCAGCTGTTTACCACGTTAGACGACAGTCCAGATCTGCACTTAAAGAAGTCAGTCCCTACACGCCGGAGCTCTTGAGTTTTACTGCTGTTTATTTTCACTGTGAAAAACGAACCCACTTAAGTTGACTGAAGTTGAAAAAAGCTCAAGATATTAAGTTGACCAGAGTGTTTACATGTAAACATGTTATTAATACTGTAAAACGAGGCATGCTGGGAAATCAGCCAGTTTTGTTTCTGTAAAAACTTTGTGCAATGAGGTAAGTAAACTGCAAGCAGTTTATTTTCACTCAAATCATCATCTGAACTTAAGACATTGAGTGAGAAAAAACGCATCTTAATTAGTGAAGTGTTCTAAAATAACACCCTAACCACTTAAGATGAATATCCTTTAAAATTAGCACAACTTACATACAATATTTACATTCAGTTAAAAAGACACAATTAATTAATTACACTTTTTTTTGTATAATGTTTTACACTTTCATTAACATTGATTGTTACTGACATGGGCACTTGTATTTCCTACAATTTATTTTAAATTTCACAATAAAGGGTTTGCTTCAAAGACCAAAAACAGTTGCATTATGGCCTGATACAGTATCAGTAACATTTATTAGATTTTCTATTTGCCTCAGAATTGTATGTCTCAATTCTGTTTGTGTGATTTGTGAGTAAGAAAATAAATACGGAAATAAATACATTTAAATTTTATTGACAAATAGCCAAAGTCAATGTAACACTAGACTTATGATTAACAAAATGTAGAACACAACAGAAAGTTTGTGAAACACAAACAAAATTGAAAAAAAAAATCCATTTAATTTGGGATGTAAAAATCTATTGCATTGTATTTTGTAGATCGAAATTCAGGATTAATAAAGTTTAGAGTCTGTTAAGTGGATCACAGCAGCTTTAAATATGAAGAGCATAATGAGGGGTGAGGTAATAAGGTGTTTTTGTGGAATGATACACTCCTACATATCAATGTAAAAAAATATATTTGTTTCAAAGGAAAACACTATAAAAAGAATGTTTGAAGAAAAGAGGGGGCACCCGGATTTGAACCGGGGACCTCTTGATCTGCAGTCAAATGCTCTACCACTGAGCTATACCCCCATACGATATTGGTCTGAAACGTATTATAGATAAAGCTTCCAAAGTGTCTATGTGCCTCGTTGTGTTGGACAAAGGTGATGTTGCGATCTATATTTTACCATACATAACAAATACGCAGTAGACATACAGTGATTCTTTTTATCTGCTGCAGTGTCAAAGTAAAATGTAACGCAAGGCTCAAACCGGATGTGTCGTAATTGCGAGCGCGACGCAGCCGGATGTTGAAGTGGATCGAAAGGAAAGTGGAAGAAACGGAGTCACAATGGTATGGCTTCGTTTCGTCTTCTCTTGTATTATCATTTTGCTATTGTAGCCGCATTGATAACCAAGCTGCACTTTTCTGTACATAAGAAAACATAAATGTATTTCCCCTCTCGGCAGCTTTGTCCTGTCGGTATTTTAACCACGGAGACCAGCAGTTGGGAATTTGATTAGTCACTCGAGCTAATGCTAGTTTTCGTTAGCGCCTAGCGTTGGCTAATACGTCGCCTAATTAATTTCAGCTTTCACAGTTAATTCAATTTAATAGTTGACAGTATATTAATAGCAAATGTAAATAGCGACGGTGTATGTTGCTTCTTTCAGAATACCGAGGACTTCGCTCTCAGCTGAAAGACAGTGTACCTGTGGCTGGTTTGTGTCCACAGGGAGCGTACGGAGTCCAGGACTCTCTGCGGAGCGGGTCAGACAACATCAAATATCACCAATTTAATAAATGCATATCACTGGATGAATGACAGGGCAGAACAGGACAAATATTATGAACACGTCATGTAACGCCAGGTTATTTAGAAACAGTGGGACCCACTTACAAGTCACTGTTGATATTGCATGTAATTTTAAAACTCATCCACACTGGACGAGCAGTGATTCTAAAACATGAAAGTATAACTATCAGCTGATCAAAACGTGCTGCAGTGACAGGTGCAGAGACTATTGTTATAGATCTTTTAAGAGTTCAATATCTTGCTAACCTTGAACCAAAATCAGTGTAAAATGGTCTGATGTTCACTTTTTGTGTTCCTTTTTCTGCTGAGCAGCTTCACCAGTGTCAAGAATGAGCTCCTGCCCAGCCACCCACTGGAGCTGTCAGAAAAGAACGTGAGCTCATCTGTTTCCTCTATTTCTGCCTCACTCGACATCACAATTTGTTACATTTAGGTGTCCCTGTTTTTTTTCTTATAGTGCTATTTCTCCTAATTATACAGTAGAGAGCTCCATTTTATTTGTGACAAGCAGATCAGTAAATTGATCGTGGACAGCAAAGGAATATGTGTAAGTCAGAATCGCTGGGGTACTGAATGTTTCTGCTTGTGTGTTTGCAGTTCCAGCTAAACCAGGACAAGATGAATTTCTCAACACTCAGGAACATCCAGGGTCTTCATGCTCCTCTCAAACTTCAGATGGAGTACAGAGCAGCCAGACAAGTAACTTCATGTCTCTGGTTCACGGCAGCAGCCCTCATTCTTTTACTTTTTTCCACTTGCTTTAACACTTCCTATCAATTGTCCCCGCAGATTCAGCGCCTGCCATTCATGCAGAGCTCAAACCTGGCTCTAGACACACTGCGAGGCAGTGACGAGTGCATCGGCTTCGAGGACATCCTCAATGGTGATAGGCTTTTCCTCTTCCCTCTTTACACAGTCACTGATAATCTAAAGGCTAAATCTGATCACCACACTGTATTTGTGTCTTTTAACATTTCAGATCCTGCCCAGAGTGAAATGATGGGCGAACCTCACATGATGGTGGAGTACAAACTGGGGATGTTGTGAATGAAGACAAGCTCAGATACACACTTTAGATTTATTATTTGTCTACATACATTTTTTTGTTTAATATCAAGGTTGTGGAGAAAAGCAGTCATGTGTTGGGAAGGTTAGGGGTTTGCTGGCAGAGTCTGGGTGGGTGAGCAACTAAATAACATGATGATGCTTCTGTACAATTCTAGTTCATTTGGTAATTCTAATAAAATTTATCACCTTTCTCAGCTGTTTTTGAATGTGTGCTCGTTGTCACTTTGGATCATATTATAACAAAACTTTAATATCCTTGAGATATGTCAATTCATAAGAGTAACTACCATGTACAGTAACAACTGATATTAATGCATGCATGTTTTTAATTTTATCTTGAGATATTTATAAGACTAAACTGCACCCATGTGCATTAAAGCACTGTATTAATGCATGCATGTGGATTAATATTTTATATTCATTTTTTGGGGGGTGAAAGTTAAACAGAACTCTTAGAATTATGCAGAGTTTTGAGGTGACTGTTTTTGAGGGATTGAAAGTTTCACAAGGTAACAGTGGTGACATTGTGGTGGAAAAACTTTTTTAAAAAAGTAAATAATTTATTGTCTATTTAGACCTGTTAGTTGTCATTAATTATCTTTACTAAAAGTCTAGCGCCCACATTATGAGCTGTCTGTCATTACCAGGGGTCAATAGTAAAATAGAATATAAATTGTCATGAAACAAATTGCAGCTTTATGGATTTAGCCCAGATCTGAGGTGGAAGTTGATATACAGTCAGTGAAAAGATCAGGTCCAGCTTAGGCTGCTTTATTTTCAACCTCAAGACAACATGGGATCAATGCAACCTATAACTTGTAATATAGAAAGGATATATTACAATTTATATTGTAAAAATGCTATCCAACATTAAAATATTTTAATATGAACGTAAGCTAAGCATTTGACTTAAACTAAAACATATCTCAGCATCGATGGATTCCTCTGCCCACAGAAAACAACATTTACGTGGTTCTGCATTAAATGTAAAACAGTCAAAAGGCTAGTCAGTGCCGGTGGTGAGGGAGGGGAGAGAAGAAACGTAGAGGTTCTGTAACTCACTGTAGCAATCAATTGAAATCTCACCACCATCGGACCAACCAGCATGAGCCAGGGCGGACCCATTTATTTATAGGGCTGCTGGACAACTGAGGTCTAAAGCAGGGTGTTCAAAGTAGAAAGATGACTAAAATTTCGGCGAAGGTAAATTCCTGAATTATCGTTGAGTATCATTAGCTTTATAAACATGCATTTATTTGATGCGTAAAAGTGACAATTTAACGTATTTGAAACATTCTCTGGACCGCAGTGAATGCTGGGAATCTATGACAAGCGCAGCCGCTCTGTTTAATCCACTCTACTTCCGGGTTTTTAAAATTAATTTATAGTAAGAACTTCGGTTCTTCAGAGGAACTTTGAGTGACCACATTCTGGGTTTAAACTGTGGTATAAATACAGATATTTTTATCTTTTTTATTGTACTTTTGGAAAAAAAATGAGAATATCAAAAATGATGTGTGTGTGTCGAGAGAGAAAGCCTCTCTGCATCCGGGTCACTACAGCGGACCGGTGTTTAGAGCCTCCGATTGGTCAGTGCTGTTAGACTAAAGAACATCCACGATTTGGTCCCAGTTTTGTTTTGTTTATTAGACATAGAACAGTCATAAAGAAGGAACAGACATTATCAAATTATGCGAACTCAGAGAAACAGCTCTTTGTTCTGGAGCATCTGTAAACAAACAATAATTCGGCCAGAAACATAAACGAGAAGTAAACGAACAATTTCACAACTTAAAGGCAATATTTATAATTTATAATTAAAAAATGTATAATACTAATTCCACCACCAGCTGGGTAAAGTGACCCTTTTAATTGGATTTGAGGGAAACTCAAAGAGCAATGATTACTGTATTGCCGATGAGCAAAACAGTATATACCCCATTATACCGGCAGTGGTAGATGATTTTTTTTAAACAAAAAAAGTACTTCACTGTAAGTACCACCCTAAATCCGCAGGAGTGTGTTTTAAACGTTTTACTGGGGTAAGAGTGTATATATAAAAATGTATTGTACGCATTAGCATCAAAATATACTTATGTACCAAAAACTCCTTATGGAAAATTATTATGATATTAAATTATAATTATTGATGCATTAGCATGTAAACACCAGTGTTGCAGTTCGTAAAGGAAAGTTTATGTACAAGCAGGGTGTGGAACTATAATAGCACATCATAATTTTGTTGTTGATCATATTTTGTACATACATTGTACATCTGCAAAACTTAGAGTTGTTATGTTAAAGTGCACAAGTTTCCTCTCAATCAAAATGGGAAGTGAAAAATAATGTAAAATTCTCAAGTAAAATACAAGTACATCAAACTTGAACTTCACTAGTAAATGTACTTAGTTACTTAGCGACATTAACAGGACAAGGGTTATTAGCATAACCACACAACAACTATTATTTTGAAGCTAATTTGATCAGAGAAAAATGTAAAACTAAAGGCAAAGTACATCAGACCACACATGCCCTTTGTTTCATGCGAGTGAACAACATCTGTGGTGTAAAAATCAAGGAGAAAGGATGAAAAAAGATTCACATTCATCATTGAGACAAAGGTCTGGTTGAGTCCTACTTGAATATCAGTTGGTGGAGATTTGCTCTGTAGGCTCTGTCCCAATTTGACCTTTGCATTAGGACTAATTCAAGATTCTCTAGGGTTAGTCATTTTTGGGTGTGGGTTGGTTGAGCAGGTCAAATCGCACACATAAATATTATTATACATAACAAACAAAGAAGCACTTTAAAAAACAGCCAACACTGACCAAAGTGCTTAACAATCAATGTAAAAGAATACAACATAATAAAAGTACAATCACAATAAAATGAGGAAAAATATATTTAAGTAAAATCTGAAGTATAAAAGAACTAAAATACAATAAAGTAGTAAAGCGAAAATGTCACGCTGGGTCAAAGGCCAGGCAGAATAAAATTAGTTTCAAGCTTTGATTTAAAAACAGCCAGTGAGGAGGCCTGGCTAACTTTCAGAGGCAGTGCATTCCAAAACATAAATCTGTATTTTTCAGGAAATTATTTGTGGAACTGGTTTAAAGCAGGTGCCGTTATGTTCTGTAGCACAAGTGTTTGAATTAGTGAAAAGGGAAAATGTGAACTGAGGAGGATATTAAATGTTTCCGACCTACTGTTTCAGTGTTTCACTGTTAAACAGCCACAGCACAAGTGATGCTGGGCCCATAGTAAATGCTCAGTCTGAAGTTGTTGTGGATGCGGCAGGTGCTGCTGCCTTCCATTCTGCTTCTGGAAACTCTAGGAGTCCTAAGAAGACTCAGACTGAGGGGTTAGTTTTGTTGAGCGCACACCAGAATCTGGCGTTTCTGTTGCTGGCTTGGACACAACTGAAGATTTATGCAGCACAGGGTTAATATCAATTAGAACTACTGGCACAGTTTTTGATAGCTAAGCAGAGAACAAACTAGTTCTAAACTAGTTGGTTCCTGTTGAAATACTCCACAGCTAGAGCACTGCTGGCAGGAGGATTGAACCCATGACCTTTGCACTGATTTCACCTACGCACATTCAGCACATGGACATGATGCTAACAATGGACTGGACAGCAGCGGAAAGTTCAGAAAGCCACTCCCACTTCAGATGAGTGTCCTACAGCTGTACAACTAAACTACGCACTGCACACACATGGTCCACCATCCCGTCCCATCCTATAGCCGCCAGAATGAGTGCAGTTGGATTTATTATATCTGTGTTTGATAATATTACCGTAATGTCTGCACAGGACCAGCTGTCTGACTGGATTAGTGAGGCTAAAGGCATCTTCTCTTGACTTCACAAATGACCTCCACACCCACCTGATGAACCTTTCTCACAACATAGTTTGTGTTGACGTCTTAGTCTTCTTCTCCTTTCCCTTTTCTCTCCCTCTCCCCCCAGTCCACCTTCACTCACTCTCCAGTTTTGCTTCTCTATCCACAGCCTCTGTCACCCACTCATCTCAATTTACTTCACCGGGCCAGTGTTTGTTAGGTCCTGCACTATGTTCATCATCTCCTACCCCATCCCCATCTTCATCAGACCCCTCTGCAGACTCTGGCTCCATTTCGGTCTCAGGCTTCCTTTTCAGCAGTGCTGTACAGTCGGCTTCATTCATCGTGACAGATATTGCTCTCCAAACGCAAGTGAAGTCTCTTTCAGTGGGCTTCGTTTCTATCCAGGCCTTCATTTGGGACACTAGTGCTGTAATTTCTTTTAAAAAAGCCCGTGACCTAACTCAGAGCCTTGGTTTTAGGACCTGAATAGCTGAACTTCAATCTGTCTGACTCAGGGGGATGTTGCTATTCTCATCAACTGCTGTCTTTTTAATGAGACAGAAAAAGGGGAACTGCTTTGCTTAATGCAGCGTGTTGATCCATCCTTAGCAAGCTCAACATCAAACGCCACATCAGCATCTTCTATAACTGAGTCGCCGCCAGGCGCCTGAAAGATGGTGGAGGAGGAGACAAAGTGAGCAGAGCAGAGAGACATGGAGGAGGAGCAGGAGGTGAAATGAGGGAGTGGACAGAGAGTAAAATGCATATAGTAAAGCATATACATTTCACTGTCTGTCCGACATACTGTAAATGCAGTTTAGCAAATCTCAGTGAAGGAAAATACTCAGCTGAATGTTAAAAAAAACATTCTTTCATTCTACCCGATTCTTTGCGAACATGAAAGTTCTCAAAGAACGTTTTTCTGCAGGTTTGAGGAAGTTAAGAAAAAGCCCCCCCCTGCAGCCTGAGAAGGAAAAGCTGTGCAGACAATGGGTGGGGATGGATGATTGGATTGATAATACACAGCTAAAGCTTATGACAAAGGATTAAAATACAATAAATATTTTTGGACAGTTTGAACTAAATTAAAGACAGTGATTCAATTCTTTATTACTTCAAATTGTGTTGCCCATCTCCGAACTACAGTAGGAAACACTGCGCCATAGCTCTGCAATCATGAAAAACTGCACAGCTCATGAATTTACTTGGATATATACAATGGAATTTAAAAACATTTATGTAATTGAGAAGCTGAATTATTGTTCAGGCATTGAAAAAATAATTTGCAAACTCTGACTGGACCTTGAGTTGCTCTTTCAGATTCTGTGTTCACAGCCTGCACAGATTTCCTTTGCTGTTTTCCCCTCTTTTCTCCTCCGAGCTATGTTTCTTTTCCACTTTGGCTATCTGTGGGTGGTGAGCTGTTATACTTATCATATGCTCTAAAATCCTCCCCCAAATTCCCCATCTCTGCAGGCTTTGCAGGCTGTGCTAACCCACTTTTACACAGCCTCACACCGTGGGCCAAAAACGTCTTAAAGCTCCACTGACCTTTGCTGCGATCAAAAAGTCTCCACACTCTGTCAACTTGTCTGTTATTATACAGTCGATGTGCTGTGATCGTGAGGGCAGACGGCTCTTCAGTTTCACACAGATCTGACGCTAACACAACCAGGTATGAGACGACACTGCACCCTGCACTAAAGCTCGTTGCATTGATTAATCTCAACTAATCAGAATCTCAGATCTGTGTGTGTCTGTGCACAACAACACGATGTTAAGGTTATGAAAGACAAACATTAGGGGCTGAGCAATTTCATCACCTGTCTCACCATTGCGTAGTTTATCCACCAGAGAGTGCTGAGACTCCACAGCTGCCTCCCAGCAGATAGTGGAGCAGCATTTTTCCTCATTTTGTCACACTTTATTTATATTTATATTCAACAATCGTTGGAATATTAAAAAGAAAAAGTGCAAAGTGAGAATGTTGACAAAAGATGTGCTGGCTAAGCAAATATGATGGAATATTACTCCTTTACCAAGAGTTATTTATACCAACTATAAAGACAAGGTTTAAACACCGAGGATCAGGCCCTGCTAACTAAATACATGTTAGGCAGAACTGGAAAGTAACTAAGTACATTTACTTAAGTAAAGCTGCATCACATCAGGGCTAAATATCCTAATTTTACATGTATTTGAAAGTTATGGTTGCTAGTTACTTTTCACATCCTGAACACACATCATCGTAAGTATTACCAAAGTGTTTACAGTCCTTAAAATAAGCTCCATCAATACCAGCTGATAAATGAAAGTGATCAACATGTTAATACACAACTACTGATGATACAGTTATATTTACTGCACTTGCTGCTTTAAGTATCTTTTGAGCTAATGCTTTATTTCAATTTATTTGTTACTATTTTTGTGAAAATAGTATTTTTAATATTCAAACATTAGCTTGTAGTGAAAAACAATTTTCACTAAATGATGCTTGAATCCTTTGTGTGTTTCAGGAATGAATATTGACCGGTCTGTTGTTACCAGGGGCAGCACAGTGCTCAAGTGCTTGGTGCTGCTCCTCATAGCTAGAAGGTGCCCACCTGCTGTTCCTGCCCTTTGCATGTTCTCTCCCTGCTGCTGCGGGTTTCCTGCCGCACACGTACATGTCGGGTTGGCTGGAGAGTCCAAATTGTCTGTCGGTGTGAGTGTGAGCAGTCGTCTGTCTCTGTATGTAGCCAGTCCTGTGGAGTGACTGCAGATCGAGAGATTATCCACCGATGACAGAGTGGATGGTTGTCACTGTTGCTGTTGGAGTGTGAACGGGTGAACGAGAAGAACTTTGTAAATCACTTCGGATACTGAAAAACCAATCAGCCATTACATAAAGACCACTGACAGGCAAAGTGAAAAGCTTTGATTACCTGATTACAGCGGCACGTGGACGTTTGTGGGATATAAGTGTAAGGATTTGCACGACTTTGACAAGGGCCACTTTGTAATGTGACTGGGTAAGAGCAATTCCAAGCTGGGATATTCCCAGTCTGTTAACTGGGAATCCACGGTTCACTGTAGTCCATTCCAGTAAAGGTGCTAGTGTAGCTGAAAATGCTAAAAAGCGAATGACAGTTGTGATAGAAATGTGTCAGAACACACGATGCATCACGCCGACCAGTCAGCGTTAACATCATAATTTGTGTCCATCACCAAAAGTGCCTGCAGTGAGCATCAGAGCTGGACCAGGGAGCAGTGGGAGGAGGCGTCCTGCTCTGATATGTCACGTTTTAAGTCATGTGGACATTCAATGGTGTGAACAAAGTGACGTCGAATCCAAGGAGGCTCCACCGCTCGGCTGAGACGACCAAGTATCCGCTCACATCTTCATATGTGTCTAATAACACAGAACACCTTCTTGTTGGGTCCGTTCTCTGAAAGGGTTTAAGGCTGATTTGGTACCAAAAGGGAAACCAACTCAATATTAGGCAGGTGGCTGTAATGTTATGGCTGACTGGTATACGTGCAAACCATTTACCATTTACACTGTCTCTCGCCCAGACTACACAAACCATTAACAGGAGAAGCAGATAAGACCATGGATGGATGTTGTTATCAGAATTTTTTGTTATTATTTTTAAAATTCAAACACTTCAAAAAAAATATATATCATTATAATTAAAAATGATAGAAACTTGTAACAATTTTTTTAAGTGTCTCATACTGTAATAGTGCTACCAGAATACTGGTTCTAGACAGCTGATGCTTGTCAGCATGAGCCATATTCTTTGGCGTCACTCATTCTTTAACAACCTCTCAACATCCATTAAGGCATCAATCTGACATTTCTGATGACGTGACCTGTAAAAATAAACTCCAGCTCGTTGGCTGAGGATGAGAGGTGTGCACCGTGAGAGGGCAGACCCCCTACTGTACGCTACTGATTCACGTCCGCTCCCACCCTGACCTTTATGCAAATGCGTAATTAACTCATCAAAGACGTCAATAACAACATTTTGAGTCAGTGTATCAGCACATGTAATCTGGCTGAGCTGCAAATAAAAGGTCTAAAAGGAAACAGGATTAAAGCAGCATGCCAGACATGCCATGATTTTCCTTTATCTTAACTACAGGCCTGACTTCATTATATGTGCCCAGTCAGAAATCCATCATAGATGTGATGCCACGGCTGCAAGTGTAGCTGACAATCCTGCTTTAACTGATTCGTTTACACGTCCACACTGCGGTCACAGATTCAGCCGCCGTAGCAGAAGCAGCTGTTAAACTGTGATAACAATAATTATTATCGGTAGTAACAGTTCAACCAGAAGAGACAAAAACATAACGTGATATACTGACCAGCAGCCGTCTGGCAACAGTCACCACAAAAAAACACATTTGTATCCAACAGTCGTCAATAGCACAATGGGCGAGCTCCGTTTTCCATGTGCGCATGGTCGTGGTTTCTAGTTTCACTGTATGTGGTTTAGTCTACAACCACGAGGCCGCTCACGAATCTCCGCTGATGCAATCCACCGTGAAAAGGTCACTTCCCTTTTCACTCGGCCCTGCGTCCTCTCACGTCAACAGCTAAGCTGAGCGGCTGTCTGCACTGTAATTGTTGATCTGACTGGTTTTGTTGGGGTGTTGGTAGGACCAGGGTCTGTGGGACTGGGTCTGGGTGCCGCCAATCTGAGGGAGTGTCACGGCCATGAGCTTCTGATCTGTGTTGCCCTGGCAACAGCTCCTCTCGCTCTCTCCACCCGACTCTGTCTAATAGCCTGTAATGGGCTGCACCTGTCACTCTCCCTTCATTTACCCTGATCACCTACTCTTCCGCGCCAGAACGTCTTTGGTCTTTCCTCGTCAGGTTTCCTGGGTTATGTTTGCGCTCTGGTCCACGTGTTCTCCTGGTTTGGCTCCTCTGTGTTTTCTTTTTCCTACAACTTGTTGGAATTTTCTCTGTGGAGATTCTACATAGTTTTTGGTCGTCTTCAAGTAAGGGACTTCCCTCTTTATTTTTTGTGGATTGAAGCTGAGCTTTTTGCACAAGATTGTAGATATCACTGTTCTGAGGATTTCTGTCTTCTGTTTTTTCTTCCTGGGTTAAGCTGGCGTCTTTTGTTCCTCCACTCACCCCGGAGACTCTCCTGCTGTTCTGTTCCCTTCATAGAGCCACTGCTCCCCTCCAATCAGCCCAGTTACTATGTGCCTTATTCTGAAGTTTTCTACCACTACTTACCCTTTATTTCCTCCATAGAATTTCCACGGCAGTTCCAGCCTCTCCTGACTTCTTCGGGTACTCACCATTCACACCTTCCCCTTCCTCTACATCAGTGTCTTCAGTAAAATACTAGTCCCCTTCCAGTTCCTTGCCCTGTCGAGATTTATTTCTGGTCCCGGCTACTCAATCCTAAGTATAGACAACGATATAGACACTTTGTGGTGTTTGCAGCAGATGAGATGTCTAATCTTCATCTTTAATGTGTTTAACCTCACCCCATGCTCACCAGTGTACAGATGGAAGGTTCCACTTAGGTTGAAAACCTCAGTTTTATTTCTTTTTTAATAAAAAAAAAAAAACTTGTCCTGTTTAAGTTTAGTAGATTTTAATTTTGCATAGGTTTTCCAGTGCCAAACAAACATCTTGTCCCATTTATGTGGGGGGGGGTGTGACATCCAATTAATCTTAAATTCTGAAGTGTCAGAATCCAGATCAACCGATTCAGCATTACTAATTTGACCTTGGCTCTGTTAAACCACATATGAAGAACTAGACCCTGAACTGCATGGAGCATTTTTTTTTTTTTTAGAACACACCTGGCTTAACGACGCACTCTCTACAGACGGGTGAAACGTGAACATGCACATATTCTTATTTTTAGTATAAACTGAAGTTCTTCTGAGGGCAAAATGCTGTGAATAATGTTTTAATGTGGATGTGGTCTGGGCTGAGTGTTTGTTTGGGGAAGATCTCGGTAGAGAACTGCACAGAAGTGCCCCTGAGCAGAGTCCTGTGCCCCCTCATGGTAGGTGAAGTCGCTCGGCAGGATTCACAGTGAAAAGGTCTTGAATGAATGAATGAATGGGTGGAAGTGAGCAGTCGAAGGAAAAAAAGTTGCTAAACAGCAGTAAATCTCCTAAAGAGATAAGAAATTGTTTTAGAATATATTCAGCAGACATTTATTTGGGCGTATGCAGCATATAGGTGTAACACAAACCGATAGAGAGGAGTAGTAAGATGATAAAGATCAATAAATTAGATTTTAACCCTCTGTCATTTTATATCGGAGTTTACTTGTGTTCACAGTAGCCGTCTCCTGAGCCAATCCAAGCGATTGGTCTTGGGGTTGATCCAGTGTGTATTTTAATGGATCATGTATCAATTTAAATAGAAGTTGGTCCATATCTGATTTGCTTTTATTGAGCTCTTTTTGTTTTTGCCCATCACTGCCGAGGGCTGTGAGTGCAAGCATTCTCCTCTGCAAGCATTCTGCTGCAGAGGAGGGTCGAAACCTGCGTGTGACTGAGTTCAAGACATCGAGGTTGGCAAAACGCATTAATTCAATAAACTCTCGAGCTATTATCATCAGCAGATGGCTGCGTGCAAACATTCAGCTGGTAGCTCATTTTTCGCCGGTGCGGACCGCTGCACTCGCTGCTTAAGATGACAAACCTCGCCGGCCGCGAGTCCTGTCATCTGCCGCTGATCAACTTTAAATCTGTGTGTAACTTGTTGGTTAAAGTGCTCAGCCGAAGATGCGATGGAAGATGCTCCACCCTGTATGTTCCAGACAATCCAACAAAGCAAACCAGTGGACCACAAACTGCCATTTTCATCAAGTAGCTCCTAGAAAATGGGCTCAGTCAGATTAAGAATCAAGCTTAGATTGAGATGGAGAGGAAAAAGACTTGGAACATGCACAGTAACATAAGCAGCTGTTGTGGGAGCAGTGGCACCAGCCAGCTTTGCCTTTTCCTGTAACGTGATGGAAAACTGAAGCACTGTGAGCGGTGTTCAACTCCATCCTGGGATTCCCTGCTGAAATCCTCTGCCAAGCTTCAGCCCCCATTTGTTTCTGTTTAACCTCTCACATAAATGTGACGTACCGGAGCTGGAATTGATGCCGGCAGGTAGTGTTTTGTCTTTCGTGGGTGTCTGCTGCTACGTGTGGGTTCACTTTAAAGTGCTTTACTCCTCCATCTCTCACCCTAATGCGATGAGTCTCTGGCCCATCGGTCAACGGCCAGAGAAGCTGTTCATTATTATCTGTGTGACAAAGGCGCTCCCATAAAGTTCCCCATTTTTCTGTGGACACCTAAAGTAGCATGGCTGAGTTATACATGCTATTAAGTCCTCCATCCCTGAAATACCAAATGTTTTTTTTTTTTTTTTTTTTTGTCTTTAATCTGCTAGTGGTTCCTCCTTTGCCCACATTACAGTGCCAGCCCCAGCAGATGTACTTTAAACTGCAGTCAGTCTTCTTGCCACACGCACGGCCGACAGAATGGCAGCAAACAAACTTAAACCTGTTGCAGGTTTGGAAGAAAGGCTCTTCAGGGGCTGGATAAGGCCAGAGCTCAGCTGAAATGTCCTGATGGTACGGAGTCTGAAAACTGTGAAGGCATCAGAAAAAAGGCACAGCCAGCCAGAGCTGCTTCCATCTGCGGTCCTCGAGTGAATCACTGGGACGCTGGGTGACACAAAGACTAGCAGCTTTGAACAAAGACCACCACAGCAGAAGATGGATAGTTGGGGTTGGAACTGCAGCCGAGACAAAGAAGGCAGGATTTAAAATGGTTTGTGGGTGTGTGTGTGTGTGTGTGCATAGTTGTGCCGTTCTGCACGTGGGCATAATTGCGGGGGCACACTAACAGGCATAATGAAAGTTTTGAAGATGTGCGAATGACATCATCTTGACAAGCTGACAGCCAGCACATTAAGCAAATCTGACAGGAATTCAATTACAAGACACATCACTTGTCCCCGCGCTGCAAACAGATGTCAGTCTTTCTTCTGAGAAGCAGCAGCAGCAGCAGCAGCACAACATTATTTTGGGCTGTTAACTTTTCCTTTTACCACTTTTGTGTTTTCCGTCTGCTAAAGGACTGTTTTAATCAGAAGGCATCTGAGGAAAAAGCTGCAGGTTAACCTCTTTGACGAGATTAAAATGAATATTTAGACGGCTTTGATTTCCACCTCTCCAGGCAGAACAAACTCACGAGTGTGTCTGTAGGGAGAGCAGGAGGAAATAAAACTCTTCTCATTTTGTGTGGGAGTCATCTGTGGATTTAACGTTTTGTTTTAATCCAGGGCAACACGGTGGCGGAGCGGTTAGTGCTGCTGCCTCACAGCTATAATGTCGTCAGTGCGAATCCCCAGCCGGCTACGGCCAGAACTCTGTGTGGAGTTTGAAAGTTCTCTCTGTGATTTGTGGTTGCCTGCCAATCTATGACTGTTAAATTGACTCTAAATTGACCAAAATGGTTGTTTGTCTGTTTGTGCTCTCTGAGACAGACTGGACACTTGTCCAGGGTGGAGCCTGCCTCTCCGCTGGAAAAGGCTCCAGTGAGACACACCCCGTCAAATCTCAACATGTCAGCTTCATGTTGGTGAAGTATGATTCTGGCTTCAGCCAGCTGTTGGAGTGTGGTTTGCACCATGTCAACTGTGTGATCATATTAGATAATTGTAGATAAAATCCAGGAATCAGAGATACCAAACAAATCAGAAACAATCAGCCAAAGACATCCATCTATCTGCAATCACGCCAGGAAAAACCTTTTGGTCATTATGTGTGAAATCAAGATAATTCCAACTTAAAATGATAGAAAATGTACAAAACATTTCTTGTATCGCACCATTTCACTGTATTACTCAGGGTCACATAAACTCTGAGGTCACATCAGACACGGTGTTGGAAGGTGAATGTGTCAGATGGTGAATCCAGGCCAGGCTCCTGATCGTCTTTGTCTTAATGACACAGATTGCAAACACGCTGGCGTCCAGGCTTTGGGCTGTTCAGCGATCAGTCGGCAACCTCCAAAGTGTTACTCTTAATCTCCCCCAGAAGGCTCGAAGAGATTTAAGTCCTCACCCTTCAAATTACGATCGACAGTAGCTCAGAGAGAATTGGGAGAAAATGGGGAAATTTTCCACTTGAAAAGATTTAAAATCAGACAGGGATGAAAGTCCGTGGAAACCTTTGCTCGACTTTGGACATAAGTCCACAATCAGTTGGCAGCAGAACTGTCATTTGGATAATATTTTTTAAGACCAAATATGCAAATATAGCTTCATATATGAAGCTGCAAGTTATAATGTGATAAAATTCAACTTGAGAGACTGTCTCACTTTGTTTCATTCATGTGGCCCTGACTCTCCATCAAACACCAGACAGAATTACAGGGTTTTTATGTTTTATTTGTTGACCTGACCAGACCTGATGGACCCTAAATGTGATTAAAATAAGTTTGAATGAGGAAGTCGCCCATGAGTTTTATTTTTAAAGCACAAAAGGCCACGATATTCCTCTGGCCTAAATATTGAAGCATCTAAAAACCATAGCATTTTTTAAAAATACAGTAGTCACAAAGTGCTTGCAATGAAAAAGAGCTATTTTTGCAGACAAGAAATATGTGGTGACCATTCACACATACAGGCAATTTAGAGTCATCGGTTAATCCAGCACGAGTCACTGTGGGAGGAAACCGGATTGATTTGTAAAAAACAAATACTGGCACATAACATCTACTTCCACGCAGATCATACACTAGACACGTTATCAATACGAAGCAATGTCCCATGGAGAAGTGTTGCACAGAACAAACGGTATAAAATACACCAACATCAACCAACATGAATGAAATGTCTGATAAAACATATATCTAATTTATATAGAATATAAAAGTCCTTTGCATGTGCATGTGTTTAATATATATAGCAACATACAGAAGATGGGGATCAGGATGTAACATCCCACCAACCTCCAAGCCTCTTTGGACCACACACTGATGCACCTGCCCACCTTGAACAGGAAGTCATCAGACTCAGCACCGCTCTCTTCTAAATTCGGTCCACTTCTCTTCAGCCACGATGTGCAACCTGTGATGATCTAAGGCTTATTGGAAATCGTGTTCATTGAGAGAGGCTCTACTCAAAGACGGGATTGTCCTTATTAGCGTGGTTACAAATGCCAAAACGATTCTTCTGTTCTGTAACAGAGGTTCTGGCTTCCCGACTGTTTATTTAATTCAAACTGAACACGCTGGGACTCCGTACAACAGACTAACTGATGTCAGTCACAAACCAATCAGTCTGACTCCCGTTCATCTGTCACTCTTACACGAATGCTCCCTGCGTATCCCCGTCCAGCTGCTGTGAGCTGATAACAAATGGAAACAATAACCATAAACGCGGCATTATACCAATAAAAGATCGCCTTCCCGAAAAACTTTGCTCTCCTCTTCATCATTTTCAAAGTGCGGGCGCACTCAGGCATAAACAGATCCCGAGGAGAAACAAAGACCATAAAAGCCAAAGCGATGTGCTGCTGCAGATAAACAGAACGGACAGACCGTGGGGAGGCGAAGCAGCTTTGAGAGCCTGGAGGATTTATTTTTAAAAAGGAAGGAAAGGGCTTTCCCAAATGGAACGAGGGGGTGTTTGCTGCGAGCTGTTGGACGTCCACTTAACTGAAGTAAACAGTGTCGTAAAATCAACACATCCACAATCCAAACAACGCCATAAAACAAATGAGCAATGCAGATAAATAACCTAATTGCTGTGGGGTATATCATAAAAGTTGGAAAGTGTTTTCTATAGGAAGGTGACTGGCTTCTGTCTTTTACTTCCCTCTATCCATTAATAAAATCTTGTTCTTTTAATTTGGCCCCGGAGATGTTTCTGCATAGTCCAACCCACGTTATCCTCTGCAGATCAGCATGGAATTTTGCCAGCTAATCTAATCAATATTAATTAGAGCCGAAACAACGATTGAGAATGCTGCTTATCATCTATCATCCTTCAAGCCGTGCAGTCATTTCATCATCAGAGTGAATCATCGCGCTGGGGCTGCAAGACATTTTTATTTTGAGGACAGATGAGTTTTGAAATTGAAGATCCTGCAGCGCTGAATGAAGTCCCCCCCCTCTCCTCCGCTGAGGACCGTCCAGTGGAGCTGACCTTCATCTGCCAGTGACTCACGCTCCTCCTGCTGCGGTGAGTCAGCAGACAATCACTGCTGATTGCACCGAATATCGCATCCCGTCAACGGAGACAACAGCAGAAGACGGGCAAAATCCGCTCCTGTAGTGGAGGGAGGTCGCTTTTCTCCGCTTTAAACTGTCGGGTGGGGTGATGTGATGTTCCCATCACCACAGTCTGCCCGTTTCCCTTATGTGCAGCTTCTTACTGTCAGAGTGAGGAAGTCACAGGTGTTACCAACAGTAATGATGACTTGTTCCAGTCAGTCACAACACACACACACACACACACACACACACACATACACACATACACATGACTCATTCCTGCTACAGTTGTTGTCTTGTTGATCACACCACAGAGTGATGTGTCCCCCTCATACTCTTTCCTTAGTAATTCTTAAAGTTTAATCCTTTTTTTGGTCATGTTGTGTCTGTGTTTAGTAATTTTGGTTTTATTACTGTTATCAGACATATTGTGTGTGTCGCCTGGTGTTTCTTTTTGGACAAATCTTTTGTTTTTTATGGTAATTTTGAGTCTGTTTTTGACCATTTTCAATTATTTTGTTCCTGTTAGTGTGTGTCTGTCTTTGGACAGTGGGTCTGTCCATTAATCCAGCCATGGCCAACGTTTCTGTGACACTGCAGTACATGTGGTAAGCATCTGTCTGACATGTTTTATTTGCGATCAAGTTGCGTTTTTTAATCACTGGACAATATTGCTGCGTTTGTGCATGTCCTGTGTGTTAATGTGTGGGGTCAGTGTGTGCAGCAGCTTGAATGCATTTTGTTGAGACAAATGAACGGCAGCTGGTTCCTGGTCTGTGTGCTGAAAGGTCAAAGTCAGTGTAGAGTTGCTTCTATATGTGACACAAAGACGACCTTCACCTCTAAGTGACTCGCACACGGCAGAGGCCCGTGGATTGTTAAAGAAGACGGTGTGAGCCATCTCATTACTGTCTCTCACTAAGAGAAAGAACACAACTTTCTGGGGAAATACAGGCTTGCATACTGTAAAGAAGTGATTTTATTGATTGTCTGATGAATATATGTGCTTGATTCTTCAAATTGTGAACAAGTGCCATTCCGTCGGCCCTCACACTTCCTCCCTGGAACGCAGACGCTCTTCTGTTCTTTACTTGCTAATCATTTCACACATGTCTCCATTCACATCCTACTGACGTCACTGTTATTTTTTTTCTGAGGATAAATTAAAATGCATCACATGAGGCAGTGACCATCACATGTTTCCCTCCATCATCATTCTTCTACTGGACCAACTTGTTTTCTTTGTACATGTCTGTTTTTTTCTGCTGCACTTTGCTTCAATGTGTTTTCATTAGGAATCGTGTGGCTTGTCATTCTGTTACAGCATGTGATTTCCAAACTTTTATAGTCACTAAGTAACAATAGGCAGGTTTTTAAAAAAAAACCTTCCAGAAACAACAGTACATGGATGATCATAAAATAAAATGAATAAATGAAACAACGAAAGATAACATGTTTTTTCAGTTGGGAAACAGAAGCAATGAATCTCCTTCTCAAACCCTGGACTTTATTGCAGGGAGTGAGTCTCATGCATATGTAGACCTAAGCAAGAAATAGATTTGCAGCCTTTTTTACATTTAAATTGCAGAAAATCTTTGGTGAGGCAGGAAGAAAAAAACAATCATGCCAATCAGGTCCGACACAGAGAGACACACACAGACAACTCAGAGTCACTAATTAGTGTGTTTGGTCTGTAAAAGAAACCCACACAAGCACTGCGAGAACATGCAAATGCCTACTGCTCCTCCAGGGGTCTGTGGAGAAATTCATTGTTCCCTACATGTGCCCCATGACATGTCATGTCAATGTCAAGCTTTTATTTGGGCACAGAGAGACACGGGTTACATTCATGCTTTATTTTTGGCTTTGTATTGAGTCTTGACGCAGCTTCTCTGGTAAATTCCACATCTTATGACACTGTGAACATTTACATGTGTGAACGTGTGTGTCTGCATTGGTTTTGGTACATCACAAAAAAAAAAAAAAAAGGCAGCTGAAACTGATTTAATCATAGTGGAGTTTGTGCTGGTAGGTTTTAAACAGCAGTTACTTTTAGAGAAATACTGCAACCAAGAAACAAAGTAATTGTGATTTGAACTCACTAATGCAGAAGGACAGAGATCTATAGCCAAGATTAACACAGAATAAATTCAAAATCAAGCTGACCAATCAAATATGACTGGGTTTAAGGAAAATGTCATGGACAGGCTTAGAATTCCTGTTACACAACACATGTCCTATCCTTAATGGTCCCAATATCACAGGCAACATATAGAGTTTTATTTTACAGGAGGACGGGCTATTAAATTGTGTGGCTGTAAAATGCCTCTTAGAGGCCTAATGTTTTCCAATAATCTCTAAGTAGATTTGGAGTAAAAGTTTCCCAGACAGGCGGGTTCATCCGGCCCTCAGTATTAGACAGAGACAGTCATTACTGTCAGTCAGTGGAGACAGGAGGACACTAAAGAAACTGGTTTGGCTTATTGTTGGTGCAATCAGCTGCACACAGTGTAATAACAGAGGGGAGTGACTGTATTCTGTTTATGAGACATGATTTATTGACATGTTGAACCATCATGTTATCTGATGCTTTCATATTGTAACACATATGACTCCATCATTAGGAAAATATGATCTTGTCAGCCTTCAGTCAGTGCTGAAGAAAAAAAAAAACCATTAGTCCCTGCAGAGGTTGTGACTCACCTGACATTTGAAGTTTCTCACCCGATGAAGGACTGACTGTAACTGGTGGTGATCTCATGTTACCGTGAGTATGGATTCGTGCAGTCCTCAGAGAGCCACGGTGATATCATCGACTGAACTTCTGTGGGAATATTGCACATCTGATGAGCCTGTTTGGCTCTGGAGTGAGTGGCCTGACACTAGATATGAAAATGAGTAGGACCTGAGACGCACAAGGTGCATCACTGTGTTCCGAGTGATCTGTATGAGGATGTTCTAACCCTTTCTCTCTACTGACCTAATAAAGAAAAATGTTTTGTGCTCAAAATATTCAGAGAATAAATACAGGTAAATTTAGTGCACATGCACAACGGGTGTCACACACACAGGTGAGCCTGACCAAGGACACTTTGATTTATGAAAAGAAGGAGATTTGGACTGAATCCCTGGACCCATAATTTATAGACAATTGTTGGAGCTTTAAACTAGAGAGAGTTCCTTTCCTAATAAACAACAGCAAAATTAGATGCAGTCTGGTTTGACATGCAGCCTGGAAATTTTGAGTTTGTTCTCTCACCGCTGGCTGCAGATGCAACAGCTGAGTGATATTCATCGTGGGTTGGAGCCAGAGATGATAGAACCACGATCAGAACATCTGGAGCAACGTAGGGAGACACTTCCTGCTGATGTCAATGCATTGTGTTATTTTTTTAAATGACCAGCATGCAGAGACCAGGAGAGATGGTGGGTTAAAGGGATTAAAGTGCCAAACGGCTGCACAGGCTAATAACCCAACCTTGACCTCAGTCACCTGCAATTAATACGTGTGTCCTTGCAGTGATCTTTGAGTATGTTATTCCAACTGCTGCTCCACCTCGTGACTTTGAGCTCTCAGCCGCTCCACATCTGCACCGCAGCATAAACACTTAAACATGAGGAAATCATTTGTTGCTTTCCCCTTGAACAGCTCAACCGTGTTGTGACTTTGGCTTTTTTCCACCATGTGTTTCCAGTTCCCATGGATGGCCATCCTTGACACTGTAGGAAATAAATTGAGGCTTATTTTTGCATTTTAAAAAATTCTTAATGAAAAAAGAATTAAAAAAAGCCATCCTCGAGGAAATCAATAATAAACTCAACAAATAATAGAATATTATTAATACATTGCTCATAGGCTCGCTGAAGACGTGTTGCTATGTTCTTGAAAAACAACAGAAAGAAAAAAGAAACTATGAGATCATTGGCAGGACATAGTGGATCAAAAATCCTCCTTAGCTACATTTTAACACGGCTTCATGTGCAGCTACATCTACAGGACCTTTATAATGAACCACATGGGAAGACAAATCTTCATCATCCTCAGTATTCTTTAGGAGACTGAGACACACAGAATCTCACATGTAGCTTTCATTCCACAGGCAGACATATTTAATGGAAGAGCATATGGTTGTCAATGGCCGAGATCTGAGCTGGAGGTAAAGCTGTGTCCTTTTCACCGTCCAGCTGCCTTCCAGTCCCTAGACCCCAGGAAAGACAAGGTTCAGTGGGACTGACCGTTTATGGAGTTATTAAACCTAACAAAACTTAATGTTAGGTAAATACTTTATGTTCACTCCATATTCACACACCATGGTGAGTATGTGAAGCCCCAGAAGGACATGACCTACATAAATCTTATAGATTAGTGTTAAACCCTCCACTTTTGTTTTGTCAGCAGCTTGGAGGGTTTAATAGTATTTTGTGTTCCGTTGAAATGGGAAGTTGTAATTCACAACTGGAAATTTTTACTGGGGACGTCCTCTCAAGTCACATTTCTGACTCGCAAAGTCGAAGGGACCTTACCAAACCTGACCCCAAATTCCAAGATGGCTGCTCTGCGCACCATCACATGTAATTTCTGTCTTACTTATTTCTCATGAAAACATGCACGCAGTGTTATCTGACCGTCGGGAACGCACATAATGCGTTGGTCAAGGTTCAAACTACGTTATTAGGCCCAGAGGGAAATAGTCTTGTGTTGTTAATGCTGCTCTCTGCTCCAAAGAAAGACAGGAACCACACCCAGGAGAAGAAACTCAGCAACACGAGAACAAAAAACTTCTACATCCGTTACTAAAAACAAAGAAAATCTTAACAGCTGTGCAATGAGTCAACAGTGATAGGACAACATAAGTAAAGTAAAGGGTCAAAAGGTGAACCAATC
This sequence comes from Channa striata, assembly GCA_033026295.1. Lineage (NCBI taxonomy): Eukaryota > Metazoa > Chordata > Actinopteri > Anabantiformes > Channidae > Channa > Channa striata. Next base: position 2,625,752 of record CM065169.1, read on the forward strand.
AACAGTCCACAGTCATGAGAAAGAGTGGTTGTGCTAAATGGGACAGGAAAACATGAATGTCCAGTTTTAGTCTCATTTCAGTTCCTGTCCCTCCCTCACAGAAGCGGGACATGTTGGACAGTTTAAAGGCCACTGGGAGACGGAATCTCCTGTGGTGCTCTGTGGAGCACTTGTTTGTGATCAGACTTTGGCCAACGTGCTCCTCTGTCCAGCCAAAGACACAATGGAGTGGGTGGGAGGGACTGTCCAGGACTGAGAGGGGGTTTGGACAGCATCCTCCTCCCAGCTACACCACGTGCTGGGTGCAGCTCAATGGCAGCACAGAACCAGCACTCCTGAGTGATTTGTCTGGGCGGTTAGTGTCGGTCACCTTAATGTCGTTGCCCTGCAGACCACAGGGAGAGAAGACGTGACACCACAGACTCACAAACCCTCCAGAGCATGGTGCTGCAGACGTTAAAGACCAGGGCCTCGGCAGGAAATACAGCCTGCTCTGGGATTATTTATGAATTGTTGCAGAGTTTATTGTCCAATCCAGTTTATTGTTCAAGTGGACTCCCAGGTACAGTATTTTTAGTCTGTTACAGCCTCCACCTCGTCCCCCGATGACTAAGAGTAACGGGAGCCCTGGATTTGTTGAAGTCTACCACCACACCACCATTTTGTTTTATTGATGCTGAGCTGTAGATATGTTCGCACCACCAGTCCACTAAACTGTCCAGCACTAATCTGTACTCTGGGATGTCTGCACTCTGAATGTACTCGACAACAGAGTCACCCGAGAAGCTTTAAAGCACCAGGACTCTACCAGGAGTTGTACCGAAGTCTGAGGATTGGAGACAGAACTGTGGAGCATTTGTGCTCTAAACCTCAATGTCAGACATGCAGTTCTGCAGGTGGATGTAACGGATAATCCAAGAAACCACTTACATGATTTTTAATGTCTTTCCAAACAATGAGGGCTGAATTGGTGTTGAAGACACTTAAGAATTTGAAAAACCTAATCCTCACAGTGACCCCAGGCTGGTCCAGGTGGCTTTGGGTTAGGTGGATTAGGTGGATCAGGCTAACTGGAGGGTGCAAGGTGACGGTTTAACTATAGGCTGGAGGGATTCAAGCACCAATGCCTCAAAATCCTTCCTAACGTGAGATTTCAATGTCACTGGTCTGTAGTTGTTGGGACCACTGGGGCATGCCAGCTTCCATCCACGGGGAGCCTCTCCAAATGCAGGCTGAAGGACACCACAGGACACCAGGCCTGCAGCAGTGGGCTGAAGCCTGTTCAGCTCTGTCCTCACCTGATCTTGTAATGAAGCTGCTGGGGGTGGTGGATGAAGTGGTGAATTAATTTGCCTTGGTCTGAAAGTCTATGATGCTCCTTGTGGGTCTCCACACCTTCCTGGTGTGATTTTGCTCTAGTCTGTGATCCACCTTCCTCCTATAAGCATCTGTCCCCTCCCTAAGACATGCAGCCTGGATGTATCTGGACCATCTTTGTCGTCTCTCTATCACTGAAAACACCTGCATTTTCTCAGTCACGATGGACTTGATCTCCTTGGCGACCCAGGACTTGTTGTTAGGGAAGCAGCAGGTTGTTTTCAGGGGCACATGAAAGTCACAGGAATTGGTGTGATGTAACAGGTCATGGTCTTCACAGCCTGGCTCCCATTTTGGAGCCTCAGAGCATCCCTGCAGGGTAGCCCCATCTGATCACCTAGTCATAGTTTTTATGGTGTCAGGCTGCTTCTGAATCAGCTGTTCATACAATGGGAGGAGGCGTATCAGCTTGTGATCTGACCTGAGGGGGGAGGGCAGTCGAGCTGTAGGTTTCTTTACGTTTGAATGCATCCGATCAACTCTCCTCTACCCCCTGACTGTTGTCCAATTGGCTGCAAGTGGGAAGATTCTTGGTGAGAGTCACATGATTAAAAGTCCACAGATCAGAGATGTGTCTTGGCTTCAAGAGCTTTGATTTTGACCATTTACAGGATTTGTACGTCCACATGGTTTCTTTTGGATCCCTCACTTCAAAACCCTTGTACGAAACAAAAGGCTACAAGGAGCATGTAATCGTGTCAAAAGGAAATTGAAATGTCCCACCTTCCGCAATAAGCAGCGCTGCCACAGTCAGTGAAGCGTGTTGAGTTGTGTCATGGCTGTTTTGGTGTTATGGCAAAAAGAGGAGCCTGTCATCAGCAGACAAAGAACAGCCCTGCTCTTGTGCTCAAAAGCTTGAAACCCGTGTTTTTGTTTCCCTGACAGCAGCCTCTTCATTCACGCCAATAACAGCTGAGTTCCTTAGAAAAATGTCGACACGGGTTCCTTTTTCTATATTCAGCTGCAACAGCTGACGTGTCTTAACTCTATTATACAGTCACAATAAATCTGAGGGAGGAAGTAAAGGTGGATACGGGTGGGTGGACAAATCAAGTGCAGTGTTTTCAACAAATGTTACTACTGTGAAATAGATTCTTGCAGTTAATTAAATCAGGTGGTTCATAAAACCACCACCAATTTGAAACCATGTCCGACCCTGAGATGATTCATTAAATTGCTCTAATTGGTTTGTTTCGAGCATCAGCTCAGCGTCAAGGCTTGTTTACTGAGCAAAAGCAGGATGAGTCCTGCAAGTGAAAGAAATGACGACCTCTCGAACGCGGCTGTTTGGGGACATGCACTAGTGACTGCTCAGATTGGAGTGCTTTAATGGAATCCACATGGTCACACACACACACACACACGTGCACGCGTGTTTGCGTGTGCGCGGCGGCGTGCTCCTCTGGCTTCTCGTGGCCAATTGTTGCGGCGTGGCAGCGGTCGACGTGGCTGATCTTCCTAATGCACCTTCCTCTGCAGAGGTCATAAATTAGTCTGAAATACGGAGCGCGCCGCCGCTGCCAGCCTCATCTGCAAAGTGAGTGAAGCGAGGCAGAAAGAGGCAGCGTCAGGCTCTTCTCAGGACAGAAGTCTGGCACGTGTGCAGCTCCAGCGCGGCTTCTCTGTCTCCGGAAGGAGACTTTTACGTTTCGTCATCTCGGAGAGTCCTCGCTTTGCTCCCGCAAACAACTGCATTCAACTTCCACTGTAGATAACACCGACTGATGGGCCTCATTTAATAAGGCCCGCATTAATTAGAATTTCTACTAGAAATGAAATCCTTTATTGTGCAGAGAGAAAGATAAGCAGCTCTTTTTGTCTGAGACGATTCACGCTTTATGCTGTTTAAAGCGCCAGCGATTCATAAAAGTGGGGAACCAAAAAAGAGATACAACATGAATGGACGCCGCTTCTTCTTCTTTTCTGATTGTAATTTCATTATTCTCACCTTTTAAACCAATAAGGAAACTAAAAATCAGGCATTCCAGAGAAAATACACATTTTATTTGGACCCATAAAAGCAACCGTTTATCTGCGCTTTCACATTATCCTTCCAAAATAGTCTCTTTGTTTGGTTTTGATTGGAAGGTAATTGTGTACTGATTGATAGAAACTCAACAATGATTCCTTTTATTTCACTTCTGCTTCACAAATGTCTGTTTTCCACATCAGCTATGATAATTAAGAGGAAACTAAACTCCTGCATCTACTCACAGGTGGCAAATATTAATTTTACAACCGATTTAAATAAGCCGATCTCTGTCATTCGAAGGATTTACTAAAAAGCTGGCGAATAATAAAAGGAAGGTGTGTGTAAATCAGCAGTGGCTGTGTGAACAACCCGCCCTCTGTGTGCTTATCCACAAATTTTATTGCTCTCTGGAAGAGAAGAGAGACTTTCCATGAAAGTGTATCTTGACAGTTTTGGCGGCGGGACATTTATTCCAGGAGTTGCACAAACAAAATTGATTAGTGTCCCATTTATGTGTCTGAATAACTAGTCATTTGGAAGTGGCTGCTGCCGCTGCTGCTGCTGCTGTAAAGGCGTCTTTGTCCCATAAGCAAATTTAAACTGATACACTAGTTTTTTTCAGGCTGGAAAACACACTGACCGGTTTTGATTTCATATTCTTGTTGAAAACACACTGATCCCAGACCTACACTGACACAACAAGATTGCAGAGTCCTCCAAACTAAAAAAAAAAAACACACATACATCATGTGTCCTTCTCAAAGAACCTGCAGATGCATGGACATCACACACGACAGCAGTTTGTTGGAATTACACCTCTTTGGTGCCCGGCATGGAAATCATCCCCGCTGTCCCTTTCTTTTCCCTGCCGTCTGATGTTTAATACCTGTTTTGATCAAATTTTCTATTACCAGGTGTTTTTTTTTTGTGAATCCCGCTGCAAGCAACAATTTCTGTTATTGCATGCCATTCTATGTAACACAGTGTGTGCCAGCGCAGGGATGCAGCTGACTGCTGTTCCAATGGGCTGCCTGGTGACGCGACCATGATGCTGATGTGTGGATTTGTTGCCTTACAGGAAGGTGTTTGTATGTGCACATCAAGAAAAAATGGCCGGTGGCAGAGATTTATGGTTTAGACTTAGACACAAAACAAACACTAACCCACATTTACAGTAACAACCGAGACTTGTCCTCGGCTTTGTTGACCGAACTCTTCACTTTATTTGTCCCTTTAAACACTATGTGATCACATCATATTCTCTCTAGCTGCTGGATGTCACCTGGTGAACATCTGCAGATGAGTGCGTCTCTGTTGGCTGTACAACTACCTGCTGTACAGAGTTGTGAGGAAAGTCTCACACAAGCTTTTCCAGGCGAGTGAAACGAACTGTACCTGCTTCTATAACCCCAAGAACACAATCTTCTTTCATTCACAGTCTTCATTCCCAGAACCAAGCACGGAGGTTAGAGAAATAAACACCGTACAGAAATGAGCTTTAAATACGCCAGACATGATTCGAGCAGCCGTGTTGGAGAACAGCGGCAATGTGTCCCAAGAACAAAAGTAATAGAGGCTGAAATAACTCACTTATAAACACGTTCTTTTTATATCTCCTGTAGAAACAATAAAAACATTCCGTAGCCAAATTGGGGACGAACGATGATGTTTTAACCCGTTCAACATCTGCCAATTATATTCCCAAAATATCACATTTCATTTGTGATCAGAGCTGATAGCAAGTACATTTGGGTTTGCTCCGACCAGACTTGTTGCAGTAAAACCTTCCCTAACTTGATTAGAATGAGGAAAATTGTGACCTGGTCCAACTCCCGGATGGAGTCTCATTTTCACTGCAGTAGAGGGAAACTTGCCTGATGGTGTTGTGATTGGAAATCAGTCAACCTCTACAACGACCATTTGTCATGATGTTAAAAACCTCACTGTTCACATAAAACCTGACACGAACAGCATGAATAATAAAAAAGTACAATGAGAAAACTTCACACACTTTTGCTCCTTTTTCCAGTCACTGAATGGGCCTAAATGTGAGATTCTGTCCATTTTTGGAAACATCTCCCCAACAGTGACATCAAAACGCTACCTAAATATGGGTCTTATGATAATCTAATGGCCAACAGCTCCAGTGGGATCACAACGTCTGATGGAGCAGACTTTCTCTTCCTGTCTCAGGTACGCAGTAGCAACCATTCAGCATTTTATGTATTTAATCAGCAGAAGATGAAGGAAGTCAGTCAGTTGCAAAATGAGTTTAATCACCCTCATCCTGCTCCTGTTCCTCGCTCATTAACACTACAACACTAATGCTTGGGTGGCTGATCAAGCTCAAAAAGTTCTGTATCCACTCAAACGAACCACAGTTTAGAGTTTTCAAGTCAAGTACAATCACTTATTCTATTATATATATGTTGGGACATGAATTATATTGCACAATCATCGCTGCTACATCCTGATTTTTATGGCAAAAAAAGCAAAACAAAACTGCCCCTGTATGCAGCATGTCTGAAAAAACGCCACTGGCTTCAGGACCTGCCCTAAAATACTGGGACCTTCAGAAAGTACAGTACTACCATCACAACAGGGAACCTTAGGACTAAATTTAGACACTGGTTCCTTCAGGAGAAATTCAGGTAGAAGAACTAAGTTCCTTAAAAAGACTCCTGGAACTCTGTGTTCTGCAATGAGAACAACCATCCACCCATTTATTCTATTCGGGTCACGGGAGGGGGGGCTGGAGTCTATCCCAGCTGTCAAATGGCAAGAGGTGGGGGACCCTGAACAGATCTCCGGTCTATCTCAGGGCCACAGTGAGACACACACAGGCAGACAAGCGTTTCCACTCCCATTCACACCTACAGCCAGTTTTAGAGTCGTCATGTATCCCGACATCTTAACAACCAGGGATTTTCGCTTTAGCTGCGTGCGCTCCTGTGCAGGGAAGGCAGGTGTCAGCAGACAGGCCGAGCTCAGGAGAAGGCGCCAGAGAGTAAAATTACCGCTACTGTGTCAAATAAAGCTTTAAAGAAGAGGATGGAAGGAGGAACTGAGCCTGAACCTGCCTCTGCCTGGTTTTAATAAAACGACTCCTGTGTCGCTTGTAACAGGTTTTCACGGAAAAGTGGTTTATCATAAAATGTGTAAGGTCGTGTGAATGTAACATGTAATGTCGCTTTGATTAGAAATGTAGTGGAGTAAAAGCTCCATAAGTAAAGGACAGATATGCTAAAAATGCAAAAAATACATAAAGTACAGTAACGTTTTAACTAATACCCAAGTACTGGTACTTTGTTACCCTCCACCACTGACAGAAAAAGCCCCAGTTGGCTGGGGCACGAACCCACGACCTTCTAGCAGCGAAATATTAACAGGATCGTCCAACTACAGTAATAAGCTTTACAGGTGCAAATTTGCAAAACTGGTCATTTTGGTCAATTTCATGTCAGCTGCCATGTGTACATTCATCACTGTCGCCCTGATTTTTAGTGACTCTGACCATAGATCTTTGGCTCAAATACTGTTAATTATGTATTGAGTAATTCTACCATTTGGCAAATTAAAGCAGACGTTCCCACAAAAGTAGGCCGGGCAGTGATAACAGGGTGTGCAACCTGCAGGGGAACCTGTTAAACACTAATGCAACATTCGAACGAGGACAAAGTCATCTACTTTTTAAAAAGAGGAACCTGACATTGTTGCTGTGTGCGCGCGTCAGCCGTTCTAATCACATCCTCTCGTTAATTAACGCCGTCTTGTGAGACGCTCTCTTTTGAAAAGCTGGCTTCAGCAGTCCTTCCCGTCATGCATTTGAACGGCTCACAGTCTGCTGCAGACACACTTAAGATAATGAATTGCTGGAGGAGGCTGGCGCTCTTTGCTGCAGCCCAGTAAAAGGCCACCCTGTCTGGATCCACCCGGCAACAAAAAGAGAAATCTTTCCGGCAGCAGCTGGTTGGACTGTGCGAATCAGCCCATTGAAGTATTTCAGGATTCAGTGAATTCAGATGATTGTGTTGAAGATGCACTTGTGTCATCTTTTTGAAAAGGCCACCTGAGAGCAGACAAACTGTCCTTATTCACATTCTTCACCTGCTTCGCATTTTTCTCTTCCTGTAACTTGCCCTGCTACTTCACAGGAAGGTCACTGCTTTGCAGAATCTCGAATCCCGAATCGTTGCTCGGTTTGGGGGTTTGGAGAAGTCATAGAAGTAATGAAACCATCATTTTATTTGCCAATGCTTCACTGGCATTATCTTTAACACCCCTCTGAATATTAACAAATGAATTCATCATGGGGGGGGCTTTCTGACGAGTCAGACCAGTATCTTTTGTTGCTTTTTGTTTATTAAAATTTAACATTTCTTATGGTTGCCATAGTGACAGGGGTTTGGAGCCTGCCTCTGGGAAGCATTTGTGTACAGTAAATTGAGTTTTAGTCCAGAGAATGTAGCTGTTCCCTCTGTACATTACTTTTCATCTTTTTTTTAACGCATCATCCTTCTAGTGGCGATCCTGGCCTAAAAGGTTCTGCATCACTCTCTACACGACAACACAAACTGCATCGAAAGAACTTTAATAAATGCTAAACAGTGTTAGCATCACTCCTGGCCAACCTTTATTAATTCACGTCCGAAACGCACTATACACGGTGTTTGCCAGTTTTGTATTAGTGCCCGAACGTTGAATGTGTAAATCTGTCCACAATATAGTGCACTCAAAGTATCCCACAATGCAACACTACAAACAGAATGTTACAGCTGGGTCCCTCTGAGGTCTCAGGAATAGGTTAAAGTATGTTGGACCGGGGTCCGGAGAGGTTGGTGATACGCGTAGGGCACAATAAGTAACTGGAGCCAAACTGTGGATGAAAATATATTTCTCATATAATTAAAGCAATTACTTGTGGTACAAATGTTACAAACTAATCTGTAACCAATTAAAACATAAGGAGGGCATACAGCAGGTGTAACAAACCTGCAAAGATGGAAAATAATAACTCGCCCTGAGTTTAACTTAAACTACCTCAGGCTCTCACTTAAATGAGGAATATTCCTTTAAATGTAGTTCACATCCTTATGCTCACTCCTCAGTTCAGTTTTAAATTTATGGGGTCACGTCTCCAGCCGTTGAGAATTTGCTTCACCGTTAGTCTGTCTGTCTTTGTCTTATGTGGTCTCAGCCTGAAGACCTGTTCAGGGTCCCCCACCTCTTGCCATCAAATGTCAATCTGTTAAGTGCAGTCGGACACAAGCTTTTCCAAGTCTCATGATGCGTTTGAAGCCCACCGTACTGGTAAACCATCAGCAGAGATGAAGAAACGTAGAGCTCCTTCCCCGCTCGAAAAAACATGCAGGCTCCATCACAGCTCGCCATCTCCTTCGTCAAGGAGAAAACCCAAAATCCAGCTGGCTCAAGGGATCTCAAAAACCGAGCTGCGTGACAACAAAACTTGCTGTTTACAGTCTCAAACTCTTTTATCCTTTGGCCATATTAAATATCATGGTCAAAAGTTTCAATAAATAAACAAACAACGGTGATAATATCTGTGAAATGTCACTACTCTCATAAAGTGTTTTATATCAATCATATGGTAGCCAGGGGCAGTGCCCGCAAGGGATTGTGGGTAATGTAAATAATAAAAAAAAGAGGACATGGAGCAGAGTCTAGCATTTTTGAGCCTTCCGAAAACCCCCTGGGCTGCACCAGTGGACATGGTGAAGAAGAAAACAGGCGGGTGGGGACCCTGTGTGTTGAGCAGGGCCTTTCTGCAGCAGTGGACACGCAGCTCAGCATCCTGACGGCGGCCCGGCCAGTGGAAGAACTGTCTCAGCCGATGTACCATCTTGGAGTTTCACTGGACCCACCAGAGGACCTCCGTCCGCAGCCACAAGAAACCAGGAGGTGCAGCTGGCCCGACCCCCCGCCTGGCGCCTGCCACTACCATCATGCAGCCCCAGGCACCGTGACCTCCGGCCCCTTCGCCGACACCGCCTGCCATTCCGGAACATGTCGAGAATAAACCGCCTTTCAGTGCACCGACGGAGACAATAAACCACTCAGGACTGAGTCTGGCACTAGGTGTGGGTCACCAGAGACCTGCACGTGCATTTCTTTGGTGGGGTCACATGATTAGTAAGTGTCCGAAATGTCGAATGACTTCTCACTATTGAGTGTGTGTTATACAGGGAATAAGTGAGTAGAGGATGATTTCAGTCACAGTCTAATTTATTTTCAATTAACAATTGATTAAAATGTAACAATAAGATAAACCACCATCACTAATAAACCTGCACACATGACTTTTATTAGTTCATCTTTCAGAAACGGCCCCTCAGATTGTTGACAGTATTACAGCGACTACTACAAACTGCATCTCTACGCCGCAGAATAAACCGTCTCCAGCGAAAGCCTGAAATGGGTCAGGGGGTATTTGGGGACAAGACTGTGTTTGGAGACCGAAGAAGGAGGATTCAGAGGGATTTGAAAAGCTGTTTGTTTCATGACCATTTTTTATTGAAGCAGAGGGATTATGGTGCTAGGCATTCATATTTTATCACCGTTTCCAGCATATTTTGCGGAATTAGGCCAAAAGGGCAAAGTACTGTAAAATGCCGAATATTGTCTTAAGGTTGTCAGTTTACTGGAGGCTATTTACATAATCATAATCAGCTCTCTGGATAATTATTGTTCCCAGGCCTGTTCTGGTATGTGAGACAGCTCTGTTTAGCTCGTGCTCATGACTAAAAATATATTTTTGCTACTGTACAAAGACAGCGTCAACTTCTTTATTGACTTCCTTACTTTTTTCGTCTCTAACATCTCTAGCCCTGGGTTGTTGTTCAAAAATCCTCAAAAAAAAAAAAAAAAAGGCATTCCGGTCAAAGGACGAGGAAGCTGCAAAGAGCCACTGCTGCTGTCTGACAAGAGGCAGACATCAGAGAGCTGCAGTCTGTACGTGTCGTCGGTTGATCACAGGCTGCAAGACCAGCAGCCAGGTGACTGCCGGGAATGCAGATTGGGCCAGCGCATTTAATATATAGTATCTGACGTGAGCATATCCCCACTCCTGACTCCAGCAGGCCATCTCAGCAGGCCAGGTGGGGACAGAACTGAGTAAACTTGCTCCCACAAAGCCTTGTTCCTTCAAACCATGTGGTGTAGCTAAGAAACTCTTCAATCTGGTTCAGCGTCTACAGAGGGTCCCCTACTTACAGAACATTTGAAAATTTGGCTTGGTCCCAGAATGCGCCTGGCCTTCCCACAAACTACAAGCCAACAACGCTGATCTGACACTTCGTGAAGCCATTTGAGAGATTGATCTGGAGTCTAAACAACCAGGGTCAGACACTCAGTGGACTTGCTCAAGTACCTCTGTCAGGCCCGGCTGAGTGAATGACACCATCGTCGACCTATATCACTGGACCTAGACCTGGACCTGACTGGATTACCAAGAAGCCGCCCCATGAACTGCAAATTACTGAAGTAGAAGGTGTAAAAAGTGGCCCTGTAAACTAAAAAACACAGGTCGTTATTTCTGCAACATTTTTTTCATTTTCTGGAGTGAACAATGTTAAACAGATCTTGAAATGGTTTCTTACAAAAGAATAGAGGCACAGGGAACAGAGGTGTGTTACTTCTGTTCAGGCCGTGGTCTCCTAAACCTCACATCAGGGACCTGTTTGAGTCCACGTACTGATGCACAGATACACACTCCATACGTAGGGCACTGCCGTCTCACACACACACACACAGATGAGCAGGCGTGTACTCACAGAAAAACACACATATGCAGCTTCGCGCTTACAGACACAAACACGTATACAGGGTCATTTGTCACTCTGGCGCTCTTCCCCTCACCGAAACACACACACACACACACACACACACACACACACACACACACACACAGATGGAGCAGCGTGGGCTGTTGGCCTCACAGAAAACTGGATTTGCAGCTTCTCCTTCAGACACCCTTTTCCCGTATGTCTTTGACAGGGTCATTTGTCACTCTGGCCTCTTCCCACCGAAACACACACACACACACACACACATTTTGCAAACAATGCTGACAAGGCCAGATGGAATCACAGCGTGGGCTGTTGGCCTTTCACACTCTGGAGACTGGATTTCTCGCTGTTTCTTCTCCTTCACCCACCCTTTTTCCCTCTCCTGTCTTTGACAAGGCATCCTCACGTTCACCCCCCCCTTCATATCTGACCTTTCTGTTTGATCAACCTTGTAGAAACAAGACAAAGTGAAGTTTTCATTTTGCAAAAGCAATTTATCAGTGGCTTCGGTTCGACTTTTCCTCTAGTACAACTAAGAGAGTCTGTTTGTTTTTAGAGTTCACATTGAATCTGAATAAAACTTTTTTCAAGACTCTCTGTGACTCCAAGCTATACATCTAAAAGGTCATAGATTATTTAAATAGCATAAATGTAAACTCTCTAAACCATCAAAAAAACATTTCATTAAAGTTTTATATTATGTATTATATTTTATGTATTATATTTCCAGCTTATTTAACTTGAAATACAAGACAAAAAATTTGTTTTACTGAGTGTTTTATTGTTAAAAAATAAGCCACATTTATCAGTCTTTAGAGACTCTATGTTTTTAGTTATATTTGTTTTTATGACATAAAAGATCATGTAAATATGAATGTTACCCATGGTAAGACTGAATCGAGTGCCTCCACGCAGATGCTTGTCTTTAAACTATGTTATTCTGTCACTGGAAGTTGAATGAAAATGATTTTTAGTAAAGCTTTTAAATGTGAACTTTAATTTGTCCACGGTATCATACTGAGGTTCTGCGCTAATACAGCTCGACCTGCTTGGCTTCATCTGTAAAACTGAAATCGTTTAAGGCAGACATTTCGTGTAAAAACAGCTAAATTTGGGACAAGGATGTAAACAGGAAATACTCTCAAATGGGAGGAAAGAATCTGCAGAATTCAGTTAAATCAGAGTGAGCGTCTGCAGATGTGACAATATGAGAAGCGATGGGGTGATCCAGAGGCAGAGCTTACAGGTGTATCCTGTGTGTTGCATACCAGTGATAAGACAACAAGAAAATTCACGCACACACACACACACACACACACACACACACACACACACACACACACACACCCTTCTTTTCCCTCCGTTTTTCTCTTTGCCAGGTGATGGAAAGGAGGTTGCGTGTTCCAGACAGAACCGCTGGGCGACACGTTTCTCCATTTGAAAACACGTTCTCGATAAAGTTTCCACTGCTGCTCTGTCCCTCAGATGGTCGACTGCACATCTCCAAGATTTCTGGTGGAGGTACAAACCATTCACATCAGTTCAGCTTCTATTTATACCGTGTGCTGTGGCCTTATTAATCTGTCACCCGCAGAGGAACAAGCTAATCCAGGCCGCAGGCTTGACAACTGCCCAAACACGACTAGAAACCCTTCAAAATTCTACAGTAATTAGACAAAACAGTTCATTTGGAAAATTACTGAAATAAAGTTTATTTTCTAATGTAATTTCTTTTATATTATTTGTATTCACAGACTTTTTTGTGTTTTTTTGTGTGTGTGGGTAATTATGATGTTGGATACAGGACCTGATCTAGAATCAGAGAACAAACCCGCCTTCTGGCTGCAGTCTTTCTTAATCAAATCAGAAACAAGAAAAAGAGGGCAAAATGCTTAGTCCTCGAACCCGTCCTGGGTTCCCATAACTATTGATTACAGGTTAAAGGCAATTAGAATAATGGAAAAAAAAAAAAACCCTGCATGCTGTGCCAGAACCATCTTGGCTTTGGTGTGCACTAAAGCTTGCAAGCGTGCCCGCATCTGATTTAGAGAGATGGCACGTCTTACTGAAAGAAGCCCTTAATACATCTTATAGTGGATAATGCTTACTATACACCAATAACCAACATCCTGAGCTAGGGAGATCTCCTGCCAAAAGCCAAGAGCTGAACTGAAAAAGAAAAGTCAAGATGAGACTTAAAGAAGTGTTTATAAATCAACTGTCCAGAAACTCCAAAGATTTATTATGGAAAAGAAGCAAGAAGAACTCCAGGAGGCCACAGAAAGGCACGTGGTTCCACTGTCCCTGTCATCCTCCAAAGTCTTCATTCGGATTGATCTTGAAACTGATCTCGACAAAAAAATAAATAAAAGTGGACACTGTTGTTTAATGCTTTTAACTCCATCATGATTTTAAGTTTCAAATCAGATGAGCCATTTCACTTCTACGCTGGTGTCTTTGATTTAACGCTCACGTTTTTCGAGGTACACGGAAGTAAATCTGGAGGCTTTTTTTCAGCTGACATTTAAAGGGAGGTTTTCCACTGTTGCCTATAGCTGCTCAAGGCGGATTTGGCGGCTTTTCTCTAAATGTCTGTATAGTTTTGACTTTATTATCTAAAGTGTCTTGAGATGACTTTTGTTGTGAACTGGTGCTATATAAATAAAGTGTAATTGAACAAAAAAATGACACAGTCTCATACGGCGGCCTGTTGATGCCAGGCTGCAGATGGCAGGCGCCCCAGGGTCCTGATACAAAGCAAAGCGTGGTGAGCGGTCCAGTTCTGTCTTGTAAGTGTGCCATAGAGCTCAGGGCAAGGTCAGTGTGTGTGACACTTTGTGTTCCACTTTCCATATGCCACATAAACGCCAGAAAGTTGCAGAGTTTTTTTAAAAGGTTATTTTTTTCAACAAAATTAACATTTTTATAATTCCGTGTTTTGTCTGTGGGAAAGGTTTAGCTGCTGATTGTGATGTTCACTGTGACATACGCATGTCAGAAATACTCGAACCAAGTACTGATGCGCTTTACAACATGATTCAGATTCAAACAAAGTCGATTGGTGAATAAATATACACACACATAATAAGAAAATGCAATTTTTTGTAATGCAGTCCATTTTTTTGTCCATCTTCTACACTCCACGGTGTAGAAAACACCACATGAAGCATAGATCTGCACTGATTTTTAACGTGAAACAGAATCCAAAAATCCACTTGCTCTTCACTCTGGCAGCTGGTCAAAATGAAACGTCATGTTCCAGATCTAAATCAAGCATTGTTGATTTTCTAGGTTCAACCCTTAAGGCATAAATAACTCAGCTTGTCAGAAACTACCACTCATCCACCTCCACTAAGAACTGTCCTACTGTGAGCGTTTTTTTTTCTCAAACGGAGACCAAACAGAACATACTATATGATGATCCAGTTTCTGCCCCCGTAAAGATTTCACTGCCCAACTAAGCTGTGGTTGTAAAAATAAATCCCTCCTGCTTGTTCATTCAGTCGCAGCGTAGGCAGGAAAGTAAACGGGATGATGGTTTCACCTTAAATAAATAGAAAGACCCCTGTGGCCCCCCGCCCGAGCATCCCAGAACCCCCATCCCACACTGTGAGGAGGGTTTTTAGGGACGGACTGATACACGGCTTCTTTCAAGCTGAGCAGGAAGTTTCCAGCACGGCGAACTGAACACACGCGTGTTTTCAGCGGCTGTACACGAGTCAACGTGTGCGGAGGTTGCTGTGTGTCTCGTTGCAACCCTTCCTCCCAAATTCCGTTTCGATGAAAAACCTTCTTAATAATTCAGTTTTTATACACAACACAATTGCAACCGATTCATGATTTCTGTTGACACACTGAGAATATTTTGACAATAAATGTAAATGACAACACACACACATATTGATAGCGATAAAACCTCCATATTGTTGGATTACAGTGTCACTATTAAATGTGTGTTTTGACTCTCACAGCTCACGGTTAGAGGAAGATGATGGTCAGCCATAAATGTAACAGTTAACATCTTTGTGTACTAATAAACAAAACTATTATTTTTCCCTGATCTTGTCTAAACTTAAAAGATCTATTTCTAGCTAAAAATGCCTCCAGATGAAACTACTTGGAGGAGCCTTTAATTCTCATGATGTCACCATGACATCATCTGAATATCATCATCTGTCATAATGATGAAAAACTCCTCCAGCTGATGTCATCCGGAGGAGTTTACGCCCTAAACTAAAGCCATAGAGAGCAAGTTGTAAATTGGCGAATTGGTGAAGTTGCTCTTTAAGCATTTGACAGGATTCCTGTAATAACTGGATGGTGTGTTCCTCCTGCACATTGTTCACCCACCATTGACCAATGGTGTGACTAAAATCTTCGTTCATAAAAGAAAATTGCTTGCATCAGAACAAAATCCATCTAGTGATTATATTTTCTTACAAAAATGTATTTATATATTTGCATATTTCTTGCAAAGGATTTTTAGGAAACAGGATTGATTATTCCGTGGTCGCACACACACACACACACACACACACAGTAGGTCATTTTTTTAATTACAATTATGTTCCAGAGTTGCTGTTGCTCAATCAGACATTTTCAGTTATTTCTGCTTGGTTGTTACTAACTGAAGCGCTGGACTGAGCCCAGTGGAGTGTGGTGGAATGTCGCAGAGACCAGTCGAACAGTGTGGGAAACCCGAACAGTTTAGGTAATGCACTCCTGCTGTGTGACTGAGAGAGTTATGTTGGGAAAGTGCCACTTTCTTTTGTGTTCACAAAACTGAAGCAGGGCAGTTAGTTTAGAATAAAAACTGGAAAGCATTTACATTCGGTTTCGGTAGTGTCATATCTGACATGCACACCAAAACGTGTCAGAATGTCACATGTTGGTTTGCCTGAGCTCCTGCAGTAGTTATGTTTATAGTATTTCACCAGAAATCAATTTAACTAAATGGAGTTATGAAATATTCAGACTCCGTGTCCTCCTGCTGCGATCCTCTGCAGTTCAGCAGTCATCTGACGTGCACTGGGATGCTGCTGTCGTTTTCTGGATATGATCTCGACGACTCTTTGACTGTTCGGTTTTTAAATCAAGGCCATGATAATTAAATTTCTGCATGTAATTGTAGGTCAATAAAGTGACAATCTGAAGTGGTACCAATTGGCGTAACGTGAGCTTTTTTCTCTCGGTGTCGTCTTCTTCACACAACGTTTCAAACATAAAACCACACACTGTGGGAAACGTATGCCGAACATTTTATTCCAGCTAAATGAAGCAGCTCGGGCTACATCTCCCAGAAAGGCTAAAGCTTAAACTCAATTTACACAATTCAGCTTTCTCATTGTTAATGGAGACACGTCCTATTCACAGCAGTGTTTTCCTGAGGTCTTCTGCAGCAAAGTTCAAGACGTGCATTAACTTTGCAATAGAGTTCAAATTCATAAGATACAGATGAAGCTTTGTGTGTGTCCATAAACTTACTCATGGACTGTGACAATAAAATTGCGTTTATTAAAAAAATTGAAGTGTTGGTCCAGTGCAAATGAGAGCAAATTCAAAGCTCATTGTCTAGGAACCACAAACGCCCGAACGAGCTTCATTGTGCTCAGTGACAGACTGACCACGTGAGGCCCTTAAATGAGCTTTGCGAACACTTGGCAATGCACCGTAATCCAAATGAGAACCGATCATCTCCGTGGATCATCTCATAACTAACGTCTCAGATCTTTGAACTCGTCTCTAAATCTCTGAGTTCGCCCACCCTGATCCCTCATCCCCCTCTATCCGCTCGCTCTTTGACTCCTTCCAAAAAGCCTGAAGAGTGTGTGAAACAGAAACACAACAAGCAGCATCGCACAGGCACACGGATCAGAAACAAGCCGAGACTATAGAGACCGTGTGTGTGACAGGAGAACCCATGGGAACACACTGGAAAGCCGTCGGTACATGTATGTTTGTGCGTGTCTATGCAAATTGCCTGCACACTGCGCTGGGCCATGTGTGTCTAATACTTTATGTATAGTTAATCTGTGTGTGTGTGTGTGTGTGTGTGTGTGTGTCCAGGACAAAGGTTCAGTGATATAGGATATGTCCACGAGTGTGGGGAGAACGGGAGATTTGGCAAACTGACTCGGCCAAAATTGCTTCCAGCTTTGAAAGAAAAGAGGAAATACCATTCTGGGAGCGAGATCTTCAGCGTCTGTGTTAAACATCATGGCCAGTGTTCACGTCTGCAGACTTTAAGTCGAAACACCTGCTCGGACAAGCCCCGTCAGGCTGGAAGGCCAGTCTTACTGTGGTCGTCATTAAAGTCCGTCTTTCGCACAAAGAGACTTGACCGGAGAGCTTTGTCATGTGACGGCCTCGGTTAACCCGCGGGGGCCATTAGCGTTTACTTCGGCTCAGGAGGCAGGAATGTTCCACAGACTACAGAAGGAGGAAATCGCAAAGATCTGCTGAATAGAACATGTGCTAGTTTTTTTTCAAGGCTGCTCTAAAGACTGGGCTATTTTCACAAGTGGATGTAGAGAAGTGGACATTCAACGGCCTCACACAACCCACAGCTGCTCAGCCTGCTGCTAAAAGTCCAATCTCTACTGTCCATTCCATTCACACACATCTGTACATAAATGTCAGTAAGGAAAGGAAACTTTAGTTCAGATAGTGTTATCATTTTACTCTTACCATAGAGAAGTAGAGACACATTTTATTATAGGGAAGTCATTTTAAAGCATTAATGAACAGCTACACCTTAAAGCCGTGGGAAGACGTCGAAAGTTGGTGAACTCATTTATGCATTGACATAAATATAAAATGCCCATATAAAGAGTTTAAGTTGGATGTTTTCATTTCTTCTTAGTCAAAAACGACGCTCATATAAAATAAGTGAACCTTTGTTGTGCCTTGAAGACAGACGCGCCTTTAGCAGCAGTTTAATCGCTGAGTCCCAGTCTGTGCGCTGAACTCACCGGACATCCCCGTCTCCAAAACATGGACTTTTTATACCACTAAACTGCAAACGTGATTATGTTTTCCCAACATACTGTCAACCACATTACCTTTTCTGTGAACACGATGAGAACACGTTGTCATGTAACGTAAATGATGAGCTGCAAATACATTGACACTGCACATATAAATAAAATGTTACCAGGCAATGTGTTTTTGTCCACCAAAATAATGAATCTTTTAGAACATAATCTTTCGCGATCATTCAAAAAGTGTTTATTACTAAAAGGTAATCCTGTTTGCCTTCTTTTTTTTTTAGCTGTAGCTTACTACTAAGGTAAATTTATAGAAACTGTCAGATTTCCCTTCGGGGTTTGGGGTGGCTGTGGCTCAGCTGGTAGACCATAAACCACAGGGTTCAACTCCTGGTTCCTCCTGGATGAACCTGATAATGGTTGTGATGTGCAGCAAGAAGAGGGAAGGGAGTGTCCTCTGCCACTGTGCAGCACCACGTAACAAATGCTAAAATCAAATACGAGACGCGTAACACTGGCCCCAAACTGCTTCAATGATATTCTACATTGTGCCATAACCTTGAAAATATCGTGTGTATTTATTTGGCTGAGCAGACACTGACTGAAAGGTCGTGTGGAAGCTCACTGACCAGAATGTGCTGGCTGAGCCAAAGCAGAAATACTTTTTTTGTGGTCAAGCTTATAGAAAGGCAGCCGAAAGACAAATCCCATAAAATAACTTCATACAGGCCAAGAAATAAATACAAAAATGTCAGAAGATGTTTCCTGAAATAAGGTTTATTGCTGATATAATTCAACACACATGTTACATACACAGTATGTTCTCCAGATACCAAGAATGCTGCATAACTATCACACTGAGCTTCACATATTTCTTGTTCTTTTTGATCATCAGAAGACAGGTTGTGACGATCATGTGATCCTATGTATCATTCTTTCGCTTTTTCATCGTGTCCAGTTCACGCAATACCTCCTCATCGGCCATTTGGGCCGAGACTGCACCGCCAGATGAATAAAACAAAAACCTTTATGCTGGTAAAAAAGAGGAACATTCTCTTGACGGTGCAAAAAGAAGCAGTTGGTCATTTATGCAACCAGCTTCGATGAGGAGAAAGGATTCCTTTTTCCATGATATCAGTCAAACGCACTTGAAAGAGCAATGTGCGCTTGATTCCTTGAATTACCCTAAAAGCGTAATTTAAAGTGTAATAAAAAAACATTGTCAGAAATGCTGGGGGTGCATGGAAGTGAGATGAATGAGGAGCTCCATAATCCAGCATCGTTCTGTTTATGAGTACACAGCTGGAAATGACAGTAGAATATGTACTGATGCAAATGTTTTTCGATTTATTGCTTAGCACATGTTTGTCTTAACGTACCAGCTTCAGATGTTTTCATGCCACATAATAACTTATTTGTTATTATCACAACCATAGACCAGTAGGTACATGCTCCACATGCCAGTAGTAGTAAGTAGTAGTTGGTCATCATCAAGCAAAGTATGTGTCACAGTGTGATCTGGTTTAAGCCCAGAAAAGGTGAGGTGGGCTTAAAGTTAGGGATGTCTCAATCTAGATTTATTTCAATAATACTGGTCTAATACTGTCTGATATTTACATCCAGCACACATTACAGAGGGGTGACCATGGCCACCGTCGGCTACACATTTCTAGATGCTTTATCAATAGTAACTCTGGAACTTTTGTGTATAAAGCATCTCCAGTATTTGTTGTTTTATACTTTCATTTCACACTTACTAGTTAATCTTCAGATAAAGATCAGATGTCAGGTTGAGCTGAATGATTCTCTTCTGCCCAACAGCTGCAATCGTTTCCGTCATGGGACAGGCGACGCAGCAGTGAGTTGCTGCCTCAGACTCTTCGAGCCGCATGTGTGTGAATGGCCCATCAGACCAAATGATCACAGCTGCTTGGCACCAGAAAAATCCTCCAGCTAAACTTGGCGCCTGTAATTTATGTAAAAATAATTTGTGGAATCTTTCCCAACAAAGTGTGAAAAAATATAAACATTGCGAAACTTAATGCACAGTTTCTCAATAATGTCAGTTCTTACTGAGCATCCACATAAAGCTCTACATTGCACATCAAATTGCAGTCATTGTAAGCATTCACATACATACATTCAGTGAGTTTTGTGCATTTTTTTTTCAGTTATTTTATCGATCAGTTCACAAAACCTTGTGTTAGGTATTTTTATTCAAGTCTGATGCAGCAGCTGCTGTTCTTCTTCAGCAAATCGGTATTTCGTAGTTTATAATTATGTCGCAAATTCAACAAGAAGAAGTGAAAGATTCTGTCACTAAATGTCCCTTATTCCCCAAATTTCCCACTTACAATAATTAGGCCAGTAGGCAGAAGGTCATCAAGCAACTAAATAATACGTGTGCTTGTGATAACCATAACTGCCCAGTGATCTGCTAATTGCAGCCACCTTTCCATTGCTAACTTGGAGTTGGATGTCTGTTGTGATGTGGAGGGAGTGTGGAATTAAATTTGGCATCTACTTCTCCAGCTTAAGTGTTTGCATTAGCAATATTACGTTCATTCTGTCCAACATTTTAGCTTCTTGTCTCCAACTTGCCCCATGTGTCCCGCAGACGTACTTTAAAAGTCATGGAAAGAATCTTTTTTTTTTTTCGTTCTTTCGTGATCTCGATGTTGTCTTCTGTCTGCCTAAGAACACACGATGTTTGCCCAGTGTAAAGCCTTGAATTCATTTAAATTCAGTCTTTCCACAGACTGCAGACATAACATTTGCTCCAGCAAAGCAGAAGAACACGCTGAGTGGAGGAGCCCGTGGAAACATTGGCTTCGCGCTCAGACCGACAGCGTTTATTTAAGCTGATATTCAGGAGACGATTAAAACGTCCTAAAAAGCTGCTTGATGGCAGGTAAACCAAACAACGAGTTGTTGTGGAGGGGCCGAATGAACATGGCTAAAGGAACAAAGGGGTCTAGTCCAGGAGTGTATTATGATAAAAAGTCCAGTCTGAATCTTATGTTTTATTGATTGAATCTAAACCAAAACGCAAACTAAAATATGACAAAAACGTATTTTTCTGGGAGACTAAAGCGAAAACTAAAGGGGGGCATCCTACAGCGCATACCTTAACCTCGGGGTACCTGACTTTCATGCCGTTACAGTTTTACATTTCTCCAAGGCTTCTTCCACAAAGAGCTATTGCCATGTTGCTGCATACACAGCTCTCCTGTGTGACTTTTACATGGATGAATAGCCCAATTTCCTCACGGTGTCCTCCTCTTCACCCTCAAGGGGTCTTTGAATAGATGACATTCTTCAGTGTCTCATTGAGCCAATCACTCACATGAAGAATAGGCACTTTAAAGGCTGGGACATCCTTGGGTGGCACAATTAACCTACTGAGTCTGCAGTTAGAAGCAAGGATGCGCACAAAGCGGCAGCCACCCTTGTTTGCGGCCTAATGAGGCCGTTGCTCGGTGAAGTCTTTCAAGAACGGGCTCTCGAGAAGATGAATGAAGCATCAGCAATGTGAAAGCATGAGAAACGGATCACGCGAGGCGAGTGAACATTGGCTATTGTGTTTGAACAAAGTTGATGTGGATGAGGGAGACAGGCAGAGGAGGCAAGGAGACGAGGAGACGAGGTGAGAAAAGGTGCTGATGACAGGTCAACGGAAGCCTCATCAGGCTCAGATATGCGTCAAAGGCTGGTGACAGGACTGAGTGCTGTCCCCTCGTCCTCGACCCTCCCTGTTAGATTTACGGCCCTGTTGTCTTTGAGACGCACTGAGGATTGTGTTGGACCTGGTTCTGCAATGTCTCTGTTGCTGAGCTAAACAAGTCCTCTTTCTGAAAGACACTGAAACTTGGACCTTCAACCAAGTAGCAGCTCAGTGCAAATACTGAACTGTCCCAGTTGACCTCCCTCAGAGACACAGAGCGACATTTGCTACCCCGTTGAGGCCAAGCTTGTTGAATCAAATTTTACTCAATTACTTTCTCCTGCAAGTGTGACCTGACCCCGGTGAAAACGTCCAGAGCTGCAGGCCTCGCAGGACTGGAGGAAGATGGGACTCATTGTGACAATCTCCATCAGAGTGTTCAGGCTTGATAACACCCATAACCCCCCAGTGTGTCCAATTTTTCAAGGTTTCACAGGGTTTGAACATAAAAACACTCCCCCAAGGCAATCATAGCAGCTTGACTTTATGCCACACCATACTCTGACTCTATAAAATCCTCATGTCCTCTCATAACACAAGCAGAAATGTATTAAGTTTTTATTGATGGTGATTTTTTTTTTGTGTGTGTGCGTGTCTACCCAGCGTCGTAACTGCTGCCTGAAGCAAGAGAGACAAACAATAGGGGGTTAATGTCTTTCCATAGTGGTTGTTCATAACTTTTCTGCATATTAAGATTAGGTTTATTATTATTGCTCTCACAGGTGCCCTGTCATCGTAAAAGTTTGTCCAATTCATTGATGCACAAGCAGCATTGATGGTTACAATCCAGGGTTTTGGCACGTTGTGGATGTACCTCAGTTTGCCTTGAGGGGTAATAAAAAATAATTGATACTTTGGAAGTTCTTCATCTCTTGCTAATACAATGTTTTCCACTGAACCACTGTTAGCAGTTTGCTGGTTCACTGGATCTGATGTCTAAGTCATGGTTTTGTTGGAAGGGCTTCACTGCTGGTTTGACAATATAAAAGCTAATTGGCACTCACTAATTGCAGATGCACTTTTAAAACTTTGGATATTCTTTGATAAAACGGTGAGTTTGAAGAAAGCACTTTCTCCTGTGTAAATATCGTCATTTCCCACTGAAGCGGATTTTTTTGTGCGGTTTTAGATGGAGGGAAGGGCCAACGAAAGTCACCCCGGCATCATTTGCCGTCACCTCCCAGATTAAGCAACGTGTGAATTTCGTTTGATTTGTTTTTGCAAATCAAATAAAGCTGGACTGGAAGATTCAGGGTGAGAACTGTGGTGGGACGAGTGATTTCTCAGCCACATCAAATTTATTATTCCAACAATAGATCTTTTCATTAACACTTTTATGTCAAATCCTTTTCGAGGGGCAGCACGGCAGTGGAGAGGTTTGTGCTTCCATTCATTTCGGGTGGAGTGGTGACTCTAAATTGCCCTTAGGTGTGAATGGTTGAATGTCTGTGTATGTCTTTGTGTGTTGGCTCAGTCATTAACAGCCACATTAAGCGTTTGGCATTTCCTGATTTGATTCACCAGGATGTTGTGCAACAGATAATGATAGCGAAGCTGGAATTAGAACGTTCCATTCCTCACTCCCGATTGCGTTGTTAAATGCTGATTCTATTTGCCGCAGTCAGTGGTCCCGAGAAAAAGGCCAGTATGAATGGTTTTAAATTCAGCGTATGCAAAGCATTTCCTTTAGTCAAATTATGGCTGTTATTGCTCGAAAATGATCCGTCTTCATGAGCAATAAGCATCTGCGGCAATAAAAATAACTTTTGGCTGCCATCAGTTTATTAAATGGCCTGGAAACTTAGTAATAAGAGAGATTGTTGTATTGAGTGGCCTTCACTATATCTTTCTCCAAAAGCCTGTTGATTAGACATTAAAACAGGGCCGAATTCCAGCCAAGTCTCACTACATATAAAACTTTAATTGTGACCTGTCGGAACCAGGTGCTTTGCCAGGGGGCATTAACCGAATGGCAGCTCGAAAGGTTAAAAGGAAGGAACGTTTGGAAGAGCTGGTGTTTATACTCAGCAGGGTGAGAGCCCACCTCGAAGTGCGTCATTAAATCTTCTCTTACGCCTTTGTCAATTCTGTTTATGAAAGTCTGGAAACGTGCTATTAGTAATGACTAAGGAAAGCGTCAGACGAGTAAACGCTCGTATATCTGCAGCGTGTTAGGGTCACTCACAGAAGAGGAGTTTGCATGTCAGCTCTATGAGGTTTATTTTCTGAAAGAGAGAAGTAAAACGCATCACTGCTCCGAATGAATATTTCATATTCCATAATTGTTTGTTAAACACTTTTCCTCAGCTCGTAGCTTAACAACCACGGGAAAAGAAGATCGGTCAAGGTCTGTCATTGTTTGTGAAATGTTCTGTCTCTTTCTCAATTTTATAGCTTCTGAAACATATTTATTTATTTAAATTTATTTAATTATTATTATTATATCATTATTTATTTAAGTGGAAAAAATGTAATGCTGCAGACACACAAGTGTCTCTCGCCATTGTTGCGTTTGAGAATATGAATTGACTTGCCTCAGGACTGAGATCTCATTCAGAAATACATTTTTACTCGCCTCTTTCTTATGCTTCTGTTTGGTACCTGCAGAGGGAGGGAGGACACGTTTGGCGGTGACCTGCAGTCCAGCCTGAGCCCACCGCTTCCCCCTCGCCGGTGCTGCCTCGCCGCCCTCTGTTGTTTTCATTGTTGACACTTCACCTGCGTAGCATGTGACCTCCTCCTCCGCAGCAGCGTCCAGGCTGGGAAATGCTGATGCTGCTGAGCCAGGTGTCCTTGTTCAGCGGTGAGCATTTTTCTGCTTTTTCAGCAGGGCCGACTCTCGTGGCGAGCCGGCCACAGCCTTTTACAACAACAAACCTCACTGCACAAGACCCGAGTGTTCAGAGCTGCTTTCAGTACACGGTAGTACTGTTTCAAATTCAAAAAAGAGGCCCTGAACTCCACTTTATAATTTTTCAGGTTATTCAAAGGTGAGGTCGAAGTACTGTAACTGTATCAATTACCTTTTTTTTTGTCATAGAACAAACAAGGTTTATGACAAACTGTGGAGTATACACAGTTTTATTACACACTGACATGGGATTAAACCTAAATGATCTCAACCTAAGCAGCCAAAGTTCATTGCTTCACATTCACCAATTCACACTCACACACACACACCAATGTTTGTGGAGCAGGAAGAGGAGGGGCTAGGGACTGTTGGAAGACCTCTCTGCTTCCTGAACCTGCGAGAAAATGGGCCTCTGTTTCAGCCCGGTACACACCGGTGCACCTACCTGCTCTCCTGTTACACCCATCGCTCACCTCTCTGCTCTTTCCACCAACAGGCTTCCACACGCTGGCCAATCAGAATCATGGATTCACGGTAAGAGGGGCTTAAAGGGTCAGGAGGTAAAATTTAAAATGCTAAATAAAAAAAGGGAATCTGAAACTTCTAGGAATCTGGGAAACTTCACACATTGACCACTGGAAGGGAAATGTAGAACAGCCAGGGTGAGGCAGCACGTGTCTCATTGTTGTCATCATCAGATGTCACACGAAGCTTTTGTTCACAGCATTTTTACTTTCTCTCTTTGCCCGGCAACAATTCTTTCCTGCTAAGGTCCACAGCTCCAGTTTCCTTTGCCTACAACGGTTCCATCTGGGCACCAAATGACGAGTGGGTGGAGAGAGGGGAAGAGAAAGGGAAGAGTGCAAAGTGACCGGAGTCCCTCCCCGTGTCAGCTCTGTAACGGAGACAGATTGTGGTGGGAGGGACACGTCCCGTTTCAGAGAGTGAGTAACTCTGAAAGCAGACGACAGCGTGATCTCAATCAACGAGGCTGACAGGGACGGAGGGACGGACAGAGACGGAAAGAGACACAGGACCAAGGATCCGAATGCAACATTACAACACAGACACACACACAACGGGTGCAGAACTAAATCTATTTGTTGGGCTTTTGGTCTATTAAACTGCTTTGCAAATCAAATAAATGTAAACTGAAACGTGATTTTCCACACATTTGTGTTAATAAATAGAACAACTGTGTGATAATAATGCAGCGACCGCTAACGTATTAAAATTATACACGAGAAGATTAAACTGACGCACACGCAATCAGTCACACTTTCGAGTCACTTGCTAAGTCGCATAGGAAGCAATGCAGCCACTGCACCACCTCCAGCTTCAGCTGCCTCCTGGGGGGGGTCACAGCACAAGATTAATCTCTGCGACCTCAGCACCTGTTGTATGAATAAGTGAAGTAGGAGTGGGCGACAGCAAAAATTGTAATTACAACAGAATCAATATGTTTTACTCAACATTTGATCAATTTCCCACAACAAACAACTGTGAGCAGTTATATGCTGCCTTCACATGTAATGCTCAAGGCTCCTGGTGAAACAGGAAGCCGTGCTGCCTTTTTATTATTTCTTTCTGTTAAGGGAAAAAATTAAACACCAATGGGTCATATCGATATTCTGATAGTACGACTAATCGATTAACTGATCCATGCAGTTTGCCATCCTGACTGGGAGCGCACAGACCTCCCTAACCTCTCAGTGACCCACCGCTCTGGCGAGGACATCGGCTGGTTGCTCCGCCGTGCTGATCCTGCTGGGAACATCTACCCTGCAGCTGGCTGTAATTCTCAATGCTTCCCTCAGACAAAGAGCAAAAGAGCCAGTCAGATAATCCAGTTCCACCTGGCTGCAGAGATGCTTGTTAGCCATTGATTAGAGCCCTTTCGCAGAGCGGACACGATAGGTTTGAACAAAGCTCTAAGCAGCCGCCCACGCTGGGTCCAACGGATTTTAATGCACATTTCAGCGCGCTGCACTAATAGTAAGGTAACAGCAGCTGTTTGGCTCGGCAGCAGGCCGCCAGTGGATGACTGCACTCACCGGATTCATTACAACGCAATGGGGGCAATTGAGCGACATCACCATCACTTATCACCGTTTGCTTTTGTAATGGGGATTAATGATGTTAATGAATTCTGCCGCCCCCGTAAGTCCATCAAGTAAACACGGAGACACCACACGTTCACGCTCACGAGCTGAGAGGCGCTGCACATAACAAATGAAACAAGACGACAGACCTGCGGCCGCAGAATCTCGTTTCCTTGCAAAGACGCACAGCAGCAAAGATTATGTGCCATTTTGTGGCTTCTGTATATGATTGTGCCTTATCTTTGTCTCAAACGATCTTATATTCTAGACAAAGAAATGACAAACCTTCACTCTCCATCTGCATCCTGACACCTATTTGCCCGTTGCCTGATCATGTATTATTGGCAGTTATCTTCAGCTGTCTATCTCAGACAAGCCTGCCCTTTCAAATGAGTGTATCTTCTTATCGCGACACTCTGTGGATATAAATTTGTTTGAACCCGAGCTGATGTCTCACTGAATGCAAGCAAGAGCGCAGAGAATATTTGCTGTGGCATTTATGCAGATATGAGCCTCACAGGTGCTGACGTGCAACGCACACCGGAGACAGACTCTCTCCGCCGTGGTCAACAATGAAACATTTGCAATAAGACATTTATTTCCTCTCTCTATGTAAACACATTTGAATTTAATCCTTTGAAATCAAACAATGGGCATCACATAGAATTCACAACAACTGGCAAATCATTGATCTCAGTGGTTTGTTAATGTAAGTAGTTTAAAGACTGTATGACCTTTGCATGACCTCCCAGTGCCTGTGTGGCCGTCCTCCAGATCTCCTGATTTCCTCCCAGAATCAAACGACGTGCACGTCTGTCTATGTGTTAATGGATGTGAAATAATGTAAAAACCTACATGAATATGTGCGTCACTCCTCATATACACGTGTGTGAACATACTGTGAAGTCCTGCTTCTTGTAGCTTGTTATTACCTACTGAGGGGAGGGAAGGCAGAGGGAACTGCACACTGAACTCTGATTGTCTCCTCACCACATAATTTCCCTGCGAGTGCTCGCCACTTCCCGTGGTTGCCCAAGTTCCCGAGCACCCACTGAAAATGTTTTACGGATTATGTGGCAAGAACAATGACAAATGGCCCCCAAACTGTTGAGCAGCTGAAATCGCACAAGTGGCAAGATTTGGCATTTTTTTTTTTTGCTTTCAAAATTGAAGCAGTTGTTCTCCACAGCTTCTAAACATGCACAGAGAAGAGCTGATGCCACAGTGTGGTAAACTTGTCTCTGTGCCAACGTTTGAGCAAACAATCACATTTCTCCATTTACACCTATGATTTGTTCTACATGGATAAAAAAAAAAGGCTTTAAATCGTTGGATTCTCTGTTTAATTACATACTACACAGCGTCCTGACATTTGTCTTGTAGTTCGGTTTCTACCAGTGGACCTGTGGATACTATATTCTCTACATTGCTCAAATACAAACATGATAAATTTCAATTTATCGTTTTTTTACAGTTCATCCTATGTAAAGATCAAAGAGACATCATTCCAGGCTAAAGCAGCATGGCAGGTGTTCCACATGAGTCTAAGGGCCAAGCCCACCCTTAGTAATAATCTGTGTGTTTTCGTACATGTGATATATTTGTGAACTATGTGCATGTAGCAGTACTTGTGTCACGTGTAAGTCACGGTGAATGATTTAATTTTGGCCACCTGGAACATGAACACTCTAAAAAAATCAGTCCCTGTCAACGCTGAGGCCAAATTTTATGATATAATATTCCTCCAGGAGACACATTTGTCACTGAGGGAGGCAGGGAAATTATGCAAAGACTGGGTCAGACAGGTGTTTTGTAATGTGGGTCCGGGCCAAAAAATGGGAGAGATAGTATTGGTTAATAAAAATGTGCCCTTCAAGAGCATAAAGGAGATTAAGGACACAGAAGCAGGGATGCTTATCGTTTTTGCAGCATTTTGCAACCAATGATATTGGCTAACGTTTGTGCCCCAAATGGAGGTGAGGCAGCATTTTTTTAGGGGTGGAGGCTCGGTACCGTCGAGGATTCCAGAAGCTGTATTGACAGTGAAGAGTATGTAAGAAATTCTGGGCTTGAAAGATGTGTGGAGTTTTTGAATCCAAACAGTAAAGATGAAACTTTTCCCACCCACACAAAACATACAGTTGTATAGACTAATTTCTGAAACTCTGTTGCAATCTGTCATTATCAGCTATACAATTCAAATGCCAAGATGGTGGGTCCAGCACTCTGGAATCAGATCAGACTGGAGATAAATGTAGATTCAGGCTCCACAGTCGGCGTAACCTTAGAGGCCCTAAAGGCAGCGCTGAGAGGATTTGTTATCTCAGATGCTACAAGAAGAAAATGGCATTGTAAAAAAGAGAGACACTGATGAAAAGTTTTAAAAAGTAGAAGCAAAGTTTATAAAGGAATTTTAATCCCACTGACTGACTGTTCATTTGATCATAAATGTGGTTTGGTCATGACAACTGGTCAGACTGGTTGGGCCTGGTCAGTGCCAGTCAGCAGCAGAGATAATCGTTAAATTTGTGCCGCGCAAAGATTATAGTCATTAGTCCCAAGTCCCGGTCTCTGCTTGTTCTCACAAAGATTTTTGAAACAGCTTCAATATTTGAGGGCTGTTATCAGCAGTTTTTTTTGGTTGTTTTAAAAATTAATTTTACACACAGGATCTCACCTGTTGTGTAGTTGTTCTTTACTGTGCAAATTGTTATATTAAAAAGGGAAAGTTCCTATTTGCTACTGTATTGGTTTGACAAGGTTTCTGCAAAAGTTTCTTGGGCTTTGCGGGTGTGTCTGTCTCCACATTTTACATCACAATTGTGTGTTACACTTATTTTTCACATATCTCTATGCTACATGAGGATGAAGTGGGTATATTTGTCTTAATGTAATCTGTTTCAAATTAAGAGAAGATGAATTAAGAAAAATTAAGATGCAGAGAAAGCGTTTGATCACATGGAGTATAGATAAACACTTAAAGTCTTAAGAATTTATGGTTTGGGAAAAATATTAATTAAATCAGGTAGCCTCACCATTCCTGTCAAATATCTCAGTCGCTTTTTTTTTTGTCTTGTAGGACAAAGTCTTTCATAGGATTTAATAGAATGGGAATTCCTACAGTTGGAAGACATTATAAAATCCAGTTTTTACTCTCTGATACAAATTGAATTCGATAAATTTTGGGGTACGTGAATGCTCTCAAAATGACTTCCTTACCATCGTTTAATTATCTGCCACACTCCACGCTCTCACACATACCCATTAATTACTTTCACGGTTTTGATGGGCTTGTAAGTATTGTAGCAAGGTAAATGGACTTAAGAATATCATTGGAGGACTAGGAAGAGCAGAGTTTGCAATGGTGGAAGTCAAGATTCAAAAGTCTTAATTAGATTCCCGATTTTGAATGACAAAAAAATGGAAAACTTCAGGAACTCCCCTGTTTGAGGAGTGGACCGTGGAGCTGAAAAAAGTGGCAGCATATGAGAAAGTATGTATGGAATGGTCCATAATATGCAGAAGTACTTAATAAAAGCTGTGAAAAAGTTGTGCTGGTTTCATACTCTGTTATACTTGTGGCCGATATTTACGTGTTTTATGAAGCCAAACTCTTTGATGCCCTGCTGGTATAGACAAAACTCTAATTTACGAAATAGTCTTTTTCTACGTTAATGGGATTTTGATTATGATAGGTTGGAGAAGTTGCTACAAGCAGTTTTACCATTTTTGAAATGATTCAAGTGCCTTGTCCTTCACGTAAATGACTCTGGGCTACATGGTGTAATTTAGGTCTGATCTGGTTCTTGTCTAAGTGGATGATATGAATAGATTTTTATTATATTTACTCCATGTTTGCAAGGCTAAAAGCTCAGTGTAACTTTTGTTTTTGCATTTCATGAGCACATGGATTTTTATTTAAGATGGGAAATATGCATCTCAGAGGGAAATAGTTGGAATGAGTTGACTGATTTCAACAACATACACCCTTATCAGCCAAAACATTATTACCACCTTGTAGTTTTATTACAAATTAAAATTCTGTTTTTATAAAAAAAATTATAAACTAATAAAGACTGACTTATCTCTTATTTTAGGCAAATACATGCACTTTTACTCAAGTATTGAGTTTGTATATTTCCACAGTAGCACTTCTGTTCACAATGCATAAAATGTTTCTGAGTATGAGGAATGACCGTCCCGATCCTCATTAGAATTACCACAGTGTTTGTACTGTGGCTGATCAGTCTACAATATTGAATTGATATGCATGCAGCTATATTTTGGTGGTTTCCTGTGATTACTAGGGCTTCACACACTGTGGTGAATAGGAACTATGAAATACATATGTATGTCACTATGGAGTACTGTGATAGAAGTGCAGAGGACAATGAGTTTTTACACATTCTTGTAGGACTGAACCAAATATGTAACTTTGTCCCCATCTTCACTGATTAAAGGTACATTTCATACTGAGTAAATTGTGAAAACTATCGAGGCAGTGAAAATGTTTGTTGATGTCAGACTGCTGTATGTGAGCGTACGGTTATTATCGGGAGACACCACATTCCATCCCCCATACTAGGGGATATGATCTATTACACACACACACACACACACACACACACACACACACGTAAACATAATCATCATCATCCCAGTTGGCAGTGTGGTTCATGAGTCAGGGTCAAAAGCAGCAGGTGAACTTCCTGTGATGCAGTCACATGTGTGTATACGGGAAGGGGAGGGGGCCTGCAAGGAAATGACACGTTGTCTGTTTGGTGATGCTGCCAGGTTGTTTTCTGATAACACACATACGCACACACTTATCTGTTCATCTGTGCATGTATCTGTAAGGATCCCATATGTTTCTCTGTGCAATTCCTGTCCTTCAGGACACACCGCTCACAGTTATTGTACTCAGTATGTCTTCTCCAGATGGACCTCCTGATCTCATGTTGCCGTGGCTGGTGTAAGCAGGACAAGTCATTGAGGCACCTTTGAAATTAATAGCAAACTTTATTTTCACTGGCTGGGCATTTGATGAACTCATGAAAAGACAACAACATGGTTCACACACACATAATATTAACTACGGTCACTTAAAAACATGTCAAAAGGAAATTACAAGTGAGGAAGAGACATAAAAGTTCAACTTGGGGTTTGTGTCTTGCTCAAGGACACTTCAACGTGTGGACTGGAAGAGTTATGGATTCAATCACCAACTCTACAGCTGCTGGAGAACATGCTCAACCTCCTGAGGCACATCTGTCCAGTTACTAATCTAGGAATCAATAATAACGATAGAAATAAGGACAAAACGGACGTGGCGTGAAACAAAAGCAGCAGCTGGTCCAGGTAGAGCTCACGTTAATCTTTATCTGTACGGAACGTCACATGTCACGAATTACTAGTTCATTAGCATTTTGTTTGAATATTCACCTGAAAAAAGTAACTAGTAACTAAAACTCTCGGAGAAATGTAGCCGTGACCAAAACAATATGTCCCCCTGCACTGAGCACACGAGTGTCACATTTACATTTAATAAGTCTGTTCGACTGGGGTGATCAACTGGGTGATCATCGTAGAGGCTGTAGTCTGAGGGCGTCGATAAACCATACAGGTGCTGCCTATATTTAGTCCACTCTATTTAAATCACTAAGATACATATTTTTTCAACCTGACCGAATACAGGCGACATGTAGGTTTTCATCACATACACTAGCAGGAAATGATCCAGTTTAAATGAAGTGAGCATCAGCGCACAGGCCCGTTGTGTGTAATGCTGCTCTGGCGGATTGTCCACTTCCTTTGGCTGAGTCACGTCAGTTCAAAGTGTGAGCTGCAGGTGCCCCCTTTAAAAGAAACATTTCCAGGCTGCATGGGCTGGCGTTAACAAGCCCAGCGTGCTTCGTTTTACTGCCCTCAAGAGTGTTTCCACTTGCACCAATTTAAAGTCGGCAGCGATTATCGTCAGAGCTATATTATATGTGTTACAGTAAAACGCACAACCGGACCCCCCGCGCTTCTTTCCGGGGCTCCCAATTCACTCAGCTTATTAGGGAAGCACATTTTCCTTAATAATCCCAGCCTTTGTCTTCATGTCAGCACCATAGCCTCCTTTTAGTGTCTTTTAAATGTTACAGCAATTATGCATTCGAAAGCTCACGGCCTTTTGCTTACAATTAACATTTTTAAAGGCCTGAAATGTCATAACCTTTGTTTTATTGTGATCATTCATCTGAGAAGCATCCGCAGGATAATGGTTTTCATGTGGCATGTTTTCAGCTCCCCATTGTTCTTTGCTCGGGGCTGATTTAGCTCATCACATTTTTTACACGTCGATGTGTAGATGCTTACAGTGAGAACTGTAAGATCACTAACACTGAGTACAGAACCAGGAACAAAAGCTGTTCAGGCTGGCGTCTTTTACACGAACAATCTTTGTTTATAATTGTTTATATGTGGACATCACAGCATTGAAAGTGTAACTGTTAATATGGAACCAGATGCACTGTTGAGTACCACAGTCAAATCATGTATAGTACAAATGTAAAGGTTTATTATACATATTCTGGATAACTGAAGTGATGTATACTCACACATACTCACTAACAGTTTGATTCATACCAAAATCTTCCTGAAGTATAAATGTGAAGTAAATGAAGAACCATTTTGAGTTCAGCTTATTGCTGAGCAGAGCTGAATGATGTGGCTCACTGCGAAAAGCCTGAACTCCCAACACTAATTAGTATTAGTGTAAAGTAACTTATCAAGGTTGAAGCGGGTGGAGTTGGGAGTGTGAACTCATGTGAACTGTCACTGTTGGAGTTGTTGTGCACTTTCCCTCCTTAAAGACACACTCAGAGATTTCTCTCTCTGAAGCTTCCCACCACATGAACCTGTCTAACAGTTCAGCACATTTTATAAATCCTACGAGGCCCCGAGCGGCCTGACGTGTGGTCTGCAGTCAGGAGGTTCCAGGTATTCACTCCCAATCTGTGCCGACTGTTGCATATGAAGCATTATTTCATATGCAACACATCTGCAGTCTACGCTGCTTTTAAATGTTCCTGTGTGAAATGGTGCTTTGCCCAGAGCAAAGAACCAATTTAGTGCTTGGAGGAGACCAGTGTGAGAGACGCAGAAGGGAGACGTAATCAATCATAATTGCTCAAAGTGGAGCGGTAAGTGCAGTGCCCGTCTCTCCACCCTGGCTTCTCCCTCCACCGCCTGTGTTCGGCTGTGCGTTGAGGTAAAGACGCGCAGCGAGCAGCAGCCATGATCCAGGAGGCAGCTGATTCACACTCAGACCATTCACGCTCCAATAAAACATATAACCCAAAGCCACAAAGTCTGTTTATGCTTCCTCTGAGTTCACAACCAACACGACACACACAGACTTTTGAAGAAAATACTGGATGAATCATTGACTTATTCAGCTGACTGCAGCATTACCATGCCACTGAATGGCACTTACTCAGCCCATAGTTATCACTTGGCAGGTCACCTACTACCTACTGGCATATTTATCGTGAGTGAGACTGGTGGGAAAGTGATGTAATTTATATGACTTGCTACGGTAAGTCAATATTGTTCTTATATTTTAAGTCACCCCACAATCTTGTTTTTGTGTTTAAACCAATTCATCTGTTAATCTTTTGTTGTACACCAATAAGTCACATTATGTCAAAATTACATTCGATTGATGTTGAAGGTGTTTTATATGCATATACACATACATACTGTATTTTCCGGACTATAAGCCGCTACTTTTTTCTGACGTTTTGAACCATGCGGCTTTTACAGAGATGCGGCTTTTCTATGAATTTTTCTGCAGCCCTCAGATGGGCGCTGTAGATGGAAGTCAGTGCAAACAAAAAAGCGCCAGTTTTTATTCTTAGCGCATGAAACCCAAGACGCACAACAGCAAACATCAGCACTTTTACTGCCATGTTACAGGCACCATTCAGGTTCAGGTGTATGAATAAACACTTATGGTACAAAATCTTTCTATGTAAATATCTTATTTCTCAGCCTGGATATTGGCGGCTTATAGTCCGATGCGGTTTATATGTGACAAAATATATATTTTTATTTAAATATTATATTTTAAAATTTTAGCGGCTGCGGCTTAAATTTAGGTGCGCTCTATAGTCCAGAATTTACGGTATATGTTTTACATACACTACCAGTCAAAAGTTTGGACACTCCTTCTCATTAGAAATTCCACAAATGAACCCTGACTAGGCACACCTGTAAAGTGAAGAATCATTTTCCCTTAACTTGTTGTAAGTCTAAAACACATGCATGCAACACAAGTGCGTAGTGTATATCCATGAATATATGAACATCTCTTTTATTTTTTATATGTTTTACATAAGACTCTCCCACTGAAGTTATTAACAGCAATGTTATAGCATCAGTGTGTCTTATTCCCATGAGCACACGTTTAAAAAAGAAACGCTTGGCTTTAGAGCACCAGAGAGAAGGAGACAGAGAAGGAGTTGCCAACAGCACCAATTGACCTACTTCCTATTTTGCGGCAAGGATTAGTTTCGACTTTTTTGGCCAACGTGCAGCTTCATAGTTTGAACGCTCACCTCCTACAGGAAGGGTGGAAACATTTTGGTGCAGGGCAGAAACTCTTGGCGCTTTAGAGCCAAGAGAACCACAAGCAACCGCAAGGAAAAGTCTCTCCAACACCATTTGTGTCTGCATAGTTTCAAAAATCAGCCAAGAGAAAACACTTCAGATTTTTTCCACCTTTATTGTGACCTGTGATTTCTGCCATACAATAAAAGAACAAACAGAACTGGCGGAAAAAAATAACAGCACGCTTAAAAGGGATCTTTATCTTTAACAGAGTTTCGTTCTTTTTTCTTTTTTTTTTTTTACAAAACCTGTTATTTATAAAATGTGTGCTGACTTGTAATATCTACTAACAAGTCACTTTTATAAATTAATGTAGATGGGCCAGCACTACCAGTACGGTTTGACAGATAGGTGGCCAATGTACACTGATATAATACCCAATTGTATTATTTAATTCTTTTTCTTGCAACTAAGATGCAAAGAAGATCCAATTTTCGCACAGAAATTATGTTCATATTTGACCGTTTGGCAAATGTCCCATGCCAACATTACTTGCCAGTACAGGAAGAAGTCTGCTTTACACTACGTACAGTCCTTTCACCAGAGGCATACCACAGGGACAGGCGACCCAGACGACGTCGTGCACTGCTGCTGCCCCAATAACGCGGGGCCCTTGGAGACGCCAGAGTCTCGAATCACCTGTCACAGACCGAGGATTGAAGATTTCTTTCAACTACATACATAGTCTTTCTCAAACCAAATTGCACTTTTTGTATTACACTGTGAACGTTGTCATTATGACTCGGGTCATTTTTGTAGATATCCACCTACGGAACAGTGCAGTGTGTGGCTCGTCTGCTCGTGCTCCCATCGTTGTATAGATGCCCTTTGAGTCTGTGCACTCACTTTTGACTAAATATGGTGGGCGATCAAAGTAAAATGAGTCACACTGATCCTGGTAATAGCCCAGCAGATGATTAGCCATTGTACTTAGTTCCCTAAATGTATTCAGAAAGGGAAATGCTACTTATGTAATATAAAGCATCAAGCAAAGAGCCTTACATAACTGGTGTGTATATCCATTTCTATCTTTATTCAAGAGCAGCATCATCAAAGACAATTAAACGTTCGTCCTGTTTCATATGAGCAGGAATAAAAAGGTTAGCAAGTCTCCTCAAGGGTCTCATCATACTTTTTGAATTTACGTGAGGTCAAATTCATGAATGTGCTTGAAAAGATATTTTCACACTCAGGAGTGCAAAGTTAGGTGAAGCCACAGGCAGAATTATTAGTCCTTACATGGGCATTTTGGGAAAAGGACTATTTAAAAAAATTGGATGTCTTTGCGTTACCCATAACTACGTGTACATTCATGTGCTTCAGGTGTTGTCATTTCAAGCGGTGGCAACTGTAGTTAAGGCCAGTGGGTTCCTGCTCCACACACGCATGTGCAGTAGATCATTGTCCTGTGATATTGTGACCTGCACTGTTTGTTTTTGACAAAAATAGATCAGGCCTCTGGTCAAATCTGGGCCCAAAACTAAAAAGGTTCGGGAACAATGACAGGGTGTGTCAAAATACAGAAATACCATTAAGTAAAGTAACAACACACGACTTATGATCTGGATACAAACTCTTTTGTTTGTCTTTTGTACAGTCATCCATTTTCTCACATGCCAGAGACTTTTTCAGCTTTAAAATATTTCATCACATCATCTGGCATACATATTATAAT
The DNA here is from genome assembly GCA_033026295.1 of Channa striata. Classification (NCBI taxonomy): domain Eukaryota; kingdom Metazoa; phylum Chordata; class Actinopteri; order Anabantiformes; family Channidae; genus Channa; species Channa striata. Next base: position 2,662,899 of record CM065169.1, read on the forward strand.
TTGTCACATCTTGCTCATAATAACTGCCAGTGTATAGTAAGTGACCTATCAAATCATAACCGTGTGTGCTGATAATGGCTAATAACTCATTGGTGGTATTATTATTAATTGGTAAGGCCAGAATCTTTCCCTAACACTTTCTATAACTAAACTGAGTTTCCAACATCCGATGAATAATCGTTCACAAAGACGCCAGTCTTGTGTTGTGTTCACCACAGGCTGTGCTTTTCCTTGCTCCTTCTACCTCTTTCCTGCCTTTTTTTTTTTTTTTCACGGGCCCTTTGCTTTCATCAGTGCATTGTTATACAATCGACTGCCAAATCCAACTGACCTGAGCTTTATTACATTTGGAGATTAGTTTTCAATAAGCTAAGTCGAGCTACATCAAGTTGTGGGTTTTGAGTCCAGTCCAAGCAAGTGTGTGAAGATATCTACATAGTTTTCTCTCAGTAAGCTACAAATAACTGGAACCCTGTTGCTTCTGCAAAGTGAATGTGGTTTCTTTCTGGTGTGAACCTGACTGTACAACTAAGCTCATTACGTAAATATCAAGGCTGCACCCAGGAATGGCAACGCGAAGGCTGTAATCGAGTTATTTTTATACGGAGCCAGCTCATTTCTGCCGTTTGTCCGTGTGTCCAAAGTTTTAAACAAGCCAGTGCCCAGATCAGAGTGAGCAACATGGCACGAGCTTTGGTGAAATGGCAGAGTCGCTAAAGATCAGCTCCCTGCTTCACATCGAGACTTCCTAAAAGGAGGTGGAAGCACGTCATCCGTGGGTTGTGAACAGAGTCGTAGACCCAGATGTGATGATTTCCTGTGTCATTTAGTCCCGAGAGCAGAGTCAAGCCGTGATCTAAAATACCTAAAGTAAAAGGTTTTCACTGCACTGGACATGGCGTGGAATACTCTGCATACGAAAGCATGCATACGAAAAAATTAACAAAAAGAGAATGAACAACTGAATGAACATTGGCAAACTTGAAATCCAAACTCTGATACACCCTGTCAACAGGGGAAATTTGAGATCGGCGTAATTAAATGCGTGAAATTTAAAAACGATTCAGGCAGAGACATCAGAACCCGGAAATGCCTTCGCACACATAGTTCTGAGTTACATGAAGTAGCTGGATCCTTTTATTGACATAAATGAAAATAGTTGCATACAATTAACGTTAAGTAAACGGTTCAAGGTTTGGATGAATTTCCGAGTGAAGGAAAGCCGCCCTGTGAGGGTGAAGAATTCCAGCAGAGGATTTTGAGTTCAGATCCAAGTAAAGTGGTCCAACTGTGAAAAAGGCTCTTGCTGGAATGGAGCAGTTAGCCAGAGTAGTTTTTCCTTTTAGTTGGCTGCAGCTGGCCATACGATAACACAGCAATCAGTCTGAGAGGGCAGCTTTTTACTGAGCTTCCATTACAACCCTGCAGCTTCGACTGGAGAGAAAATGCGATCTGATCACGATCCCACCCACCCCCAGGACGAGTATTAGCTGTAGAGTTTGTTTTACTCTCAAAGAAGTGAGGGAAGTGAACTTACTGCTTCTAGCCAAGCGCACCGCAGTTGCCCGTCCCCAGAACAAATGTACTCGAAGTTTGAACGTACCTGCAAGAACTGTTACCAACCAGTGTTCTACAGCAGATCACTGGCCTCTTCATCACGCCTTCACTTCATTCCTCTGCTTAGAGAGAAAGCAAAGCAGACGGGAGGCTTTGGATTCACGCTGCCAGGAGAGCCAGGAGGTCTGACTGGGAGCAGATGCGGCAGTTATGAGACACAGTCATGTTTGGAAAGGGAGGCTTTGAGGATCCTGGCAAAGCTCTGCGCTGGTGGGAGGACCAGTTGGAAAAGGCCAGAACCTTTCAAAAAGGGTATTCAGGAGTATCGAGCACCGGCGAGAACGGAAATCATTGAGGGGAGGAGAGGGAAAGAGAATTAGGAAAGGAAAGAGGAAGTCAGGATGAGAAAGATGATTCAACCAGCTAATAAACAGCGTGGAAGTCAACTGTTAATTATAGTAAATGTCGATCACGGCTAAATGCAGTGAGGTTCATTAAATCCAAGGATAAAGAGCACAAATGTCTTTTTGGACATATATCATATGATTAAATATAATAAAATTATTAAAGTAGGTTACTCATCAATGTGCTAGATTATCCCAAAATAAAAGCTAATTGTGTTAAGGCTTTATATTAAACCATATGTACACGCATTATTATTATGCTACATTTAGGGCCAGGTTTGTCTCCTCTTATATGCCACGTCAGTGTAGTCTGAAGCAAACTCACACATCATAAAAAGTACAGTGACAAAACTGGTCAAGGAGGGTATAAAACAGTAAAATAATGAAAATACACTGGAGCATAAAGTTTTATTACTAGTCAAAAAAATCATAAAAAATTAAGCAATTCATTTTGGATAAAATGACACTTGTACTACCTGAATGTGCATTGAATATTATGTTGATGAAAAACAATCTTGGTTTTATTCTTATTCATTTTAAAATAAAGGGATGCAAACGTTTGCACTTTTGTTATCATATGAATTTTTAGATTTTTAGAAGTAGGTTTAAGTGTACATAGGTCTGTTGAGGTGGGGTCTGGCTGACTTGGGTCCTACTGTGTCTGGCCTCCATTTTGAGACTTAATTAATGCACCTTTCATTATTTTCAAGTGTTTTTCATTAAAATACATATTATTCTTAAACTGAAGTTACTCCGTTTACCTTAGTAGGACACACACAGATGCATTTGCACGCAGACACACTTGAGTCACTGATTTTTAGGGACTCCCAGGTGATTTCAGCGTCTGTAAGCTCATCACGTATTACATAAATCAACCATTGCAGTGTCTTCCATAAAATTCTACAACTGGCTCAGCTGTGCTAAAGATAAATCATCAGTTCATGACTCTGCATTTTGCCGTGCTGCACACAGTGTGAACTAATGGCTGTATGGGTCAGCAGACCTCTGAGCACAAACACATCTTTTACATTTACAGCCTGCGTTGAACTGTGCCGTATCAGTCACTGTCGCTTTCTGTCTCGTTTTTTAAGACTTTAAGCGGAGTTTTTCATACAGAGCGATGTAGCTTCAGACTGAAGTTAGACGTTCAATTACGTTTTCCTGCTGAATATAAAATAGTTTTTGTCTTCTGTGTCAGGTAGAGATTCTCACCTCCACCAAAAGCCGCTGGCAACACGCACATTGACTTTTTAGCGGATATTGATTCCAGCATTGTCTCTTAGTGCTGACTGTCAGTTTGCAGGACCACATGTGGGGTTGTAGGGGCCCCTGTTCCACAAATGCTGTCTCTTGAAATTTAAAGCCCTGGCTGAGCCCTGAGCTGAAGGCCCTGCTGAATGAAAAGAAGAGGGCCTTTCTCTCTGGGGACACGGAGGAGCTGGGCAGAGTGCAGCGGGAATTAAAATACAAAATCAGGAGGTGCAAGGAGAGCTACAGGAAGAAACTGGAGCATCGTCTGGAGCAGAACAATGTCCGTGAGGTGTGTGGAGAGGACTGAAACACATCTCAGGCCACGGTGAGGGTGGGGATGGTCGACAGGTCACGGGTGACCAGACCTGGGCAAATGAATTAAATCTGTTCTTTAACAGATTTGATTCTGCCCAGTCCCAAGCCCCCACTCACATGGCCCCCTCCTCACACCTTAGCTCCAGTCCAGTCGTCTCCTCCCAGCTGCAGCTCTTCACACCTCAGCTCCATGCAGACCACTCTGCCCCTCCTCCCACTGTCACAGAGAGCTCCCAACAACCCACAGCTCCAGACCAGTCACCGCCCACCCCCCTCTGCCTCACTGTGGCACTGGACCAGGTTAGGAGAGAGTTAAGGAAGACTAAGGCCAGGAAGGCCACAGGCCCTGACAACATCAGCTCCAGGCTCCTCAGGGAGTGTGCAGACCAGCTCTGTGAGGTTGTTCTGTCACTATTCAACCTGAGTCTTAGACTGGAGAAAGTACCTGTGCTGTGGCGGACTTCCTGTCTGGTTCCGGTTCCAAAAGTATCACATCCCAAGGAGCCGAACCACTACAGACCTGTCGCCTTAACCTCCCACCTGATGAAGGCTATGGAGAGGATCATCCTCGGCTACCTCTGCACTCAGGTGAGCTCAGCACTGGACCCGCTGCAGTTTGCCTATCGACCGACATCGGGGTGGGCGACGCCATCATCTACCTGCAGCACCGGGCCTTGTCTCGCCTGGAGTCCCCTGGGAGTACTGTGAGGTCATGTTCTTTGACTTCTCCAGTGCTTTCAACACCATCCAGCCATCACTGCTGAGGGGGAAGCTGGAGGTAGCAGGCGTGGACCAACATCTAGCTGCCTGGACCGTCAACTACCTCACGGACAGGCCACAGTTCGAGAGGCTGCGGGACTGTGTGTCGGATGTGGTTGTCTGGAGCACGGGGGACACCTCAAGGGATGGTACTCTCCCCTTTTCTTTTCACACTCTACACGTCAGACTTCAGGTACAACTCCCACCTCTGTCACCTGCAGAAATTCTCAGACGACACAGCCATTGTTGGCTGTATACTGGGTAAGAATGAGCAGGAATACAGGGGGGTCATCTCGGACTTTGTGGACTAGTGTGAGAACAATTATTTGTTCCTGAACACCAGTAAGACAAAGGAGTTAGTGCTTGACTTCAGACGAAAGCCTCCACCACACACACCAGTGAGCATCCAGGGCTCAGACATTGAGATTGTGGACACCTTTAAATACCTGGATGCCCACCTAAACAAAAAACTGGACTGGACGAACAACACAGACTCTCTGTACAGGAAGGGCCCGAGTCGCCTCCACCTGCTGAGGAGACTGAGGTCCTTTGGTGTGTGCAGGGAGCTGTTACGGACATTCTACGACACTGTGGTGGCCTCAGCAGTCCTCTATGGTGTTGTGTGCTGGGCTGGGAGCAGCACGGACAGAGACAGGAAGAGACTTAACAAGCTGGTTAAGGGAGCCGGCTCTGTCCTGGGCTGCACATTGGACTCCATCGAGGAGGTGGTCGACAGAAGGATGTTGGCTAAACTAACATCCATCATGGATATAACCCTCCCACCCCCTGCACCACACTGTGGAGGCTCTGAGCAGCTCCTTCAGCACTGGACTGTTACACCCACAGTGCAGGAAGGAGGTTACCGTCGTCCCCACAGCCATAAGACTATTTAATGTGTCACTGCAGTGACACACAATGTGCAATTTTTCACTTGTATATTCTTATTTATTCATCTGTTATATTTTCCAATGTAAATATGTATATATTTTAGTTTTCCTTGTCTATGGCTGCTAAAAACACAAGAATTTCCCCACTGTGGGATTAATAAATTAATAATCTTATCTTATCTAAGCAGGCAGCAGCACTTGCACTGCGGAGACGAGGCCCTGTCTCAGGTGTGTCTGCTCACCTGAAACACACCAGCTCCTCTTGAGTAACTACAGTCACACTCCTGATGACATCATCATCATCATCATCCCTCCTCCTCATCGCCTGCTGGAAGCCTGAGACTGAGACAAAGAAAGTTATTTCCAGCTGAGCCTGTCATCGCCCTCTAGTGGACACGGAGGATTTCTGAATACTGTATGTACAGTAAATGAAAAACACACACACACACAATGATGTAACAGTTTCTCACAGGTAGACTGAAGTATGAGATCAGTATAGGGCCATACATAAATCATATGTTATCATCTTGACAACTCAACTTGCAGTAGACTGCAGTAGCTTTGATGCTGTCCTGGCTTGCTGGTTATACTGGTTTCTGTGACCACGTTGTTTTAACGATGCACAAGACAAACCAGCTGAACTTGACACCCGAACCCCCCACGGCCCCACTCCTCACAAACGGGTTGGTTTTTTTTTTTTTTTGCTTTTATTCTGCAGACTGTGGAAACCTGGACAGCTTGTGTTTGGCTGCTTTTGTCCTGACAGTCAGAGTAAAACGTTTGGACCTGCAGCTGCCGGGACGCGCCGTCTGCTCAGCGACAGGCGGCGTTTAGGGGAGAGCGGTGGGACGCGCATGCGCACTCGGTGGGAAACACGGTAGAAAACGGGCAGCTATGCCGCGCGGTGCGGAAAACGGCTTGGACGCGTCCGCTTGGAACCACGGCAGGTGTACCGGAGGACTGACCCGGGGACTGCGGGACCGGGAGGCTGCCGCCAGACGCTAACTGCCCACGTTTCCCCGGGGACGACCCTCCTCCTGAAACCGCGACGAAAGCAGCCGAAGCGCCGCTATGCCGCCGCCGCCGCCGCCGAGCGCGTAGGATTTCTCCCCCGTCGTCCGTCCGTCCGTCCGTCCGTCTCCGCCAACTGTGCATCCGGCTGAACAGAGACCGCGGCCGCTATGGCTTTGTACCGGAGATGCATCCGCCGCTGCTGCGTGGGGACGCTGTGTTTGCAGCTGCTGCTGTGGATTTTATGCGCCGTGAACGGAGAGGAGCAGCCGTTCAGTGTGGAGGTAAGAGCCGGGACCGTTACGTGTGGACATGGCCGGGATTCGACGGAGGGACCGACAGCTGCTCGGTCTCCCGTCTGTCTCATTCCGGCAGCCTGTGCTCATGTCTCGATAACAACGGGGTCTTTGTGAGGAGCCCAGCTGGGCTGTACAGTCCCATCCTTATCTCCACTTTTCAAAGGAGATCACATGATATTCCATCCGTATCCGGCTTCGTTTATGTTCCCCTTTAGCCGCTGGCATCATTCGCCGCTTATTTTCCAACATAATATTTGGAAGAAAATGTTCCCAACAGACTGTGCAGGCCACAAACAGTCGGTGTTCTAGTCCGCTCCAAGAGGCTACTGTTATATGCGCGCATGAAATATGTAATTCATTTCTAGGTCACACACAGCTAAAGTCTAACCAAGGAGGTGAAATATTCAGAGATGGTCAGTGGTCAGATGTCTGTGAACTTGATTTAGACGGTATCACACATCTCAGCACATCCTCTAATATTTCAACAGAAAAAGAAATGAGCTTTTAGGCTGATCTCATGTCACAGCCTTAATGGATTGTTGAGAGGCTTCAAGCTACAAGTGCCAGTAAACTTTGGAACTCAAGCAGCCTCTAAATCAGCCTTTATTCTTTTTGTCTTTCAAGATTCTGCAGAGCCAACACAAGCTTTCCTCCGACACTGTAGTTTTTACGTTGAGTAAATCTGTCTGTTTTACTTACTTCCAAAGCAAATCCCTCCCTGATTGGCCAAAGTTTGAATGCATAAAGCTATCATAAAGTGTAACACCGCACCCTTGGCGTCTCTCACAGTTGGCTGCACACGCTCGCACACAGACAACATACAGGAACATCCTGGCTTGTCAACTGACGGCCCTTCGCGTCCTACATCCACATATCCACATCATTTGCAAGCTTGGCATGCTGCCGCTGCTCCCTCTGGAGAAGCACAAAGGGAGCAGATTCAGTCCAGATGCTACAGGTTGGTCACATGACAGAAAGCAGGAGAAAGTTGAGGAGATATGAAAAGGTTTTTACTTTGTTGTCTTGAGGTAGATGTACTTATGGAAAGTTTGCCTTGACAGTAGCCGCTCTCCTCTGATGTAAAACCCACGCTTCAGTACCGAGACATAAAGCACAATGGAAGTAAGAGCCTAGTTTTTGTGACTGTATAATTACCACGGTGCTTCAGAGCTTATTTTTAGTTAATTTCATGTTCCTGTCTCTCGTTGTCTTCGACTTTAACTCACATGTTATTATGCCTCTTGCCATTTCATTTTGTTTCTAAGCTTTTTTTTTTTTTTGCCACAGAGTGAAGGTAAATATAGCCACTGTTTTCAGTGTTTTTTTTTTATTGTCTACTTGTTATTCAGAAGTCATACTACTCTAATAGTCTGTGGCAACAAATCGACTCGCAGGAAAACTAGACACAGCGAGGCTGCGTTCACACTAGGTTTCAATTTGGGAAAAAAAGGGGAGCCCTCCTCATTTATTTGAAGGAGGTGGAGTGTGTGCTCAACATTTTCTGCAGTGAGCGGTACTTCTGTGCAAGGCAGTGCATACATGCATGCACACATTTTTGTAATTAGAAAACACCGTATCTTACAGCGAGATCTCTGCAACAGTTAGTACTAGACTCGAAAGTTATGTACTATATTGCATGTGAGTGATATGCACGACGCTCAGCGGTAGACAGCATATTATAACTGCTTTTGTTACTTCGGATTGACAGGACATTTGTCCTAGCCAAGGGTGCAAAAAAATATTATGCTGATAAGAAGGTGTTTCGTTGTTTGTTCGTTTTACTTGCCATTTAATATAAAGGGATTGAAAACTTTTTTTTAAAACTCAACTGTATGTTGTGGAAAAGTTGAAAGTCAGAAAAAAGAAATTCTGTTGTCGGTCAGGGCTAATTAGGCCCCAGTTTGTCCCCCAGTGAATAACATTAACAAGACATAAGCAGAGTACATAAGGGAATATGTTGAACACAGATGATGCGGCTGTTGTATGTGCATCCTAAGATTCTTATGTATTCACAGTACAATATACAGCCAGGAGAATGTTTTACTGAATAAATGTGGTTACAGTAGTTTTATATGAGATCAGTGTTGCAGCTTCATGCCTGTCTTTTGTTTGCATAAAGTGGGCTTTTTGCTGTAATGTGAGTCATTATTTATGTGTCCTAATTAAATAGTTCTTGCTTGTCTGAGTTTCCTAGAGGCTGCCTGAGTGTGGGGAACATCCAGTTTCTCCAGTGGAGGTTCTCAGCTGGAGATGGTTCTGTATTACTTCAGAGTGTAAATGTTGGTAACTGGATATGCAGTAGGATGTTATTGGACTAAATAAAAACTTCTGTATACTGTAAAATTGTGTCCAAAACAAATGGGTTTGACTGGAACTACTCACTGGAATTTAGTTTGGCTCTCTGCACTTTCGGCGCTAGTTACAGATGATGATAATAATAAAGATTGAAATGAGTATTGACTCTAAGGGTTGGTTTGAGGCGGCAGGTCATCCCACTGTAATCATTGTACAGATTCTGGATTTGAGTTTATGGATGAGCTTGCTGTAATGCAACTTTTCACTTTCTCACTCTCCTTGCTTTGGATTATATTTTTACAGGAACACACAGGTGATAACACTGTACCAATACTAACGTGTAACACCTCACTTTAACACTACAGCTCTGCCAGTTCAGCTTACCGCAGAAGCATTTCCTGAAAGCTCTTCGGCTTTTCTGTATCTGATTGTCTTCCCTGAACAACTCATTTCTTTGCTAATTAGACAACGTACTGCCACCAGTTTATTTCATTTATCTCCTTATGACTTTTCTTCTCTGATTTAATCCATATTGATTTTAGATGGGAAACAAATGGGATTGTGTAACAATAAAGTAAATTTTAGTGCTTCCTCTGCAAGGCCACACAGTGTAGGTGGGCAGTGGCAGCAATCGGCCTATCTCCAGTTATTTTTATCATTAGTTTTGAGTGTAGCACAGTGATTAAAAGAGTGACAATGAATGTTTAATCTCTTTCCCCTTGTTTCTTGTGTGCCACTGTCAAACAGTTGGGATCATGCTTGTGCTGCTACTCAACAGTGTAAAGACTCATCTCCACCTATCCTTTGCACATCTGAAACCATTACTCTTTCTTCATTTCATGTTGGGTTGATGCTATGCTAAGTTTATGGTTAAAGCACAAGAATTGGCAGTGAAACATTCTATTTGTCTTAAAAGGTATTGTTTCCATGGCACAGGTAACGTCCAACATACTTATTGTATCACTCAGATTGTGCTCTGTAGCTTACCTTGTCTTCATTCTGCTGGGATTTGAGATATTCTTTCTCCCCACAGTCGCTTTGTCGAGGAAAACAGCAACGGCAATGTGAAAACACTAAAGCCTACTGAGCGTGGCACTGCCTTGGTTACGCTTACATCAAGGCATCAGGTGCAGCACTGCGCTCAGAGTCACATTAAATGTTTGACTCATGCCACTAGGAGTGGAAGGATACATATCAGAAAATCAATACAAGATGTACAGCTATATCGGCTTAAAACCACAGATTTTCACAAGTCTGTCTTAAATCGATACATTTGTCAAAATATATCTTTTTGCAAAGTCCTCGTTTATTCTCTTTACGCTTAAGGCTCTGTCTGCATCTGCCCAGCATCCAGTTACATCTCCACCACACGTTTCACAACCAGGCAAAAATGTGTCACAGACCACGCTGTGTTTAAACTCGCCAGCACATAAACTCCAAACTCGGCGAGTATTCCAGATTCTGCAGAAACAACGAAGGGATTCTCGATAAAACAAAAGCGGTGGGCAAAACATCCCGAGCCAGCGTCAAGTTTACTGACAGTAGAAAACATTGCTATTCATGGCGACACAGCATTAAATCAGCGGCGGAGACTCTGACTGTCACAATGAAGTTAGCAGCAGGAGCAGTCAGCTTCAGCCAAGTGACAGTGCTAGTGTTAACAGCCACTTTCAGAGCCCGTAAGCTGATGCTGTAACTCCCCGAGTCAAAGACAGTCACTGAACATTCCATTTACAAGGACGCCTTTTTATAGTTTTGTCAAATGGAAGCTAGAATAAACATGAATGTCAACTGAATCAAATCAAAGTAACTACAAATGCAACTGCATATATATTTGGCTGTTCTGTTTTTGTACAGTATGAGTAACGTATTGAGATGAGCGTTGAATCACTTTCGAGCGACTGACTGTCAGTCATAATCACCTTCGCCACAGATGCTTCATCTGTTCTCTTGTTGTCAGTGAGGTGTCACCGTGAAATGTAGAGGACAGACACAATCTCACTCATAGCTGCAAATGATTATTTTCATGACTAAATAATTAGCAAGTTTTTTTTATGGTTTAACAATGTTTGTTTGAAAATAGTGACAAAATGGAGATCGTTATTTACCAGAGTCTGCTCAACGACACTTTGACATGTGACCGGAAGAGCTGGGGATTGGACTTAGACAACTGCTTCCTACTACTTTTCAAGTAGCTTTTCCTATTTGCCCAACATTCCAAAAAGCAAAAGTATGTAGTTTTATCATCAAATAATCATCAAAATGTTAGTGTGAATGATTTTAGAATAAAGTTTGATCAAAATTCTGATATAAGAATAACAATAACAAGAATAACAATTGTTTTCCCAATAAATGAATTGTTCTTGTACTTTGAACAAATACAAATTAAGAGGCACTTTTGCATTTTTTTTGTATTTTTAGTTGTAACTTAACGGCAGTTATGATGGGTGTCCATATTAGTAAGTGGCAAATTTTCAAATTGTAACTTTAATGTATGTATGCATTCTTTATCAAAAAACTTTCCCGAAGCTCTTCAGCAGATGCCAGAGACGTCCTCGAGACTTTCCCAAAAAGGTCCTACATGCAAATGCCTTTGGTCCTTGAATAAAACTCAGCCTTGGGTCTGCACACCACCAAAGTACATAGTCATGCCCACCCACTCTCATATTACATGCAGAACTCATGGCTTTTCTAAGCTCGCAGTCACGCTTCCACGAGCTGGCCAGTCACAGAGTGGACTAAAGGTGAGGCAAGATTAATGATTCAGGAGGTAAAATGAAACATTTCGTCCAGACAAGAGGTACTGCATAAAGTATAAGAAAATTAGTGTTCAGAATTTGAACTATTTCCGTGTCCCCAATAAATTTATAGTTTATAAATTTTGCATGTGTCCTGTTTTAAAAGTTGCTTAAATTCTTGTTTTAGATTTACATGAAAAGTTTAGTGTGATGTGAGTGAAATACCAGGTAAATGTCAGGATATTGTACAGTATGTTCATCTCTGTGCTCGTTCCAGACACAGTCTGGCCCGGTGCAAACTACTTGTTGTGTTTGTCACTATGTGGAGAATGACGGAGCCTCAGCCCGTCACAGCTCCGGTTACCAATTGGCATGCTCGGCCTCCGAGTGGCATCTGAGTCACAGGAGGCAACGGTTGTGAATACTGTATGAACGCGTTTAAATTGTTTAGTGCATTTTCATTTCTAAGTATTTGTGCATAGGTTTGTGTGTGTGTTACATGGAATCACTGGTAACCACAGACCTGTAGGTCACCAGACCAAAGAGGCTTAGCTTCATACATAACGTTAAAACAATTCCAAAGATCTGATTTGCTATTTTTAGTGATAAGCGCTGACTGGCGTAGTGTTTTTGCGCCACATTTCCCAGAAATCTCTCTGGCAGTCTAACAGTCTACATGGTGCATTGGCTTGAATTTTCTCTTAATGAAGTTTGAATGTTCCTTTTTCTTTTCTGTGCTCTGGTGGTTATCGGCACTGATATTAGCTACTCTACATAATTGTCCAAAATAGCCTTGACTAAAAAATGCATTATTTTCGTTGCTGCAGAGGCTTTTCCCCATCATTTGCCTTCATGATTTCCACTTTTGTTACATATTTCTGTTTTTATTCACAAAAAATGATATAAAAATATTATCCCTTATTTTTTGTCACTATTTACAACTAAACCTATAAAAAAGTAGATGTTGAAATGTTGAAATGCTGATGCAGCCACATTTTCCTCCTGCATCCACACACTTTGTATGTATGAGCTTACCTTCTGTGTCCAAGTGCATGCAGGCATATTTATCGGCGTTGTGGACTTCGCCCTCATTTCTTACGGAGCGCTCGTATGGATTGAAACTACATACAGTCACACACAGACAAACACACACATGCACACGCAGCTTTCCTGACGTCATTTGGCTGCGATAAGGGAGCAGATTTCAGAGCCGTCGGGGTGTCTGTGTCAGTCTGTTCACCCAGTTCACAAGAAATAAACCAGCACCTGCACAAGCCTAAATGATTTGTAATCACAGGCGCACACACACCTGATTTTCCACTGCAGACTCTTGTTATCATTGCGTATTGTTGTAAAATCATTCTCCCCATGTGTCGGCAGACTGTCTTTCTTCCTCTGAGCCGTGTCTGTGGTCACAGCTTACTGAGCAGTTAAATCTTTAATGTGACCGACAACTGCAACAGTAGATGATGCCAGTGGGGCATCGCACACGAGGCTTTCAGCGAAGCTGTTGACAGAAAACGCACAAAGACGTTCAGTCACACAAAGTTTGTGTGGACATTTTTATACAGCAGTTTTGTGTGTTTGCTGTTGTTTGCAAACAAAAATACCAGCAATATGAATATGTGATAACCTTTCATTACAAAGTAATGAATATCTGTCAACTTTTATGAAGGTGTTGTCTTTCAAGATTGAGATTGCACAGCAGAGAGACTTTAGAAACCATGAGCCAAAGTCATAATCCAGGGCTTTTTATTTTTTGTTAACATCTTATCAAAATGCTTTAGAAAACCCCAGAAGACTAGAAGCAGTGTTCTGATCAGTATGTATAATCAGGCTGTGACATTTTTGTGACATTTTGTCCTAATGGGGCTGCTGGTGAGCATGGCATGCATAAAACATTGTGTGTGTGTGTGTTTTTATGTGATGACAGGGAAGAAATTTGTAGAAATGCTCTTTTTAGCCTCTGCAAACATCACATTGCATCTCATGAGGTTTTTGTTTTTAGTGTCATTACAAGTTGAATTGTACGCAAACTCATATTTTACAGATTGACTTTAAGGACAGTGCAGTTGGAATTGTGTGTGCATGTGTGTGGGTTTGTGGTTACTGGTGTGGGCATGAGGGCTTCGGTTACCATGACAACCCTGGCACACTCACTTGTGGTTTAGCATATAACCGATGAATAATTCAGGGTGGTCTGAGGTGGCAGGCTTTCCCTGGAGGCCAGGATCCTGTTCCCACGAGGCACCTGGACTGAGCGCTCCAGTCACTCCCTGCTGCTCCGTCCCAGTTACGTTACAGGGCAGATAGATCTACCTTTTACCTCCACCAGCTGCCACCAACCTGTGTTTTATTATACAATCTGATCTTAGAGATTATATCCACCTCCTGATTTGTTACTTCAATACTTACACTTACAGAAAGTGAAAATGTTGGACGTTTAGCAGCTGCTGTGTCAGTTTTTTAAACCCCTGTAAGCTGAAAATGGAACACGCTTACTGAGGTACTTGTGATGTTCTAGTGCAGTAAATTGCTTTATTTTGACTTGGTTTTCTTTAGTTTCTTTCTTATAAATACCACAGCTGGATTGATTGAAATATGGCATGTCCTCATCAGCTGTTTCCTTTAGTGTCTAATAATTATTTGACCTGTTGTTTGCAGCATAAAAGGACTTTGGGCAAGGTTGTTTGCTGTTGAGTTTCAGATTTTCCTAGCAGGGAGTCAGTTGTATTCACTCGGCATCTCGGGGTGTAAATCACGCACTTATTGGATGGGAAGACTGAAAAGCAGCGGGCTTGTTGTGTCTGTGTCCAACACTGACAGGAGCTCATCTAGTGCAAAGGAACCTGTTGGCATTGTGCAGACTGCAGTCAGTATATCAGTCCAGATGCACTTTACAGCCCAGACCTGTAACCTGGAGCTTCCCATAATGTGAATTTATGAAGCGGTGGCCCATCCTGTTTTGCTTTTTCCACTGTTATTTTCCCTCTTCTGTCTGTGCCAGTCACCATTTCCATGATCGGCCGGGCTCACCTAATAACAGAAGACAATGATAAGATGTTGAGTCAACCACAATAAACGTTAACCATACATGCAAAAAATCTTCCGTTAAAGGAAACAGGGCAAGCAAATATTTAAACAGCTGTTCAACGACCAAAAAAGAGAAGTGCGACTCTCCTTCCTTTTACTCAAGTCGTTCACCACACGGCTTTCCTCCGTGCAGAAATGTATCCCCCAGAACTTGTCCCCAAAGTATGTGAACAACAGTGTAACATAAGTGCAACCCGAAACATGCCGGATCAGTTCAGTGATGGGTCAGTAAGTTCTTGGTGAGAAAAACACCTAGTCCATAGCTTTCTGATAAAGTAAAAACAAGCTGCAACTATGTTATTATATTTTTAGCCAAATGTTCACCCTTGTCTTCTGACCAGAGCAAACTGCCATGCAAACTACTCCCCACTCACAATGTACATGTGATTTGCAGCACACGCTCTCATCAGCTGACCGATCACAAACGCCCTGTCAACATATTCCATACATCTCTTCCGTAATACAGTCATTTCATCATTTTGCAGGTTGGTGTTTTTGATGGCACCCATAGGCGGTTGGCTGTGCCTTGAGTTCACCTCAGATCGGTGCTTGTGTGAGGCTTGTCTGGATGAGGACAAGCTGCCTGAGTCACTCCTGGACTCTGCCTTCTGTTTCACCGGCTAAGTTGCATGTTACTTTCCAGATGTGCGGCTTCTATGGATGACCTCCAACACCCAACCCTAAAGTACAACAGAGTCTATAAACTGGAGAGTGAAATTAGCACATCGGAGTCGATTAGATGCACACACGTAGTGGAGCAGAGAGGCCACAGAATAATATTCAAATTACAGCCAATCATTGTCTGTCTGTTGGTAGCGGAGTAGATTATCTGAGGTGACTTTGCCTGGTTTTATTTTCTCTGTTAACTACTTCTCTGTGCATGAAAGCTCTTACATTGTGCAGCAGGATAAGAGCCTCGGGGCAACAGGAAATTTTATTTTCCTTTAGGTACAGCTTTATAAATGCACTGAAGTGCCCTTTTACAGTAGCTATGGATCATGACTTTAATCCACAAGTAGTTTTTTGTGTGTGAAAGAGGTAAAAAAGAAATGGACTACGTGAAGAAATGTGTGTAAAGGTGCATCTGAAGCATGAGAGAAATCGACTTCAAAGTAGAGGGAAATCAAGTGTGGAGAACCCAAAAATAGGCATGTCCGAAATTTGGCCTTCATCAAGGCAAACCGCCGCATCCTTTATCTTTATGATTTCTGGAGAATTTTAGCCTCATTATAGCTCACTTTTCTTTTGGAAGCACTTATTGTTTTACCAACAGGAAAATTATCAGATTACATTAGATATTAGTTTGTTCTGTGATGTGTTCAATGGTTATCCCTTTGTGGTTTAGGGTGAGAGTAGGAGTAAATGTATAAATGGAACTAAACACGATGTGTGACCTTTTAACCTGAGGATACGTTAACATTTGTGGTCAATATAATAATTAAATAAAGGTCCCAAGGTACAAGGATATGAAGAGAGTGGAAATGAGGAAACAAGTGTCACGATGCACCAAGGTACATCCTGTACATTGTTCATATCTATTTGTCTCTCAGCCTTTATGCCCAGCAACGTGCCATAATTTCCCATCGAAAGACCATTAGCTTAGCTCAACACAAGTAAAAAAAAAAAGCAGGAGACAAAAACATTTTAGTTTTTTCTACTAAATAAATAATATAATAATAAAAAACAAGTCAAACTAACTAGCTCTTGAACAAACAAATTAGTGTCTGCACTGTCTATGAAAATATTTAGCCCCTAAAAGTCATTTCTCTTTAACAATTCCTAAAAAACTCTTTTAATTGAAAGTGGCCGTTGTCAGTAGCTTTTTATCAGCATATCTAACTGACTTTTCTTGCTGTTTGTATTTTTTACCTCTTAGCATAAAGAGTCACTGAATACTAATGTTGTGCAAGCCAAAGCATAATCTATAAATTTAGGCCCGATGATGAAATCAAAGATTGAAGACTTGGCGGCAGGCTTCGAAGGCTGGTGCAGTATTTATATATGTAAGCCTTGAGCTTGTCTCTTTGAATCTTGTATCATATTTTGATTCTAAAAGCGCTATTGTAAACACTTTTTGTCTGTCGACCATGGAATGTTTTTATGCGAGCAACTTGGGTATAAAAATGCAAATAGTAGCAATGTTATAGCTTTGGGAAATGTGAGCAGTGCTGCTGAGAGTGAGAGTTCGTTATACAGCTGCTTTCTGAATGATTGCAATAACAACAGGAACAGAAATATGTTTTCATTTATTAATTGGCACAAGCAGAAAACTGTAAATGTATAGCACAAATGCAAATCAGAGGTGTAGAAATGCAATGTAGAATGCAGTCCTTCATTTTCTGATGGTTATCTAGACTTGGGTTGGGGTGGCACTGAGATGTCCCTCTCCCAAGGAATAGTTTCCAGCTCTTCCTATAGATGTTCCTGGGCCACATGAGGCTAATAATCAATAATAATAACCACAATCTTTTTTTGTCAGCCTAGCAGTGTTTTAAGGGTAGAAAAACACACTTTAAAGTATTATTATGTTAAGTATTAGTATTTAAAGACTCTTGTACTGGGGAAAGTGCTGGAGACTTTATTTCGGACTAAATAAATACAACCTCCAACTAAATTTCAATGTATTTCTGTTCAGATTTATGTCATAGAATCTTATAAGAGCATCTTTTGGTCCAGCACCATCAGGAAACATGAACAGATAAAGCTGAGTGGAGCTAAGGAAACCGACAACGTGTCTCATAATGACATCACAGAGGGAGTAACATTCAGATTAAAAAGGAAGTAAGTAGATAAGTAGCTACGATTACCTCGTCATTGGAGCGATAAGAGGCAGACCTCAGCCATCCACCTGTCCCTCATGAGCAAAATGGAGAATTCAATAAGCCTCATTTGGATTGATCTGCAAAATGTAGACAATGACCACAATGACTTGAATAACTGTAAATGATGAATTCAAATCCCAGCATGATTGTTTTTTCCAATGCCATATTCATTTTTGTACTGTCTCGCTGCACTGCTGTATATGTAAAGCATTGGTGTGACAGCTACGCTGTTCATATCCGGCCTCTGTCTCTGCTTCTCTTATTGGACACCGAACACCTCCTCACCTCCTGCATACACACATGCAGACACTATCCAATATCCTGTCAAACATATCAACAACTGTCTGTGCCTTCTCCTTTCCTGTCAGATTATTATTTTTTGATGGCTCAAATTCATCTCTGTATCTGATAATGGCAACATCCCACCCCCTCACTTACTACTTAATGCCACCACCTCTCACAAAGGCTGCACTGTTTTGCTTTCTCTTATTCATAATCTCACTCTTGTAGTGTATGTCAGATAAAGGTATTCATTTTAGTATTACATAATAATGGTACAGTAGTAAGTAAGAAAAAAATTTAAACAACAACGCAAAACCCACACTTTAGCACTGTACTGTGGATATGATGAACAAAAACATACAACACTTGAGGCACTGGAACCTTTTCAAAATATATCATGCCTTATTCTTTGTTGATTAACCAATTAATGTACTATATTGGTGAAATGTGGTGAATGGTGTATCCTTGGGTAAAAACAGCATCTAGTTTTTTGTTTGGCCAATGCAGTGCCACGTCTAACTGTATATTCTATTTTTCCTTGTTTCACCACCAAACCAGATTGGAAATTACCAGGGCAGTGGTAACACGACCGAGCCAAGCGTGGTTACAATAAAATAGCTCCAGTGTTAGAGAGGAAAGGGACATGGGAGAGGACGGACATGATTACAGGACAAGAAAAAGTAAAGTAGACATTAGGAAAAGAAAGACTAGAAAGGGAGAGGATCTGTTTGGGGGGGAGGAAACAGGAGGCATTGCAGAGAAAGTCAAGCCCTTACAATATTTGAAGGGATTATGAAATTCTAGAGTGCTAAGCAGGACTGTAATTAAATGTGAATAATAAAAACATTGCTTGAGGTATAATTAGATTTACAGTAATAAAACTGTAAAAAAGATTGTGAGGGTTAATTGTGAGTTCTGAAAGTTTTCAGTCTCATTTGAAAATTTAAATTTAAATAAAAAGATTGAAAGGATTAAAACGTAACATTTGAACGTCTGCAATAACTGCCTTAATGTTTGCAGTATTACAGAGATTTAATTTAAGTTTCTGTGTGCGCTTTCCCAGACTTGACACACTTCTACTGGGTTTGAAAACGCAGCCCTTCTGCTTTGCATGCTGGTATTACTGATACCGAAAGATCTGAAGCTCTGGGAGATAAAAGACTTAAAAAACAACTCAAACCAGACTTGGCAGAGTGCAACAGCGGGTCATTCAATTATTTGTGCTTTTCATGTAACGTAGTTATCATGATTTATGCTTTCAGAACCTTGCTTTTAGCTGTACAAATGGTGAATGTTACCTCATATATTGTAGCTGCAAATTATTGCAGCATGAGCAGTTTTGGAGGGAGATTATTGGCTTGTGATTCCTTCACAGTGCAACCCCACATCTTCCATATTGATCAATCCTAAAAAAATATCCTTACAAATGTTTAGGTTTCCAGGAAACAACAGGAAAATGTATGAAATGGAAATAAATTTCTGTTCTGACACATTGTGCTGTTGTAGTTACACACAAGTGCAGACAGTGAAAATGCTCAGACAGTCAATATAAATAAAAGAAATGTCATATTGTTGCATCTTTGCCACTTAAAATGACAACCAGAAGTGCTGGAACAACATATCCAATGTTCTAATGTAGCTTAAATGTAGTGATGATGGTTGTATTAAACATCCCAAAAAGTGAGGTAAAAGAAATCGCACAAAGACAACAACTCACTTCTGTCTGTTCTGTTGACTCTGTGGCAAAATCTTCCTTTTCTTCAGCAACTCCCAAACTTTCTCCGGACCCTCCCAGAATGTGCCCAGCGGTTCTATGTATGACTGTTTTCGGTTTTTAAACTGGTGTTTTAGGTCTGCACCCAGATAAAGTACAAAGTCAAATATAAAGGCACATAATAGGAAAAATCAAGAGTACGTCCGGTGTAGTTTGTCATCAGCACAGACTCCGTAATGATAACGCAGTGGAATCAACACCTTTCTCAAAGTGTTTTAACGTGACCACCTCCGTAAAGGAGGAGTTATTTTAAGACTGTTGTATTAGGGGTTTCAGCACCTACAGTGCAAAAAAAAAGGCAAGCGAGTGTCTACAGTATTTAGACCTTTTCCAGAATAGGCCAGTGCTACTTCCCAATGGATTTTTAAAAATTAATACTATTTCCACTGAATACCGTTCATTGCGTAACCATTTGCCACTGCAGATACAATATTCGCATCATTCAGGCACTAGACACTGAATCAATTCCCCTTTATTTATCAGCTCCTCGTTCAGGACCGCTCCAAGCAAATTAGTACTTTTGGGTTCCCTGAACCAAAAATCACAAAGGTTTATACCTTATTATATTTTACTGCTGTAATAAGCCTAATTTTTGTCTCAGTTTGTAGCACTTTAGACCCATGTAAAGCCCATCTAGTAATTTCCCAAAGAGCCGATTGTTGTTGCTCGGATCTTGACAGGAGACTGTAACAGAAGCTGTAGACTCACAACAACGGTTTGCCTTTTCATTACGTTGTCCTCGCTCGCTCTCACACCACACTTCTCTCCCAGTTTACTGAATTTTATTCTCAGTGTGTGTGCTATCCTGAGCAGCAGGCGTCCATAACGACTGAAGCAGCTCCACAACATTGTGTACGAGAGCAGTGCTTAGATTTCACAGCACAGGTTCGAGGCAGCCTGACAGCTCTGACTTCATCGGCTTTTTCAAATTCTAGTCCAAGGGTTTTGTGTTGATTCTCTACACTTCAAACAATACAGTTCAGCTTTCACGTTATGCTTTTTTATTGATTGGCTTTGTTTGCTAAATGCAGGGGTCTGTTTACCATTTTTATGATGACAAGGACAAGGAGCATACACAATGGCTGGGGCTGTCCAAATCCCTGAAGCTTTTTCTGTGGGAAAGCCCCACCAATCCCCTCTCTCCTGTCTGGTCCAAAGATCTGAGCTGTGATTCCCTCTGGCAGGATTTTATAGCAACTCTGAAAACTCTCTTACACCAAAGCCTTTCCCTGACAAGCCAAATGACAAATGACTGGTATGGAGAATTCTCATTCTGTCTTCTGGTGCCCTTTTCCTTACACAAATGTCTTGAAACAGATCATTTATACACTCATCTTCATCTTGTTATATTCCGCTCTCAAATAAAGCTGATGGCATTTGATGATGATGGACTTTAAATTGTGTTGTAGGTCACATAGAACAGGGAGCACTACACCTTAATTTATTCACCGAAATTCAGCAAGTAAATTTTCCCTTTTAATGGATTCTTCTGCACAAATGTAAATGTGCAGCTGCCAATCCAGGATCTCGCACTGTGGCACTATTGGTTCTCAGGTGCCGCCATGGGTCAGGCATGGGTGAAGTGCTTTGCTATAGTATGGGACAGGTTATAATACCTTATTCCAGGTATATTTTTATCAAAGTATGCACAGTTTTTATCTCATCAGATCAAATTCTTTAAAGAAAAAGTTTTTTTGGCAGATGTTGTAGGTAGGTAACAGTGCATCCAGAAAGTATTCACAGCGCTTCACGTTTTTTTAAACATCCCCACACTTTCCCACCACTTTTCCTGCCACCACCATGCTTTCCTGTAGGGAGGGTATTGGCCAGATGGTGAGCGGTGGCTAGTTCCCTCCAGACATGACACCTATGCATTCAGGCTAAAGAATTCAACCGTAGTTTCATCAGACCAGAGAGTTTTGGGCACTTGTGTAACTGAGGAGTGGTTTCCGTCTCTCCACTCTACCATACAGGCCTGATTGGCCGATTGCTGCAGAGATGGTGGCCTGATTGGCAACCCTGCTCCTCGAGTGCCTGCAGGTTTTCAGAGATGGTTGACTGTTCTAATCAGCAGTGGGTAGAAGGGGATTTACCTCCTCTCTCAACAGAGAAATGCTGGAGGTCTTTCAGAGTGGCTATCGGGTTCTTGGTCACCTCCCTGACTAAGGCCCTTCTCTCTCCTAATCGCTCAGTTTGGCCAGGCAGCCCACTCTAGGAAGAGTCCTACGGGTATCATACTTCTTCCGTTTATGGAAGATGTGCTGTACTGTGCTCATTTGGATCTTCTGCAGAAATGTTTCTGTAGCCTTCCCCAGATCTGTGCCTGAATGCAATCCTGTCTCAGAGGTCTACAGACAATTCCTTGGTCTCCATGGCTTGGATTTGTGCTCTGACATGCACTGTTAACTGTGGGACATTATACAGACAGGTGTTACCTTTCCAAATAATGTCCAATAAGCAGAATTTCACACAGGCGGACTCAGTTTAAACAGGATGCAGCAGAACTCAATTTTGAGTATCATGGCAAAGGCTATGAATTTCTATGTAAATATGTATTTGGGGGGGGGGGCATCTTTTATAAATTTACAAATATTCACTTGTCATTATGGAGTATTTGTTTGTAGAATTTTGAGGAAAATAATGAATTTATACAATTTTGGAATAAGGAATAAAGTTAAGCTAAGCGCTGTGAATACTTTCAGTAATTCTATAAACCAATTTAACAGGTACCCGGGTCACCAGTCAAGCTCACGTAGTAATTTGTTATATTTGTTTTAACTCGCACAAAGCCAGAGCTGTGATTCTACAGTTTTTATGTACTGAATGAATACCTGGTCTGGCGGGTGAGTCCCTGGGAGGTGATCTCGTAGTCGGTGTGAACAAGTGGTGACTGCTGTTAGATGGATGGGTACAATGTGAGGATTTCTTACTACGACTACTAAGGTGCTTTTAGGCTTTCATCAATGAACTTCGAAAAGCTGCTATGTGACTTTTTCTAACCTTTGCAAATTGTTCCCTCTTCATTTTCAACTTTTTTGTCCACAGGCATGGCTCCAGAGATATGGCTACCTCCCACCTGCAGACCCCAGAATGTCAGTGCTGCGTTCTGCCCGAGTCATGCAGTCAGCTATCGCTGCCATGCAGCGCCGCTACGGCCTCAACGTCACAGGGACGCTGGACAGCAACACTGTAGAGTGAGTTGCACTATTCAACAAATTCAATATATTTATTTAATAGCAAGAAAACAAGTTACTCAATGAATCCAGCTAAATGCACATATATTTTTAAAGATAAACGTAGCAGCTTTGGTATAATTGTTTTCATTTTTAATATTAGTGTGAATATGCTCGTTTGGAAATTTAGCTAACATAATTTCTAACGCATAAAATGTTATGATTACATCAGTGTGATGAATTATTAAAATGCCAAAAACATCAGCCAGACCACACATGCTAGTCAGATTGATTTAGATTTTTGTGATTTGATAATGACTAATGATTAATATAAGAATTCAAATTTCCTCAGACATAGAAATGTTACAAGAGTAGTAAACAATAGCTGGAAACATTAAAACTACAAAAGAGTGATTACAAATTCGTTTTTTTTTTTGCTTCTAATTTTTTAGATTTTAAATGCTCTAACAGTAGACGAGCAAACGGAGATATATTTATCTACACACAAAGTTACCCTGACATGGTTTTAGAGGGGCGTTTTAATTTGATCAAAGGAGCTTTTTGCAGAGAACATCTCCGCTGTCAGATAAAAGGCTGAAAACTGCCAAAGTAGGGAAACTCAGTGGAAGCAAAGGTAGAACAGAGAGCATATCTGGTTTCAGTTAAGGTATTAGTGAATGATCAAACCACCTAACCTTAAAACGATGAATCAGAAGAGGTAAATATGTTTTTGAAATTCTGCAGCAGGTGTAGCCCCGGTTTGACCCTGTTTTCACCCCTGGCGTTTACTCAGATCTCATTTCACCTGCAGATCACTAAAACAGTGTTCGCTGACATTTGTCCCCACAAACACCAAAATATCATCTGTGCTACAAAAATAGCAGCTCGCTCAAATTGGGCAGTGAACTATATCCTGTAGTGGCCAGCGGTGTGAAGGCAGACTAACAGCTGTCCAACCACAGGGCTGAAATGTGATAAGCCATCAGATTAAACTGCCTTTTTGTCTTTCCTGTGCTTCTCTTTGTTGACGTAGTGATAACACGATAAGGTGAGGCCTTTTTATATATCAGTATTTGAATATTGAAAAAGCATGTTCTCCATTATTCATGCATTATTATGTGTGTTACTGTTTAGAAATGAGAAAAACGTCTACTGACGTTTACATTTAGCGTTAATGAGCGAGTCCTTTCCCTGTAGGTGGATGAAGAAGCCCAGATGTGGGGTTCCTGACCAGATAGGCGGTGCCTCCAAATTCAGTGTCAGGAAACGTCGGTATGCCCTCACAGGACAAAAGTGGCAACACAAACAAATCACATACAGGTGGGTAAATTTGGACATATCGAGATTTTTGGAGTGTAGAGTGTCATTAGTAGCTTCATATTTGAGCAGTCTCATCATAACATTCATAATTGCTTTAACCAACAGCTTCCACAGATTATGCTTTTATAAAGTTGTGAAAACAACTTGTGTGTAAGCCTACATCCACCATGAAAGAACTGAAAGACGTTTTTTTGTCGTCTCTTTACTTGCTTTGTCCTGCCTCAACATAGCAGCACCTGTAATACTTTGACAGAAAATTTGTGTGGTCTTTTGTGTTTCCTCACTTTCCACTTCTGGAGCAAAGGAGCAACAACTGAACACAATCGGCCATATTAAAACCTTAAAATGGACATAAAGCTAGCAATTCTCTGCTGATTTAATGGGGTCAGCAGCCCGGATTCAGTAATATTTTGCGCACACTGTAAAATGCATGCCCCTAGCTCCATCTTTTATTAGACAGTACTTATTGTGTTTGCTCTACCTGTAGGATAAATGCATAAGCAGTATGACATGCTGAGCACAATCTAGTGGATCAGTGACCTTCAGCTGAAGTAGGACTGTATATCACCAATGGCATAACTGGCCAAATAGAAGTGCATTTTTTCCTATTGAAATATTGCACAGGGGTTGTATTTTCTTTAGTTGCTTGTATGGGAGCCATATCTATCTCTGACATGAAAAGAAGAAGAGCAGAGAGGTGGGAATGAGGAGTGTTGGAAGGGAATCAGCTGCAGACAGAAAGAGATGAGTTAAGAGGGGGAAACCCCAGTGGAAGGCAGAGGGTGCTCTTTGACAAATTAGGGTTATGTAATAGGATGGGAGCATTTTGACAGTGTGTGTGTGTGTGTGTGTGTGTGTTCTCGTGGCTTCATTGATGTGTATCTGGCCTCTAGTCAGTAGTCAGACGTGCCTGCAGGCCCTTCATTTATCCCAGCAGTGGAGGTAGTTAGAAAATATAGCCAGTTATTGTAGGCCGTGTACTTTTTGGCTTCTTGAAAACTTCTCGAAAACATTTCTCATAGTCTATAAATCTGTGCGTATATGGATGTACACCTGTAAAGTGTGATAGTGTGAATAATAATTTAGCTGTTTGACTTTTCACTTACCTTTGGGATTGTCTAACCCGTGCATGTAGTACAGTAGTACAGTTTCATCGGAACTGATGGAAGTGCCAGGACTTCAACAGTTAGTGTGGTTGAAAACACGTGTTTGTTTGTTGTTGGGTCTGACATGATTTTTTCTGACTAATATATGATTAGCAGTGCAAATTCTTTCTACCCTTAAATGATGTTGCTTCCAATTGAGTCAGACAGGCTCAAACAGTCTTAAATAAAAACAACAGTGCTGGGATTTGGAGAATATAACAAATGCATGGGCACTCCAGGTGTGTGCTGGTTTTCATGTAGTCACGTACAGTACTTGCTGTGGGGAGGCACTAATTAGCTTTGGCATCCCCGCTGTTCTCCCTGCATGCAGTTACTATTGTGGCACATGAGTTTTATCCGGAATCATTATCACCTCACGGCGTGTAGTTTAATATTTGATGTGGCCTTATAGCAGGTTGGCATTGTTTTTTTTTGGTTTGGAGCTTCTGCCTGTGTTTTTTCTTTTTTTTTTTGCCTTAAAAGAGAACACATAGACGGCAAATTGGGTAACAGAGTCAAACAATACCCTCCTTTCATCCCTCAAGCGGTCACAGTTGTCGGTGCATTCACACAGAGCAGGACAAGGACATGTATTAATGGGGAACCCTAGGGTTGTGTACATTTTCGCCTTCATAAGGAGTCTCAATCAGGCACAGATGGTTTACTTACTCAGGAGCCAAGCATCACAATCTGAGAACGGCTCTTCAACTGATACTCAGGATTGTTTGTGTAATTTAAGGGTTTGCCATTACCCGTCTTGAAATGTGAGCATTTATTACTCCCACTTTTTGTTTAGTTCTTCACAATTTAAATTACTTACAGCAAACCTGCTTGTTTTGCATTCAGCTCAAGGCCCTTCTGATTATGACTGAGTTCCAACTAATCACTTAACTGGTGTTAAACTGTTGTTGTCTGGGAAAGATGTGTTGAGAAGAGTTAATGTGGAGTTGTTTAAGGCATCACACGTGTGTGGATGGTGGCATTTAACGTAGGTTGCATTCTGACTGGGTTTCAGTCAGAATGTCGATAGCAGCTCCCTAATGCCCCAAAATGATAATAATCATTATTTAGGAATCACCTAACTTTTCTTCTCGTCAAAGGAGGACCCTTTGATTTGCCTCTGTGTGTAGGTTTGACTTTAAGAAAATAAGTGATTGAACAAAGATTGCACAGAAAGTACAGAGATTGGATGAATAACATTGCAAAAACCTTAAATATATATCTGTATACTACATATATATGTAGTATACGGACCTACCCTGCCGCAGTTTATCCACAGGTGAGCAATACCCAAATACCCCCTTAAATTATTTGTTCCTTTGAAAAACTAAACATATGAAAACAGACAAAAGAAAATAGATTGGACTATAGAGCGCACCTAAATTTAGGCCGCAACAAAAAAGAAATTGCATCCAGGCTGAGAAATAATATCTGTTGTAAATTGTTCACAGTAGGCATGAGGATGTTCTGATTGGATGAATATGGTATAACATTAATGTACAGAGCCGCAAAAACGTTATAAATAATATCGGCTTGTTCCATAAAGGAGAAGACGTCTCTTATTCTTCTTCACATTGCTGCGCTACCATAAGTCTTTATTCATACACCTGAACCTGAATGGTGCCTGTAACACGGCAGTAAAAGTGCTGATCACACAAAACAGAAAAGTCATGGTTTTATTAATCTTCCTCCTGTTCACTAAAACCAAGTTTTTATTTTTCTTCCTCCTGGTGAGCAGTGACCCAAATTTTTCTTCCCCTTAAATTATTTGTTCATTCTCGCTGTCGCTATTCATCTTCCTCCTGAGCAAAACCACTGAAATTTCCTTCACGGATAGCCAGATCGCAAAAAAAAGCTAAAATTTCTTCACGTGTTTTCCAAAAGGGTAAAAATATAGCTGTTGTGCGTCTTGGGTTGCATGCGCTAAGAATAAAACTGGCGCTTTTTTGTTTGCACAGATCTGAGGGCTGCAAAAAATTCATAGAAAGAAAAAGCCGCATGGTTCAAAACGTAGAAAAAGTAGATGGATGGGAAAAAAGAGAGGACAACTGACACCTGGAAACAAACAGAAGAGGTGGAAACAGGAATTGGCACAGTGCATTTTATTTGCGCATTTTACTTCCACAAAACCTTTATGAACTGAGCATCATCCACACTGCGCCACTTGCACAGTAACACATACTGTAGATTGTTGCGTGTCTAAGTTGGATGATGTAAACTACACCTATCTCTCTATCCCAGGAGGGAAACCAAATTTTAATAGAGCATGACACTGAAATATTTACAGAGCGAATAAAGTGGAGAGAGGCTTTCCTGATTGCCCGAACCAGGCTGGGGTTCTCAGCAGGCAGTGGGCTGTTGATAATCCTTAATTAGAAAATAAATTCCAGAGGCAGGAAATTGTCCCTTCCTCTCCACACCTGCAGCAACTCAAAGCCGGCAGGGGAGGACTCAGCTGTTTTCTCTCGCCAATTGCTCCATTTAGCTCTCTGTTGGTGAACAGGATGAGCGTGAAATGGCTGCATGCAGAGAAAAAAGTGTTGGTGACAGATTCTTCTTTGGTGCATGATCAAATGGATTGACACAGATTGACATGCAGTAGTATACTACACTGTGTATTTTTTTTTTTTTGTGCTTCACTTGCCTCTGTGTGGACATGCAGCAGAACACGCTGCTAGCAAACATTTGAAGAACTCATTGAAGGAGAAACAAAGTGGGGTCAAAAGACATGAAATTACCTCGTCGTTTGGAAATTTGTCAAACTTTTCCTCGTCTAACTTTTCCATCCTTTATTTCATGTCTCTAAAGCATAAAGAACGTGACGCCCAAAGTGGGTGCTGAGGAGACCCACGACGCCATTCGGCGAGCCTTTGACGTCTGGCAAAATGTGACGCCACTTCGCTTTGAGGCTGTGCCCTACAGCGAACTGGAGAGGACCAAAAAAGATGTCGACATCACCATCATCTTCGCTTCAGGTTTCCATGGTGATAGCTCACCCTTTGATGGGGAAGGTGGTTTCCTAGCCCATGCCTACTTTCCAGGGCCAGGAATAGGGGGCGACACCCACTTTGACTCAGATGAGCCATGGACACTGGGTAACCCCAACCATGACGGTAAGCATTGATTAGTATATTACAAAGTCCAACATATTCATGAAAGAATGACAGCAAATTCACCTAATATGGGTTAGTATTAGAAAGTACAATTTATACTTAGAAATCAGAATCAAACCCCTGACTAGACGTTTACTCATGTCTAAAAAGCTTCAAGATGGTCTGACTGAACATTTTGGAACCCTGAGCTACACCGTACTGGGCAGCATTTAGACTTCTTAGTTTAGATGTCAGTAAAAGCCAAACCTACATTACCATAAAAGTCAAAAATCTAACATTTCCAGTGAATTGCATGGTTTCAGATATCATATAGTTTGACTGTATCCAATGGTTATTTACATATAAACAGTACAGCTACAGTACTAGCACACCTACTAGTTTTGTATCATACAAAGTCATCATGTAACTCGTTGAAAATGTTCTTGGTTATGCTTGCAAATTCAAAACGGGATGTTATTTCCTATCCTGATTGTTCCTTACCCCAAAACTGTCCTGATGTTGCACATTGCCAGCCAGACCCATCTCCAAACGTTAGAACCCAGTTGAACCTGCCATGAATAAATTAGTTCTCTAAAAAGAGAAACCTGATCCTAAGGAACGCTCTAGCACAGCCAAATCTGATTAGACCCGAAGGAGGGCCGGGCAATATGGAGAGACAACTCACCATAATTGTTTTTGATATCAGTCGATATTGACTATCATCAGGAAATATTATATTGCTGCTTTGTTCTGCTAGAGTTGTGATATTTATTGTGAAATATTTATTACATTTAAATCAGTACAGTGTAATTCACAGCATACAATACATCTGCTGCCAGTGAACCGGTAACTTCAGTGCTGTACAGTTGTGACTAGCAGACATCTCTTTTACAGTAATCGTATCACCTCTCACTCCACTCTGAGCTCGTGCCCCAGCTGAGCCCTTGGAGCTGTGCAGCTTGTTGGGCTGTGCGTAAGCCTTTAGCGTGGTCAATACATCCTTCTGTTGTTTGAGTCGCGTGTTGAACAGCTGTGTTGGTATTCAGTGTTGTGATAAGGTTCAACAGAGCTGCGTGTGTGTGTGTGTTGTGTGTGTGTGTGTGTGTGTGCGTATGGCCTCCAGTATGGTGATGACCGGATTTTGTAGGAGCGTAGAAAGGATGGAAGATGAAAGAAAACACTGTAAAATAGACTTAATACAAGCCAAGTTAAATAATAGAAATGAAAGTTGAAGTTCAATGGAAGCTTGGTTTATTTTCTGCCTGGACGTTTGTCACTCTAGGAGAAAGCATCTCTCATAGCGGAAAGGGTGCTGTTTTCAGCATCCCTCTTTGAAATCCTCATTAACTCAAAGAGCCAAGCCTGCCCTGTGGTCCCCAGACACAGCTCAACAGGAGTCACGGCTGTTACTGAGTCATGAGTCAGTACAATGTCAGAGAAGACTGAGTGAGACGGACAAGGAGGACACAAACCAGACACAGGAACAGAGTAAATTACTAGCAGGAAGGCGCTAACAGAGTGAGAAAGAGAAGATGAGAGAGAATTGCAGAGTATCTCTAGATAAATATTGGAAGTTCAAGAGCTCATAGGGGAAATGGACAGAGAGAGAAGGACTGAGAGAGCAGCATAGCGAGGACTAAGGAAAGCACTTGAAGAGGAAAGGGAGAGAGGAGAGCAGGGGGGACGAGTGGGAGATGTTGAGCACTGTGTAATGGAAATGGAAGTGAGGAACTTGCTATTCAAGGCCGAATTTTGAGTAGAAGTGTATGGGCTTTTGAAGGCTTTATAGGCTGTATAATATCTGGTGAATGGCTTTATTTAAGGCTTTTGAGAATGTTTTGTTTGATCAAACTGACAAGAACCATTGCAGCAGGTAAAATAGCACAGTCGTGTAAATTGATCACACCAGCGATGTGTTTTAATCACCCACATGACAAAACATATATTGACACATGTGTGCACATGCACAGGTGATGATGCATTGTGAGCATGTGCACACACACACACACACACACACACACGGCCTGTGTTGTCATCGCTGCTGTCCTGCCACACAGCGAGGAGCAGCAGCTGTCACTGAAAGCCACGATTTACCCTCTTCAGAACACACATTCAGACACACTGTCTTCTACCACTCAATGCAATATTAATACAGCCCTGCTGCGGCCCACACTGCTGTGAAAACATCCCATAATGCATGCAGTTCTATTACGCACTCTCCAACTGGCTCTCTTGCCAACTATGACCATGGACTGGCTAGATTGTGAACGCTGGCCGTGGCAGGGGGTGCTCTTATTCCTGCGTGAGGACAGTGTTACACTGAGAGGTGGGTTTTTGTGCTAGGATATATAATATCTTGAAATTTCACAATTCTCGTGCCAAAAAATACTACTGTACAAATATCAAGAACATCTGTATTGCTGCCAGATTGTTTTTTGTCTTGGCACAGCAGTAGAAAGCTCCAAGGCATTATGCGGATTTAGGTACGCTACAACTTACAAAAGCAGTTGGATAACATTACTGCAAAAAAATGTGTAAGCATTGATCATATATTAAAATATCTGAGTCATTAGTGTCAGTCTGCAGTCTGAGTCTGATCTGTAATAATAACAAGGTCTAATTTTGGGATTTTTGAGGCCCATATTTAATTCATATATAAAAATGTATATTATTTTTATTGGCAATAGATGTTGATCCAGTATTCTGATTTGCATAAGAGATTGACGAGTTTAAAGGCGTGTCAGATACAGAAGGATTTCATGTATGAGTGTAGAAGTTCCACAGTCCACTTGCAAACGGTCCGTTCAATGCACCTTTTTAATAATTATTGTACACAGAGCAACAGAGGAGCGACTGCTCTGTGCGATGCATGCGGATCGTTAAAAATACAATTCATTCACATCTCATCAAGGATTTGTAATGTATCATTCATCTTCCCTCTTACCATGTATTCCTGATTTAGAGGAAAACAGCTTGGAATTATGTATTTTGGGTCAGAACACCACATAATAAGCCGTAATGTCTTTTAAGTCTGCTTATTGATATGATTTTATCTTTTTCTGTTTTTGCTCTCTGTTGGGACTATTTTTACAGTCACATCTGCACACACGCATTGTATAGATGCGCTCCTGTCCGGTAACCTGCCGGTGCCACTGATCTCTAATCCCCTCCATGCTGTTGTTGGGAAGGATCAGTCGTCCCGGTGACCATTGCCAGCATTGCCCCCGTTGATAATGTTGTTGTTTTGGATGATGACGTCGCTGGTGCTAACTGGAGGATTAATCTGCGTCTGCCTGGAGATAAACACTGGTTACACATGTTGAAGCAGTCACACCCGTGCACTCAATTTGTCTGGGTGTTCACTTACACCATGACGAAAAAGCATCTGATCTTAGGAATATTTTTTTAATACTGTTGATGAAGGAAAGTTTCTCAGCGTAATGCATATTCATATTAGTTTGATTCCATTTCAAGGCAAAGTTGGTGCCTGTTAGCTGCTTCTAAAAAATCCTTTGCCTTACTGTCTGATCATCTTCATCTAGCAAGTAATTTGACTATAGCCATAATCACCTAAGTCAAGTAATCAGAATCCCAATCAATATACACACCTTCATTAGTCCTCGGTATGTTAATCGTCTTCCATAATTAATTGCAAATTGCAAATGCTTTATCTGAAAAGAGCTATTTTGCAAGTTTTAATACTTTTGACATGTGAACTGAGTGAAAATTAAAGGCCTAATCTATTTCTACATCTGTAAAACTACATAGATTCAGTATCTGTATGTATGTAATAACATGATTTTGTGTACATAAAATAAGAAAATAATCCTAATATGAATCACTGGGCAGGGTTTAAAGTGAACACAGACGTCACTGTCTGTTTTCTTCCCAAACAGATGTGGTTCACTAGTACAGCTAATACAGAGATGGGGCTGCATGGAGTCCATCAAGTTATGAAGTTATAAAGTTATGTCCCAGTATGCTCAAATGGTTAGCATAACATACAGACAGCTATTGAGTTAGCTTATTCATACCTGTTGGAAATTCAAAAAACCCATTATAGTTAACACATATTGTATAAAGTACACGGTCACTGTGATCAGATGGTGACAGAGAGACAGCGGAGATGCCACACTTATATCTTCACATCTACTAATTTCAAATTGTAATAATTACAGTTAATTACTGTGTTATAGTAGTAGAGTTTATACTATATTAGTACTTTTTAAAGCACTTTTTACACTTTCAGCACATTTTATAAACAGAGTGATATACAAATAACTAAAGGTTTGGTCACAGGATATTAAATTATAATAAAATTAAATTAATAATGGAATAATGGAATTAAACTGGAAAGAAATGATAAATAGCGACCTATTAAATGGAAGATCAGAAACTAAATAGTTAGTTCTGAGTCTTTAACTTAGGCTAAAATGATCTAACATCATTTGAAGTTTGTATAGTTCATTGTTCTGATCGTCTGACAAACACTATGATAAAGTTAATGTGCAGATTCCATAACAGGGGTTTTTGGTGTCAGCTTGGTCAGTGAGGAGCTGCATTAGAAGGACAGCTGGTTCGGTTTCGGATCCAGATCCACTCTCAAGACAAACAAATCCACTATCAATGCTTTCAATAACTTTGTTTAATTTAATAGGTCTTGTTTGGCTGTATCTGAACCGACAGACAATGACAAGAAATAAAATGACTGACGGTGTACATTTCACTGTGGAGCCCTATACATTTGTGTCCTCATCACATGGAACTGAGCTCTGAGCTTTGACAAGATCTGATGATTGATCTCAGCTCACTCAGCAAAAATTGCATTCAAGTTTCAGAGTTAGACTGTCAGTCGCAGTATTTTTTTTTTTTACTAAACAAAGTGAAAGACCTAATAAGCAGAAGTTATAGGTTTACATATTTTTCATGGCCAGGGGGACTACAGCAAAGAGGTTCCCCAATATGATGCTGGTCCTTCTGCTTCTCGTGATGCAAGAAGAATAATGTTATTGCTCCTTAAGATTATAAATTAGTTTATAATTTTTTCTGCTTTGCCTTCCACTGTCCCTGAACACCTCCCACACATTCTGCCAGCCCGATCATGCTACTTTCCTAACATAGTCCACACACAAAGGCAAGTGAAAGATCCGCTTACAGTGAGTAGAATAGAAAACTTAGGATTTCCAGGATATTGTATATTCTTTGTGCGTGCCATATAGATTCTCTAAATTTTTGCGATACTTTCAGAATTTCCACTAGAGGGGATATTTCTAGGACCAGGTTTTCTAGAGGAATTTCAGACTGACGATGTAGATTCTAGTGGCGTGCTGGCAGCAAGATGTGAAGGTTAGGTGGTCCAGCATTTAGTTTTACAGCCTATTTATCATTAGCAAAGGTCAGCGAAAAAACATTTAACTTTAGCTTTATTGCTGACACTGCATTTTTGGCTAAAATGACAAACATGGTTTCAAGCTTCACTAATGACATCATTAATTCTGTAAGGAACTTGTTGGTTAAAGTGTCTCTGTTATTGACTGTATTCTTTGAATCCATACTGTATGTTTATGAAGGAAAATGCTCCACTCGTAGATCCATTGTACAATCACAAGTTGGGTCATAACTGTATGTGAAACAGTGATAACTTTTGTAGGATATCATTAGTCCCGTTTACAGAATTGTCTCTGGGTGTTTTAAAGAGTTTTATATGGACAAAATCCTTTTTTATCTTCTCTCTTGTTCAGGACTTGTGTGTAAATCTTTTTGCTTGAAAACAATAGAGTTTAAATTGGAAAAATATTTGTTCAAACAGTATTTATATGAGCAGACATGTGCAAAAGTGGATCAGAGCTTCAGTTTTGGCTTGAGTAAGTTTTTTTTTTTTTTTTTTTCCGCATTTAATTCCAGATCTTCACCACTTCTTCATCACAGCATAATTACATAGCAACTGTAACATACGTCCACTGTATATATACACATTTAGTATAAGCCGTATACAGCAGGACTGAGGCACGATCAATGGCCAGTGCAGAAAAATATCTCAAGCTTTTTTGCATATTATGTTCCAATTACACAGATTCACAGCATAATATTGGTATTTCTGTGACTATTACTGTATATATATTTTATTGATGCCTTGTTACTTTGAATCTATCTATCTATCTACATATCTATGACAATCACTTTTTTCATAACACAGTGGATTTCCCTTTTTGATAAAGTAGGTCACATGTCCAGTTGAAAGAAAAATTTGGAAAAATAGGAATAGCCAAAATATTGCAGGTTGATAAAATGCAAATCTGCACGCCTTTTATTATTCTGAACAATTGATTGACATTGTACATGATTTCTGAAGTGTTTTACTTGTGTATAAATCCTAGAGGTAGATAATAACACTGGCACACTTTATCCCTTATTATTATAAGAAAAGAGAGAGAGAAATATTTAAAGACATGGTGTGTCCTTGGATCATATTGTTTGTGCATCACTCTTTTCATCTCATTCTATCTCACACTGTCAGAATTCACACATTTTTTGTGTAAAGGGTTGCACCATGATAGCTGCTAGTGTTATTTTAGCCATGATGGTGCACAGTGAGAGACAACAGGAGTGTGTGGGGGTGTGGGTGATCGGCCAATATCCCGACTGAGAGTGCAACATCCCTGGAGGCAGAATAGAGAGAAGTGGTTCTGGATCTCATACAGCTGCCCTACATTCTTCGGCTGCTTGGCTTTTGAGACTGATGGATGAATTGCTGTGAGGGGCCAGTGTACGCAGGGAAACTGTAGGTAGATGCATAGGAGATTAAAGTAAAGGCACAATAGGTTGCAGTTGGGAAGAGTGGAGGTTGGATGGAAACACTGAAAGAGTGGAAAGATGAAATGTGATGAGACGTGTTGACAAAGGAAAAATCTGCTTGTAGAGGCTTTGTTGGAAGATTGCAAAGGGATTTAGTGTAAACACAGAATAAGGGAGAAAGTTGGGCCTAAGTTAGAAATCATTAGATTGTCTATTCATCAGCTCTCAATGTGGCACGGACAATTTCGAAAGGGAACATATCTGCAGAAGCCAGTTTTTTGTTTGACAGTTTTCTATTTTTGAAGGCTCGTGTGATTTATCACAAGGTCATCTTTTAGGGCTGAGGCTGCTGTGTCTTTTATTGTGAAAAATTACAACGATGCACACAGGAACAGATAAGACAGATTCCATTTTGACATTCAATCACACTGTGGCTGATGGGATTTTGCAAAGAAACAACATGGCACCAGAAAAATACAGTTTCATCACCACCACTGCATACCGTGACTGTACACAAACACCCGGTCTCACCCAGGGTGACTTATAAGGCCTGGTATGCTTCAACCATCCCCAGTAACATGGCATGTGAGCTAGACCTACACACAGGAAATGAGAGATTCCAGGCTTTATTATTTCCTTCACCCCTGCCCTCAAAATAAAACAAGGGTTAGAAAAACAGAATTGTCACCACGAGGAAAAATACGCCAAGAATTCATGTTTCTTTGCAGTGGTATTAGATAACGAGGGCTGAGTGGCTAAAGCACTCAATAACCGTGATTGGGTGAGAAAGGATGTCTCCGAATGGCCTTGGCAGGAATCAGCTGACTGATTGATAGTTGTAGGAGAAAGCTTAGCTCCCTGGCATCAATCAGTTTATCATTGACTTCCAATCCAGTACTTCAGTCGCACATTTTAAATAGCCGTCGTCTTGCACAGTTTTACCAGCAGGTAATGAAAGCGGGTCAGTCTTCAGCTTCTTAGCGGTGGGCAGTGCAGACATTGTTGAGCAGACTCTCTTGAGTCCGGGTGTTTGAAAGAAACACAATGAAAATAGTGAAAATCTGAGATGGAGTGGGTAGACTGCAAGAGAAAAGGAAGCAAGGTTGAAGAGTAGCAGCACATATGGTGTCCTTGCAGGAATATTTTTAGGTCGCTACTCCTGCTGCGTGATATGGAGGAAGCAGTGGACTCTCTTTACAGTGTCTTTTACTCGTTTGTCTCTTTTCTGTGTCATCCACACATGATTGTTGCAATGCTTTACACACCAAGAGTTTGCAGTTGGTGCAGAAAACTGCAATTTAGCAAGTATGAGCATACACAAGTATAAACACATTCATGCTTCTTTTCATTGGCTTCCTGTTCATCTAAATGGACAAGCAGCCTCAATGTCCTTCTCCTCCGTGTTCACTTCAAAAATGCAGGGCCTGTTCCCAAAATGAAGAAGACCGTAGATAAAAGTTTCGTCCCATCATGTTCACTTTCTTTGAAACAGTGCTTCTCCAAATATTAGTCGTATGACTCTGGAGGTTTTTAAGTGTGGATTAAAGACTTTTTTTGTTTGCTCTGACTGACAAACGTTTTGTGGCAGACCGTAACATACAGTATTTAAGCCCTACCCCGGCGTAAAATAATTTCCACTTGCAGAGATTGCAGTGTATATTTTGCAGATGTTGGAAGGAATGTGACTGTATGTTGTTTGGATAAAGTTTTTGGAGATTTGGTCACTAAGTCTGTACAGTGTCTTAGGCTTCTTATCAGCTACTTTGATCAGTTAGTCTGCTGCTGCATGTTATTTTGTATTTGGATTTGTCGTTCCATTCCAGCAAGGGACGTATTTTCTTTAGAATTAATTTGGTCTCATTTTACAAGCGATAGTGTCCTCTGTGTCTGGTGTTTCACTCAAGTTTTTGATATTGATTGGGTCAAATTTGCTATTTTTGACTTACTCGGACTAAAGAATGTCGAGCTCATAACTTTGGAGTAACCCATAACATGACCTCTACGTTAAGGCTACAGTATTAGCTTAACTAAGGTTTGCATGAGACTCAAAGTCAATCTAACACTCTTCTACTAACTCATATGATCTGTCACATTCTGCCAAGGTATTAGTCAGAAATCAGTAAAATTTGGGAAAAATAGCAAAGCAAGGCTGACTTTAAAACATTTACATGCAATTATTTCTGCACAGCTGTACTGCAGTAAAAAGAAACAAGTCGTCTACATAGAGGATGATTTTCCTTCAGTTATAAGTAGAAAGAAATAGAATTTACATGTAATATGATATGAGGTAATGTATTGACAATATTGGTCATCTTTCCATCCTTTGTCACTTTCCCGGATCTGTTTACTGTGGACTGGTTGTCCTTTATTGTCTGTCTCTGTCTTGCTACCTCCTCTGTGCTGCTGCAACCTCTGCCTCTGCCTCCCACGGAAAATAAATGGGGGAGAATCAGATGCTTTTTGTCACCACAGAAGAAAACCACCATCTTTTATGGGAAACGTGAGCGTGTTGAGTCCTGAAAACATTCAGCGTGGCTACATTTAGGCAGAAAGCAGGAACAATATTGATGGTTGGTTTACTGTAAGTAGAACATTTTGTGGGAGAACACAGGAGGGAAACTAGCAGAAAAACCTGCAAACAAACACACACTCGTTCGAGGCTGCTGGAAGAAGTCACTCCCCTGGAGACATTTGCTTGTCTCAGGTAAGCAGCATTGCAATGAGGCCGGAAAATATAATTGATGAATTTATATATAAAGTAATTTGTAAATATGTTTATTCATCCCAGTATTTTAAGGGGCAGGAGTAAGTGTACTACAGATTTTTTTATGCATTGCTTCTCAGCCAACATACAGGGTGCCATAACTAGGGATTGGGCAGTGTTGTTGGGGTTGTACATGACCTGACAGGAAAAGCCGGAGAAACAAATAAAACAGTACTACAGCTTTGTAAGTAAGTATAAGTGTTAACATATATTGACTGCTTTCGTAAACTAAATAAATGCACTTATTAACAGTGCTATTATGGGCCATTACTATACGTACATATAATTGCTTTATGGAACTAATCTTATTAATATCATTATTATATGTAATAGGGGCAGCACGCTGGAGTGGTTAGCAGTGCAAACCTGCCGCCTGTTGTGCTCTTTCTATATCGCATGTTTTTCCTGTAAATGCTTGGTTGTCCTCAGGGTTCTGAGATTTCCTCCAATAGTCCAAAGACATGCATGTTAGGTTACCTGGTGATTCTAAATTGCCTGATCAGACTTATTAATATAGATTTCTGTAAATGCATGACAGCTGTCTGTAGTTGCTGGACTATAGAAACCAGAATATACTGAAACCTGACATGTAGTCAATCAGAAAATAGTGATAATATACTGTAGGTCATCACTACATTTTTAGCAAATAAATAAAAAATGAAGCACACAATAGAAGATATATAATGCAATGATGGGGAGCATAAATGTTCATAGAAATGTGAACTAAATTAGAAATATATATTAGACAATAGTAGATAAATTAATAGAGTCTTGGTATAAGCCATTTTTGCTGCACTTAGAGATGGTACGAGAAGAAGCACAAAAAAGAGGTTCAGGAATTAACATTGTTTTTCCGCCAAATGCTAAAGAGTTTATTAGAAATGTAGCCTTACATTTGCTTGTTAATATTAGTTGTGACCATAGCACAGGTATTAGGCATATACTATTTATCATTTACTGTTTCTTTCTAGGATTATGGAGATGTTTTTGTTATTGCATCCTAAAATGCCTAATTTTGCTACAGCTTTTCTTAAAAATTGTGCTGCTGCTTGGTGCAATGTTTTTATGCGATTTGCAATGTTGCGCATCATCAGTGATAAGGCAAAGAGTGGAATCTGCTGCTGTTTAAATTTGCTAGCTACAGCACCTGAGTGGAAGTGGTGGTTACATAAGGATAGTAGTTTAATTAAACACAAAAACTATTCACACCATTTTGGAGAAAGACAGAGGATTTAAATAACTGCTTTCACACTTTGGCAAAGAAAGTGGAACGAAGAAAGAAAGAAAGCAGAGATATCAGCATGCGTTCCGGCCCACCAGGCTGCCACTAGAAATAGACGGCCGCCTACTGACAGAAGCATCAACTTGCACGTGGGCGGCAGTACTCTCTTCCGCCCCCACACATGAACACACACACACAATTTCGTGCACCTTGGGAGGCTTGCCCTCCCACCAGTCAGTCAGATGCTCTCATAACCTCATACTCATAATCCTTAGCAAACAAAAATTGTAAACAAACCTGCTGAGGGCACATCTCGTTCTGTGAACACGCACATTTCAACGTTCTTCACTTGTTTTTTTTGTCTTTAAAAGTGAAAGTAGCCATGTTGGCATACCAGTGAGAGTTCTATACATTTACAAAGATTAAAATCAATCAAGCAAACTGAGAACATACAACTGAGAAGCTCAGAAGCTGAGCTCAGATGCTACAGGTACGCCTAATCATTTTCATTTAAAACAAAAGCAAATACATATATATCTGTCTGGTAACAAAGTCTTTGCCTTTGTTGATCCAGTTGAGTTAGAAGAGTTTGGACAAAGGTTTAAAGGAGAAATCACTGTCTGCACACATGTTAGTATAGCTTATAATAAAGTTTTTGCGCTAGAAATAGACTTTAGACAACGATCCGGTTAATCTGGAGAATTCCATGTAGAAAGGCAGTGACTTCAACTGTCTCTTCACATTTTTATTTACTGGTGGTGCTATGAATAATGGGATTATCAGTGTGGGTGGATTTCGTGTGAGATGGTTTCCTGTTGTTCAAAGGTTAACAGATTTAAAGTGTCAGTGGAGGTGCAAACATTAGAAGAAGAAATGTCAGTCAAAGCGAGTAGACAAATGCACTTGACACAGTTTAACTTTCGTAGGCAGGTTGTAGTGGAAGTGCTGATAAAACGTCGAAACCGACGGAAACCTCAACTTTGCTCAGAACTTCTGTTGGTCTGTTTGTTCCTGCCTGTCATTGTAAGTTGTCAACTGTGGAAAAGCAGTGAGCATGTTCTTCTTTTCCTCCACAGGAAGAATGAGTATTTACAAAAGACTGAGATGCAACAAGCACATGTTTGTCAAAGCTGCAAAAGTGGGTCATCGGTTGCTCGCTGGCGGATGTCAACGAGCCAAGGAGGGTCCAAGTCAGTGCTGTACAACATAGACAATGTTGAAAGAGTAGTAGAAATGAAGATAAATATCACATCTGCTTTATATTTTAGCAATTGCAGTGTTGGTTTCCTACAAAATGCTTTTACCGTTCTGTCTGGTTTACTTGTGCAGTTTGAATGTAGAAGTTAGAAAGTTGTGGTAACATCACCGTTTGCCGTGTCTATAGACACAGCTGCAGGAGTGTGTGCGCACTTGTGAACGTACACGTGCAGACACATTATTAATGATTGATGATCACAATGACAATGTACACCAATTCTGTTCCGCTCACAGGTGCTTCACAGAGATAAACATGACAAGCATAAAGGATGTCCTTTTCTTGGCAGCGTTCTGTGCCTCCTTTCTGCTGCTTTATTTACCTCAAGTCCACTGGAATTGCCAATATTTGGATCCCTGGCAGGGTTCCACACAGAGAATTTCAGTGTGTAAATAAATAATTACTCCAGTGTACATATGTTTCTCCCATCAGCCATGGTTTTATTCTGTGACAAGCTTGAGAAAATTAAGTGTAATTGATTCGAGTGTTGCTCAACCAATGTCAACAACCTAGAGCGAGGGGAACTGTGAGACGGGGTAGACGGAGTGAGAGAAGGGACAAAAGTGTGAAAAGGAACTGAGATGATGGTACGGACACTGCAATGTAGGGTCATTACCATTACGCACATTGGTAATGGCTTATTTAAAGCTTCCTCTGGTCAGTGTGGAATTTTTGCAGTCGAGCGCCTAATTGACATCATTCATCTTTGTAGCTGGTGTCTACGTGTAGGGGGAAATAATCCAATGTACTCCACAGGGGGTTAGTCAGAAGAGGACATTTTGTTTCACTCTGTAACATTTTCACACCAACTTGGTGTTCAAACTTCTTAGAATCTGACATGTGGAAACCTCGCGGGTATTCTTGGGTGCACTAATCTGATTTGGTGAAATGCATCAACTGCCTCGGTGTGTGTTTCTTTTGTGTCCTGTGATGGTACGTTTGGGAGCCGAGGGCACGTGACAGGGAAGCAAGCAGAATGCACCCATTGTACTTTGGCCGCCTCCTTCACAATGGTCACTCTGTTGAGTTCGGCACACGGTTCTGGTTTGACAGCCAGCGAAGCTATGTGCGCCCAGGGCCACTGAGCCAGGCACTGAACCACTGGGCCGAGATCCCCCTGGCAACTTGTCAGTACAGCACAGCAGTCCTGGATAGCGTTTAGCCGTCTCTGCTGCCTCTCTGTCTGCGGCTTCCTTCAGGTTCAAGGATATTCAGCTTTCTGATGACATGCAACATCCAGTGTCACCTCAGCTCCAGATAAGAGCTAATTTCCCTTCCCTTTCCTGCATTCCACTATTGAACGTTCAGCCAGTGTAGCAGTGACACTATTATGACACTGTAGCCTACTTACTGTACTTATATTTTTGCTCGCTCAGTTGTTTTAGGTCAGGAATAATCAGGTGGCCCACCGTTTCTATATATTTTCACCGAGCACCTACTTGCACAATAACAATTACAGCAAACGATAAACTGTTAAAACAGCTGTGACGTCATTTTCCACCAATGTCAAGACCTATTCACAGTCACGATCATCTATAAAGTCACTAGGCATGTACCCACCTCAAAAGGAAACATCCAGTTTCCTTTTTCAATACTGCAGATTCATTTTTAAAGTTTGCTAAAAGTATTGGATGGTTAAAAGCAGTTGTCTAAATGTAACGGATAAAGTAGCTTATGGATAAATAGTTAAAAGTAACAGTAAACAGCTAAAAACAATTACCGTATGGATAAATAGTTAAAAGTAAATTTTTCTGCAGCCCTCAGATGGGCGCTGTAGATAAACAGCTAAAAAAAGCAATTCTTAGCGCGCCGTGTTACAGGCACCATTCAGGTTTTAAACACAGACTATAAGTAAATATCTTATTTCTCAGCCTGGATATTGGCGGCTTATAGTTCGCTTTATATGTGACAAAATTTTTTTCCGACCATAAGCTTTGAACCATGCGGCTTTTACAGAGATGCGGCTTTTCTATGAATTTTTCTGCAGCCCTCAGATGGGCGCTGTAGATGGAAGTCAGTGCAAACAAAAAAGCGCCAGTTTTTATTCTTAGCGCATGCAACCCAAGACGCACAACAGCAAAATGCGGTAATATTTTTACACCCTCACAACAGCAAACATCAGCACTTTTAATTTGAAGCTGATCTGGCTATCCGTGAAGGAAATTGTGACAGGGTTTCAATTCAGGTGAATCAGGTGGTTTCAGTGAATAAACACTTATGGTACAAAATCTGGTTTGGTGTTCA
Organism: Channa striata; assembly: GCA_033026295.1. Lineage (NCBI taxonomy): Eukaryota > Metazoa > Chordata > Actinopteri > Anabantiformes > Channidae > Channa > Channa striata. Next base: position 2,705,396 of record CM065169.1, read on the forward strand.
TGGTTTCAAATAAAGCAACTTGGTTTTATCTTATTAAAACCAGCCTGTTTGTGTGATATTTTACTGCCGTGTTTATAGTCCAGGTGTATGAATAAAGACTTATATGTTGACAAAATATATATTTCTTTTGGCTAAATTTTTTATAACAAGGACGTTTTTGTCGGCTCTGTACATTCGACATGTGTTATACCAGCCACACATACACGTAAACGGACTCTTTACCGTAATGCCGGTAAAACAGCGCACAGAACATCCTCATGCCTACTGTGAACAATGAGTAGGAGCGCATACAACAGATATTATTTTTCAGCCTGGATATTGGCGGCTTATAGTCCGATGCGGTTTATATGTGACAAAATATATATTTCTTTCAAATTTTAGCGGGTGCGGCTTAAACTTAGGTGCGCTCTATAGTCCAGAATTTACGGTAATACATAAAGTAATGAGTACATTTATAAATGCACATTTATTACTAAGGTTGGTGCAAGTATAAATGCAAACTTGAGCACATCAACCTAACCATGGATTATTTGACCTTTTTAAATTTGTGACCACTTTTATACCAATTTTACGAAATAAATATAATCCAAACTGATATTTAGACAGTTTATAACAAACGGAATGTTTAATAACATGTATTGCTGGGTGTTTATTCTGTTGAACACTAAGGTGCTTTTTGCTTTTACTGGGCAGTGTAAATGTTTCCTGAACCTTTTCTACAAATGCAGCGTAATCAAGTTGTGGGAGTGGAACAACGGGGACCACTGGAGATCCAGTGGGACAAAGGCAGCGCTTATGCTTGGTTAGACTTGGACAACACAACGGCAGCAACGTGCGAACAGCAGTCACAGTTGCAGCAGCTTTTTCCTTCAGTGAAGACAGGGTGTAGAGTCGTGAGAGTAGAGGAAGCGTTTGGTGGTTCAGGATGCTGATGCCCAAACATCTAGACACTTCGGGGAAAAGTTGCATATGGGTTTAAAGAGAAGCGAGGCATAGACTGGTGGCCCCAACATGTAGCAGATGTCAATGCACTGAGTGAACCAGGGGCTCTTCGTTAAACACGGAGGTAGCAGAAAGAGTTACACGCCCCTGGAGGCCTTCGGTGACAACCTGAGATATTACTGCAACTGAACAGCCGCATCCAGGGCCGCATATTTGATTTGGTAGCCGGTGTGGGTTTATCTGTGTGTCTTCCCGTGTCACGTGCGGCCTCAGCCAGCAGATGGGCTGCAGCAGCCGTGACATGTGCAGGGAGCCGGTAAATTATGGAGAAGGAGCAGGTAAAGGTTTCTGGTTTGAAATCACAACCCCTGTTTACTGCAACGGCTGTGGGTGAAGACTGATCACACCCACCGCTACTCTTCCCTTTACCTTTTTCCACTTCGTCTTGCCTTTTTACTCCGGTTTGTTCTTTAGTCTTGGCTACTCTAGCTCATTAGCAGCGAGCTAATTAAAGAGCTATTCTGAGGATCGTGTTGGCCAGACTGCTGCTGCCACCTAACATGAAATTCACATGGAATGCACCTGCAGGTTAATAGTGCTGGTGTTGTGTGCTTTCCTACTACTCATGTAGTAGTTGCTAGAGATTATTGGCTACAAAAAATACAGGGATGATATCTATTCTTTTTCCTCCACAAACCATATCAAGAACCGTTGCCCTCTGTGGGTTATTACTAGCCCAGCCAGCCATTTGATCCCTTGGCATCTCCTGTATCCTGCTGTTTTTCGGCTTTATTCTCATGTTTGTGCGGCTGAGATATGTCCGCTGACAGGCGGCTGATGTTACAGATGCCAAAGTCAATGGTTACAGTGGTATAATTTATTGCCTTTATGTTTTGTGATTGCCGGGGCACGGGAAGATCTTACAAGATAACAAATAGTCCAGAGTCTTATCGTTTCTCCGCCTCATTTATCCTCCTTTTTTTCACTTTTCTTCATGCAGCTACAGTCACTCCGACGCCCGTCCTCCTTATATCTCTGTATTTATCTACTCTTTCAAATATTTCCTTCCTTTTTTTCCATTACCATTTGTCTCACCCTCCTCTCCCTTCCCCCCTTGTCCACTATCCCCTCACATCACCCCTCTGTCTCTTTCATCCTTTGCTGTCTGCCTTCTCTCCTTCTTTCTCCTCCGTCTCCTGTGAAGGCTGTGTATAGCTTCTAGCTGATAATTAGCCAGGCAGTACAACACTGCCTTGACTGTGTTTTGGCCCCGGGGCCAACAGGATGTCCCTTTCTGCCACAGCGTGACTTACATAAGGAACCGAAATAAAGTGACAACACTGACCTCAAACGACCCCAGGAGGCAGAAAGACTGACTCAAGATTGAGAGATGGAAGTGCACAGAGAAAGTCTTTTGGCTCTTACAGCTGAGATGACCAGACTGTCTGTAGTTAGTGATGTACAGTTTTTCTCGAAATTAAGATTTTGTACTGAACTACAACACTTACGTTTAGCTTTAGTTTAGCTTCATTACATCAGGAAATCTTAAAATTAAGATTATTTTAAATATAAAATGTATATTATTTTATTATTTCTGCAAGAGAAAACAAGATTACAAAGACAATATTATATTCCATATGCACCAATCAAATCAGTCATATTGAATTAACTAATCCAAAAAATGCTTGAGAGGCTTTTTCTCTTTTTATTTAATTTTAAGTGGCACCTGGTAATAAATTGTATATGTGCAATCATAGGTGCATTATGTATGTAAGCACATCACCCTAAGCAGAACCTTTTACTGTCACAAATAGTCGTAGTTGATTGATAAGATAATTTGATGTTTAAAACAAAATTTCTGAGTGTCACGCCCACAGCTGATTCCTATATCACTGATCTATTCTCTATCTCCTCTGTCTACTTTGTTTCCCTGCTTCTCTTTTTTGGCTACAAAGACTCTTATTTAATTTTTTTGCCACAGCATCTGTGTTTCCCAACTTTTACAAGCTTTCTATTTTCATGGAATCCTTTGGTAAAACATGAAGGTTTTTCTGCATAATCCTAGTTACTAATGCAGTGTCTGTTTTTACACCTGTGCAGATTCCCCATAGTTGCCTGGTTCATACATGTTTGGGTCATGTTCTGTACCTGCTACAAAGAGCTTTAAATCACCATCTCTGTCTGCTAATGTTATTCATGAGACATATTTGCAGCAGATAGAGGCTTCACTCTAACAGAATGATTCATAAAAAAAACTAATGCTCTTTCTTGGCGTTAAAAAGGTAAAATTGAAGAAAGATAGAATGAGGGACAGAATAAAAAAACATCCTTCATGATCTGAGCTCCTTTTTTTTTTTACATTTGATTCAGCATCCAAGATTCAATTTGGAAATCCCAATTTTTCCCAGTGTTTAATGTTTTTATGATTGCTTATGCTCAACGCCACAGCAGAGAGATCACTCTTTGTCCTAACTTTTATTTATGATAAGTTTCCTTTGAAGTACAGTCTCATTTGAATCAGGTTAATGTCTCCCTGCTGACAGCAAATGTGCAATTTTAAAGAATACATGACATAGCAGTCTGACCATAATTGTACTTTACTCTATATTCATGTGTTGCTCAGTGACGATGGGATGCTTTATGGGTCTCATTTGACATCTTGGCAAAACATGAGACAGGATGTTGAGGATGGGTTTTGTTGTTGTTTTGGCTGTCGGTGACGGAGTTGAGAAAGTTGAATAGATGGATCTAAAATCCAAATATCTGGGCCTTATACAGTTGGGATTGGGTTGGGCCACAAAGGGCTCCTGAGTCAAAAGTTCAACCCGGTGCAGCCATCGGCTCACCACAGGTTGAGACTAATTACAGGGAGCGGAGTTTTCTGTTCTCTGCGAGGAGGAGTGTGTGTGGATGTATCCTGTGTACTGTATGTGTGTGTGTGTACTTCTTTGTAATGTGTCTCGGCAGTGGTTGTGGCTTGCTACATAATATGCTCATTAGGTGGTAAAGTGGTGGATTATCAACGCCCATACACACATGCTCGCATATGTCTGGTTACATATTTTAATGAAGACCCTAGACAGACTATTTTACACAGCCAGAACTTACTTTGCCGCTGCCAACCAAGTGCAACCCGACAAGCCGTGAAGCAACAAACATAATAACCTGGGGCTGACCGAGCTTTTTTCTCACCTTTGTATGCTTGTCCCAGATATAAAATTCTGCAAACAAATTTCCCGTTGAACCCAGCACTGACAGACCAGTTCTCTCTCCTCTCTCTTTCTGTCTCTAGGTAACGACTTGTTCCTGGTAGCGGTCCATGAGCTTGGCCACGCGCTGGGCCTTGAGCATTCTAACGATCCCACGGCTATAATGGCTCCTTTCTACCAGTACATGGAAACAGACAACTTTAAACTTCCTATGGATGATCTGCTGGGCATCCAGAAGATTTATGGTCAGTCCTTCTGCAACACTATGTTTTCTAATGCAGGTGTAGCCAATAAAACACGTTATCGACATCAATAATTTCTGCTGTTAATACCAGTGTAAATGATAAAAGTCACACACAGTACATTTCTCCCCGCCCCCCCGTTATGAAATATTTGTTTCCTGAATCTGAGGCATAGTCTGTACTCAGAGGGTTGGTTTGTGACGTGTAGCTGCTTACTCAGTTACTTTGAATAAGCCTGAATCACAACATGCTTATACTGTAGTTAGAAAACAAGTTAGATTGAACATTAATTTAACATTATCGATGATAATAAGTAAATGTAATCCGAATAGTAACCACCCTGGTAATCAAAATATATTGCCTTAGCTTTGTCTAGTCTACTTCCTGTCAGAAATCAGCACTATCAAGACCATTTGCTCTTAGTTGAAGTTCACCATAGATAAACTTGCCTTTTTTTGACCCAGTTATAGCAGAAGACATTGGTGAATCAAGTTCTCAAAAACTGATATCAACAGTAATGTAAACTTAATGTAATGGAGCTTACAGTAAACTGTAAGTATGCACTTACTTACTTCTATTTTAATGATTTACATTTTACTTTTATAAAATATTAAAAGTAAATATATAACCTGATGCTTTTTCTTAGTTTTATTCCTAAACTACTCAAGTCGAGTGAGAAGAAAGCCATGGAAGGAGAAACTGATGCTACGCCTGTCTCTTTATGCCTGAATAATAAAAATGTTATGAGATGTGTAATGTGACTTGATTGTAACGTAACTTTGGCAGTGGATTAAAAAAAAGAGATAGTTTCTCTTAGGTGTAGTGGAGTAAAGTCAGAGTAGCTGTACCTAATGTGCTTAAGTACTTGGTTACTTTCCACCACCGGCACAAGGTCACTTTGATAACCACAAAAGGCATATTTCTACAACTTTACACTAAATTTCAGATTACTTAAGTCTTCATTTAAAACACAGCTCTGGGATGGGTGTATCACAAATGTATGTACACGATACGTTTCCAACTTTGAAATCACGGGGTTAAATTAGTAGATGTGGGATGTCGAACTCAGAGCTCAGTCTAGACATATTTTTTATGTGTATTGTTCAATAGTGGCTGGGTTGTTGTGGAGGGAGGAGCCATTATGTATGATTTATTATTTCATTATTCTTGCTGTCGTCTCAACTTCAGTTTGACATGTAGGTCAGGAAACGACTTGTTGGTTAGGGAAAATGTTGTGCTGTGCAGCGGTCAGGGCTGTGAACTAGTCCAACTGTGCTGAGAAAACTCTGTTGTGTCACATGAACGCCCTCACACACACACACACACACACACACACACAAAAGAATCTGCCATCTGCTAACATGCTCAGGGCACATCCCTCTGGGAGTGACAAACTTGGGCAAGTGATCAACTCTGTCCTCATCCTGTTTTACTCCTCTCTGCTGCTGCCCAGCCTCCTGGGCCCAGAGTTGAAGGGCAGCCCAAAGTGATGCCAGTTCCTTGCTCTGAATTGTTTTTTCCAAGCAGCAGTAGAGTAGTGAAGTGTGAGAGTTGATCAATCAACTCATGAAAATGCATATGGGGAGAAGCTAGCTATTTTTCTCTTTGAATGTCAATTTTGTCAACAGCATTACGTTTAGCTTTCAACCACATAATTATGAGCTCACTAACTCACAGACGTGCATCTTGGGAGTGGTACTCAACTTCTCCCCCCAAAACTGGTATGTGCATAAGCTTATAGCTTTGGACTTATCTTTCAAATAAACATATTTACATTTTCCGGACTATAAGCCGCTACTTTTTTCCGACGTTTTGAACCATGCGGCTTTTACAGAGATGGAGCAGCCCTCAGATGGGCGCTGTAGATGGAAGTCAGTGCAAACAAAAAAGCGCCAGTTTTTATTCTTAGCGCATGCAACCCAAGACGCACAACAGCAAACATCAGCACTTTTACTGCCGTGTTACAGGCACCATTCAGGTTCAGGTGTATGAATAAACACTTATGGTACAAAATCTTTCTATGTAAATGTCTTATTTCTCAGCCTGGATATTGGCGGCTTATAGTCCGATGTTATGTGACAAAATATATATTTCTTTTAAATTTTAGCGGGTGCAGCTTAAATTTAGGTGCGCTTTATAGTCCAGAATTTACGGTACTAACACACTTTATTGTTTGTTCTGATCCAACCTGAAGAATGTTGAATCAGAATCTGAACATTGTCTATTTGAAAATTTTACATTTGTCTTCAAGACCAGAGACACCAGGAAAAAAACTCTCCACAATTTACAACCCCATTGACCTATTTTTCTAATTCGGGCCAATGTAGATGCTGAACAGAGACAAAGGTGGGATCTGCATGATTTAGATGAATTAGAAGGTTGTGGAGTTGAGATGGATTCGAACACACGTGAGTGGTATCATGAGTAGGAAAGCAGGACAGAAAAATGCCTGGTGTTGCATTTATCCAATTTATATTTGGTTTACAAGAATAATCAGCATCTTTTTTCTTGTGAGTTGTCCTGAGCTTTGAACATAATGACTTCCTACAGTTTAGAAAAGAGTAGCCTGCTTCCTGTTTACTCAACAGCAACAAAACTGAGGAAAGCAAAACCCAACATGCCACCTCTCACATTAAAGTGTTTGGATTTTACAGATGGACATTTTGTGCCTGTCACGGCTCTAAAGTTGGTGTATTTTATGAAAAAATAATGTGGCACTTGTACTACGCAGCTTCTAAAAAGCTGAGAACAGTGTTGGAGCACGAAAACACAAATGGAAAAATGTGTGAGGATGGTGTAATGTTAAACAAGAGCCAGGTACTTTAACATCTCTGTGGGTTCAACCTCAGAAAACCCTGGATCTCTCATCACGCATTTCACTGAGAGCTTATGTAGCATCGCCCTTTCACTTTTTCCAACATCACTGATGCAGGTACTTTGCTTGTGTGCCTATGTTTGATTATCATTTTCTGTTTATTCGAGGCTCTCAGCACTTGGTTACAGTTAGGACAGACTCTGCTCTCTGTTAAAGAATGTGCCCTTGTGAAACCTCCCCACACGAGGCACTCAGGGAAACCTCAGTGCTGCTTTTCAATATTAATCTTGCCGATCATCACAGGTTTACTGATTAGAGTCCAAGTCTTCAAACGTGAATTAACTAATTTAGGCTAAAGTAATCCTGTTCATTCTCGCCCAGCTAATTTGAGTTGAATTTTAAATTTGAGTTTTCTTAAATTTAAATAAAGTCGAAATGAGGATGCAGTTCATGAAGCCAGGTGTGTTAGGACTGAGGCAGCAAATCTACACAAGACGCACAGTAAGTCTCATTGGTGTGTGTTCCCCACAATGCTCCAACTGCCGCCACATGAACAACTTTTTGAGACTGTAGACATGAAAAGTGAATTCTGGTGCGGGACTAATGAAGTTCTCCCCAGTTAAAGTGCAGGAGACTCTGCTGTGATATTCAGGGCCTGTTGGGAAACCGAAACCTCAGTCCCGACTCTTAAAAGTTTTGAGCAAAGTAAGTTCTGCAGTTAATCATTTACCGTATTTTCCGGACTATAAGCCGCTACTTTTTTCCGACGTTTTGAACCATGCGGCTTTTACAGAGATGCGGCTTTTCTATGAATTTTTCTGCAGCCCTCAGATGGGCGCTGTAGATGGAAGTCAATGCAAACAAAAAAGTGCCAGTTTTTATTCTTAGCGCATGCAACCCAAGACGCACAACAGCAAACATCAGCACTTTTACTGCCGTGTTACAGGCACCATTCAGGTTCAGGTGTATGAATAAACACTTATGGTACAAAATCTTTCTATGTAAATATCTTATTTCTCAGCCTGGATATTGGCGGCTTATAGTCTGATGCGGTTTATATGTGACAAAATATATATTTCTTTTAAATTTTAGCGGGTGCGGCTTAAATTTAGGTGCACTCTATAGTCCAGAATTTACGGTAATTTAAAAATAAAGTTCTTAAATGACAAATTTGTCTTGTGGCACATTATTATTCTTCATTTTGAAGTGTACACATGTAAAGCCACAACGTTATCACCACTTGGTGGTTTTGTTCAAGCGGACGTTGGTCAGCATTGGAAACTGTAATCCTGGCCACTGTGAACAGATGTTAGAACACAACGTGAACCACAGCTTGCTGCTTTGCCTTAGACTGGTCCCAGTGTCCTCGCTGTCCCCTCGTCCCCAAATCCTTATCCACATAACTTTAAATAATAAGCACTTTTGCAGGCTTGAGTTTCAGAACATGTTGGTCTCACAGCAGCTTAAGATGAATTTTAAAGCCGCTTCCTAAACTAAAACCATTACATCAATGTATTAACATTATTACCTTGATAATTTTATTATTTGCATATGAAGGACAGGGCCCCGCTCGCTGATTTAAAGTGAGCTGATCAGTTATTAAATAGAAATGGAGAGATCAGATGCTAAAATTGTTGAGAGATCCAAAGTCTATCTTACGCCGTGGTTTCTTCCGTGAGTCTTACATCACTGCAGAGCGCTTCGGCCGCGCTAATCCGGGTGTATCTTAGGGGATTCGCAGTAATTTAGTCAGTGAAGGAAATCTGTCTGATGGAGACCAGTGATCAGTGTGTGGTCGGCCGACGGTTTATCTTTATGTTTGGTTGCCCTCCATAGATGAACTCTCAGTTCAGTTACTGGTCCCACTCTTCCTCCTTTAATCCTCTTTTCATACACTGTCTTTTAAATCCTCTAATCATTCATCTATATTTCTTGATTCTTTATAGTAGCTCTTCGTGTGCTACCGTTACTCATTTGTATTTTTCATGCAGGGTTTGGTTAAAGTAGATTTTAGATTTGCATCGTTCACATTGCAGTCATCTACTCCTGCATCTGCTGATCAACACACGGCAGCTCATATCCTCTTTTTCACATTTACAGTGTTATTAATGTGTCGCCATGTGTTCAGTTATTCATACACACTACTCACTCTACCTCTCTCCTCGTTCCACTCAGTCTCACTTATGTAATGCCGGACTCTTTAATGATACAGAGACATGTCTGGGCTTTTGGAAGTTGTATTCTTTGGAACATTTTATTTAGTCCTACGCCTTATATTTACTGTGTAATTCATCATAACATGTGGTATTATGCTTTGTTGACCTGATTCTCCTGGCAGACTCAGACTCTGCCCACTGCTTTTTCAGTGACCTCATCTTGTTTGTGTACCATTCCCTTTGTCTCTCGTGTCTGTTTTTACAAATCCTTGGTGCCGTATTTTCTCTTCTTCTTTTACCGTGCCTCGTCGTTTGCCACCGTGGCTTTAGTTACAAGATCAAACATTACGAGATAATTTGGCTTACTTGGCTTGGCTCAGGTGGCTGCCTCGCTGAATTTGGCACTGTAATAATGAAAGAGGTTGTGTGCATTTTTACATCCTTGAGCATGCGGATGTTACACATATAAATTGTTTTTGTCATCTTACATCCTGCATTGCTTAGGGCTAGGCAATTTATGAATGCAGGATGCTGTTCTGTATGAATTTTTGTGAAGGAGTAAAATTGTTCCATGCTTTCTCCATTTGAACATGTGTTTGTGTCCCAGAGCATTAGAAACAACTTTGTAACCCTTCTCAAATTGATGGATTTCAGTTTATTGGATGTAACTAAGGGGTAAAGCTTTTTCCCACAGGCCTGGTGGGAATTACATCACCTGTTTGCTTCAATAAACACAACTGTAATTTTGTGTTTACTCAGGTTGCCTTTTGTTTTAGCCTAACAATCTGAAACTATTTAACATGAGATCAAGACAAAAAAGAAGAAATGAGGTATTTTTTTCCATGGGACTGCGTACAAATATAATTATCTTCAACACCACTTAAAATCACACAAAAAGATGGACCTTTTAGCCGCAGAACCTTCCTGAATATCACAGGACATCCAGAGAAACATTGCTGACAGGCACTTCTGATATATAATATCTAAGATTTAATGTGGACAACTTGAATTAATGTAAATCGATACAAACAGAACTAAATATCTCAAGTTGTAGCTCACAGCAAAACAAAATGAATCAGTTATACCAAATGTTAATCAAAGCATTATCAGAGCTGTAGTTACAAAACTAAAATTAAGACAAAATGAGCCCAAAATAATATCATGTGCCCACTGCAAGCACAGTTTAAGTAGTCCAGTGTATTCTAAAAAACAACCATACACAACAATACACATATGACTTATTCAACAAGTGACTTTCACATGTACAGTTTTTGCTGTAAATTATAACCTGAAACATTTAATAAAAGTCTGGTTCGGAGGTTCTGCTAGAAAATGATCGATCTGTTTTTCTGTTATTCACTCCAGGGCCTCCTGATAAGATTCCCCAGCCTACGAAGCCTTTGCCGACAGCGCCCCCTCCACGCTCCCATCCTCCTTCTGACCCCCGTAAACCTGACAGGCAAACACGACCTCCCAGGCTGCCTCCAGGGGACAGACCGTCCCACCCCAATGCCAAACCCAACATCTGTGATGGAGGCTTCAACACCCTGGCCATACTGAGGAAAGAGATGTTTGTCTTCAAGGTAAGTCAAGCATGTTTGATAAAAAGCAAAGATGGGGAATTTTCCCTTTTTTTTGTGTGTGTGTTTGTTTTGGGGGAGCTTTTTTAAACCCTGGAGCTGTTTTACCCTCAGCCTGGATCTCTCAGCATCCAGTCATTGCAGGCCAAGGCTACGCTTTGGAACAGTGTAACATATATCCTCCTGAAGAGAGACATTACTGGGTAAAATTGAGGACTTCATAGGCTGATGAAGGCAACAAGGGACCATCTCATCTCCTGATTTGGACCAGTGAAAATGGTCTGCAGATTTGGAAACACCCTGTGGAGAGAGATAGCTGCAACTGACAGTAGCTGAATGGGGTATGGATTTCCAGGGCTTGGAGGATTACCTAAATATTACAGAGGTTGAGAGCTTTTCTGCTAATCTGCTTCATGTTTAGTATTAGTATAGTGTGGAAAGAGCTCACTTGGATGAAATGTAAATTAGTTTGGTTGAGTTTTTAAAGCTTTTAGACCTTAGTAGGATCTCCAGGTTACTCTGGGCCAGTTTAAGAAATATTTTGGCATAATAGTTATTTTTAGAAGAAACACCATCATTCTCAGTGTACTGAATACAGGAAAAAAGTCACACTGGTCCCTTTAATGTAGATCACAGCAAAACGCAGTAAGGAGAATTGAAAAACCTTGGGCCAACATAAAGCGGCCCTGAAAGAGGGCCTCTGATCCTCTGAAACTGTCCTCTTTGCCCCCTCCTACCCATCAGTTCTTTAGATTAAAAAATAAATCTTCCTCACAAATAAAGCTGCTACCTGAGGAATTATTTTTCACAAAGCTTCGGTGCGCTCGCTAGGTCGGTTTTGTAGTGAAAATAAGATCTGCATCTCATAATGGTCTAAAATACAGACCCTGTGTCTTTTACATGTCATTAGTCCCAGGGCCACAGCCTCCTCTGATGGATTGATGAGGAGCAGGAAGTTTCTACCAGACTCAGGGGAGAAAGACTTTCAGCAATTTTTACTGGCTTGGTATAGTGGCTGATTGTTTTGGTACTAATCTTTCATTTAATTCCACTGTGTGATCATTCCAATCTATTTACTTATTTTTCATAATTAATCAAACATCAGTTTGATGTTGTTAAAGTCTGACCTGTTTTTATATTAGACTCCAGCCAGGAGTGGGCAGCTAACTCCAAGATTCATTTAACAGTCTTATTTTTGTGTGATACAACCAAGTAAAGTAGATAAAGTATTTTAATATCCTGATTATCTTTGCAGCACTTTTGTCCTTATTTTTGAATCTAGGTAGCGGTGAAAGAGTCAAACGTGGAACATTAATCACATTCACGTCGAAATGGACATTCCCTGTGTCTGAGTGATATGTAGTGGCCAGAAATTTACTAGATTGATTGATAGATGGTTCTTTTATCTAGTTCACATGTAGCTCATATTTATAGAAATAACAAATATCATGTGAAATATTTGACCATTAGAATATGCATTCTTTGATTAGGTATTCAGCCACATGGAATTATTTTTGTTTGTTTCACTTGTTTGGTTAGCTGAGCAATAAGCATCTTTCATACACCAGCCACACAAACATTCTTCCAACATTGTTAATTGGCAGCTCCGTCATTTTGCCAGCTTTCCTTTTTGAGACAGAAAATAAACGTAAAGATGTTCGACTTAACCATCTTCAGCACAGTCATGCTGACTTTTGGCTCCATCCTTTCGACTGCTTGTATGAATATTTGTTGAATTTACTAAGTGGCATTAGCTCCCGATGTAAAAATGTACAGATGGGTGAAAGGGGGAGATAATTTGATGAAGAACACATGTAAGTGTTGCTGTAAATCCACATTGCTGGTGATGATTTGATCACCCTTTAGCATAATCCAAGTCTCAGACTGCGGATGAAGTGTGGTTAATGAAGTGAAATCAATAAGGCATCCCAGGTTTGACTTGGATTCATTCCATAAGTAGTTTTCACAAGAGGAACAGGTGGTCCTAATATTTCGTGAGTGTCTGACAGTGTTGTGCCAGTTTTCTCCCAAAAAAACGAAGGTATCATGTTAATGCCTCCTGGAAGCTGCTCCACTATAAAACATCTGATCTGGAAACCCAATTAGCGATGTTTGTATTTCTCCAGAGCTTGATATATTCCCTCTGGAGTCTACATATTAGGCTAAAGACCGGTGGAAATTATTCTTGTATCAGTTTTATTTTAATATTTGTCTTCTGTTACTGTCATTTATAAGATTGATTTCAACTTTGCCTGATTGACTGATGGTCTGCTCAGTTACTACATGCTGTAGGTCTTTCTGGTCTGACTAGCTGGGCTATATTTTCTATCCCCTCTTGATTTTGGAAGAATCGAGTCGAGGCACTGCCAAGTCATCGTAGCAGATATCTCAGCAGTCTCTCGGCCCCTGAGGTCCACAGGTGGTCCAGCCATGTAAAGTAGATAGCTTTAGAGTAAAGACTTGAGGGCAGGTTTATCTGGTCAAAGAGCCTGGGAAGACTGAGGCTAGGTTTTCAGTTTGGCAAAAGCTGCTTCTACATTGTGGGAAGTGAAACTGATTTATTGTGAACCGAGGCTGACCCACATTTGGGTATACACCAGTGTGACCCATCTGAGGTGTGTTCAGCTCCGTGAAAACCAGTGCGATACACAAATCAAAGCCTTTAAGCCCTATTGTAATCATCCTTGTTGTCAGTTACAGTTTATAGTATGTTCACTGATGAACCCCTTTCCCTTCCCTCATCTCTGAAGATTACTCGGGTCTATGTTCTGCCTTTTAAAATTAAAAGGCAGAACATAGAATCTATAGTTTTGTGCGTTGCCTCCACAACATTTACATTTTTTCAACAAGTTTGTCCTGTGCCAGACTTTTAGGGAAATTTCTCACTTGGAGTTAGCGACTTTAATGACGTGCACTGGAACAGTACCTGTGTCTTTATGTTTTCTGGAGAAACCGGGGGAAACCTTTGCCACGCAGAGATGGAGGGTGTTGTTTCCAAAATATTTCAGTGCTCCACGTCGGAGATCACAGAGTGCAGTTCATCAACGCACTGCTGAGAAAACTGTGGCATACGCAGTTTTAGAAAGTCAGAAAAGCAAATGTATTCCACATTACAGCAGGGCGTAGTTTATCACGATCATTGTCAGTTAATACAAAGTCACTCTGTCAAGCCCCGTGCAGCACAGACTAAAAGATGCCGATATCTCATTTTAGGCTTTAGACTAGATCAAACCCAGTTAATGCTGGGGTCCTGCATTTCCAATAATGCAACACGACAGTGCTACTTTTTCAGACTGTCTCCAACATGGCCACTTCTGTCAAAGCCCAGAACAACTTGACGAGGTCCACGGTGAAAACCCGTGAAAACGTATGTGATTGGATGTTAGTGGCTGCACAAGTTGTGAACGAGCCAATCATTGGAAGAAACTTTGCAAACGGAAAGAATTAGATCAGATGTCCCAGCTGGCAGAGCTTTGTTTTTGGAAAAGGTGTCAGTTTAAAAGGGAAAATGTCAAAGGTAGCAGGGATGTTCCCACCAGTATTGAAAAGTGGGAAGAGGCTTGCTGAGGCGCTTTTACAGTTGCTCATTTTGCTTTGCAGTGAGGTGACGGAGGGTCATTTGAGGTTCACAGATGGCCGTGTACAGTCACATAGATCCAGTGTCACTAATAAATGTCCTATTCATATTATACAGCTAACACTTTCATGACCTCAGTCACTGTAGGTTCAACTTTCTATGAACCCACTAAACTAAATGTTAGTCCACTGGTTTTACCAAGAGCAAATTCATCCCCTGGATGTTTGGGGTTTAGTCGTACATGGACGTAGTGTCTCCTGTAGCCAGGTATAATGAGCACATTTCCCTCACGCTCTCCTTCTGATGAAGATATATGAGTTCCTCCTCCTCACTGTAAATCCTAATTAGTTAACCTCACTTTAAAAAAGCATCCAAATAGATTGGCTTTAAAAAACCAAGTCAACTAAAAATTGTAATTTATGCTTGAAAAAGTGTTTGGTCAAAAATTCTTCTTCTTTTTAAGGTAACTAATTAGATTTTACGGCGCTTCCTCCTAAAAAGTCACTGTCAGAGGGTTTTACCACGAACTGAGAGAGACTTTCTTTCCTTGACACGCTAAGATGAGGGAATTCTAGGACCCCGGAGGGTCCCTTGCTCTTCAGGATTGACCACTCGACTGTTGGAGCTTTGATCTCAACCTCCAGTAATGAGAACACAGTGGTCAAGTGAGCAGTCAGCTGCCCACTCGTCTTACTGTCGCTGCTGCTGCGAGCAGAGACGACTAAGGGCACTTTTTAATGCCGCTAGTTGGATTTTTGATCAGACTTTTAAATAGTGAAATACAGTATTTTCAATAGTGTCACAACATTTTAATACTTGTGTTATTGTCTCAGACTAGAAATACACAAGTCAAAGAGTTAGAGCTGCTGGGCTGGTGTAAAAAGTCAATTTAATTGATGCCATTGGTCAATATCTTCTTTTATGACCATGATGGGACAAATGTAACAGTGAGCTTTGCTGCTCATAGAATCTGGGTATAAAATATGTAACTGGTGTTCCACAATGATTTATTATGACTCCAATCAGCAGAACCTGCAGAGTTGGACTCGTTTGCAAACGCCACACAAACTCTTCCTCTGATTGAGTTACACATTGGAGCTAATGCTGCATGAGTCTTCAAATTGGCAGACGCACTATATGATTTATGTGGTGTCAGTCAGTATGAGAAGTAAAGATGCTGAAGCTGTGAGTAAGCTGCTTGTTTAAATGTTCAGCCCAGTTTATTCTGTTCGACCTCGGCAGTTATACAGTATTTGACAATCCAGGTTTCATTTTATATTTCTAAATTATTCTCAGAATTATTAACGTTTTATTATTAGAATGGTATGGTATGTGTTTTCTGTGTAATTTATATGTAAGCTGCATATAGAAGTTAATTTTTTGTTACAGTACATTTCTGATTCAGCTGGCTACATTTATTGGATTAGAAAATGTTGCCAAAAGAATAAACTGCAAAGTTTTCAAATTACAAAAGCAATAATAAACGAACATTTTAAAAATTAACCATGTTTGAATGTTGTAGTAGCTTTGTAGTAACATACATTATTTACAACAGTTGCAGTTACATTCAGGTACAGTAATTTTTAAGGTACAACAATTGCACCGTGTACTAATAATGTGCAGTACATAACTGCAGATACACTATGCTACAAAGATGTATATCTGTAGATATTTGTCTTTGGCGAAAAAGTACTGGAATCGCTTCAACCCTGATCCTCATTCCTCCAAATGATTAGCACCTGCAGTCTGTGTGCGTCACGTTAGCTGAGCGTGAGGTCAGCAGCATAGACATCCTAACAGTTCAACCCGAGGCCGTGTCGTGTTCCCACCCCCCACTCAAACACATGGCAGCAGCAGACGCTCTCATGGGACTGACCTGGACGCTGGTGCCGATGAGCTTTTACGTATAATCTCTACGTTACAGCTGGGCCTCATCCGGACAGAAAATACTGCAGCTTTTTCTGCTTCATCGAGGGAAAGACGGCAGACAAAAGGAAACAGTCTTTTTCTTTTGTCTTATAATAGGCAATAAATTGCATTTCTCTGCTTTGTTGCGTTTGCTTTCTTTGTGGTTCTCAAATCTTTTGTGGTTTTGCATCTCTTTGATTGTTTTGCAGTGTTTTGGTGTTTCTCTGCATCTCTTTCTGGTAGTTTAAAATCATTTTGGGGTTTATTTTGCATGCTTTGTTGCCCTTTAACGTAACGTAACGTGGATTTTTTTGCATTGGCCATGTTTATTCAGTAAACCTGCAACAGACATAATGTATTGGGTTTTCAAATATCCCTTACAATAATCTAACAAAAGACCAGGGTTGAATTAATCTTGCCATTTGATCTTTGTCCGGATACCTGCTGAACTACTTATGAATTCAGAAATGACAAATGGTTAGCACTGCTCCAAAGACAGAAGTTGTCACCTCAGGCCTTTTTCAGTGTAGTGACTTGTGCAGCATCACAAAGCCCATTAGCAGGACAACTTTTGCAGTTTGTGTTCTTTCCTTGACGCTGACGGAAACTCACAGGTAGAGGCAATTTGTTAATGTTGCAGAGCAGTGTAAAATTCATATTCAAATTGAAAGCCTGTGGTAATTCAGCAGCATTGCTGTGAACGCATAATCATGCACCGTGAGACAGTTTCTGTGACAAAAGCTGCACTGCTCTTCAGAGCAGAGAACATTCTTTGCAGCTTCAACTAAGAATAAACTTGCAGACTCCCACCTAATTATTCTACAACTGCAGCAGCATGGTTCAGCCACAACATTAATACCTCCAGGTGCTTTTAATTTTGTGGTGCACAGGGTTCAGTAAAAAAAACAAAAAAAAAGAAATGCTGATGATGCCACCAACCGGTAAAGGCGGACGGCAGCCCACCCTGAGCCTGGTTCTGCTGGAGGTTAAAGGGAGTTTTTCCTCTCCGCCGTTGCCTGTAGCTGCTCAAGGGGGATTTGTTGGGTTTTCTCTAAGTGTCTCTATAATCTTAACTTTATGATGTAAAGTGCCTTGAGATGACTTTGACGATGTGAATTGGCGCGATATGAATAAAGTTGAATTGAACTGAATAGTTCATTTGATGATGATAAACAGGTGTCCGAGCACACAGCGCATCATAGCTGACCCATGTCAGAGGGTGTTAACGCCACGAGTTGGTGTTATTGTTGTGGCTGATCAGTGTATTTTCAGAATGGGAGTGGGACAGCAGGGTGTATACGGTAAAAAGAATTCAAATGGGTTGGATTTCACAGTTTGAACTGTTTTCAATTACGGGGCTAGACTGGGTCCAGAAGAAAACGCTGAACCACCGAAATCTATGGAGGCACTAGGCACAGAGCAAGTGAGGGACTGAAATGAGAGACGAGGTGAAATGAAAAGAAAGAGGAGGAAAAGTCCAGAGAGAGTGGAGGATCCCAGAGAAGCGATTGTATTAGACAGAAAGAGACTGAGAGCAGGGCCGAGAGTTTGATAAATGGGCTGTTTATTTAGCTTTCGCTGTGAATGAGGCAGGGCGTGATGATGCATCGTGTCCCCTCTCTCTGGCTCGGCGTCCTTCTCTACGAGGTCAGGCTTTTTGGCCCCGACACCCAAGTGTGTTTAGAAGGCGCGATTGGGTCTCCGTTGCCAAAGGGTGGGACATCTCACTGGGTCCTAATGGCTTTCACAGCTGGGTCTCCCCCCGGCTCCCACTGTCATCAAGTTTCATCTAACATCAGAAAGACACACCTTCCACTTGGCTGCGCTCACGTTTCCCCCCCGAAGGAAATCAGAGACTCTTGGCTTCCCATTAAGCTCCTGGCTATCACTTTGCCCCTGTTACTTGATGGTTTTTCCAGTATGTTCTTCGCGACTGGCGCGCATGTGTAGCGACGGTCACACAGGCTTTTCAGGCGACCTGAGAACGTATATTTGGATCTCAAAGGCATCGCAGCTGTCAGAGCAGACAAAGTTGAACATCACCACCAGGCTTTGTCGCGCAAGTTGGCCTGAATTCACCGGTGTCGAACAAAAATAACTCACTGGATTATCCACAGTATCTTTTTTACCATGTTAGTGCAGCATGTATGGACACAGCAAACCGCTAACACTTAAAGTACAGCCTTCGACATTTTTAATAAAACAATTTACCCGACAAAAAATGTCAAACTGAAAAAGAAGTGAGCTTAAACTAGTATGGTATTAATTCACGCATGTTGCATGAGGTGCCTGTGTGTTAATCCGCTGGCAGACAGTGCTGGGGGCTTCCAGCTCCGCGATGCCGTATATCAAAGCCAGGATGCTTAGTCAAAACCAGCTGTGGAAAGTAACTCAGTGGACGTACTCATGTACTGCCAACAGCACTGAGTACAAATATATGTACTTCTTAATTCACTTTGTACTCACTTAAACTGTTTTCTTTGTGCTCACACTTTTAATTAAATCCAAATATTTGTCAGTATCAATGGGCAGCATTGAGCTCCGAGAGCTGCAACAACTTTTTTTGAGGAAAAGACTTGACTACACAGCAGCTCCACTTAGTATCTCCCACATAACGATACTGGTTTTCTAACAAAGTCGTCTCTTCTCTTCCAGGACCACTGGTTTTGGCGGGTGAGAGATAACTCAGTAATGCCAGGGTACCCCATGCTCATTAGTGTTTTCTGGAGGGGCTTGCCACCCAAGATAGACGCCGTCTATGAAAACAGCGAGGGCAAGTTTGTCTTCTTCAAAGGTAAGGTCATATATCCCAACATCGATGTGTGAAGATTCTTACATTAGGGGCACAGTGTAATACTTAGATTCACTCCAAGCCAGTCCAGATGTATATCTGCACAACCCTGGTTTTATTTCATACTAATTCGACTCACTTTATGCGCATGACTTCTTTACTCGGGTTTCACTAACCCACAGTCTGACCTGTGACCCCTGAGTCCCTCGACTGGAGCAGTCAGTTTCAAAGGTTGTGTTGATAACTGGCTTTTCACTTTTCTCACCCAGATTTAATCTTGTGTTTTTCGGTGATTGGACCATAAGATTTGTTCTTTAATCTGTAGTTCTCCGCACGTGTTCTGTAGGTGTGTATGTACTTGAAATAATCAGATGGTTCTTATCTCTCAGAGCTGCTGTTTGTTATCATGTTTACTAAAACTGCCTTCATCATATCTGTGTGTGTGTGTGTGTGTGTGAGAGAGTCTGATGTAAATCTGTGGAAGATTAAAGTACTATTGTGCTCTCCTGGTTGGAAAATCCCTATGATCCACTAGTTCTGACATTTAATAATAGCTGCTGTTGGGTTTGGTCTTGCTGCAACGACTAATACAGTATGTTTTAATTCAAGTAGCGAAACATAATTTGCACGCATAGCTCCTCGAATACCTGTCGCAGCACGGGTCTCTCTACTCTCAGTCTGTGTTTGGTTCAGATGTTTGATTTTTGCACATTTCCGATGTGTCGAGATGTGTCCACATATTCAAATCTAGACTGAGCTGCCCCAGAACAGAGATTTAAAGCTAATTATGGGTGAAGCCAAAAAGCCACTTAAGAGAACCAGCACACAAACACACTGCAGCAGTTCTGCAAGTCCATTCACTAACAGAGAGACGGGCTGTTGATGAAAGTAGGCGTAGTTAGCAGCCGTGTGCTGGGATAAAGACTACAAATCTTCACTCAAACCCATTTCTATTTCCAACTCTAAACAATTCCTGGAAATGCACACCACTGCTCCCATGTGGCACAAGCTCTGGAGGTTTGAGCTTCTTCATCCTGCTCGCATCCCAGGCCGGGGCGGCACACAGACTTACAAACATTTTAACTAACCAAAGACCATTTTCATTTGAACATGCACAGCTCATTTCCCAGAAGGCCTATTTCTGTCCACCAGCATTTGGGAAAAAAAAAAAATATTTGGAAAAAGTTGGTCAGAAAACAACACGCGCAGCAGCAGTCAAGGTCCTCATCCATCCAGCCGCTGAGAATGCCCTCTAACAGCTCCTCGCCTGATGAATTGGACTCACATGAAAGCAAAGATAGAGGCTGCAGAGTCTAGTTTGCTCTGGATTTATGGCCAAGACACTCATTAGCTTTGTGCTTTTAAGGCATCGCAGGGCAATAAGCAGATACTGCTGCATACATGGATTCAGTCTTCATTGTTCACTCCTTCAATGCAGCATAAAGCATTTAGGCTTTTTCCTTGTTTCTGTCATTACGAGACACTGGACATTTAAGACAAGGCATGTGTAGTTTCCTTTTATTAAATTACTATATTATTTGAAATGTTGCACATATAACTAAGCGTATTGTTAACGGAGCATAAACGCACCCCAACCCCAACCCACCCCCCGTCTTAGAATGGAGGAGACGACGTCTGATTTCCAGGACGTTGCAGTTGTGGATGCAGTTAGGAATTCCGTTGCTTGACAATGGATTAAGACAGTTCCTGAGCCTGTTCAGTGTTTTCCACTACAGAATCACTACATGTCTTCTTTGTCCTTAGTTACAGGATCCCAGACATTCAGAATAGGTTTTTGACGTTTTGTGACTACAGTGAATGATATACCGTGCAAGATAAAATCCATACATTTTACATTGAGAAACATGTGACTCAAAACTGTTGAATACACATATTTTCACAGAGAGATTAAATTTCTTTCTGTCCTTTTTTTTCAAAAGACGTTGCAATAATCATGAAATGAACTTTGGTTAAGTTTAAAAATCATTTAGTTTTATTTTTACACTTTACACAATGTCTGGCTTTTCACATTGTGGGATAGATAACAAGACCATTCAGTACGAAATCCAAAGATTTATTCAGACAACAAACTGTGGTGTTGTCAGCTGAAATGACACATGACCAGTGGCCAATGGTATCACATTAGCTTAGCGATTTTGTCCTTTTCTCTCTCCACTTTCCACCACTCAGCCCAACCGGTCAAGGCAGATGTTCGCCCGCCCTGAGCCTGGTTCTGCTGGAGGTTTCCTATAGCTGCTCAAGGGGGATTTGTTGGGTTTTCTCTAAATGTTTGCATAGTCTTGACTTTATTACGTAAAGCGTCTTGAGATGACTTTGTTGTAAATTGGCGACATATAAATAAAGTTGAATTGAATTGAATAGCGATGGCAGTAGAGGTTTCTCTAAGGCACTTTCGTCTACACTTTTAAAAGGGTTTATGTGGAGTGAGGTCAACAAAAGAATGTAGGTCATACGCAGAGTCATGGAAACATTGGGCAGCTTACCCTGCAGGTCGCACTGGGAATGCTGGGGTGCACATAATAGCTTTCATACATGTCATTCTTTAAATTATGTGATTACTTTTTGTCAACATATCTTCATCCTATGTAACGTATAGTCTTTATAAATTATTCAACCTGAAGCAGAAGATGGAGCAGAGGCCACATCACTGCTTCCCTCACCTTTGTAACAATAAGGACAGGCTTGAGTGGAGATTCCCTTTTTGTGAAGGCAAGAGTTGGAGTTCCCACAAAGAATCCTCTTCTGAGGACGCTTCTTGTTTTTTGTAAATGGAGTTGAACTTGGAAAAGCAGATCTCATCCCTTTGGGAGTCGGGAGACTCTTTGAATCTCAGGGTGTGGTGTTTATGTGTGTGTGTGTCCGGGCCCGAGGAAGCACGACCCGAAATCAGTGGAGCACAGTAAGAGAAAGAGGTGAAATCACAGGAATTTCCTTTGCAAACGAGGTCTCTCCTTCCCACCTACATCCAAACAACACCCTGTCCTACTGTTCCATCCTCCTACAGAACCTCAATTCTCACTGCCCGTCAACCCAGCAGTGCAGTGTGAACCCTTCTTTAGGATCAGATGTCAGCTGTGTCGGCTTGAAAGAGCACAGATATGGGATGGGTCGGGGTCATGTATGTATTATTTCACACGCAACATACTTCACCTCTTGGTTCTCTTTTTCTCCTGGAATACACACCTCCCCCACTTCCTCCCTGTCCACCCTAGACCTCCACTAGTGACGAAGAAAAGCACTTCCTGAGGTCACACCATGTCAACACATGCTGCCTAACTCAATTACTTCACAGACAGGAAGGTTTTGCAGAGAGACAGGAGGTGAAAAACCAGCCTCATGAATTTGTTCATTTGTTTTTCTTAATATTTTAACGTTATTACAAAAAATCCTGAAAAGCTGAAAAACGAAAGACATTTTAACGTGCTCCTTTGATTGTCAATTTTCCAAAAGGGTTGTTGCTATTTGTGTTTATCTCAGTTGAGCAGTTCCCTGCTCCGTTTGCCAGCACCGCAAAGTTCCTCGAGTACGTCTGAGCAAGGGCAGAAGAACTTGTAATTATGTTTGTGTCCAATGAAAGAAGCATCAATATCTAATATAGTAACACGAGGCAACAGGTTATTGCCTTGTGTTTGTTACAAGCATTGCGTCTGTCCTTTTAAACCTTTCCTTCTTGTGTGTTTGGATCCTGGTAGGTAAATCCCTGCTGTTACTTGTCCTTCTAATTTATTTTCTGCCTCCTCTCTCCATGTGCAGGAAAGCAGTTCTGGGTGTTTAAGGACACTGTGTTGCAGTCTGGATACCCTAAGGACATCACCCACTTTGGCTATGGCATGCCCGCCCAGAGCATTGAGACTGCTGTGTGGTGGGAGGATGTAGCCAAGACCTACTTCTTCAAAGG
This sequence comes from Channa striata, assembly GCA_033026295.1. NCBI lineage: Eukaryota > Metazoa > Chordata > Actinopteri > Anabantiformes > Channidae > Channa > Channa striata. The sequence continues at coordinate 2,728,535 of CM065169.1, forward strand.
GGACAGGTGGGTGCAAATGCAGGAGGAGCATTTTTGGGCAGCCGCCGGCTTAGGAGATACGTGGTCCAAGATGCAACTATCCCACGGCAACCGAACAAATGGAGAATGTTGTAAATTGGCGCTATATAAATAAAGTTGAATTGAATTTAATTGAATGTGTCTCTTTTCATTTAAACTATATTCAATTGCTGTTGTAGTCACAGACAGCAGCAGCAGCAGCATGTATCTACAAACTGAGCGGACGATTGTGTGGCTCAGCAGTGGAAAGTTATTATTTATTTATTTAAATGTTCTGTATTTAAAGATATATCTATAGATGTATTAAGCAACAATATATTGTTAAATAAAGTGAGACTTTAGATTTGCCTTATAAATACCCACAAAAAGACAGAGATGTTCTAAGGTATGACTGCCTCTAATATTCCTACTAATTACTTTTAAATCAATTATTATTATATAAATGTGTTAATTATGTGGAACACTGAGTAAAAAGCTGCTGAGCTAAAAATGTTAAAGTGCACAGCATAAAGAATTACTGATTTGAGTTCAGTTATGTGATAATTGCGCTCGCAGCTTATTAGCAAAACAAATTAGAAATACACTGCTCAAATCCTAATAAGTCATGTTATAGGTATTATCAGGTATGTTCATCAGACACAGACACGCACAATAAGCAATTACTGTTCATACTGATAGATCACATAGAAGAATATGAGACCAATAATTGGACATTGCATTTCTGGTCCCCAAATAAAAGGCTAGTTCAGACAGGGAGCTGTGGTTGAGCATGGCCTCACGGTCATGAGTAAAGCTGAACTCAGCCCGGATTTCATTTAGTATTTTGATGCAAAAGAATCGGTTCCTGTGACACTACATCTCTGCGTTAAGCCACTATCTGAGCTTCATGGATCACTAGTAAAATAGTTCTCTGTTAACCTAACGTGAAGTATTCTGATTCCGAGTGTGATCGTGAAATACCATGTCATTTTCGATCGCAGACACACCGTACCTGCTTTGTCTTCCTGTGGCTCATCATTTGTTCCTGTTTAGGTACTGGCGTTTCAATGAGGAAATGAGAACCATGGACCCAGGCTATCCCAAGCCCATCACGGTATGGAGAGGTGTGCCTGAATCACCGCAGGGGGCCTTTGTCGACAAAGCCAACGGTACGATTTGTCCTGTCCAATACTCTGACTTGGCAATAACAGTGCAGTGCACGTGCCAGGCAGCATTGATTACAGCTGGTCACTGGCACACGCTGTACAGGAGACAAACCAGGCTAGCATTGATTGAAATTTGCCCCAGTTACGGAGACTTAGTGGGTGGCACACATCCATACATGCAGCATCGAGGGAAACGGTTAGAGAGAGAGAGAGAGCGGGTGTACATTGGAAATGAAACATGAAAAGAGGTCACGTTATCTAGAAAGGCCTTTTTTTTTTGTTTTTGAATTGTTTCACATGCAAACTGTTCGATGATCGGTCCCTCCCGCCCTGTCTACCACAAGACCCAGTTGAAACAGGATTGTGGAAGGCAGAAAGCACAAGACCACTGCTGGGCATTTTTTCCGGATTCAGCCAGTTGGCCATCGGCAACGACAGCGAGGCGGGACTTATAGCTGTCAAAGAGCTTGCCCATTGGCCATTCAGGTGGTGTGAAGTGTGAAGAAGCTTTTTCTATTGGGCGCACTGTGCCAGGCTTGGGCCGGGTTTTGGCAGCTACGGGGTTGGAAAACAAAAGCAGGGCAGGTGGTGCTGATCACTTGGGCCATCTGTGCCACGGATCTGCTGCCAGATCTGTAGCCGGGCGTGTCTGCCGGTAAGGCCAGGTGGAGCGGGCATGAAACAGAGCATGAAGAGTGTGGCTTGATATCCATGGAGACCAGGGCTGCGTCCATCACATGTACTTCCACTTGTGTATGTGACTGTCTGCATTTGCCTGCCAGACTGACTGTATACAGAGACAAGTGTGTCAAGCGGCGCACTGACAACAGTGACCCAGATAAGCCGGCATAATTGAGCTTGCAGCGGCTGCCGATGACGGCGTGTGTGAGGCAACACATTTCCGAGGAGGGACCCCGGGGTGATGCTGACCTGGCTCTTACCCGTAACGGTTCGGTCTCTAATAACTCTGTTTTCACTTCCATTTGTGTTGAATGTTGGACAAGAGTGTTTTGCCATGTACAACAGGAACCCCGGAGCCTTTCGAATGTTTTAGCTAACTGTAAGCTCCAGATGAATGTTTGAAGGCTGTTGGGGATTTTGTGCACACACACCCACAGGTCGCTCTGATTTGAAGTGGTCTGGTTTCAGGGGTCATGCCAGCTTGCCTCTCTTCTTGGCTCGGGGGTGAATTTTCGTTTTCCCAGGGTACTGTTTGTCTTTGGTTGTTGAGACTTAGACCACCTTGAAACTTTTTTACCTCAGGTGACACTCAGCCCCTTAGGGATGAAAATAAAAAAAAATGCTGGATTAATTTTCTATGGGGAAAAAGGCTTGCCCAGATTGTCATCAGCAACGCAGCTTCCAGGTTCCATCAGGGTTGATGCAGAGCTAGAGTTCAAGGCAAGGTTGGGATTCCAATGGATTGAACAGTTTTCAACTGGTTCAAAACTTGAACAGGTTCTTGATTCCCATCCCTACAGCCGCTTCCTTTCATTTGAATGGCGTCATATGCATAATAACTCGCTCAACCAAACTGACAGATATTTGCTCTGAGCGTATTGTTGGCCAGAAATAAAAAATACTTCCTGTAAAACCACAGTGTATTAGCCCTTACAAGTGTGTGTAATCAAGTCACACGCTCTTTTTAATAGATGTTTTTTGCGGACGTGTCAAACTCTGTGGCAGTGTTTGAATGCTGTGGATGGGCCAAGTAAGACCAGAGTTATGATAAGTGGTTCGCGTCTGTTAAATTGCACAAATCAGGATGGATCTAGAGATGCTTCGTCTCAAATAATATTCTCTACTCGTTTTCCCCCTCGCTGGAAACCCCCCCCGCATCTGCTCATGTCAAACTCAACAGGAAGCTGGACCCTGTGTATTATCACAGGGGCTGAAGACTTGTTTTCTAGTTTAGACACATTTTAGAAAGTTTATCGTGTAATATATCGTATGGCTTTGTGATTCATTGCCACTTAAAATAATTGTAAATGTTTTATAAAGACACAATCTCTGGGCATCAAACAACAATATAGACCAAGTATAAGAGACAGACAGAGGAATTCTTCAACGGGATTGTTCTGACATCCTCATCCTCACCATCCTCATCGCTACCAAACAAGTAGTCTACGAAGCTCTGGCCCATCCCACCATCTGGCTGCAAGTTCAGAGCGTTTCCTCCCTCATTTTCCCCGAGAGCCGTGTGCATGAATAATAAATCATAGGAGACAAAATGCAAAAGTGGACCGGTGAGAAGGAGGAGAGCTCAGTTCAGGCGGCGGTCTTTGTGTTGCAGGCTCAGTTTTTACACAGTGTATCAGGCATTTTCTGACTGCAGGGACGTTCTCTTGCTGTGTTTCAACACAACTGAACGCAACCTCTCAACAATAACATGTTCTTATGGCACAGGAAAGATGTCATATCACTGCTTTATTATTACATTTCTATATCTCTTATCATATATTCATGGTTGTGTAGTAGAGCTGCAACAAATTCAAACTTATTCTCATTCTAAATGAATCTGTTGATTATATTTTAGATGAACAGATTCATCATTGTCCTTATTAATACTTTTAAAATATGAGATAGCTGAGAAGAAAGCACATTAATCTAACACACAGCCCAAGGAGATTTTAGATGAGATATTCAGATGTTTCATTCAGCAGTGCAAATTCAGTTTCTCATGTGCAGTTTTTCAAAGAAGCATCCAATTTTCTGATTTGAAGCTAAAACAATCACTGAATTAATTACTCGGTTGTCAAAATACTTATATTGTATATATTGTGTATATTGAAATATTAAAGAAACACTTCTTTCACTACAAGTCTCCCTCACAAGCAAAGGCCAAGAAACAAGTGTTCCTAAGGGAACTAACCCTCGTTTTCTCCAGAGAGGGACATCGCTGTGACCAGTGGCTCACTTTTTAAGCACATTGATTCATCTGTGATGGGAGACGCACCGCGGCAGCTTGTTTCTCGATACCATTTGTTGTACTTTTGTGTGATATTAGCTGTGGGCTTTGGCTCCTGGTTGGCTGCGTTTTCTCTTTCATGACCAGATATAATTAGTCCTGAGGGGAAGGCAATGGAGACAATGGCTTAGCAGCAGAGCAAGCGGAGACTGTTCCTTGCATTGTTCGAGGTGGCCTTGTTGTACCGAACCAGCAGGTTATTGCCACTTTGATTTCACTTCAGTCAGTTTTGTTTCTGTGAGGTAACTTTCCGGAGTCAAAGCATGTTCAGTGTTTTCATTTGAAAAAAAAAAAAAAAAAGTGTTCTGAACTACAAGTTAGCTGAATTCCACCCTGTGCATGTACACGCTCACACACACACACACACACACACCATTGCTTTCTACACAAAGTCAATCATTTGGCTTTAGTCTGTATATTTGAAATAATTGAGATGTTATTGGCCAGCTGGTCTCATGGTGTGATTGCATGAAGAGAAGCCTACATAAAATCTATTTGACTGAGATATTCAGGAACTAAGCACAGTTACTGTTCATAGAGGTCGTATTATGCATAATTTCAAGTTTAGACTTTTTTTCTTTGGCTACTAAAACAGCCAAACAATAGTATTGGAAGATTTACAGTTCCCCAAACGGCTTATTTGTCTTATGATTGAGCACTGAGCGGCTCTGTGTCGAGCTGATTTGTAAAGGCCTCCCTCACCCCAAGTGCACCTCTGCGAGATGATTGGCCCGCTCGCAGGAGTCAAGTAGTTGGCCAAGTAGAGTGGTGGGTCGTGGATGAAAAATGAAAGTGATGGGGCGCCTGTGTACGATGAGGGTGTGTGGGCCTTAAAACGGAGATCTGTTAACGGACTCGTGTCTGTAAGGAACGTGTTGGGAGGGTCTCTGGGAGCAGCTGGAAAACTTCAGGAAAGTGTTACAACAGAGCAGTAGCTGGCTCGATATAAAGGAGGAGTAGATCCGATCTAAAATGAACAGTAGAATTACAGCTACATAAGTTTGGATCCGACCCAAAGTGGACCCGTGGGAAACCGACCCAAACCTGACATGCAAAAATTAATTTTCAAAAAAGAAAGAGCTGATCTGGGAGGAAACCCATTCATCAGATGTAACAAAGCACTTAAGTCCTTCACATCTTCATAACTCTGACAGATCCGATGATTAATCTCATCTGTTCAGTCTCTCAGGTGAAGTTAAGTGGGAATTTCAGGGGTGTGTTCTGAAGAACTTTTATTTTTAGGTTTTATCTTCTCCTTAATTGACCTGAGTCAAGTGTCGTACAAATTAAAGTCAGTCAATCAATCAACAAACTTTCCAGAAACATGCAGTTATCAGTAAATTAGTTTTAACTCAAAACTTTTGATACTTTAGCTCCATTGTGCTTGAGGTGACCTGTCCACTTTAGCTTCAGTGTCTTGGATCAGGCCATTTAAAGCGCGAGGTCACACAGGCTTAAAGTTTGTGTGGCCACTTCTTTTGTTTGTCTATTTTCAACATTTTGAATTTCTTTTTTCCCTTCAGGTTTCACTTACTTCTACAAGGGGAAGGAGTACTGGAAGTTCAACAACCAGTTCCTCCGAGTGGAGCCGGGCTACCCGCGCTCCATCCTCAAGGATTTCATGGGCTGTGAGCTAATGCCAATCGACCCCGCCCGCCCACCAGCCGACGACGGCAACTCGGACGTGGTGATCGAGCTGGACAACGAGGCCAACACGGTGAAGGCGATCGCCATCGTCATCCCCTGCGTGCTCGCGCTGTGCCTGCTGGTGCTTGTTTACACTGTGGTGCAGTTTAAGAGGAAGGGAACGCCACGCCACATACTCTACTGCAAACGCTCCATGCAGGAATGGGTGTAAAGCAGCGGCAAGAGACAAGAGGGTGGGGCAAGGGTGGGGGGAGAGACTGGTGCAAACGGGAAGACGGCCCCCAGTTTCACACAGAGGAGGACAGTGGACTCTGGACATCTGTATTCAATCACACAGCTACGCCTCCTCCTCCTAGGTGATGTGATGGCTTTGTGCAGAGCCGCAAAAACAGCCAGACAGCCCGTCGGCGGCCACTCATGCAAAAGGCGACCCCAGGACATCAAGTTTCCCCCAGCCTTTTTAACAAACGGGGGAGCAGAGGAACAGCGGGGGCTTTGCCTGAAATGACCTTCAGTCCAAGAACACGGAAGGGTCAACAACACTTTGTATCTCCGAAACTTCCTGTCCCCTTTCCGCTTTTCTTTCTCTGCCTGACTGCTCCTAATCAGACGGAGGACTTTCAGGGGGACACGCTCTCTTCCCACAGGGCACGGCATTGTCATCTGTCATATCAGGTTGTTGATTAAACAGCTGTTTTATATTTTCTGATCTTATCACCCCCCTTACACACACACGCACACACACACACACACACACACACGCCATTCTCCATATGAAAGATAAACACAAGTTAATCACATCACCAGTTCCTTTTCTAATTTTCTTTCTGCTTTTTCTGCTTTTTTATTTTTAACTTAAAACTTTTGAAAAGGAGGTCCTCACTGTTCCCTTTAACATGCTCCTGAGGAAGAGACCAAACCAAACCAAATAAAAATCAATTTCTCTCCAAAGAGGATCACAGTTTTTTTTTTTATTATTATTAAATTCCTTTTTTTAATGTTCTCATTTAAATTCATCCTTCCTTCCCTTCTCTGGATCCTTGCAGCGATAAAGAGTCGGGGAGCTCTGACTGTTGTGGCAGTCTGTTGGAGACACAGGGGCCAAATTATTCTGCAATATTTTAACTCGCCTTAATTATAAATCACTTGTGCTTGGTTTTGCTCTTATTGGTGTTTTTTGTTAGATTTTTGTGTTCTTTTTTTTGTATACCGCTGTTTGGTTGTTTGTCAAAGAAGCTAACTGAGTGCTTCTTATGATTGGTATATTTAGATTTTATGTTAACCTGAGTTCTCAGCACTGGCTTGCTGAGCTATTCTGGACAGAATATACAGTAGGAGTCAGTCTGTATTGAGAAATTGTATCATAAAAAAGTGTCAGAAGGTTCTAGAGTAAAGCCACTACTTTTGTGTGTTAAGATATTTTTTACTTTTATCATTTCAATGCAACAACATCAGGCAAATTAAGAGCTTGACGTCATGTTATTGGATTTTCTGAAGTGATTTTTCATTTTTTCTGTCCTTGGCCCATCATCCCCTCAGTTTGAACACATGTACATTTAAAATGGTCATGGTTATTGTTTTGCAGTATGTGAATGGACAGATTTTTTTTTTTCAGAAATCTGGTTGACTGGCCTGTTTGAGAGAGATAATAATTCAGTTTCAAATGCTCTTGTCTCCTGAATGAGAACCAACAAACGAGTGAGTGAGGCATTAAGTCGAGATCAGTGCCTGTGTCAACATGCATGCAAGCATTAACCGTACAACCAGTTCTGCTCAACGTGGCTTTGAAACTCCTCAAAAGATGAGGGGGATGTTTCCTCTTGAAAAAAATACAGTTTGCATTTATTTTTGTATATTTTAAGTGTACGCCAAACCCCTTCCCCTCCCCCTCCCTTAGGCACAAGTAAGATTAAGGAAGAAAGCAGTTCAAGTTTTTCAATTGGGAAATTAGTGGACTGGAGAAACAAATTGCTCTCCAACACACAAACCAAGCGTTAGCAAATGTTAGCGTCCTCACTGTCATGGCGAGCAGTCTGTGAATGTGCGTCTGTTTTCATGACCACGTACTGGGTTTTCTTTCTTTTCTGTTCTCTGGTCAAAAACTAATTGGACATCTCACAATGACTTATTTGTGTAAGACGTCGGGACAATGGAGAAACGTCCTGACAGAATGAATAAATTGATCAATACATGATTAAGAGCTTCCTTTAATTTCTCTGTGTGTTGAGCATGTGCAGGGTGTTTGTGAGATTTTGGCTCTTTGTTCTCCCAGGTAGACGGAGCTGGACACTGACACGAAATGAAATTGTAGCCAGAGATAACATTCAGCACATTTATCCTCTGGCTCCAACTAATATGAGAATTTCAATTATTTCAGCCTGATCAATAAGTTTTGAAGCTTGGTATTTATTGTGATTCTGTAACTAACATCTGCAAGGAAAAGTTCCTCTTACAATGAAATGTCATATTACCCCCAAATGTAAAACAATAAAAATGCATATGGAAGTAAGAAAAATAGTCCAGGAGAGTATTAAAAAAAGTTTTATTAAAATAACAAAAATTATATCATTGCAAAGGTTTACATTCTCCTTGATAGATTAATAACAAATGAACAGATCTCTGAAGTAATAACAATCGTAGTAGCTCACTGTGCTCTCTCTATCTCTTCTACTAATGTACAGCATAGAAATATGATCCACTGGCTTCTTACTGATGCACAGTAAATCAAAAACAAATTAATGTTACAAACGAATAGCTGTGGTCGGACTTCAAATGTTGGGAGTATTTCACATCGTTTGATGAATCACATGAAGCCGAACACGCAGATAAATTTAGCAGAATAAGAAAAAACACACACGGTTGTGACATTGTGCACTACAAAGCCTTTTTTTCACAGCACCATCCTCTGAGAAAATGCCTCCGCATGCACGTATCTGTCTGCAAACCGCGTATTAGGTCCGTTTTGTTCTGCTATTAGCCAACACCTGCTGCATTCAGGACCTCTCAGCGGAAATCTGGAAAACATCTTTCACCCATCGCTCGTTCCTTTCAGAACAACATCAGTACAAACAAAAATGATCTATGTTGGCAGAACTAAGCCATGATGTCCTGATGGCGACTGAAGAAACACACACACACACACACACACATAAATCCAAACACAGACTTGAATTATGTGTGTCCAAAAAGCTGAAACTGCAAATATGATCCATTTTTTTACACGAATCTTGGGTGAACTGTGATGAACGAGGGATGTGCAGAGTGGCCCTAATTTCTCACAGCGTATTTGGTTGCAGTGGAAAGCAGAAAAAGCTTTAGTGAGCAAGACTGTCACATAGATGTCTAAGAGTGAACTGTACCTTGAAGGCCTGTGCAGAGCGTGACAGCGCCTAGCAGAAAGCAGAGGCAGATTGGAGCAGGGAGAGGCAGAGCTTAGCAGAGAACAGCCTGTTGTGATACTGTTACTTTAAGTTTCATATTGTAGCTTTAAGATACTTCCAGCTGCTGATTAGCAGAGCTACATCAAGCTCAATTTACCACAAAACCCGGAAACAGTTGGCAACAAATAGTCCAAGGGTCCCAAACTCCAACTAACGTCATATCTAACCATGAATCATTCACACAAAAGCAAACATAACAATGATGGTTTTAAGGTTTGAGTGTCTGTGCCAGCAAAGACATACGGTCTTTCTCTGTCCCCGACGAGTTCAGTTCTCAGGAAGCTTCAGGACCTGACACTGGAGACTCATCTTTTGACTGCTTCTGGTCTTGATCGGGTTATCAGGGTCAGGAAGTCGACCTTTAAGACCATTGTGTATTTGGCGTGTTCTGTGTTGAGTAATAATGTTACATGTCAACAGCCATGAACACCATCAAACCCTGGTTTTGAGAGCTCGGCTGGATTTTTGGGGGATGGAAACAGCTTCTTCTACATTCGACATAAAGATACTGACAACGCGGAGTGTGAGGCCCCGATCGAGCCTGTGTGTGAGAGGAAATTACACCTGATTGGTTCTGATCACAGGACTCCTCTGCTTTCACACTTTGTTGTCGGCTATCTTTGATCCTCCCTCCATTCCTCTAAATGCGAACTTGGATCGTGTTGGGTGTACTGTGAGGAGCAGCCCTCTAGGATTGAAGCAGGATCAAGCCACTTAGTGTTAAAACGTCACTCAGCATTCCTTCATTTAGCTCCTTGTGTTTGTATGTGCGACTGCGCGGCTGTAACACAAAGCCCCGTGTTGCTTTGCCTGCCACAGTGTCTCAGTGTGTGTCTGGCTTATGAGTATCTATGTGCATCTTCACCCTGCATGCTCGCTCAGTGTGTGTGTGTGTGTGTGTGTGTGAATCTCAACCTCACAGCTGCAGCCTGAATAAACCCTGTGGGTCTTGTGGGTCTGCCAGGCTAAAACATTGGTGCAAAACTGACCCGGACTTTTTTTTTTTTTGTGCACTGCTATTTTTATCAGCCCTCCTCCTGCTTTCTGCTGTTGGAGGCTCAACTCTTGAGTGAAAGTAAAACCTTTTCATTCAAGCCAAGTCCTCAGAGCGCGCTGCTGAGTGGCCACTGTTAGGATAAGGACCATACATCCAGCACACTTGGTTATTTAGCTTTGTGCAGTGAAGCAGCTAAAAGGATCACGTTGAAAGCCAGCAGAGGTCAAACTGTTGCCGTAGTCCACATGGAAAAGGTTAAAGCATGTTAAGGAGCAAGAGGGTTTCACGATTTTTTTACACCCACTGGCCACTGTGAACCATCTCCTCACTGTCTGTCCTGGATTTGTTGCATCACTGCACGAGTCGAATGACGTTTCATGTTTTTAACGAACCTGTGACATGTCAGCACTTCCTGTGTGGCAAAAGTGACGAAATGCTCTTCGAATACAAATAAAATTGGGCTTAAGCTGAAGCGCAACAGTTTGCAAACAATAATGTCCTCGAAGTAGAGTTTCTCCGGCCCTATTTGTGGATCCGTGCTGCTGCGTGTCGCTCTTTTAAATGTTTCAGCTCAATCTGCTAAAACCACCGACCATTTATCAGCAGGATCAGACGTTCTCACCTACTGCATTTTCCCACATGATATGATTCATACTATTTGTTTAATATGGGGGGTATTAGTTATTGAAACACAGTTTTGTTTTTTCAGACCTGCACTACAGAGTGTGAGCAGTTTGCTTCTTTGGGTGCACTGGTGCAAGGTCGATTCTAAACCCAGAGCATTTTATCAGTCCCTGAGTGGACAGAGAGGGAGGTCAGAAGTTCACAAAATAGGATTTGGGAGGTTATGATGCAGCCTCTCTGTAATGGGAGCGTTATCACTAATAACCCAGGTGTGCTGCTCTCTTTTCACGAAGGAGGGACTAATGCTGTACCTGTCGCTTCGGTGAAGTGATGCTCGTCTCACTATTAGTGAAATATGTAGAGAAACGAGATCGGAACTTGTCATAAGAACGATAATTAAAGCACACATATGAAAAGAATGTACTTAAGTGACAATGGATTGCCGCTTCCCATCACTTCCTTTCAGCTCACTGTGTGTTTCCGAATCCCTGACACTGCAGGTCAGAGTCTGGATGTTTTCTCCAGTAACTGTGGAGCCCGTCGTTGTTGCTTTCTAAATTCAGCACAGCACAGCACAGCATGCTGCTCTAGCTCAGTTGTCCACAGGGTCAGTGGTTCGATCCCAGTGTTTGTCCCTCCTTGCTACATTACAAGGTGTCCATGGGGACGACACTGAACCCCAACCTGCTCCCGGGAGGTCAGGTGAGCCCCCTGCATGGCAGCCATCGCCATTGGTGTGTGAGTGGGCGACAAGCAAGACTGTGGATAAAAGAGTTCTAGAAGGGGCCATTTACCACAGCTGCAGAGGTGTGCGGTTGGATTATTTGGCATGTCTGGCTAAAAATGAAGGCAAAAAAGAGTTCAGGACGTACTGGCTGGGACAAAGTACGTAAATGTCAGTGATTGGTCTGTGCAGCATTAACACCCAGAATCCAGTTCGTTGCAAACTGGGATCGTTTGGTTTTGCAGATGATTGTTGTACTCGTGAAACATTAGTGGACAATTCTGTTTTATCCTCTTGGGTCTTTGCCACACCCTGGAATCAAAAATCACAATTTTCACTACAAAGCAAAGTGTAGCTAAGCAGCTAAACACTGTAATATTGCAGTAAAATATATTATTGTTGCAATGTGTTAAATGCTAGATTATGGCTGATTCTAATGAAACTATGAGCTCATCAAGGCACCTGAATGCCGACTGGGACACGCAGCAGCATCCGTAACATTTACATCCACTTGCACCAGAGTACTCAGACAAATCACATTTCTCGGGTAATTGGGGAACTAGAAATCTGCATATAATTTGATTTTCCCTCCACCTCAGACTTAGTTTGGAAGCCTGACAGATTTCAGCTGTATGGCGACAAGAGACGCTGCTTTCCGACTTTTCTGTCTTCACGCTTCTTGTGTGTTTGTGTTGCTGCAGAGTGACGGCACAGGGGAGAGAAACACAGGTGATCCCCAACACAAACTGTGAATCTTCATGTCTGAACGGCCCATTTTCAGCTGTAGTTTGCTGTTCCCAGGACAACCACTAAGTCGGATTAATGAACGGTTCCATCCCATCACATTTTTCATCATGTGCGAGGAGCAACATTAAAAATGTTGTTTTATGCCATCGTTTACTGCGTGTCTCTCTGCAGCGTCCTGTGGTTTTAGTCTGAGAGGCTGCACCCGGCCGATCAATAAACACGTTAGCAAAGATGTTCCCGTGCTTTCGCGTCTTGTTCATGTCCATGTGCATGTGTCCACAATCCCTGCAGGGAATATGGCGATCTGAGACTGTGACATGAAGACGGATTCGGAAATCTTTGTCTGGTGTTTGGAAATGAAGCTGTAATATATGTCATACATATATTGTCATATGTAATATATGTCAACTTTTTGTTCCTCTTTTTACATTCCCAGTTTTATCGTGTGTCGCGTCGTTTACATATGATTTTTGTCTCTTTTGTTCAAATACATATAATAAGTATTGTTGGATGTGCAGCCTCCTCAGGTCCATTCAGAGGTCCTTTTTCATCCCACCACCCCATTTGGTTGTCCATATTTCTGCAGCCATAAACCGCTTCCATATAGACAGAACAATTGAGAAACACTCTGGTTTCTAACAGCAGGATGTAGAACGATGCTGAATGAGCCAATCAGTGACACCTCTCTCCTGCAATCCGCTGGGCAACAGCTACAAGCAAACACCAATTTCTGTGTCTGCTGCTTTTCAACAAGCGCCTCGGACCTGTCGCTCACATAATGTGTTTCCAATTTCTATCATTTCCATCATAAGTCTCAAATGTTTTTTTCAGCTGTGCTGCACCTTCCCAGTGAAATCTGCTTAGAATAACACCTACATGCATACGAAAACATGCCCAGAGCACAGTGGACATTCCAGACACTCAAATGAGACACATTATGCTTTTGGTGAAAGTATTTCTGCACTGCTGTAATAATAATAATAATAAGAGGTTCTTTTTTGTTCTAATTGCTCACATTTGTTTAGCTTTCCCACTATGTTTTGACTGAAGGACTTGGACTTTCTGCTTGTCCAGCTGACTCGAGTCCACGTCACTGCATTAATTATAGTGGATGGAGACACGAAAGAAGATGCAGAGTTTTTTCCATCGTTTGTCTTTCCTTCGGGTCGCTTTGAGAAAGACGTACTGTATGAGCCTAGTTTGGTGCTACAGTGTCAGATAGAATAATAATCTATAGCTGGTGGCCGGTACTAAGACGCAGCGGTGCAATCGGTGAACGTCAGTGAAAAGCTTGTATCAATCCGCAAACTGTGTATTTGTATGTGATATTTGTCGACGCCGCTAGAAGTAAATGACAAAGCATATGTTTTTTGTAAAGTGATAAATTGCTGTATATACACTACTCCCCCCTTAATGAAGACACAGAGACTGTGGTTTAGTAGTTTATGAAGTCATGAGGCAAAGGTCAGTCCCATTTTGGCCTTAACACATCTACTGTATGAGCTTTGTTTGTTTTCTCTTCTCCTGTGCGGGTCACAAGTTCATATTTTGTGGGGGTTGTCCTGAGAAACTCGTGCCCCCCGGAGGTTCCCTGTTTTGGGCTGTATTTCAGGCTGCAGCCTCAGGTGGCCTCTGCAGCCACGCATCTCAAATTCACAGAGACGGGCATCACAACCGGTGCTCTGAAACCGAGCTCAAGGTTAAGGTCAACAAGAGATGCTTATTGTTGCTGTCAGATTAAAACCTTGGAAATGGCAAGTTTGCAGGAGCAGAGGAAAACCAGTCTTGGTTTTATGTTGACCTTATCTCGACCGCAGTGCATTAAGTGTTTTGAAGCGGCTTCACGAGCCTAAAAGGTCTGCGAATGTTCTCAACCTACAGAGAAGCAAGTCAAAGCCTAACCTGTCGCACCTTGTATTAGTTGGAGTCGTGTGAATAAGGTTTTCAAGTCAAATCAAGAATGAACAAATGTACAGAACAGTGCTCTTTCATTATTAAGATACAAAAAACAGTCATGGACATTTGCTGGGCTTGTAACGAGAAGTCAATTCAGGACGAGAAGTCAATTTAGGACCAATTCTTTGCCATTATCATGAAAAAATGTGACGCTGTAATTACTGTAACATGCTTTTGACAGTGACAATAGTGTTTGCTCATAAAAAAGTCTCCATAAAGAGCCATAAATGGCATTACAGCCACTTGTCCAGGTGGAGCATCTCCGCGCACCAGGCTGCAGTCCCAGGTGAGCGGTCGTCTGTGGCTTTACCCTCAGCTGGCCTCCGTCTCTCTGCAGGACGTTCGTTAATGAAGCAAACACATTATCCACGCTGACTTCCATAGAGACAGGAGGACGGAGGAGATGGACCACAGGAGGTAATGATCCACAGTGTCCAGGTAAAATTAGCTCCATTAATCACACCATTGATTTGTCGATGCAGAATGCAAAGCTCGTTCGCTGTTTGCTTCGCTCTGGAGTCCGTGACACAGTAACTAGGAATCACACGTTTTGTGGAGGTAAAGCGTGTCTCCGTTTGTTTTGAGCCTCCGTTCTCGTGCTGTCTGTGTTTTTCGCTCTTTGGACGAACAGTTGACTGCTACATTTTAAGAAGACATGAGATTCAGACTTTTAGATCTGACTCTCGCTGCATCACCACCTGCGTTTCCTCTGTTCCCTCCCTACCAAAGATTTTCTGCAGCTCCTCAACCTGGACGTCATTAACTGGTTTCATTTTGTTACTGATTGATGTCCCCCTTTCAGAAAGACGCATGGCACTTCAAAATAGAGAGCATCAACATGAAAAGCCACGTACCTGAAAGCGTGACTGTTGGTATTTTCCTGACTTCTGACCCACTGCAGAACTACTACACACAAAAGTTGCTCTTTTTTATTTGACAATTTGACAAAAAAACCCAAGCACGCATGCATACTGCAGTCAGATAGTTTAGTTCCTGAATCGTCTGTCAAGTTCCCAACAAGCTGGAACACAAAGCATCTTTATCCACCCTTGGCTTTGCATTTTGACCTTTAAAGAAGTGGATACATGACCGTGAGAACCTTGGAGAAGCAAAACTAGCTGTTGATTTTTTCCTGCGAGGACTTTACAGCTTCCTCTGACAGTGATAAAGTTTTATCAGCGGGGGACGTGGGATACAATCTCCCTGTGCTGAACACCACCATTTCAGAGGACCTCAGCAACAAATTTGCTAAATCAACACAGCCCAGACTGTTTCCCCTCCCTTCTTTTTCCGTCTCGCTCGCTTTTCAATGATTATTTTCAGAAAGTGGAACCCCAGGCTCAGGAAGTGTTACGCATTTCAAGCAGTCCAGAGAGGCTGACTGCACGGCTCTTTTATTTACTTTCCTTTGCTTTGTCTCAAGTCTCAATGTGAGCTCTGGACTTTATTTTGGTACAGTGATGACGGACCCCTGTTTGTTTCCAGAGAAAACGTCTTTCTTTCCTTTGCTCAGCAGAATTGTTCTAAAATCTCAGGCAATTTAGGTTAAGATCTCTGGGGTTTTAATGGGCCTCGCTTAAACACATCTCCATCTTTAATGTGGAATAGCGACGGGTTCCCCTCACAGGCAGATGTCCATAGGGATTAAGTCTAAGGAAATGAGGGTTAGAATAAGACGACAGCAGCACGACTGTGGGAAACACCAGGGGCGGATAAACTTAGGGCAAAATAACATGTAGCCACGACACAGACACACGCACGCTAAAAGACACACAAAAGGACATCAAACTTGCAGCCGTGTAAAGTTGTGTCTGCGGTCATTGTGTGTTGCTTTGTGGTTGTTTTGCATCATCAGTGTGTCTATATAGATTGTTAAGTGTCTCTGAGGACATTTTATGTCTCTCTGTGGTTGTATTGCTGGACCTGTGTCCTAGTCAGTAATCCATCCATGATAAAGACAGGGAGCCTCTTAAAGCTGCCAACCTGATTTGAATGGCTTTTCACAGAGGAAGTCGTGACGGGCATACTGCGTTCTGTAAGTTGGGCTGTACAAACACATAAAGGACGTTTCTGACTGGCATTAAAGCCTCTACCTGTGTGGTGTTCTACGTGCAGGATGCCTGATCAGTCGCCTGAATCGAGTGGAATATGAAGTATATAGAAGTCATACACTTAGTCACAGACACACAACTTACGCATGGACTATAAATGTAAGACAGTTTCTCATAGGGAGGAGGTTCATAGGGCCTGGTGCAGTACCTTAGCTGTTCCTAGGACTGTACTCATCTGGACAGAATTCTCAGATGTTGATCTTGGAATCCTGGAAATCTGTAGTAATTATACCAGACCACCAACTCATAGCAAAAGCCAGCATCCCTTCCTTTTGGAAGGGTTTGTTCCCATCAGACGCTACAGCCAGAAGTGAATCTTCTATAGATGACTTAGTGTCCAATTTTAGAATCAGTAAACTTGATATTTTAAATCAGATTTAGGCTTGGGTATATAGGAGAAACAATGGGAAGAGACTGAGAAACATTTATGGACAACTTCAATTTACAAGACGTGGTCAAAGATGTTAAGATGAACCCCAAAGTGGATGTTAAGGACATCAGCTTTAGAACGTTTGGACACAGTACGGCCACATCACCTGACTACAGTATTTGCTGTTCTAGTGTTTGTCTTCTAATTCGATAAATGTTGAATAATAAGGGGTGTCATTAAGATTTAAATCAAATGTTTTACTTTCACGCAAACGTAAAACAGACTTCCACAAAGTAATGTCGAAAATATAAGCCATAAAAATGTGATTGCCTTCAGCTCACTTTGTAGTGGATTCACCCTTGGCAGCGGTGTCAGCACTGAGCCTGTGTGGACGCCATCAGCTTTGAACAGCTGGACGCTGCTGTTTTTCCTCAGTCTCGTCTCTAGAACAGCTCAGTGCTGTCGGGAACGGCTCTTTTCAAGTCCAGCCACGGGATCTGACTCAGCCACCCCACAAAACATTAACCTTCCTCACATTTGTGCGCAGCTTTGGCTGCTCGGGTCATTGTCTTCTCCCAAGCAGCTCTTATCTGGCAGTCTGCTTCATGCTTTTTCAGGAATTCTCTCTATTTAGCTGCAGATCTATTTCAATGTTTATTTTATCCTAAAACTTAAATTGACAATGATTTATCTTAAATATCTTATCTACTGAGAGACTTTATATAAACAAGTATTTTCATAGGAAAATACTTGGCTTGTTATTTGCTGCTTTTTGGGTCATAATAGCAAAAAATAACAGAACATACCTTTTGTTGTCTGTGGTGTGTTAGTAAGACTGACCAACCCAATAGAATATTAGACCGTGTTTAGCGAGCCCAGCTCCACCTCGTCCCATTAAAAGCCTGAAACGTCAGGCTGACCCCTTCAAAGCCGTAGCCCTGCTGCTAGCGTTAGCCAGCAAAGTAAGAAAAGACTTAGCAGGTTTGGGCAATATTCAGGCTGTGCAGGGACACAAACGTGGTAATAATGTTTAAAAACAAATATATGTCATAGTGTATTTGAAGAAGATGCAGTCTGGGAAAGAAGCGCGTTGACCAGGTGAGCGTTTGGCTAACCTAGCTTAAATTCGCTCACGCTAACACGGACTGTGACTGAACACGGTAAAAAACATACCAGAGTAACAGGTGACTTGTTCCATCCAGTTACAGCATAATAATCTAATAGTCGTTTTTGAAAAACAACCTCAAAATATATATTTATAAAAGTGAGGACAGTCTGTGTAAACGTCTTTGGACTAACTCGATTCTGACAGCCGACTTGCTGACATCACAGTTGTGTGGACTGAGGAATAACGTCGCTGACAGTTTGTGGTTTCGAGGACTTTGCTTCTGCAAAACCATCAGTTAGGGTTGAGGTGTTTCCCTAACCTGAAAAATTTGGGATGCATAAAGTTCGCTGCGCTGTTTCCCCCCTTTGTCGTGTCATTTTGGAAGCTTTTTTTTTTGCATAAAGCTTAAGTAGCGTTGAGCTGTTTGCTGTGTACAAGTTTAGAGCTCTGCTGTTTTCATATTTCTAAGATAAACCTATATGAAGATCCTCTTATCGCAAAATATGCTAGACGCTGTATGTCACGTGATAGTATCTTAATGCCATTTTTGGTATTATAGATGACCATAATGCCTTGGGTGTATGGAACCGGTGTCCTGTCCTGAAACTGAATCTCCTAAATCTAAAGCTCTGACTAAATTCATGACACTAACTGCTGATCCTGCGTCTGTGCTAACAGGCAGGTTGCCTTCATGGCACATTTAACATTTTCTGGTCAATCATTTTGTGATTTGGGTCATTTTGTCATAAAAAACAACATTTCAAATTGACCTAGATCCTATAGAGACGCTTTTAACTGAAGACCTTTGCTGGAAACCTGTCTGTTGTTTGAATGGAAACATTTTGGCAAACAGGAAATTCCATATTTGGATCATATTTGGAGTGGCAAGTAGTATAAACAACATAACAGACTTTAAAATGAGTTCATATTTATTTACCAGCTAAAGCTGTAAAAAAAAAACCCTGAAACTATAAAATAGTAACAGTGATTCTACTTACTGTGGTGACCTTGACCCTGTTGGCTGAGACTGTATCACAGCTTGCAAAGACATTTGCAAGTTTTGTCTTTTTATTTTGACTGATGAATGAACTATTTTTGTTGCTCTTCAGGTTTTGAGATATTTTTGTCTTTTAAACACAGCAACTTTAAGATCTCCCCACAGACCTTCAGGGAATTGTGGGAGGCATTTCCAAAGTTTCCGCTTGAGTTTCTTGATGTGGTTCACGGCGGGTTTTGAGGTCTGCTTTGGATCCTTGTCCGGATACAGAAGCCAATTTCTTTTCCCTTTCACTTCTTTGACTGAATGCTGGAAATTTACATTCACAATTTGCTGGGATTTAGAAGAATCCATCCTTCGCTTTAAAATAGCAGTGTCAATTGGTTTTTGCTCCATTAAAGAGAATCACCATTTTCCCTGTACATTAGAGAATGTTTCAACTCTAAGCCCTGGCCGGGGGACAAAGCTCAGAGTTATTTTTCACTATGTCTTGTTGGCACTGACTATGTACACAGACAACTGAACAGCACGGCTGAACTTCTTACTTTAGGAAACTTGCACTATAAAAACAATTCTGAATATAGTAAAGGAGAAACGAATACACAGGGTCTTCAGGGCTTGTTATGCAACCTGAAGCTAGATTTCATCCGGAAATCCGGAATAAAGACATGCCATCACATGTCATCATGTTTTCTTTTGCATGGACACACCATTGTTAATATGTGGTAATACTACTACTACTACTACTACTAATAATAATAATTATAGTAATTGTAATAAACTTTATTTATTGACAACATAGATGCTTAAAGCTGGTTGTTGTCTTTGAGTTCATACACAGATCAGTCATAACACCACGGCCACCTGTGCATTTTATACAATCCAATACAGCGCCTCTGCCATAAATTCTATTTTTACAGTGTTAGAAATATAATGATAATATAATCTTAAATGGATGAGATGGCCAAAACATTACAACCACTACTTCTTGTAATGCCATGCGTCTGCACATACACATACACATTACAATGAAAGCCATGACCCTGTACTGAGAAGGGCCCGGGGACCTAGTCCTAGAGTCTTGTGCTGAAGGACACACCTGGTGCATTAGCTGGGATTTGACCCAGGACTCCATCCCAGCCTGATGTCACATACATTGAGCAACCAGGCAGCCCCCATTCCCACGTAGATAATGGCTCTTCTATGAGGGTGACATTTGTTGCGAATGCACTGAGGATTGAGCTACTAACCCCGGGGTTAATGGACAGTGCCAACTTGGCCATGGCAAATGAGCTAGAACTCAAAGTGTTCCCTGGTTGTATGTTGAAGTGTACTTGGGCAAAACACTGAGGCCCAAGTTTCTCCTGGTGGGTCACCTTGAACGGCAGCTGGTGTCGTCTGTGTCTGTGAATGGGTGAATGTGGAAACAGTGTACGGAGCTCTGGATTAAAATCACACTATTCGACATTTACTACGATAGCCTCAGATTTTTCTGGTTTCATCAAATAAAGAACCTTCTATTGCCATATTTTTTTTTTATCACCTAAAACCTGATGGTCTAATCAGGAAATTGTTTTTCGCTCTATTTAAACTATTTAAAATGTTTGCGTATGTCCATAAGTTGGCAAAATAATCCAATGGGACATATTTACATGATTTATTTCAACATAAACATTTTTTTCTTCAAATGATCTGCATACAAACACATTACAAACTAAACTGCAAAATGTATAGGTCATGACAAATTCAAGCTCTGTTTCAATAAATATGGAATAACCTTTATCTTTACCTTGAGAGGAAATAGGTAAAAAATAGTGCAGAACCTGCTGCATAATGGATCTGGAGGATAACTGTAGACATACACACTGCAGATCGCAAACATGTTTAGCTCGAGGGTCTAATACGTTGGCATCTATTGAGTTAAGTTTCTCAAACTTTTACACTTCTTGCAGTGTAAATCAGTCTCTCGTGGTCCTGCTGGGCGGTGAATTTTTGAGGTTGCGAGGAACGTGCTTGTTTCAGTCCGTGACGTCGTATCACACCTGTCCAACGCACTGCATTCAGTGTAGCTGCACATTGGTGGTAGTGTTGCTCTTTACCTTTTCGTTTAGGTCCAGCTAGACGTCAGCTACCTTGCATGCCTAATTTAATGTGCAGCCTGGAGATTTGGCAGTCAATAATGAACCACCTGTTGTATAACATAAGAACACAGCAGCAGGAGCAGATGATAAAAATGAGCTTTTCTGTCTTATCAAACTCTCAACGTGTGCACCTCTGGGCACTACTTGAATCCATTTGAGACTTTATAATGGAATTTCCATCTTTCCCCCGAGACTCTACTGTGGGCTGACTGCAACTTTGCATTTTTCCCCTGGACAGTGAGGACACAGAGAAGGTCTATTTACAGTGTGGAATAAAGCCGTGTCGCTGTGGTCCTCAGCAGACGCTGTGTATTTATAGCAAGTGCCAGTGTTAGTGGTGAGTGGCAGAGTTACTTAGAGTGAGACTACAGGGATTTGCCATCTAGCCATTTACAGGAAAGTCATTATTGAAGTGGATTATACACAACAGAAGAATCTCATTTCCAAAGCTCTAAGGAATGCAGGCTAAAATGTTCGGATTAAAATACTCAGGCAAATCTTATTCCAAATATGAAATAGAAATGCGCACTCAATCTAAAATACTCTGTACGACTAAATTTTTAACTCTGCCGCTTTTTATTGATAATTTTGTCAGGGGACACGCGCTGCGGTATCAGTTCACGCTGCGCTGTGGTCCACAGACTCACACCTTTTTCGAATTTACAGTAGTTACAGCAGCATCCGCAGTTGCAAATTCAGATAAGCGTGGAAGAAAAGTTTTATTAAATGTTTTTAATATTTGCTTTGTTACACATGTGCTTTAATAAATTATTCTTAAGTTGATTATTCATAAATGTTATATACTACTTAAAAGAATGTGCAGAGAACATACATTGATTTTTAGACTCTGTTTCCTCTGTCAGAGATGTAAAACCTGCATACAATAATATATTATTGTATTTTAATATACAGTATTTGTTCAGCCTAATGTTATAGTGTTAAAATATTGTTGTGCCTTGTATTAAAGAAATTGACTTAAATGTAATCAGGCCAAACTTCATTTAACTGCTGCCTAAAGCTTTGGAGTCTCAGTGGTCAGAAAAGTGTCTAATTAAAAATTTAAAAATTCTTTTAATTGACTGTGAATCTTATCTTTGATGATCTGTGCATTTTGTCAAAAGCAATTAAGGAAACTGGATGGGCTAATTTGTCTTTTGTTCTTTAGTCTGTTTAATTAGTCTGATGAATAGTATAAGGACCAGGATCAAAATGCCATTCTGCACAGAACGGGTCCCTTTGTCCCTATTTTCAAACACTGCATACACTTACTTTTGAAAGTATGTGATGAAAGAATCACGTCAGCTTGTGTTGGCATTTCTGGATATGCATTAGTCATACATTAATGAGAACAATATGTAGTTTCCCAGGGAAAACTGAACTGAAAAGTTAAAATTCATGTGTATTTTATGCCTGCAGACGAACCTTTTCTACTTGCAGAACTTGTGCTCCTTACTGAAATTACACGGCACAAAATATAGGCACACCACTTCAATTCAAGCAGAATTGCAGAATGTCCTGGTAACTCTAGGTTGGTCTAAATATGATCAGTCTTGCTTATTTCAGTCAGTAATCCTGCTGCAGCAATTTGGATTCATCCGAGGAATTTTAGGGAGATATTAGTATATCTTAAAAGTAGGGAATTACTATAATACAACCTCGAAGTAACAGATTCATAGGCTAGTTTTTGTGCATCACTTTCAGACAGGATTATCCACATTTTTGCAATATTTTCCATGTAGAAGAAGGCGCTTTAAAGGATTAATTGTAAGTTATGTAAGTTAAAGAAAATTCCTGGTTATACATAACTCCAAGATTTCTTACATTAGTACTAAAGGGTGAAAGTTATGTCATCTTTTTAAGCCCAAGTACAATATGTATTAGTTTTGTCTGAGTGTAGAAGCAGGAAAATGGAGGACCTCTTTGAGCCATGATTTAAACCATATTGGTCTTAGGAGTGAGACCTGTGGAACTCCACAGCTGACTTTTGTGTGTATGAAGGAGTCATTGTTATCACGAAGATACTGGAATCTGATAGATAAGATCTGAACCAGCCTGCAGCCCTTTAAATCCCAATGACATGTTCCATTCTCTGTAGTGAAACGTTGTGATGCTGTACGTGCTTTAATTTTTGTTAATATCTCTAAGCTGAATTAGCATAAGGTGGACTATACAACTCAGTTATCATGACCGTAGTAGACAAATGGTTGTTGGTGGTGTTCAGTTTTTCCATCTTACGCGTGATTTGACATTTTTTCAAAGAACAGCCTTGCTTTTGCCTCCTGTCACTGAGCTGCCTGAACATCTTGGCATCTCAGCCTGGGACGATAATCGAAATGCAGAGAATTTGTAACTTCTACTTTTCACTTGGGTTTCTGTATTTCCAGCAACACAAGTTGCAGTCACCAGTTAACCCGACAAATGTGTGTGGACACAAAGTGTTTCGGTGCTTGTACATGTAATTAGTCTGAGGAAAGAGGTATTGGGACATCCTTCATGTTTTCTGAATTTCATTGTATTACATCACATACAAGCAATGAAAGAAAGCATGTTATAACTTTGTATGTGTCCCGTACTTCAAACTTACTTTCAGCCGGAAACTTCATTGTCACTGCTCGCCAGCATTTCTGCATCTGCTATCAGAACAATAAGTTAACCAGGGGGCTGATTATTGATGGTGGGTGACGTCCAGTGCTGCCTTTGTTGCACCAGAGGGCAAATATTTCAATCAACAGCTGTAGCATGGCACCAAACTCCAGCACAGACGTCCCGATTAAGAGAGTGAGAAAATGTGCAACGTGTTCCATCAATAATACCTTTAGTTACCTTATTGTCATGAATCTAAAATCCATAAACGGCTTTCGCTGAAGACTTAAACAGACCCACTGCAAGCTGTTAGTTATCTAAGAAATGTGTTGCTACAGGGATTTTTCCGCTCTGAGTTAGTGAGACAGAAAGGAAACAAAGCGGCAGAGGCTGCAGTGGAGCTCCCTCATCCCTGAGGTCCTGTTCAGAAAGGAAGGAAAAGCATATAAACACACAGTCGTTGACCAACGATTGTGAAATCACCTTTGGATTCACCCACATCAGCACCTGGACGAGCCTCCTGTATGATAAAGATTTGTGGAGATAGCCAGCCGGCGTCACAAACACATACGAGGCATCACAACTGTTGAACACACAAACACACCACACATTGAGAGATATATGGCGGTAACCTCACTTTACTGTACTTGGTTCACTGACCTTAGCCAGTGGGCCAACAACAATCTAAATTTCAATTAAAGTGGAAAATGCCGCTGATAGAGGCCGAATGACCGCTGACGCCTCTTCGTCGGAGAGGATCAGTTTTCAGCGACAGCGAGGGGAAATAAAGCATTTGGGGCAATTATTTCATTATCTCAAATCCGCTCACTGCAGACCAGGGTTAAAGCCCTGACCAAGATTAGCTGGAACCACAATTATTATCACAATTAGAAAGCAGACAGCACCAGCCGAAGTGTTTGGCCCCAGGAAAAACTGAATGTCAACTTAAGACCCTTATTAGATAGCTGAAGGTGAAGTGAAGATTGGGAACTGGGAGAGGGATGGGGCGGGTTTGGGAAGTGGTCTGTTTTCCGTGTTGTTCAGCCTAATGTCTACGGGAGGGTTTGATGATTTGAGGAAAAAGAATGAAGCATCTGCCCAAAATCTCTTCACACGGCCCACATATGGAAAGCTTAATTACTAAACTTTGTGACACTGTGCAGGTATTGCAAATACTACCTCACAATAGAAGGCCTCGCCCTAATGCAAGCCCATTTGTTCTTGATGGTGTGCCCAGATTTCACTGGCTGTCCCATATCTACTCTATTCACGTCTTGCATGAGAAATGAGAACCTGCTATTCATGAGAGAGATACGTTTTCAACTTCTTAAAGGCTGTATGATTTGTCTTTTGTTGTCCTTAAACTGTCCTTTGGCTCACTGATCATGCTTTATTTCTACGAGGGAAAAAAAAAAATCACTGCCGAGCTTGTACTTGATGTTCTTGTAAGACTAAGAAGAGACAGAGCTTGGGGGCCGAAAGGAGAGGTGCACCCTTTACTTAAGTAAATCAAATTTCCTTTTGTATTACAAATTGAGTCTAGCTGCATTTGACTAACATCATAACTCTCCAATTACTGCTAACAAAATAAGAGTGCACTCAGCAGTGCAGTGAGATCAGTGAGAGAGTGAAGGAGGGAAAGGCAGGTGGCACTGAGGTTTCCACGTATGTGGTGGTGGTTTCATTATCGCGATGGTCATTAGCAGCTAGTGTGATTAATTGAACGGTTACTGCGTAAAAAAAGTCTCCGAAACTTTTCAGCCCCCCCTTCACTTTTTAAAAATGTTTTCATGTTGCAGCCTTATACTAAATCGTTTCGATAAATTTGTCACTAATAAATGTTCCTCATTACCATACCATCAGTATCCCATAATGACAGTTAAACACAGTTTTAGAAATGCGCTACATTTGTTTTTCAAAATAAACTAAACTAACTAAATTAATATCACATGCATACATTTCTGTGTGTACTGGGTCTGTATGGGAACTGCAGAGGGAAATTAGCTATGAGCTACCTCTATAATATAACAAAATGAATCCTTTCACTTTATGAGCCCCTGGAAAAAAGTTTTTAAATGTAAACATAGCCCGTTGCATGATTAGAAAGACTAGCAAATAAATTTGCATTAACTTCAAGGCATCTAATAACAGATTAATTAATCTGTGAAAGAAAAAAGCAACACATTATTGATTTATCAAAATTATTTGATGGTCCTAAATATCATCTGTCTGAAAAGATCACTGTTGGCAGTCTGCTGGCTTTTTTTCTTTCTTTTTTTTTTTTATTAGCTAAGTCACACTGTCACAATATTGGGTTAATGGAAAAATACAAGGATCTCTGTCTGTATGTCTGTTCGATTTCAGACAGAAGCAGACAAAAGTAGCCTCTCCTTTTTCTACAGTGATTTTAAAACTGATTTGTGAGATTTTAGAAGCTATGATAGCAGAGAACGTGGCTGACTGGCAATGCAAACTCTGCAGTCGTTGGCACAGGGTTTTAAAAATGCCGTACATTCATGTATACATATTTTGTTAAATCTTAGATTTGTTACATGTCCTATTCAAGATGTGCACCTGGTTTCCTCTTGTCTAAATACAGGACATTTTAGCAAATCTTTTTTAAAAATTCATTTTATAGATTTAAGGTTTGACAGCAGTCTGTGCTTTTAATGCACTTGTTTATGAAACAGATGCACCGTTATTAAAAATGTACCTGACATACGTTTACATTGTCTGACCACCTTTGAAAAGTTTGTGTTTTTAAAAAAAGCCCCTTTTATTCAGTTACAGGTGTAGTGATAGATTATTTTCAATCAATATATCGTGTGGCACAGAATCACAAGCGTTCGATCGTGGTCAAATGTTCGATTGTCTTGCAATCTCGAGCTGACCTTGTGATCCATACCATTACAACTGATGTTTTAAAATGAGAATCTTGCTCCTTTGATCCAATATTGTACTCTTATTACTCAGACAGAAGAAGGAAAGAAAATAAATTGATCAAAATCAGTGCAGGGGATTATGGACATTGTTTTTATTTGTTTGATAAAAACTAATGTTGCTAGTAGTAGCAAAGAGAACCAAATATTTTCTTCTCACTTAATGTGTTTTTGCATGTAACTGTCAAGATACTTTTGTATAGACAATACAAATTTAAAATCCACGAAACTAAAATTAATGTTATGCATTTCGGTTCAAAAAAAGAGTAAAACTAATTGCAATTTAGAAAACGATGCGTCAATGTCGTGTTTGATTTTTGTACGTATTCATCAAGGCTGCAGCTGTTTTTGGTTCACAATACTGAAACCTGTCAAGAAAACATTTGAGCAGGTGAAATGCAATCTGTGAAAACAAGCTGTTTAATCTCTGTGATGTAAATCCCCACTGAGCAACTCAAGGCCTTTACAGTACGAGCACACACACCGTTTCAGGCCTGTTAACAGCAAAGATGCAGTTAGGGTGGACTAGCATCAACCGGGGGGTTTTTAGGAAGAGGATTATGAAGGAGGATGTCCTCCTCACTAATTGACTCCAGTTTGGAAGTGAGCTCTAGTTGATATTTTCATGGGTGGCTCCCATTGATTGCTGATATTAATGTTGTGCTAAGGTGGCAGAGATGACATTCAGAGACGGCGGTATATCTACTTTTGTACATCGGTTTCACAGCAGGGATGTGTGTGTGTGTGTGTGTGTGTGTGGGTAGGCATGTCTTACTAGTCTTTTTCTTGTGGACAAATTGTGTTTCAATACTATTGTGTCGAGGACATTTTGGCTGATTCACACAACTCGAGGGGCTGTTTTTAGGGTTAGAATTGGGTTCAGTTGGGATGGTTGGGCGAAGAGGCGCGGGACATATCATCCCAAGTTTGGAGAGACAAATGTGTGTGTGTGTGTTTTCCAGCACAACAAGAAGAAAATCAGAAACATTTAATGATAATCAGACATAACATTAGTGTCCATGAATGATGATAGAGGCACAGAGGCAGAGTGCGAAGGCAAAAAAAAATCTGACGGGGAAATCATTCCATAGTTTCCTGCTTTGTCAAAGGAAGAGAAAGCCGATGCATTAGGACTGGGAACATGTTCAGGCTGAGGCCACTTCTTGCCTCGTGACAGCTGGGGTGGGATCCAGCCCCTTGTGACCCTGAACAGGATAAGTAATTACACACATAGATATTTTGACAGATAATCTGGCTGCTGTCCAACAAATAATATTTATTATATTTACATAATTGATAGCAAGTGAAAATAATTAAATACTTGTGACGGGTTCTGGGTTTATTCATTTTTTTATTATTTTATAAATATTTATTGTTAGTAAATATGAAAAAGTGTAATACATAGTCAAAATCAGCTATATACAAAATAAATCATTGTTATGCATATGTCTGCATAACTGTAGAGTTGGCTACATTTACCTGTTTTGATAAACTGTTTAATTTTTTTTATTTGGCGCTAATGCATAACGTCTCTTGACATTCTGCAAATGATTACTTTGCTCCTTCCTTTGTTCCTTTCCATCTTAATTATCACTCGGAGCAGTCGGCAGCGATCTCACATTATGGAGGAGTCATGCCGTGTTTCAACGCTGCCGGAAATCAGCGCTGAGATAATCAAGCTCAGTGGAAGTGGATGCAGCAGGTCGGCGGGCGATCAGCTCCTGATTAGGAAGCTTTCTGACTGAGTCGACTCTCAGCGGAAGAACTCATTATCAGACTTTATGTTGGAGTGTAGAATGCAGACATTAGTTGTACTACTGAGCACTATTTAGCAAATTGCAACACCAGAAATAATTTACTTGAAAAACAACTGCTAGCACGCCTGCTCATATTAAAAATGTACAAGATAAAGACTGTTGACCAGGTTTTCTGAAATGCTGCATGTTTTATTTGCTTTCTTGCTGATATACCTTGATGTAGTTTAGTGAGTGACGGTTGTTTTTTGTAAAACTGTATAAATGGAAATAAAGGACTTCTTTATTACAGTACAACAATGAAATTGTAACTGTAATAACAGAGCATATTTATCAAACATACCGTAAAACACTAAAATAGCCAAAGTATAAAGTATTAATGGTTTAGGTTAACACTTAACACTTAATAATGTATTGTTTTTAGGATTATTATTATGATTTGCCTGCTCTGTTGGACATGATAGATCAATGTCAGAGAGCTGTACATTAAACTGCTTTTAGGGTGAAAGATTGTATCGTTTGGTTTGACATTCTTTGTTCCTTTTGTGTTTAGCGGATACCCTACCATTATTTTTTACTTAAAGGTACAAAAATTAAAAAAAACATAATGAGACATTTCAATGACTTGCTCTTTTTTCAGACAGTGATTCAGGGAGGAGGTGAACTCGGCCTCCTGCAGCAGCCACAAGCCAAAAGAACAGTGATGTGCTCCCCACACCAGCAGTTGCAATGTCATATCTTAATATTATTAATGTTTCCAAGTTTCCACTTTAGCGAGTTCACCTAACTTTATACGTGATTCATTTATTTCACTAAAGTGAATTGTCGAAGCCACAGATTAGAATGCATTTAGAAGATGATTGTAAAAACCCCAAAAATTGTGGATCTTTATTTTTCGTCATCAGGTACATTTACTCAATGGAGACTATTATCAGTCAAAATAAATCAAATGACTTTAGTGGAAATGAGGTGTGCATTGTATGTGCTTTACAGAAAACTGAAGTTTATCTTCCTGGTTGAGAAATGTTCTCAGTTTGCCTTAATGTTTGGATTACTTCAATTCTAATTGATTACCAAATCTGATTGATTGCCAAATTAAGAGACAAACTCCCCCTTTGAATATAAGCATTTGCTTTAGTATTTGATCTTGTCTTCACTTCGTCTAGCACTATTTAATATTTTATTTATAACTGTTTTTTAATGCAATGCAAAAAATTATATTTGAGAATCTTTCTGATCACCCAAGGTGCAGGCAGGGTCTCCGTGTGGAAATGTTAGTTATTAAGGTCACATGTCTCGTCTTTTTTGAGAGTAGCTGGGAAATAGAGGCTCTGGTTTGTATTATTCATGGTGGTTTGAAAAAGGTTTGATTACTAATCAACATGTGTTGACTGTTTAACTTCATAGATAACAGCACGTCTGGCTCCCTATAGAGCCTCACATATAATTATTTATAAGTCTCAGCAATATGGATCTGAAGTGCTAATGAGATGAGGCTTGCTGATTTGCCCCCTCTCGTCAACAGCAGCTCTTCGCCTTAGCAAAGTTTTAAAAAGCATGCCAATGGCTGAGACGTGCCATGGACTCGGCTGCCAACTAGGCTCGCTCATCGATTTGGTGTGGCTGTGAAACGGACTCATTTATTCTCTGTGAGCCTTCATGAATTTAGAGGCATAACGACAGGTGTCTGGTTGGCTGTGGTCAGAAAACATGAACGTTCGTTAACGACAGTTTGCTTATACGCACATTTACACTGGCCAGTGTCGACCAGTATCATCCTGTTCTCCTTACAGATTTTCCCCATCGCTTCATATTTAAAATTGCCTCCTTTCCGTACTCCTGCCATCACTTCTTCTGACCTCTTGCCTACCTCCTTCCCTCTTTCTCACTGAATGGTGCCGTCCGTCTTTGCTGAGACCACTGGCCAGGCTCATCACACAAAGTGCCGCTGGCTGTGGTTGAATGCGTCTCTATGGGCCAGCACCGAGTGCCAAGGGACAGGCTGGGGGAGACTTCTGCCATGAAACTAATGCTCTGACTCAGCGCTCAGTCCTTAACACTCTGGCCTGGCCAGACCCCTCAGGGGGTCTCAGGGGGACACATGGATATAAACACACAAACACACTAAGGAAATCTACTCTTTAGAAACGCAAGTGTGCTGTGCATAAGCAATGAAAGTTTGTTTGAATATGTATTTGGAGAGTCCTAAATGCTAAAAAATATACACCTACACGCGGATATTGACAGACAGAGTCACGGTCTCATCACTGTCTCTTCGTACCCGTCACATAGAAATCCAGGCTACCAACCATTTTCCAGATATGTCCAAGATATAATTTTGTCTCTTGCAGCAGCATCTTGTGTTTGCTTCTTGTTCCCTGAGCTTTATCTCCCTCACGAGTGCAGAATTTCCTCCTTTGTGAAACATATCGTAAGACAGAGGGGTTCTCAGACACAGTCACACACTTGAGGGATTTTGCGGGGAGCGCTGCAGCTGTCGTCCTAACAATGATAAATGAAAGAGAGACAGGTTGAGGAGGTTTTGTCTCTCTTTGCGTCCGCATCATCGGTTGTCCCCTCGAGCACAGTGGTGATAATGCCTTTAATGGCTCAATTTCCATCAACTTCATGAGCAAAACATGCACAGCCACATTTGCCGAGAGGCACTTCATTGCTGTCTTCTCCATATGCTTTGGATCCGGTGTTCCCTTCTCCCTCCTCCTTGCTTTTAGCTGACCTTGGCTCCTCAGCTGCTCTCTGCAGCTCGTCCTCTCTCTTTATGTGTGTCCATTCATGTTCCACAGAGGCATTTCATGTCAAGGCCATCTTAATGAATGGACGTGCTGCTTCTGTCGGGATCGTTTGGTTTTCCTTTTCACTTCCTGTTGCGAAGGTGAAACTTTTATTTTGTATTTTCTTAATCCTGCTTCCTGTTTTGCCTTTTGCTCTTTGTGGGTTCACTTTCTTCGTTATTCTCAACTGCTGTTTTCCCATTTATATAAACTCAGTTCTCCCCACAGTCGTCTTGCTTTGACTAATAACTTGACTCTCCATCTGCAAACCTACTCTCGCACACTCTTGGCTGTATTCTGTGTTTTGGTCTGAGGTTTGAGTCTTTGTCTGTACTTGTTGATTTATCCATCTTCTAGGTTATGTTTTTGAGTTTCTGTTGGTCTTTGTAGTCATAAATCTCTGTTAGATATCTCTAACAGGTATCTTTAGTTACCTTTTGTTAGTTGATCTCTCTTTTCTGCATTTGGTCTGGTTCTGAATTAAGTTTATCTGTTTTTTTTTGCCCTTGTTTGACGCATTCACCTTTTAATTTAGTGTTTCCTAACCCATGTCTGTCCTTGTCTAATTGTATTGTTTGGGAGTTCATTTATTCCTGTCTTTGTGTCTTTGTACATGCTTTTGCAATTATTACTAGTTTTTAGTTATAGTCTTATCATTTCTATTCTCAATATTTGTACTATTTAGTTGTTTGTTTATCAAGTATTTTGTTAGCTTTCCCTCGTCTTCCTCCATTTTTTTGTATTTATTTTGTATTTATTTTATTTATTTTTTGTCATCCACATGGAAAATGCATTTATTTCCACAATCCCAGTGGCAACATAAATTCACCTTTTTTTTTCAACACTAATGAAAACTAATGCATGATGAAACCTCTTTTTTTTTGTGTCTAATTTATGAATTCTAGCAGTGTTCTTAGCAAAACTCATTGTTGAAATTGTCTGCAGCTTTATGTTTTGTGATGACTCCATTTCCACTTACAATGTCAAACATGCAGGATTCATTCAATGCTTGGTGATGTCATTTAATATATGTAGGAGAATCTTGCAACAAATTGTTGCACCTGGATTAAATCTAGGAGAAAACAAACACATTGTGCTATAAACCAATTCTTTCTGTTTCATTAGATGTAAGAAAGATATTTTTCTGTTTACAATTTAATGCAAAAGAGGTTACTTGTAAGTTTTTTTTTTTTTTTTTCAAATATTTGGAATGAGGCTGACCATGTGCTGAGCTGAAGAGTTTTGTCTGGGATCTTTTGTGTTTTGATGGGACCACCAGATGCCATTCACTGGCAGAGTGCAGTGGGCAGGAGGGATTGTGGACATTTTAAATTACATAGACCTGAATTAGGGGGTTTAGGTTGGCAGGTGCTGCTGAGGTGACCACTCTGCCTGAATTAATCACACCAAAGCCCGGCCAAAGAATCTCACTATTTTTTATTAAGTTGCATCGGCTGATTTCTGCGCTCAAGCCCCTCATTTGACAAAAATGTCTTCAGACACATCTGCAGCCTAGACTCAAAAGATTTCACTTGTATGTATATACATACTTGTATATAGACTAAGACTAAGACTTGGTGTTTTGTTAAAAAAAACATTTTTGGTGCATCAGCCACTTCTGAAATTATACAATTCAACAGCAAATGGGAAAAAAAATCAAGTTCCAAGAAAAAAAAACTGTCAGTGCGAGAGGCAGGGTGCACCGTGGACAGGACCCCAGGCACAGAGACATACACAGAAATATGAACATTCACAATAACATTCTCGCCTATGAGCAATTTACAACCATGGTCCCAAATTAAGTGCTCTTGTATTTACCTTACAAATAGTCTAAAATGGTCAGAACCTTGCATAACTCACCATCAAGGTTCTGCTTGTCTGAATTAAAACTCTGTTTTTCTTTCACTGCCAAACAGACAGATTCAACTATTCTCCCGGTCTGAACACTAATTGAAAATTATCACTTACATAAAGGAGGATTTACTGCAACTGAGTGGAAATTTATTCATCCATACCTATAACAGCAGTCACCACACAGACTCAATATAAGGAAGAATGACTTATGACTCATCACTGGTGACAACTACAGTGTCCTCCCTGGATAAGTATCCACCAGTACTTGTGGCACATTAGGTTGGAGTGTTATGTCCTCCACTTTTCATAACTTACAGCTTTAGAGTGGCCATATCTTCTGTAATTTGTGTGCAACAGTTAACATTAACCTAACAACCTTGTTTTGGTGAGTACAGGATGTGGATTCAAAACTGCAGATGGAGATCAAATTCCAGATTTCTGATTCCTTAACAAGTGTTTTTATTATTTGTTCTTAATGGTTGTTAAGTCCAAAGTTAGTTTTTATGGCATTTACCCAAACGAGCACTGATGTTCTCCGACTGAGATGAGGAATAAGTTGACTCCCTATCTTGCACACTGCTGGTTTTTCTTCACACAGCCTGCAGCTGAGGTTTTGCTTGATATGCTGGACCTCGTTCTCTATTAATCTTGCACTGTATTTAGATCTTGTTCTTGTGCTGCCGGGATTAGAGGCTCTGCGTCCTACGGTCCTGGGATGCTAAATTTGGAGTAAAATCCTCCATCTATTGCAGGGAGCTCCCTTGTCTTGATGCCAGTGGCCTCTGACTCCCCATTTGACCCGCCTATTACGCCAGCAGGGTGCCTTATGATTGCAAGAGCACAGGTGTTAATTGCCCTGACTTTGTTGTTCACATTCACCTAACTTCTTGGGACTTGGCATAGTACATGTAAGTACTTGGCAGTTGCTGCTTTCCTTGCGGCTTTCATTACTTGTATTTGTCCTCGACTGCCATGTACTATGTCGCCTTCTGGTATTATAGTCCCCTCAGCTCCGACTACATTTTCTCTTCTTCATTGTTACCATTCTACCCCACTTATCCAGCCCAAATGACATCCCAGTGTCATGGCTGTACATCCTAGTAATGTGGATCAGTGAGTCAATATCTCATTCACTACTGGCAAACAGCTTGATGTTGTCCAAGTAGAGAAAGTGGCTGATGGTTGCTCAGGTCCGTAGTCGACATCCCGTAGCTGTATGAAAGCTGCTTCCTTCTGGGTGTCCTTCAGGATCTGGAGAGTCCAGTTGTCAGGTAACCAATCACAGTGGGTTCCATAAATTAGCAGCTGGTTTTTGTTTTCCAGGTGCTCATGGAGAGAAGTTTGCTTCTTTAACCAGCAGGCATGAATCATGTCACAGCCTGGTGCTGTCCAGCTATGCACTTGAGACCCTCTCCTGCATGTCTGCGATTGTAATGGTTACTGGATCTTGTTCAGGAAGGTTTCTGTCTGCTCTCATATGATATTTTCATCTCTCATATGCTTTTCCAGTATTGTTCAGTCTCCAGCCTTGGTGGGTCTGCTCTCATGTTAATAACCTGTCACTGATAGTCTTCTTTAGATGGCTCATTGGAGAACATCTACTTTATTTCTTCATCCAGGTATGTATGACCATAAGCCTTTGCTTGGCAATCTTCAATGCCTTGGGTATGGACACTACTGTACTTCTTACCCATTTACCCATTTCTTTTAATGCCTTTCTGCAAATCTGATCCCTGACTAACTTCTCTCCTTGTTGCCTTGATCTTGGTCTCCTACATCCTTCACAGTGGACGATATTGTTCTATATGGCTTATGTTGAACATGCTGGTCTCAGTGATGTTTAAAGTAGGGATTGGTTAGAGTGTTTACATCTTTTAGACATTCAGAGGGCCCTTATTTAACCTTGGTAACCAGACATGGAGGTTCCCGTTTGTCCATCTTAGTCATTGGGTTTCTATAGATACACAATATTTGTATGGCACTTACGTTGATGATGTTTTCTGAATATAATGGTTCCCAGATCCATTATATTTGGATGTTTTCCCCCGTGTTCACGTTAAATAGGATAGGCAAAACCTTACCTCTCAATATAATAACTACACAGTTGAATTATCATGCAGCAAGCATTAGATAGCATTAGATTGAACAGGTGGACCTAATGTTGTGGCTATGCTGGCTTATCAACCTTGCCATCTTACAGCAGTGCAGGAACAGAGGCACACATGAGCATAACAATATTTACTGGATCTTGATTTTGAAAAATGGCAGGACTATTTAGCATTTGTTAAAACCAGCGTGCCTCTGTGCGTTGAAGTGAACAGACTTTAAGTGAACAAGAACACAGGAGAAAAATATTCCCAGCTGACCTCTCGCTTGAAGCCAAAGAGACAGTAAAAACTCATCTGTTGTCCGTTGACCCTGTGTACACACAGACATGGAGGCCTGATAATATTTCTAGAAGGAGGTGATCCTGTTTTCCTTTTTGTGGTAGCTCAGAAGGATCTCTGTCCTTTTTTTGCTGAACTAATGGAGCAGATGGGATGTGTGTTTACTCCCAAATGCAGGTTTAGTAAAGTGATGTTCTTCAAGATGGAGGAGACGTGGGTTTATAAAGAACTAAACACAAGACGGACATGTCTTTGTTGTGCACAGTGTAATAGATTGTATGTTACTTGTCCAACAGGAGACTGGTCATTTTGTTAGGAACAAAATGTCTTCAATGAATCTGGGCCACTGTTTATTAGATCGGCCTTTTTTATTTTTCGTTTTTCACATGAGGTGCTCGCGTACTGCTGTTGAAAAGATTTGTCACTGTTTTGCTATTAACTTTCAATTTGTTTCTAACTGTGCTCCAAAGGATTTTCTTTTAATGACTATAACGACATCAGAGTTAATTCAGGTCACATACTGAGGAATGAATCTATAACATCAAGGTTACAGCAAAAACTCTTTCTTGCAGCAGCGCCTTTTGTCTGGTTTAGTACGATAAAATATCAGTTGCCTTTTGCATGTGACTTCAGAGGGCTAATGTAGTACATTTTTGGTATGTGTAACTTTTATTAATTTATTAGTTGTTTCAGTAGTAATCTTGAATTAAAGGCAACTCTACAGCATTATTGCACACAGAGAAGTCCACCCTATTGGGGAAGCCCCTACATTTAAGATTGTCAAAGGTAACAACATTTTTTGTTAGTAACTTCATCAGCTGCCATGGAGTATGATCTTCAGATTCAGGCAGCTTTACTGCAGAAACACTAGCGCCCTGTTACATTACAGCACCATGAACATGGGTGAGATCATTCTGCCCAGGAGCACACAGCCTATAATACATTGGCTGCAGAGGCCTGGTTACCTTCAACCAGCCCCGTAATGAGTCAGTATCTGGTAGCTGGTGGGGAACAGGGGAGCTCAGAAAAACGTGATTGAAAGTCAATGAAATGGAATGAGCCCTATTGATCTCTGTGGCAGATGCACAGTGGGAGAGCAGAGACAGGCTGCCAAATGACCCCATTTAACTACGTGTAAATCCCTAGTTATTGAATCACCCCTCCACATACAAGTCAGTGTGCCACACTGACCTGCAAATCAAACAACGTGTGCCTGACAGCGAAGTTTAGCGGACAGATGGTTCGGTCTGTCGGAAAGCTCATCAGCTGTGGGCCAAAGAAAGTGCTCCGCTTTAATCCTCTGGAGGGCAGAGTGAAAAACCGCTCCATTACTCTCATAGGGACGCTCTGCTGCTGGGTGGTGGAAAAAATAGCGTTATTATGAAATATTCCTAAAAAATATACTATTTTGATTTCAGTTGGGCCAGTGGTTTAAGTAAAACTGTTTGCTGTTGCAATCAGACCTTTTGCTCAGTGCACTGAATCAGGGTTTACAGCATGAGACTATACTTTTGTTTATCCCACTTTGTTTTTTAGTTTCATCAGAATCTGTAATCTTCACTGTCGGCATATACCAATCAGCCACTACATTAAAATCACCTGCTTAATATCGTGCAGATCACACTCATACCATAAAACAGCTTTTGACCGTGGTATCAGCCGTTATATTTGCTGCAATAGTCATCGCACGCTGGTGTCTGACATGGCATTTGCCTTATTAGTTTAAAAATGAAGCGCTGCTGAGGCTGATGAAAATGTTATTAAAAGTCATTGTGCAGGTGTAAAATGCAACAAAGTTGACCGGATGATGGCATTAGATGAAAGCGAAACACATCACAAAATAAGAGACGTATGTAAAAAAACGGATTCAAATATAGTTAATGTCTGGGTCCCATCGTCTTTGAACCAGTTTGGACACAGACAAAACACAGACTTCTCTTAAAAAACTATTCTAACTGTGACAAAACAGTAGGACCCTGTTGGCAATAGAATAAAGCTGACTGGAGAAACAGGTGTTCAGGGTAGAATTTGTTCACATGGTAAAATGACTTGCTTAATTTTAGCGTTACATAGAAATCATCAGGAGGGTGAAGACTGAGATCAACGTAGAAGCAAAAAGACAAATCTTCTCTAAGTTCCCGGGCTGAAAGTGAAACTTCTGTCAACAGTATCATTATAAGAGCATAAAAAACATGTGGCAGTGTGAATTCTCCTGCAGAAATGTGGTAGCTGTTAGTCAGACGGTCCCAGGCTCGCCTTGTCTTGCCTGCCTGTAGGTCATGCTTGGCTGTTTTCGACGACATATCTGTCTCTCTCTCTGGAGCCCTGCAGTCCAAAGAGCCAGCTCTGGTTACCTGAGGGTTCTCCCTCATACAAAGAAGGCAAGAGGCCACATTTCAGACATAGGAGCTTGGGGTTGGGGCTGCTCAGAGACTCTTCTCTTTACCTTGGATACATCTCAATAGTTAGAGGTGCTTTTTCCATGAATCCTTTTTTTTTTGTCTTGCTTTTGTCAAACATTTACCAAAGAAAATGACAAAATTAAAAGCACAAGCCGGATTTTTTTGAGCTGCCGACAACAGACCAAAATAATTTAACAAATAACCTTCTGCAAGAGTATATTGGTTTTCTTTGTTATTGGACAGTCCTCTGTCAATAACACTTTCTTTGGCCTACAGCACGTTTTAAAGTCAGGTACAGATGACGGTCAAGATAAAATGTTTCCTCTTTGAGCACAGTGGCACTTTTGTTGGGTTTCCCTGGACTTTTTCTTTGACAGCAGCCATTTGTAATATCAATGCTGATCATGATAATCTCTTGAACACTAATGTCACCACTGAATGGGCTGTACAGTGCAACACTCGTTTTAATGAAGAACGTTTTAAAGTTCTTCATTCTGTACACAGCAGATTTACACAACAGATACTATGACAATTTTACAATATTCATTAACTCACACAAGTTAGGACTTCTGTTTCTTTCTTGAAAGTGATTGATGAAATGTATTTATGAACGGTTTAGGATACATCATGTCATTGTTGCGTTGTGTTGTGCATTTGGTTTGCTTATCTTGCTATAATCACCAAAGTGGCAGGAGATTAAAGTTGCGCCTAAAAATTACACGTTTTTCTTGGTGTGATATACTCAGAGATATCTTTTATAGCAAAATACTAACAGCTCTTTTTGTGCTGCTTAAATTCAAAATTCCTGGGCACCGAAACACCTCACAGATGGGCAATGAGAATTTCAAGGTCAGGAAAATGGTCACTGTCGGAGTGCCGCTTATGGTGGTCATCCTCCCGCTACCAAAAAAAGGCCTTTAGTCTTATAATAGTATTAAGTTGGCAGAGAGCCAAATTCAATAGGCTCTCAAAAACACTTTTTTGTCTCTCATTCACTTCTGGTGCGGGAGCTTGCTTTGCCCCAAGGCACCTTGTGTTTTTCACTGAGGCAACAAATCATTTCTCCCTAGCATAAGAATAATGAAATACTTCAGGGATTTAAGAAACACGGTCTTTGACTGCAGGTCTGCTTCTACAAATTTAAGGCGATCACCAGCTGAATGTGAAGCCAGTTGTGGGCCTCTGCTTTGAGGATGAAGATGTCCCGAGGGTAAAACAAACCACTTCCCTGCAGCCTCAACCCACATCGGCAGATGGATCACTTAGTGTGAAAGCAAAACACTTCTCCGCATTCCTCATTTTGCTTCAGCTCGATTGCTCATGTCTCACACTGTACGTTGGCTACTTATCCACATGCTGCTTATTTAGCATTATTTTTTTAATTTAGTCTCCATTGGGTTTTTCTCTCTGTCTCCTAGTCTCCCATTCCATGGTTCCTCCTCCTTCTTGCTCCCTCTGTGGGACAGTCACAGGAGGGTCATTGAAGGATGCTCATATATCCAGATGCCTCATATTACAGAATTGTATTTCTGAAGAATTGGCTTTCAAGGCGACCATGCAGGACAGGTCTGAGTTAAATGCTCTCAGACACTTATAATGTTTCCACCGGAACACGAGCTGTGTATTTAATAGCCTGTTCTGTCCTCAAACCTGTCAGCACTCTTGACTTGATTGAAAGGTCACAGCATAGACGATAGCCTAAAGGGATCCTATGGTGCATGCTTTTGAATAAATCAGCCCATGCACAGAAACCATAGTAGCACCAGCATTGTAAATAATGTCAAATGGAAGTCAGGTCAACTGTGTGAAGACGAAGTTGTACCACCAGGGAGCTAACAACTGACCTGTTACATCGTAAAAATGGCGACTGATGTCTTACAACTGCGTGTGGCAGGGTCTGCTGGATATATCTCCTCCTGCCTTTTTCGGTGCTAAAGCAGGGCCACTTCCCTTAGGATGGAGGCATCCTGCGAACAGCGGTGTAATGTCGTGGAACAAACTCCTTCTAGGCTCAGAGTTGCAGCCCATTTTTGTGTGCTCAATCTACCAGTCAGTCTGACAACAAGATTTATGAGTGAAATAAAGGCAACCACCATCTCTGAGTAAACACTGGAAGTCAAAGGAGCTGGGATATAACTTTTATTTCATAATTCTTAAGGAACAAAACAAAAAGCAGTTGCTGAGATTTGAAAATATGTCACCATACACCCGCAGTTTCAATAAAATATGACAAAAAAAATGTAATTGTAATTATGATAGAATGTAAGGCATTATTCTTTAATTTAAAAAACACTTGAAAGCCACTTCTAATATTATGGTGTTTATTAGAACTTGTGACACAAATTAAATCAGGAGTTTAATCAGGACACAACTGTACAAATGTCTGATGTACATGTCATTTCTTGCTGGAACATTAACAAACAGATTAATCGCTTTTTTTCATAATATCTTTCTTCATATATCTATATATGTATGTACATATATGTGTGTGTGTGTGTGTGTGTATATATATATATATATATATGTATATATGTGTGTGTACACTGGGATTTTCCTTCCTTGGTAATGAACTACAACGGTATCCTCTTTTAATTCCCTAAGTCAGTATTTACTGACCCTCTTACCCTAATGCAGTCCCCCATTCCAGCAGTTCCCCATGCATTCGTCCTGGCATGTGACTAGATATTATTGCATCAATCAAAGAACTGCAAAGACCAAGGATATTTTTTCACTACATGCTGTATCCTCATCAGCCAGTTAAAAACGTGATTGTATGGGACAGTACTAAGGTTAGATAATTGCACCTGTGGTCCCAGCATATCACTCTAATCATATTTGATATAGCCCTAACACTGAGTACCACAAATTAATTTTAAACATTTCAGCATGGGGGGTCAAAGTGGTTATCTTTAATTAATAACATTTAAATCGCAATGCTAACTCAGCATCATGATTCCTGTCAGATTCGTACATCTATAGCTGACATTTGAAGCAGGCTTCACGTGTTGTTCGTCTTGTTTTTCCGTGCTCTCTCTGACATACATTACATGTCAGTTTCATCATTTCCTAATGCCTTGCAAACCACCCAGTCAACCTATCCCTAAAATGAGCTAGTCAGTTTGGCATTTGAAATCTCTGAAAGGTACTTGGCAGATTTAAAATTAATTTAACATCACATTAATATTAATGTGATGTTAAATATTTTGATTAAAATTTTTGGGCCCCTAGATGGTTACCTGCCTGGCTAGTTTTGTATTTTACATTTTAAATACAAAATTCAACCCGTCAGACCACTGACAGCTGGGGCAGGCCTCAGCACCACCACGTGGAGTGCTGCAGCCACTTTGATGATGGCATTCTCAAAATATTGCCTGTCGATAATTCCTTCAAAAATAACCAGCCGCCCTGCTACACACCATGTAATCTTTCCCTAGACATGGAGCTGTATGGGATGTTCGGGCTGTGATTTGGAAACAAAGTTGTTCCTTTTGGCTTTGGTTTACATGTACTTAAAAAACCCTGGATTTCTCCTCCACCTCAGGCATATTTTGACCATCATAGCGCCTTGACAGAGATTACAAAAACAATATGGTGTCTAGTGATAGACGTCTAGGAGCTAACTGGTTCAAACCTATCTGGGATTTCTCTGGAAAAAATCTACATATGTCGCTACTCAATATTGTAAGTGTTTAACTGTGTAGTGATGTTGGTTTAGAGAGCCACAGTGGAGAAGAGAAAGCAGCCATTTAGTCTTCTAACAGAAACTACCGGTATGTGTTTTCGGTCAGATTTTATGTGGACTTCGATTGAAAAATGAGGCAGCATTGTTCCGTTACTGATCTCTCCTTTCATTCATCCTTTGGCTATATATAATGCACATAATTAACGTAAATAACGTGTTTTTCACGTAAATAGACAATTTTAATCGAACACTCTCCCACAAACATATGTGTCTCAGTTGCCTTAAAAAAGATTATTCATGCGTTTAATATATGCAATGGTATTACCCAGCTCTATTTATGAACTCTTTTTCCTTTTACAGAAGAAACAACAGTAACCCTGGAGCCAAAAGCTTTCTCGGTAAAGCTGATTGTAGTAACGGGGAAAGCTGGCCTCTGAAACCTGACAAATGTCTCACAGAGAACGTTGATTCCCCTGCCATGCTTGGGTGTAACCATTTTTTTTCATCAGCCTTCCCTGCAAATAATGTTCATAACAAAAGGCTGCAGGTGCTAACAAGCACTTGATTGAATGAGGGAGAGATCAGTAATGTGGCAATACAACACAAGTGCCTCCTAGATAAAGGTCTGAATAAATTGCTTTTCACTGCAGATTTATCATTTTTTAAATTCAGACAGTTCCTATGTGTCTCTCTTCTCTCTTCTTCTGTTCTGCTGTGATATCTTATATAGATACATATAGGGTATATATAAGGTTCCAAGATGGTGGCAGTATCACTGGCCCTGCTGTTTGGGATCTTGAACTGGTCCTGCTACTTATTTCTCTGATGTGCCTGCTCCCTCCTTTAGGTGTATGTGACCTCCCAGCTAATGACAGGTTGGTTTATAATCGCCAAACTCTATTGGAACTGAGACACCAGCACTGGGACTGGTTGGTCTCCGGAGGACCAGCGGGGTGTGCAGCCTGAGGCCTCCTACCTTTCCCCAGAGGAAATTCCGTGGGAGACCCGCCAATCTGCAGTTCCTCATCGGCAGAAAAGACGTCGTCGGAGGAGAAGCAGCTTTGCTTTGTCCTACCAGAATGTTCTCCCCCCTGCAGCAACTGCAACGCGCCTTCGTTTGGCTCTACTGAACGCCAGGTCGGTGGACAACAAAGCGGAGATCCTGAAACTCTTTTTTTAACTCGCGGGATATGGACTTCTTCCTTTTAACCGAGACTCAGATGAAGCCTGGCGATCTTAGTAGTTCTACCAAACTGTTGCCATCCAATTTTAACTATCCTCATGCCAAATGCTATGGAGGCGGTGTGGCTGTGATTTTTAAGGACAGTTTTAAGTGTAGACCAGTTTCCTTTGCCTCTTCTCTATGCTTTGAAATCTTGTCTTTTATCTTGGAAGTTAATACACCTTTTTTATCTACAGTTTTATATCGTCCCCCGGAGTTTGACTTTGTCACGTCAGTAATGTCAAAATACATACATTTTATCCTTTGCGATGATTTTAATATTTACGTGTGTTGCCCAGGCTCTACAATGGTGAAGGACTTCATGGCCATTTTGAATTCATTAGCATTTTTTGTCCCGTAGTGTCTCTTTTGTCCCGTAGTGTCTCTCTCCCTCTCTGTCCCCTTCTCTCTCTCCCTGTCTTCAGGTTTCCCGGATTTGGCGCTGTGTGTCCTCCAATGCGCAGCTACTGGTCCCACTAACCTGCTCAATGTTTTGTTGTTGCTCTTGTTGCTCTGTTCTTTTCTCTCTCCACTTTCCACTCAGCCCAACCGGTCAAGGCAGATGTCCGTCCACCCTGAGCCTGGTTCTGCTGGAGGGTTCTTCCGGTAAAGGGAGTTTTTCCTCTCCACTGTTGCCTATGGTTGCTCAAAGGGGATTTGTTGGGTTTTCTCTACATGTTTGTGT
This sequence comes from Channa striata, assembly GCA_033026295.1. Lineage (NCBI taxonomy): Eukaryota > Metazoa > Chordata > Actinopteri > Anabantiformes > Channidae > Channa > Channa striata. Next base: position 2,771,828 of record CM065169.1, read on the forward strand.
AGTCTTGACTTTATTATGTAAAGTGCCCTGAGATGACCTTGTTGTAAATTAGCGCTATATAAATAAAGTTGAAATAAAGTTGAATTTACTCAGTCAGTAACACAGCCCACTCATAAATGGGGACACACACTGGACCTTATTATTACACATAGTTTGCACCCCTCCCTGATTGATATCACAGATGTGGGCATCATCGACCAATTCCTGATCTGGTGTGACCTGCAGATTCCATTTCGGCCACATTCCCAGACATCTCCCATTATCGTTCCAGACATTTCACTGATGCCTCTGCTGCAATATTTTTAGGAACTGTTCTCTCACCATGCATTACCTCAAAATACCTCAGCTACTCTGTCACCCGATGATCTCCTTGACACACTAGAATCAACATTTGCTGTGGTTCTGGATCGAGCTGCTCCTTGGCGAACATCTAGACCAAGGAGCAGCGTTTGGTGATCCATTGATGCACTAGACTTTGAGGCAGCTGAGGCGTGACTGTCACAAAGCTGAGCGGAGATGGATGAAGCAAGGACTCCAGGTTTTTAAAGACATTTTAAACAAACTCTGTCAGCCTTTCAAATTAGATCTGCTAAGAATAGCTGCCTTTCAGCTATTATTAATGAAGATGGTCACCGGCCACAAGTCTTACTTAAAAAACAATTTCTGCTGTGTTGAAGCCTAGCAACCAGTCATTCACAAACCAATCAGTATTGACATGCAAATTGCTCTCCAACCACTTCCAATGCAAGATATCGATTCTTAAACAGTGTTTTAATCCGTTTCAAGGAAAACTTTTGTTTAGTTTTCACCCCTTACAGCTGAGGCTGTTAAAAAAATTGCGAAACATACAAGAGCCACATATTGATCACTTGACATTATTCCAACAAAATTTGTATAAATTTTTTCTTGCATCCAAACCCACATAATTTCTGGCTTTTAAATGTGTGCCTGTCTGTGGGTGTAGTCCGTGCTGAATTTAAAAACGATATACTTACTCCCTTTTTAAATATTTTTACAGGCCTGTCTCTTAATTGGCATTCTTGGCAAAGGTTATGGAAAACGTGTTTGAGATCAATTAAATGCTCACTTTCAGAAAAAATTATCTCTTGGACAGATTTCAGTCTGAGTTCCGAACAAGACACAGCACTGAGTCGGCTCTGCTTAAAGTTCATAACAACATCCTGATGAGTTTGGATAAACACAGGCCTTTCGTTTTGCTGCTGCTCCTCTGACCCTATTGGTTTTACATGTGGAGTGCCACAGGGCTCAGTTTTAGGACCTCTTTTATTCTCATGCTATAAATTTCCCTTATGTGAGATTTTAAACAAGTTTAATATTTCTTATCATGCATATACTGATGATTTGCAGATCTACTGCTGCAATGACACAGCAGACCCATCTCCCCTTTCTCAGCCAAATGCATTAGTGAGATAAAATCCTGGGTTGCTGGCAGCTTCTTTCATTTAAATGACAAGAATTGTGAGTTTATTGCTTTTGGCCCCGGCCACTGTTTAGTCGAGTCTCCGGTATTCTCTCACAACAATTCAGTAAAAAACCTTGGTGTACTTTTTGATTCTGGACTACGCTTTGGGGAACAGGTGAATAGTGTTGCAAGAGCCTTGTTTTATCAGCTACACTTGCTGAGAGAGGTTCAGCCTTTTCTTGATCGCAAAGACTTAGAGAGTTACTCAAGCTCTCATCAGTTCCAGATTGGATTGCTACAATGCCCAATATGTTACCATTAACAAATCTTTAATTACTTATCCCCAGTCATTCAAGAATGCAGCAGCTCGGTTTTCGACCTCTTCGAAAAAATTGTGCCACATTAACCCTGTTCTTCATTTCCTCCACTGGCTGCCAGTTGAGTTTAAAACCCACTACATTATATTTTTGCTTTCAAGGCCCTGCTGCTTTTTAATGGCACTGCTCCTCCATATCTATTCCACTTGATTCTCTCTTACGCTCCTACACAATCTCTGTGCTCTGAGTCAATCAGGGCTCTGTGTCCCTAAGACCAACACTAAGCGACGGGGTGAGCGTGGCTTCTTCCTTTTTCACCCCACAGCTCTGGAACTCTCTTTCTTTGGAGATCAGGACAACAACTGATCAAAAAAAGGGAAAGAAATGTCAAATGTTGTTTTGTGTTTTGATTCAGTTTTCTGCCACTCTTCTGTTGGCTCTTACTCCAGGGAAAAGCTCGACCTTTTTGGCTTCTGCCACGGAATTACTGTCTGTTTTGATCAAGGAGTCATGTAACAAAGCTAGGGTCCAAGGGTAAATGTACTGTCTGTTTTGATCAACTGTTTCCCTGTCTAGCGTGATTTTACTCTGCAACAAAATGGACGAGTTGCAGCGCTCACTGGTTGACGAGATACTGTGTGTGGACATACTTGGACTCCTTGGTTATTGTTCTTGGTGACTTTAACAAAGGTAATCTCTCCCCCAAACTCCCCAAATACAGTTTATCAAGTGCCCAACAAGAGAGGGAAAATGTGCTTGACCACTGCGGTGCTTATCACCGAGGCACTCTGATCACATTAAGGTGCATCTGATTCCATCATACAGGCAGAAATTAAGACTTTGCAAACCTGCTGTGAGGACATCAAAGTGGACCAGTGAGGCCGCCGAGGATCTTCAGGAGTGTTTGGACTGTACAAACTGGGATGTTTTTAGATCTGCCACCAACACCCTGCATGAGTACACAGACACCGTGACGTCCTACATCATCTTCTCTGAGGACAGTGTTATTCCATCACGCACCAGGGTGAGTTACAGCGACAAACCCTGGTTCTCAGCCAAAGGTCAGAGAAATAGGCTGCATTCAGAAGTGGGAACAAAGAATAATACAGAGAGGCTAAGTGCAGATTTCTCAAGGTGGTGAGCAGAGCAAAGTTTTTGCATGGCGAGAGAATGGAACAGCCAGCCACTCTGCCTCTCTCTGGAAAGGGCTTCAGACAGTCACCAATTACAGACCTAGACCCCCCACTCTGTGAACGACCAGCGCCTGGCTAACAGTCTGAATGAGTCCTACTACCACTTTGACAAACAATGGCACTGTCCTGAGACCCCTCGCCAGTCGTTGATCAGCGGCAGCCCCCCTCCTCCATTATCACACCTGGTCCACTCACACAGCTTCTCCTCTGCCCCTCACACCTTTCACCGTGAAAGAGGGAGCTTCTTCTTATCTCACCTCAAAGACATCACATGCCCACGGCCCTCCACTTCATCCTCCAGCATTCTGTGTCAGGATACTGTTTTTGATTTCAGCTCTGCCTTCAACACAATCGTCCCAGCTCTGCTTAAAGACAAGCTATCCCAGCTAAACGAGCCTGGACACCGTGTGAAGGTGGATTACGGACTGCCTGATGGACAGATGGGGAAGCATGTCTCTGACTCACAGTCGGAGACAATCAGCACTGGATCCCCCCAAGGCTGCATCCTCTCTCCTCTGTTATTCTCTGTGTGCACCAACAGCTGCACATCTGGACATCAGTCTGTTGAACTCCTGAATTTTGCAGATTAGCTCCCTCACCAAGAAGGCTCAGCAGAGGCTGTATGTCTTGCAGCAGCTAAAGAAGTTCCATCTACCTGTAAAGATGCTGGTGAACATTTACACAGCCGTCATTGAATCCACCCTTACATCCACCATCACAGTTTGGTTCGCTGCAACCACAGCCAAGGACAAGGCCAAGCTGCAGCGCGTCATCCACTCTGCTAAAACGGTGATCGGCTGCGACCTCCCATCTCTTGAGGAGCTGTACGTCTCTAGGACCCGGAGACGAGCAGCCAGGATTGCAGCCGACACTTCTCATCCCAGACATAAGCTCTTTCTGCCCCTCCCCCTCCAGTCCATTAAGACCAGGACCTCACGGCACAAGAACAGTTTCTTCCCCACTGCAGTCAGCCTGCTGAACAGTGGCCAAATTCCCCCCAGATAACCCCCCCCTTCCAACTTACAGTCACTTTAACTTTTCAAGTTGTACTATACCTCACATTGCACATTCACTTATCTTATTTTTAATTTTAGCGTTTTCTATTCTATTACTGTACATATTTCATATTGTGTGCACCTGACACCAAAAAAAACTCCTAATACTCTTTGGTGTACTTAACTGTGCCTGGCAATAAACAGACTTCTGATTCTGATTCTGAAAACTTACGTCAAAAAGCAGTGTTTTTTGTTTTGCTGGAAAAAATCTGATTGCTCTGCCGCTGCATGTACATGTGGATTTTCAGTAAACAGAATAAAAGGCTGAAAGAATGAGGAAGAGATTATTAATAAGTCTGCCCAAAATCCAACTGAAGGTAGTGCCTTGCAGAAGTCAAAAGGTGCTTTTCACACTAGATTTTTCTTAATTTAGTTCTCACTAATTTACTAATTTAGGCTTTGCACAATGCCTGTGAGCCAGGCATCCGACAAAAGTCTGATGTGGAGGTGAAATTAGATTTGTCTTTTTTTTAAGTTAAGTTTTTTTAGGTGTGTGTAAAATGAAATCAAACTAATTATACCTACACAAATACAGCTTACTCTAAAATGTGCCGTGTGTGTGACTGTAAGTAACCAAACTTAAGAAAATATTGTAATTAGCAGATGTTTCTATTTCCAATGGCTGCCATACTGTTTGGTTTACTAGAAGTGCATTTATGAAAAATGCAGACACGGGCAGAATATGCAAACTGCACACATAAAGTCTCCAATCGTGCCACTGGTTTTAAGGTCAGCACTTTCTTGCTGGGCACTGCCAGCCACTGCATCGTAGCTTAGTTCAGTCCTCTGTCAAAAGGTGGAGTTGCAGCAGTGGAGAATTGGTCAGCAAAAAAATGAGTGCCCCCAAAATATATTAATGTCTGGAATGGCCAGACTTCATTTACCCAGACCCAAACTATTCTATCATCCCGTTCCACCATTACTACTTCAACTAAAAAAAAAAAACCAAAAACAATAATGAAACACTGAAAATACTGTAAAAATAACTGTTAATGCTTGAACACAAACGTATTGGTTTGTTTTTACCAGTGAGGATTGACTTGACTCATCGGTTGGAGAGGAGCAGCTGGGAGAAGTTTGAGCGGAGGAATTGAGCTGTCTGCCGTGGCTTCATCCCTTTGGGTCTTTTTGACACAGTCACTTACATGGTGCAATTTGTTTCCCTTCTGTTGTTTCATTGTGTCATCCATCTCATCAAGTCGCAATTCCCGTGTGTTTTCTTTCCCATGCCGGCATGTAATTGGTTTGCGAGGTGCCTCTTGAGCAGCATATGGTGAGGATTAATGAAAACTGTCGTGAAAATCCATGTAAAAACTCTTACAGTTTGGTGACAGTAGATGGGTGTCTCCCTCAAAGAGTTGTAAAAGACAGATGTGTTCTAATTGTATTTTTACCAGTATTTATCAGTGGTCCTTCTCTGTGTCCTATGATGCTCCAGCATGTCTGAAACAGGAAACTAATCAAATGCCACCCAGAGATTCTCATTCTCATCTTGGTACAGAAAGCGAGAACAGCCTCGAGGACAGTTTGTCGTAACCCAGAAAAAATACCTGCCAGTCCATTAAACCCAACTGCATTTCTTATTAGTCTGCATCATCTTAAAACTGAAGACCATTCATGACTGAAAACTTTTTAAGGCAGCCGGTTTCAGCACCATGGAGTTTTTGGCAACACTCAACACAGTAGAGATCCTCTTCCTGTCATTAATTAGAGTAATCCGTCCTCCATCCTCTCAAGCAATTCCATCAAAACATTCGACATCCAGCACATCACTGAAAATGATTAAATTTCATTGATAATATTGTTATTAAAACTATATTTTGCAATGAATCAACTGTAAAATTGGTAATTAATTTAGGCTACTTGAATCAATTCATTGAATCATCGATTATATGTATGTCTGGCATCCCCCCAGTTTACATAAGTCTAAAAGCAGATTTATACTCGTAACACACAGACTACACAGACCAAAGGAATTCTGGGTAACTGTAGTCTAGAGGTGGCAGACGCCCCGACGTGCACACCTCCCAAATCTCAACGACGCAACCAAGCTGATTGGATATTGTTCAGAGCCAGGATTGAAATGGAATCGTACCGAAAAAAGAACTGCAAAATTGGAAAAAGAATCTTAACAGTTCATACCTGTTTAGATGTTTAGCCTAATTTTACATGATATTTATATATATTGTGGTATTTCTTATATTTTGTTGTATTTACAGTGTTCTGAGATGTGTGTGTCAACTTATGACTTATACTACTGTACCACAGTAACATTACCTTTTTGAGGTATCAGTGTTTGTGGCATATAGTATGAAACCATAGTGGCTGTGTCATGAGTCCACGCCGGTCACTGTTGCCGTGGTTACCTTAGTTTACATTTCTCCGCATTTTCTGTCTCACCCTGCTCCTCCCCGTTGCTCCTAATCAACCTAACCCTGGTCACCTGTTGTCTCCCTGTCTTAAGCCCCTCTCATCTGTTTCTCGTCGCCGGAACTCAATTCATTCCTTCCAGGACACACATCGCTCTTGTAGTAAGTCTCTCTGTTGCTTGATTCCCTTGTGTTTTTTCGAGTTATATTTCCTGTAAGAAGATTCTTGTATTTTTGTAGATTTTTGGTTTTAGAGTTTTGTTCCCGGGTTTCTATTTTTGATGATTTTTGTATGCTCGGCAGATTTTGTATTTTTCCCTCTGGTTATTGTTTTTTCCTCGCCAACCTGCAACACAAAGGTTTCTCCGGTTGTCCTTTTTCATCTAGCCGCTTTTTGTTCATTCTTTGTTTCCTAATTTTTTACTTTGTTACCTTTTTTTTCTCCTGCGTCCTCCCCATCGACAACCTCACCTGCTCCTGGCCCATCTTTCCCCGTTCCCAAGATTACCTCCTCTACTCATCTACACACCTTAAGCCAAATTAAGTTGCCTCAAGTCCATCATTTCTCTGCTTTCTCTTACCCTCTGTTTATCTCCTAGGCGACCGCTCAACCCTCCGTCGTTCCCTCCGGCCCTGGCCAGTAGCACTCCACCCCCATCACCACTACCTTCAATAAATTTGGTTTTTGTATTTCTAATTCAGTCTCTTTTCTGGGTCCTCTAAAAAATACCTACTGTAGTCGTGATAGGCTGTTGCTTAGCCTAGAGCAGCTTCACCATAAGAATAAGCATCTTTAGTGACAGTGTCTGTTGTGGCTGGATAGCAAGAAGTGGAAAGCAACTACTAGAGCTATTGTATGCTTGTTGGGTCAAGTTAGACCAATCAGTAAACATTGTTCAAGGTTTACTCTTTGTCAGGTTGATGTATAGGTTGGTCTAAAGAAATTATACACGATCAAAACTGCTCACAACATATTCACAGTAAAATCTGCCTGCCTTGGTCGACTTTTTTTAATATATTAAACTAGTTATGCTTGTTTCATTCCTCTGCATAGTTACTTTTATTTCTAAAACTTGGCATAAATGGTGGAGCATGTCTGAGAACATTTAATGGATAAAGCCTAATGGGCAAGATGTTTAAATCTCAGTAGTAGTTGTAGTACGAAGGGTTATCCAGATTTTTTTTTTTTTTAATCCAAAGGCTGAGTCATGTCAGACCATTTAAAGAAATTCTTGGTTGCAAATGTTTCAGTAAAATCCAAGCCTGCCTGATGGTTGGACTTTACAATGTAATCCTCTTTGGGGATAGAACTAGAGTCAAACTTTTATTTCAAAAACATTGGATAAATGACATGTTTAGAAATTTAATGGAAATAAAGAATAATGAAAGAACGTTTAAATTCAGTAGCTAGATGTTCACATTGATTTATCCAGATTTTTATTTTTTTTTTAATTATATTCTTTGTACTTGCTGCAAATTTAGTCTTTAGTGTGTTCATTTTTGTATGCACTTGTGTGAAATCTTTTGTTTAAAAAAAGGAACATTCAAGAAAAGGAAAATAAGAAAATCTGGGTTTGATATTGAACTTTACTTCACATGGGATATATAACTATTGGTTAGTGATGATTTAAACAGTTTCAAAATCTACCATTTGGTCTTTGAAGTGACTCCTGTTATCTCTGGAAATATTCATAGGGTTTATTCAGTGACAACAAAGGACAGGACATTGTCAATCTACTTGTACATCCTCATTATTTGCAGAAAAGTCTTTACTTTCTTCATTTTTGTGCTGCACTTGTGTGAAATTTTTTGTTTAAAAAAGGAACATTCAAGAAAAGGTCTGGAAAATCTGGTCATCATGTTAATTTTGTTTTTGCCTATATAACTATTGGTTGGGATTGATTTAAACAGTTTCAAAACTTACTTTCTGTTTCTGGATTGTTTCCTTATTTTCAGCAAACTGAGCGATATTCATAGGGTTTATGGATGTGACAAGAAAGGGCTTTAGGTTTCAGGTTCTTAAAGTAAAAGGGACAAGAAAGTGGCTTTATTAACACAGTTCAGCCTTGTTTTCTGTGTGTATGTGTGTGTGCCTCAGAGCATCCCATGTCTTTATCTGTACTGTAGATTGGCGTTTAAATGACAAACAGTCAAGCTGAGCAGGGATTAGTAAAGGTAGATAAGATGACACGGAGGAGTGAAAGGTTTAAAGTTTGAGGGTGAAACCGACAGAGCAATGCTCATGAGCCGTGCGATGGAGGTGAAGACACAAATGCTTCAGAGTGGCAGGAGGAGAATGAGAGGAAGTCAAGGGCTCAGACACTCAGTACAGTGTTAAAGTGACTCGTTTCAGGTCGTTGCTCTTAGTTGAATTTCACCAAACTAGGACAGGAGACCCACCGAAGAAGTAAGTGTTGTTGGAAATTTGTTTGTTGGCTTCAGAGGTGGCTGAGTTTCTGTCATTTCTTTCGAGTCTGCTGATTTGGCTTTCTTGTACTTGCATTTCATGAAACAGAAACACTTCTCTGATAGCACTTTACTTGGATATTTTGCTGCCTTGTACCTCACTTGAAAGTCGCTTTGGATAAAAGCGTCTGAGAAATGCCTAAATGTAAATGTACTTTTAAATACTCACATGATTAATAATTGTTACTTTCCATCAGAAATTTTGCAACTTAAAAGGAAAAGGAACCCTTGATCTCACCCACCCGACCACATTTCTGCTCTTCAAGATCAAGGATGATTTGGTGGATAACTGAATTTGGCCGTCAAATTCATTCTTTAACTGGCATAATTTCTAGTAAATTAAGGCACAGTGAACCCTAACCATCACCAATTTCTAGAACTCATTTGTGTTGCATTTGCAACATAGGACAATAACTTTTTTTATCAACATGTTCACTAGGCTATGTGATTGACAAAAATCATAAAATTTTCTTCAATCAGTTTTTTGAGTTTGAAGTTTACTTGTTTTTTTGACTTGTTGGACTCTTGTTGCCTCAGACTTACTTTGTAGCAGAGAGGGGGGGCTTGAATATATTGAATGCACTTTTTTTTTTAGTGATGTGAAAAATTATGCGACTCCAGTAGCTCTTTCCTTAGAAGTTCCTGCATGTATGTTGGATTTGCTACTCAAAACGCTAGAGTAATGGTGGTCAGAGTGGGTAAAGATGACAAAATTAAAACCAAAAAAGGTAACTCAGTAATATGACAAAATTCAGACATCTCTGCTCCTGCCTCTTTTGGTTGTGTGCCCATTAAAAGAAACTAAACCTGTGTATTGTTTTCCATAGAAGTCATAGCAATTATCACCTGTTAGCAACAAGCTGTGTGATGACCACTCTTACAAGGGGTAGACCTCACTTTTTGGTTATTGTTGCACAGCTTGCTAGTTATGTTTTAACATAGTTTTAACTTAAAAATGTTTTTATTAACATAAACATAGTTTTAAGAAAAATCAATTTTGTAACCCAACCAACAGGCAGCAACAGGCAAATAACTGGAAAACCTCATTGGTCAATCAGAAGCCTGAAAAAACTCAAAAATCTCCCAGCGGGATGGTGTAGAGGTGTGGCCATCTTCTTAAACTGCTTTGAAATAATTACTTTTTAAAGTATTTAACTTACTAATAATTACTGAGTGCTCTCTCGCTCTGGTTAGGCTGAGATGAGAGGCTGTTGTGTGTTCACAGACTGCAGTTATTGTGCACATAATCTCTGATATCACATTATGTGCTCAAAAACTTTCCCTTTGCACACATCATTCATTGAAAACAGAATTCTACATGTGTTTATCAAGATGGGATTTTCCAGGACTGTCTTCAGTAAACCTAAAACACAGTAAAATGCAATTTATTAACTCCTGAGATGTTGATAATCGTTGCTTGGTCATTCATTGTAATGACTTCTGTTGTATTTCATTAATGCATTGGATTAATTCTGCAGGGTGTTGCATTATTTATGTCTTAGTTTTGTTGTGTTTCATAAGTTTGAGTCATACATTTATTTGATTCTCCTTGTATTTGTTTGATTAAGTCTGTAAATGTATAAAAAAGCTCTGAGGTAATTGATGGGACTTTGGATCAAACTGAGTCATTTTTTTTCCTGCAGGATGGTTTTATTTTACTGTTTATGTTTTAGTGCTTTGCTGTGTTCTTGCAATTAAAGACACCAGATGAATCTCTAGTACCTTAGGCCAGCCCCACGTCACAATCCATTAACTTTTGCCTTCTTCCTACCCTGAACCAGAAAGGCAGTGAAGCATTTGACTTCTGTCTAGATGAAACTACAGCACCAAATGTTTGTATTTGTTGATTTGGATGATGAAGGCAGATTGTGTTTGCTACCATATGGTTTTATTTTTCAGCTGAGCCAATGGCCTGAAGGCTGAACCAGTTTCTGTGTTATGAAAAATTTCTTACTGTTCTCTTACTGCAGAATTAACTTGATCATCTCAAGTTTTATATTCTGAGATGCAAAAGAATCAAGTTGTTTTTACCCAATAGATATTTCTACACCCAAAATAAGAGCACACATAAATATTGCAAGCTAATTCAACCAAAAAGAAAAACCTTATCCTGCATAGAGAAAAAAATAGTCTAATTAATGGTGACAAATACATCTTTTCAGGTGTGTAACTCTGAGGATGTGATCAAGGCCCTCTTAAAAAAGAAAGAGGGGGAAAATACAAGATCAGCAAAATGGAAATCAGTTTGCCAACTAATACCAGAAGAAAAACAAAAAAACAAAAACTTGTAGCTAGTAACAAATCCCTACTTTTGAGAAGTGTAAAGATTGGGCAATAGTTATTGGAAAATTGATCCAAGCAATAGGTGGTTTAGTCAAGAGAACACACAAGAATTTCTGTTCCGTGCGAGATTAGTGGGTTTCCAGAACTACCAGTTGTTCCCAACTAGTCAGTGTGTGAGTTGCCCACAATTTAGTCACTCGTCAGGTAGGTGACAGACTGTCAAAGATTATAAATCTGTCATAGCTGGTAACAATCTTCATGTGTGAACTGTTGAGTCTTTGAAAGTCTTGGCTTGTCCTGATTGGTCTCCCCAACTTAAGTTTTAATGTTGCTATGGTAAAGTCTCTTGGAAAGACACAGGTAACTGTTGATTCACAGGTTCATACTGATGTAAGTTATGAATTCGCCTTTACTTCCCAGACTAATAATAACACAGGAATGACAATAAATAACAAAAGGCTGACATCTCATTTTGTTTCCCATCACCCAGGCCTTCAGCAGTACACCAGTAAGATACACTAAAGTGAAGTATCCACATTAATCTCTCTCTCTCACACACACACACACACACACACACAGATGCTGCTCAACACTCTCCACCTGCCTCTCCACGTCTGCCAAATTAATCTAAGAGAGGAGATGAGTTTGGGATGAATTCATCTCTAGTGGATGGGAGAGCAGCTCCCATATGTTGGGCCTGCTGGGAACCTGAGAGCCGTATCCTTATTTCCCCTGAGGTGGCAGTCGATGTAACCCAGACCGAGGCATGGCAGCACTAAATGGAGTGGAGATGGGAGAGTGTTATCTGTGGACACACACACACACACACAGTTCATGTCCTTAACATGACCCACTTTCTCCTTGTGTTACCTGCTAGTGTGCGAGCTTCTTATCCTCTGTCTGTGAGTTTGGGCCATTTGAGGTAAATGTGCAGCTGAAAATGTTGTCATTTTAAATCATTAGAGAAATAGAACAAGCTGCTCGTATTATTCAAGACCAGCAGAGGTGCAGAAATGTGAATAATAGCAGACTCTGAAATAGGACTTAGCAGCATCTATTCTTTCATACCATAATACCGACATACACCAGGCTTTGCAGTGTATACTGGTATTTATGAAAAATGTGAAAAACTGCTAATGCATTTATGATTATATTTTTGTAAGGAGCAGAATCTCTGTATGGCTAATGTCCCCGTGGAAAATGAACGATTAGCTGCAATTGTCAACAGCAACAGAGTAACAAAGGGCTGGTTGACTCCAGAGTAACTTGTGTGATTGGCTTGAGGCAACTAAAGCATTTCAAGTTAATGGCCGCGGCACGACAAACCAGCTGTTGCTTCACTTCATGTCACCGTTTGCTTGGGCCAACAAGCATCTTATCGGAGTGATCTTTGTCTCTGAGACAGCTGCTGATTTAACATTTTGAGTTGGCTGAAAAGCTGTCGACCGTGGTCTGACTAGTGTAGACAGGGCAGGACACAGGCCGATGGACAATCACCGATGGCCGACGGTTGGCTCAGTGCGTCACCATCCTAAGGTGCATTGCGTCTGACTCACTGTGAACTTTTTCTGTCTTAAACCATGCCCCAACCTTTCCCCAACTCTATCAGACTTCGAGTACCTTTGACTTACCTACCTGTATCCATAAAGACTTGGGTTCTGTAACCTGATTGACTGAATTGGATCCTATACACCAGCACAAAGTGACCAGAGGTTCAGTAATTTGGCCAGTAAGGGCTGACTTCTCATTTCAGATTTGCTTTATTTCTCAATTTCATTTTCAGTAAAATAACCATTCTTTGTTCAAGGGCAAATACAACAGAAACCGTGTGCTGTATGAGCATGGTCATTAAAAGCGACATTACATAACAACGGAGTATGACTTTGCCTGAAAGCTGATTTATAACAGCTGTCTTAGTTGTTCTGCACAGTGTCCGCTATCAACGTGAAGCTTGTTAGAGACAAGTATCTCTTATTGCGTGGTGCTAGTCATTCCACACCTTAGCCAGTTTGTGTGGTTTGTAGTTGAGCCCCATGTGATTTATGAACTATATGAGTCAAACCAAAGTAGGCAAATTCTAAGGGAAATTTATCATCCACTGCCTTAATTACATAGGTAATTTTCTGTGTTAGGAAAAACACATGTAGGATCTGCATTTGAAAGCACCGGAGATCTGGTTTGAATTTGTTTCAGTCTTTTTTTATGAGCAGGCCACTGATGTGATTTGTTATGTTGAGAATCAGAAGAAAATGATAAATCCATTTGTCAGTAATAAAAAAACTAGATGCCATTGCAATGTTATGCCCAGCTGAAGCAAAGAAAAACACAGACATACTGATGCTCGTATACTGAACTCAACAAAGCCATGTCTAGACATAATCTGCTTCTTTTGTTGTGCCACAGCTGTAAAAGAGCACAGCACCATATGGAAAATATTTGATTCTCTCAGAATTGTCTCCAAGCACATTTTTTTTTTTTTTTTTTTTTAATCATTATGCAAGTATGACTTTGATCAAACAATCATCTCTTAATTGGTTCACTCTTGAAAATCTTTTTTGGTTTTGAAGTATAAACCATTATTTTTTGACCTTGAGCAAAGGACACACATGTCCATGAATAACTTTTGTGTGATGAGGAAAAGATTTCACAAAGTTATACTTTTGAGACCTTACAAAACATAAGCTAAAGATTTGTCATGTAAATACTGTAGCACAGCAGCAAAGCTACATAACTTGAGGATGCACCCTATACAGTGAAAATCTTATACTATGTCAAAGTAGTGAGTAGTATTTCACTTTGCTGAAATTTGAACTACAGAAATCATAGATTTTCAGTCCAGAAACACACACAATTAGCCGTAACATTAACCAATTTTTAACTCCGGTATGGATACAGATACATTGTCTTCGATACTGGTTCCTGAATGATAGTATTTTTGAAACCAGATTTATGACAAAAGAAAAAAAATTGTTTCAAAAGACAAATGTCGAAAGTATTTTCCCACAAAATTCAAGTAACAACTAATCTGTTTTAGCATATGAAGCAGCACCATCCTCTAGAGCATGTGCAGTGCAAAACTTTCAAGTTTCAGATCCAAGCAAGTGCAGGTGGTCCTCCCAACAACAGTGTCCACTTTCTCCAACGCCGGCCCCATGATAAATAGAGATAGTTTTTATCGTTGTAATTTGTATTAATACCTATTTTATTTATTTAGATTTTAGGTTTAGCTTTTTCTACGCATAGAGATGGTAGAAGGGAGACCACGCAGAAAGTCTGAGGTGTTACTTTTATTTATGTTAAGGTTTATTAGGTGTTTTAACTACTTTTTTGGCTTGCTTGAGTATCAAACTTTGATATTGACTGAAAAGGATTTTTTTCAGTACTCAATAGGAATTAAGCAATTTAGTCAGTTCCATAGGAGCTTCTATTTAGCTAACGGGAAATCAGAAGCGCCTAATCACTCCAGTCTGTCTATGTTTTTGAAAGGATGATTAAGGCACCAGCTTGACAATAAGCTATGGTGTAACAATAACACAAGTGAAGTTGATTTATGGTGCCAGTGTCACTTTGAAGATGCTATTTAGAAAATTGTTTTTCCATAAAACACCCACAAAAGTTTTGTTGACAGCTGGAGGCAGCGCACCCAATTTGACTAAGGTGGCCGCCTCGTAATTCTCTATGCAGAGAAAACACAGCATTTATTTAAAATGTTTATTTATGTGACAACCCACTCTCTGTTTGTCTCAGGTTTGTTCATAAAAGTTTGAAATGCATAATGTATATTATACTATATAGACCTATCAGGCATAATATCTTATAGCCACCCGTTTAATTTATTGCAATCCAATCCAGCAGCATTGTCATTAATTGTACTTTTGCAAGGTTATAATTTCTCAGTTTTTAGGTTAAAACTTTAATCAATTATTGAAAGTCAATTGTACTGGAGTGCATTATAAGAAGGGGTGGTTCTAATTTTTGGTGGTTCCCCCTCGAGCAGCTATAGGCAACAGTGGAGAGGAAAAACTCCCTTTAACGGAAGAAACCTCCAGCAGAACCAGGCTCAGGGTGGACGGACATTGACTGTTTGTAGTGAGTGGAAAGTGGAGAGAGAAAAGAAAACATTGAGCAGGTTAGTTATAATTTCTGCACTTTTTAAGACACACAGCTAAAACCTGAAGACAGGGACAGAGGTGAGAAGAGAGGGAGACTATTATGGGTCTTAATTCCTATTGGTGATATAAATGTAGGCTAGATAGGAAAGTGTCTCAGTGCATCAGGGCTTGTCCCCACCTGGAACATGACTATAACCAACTATAAGCTTTATCGACGCATTAAAAGTCGAGAGGGTGTCTGCTTCCCGAATCTGGACTGGGAGCTGGTTCCACAGGAGAGGAGCTTGATAGCTAAAGGCTCTGACTCCCATTCTGGGAAGCACAAGTAGGCCAGGATTCTGAGACCGAAGTGGTCTGGTAGGATGATGCGGTACAAGGAGATCTTTTAGGTGTAGAATCCACTTTGCCCAACATTCCTTCTTTCTGATTTATCCCACACATGCTAATCATTTTTTCAATACTGGTACAGTCACATGTGGGGAAAAAGAAAAACAGCACAGAAATAAAATTTGGAATGCAACATGCATGTGCAGTTATACTCAAACTCCAAACAAGGTACAAATAAACTATCCACCTTCATAAAATTCTAACCACTGAATTCAGGAGGCGATTTAGTAAAAGCTGATATATAGTTGTTTACTGTACGATAAAGATCACGATAAGTTATAAAATTTTATAAATAAACCAAAGAGTAATGTGGTAACACTGTCATCCTTTGGTGGAATTTGTAAGTGCACCCCAGATTGTACTCATTCAATTAGAAATCAGTGTCTAATGTTCATTTACCCATTTTGTTCCATATATCCATAAATATAACCACATGTGTCCACATATTCTATAGTTGTAGATTAATAAATAATAAAAAAGAGCTGGTTCATTGTTCTGTGTTTTTCTTCAGTAAAACGAACAGAAACGGTTCCTAAAATTGAAAAAGAACTCATGACAATCGACTGATTTGGGTTTATCAAAGTCAAAGTCTGTTGTTTCTTTAATTTGATCTCTTATGTTTAAGAAAGTGACGGATTTCTGATTACCCTTAACCGTCACTAATGAACTATTGTTTAACCATAGCTTGATTTGGCTTATAGAATCTGGGGCCACAGTTTAATGTAATATTAATGTAACTACATTAATGTTAACTTCAATGTTGCATATCGCTACATAGGTTTGACGTACCTTCATACTGTATGTAAGAAGAAGTGTTTTAAATTCTATTCTACATTTAATGGGATGCCAGTAAAGAGAAGATAATTACGGTTAATTCTTGCAGCATTCTTGATCCATTTCTTTTGGATCTGAAATATTTGTGGGGAGGGTCTGTTGATTTTTCTTTCTGAGACCTACAATTTTATTCGTACAGAAAGTCGTGAAGTCGTTGCTGCAAAGCGTTAAGAGAAAACCAGGTTCAGCTGAACTATGGGTCTTTGTCAGCCTCGCTACGGTGCTGAAATTTGTTATTTCATTATATATTATTTATGATTTGCTGTTGTAGCTTTACAGAGGGCTGTAAACTGTTTTTTTTTTTTAGTCTAAACGTGATTCTTGTGACTTCGTTTTCAAATAGGGTTGTTACGTGTGATCAGTATATACTATGCTATTCTATAGGAGTAACAGGCCCATTCTGTATTTAAAATGTTAATTCAGTCTTTTCAGGGACCCACAGGAAGTTCAAAGTAATTTTAAAACGTATGATTTATTGTTGCGTCATTGTACCTATAAATATATTTCTTCTCTCTATCATAATCATGATATCGTTAACTCTTTTCTTACCAAATCTTATATCTTTCAACATCATAGTATGAAGAGTACTATAGAAATATGTATAGATAAAAACCAACTTCAACCCTAATAATGCTACTTCCCTGCAAAGCAAAACTAATTCAAATCATCTTCTTCCTCACACAGTCTACATAAACATTCCCCGATACAAAGATTTTAAAGCATTTTCTTAGTAGCTTAATATCTTTAAATATGTTATAGTGATAAAATTCTTAAAAAAAAAATAGATATATGTTTGGTGCCAAACAAAGCAAAAGCCGGAGAAAAGGTCACGCTTGCCTTTTTGTTTTGTCTTCTCAAGCTGTATTTGTGTGTCTGCAGCCTGCTGGACAAAAAAATGAAAACACGGACACAGACAGACATTCACACACCAGCGGAACATGATGAATGGTGTTTGAGCTAGGGAGGTTGCACTTCATTAGTGAGGAGGACAAACTCTGTGCCAAGCTCAGAGTTCTGTTTATCCTTTTTGGTCTCTGACAAGCCAGTGGAGACCGTGGGGAAACAATTGTCGGTGTCAGCGGGGGCAAAGGAGGGACAAAACACATCTGTGCGTGGGCCACATGCTCTCATACTCTTTTCATTGTATGTTGTCCGCCCGGTTGCCTGACAGTTAGCCGGTCACCACTGTGATAACAGATTATCTGCAAGGAGTGGAAGTCCAGCAAGGGTCTCATGTTTCCTCCTATGTCCTATGCTTATTGTTACAATCTGTGTGGGGTCATCTGTCAGCGGACCGTACTCAGGCCCTGCTGAGCCAACACAAGCACTGCTTGACTAACCAGCCACATTATGGATCGACCTCATTAATAATCTCAGGTGGACTGCGTGTTTGGGTGACGTTGCTGCTGCTCCAGCCTCAAACCCACTATTTGAAAAACGGCCAAAAATGATTTCTTCTTCAACTTCCTCTGTATTGTAATCAAAAGAAAAGAAATCTCGATTGCTCTCTGTTCGGCACTCTTGTCTGACAAAATTGAAACTATAGTTTTCATCCAACCTTGCATTCAAATAATTAATATTTAAACAAAATCTTTGCCGTGCTGGTTTTACCAGAACATCATACCTACCACTTTTACAAACTACAGGGACAATTTTGTGGATGTCAAGAGCAATGAGCATCCATCTTAAACCTATAAACTGTCTTGTTTCTGAAAACCCTTTAGAAATGTGCTAGTGGCGGTAATGTCTTACAATAGAGTATAATAATTATTTTTACGGTAAACAGTGTCTAAATTTTACATTTATGCCGTGTCACTTTTCTTCTGTGTGAAAGCACACATTTTATAATAGACAATAAACTTGATCCTGAACGTTCTCTTTCTTTGTATTAAATGACATTTTGTGTGCACTGTTGTAGTGTGTGGTTAGGGCCATTACAACCTTGTTCAACGTTTGTGGATTTTTTTTTTGCGGATGCTTCAGCAAAAGAAAAATGGAAGCCGACTAACAGACCTTTGCTTTTTTGGTTTGAACAAGGTAATTTGGCAGCACATTATACCTCTGCTTCCTCTGTAGGAGCCACAAACACAAAGCAGGTGTTGAGTGAAACTGATTTTCTGAGCGGGTGTAGCTGTGGATCATAGCATCATTCAAAGAACAACAATGGCATGCAAAGTAGAACCACTCATTCCCATGACAGTTCGCTGAAAAGTGAAACACTCGCTCTGTTGTTTGGTTTGGAAGCAGAGGAATGAAATGTAAGTGGGAAATATAGACAGCGTGTTGTGTGGTCATCACAAACTACACGCATGACATTAGAAGCTAATGGACGTCTCGCGGACATTTTGATCTGCATAAACGTGCTGCAAATATTGAATTGTGTGACTTAGTTTTCACATTTAATCCCTTTGTGTGTGGCTGCGTGTTTATATGGATGTATATTTGTCTGTACAGATATACCTGCATGTATGTGCACTTTTCACTTTTAAATGAGCATATAGCACGTTGGCCTTGAAAGAAAAGCAACAATCACACCCCAGCAGCTCATCCATATTGGAGGTCACAGGAAGTGTGTGTTATATTTGTGTCAGCTGTCAGCTGGCTTCCTGGTGACACCTCCTGTGGCAGTGGTGTCACCGCACCTAATGAGTCCTCTGGCCTCCTGGGATGTTTTCACAGGGTTTTATCCAAACAGCGGAAATGACTTGGCTGTGACCCTCTTACCCTGAACCTCACCGGGGAAAACAAGGCTGAAGTAAATTAGCAAACCTTTCAAATGCTGAGAACAGAAAACGGGAATTTTCCCATTTTGGAATAATGATGTCCGCAACAGTTTAGGATTGGACTGTGCAATTAATAAAATGTTGATTTAAATTATGATTATGGCTTCCAGCTATTACGAAAGAAAGAAAAAAGATGAAACGGCTATTGTGCTTATTTCCATTTTTAACGATGCTAGTGAATTTTTAAAAAGGTGTAGGGTGGCCAAGGATACTCAAGTACTTAAGAGAGACTCTAAGCTCTATTACTATAGAACAAAATGCTACAAAACGTACTAATGAAAGAGAAATCATTGCTTTTCCCATATTTGTCAGTGAGATGAGCCTTGCTCAAATGCTTTTAGAATATAAATATAATAAAAATAACCTTTGCCAGCTCTGTTGAATTAGATTCTGTTCAATCAGGCTGTATCACCGGAGGCTCCACAGCACCTTTCTAAGACTAAGATATGTGTTTAAGTATAATTATGTGAAAAATGTTGCCAGCAGTAACTTCAAGATTGGCAGAGATTAAAGTAAAGGGAAATAAATTTGTATAAGAAAAAAAAATTAATTTCCTCTAGATTCTTCTCCTGAGCCTCAGACTTTATGACTAACAACAAACTGTAGTCCAGTAAGTCAGAGATACAGGTGCTTGTTTCAAGGTAGCACAAAGTGTTCAAAGATCAGCGGACACTGAAATACGCCTTTCCCCCCCTAAAACAAGAAGCAAGCACAATAAAAATGCTTATGCTATATTTGTAAAGAAAATGTAAAAATATGCAAAGAATTGCACTTATAAAGAGACAATTTTAAAAGTCCCAATTAATGATGCTTCCAAGTCAGTTAGCAATCAAGTCAAATAATAGTGAAAAAATATTAAAAACTAAATAGTAATTATGATTATCTTTCCATAATTGAGCAGCCCTGTATTGGTGACTTAAATGTCATGAAACACTTTTGAAGGCAAATTGTCAGATGAATTAATTACCAATAGAAACTCATGGTGCTGAAAGAACCACAGGCTTGAAAAGACTTTTTGATCATGAATGAGCTTAAATTTTTAGATGATGCAAATTAATGAGAACTCAAACACAAAATTTGAGAACTTTGGAAAGAATGAATGTGGTTGTTGGTACTAATTATTTAATATGTACTGCTTTTTATTTGGCTGCTTCAAAACAAAAGCCAAACTGTTTCCAAACTGTGAAAAATAACAGCAATACAAATTGTTGTTTCCCATGAATCCTTTGCAAAGAAAGTCAAATGCATCACAGACCTTAAAAAAGTCAAATTTAAAGTCACATACCTTCAATTGCTATTCTGGGCTGGGTGACTTGGCCCAAAACTATATCATATATTTTGCAACATTGATATTTTACAATATTGATATCATACAATAAATACAGTGGGATGATATTAAAATACAAGCAACAACAAGATAAATTTGCGTTGTCTTGAGAGTTGTGCAAAGACAAACACTAATTTCAAAAACAAAACACATATCCATCATCAAATACTTTAAATTATCATATTTTAAATGATGTAGCTCAAGAAAAGATGTATTTCATTCTCTCCATGTTGCATTTTAAAATAATTCTTTCGTTCATCAATCATTCATCTTTAGCAGTTTTTTTTGAATGTCTTTGGCCTCAGTCAGTTAATTCCCGTGTTTACTTCTGTTATTATAGGGAGAGTATGAATGTGTGTGATTGCGAGTGTGAATGGGTGAATGTGAAACAGTGTAAAGTGCTTTGATTACCATATTAGGCATATAGTTATCCATAATGCCCCTTTGTGCACAACTCCCAAATCTCAGCAACATCTTGTGCACATTGGTTAATGTAAGTTAGGAGGCAGCAGAGTTGAAATGGAAAGGAAATAAAACTGAGAAGAACAAAGAAATGGACACAGATAGAGCAGCTCGGGAAGCATTTAGTTAGAAAATACCAACACAGTAATTCCATTTTGTTCTCCTTCTCACTATTCAACAATTTAGCGGAGTAATTTGTTTACACTGGGGTGACTTTACTTTCCACTTCCTGTTTACTCGTGATTCCTCAGCAAATACTGGTTTGCTAAACTCAACACTGTCCCCTTGTGGACACGATTGTCCGCTGTGCAAGCAGACATACGCATGCATCAGAAAGCAACCAGTATATCTTCACGTACATGCAGAATGCGGAAGTATGATTCGGGCTCTATGCAAAGAGAACAAATGTATGAAACATGAAATCACAAACCCCAATTCCAATGACGTTGGGACGTTGTGTGAAACAAAAATAAAAAATAAAACGATGACTTGCAAATCCTTTATGGCCCTTATGCAATTAAGTGCACAACAAAGACAACATTTTTAATGTTTAAAGTCATAAACATCCTGTACATCTATGTGTAATGACAATAAAGTTGAATCTAGTCTAATGAATCTAATCTAATAAACTTTATTGTTTCTTCCTAATATTCACACATTTTGAATTTGATGCTTGTTCCAAAAGAGCTGGGACAGGTGCAACAGAAGACTGGGAAAGTGGGGAAATGCTCAAAAACATCAGTTTGGAACATTCCACAGGTCAACCAATTAATTGGAATGATTGGGTATAAAAGGAGCAAAACAGATTTCTTAGCAGATAATTGCACGGAATTTAGGTTTTTTATCATCCACAGTCCATAATGTCATCAAAAGATTTAGAGACTCCAAAGAAATCTCTGGATGTAAGCGGCAAGAGAGAAAATCAACACTGAATGCCTGTGACCTTCGATCTCGACAGGCGGTACTGCTTAAAAAAAAGACATCATTCTGTATGGGATATCAGGAAGTGTTGCGGCCTGCCTCCCTGGGCCCGAGCTCATCTGAGATGGACTGATGTAAAGTGAAATAGGGTGCTGTGGTCTGACAAGTCTTTTTGGAAATCATAGATGTCATGTCCTTCAGGCTAAAGAGGAAAAGCACCATCTAGATTCTTATCAGCACAAAATTCAAAAGCCAGCATCTGTTATGGTGCGGAGGTGTGTTAGTGCCCATGGCATGAGCAACCTTCTCATCTCTGAAGGCACCATCAATGCTGAAATGTACATATAGCTGTTGGAGCTAAATATGCTGCCATCCAAACGATGCCTTTCTCATGGACATTGCATCTTATTTCTGTCATGCCAAGCCACATTCTTAGCTTGTTACAACAGCTTCGTAGTAAAAGAGTGCGGGCACGAGACTGGCCTGCCTGCAGTCCAGACCTGTCCTGCATTAAAGAAATGTGGCACATTATGAGATGTGCAAAATACGATCACACACAGCCTGGACTGAAGTCAGACATCAAGCAAAAATATGATCTCCAATGAAAAGTGATGTAAAAAAAAAAAAACGTGACGCACTTTTGGAACATGCTGCAGGTAACAAATTCAAAATGAGTGAATATTTGCAAGGAACAATACAGTTTTTCAGTGTGAACAATAAATACCTTGTGTTGTTTTGAGTCTGGGTCAAAAAGGATTAGCAAGTCATTCTTCTCTGTTTTATTTTACATTTGCGCAACGTCCCAACTTCATTTGGGATTCGTAGGTAATTATAGGTCCCTAAGTGACTCTAAAATAATTTTACACTACTTTGCTTTAAATGTTGCTGCTTCATACTTAAATTAGCTTGACAGCAATTGCACAGCACCTAACCTGTATCCATATTTACATCAATTATGACTTTGTCAAATGTGTTTCCCCTAGTGTACACTGTCAGGTGTGTGCTACTTTCAGGCTGTCAGGAGACTAGAAATCTGATAGTTAGTGGAAACAGTCTTTGTGTGAACTGTCCAGTGTTTGACAGTCTTTGCTAGTCTTCAGGTGTGTCCAACCCAATTACTGATATTTGTAACAACAACAACAGCAACTAAAAAGTATAAAAATTATCAAATAGTTTAAGCAAGATTTATCTTCTTTTTCTGTTGAAAATTTCTCTTTAAATTCACAAAGTGCACTCCTGGCTTTATGTATGTTTCATTCATTGTTATCATGTCATTGTTTTAAGCGGAAAAAACATAGTATTTGGATTATTTAGCTTGTTAAAAATAAGGTGTAAAATCTGACTGCCAATTTTATATTAATGGGTCATA
The DNA here is from genome assembly GCA_033026295.1 of Channa striata. NCBI lineage: Eukaryota > Metazoa > Chordata > Actinopteri > Anabantiformes > Channidae > Channa > Channa striata. Next base: position 2,795,129 of record CM065169.1, read on the forward strand.
TTTATTCAACATGATCTACAATTTCTGTTGATCTTATTCTCTGGTTTTCATACGACCCATGACCGTATTTATGCTTCTCTAAAACACTGCAGTATTTCAGCTTTCTTGACCAAAAAAACCCCAAAGCAAACAAACAAACAAAAAAAAAAAAAAAAAAAAAACAGATTCAATAGTTTTATTACTTTTAAAATAAATGCTAAAATACCCCTGGAGACAATTGTAACAACTGAGTTACAGAAAAAATCCCCTGGTGTCCTACTTGAATGTTGTTTAAATGTTTTACTAAAAGCCCGATGTTAGTGCCACCATTCGAAATAATAATTTTGAAGAGAATATTATGACTACATTTTTTAAAAATTTAACAAGTAAGTTTGGCTGTCAAACAAGTAAAACATCTCAGCCACTTGCCCAAAGGGCCCTGCCATGCATTAAAATGTCTTGGAATTAGGTTCAGGAGACCAAATGTTAAAAAGGAAAATGTGAACAAGCGTTTTTATTGCTGACACTGTGCGGGCTGGATTCAAATATCCCTATTGTTCACCCTGTGAGTATCCTGCAAAATATTAATGGTGTTCTAACATGCTGGGTTTCGTCATTTGTGTTACTTGGGGCCCACCTGTGAGCTTTTTCTGACAGGTTTTTCAGCAGCACGATGTTTTGTCTGGCCTCATGATATTTGGATATTGCAGCTTTTCCATAGACTGTTCGCAGTGTAGTGCCATGATGGTTGATGGTAGATCCAGTGTTTCTGGAACAACAATCATTTTTGTACAAAGCCACATAAATCATAGGTCCCAGTCCTTCTACTGTTCCAATGTACAACAACAAAACCTCTTGATGTTGAGTGAATGATCTGTAATTGTGCTGTTTTGTTTTTTTTTTAATATGAGTCACTGTCTGGATGAGTAAGCTATTCATCCACAGAGAGGAGGAAGTGTACCTTATGAAATATGCCATGTCACCGCTAAAGACAGGTTACATTGGTGAGTTGTTGAAGGAGAAGGGGAAAAAATGCACAAATCAAAAGCACAATAGAGAAAAAATTGGGGAAAAATTATTTTAGGTAATTTTTTGGTGTTACTCATAAAATGTTTCCTGACCATTGTTATCAAGATGAACTCAAATTCAAGTTCATCTCTGATTGAAATAAATTATTTTTATTACAGAAATTACATCTTTTATGCTATCTCAAGCTGATGTTCCTAAAGTGGGCCTTTATCAGCCACCTCTGCTGACTGGGTTAAGCTCCACCTCTGCAGATACATTTAGATATACCACAGCTGTATGAATCCACAGCCTGTTTATTAAACCATACAGGAAGGCTGGTAGCTCAATGGTAGAGAATTGGGTTAGGATGCCAAAGCCCCAGATTCAAATCCCACCGCACCACCCAGCCACCAAGGGGCCAGTCCCAAACCTGGATAAAATGGGAGCGCCGTGGCACAAAAACTCAAGCCAAGTCAATGTAGGGAAAACATTTTGCTGTGGCGACCCCTGAACGGACAAGATGAAAGCTGTTGATCTTTTTTTATGAAACCAAACAGACAGCCAAACTGTCCTTTTTTAGTTTAAGTCAATTAATATTTATAAGGGTAGGCTCATTGATGATCAAATACAAACCAACACAGGTCATTGAGCGTGGTGCCCTCATTCCCCAGTCCCATCAATGAGTCCGTTTACCCAGGCTGAGGGGTCGTTCCAGATCAGGACGACCAGTTCTGTTGTTTTTTTCGACTGGGACTATGAGAGAGACCAAATCCTTGAAGAGGGTCCTTCAAGGTTTGCAAAGTCTCAACATACTACGTGTTCTTTAAGGCTTCAAATATGGAGCCATCTTTTAATGACATTCTGATGATCTGATCCCTTTCAAAAAGAAAGCAAATGAAATAAATTGGCGTTTTATTTTCTACTTTGTCTGTGAAGAAGTAGTCACGGTGGAAAAAGTGTTTATCCTATGAAACAAATGTGAGAAAGCAGAGGCGACAACAGGAAACATTTCAGAACCAGAAACGTGAGATCTGACTAACGCTGCTGATGGTCTGCATCCTGTCTCAAAAAGCTGAGTACAGAAGTTTCTCTGATGCTCCAAGCAGTTCACATTAGTGATGGATGGATTCAGTCTGGATAATAAATGGGGACTTTGGGAACTACTAGAATGAAGTCATCCTGTAAACAGCAAATTAGGGTTTGGCTGGGAAAGTTGCAGCTTTTATTTGAAAATTGCAACATCTGGCTTTTGCCTGAGTCATAAGCCGTGTGTGTTTGTGTGTATGTATGTTTATAGTTCTTCACTTCACATTTTATATGCAGCATTCTCAGTGGTCACACTGCTTACAGTATCTGTGATAATGATCATTCTGAACGATCAAAGCTTTAATCAGATTAAATACTATCTGATCTAATTTCACACTCTTAGACCAACCCTCATGCACTGGCACCATGTTAATCAACAGTTTGGATTATTAGTAACAGTGATTTCTCTCTGAACTTAACTGTATGTTTTAGTTGCTTCACCTGGACTATAATTGTTAGCAGCCTGTACTGTCGAGTACAAGTTTGCCAGTTGAGTCATGTCAACTGGACTTTTTGTTCGGAAAGATTTCTTAGTAGTCCTGATCTTCTGGGGACGGATTAAAAAGCGGAATGGAAAATGGGAAATAAAGTAAAAATAATAATTGGTGGAATTGGTGTGCTCTGATGTTTTTCAGGGCCAGAAAGGCTTGGTCTGCCTCAGAATCTTCAAACCGAAATGATTCAGCCTTCAGTCCCCAGAACAACCCTAGGCTGCAGAGGCCCTCTCACTCTTTCAGTAGTGGTGAGGATCAGCACACACAGGATGTGTAGGCAGGCTTTGGTTTTAGGGTTAAGAAATGTAGGCTCAATAATCTAAGATCAAACTGGCACTTCCAGCACTTAAAGAAAAAGTTAAAGATGGCTTTGTTTAAAAAAATGATATACATAATAACAAAAACAAAAATAATTATACAGAGACAATGGCAGCGAGGGGAGTTGGCGTCCAGTGATGATCGTCTCAGTACGTTAAAGGAAAAATGCCTAGCTTTCTTTCTCTGGGATACTAACGTTTTACATGTGCATTAGGCTGAATTTCTTATCACACTATGCTCAGGAAGTTAACTCAGTAACAGAATCACTCAGTGACATTCAAAAAGTACATAAAATTATTTATTGAGACACAACCATTGTGCAATTATTTTTAAGTAATGATAATAATAAGAATAGAATAACTCTCTTTAGCTTTTTTTTTTCCAAAGCAGCTGGAGACAGCTAGTTTGTCTTTAGAAAAGGATCTGTGATCTGTAAACTGAATTTTTATTCTTAATAAGAAGTGGAGCTTGTTTCTTTAAGACTTTATGTTTTATATTTTCATTCATTTTGAAGGGCTGGAGAAGCTCTTTAGCAAGCTCATAGGCGATGAAGATCCCAGGAAATGTAGCCTGCAATGTTCCTGAATCCTGAATACCTCCCAGAGAAGTTTTCTAACATTGTCCCTGAACGCACCCTATTCAATTGAACTTTATATCTCACCAATTCACAACAAGGTCATCTCAAGGCACTTTATGTAATAAAGTTAAGACTATACAGACATTTAGAAAAACCCAACAAATCCCCCTTGTGCAGCCATAGGCAACAGTGGAGAGGAAAAACTCCCTTTAACGGAAGAAACCTCCATCAGAACCAGGCTCAGGGTGGACGACCGTCCGCCTTTACCGGTTGGGCTGAGTGGAAAGTGGAGAGAGAAAAGAACAGAGCTACCAGCAATATGAAGAACACTGCTACTATATTTAATTTATTGTAAAACCCTGGAACAAATGAGGAATCATAGATCAAGTTAGGACAAGAAGAGAGGAAATCCAAAGTGCTCATCCTGAATTATACAGTACAGAGATAAAAACCACTTAGCTGGGAGAGTCACACAAACGCTGGTCTAAAGACGGATTCTTAATTGACAGGTTATTCCCTTTGCCTGATTACCTTTTTATTTTGAGATTAGTCCCGCGCAACAATGTATTCATTCTTTGGCAACAAATCAAAATTTCTGATTGAGTTATTTTTTTAACATATATTCTTACAGGTGAAAACCCCTTTATGTTCTTTTGGCTTAACGCTAATGCTTTAAATGGCAGAAATAAACAGAACACATGTTCCCAGTGGCTTATTTGCGTCTGCCAAGAATAAACTGCAAAAGGCAGACTCATTATCTACAGCAGAAGAACTTATATAAAGCAGTATGGGGCTATTACCTCAAACCTCTCATGGGCAAGTAGTTTGGATCAGAATTATAGGAAACAGATAACCAATCATAGAGTGAGTCAGAGACAGGCAGACACCCAGACTGATTTGTCTCTGGAAACAAATCAAGGGATCAATGAGCATTATGTTTATGAATACAAACTGCTGCACCGAGGTGGCTCAGTCAGGCAGCCTTGGATTGGAATCAGGGAACGCATGCCGCGCACTCATTATCTGCATTACAAGATTCATGCTCATGCACATATATAGAAGCACCTGAGCACACACACACACACATGCACACGCGCTAATCAGCAGTCTGACAGATGCACGGGGGTGAACACGCAGTTCAATAGAGCAGAAGTCTTTTCGTTGCGTTCGTCAGATCCTTCCCTGGGGCAGTGTTTCTAAAAATAAATAATCGTAAGATAATTAAAAGGTTTTCAATTACTTATAAAAGTAAGTAAAATGTTTGTCTTGTCATGTTTGCAAATGACTTCAGTTCAGTCCAGCCTATAAGTACTAAAGTATATTTAGAGCCTGTCCATAACAGACTTTGCCGCAAATGTGAATATTCTACAAATTTTACAAATGAGATGATCCCCAAAGACCGAACACAAGGAACAATTACAAAAGCCACTTTCCTCATAGTCACTCCTGGTCGTGCTTGTGTCTGCTCCTGTTTCATCCCCACCCTTTCCCACAGCCCTGTGTGTAACCAGGGACAGGGACATGCAGATAGAAAAAAAACACCCAGTCTAAGTTTAGGCTGCCATTGACGCAAGTGCTGATCTTCCAAAATTACAGACCAGATTACTGAGCAGCAAAGATTTGTGTAATTTATAGGAGATATTTACCCACTTTTCTTTCCCTAAATCCTAAGTGAGAGCTCTATTTCTTTTCTGAGACCTTGCTGGGATCTCAACCAGAGCCACACACTGCACACGTTCTTGAATATCCATTTTTAGCAAATCCAAATGTGTGGGTCTAGTTGAGGTTTCAGCAAAGTCTCACGGACATGCTCGTCTTGGTAGTGTGTTCTGATAAACCTGTGCAGAGGTCATTGGTCATTATTTGGTTAAAGCAGCTAATACAGAAAATTAACCTACAGTGTGGAATTCAGGTTTTAGTGAATTTGAGTGTAGCTTTTTTTTTAGCTCGCTGTTTTTAGCCTGCACAACTAAAATTTTCTTTGTCTTACTGCTCAGCTACCTACTCAGCATCAAACCACAGACTGGCACGATGAAGCCCCTCTTAGACATACACTGGAATTCACATATAATCCACGGTGCACATGTGGACGTGAACGTCCACGTGTTTTGGTCCTGACATTAACTTGATCTTTTCCAGTTTACTCCCTAGTGCAAAGTCCAGATTATCACTCTCAATCTAGTGCTGTCTAGGCAATTTGCTGCCAGACATGATAGCTTTTGGGTTAGTTCTCATCTGGATTCTTCCTTGCAGATTCTCTGAAGTTCCATCAAAATCTGTGGAAAACGTCTGTGAATTTCTACTTTCCGGGTGTCTCCTTGTCCACCTGTTGTGCTGGTTGTCTTCTTGCTCTGATGAAAGGTGAACTGTCATTCTACTTCCCAGCCTGCTGTCAATAAAACAAATTGTTTGGACCTCTGTGCACAAACTTTAATTTGGTCTGATCGTACTGAACAATTTTTGTCCTCGTGGTCTCAGAGTCCTTTGAATTTGAGCCCCCTCCTACAATGTTTGTATGATGTGCGTGAGATCGTTCATGCTGCACATTGCTTTTTGCCGAATCGTCCGAGGGATTAAAAGAGAGTAGGTGGGCATGCGGATGATGTTTCTATCACCCAACTGCCTTTGTAGTCAAGGGATTTCATTTTTTTTATTAGATGCCTGGCTTCAGTGTGCTGTAAACAAAACCCTCTTTCCCACAGCCCACTTTTTATATTATGGTATGCTTCCTGTATAAGCGCACGGAAATCGGTTGATATCTCGCTGTGTGTTACGTGTCTAAAACACAAATCTCCTCACATTATACAGAGTTCATATGTAAAACTGGCTTTGGTGAGGTCACTGTGCTCGTGGGAACACCCAAAAGTTTAGACGTGGGCTTATAACGTCTCTCCGACCTGTGCCAAGTCACAAAAAGTTTTGCAAAATATGTACTAGTTCGAAGCAACGTTTTTGTTCATCTGGAGTGGGCCTCAAGCTTTTAAACATCATTTTGAACATTTTTTTAAATATTTCAGAAGATTTGCAGTAGGTTATTTTCAATTCAACTTGATTCAGTTCAACTTTATTTATATGTTGCCAATTTACAACAAAGTCATCTCAAGGCACTTTACATAATAAAGCCAAGACTAGACAGACATTTCGAAAAAACTCAACAAATCCCCCTTGAGCAGCTATAGGCAACAGTGGAGAGGAAAAACTCTTTTAACGGAGGAAACCTCCAGCAGAACCAGGCTCAGGGTGAGCGGACAACATTAGGCAGGTTGGTAGCACCGGTAGCTGCGCTCTGGAAGACTCACACCTCCAAAGCTCTGGACACCTGAAGACAGGGACAGAGAGAGGGAGACAGAGACGGGGGAAGCACAGCATTTTCACGACATTGATTGATTAACCCTTATAAGCTGTTGCAGACCACTTATCACATCGCTGAAACACAAATCCAGGCATTTAATTATGCTTTTGCTCTTCAGAGCGAATTGTCTGTTTAGTTTAATCACCTTGACTGCGTTATTGATGAGATTCTGGGTGGGTCCCTACACACTTTGATGAGGTCCAAGGGCTGGGTTTGGCCATCTCTGGCATGCTCACTTACAAAGGTTGTTTGGCATGGCAAATAAGGAAAATCAGCCCATCATCCTTATGTAGCCGAGTGATAATAGCAGTACAATCGCAGGGTTTGCCACCAGAGAGCGTAGCTCTTTCAGGGGTAACCTGGGAGGCACAAGGGATGCTGGAAACACCTGGAGCGGGCAGAAAGCAGGAAGTCATATCCATACTGCAACGCTAGAAAACGCTGTGTTCTCCGTGAATGTTGACTGTTTTGTCAAGGTATATGCGCTGAAAGTGCAACTGAAAGACAATTTATGGTTGTGTAATATTCCAGAGTTCTCGTGTACAGGTATATGATAGATGTATTTGTCTTATATGGTTGTTCTTGTAGGAGCGTGGCCCATTAGCAGCAGTATATTGGTATCCTGTCATAAGTTAAACCGTGCCAAGACAGATGCATTGAAAAGTCAGTAATGTATTCAAATTTCTGCATTCATTTTATTATTCAGAATAAAAAAACCCAAAAGACATTGTTGTGTGCTGGGCTGATCCTCTTTCACCAGGCCCCACAATTTGGTACCAGGAGTGGGGTTCTGCAAAATTGGTAGTTCATAAAATATGTGTAGCCAACATTAGGTTCAGTTAACTGCATAACGTAACTAAAGTAACATTAGTAAGAATACCTCTGTAGCCAGAATAGCAGGTGAAAATGTGGTACATGTACCAGCTGTTTTGGTGGCCAGTGTATGTGAAGGGGCTCAGAAGGTGTGTGGATGACCAAACCTTGATGCTATTAGAGCCTACTAACACATCCTTTCAGTTCTTTTGGTAGTCCCTTCTCTGGTGGAGGTTAACAAAGCTGTATTTCAGGTCCAAGTAGTGAACATGGTGCAGGAAGATTGCACTTGGTGTGCACCGTGAGCGGTGTTCCAATGTTTTATAAATTTTACATCAATTTATCAATTGTTACATCATTTTTATTATCAGAATAAAAACCCCCAAAAGACATTGTTGTGTGCTGGGCTGATTCTCTGAGCCTGGTTCTGCTGGAGGTTTCTTCCGTTAAAGGGAGTTTTTCCTCTCCACTGTTGCTTATAGCTGCTCAAGGGGGATTTGTTGGGTTTTCTCTAAGTGACTGTATAGTCTTGACTTTATTATGTAAAGTGCCTTGAGATGACCTTGTAAATTGGCGACATATAAATAAAGTTTAATTGAATTGAATTGAATTTGGTTCAATTTTGGACCAAAAAAGTAAAAGCCTAGCTTTATAGACTGTCAGGTAAAGTCCTTGTTGGTCTTTCAAATCATATTTGTTGTGCACCTGTGTCCTGTACGTGCACATCTCCAACAGTTCTTCTGGTCTGTCAACCTTCCTACGTATCTGTTAGTCTGGTATGAATGCACATAAGCCGCGCACTGTTCACATCCATAATGAATTCTCTTCTTAAGGTCAGGATTTGAGCCGAGGCATGACGTAGCACTGTGCATGCTGTAATCATCTTGGGAAACTGGCAGAATCCCAACACACATCTAAGATGACACCGCCAAAAACAAAGAGAGCAGGAAGGGCAGAAAGGAGAAGGCAAGATTTGTGGGGGCGAGCGGGGTTCGCTGGAAAAAACGAATCCACTGGAACTGCTGGCAGCGAATTAGTAAGCTCTGCAGACTATCAAACCAATTCAGCGTTTCTGTGTGCACAAACCTACAAAGCAGAGAGGTGCATTCAAATAAATAATTCTAACACCCTGAAATGTATTGGTATTTTCCTGTCATATCAAATATGATGTTACGCAAAGCAGATTATAATAAATTCATGACAGTTCATGCTAATAGTTGCACACAGTTAATTCTTTCTGACAGATGGACGATTGTTGTGTACCAGTGTAGTCCAGTTTGACCTCCCACCATTGACAGACAATAAAATTCTAAAAAAGACTTTGTGTTTTGAACTCAGTTTTCTGAAAAATCCAGCAGGCATATTATAGACTTTGAAGGAGCTCCACAAGAAAAGGTTTAAACAATTTATAAATAAATGGTCATTTATTACTAGTTTTGCATACATAGATTATTCACAAATTGATTTGAATTGTAATAGTTAATCACAGATATGCTGGTAGGTGTATGATCCCATAAAGTGTGAAACAAAGAAGGAATTAAATGGAATACTCGTGTGCACAATTATGATTGGCGGGGAAGCTAGCAGATTTATGAAGTCATGGTCACGCACTTTGCAAGGTCATGATCTGCTCTTATTTTCAAATGTCATACTGAGAAGGAACAGATGGTGAGCAGGAGAATTATTCTATGAGTTTTTGCCAATAGTTTTAATATCTGTTATTTCATATTTATATTTGTTCCGTTTTGTGGGACTTTTGTGATGTCACTGTGAGATCTGAGGCTGCCTCTCTGGATCGTGGTTGTGGTTCACAGACACCACTGCACATTAAGACAAGACTCTGACTCATATTCTGTGGCACACATATTTTGATAATTTAAAAAACTGAGGGATAAAGCTCAAAAGTCCTGAGAGCATACATTTAAACCAGTCGGAATAAACGGTACTAAACGTTTCCTCAGGTTTGAGAGACACACACCACTTTGAGGCTGACACCTTTTCCCACTTCCTAGTTTGTACAGTATTGTTTGAACCCCTTTTCTAATTTCGGAACAGATTTTTTTTCACTTTCACCTCGGAAACTCTAATGCAAAGCACCATAATTGTTGTTATACAGTATATACACATCCATCAATTATACACACATATTCAACATTTCATCTTTTTACTGTATTACTGTACTGTAACATATATTAAGATGTAACCTGATTTCAACCCCCAACATTTTGATTAGAAACGGTAATTTACATGCATATTTCAATAGATACAGTAACATTTATGCATGTTATTAGTTGATCACAACTTCATGTTTACTTACATTACAAGCTCCACTAGCTTCTCATGGCTGGTTAGTCAATAGTTTTATACCACGTGTTAATTGTTAGAGGAAGTGATCTACACACTCTATTTATCTGTGTTTGATGCAGTGAATAGAATGGACTGGCTGCATACTTTTTTTGGCTAATGGGAAGAGATGCAGAAGAAGAAACAGGACCCTACCTGAAGAATTATTTGTAAGCAATAGTATTATAAAAACATGAACAGTTTTCCAATGGCTCCGTGCAAGATCTGCTAATTGCCAACAACAACAACAAACTGCCAGGGCACAGTTGTACTTGCAAAGGTGAGGCAGGCCTCCTTTACCGATTTACGATGGCAGCAGCAGTGACCTGCTGTGGCGATGCCTTCAGAGTCATGACAGGAAGTCAAAACCCTGCCTGCAGGTGACCTACAAAAGGCATGTGATTCCTCACAACATGGCCCACAAAAACCAACAGATAAAAAATCAAAGAGGCATAATGTCACCTTCACATTCTCTGCAGGGAGAGATTCTGATAGCAATCCCCGTTATGGACTCTTAAGTGAGTGACAATTACGCTCCACAGAGAAACAATTTTCAATTCAGTTCAATTCAATTCAACTTTATTTACGTAGCACCAATTTAAGTCATCTCAAGGCACCTTACATAATAAAGTCAAGACTATACAAACATATAGAGAAAACCCAACAAATCCCCCTTGAGCAGCTACAGGCAACAGTGGAGAGGAAAAACTCCCTTTATCGGAAGAAACCTCCAGCAGAACCAGGCTCAGGGTGGACGGACGTCTGCCTTGACCGGTTGGGCTGAGTGGAAAACATTGGGCAGGTAAGTAGGACCAGTAGCTGTGCATTGGAAGACACACAGCTCCAAAGACGGGGACACCTGAAGACGGGGACAGAGAGGGAGACGCACAACTACGGGAGAGAGAGTAGTTGCACTCGCTCCCATATAGTACTACAGGGTCCATGTTCATTATGGAAGACACATGCAGCACTGATGTGTTTTATTGAGGGTTGGACAGTAATTAAGATTCGTGGCGTAGAGAAATGATCTGTACCAGGCTTTGATGTACACAGAATACCTGTTAATTAAAATATAAATATCACCAGCCTATCCTGCGAGTAAACAGATGGCAGGGCCAACATATAATTAAAAGGTACATGTCCAATAAAGAATTAAGCCAGTGAGCACACTGCACTGGACCTAGTCAAATCAAACTTAGAGACGGCGGCCATAAACCGCTTGTTTTTTATTTTCGGCACGACTCAGCATTATTGGCTCTGATATCTACTGATTACCATTTGTTCATGAAATCCATATTCAGCTTTAATTGATCTGGCCAACAAATAAATAACAGAAATTCTAGCTCACAGCACATGTGATTTGTTGCCAGAGTTACACTTATCCTCCGTGCCCTCAGAGAAGCCACCGTCGTGTCAGGTAAATTGTTGTTTTGCTTCCTTTTTGTTATGAGGAAAATTCCGTGCCAACAAAAGATCTTGGCAGCAGCCAGATCACGTGTGGTTGCTGTTGCTGATAACATCAGCAGTGTCGTAGAACATTGTCAATAAATCTGTGTATTTCAATGGGATTGGTAATTTAGTTGCCCACAGATGTTTGGTGACTGCTGGGAGTGACAAGTGGTAGATCGCCAGTGTTTAGATATGTACGTCCAAACTTTTTTATGTGCTTCTCCAAAAAACATTATCTGAAGCTTCTGTGCCTCTTGTCATGTGGGTTGTAATGCCTGTAGCTCCCCTGTGGGCCAATAAAAGTGAACCAAGACTTCCTGCTGCCGTTTAGCCTAAAATGCACAAACATGATTTGAATGACATATCACCTGAACCTGCCATCAGTGATGTTAAAACAGCTGCCTGTCACTCTAGACCCACAGCTGTCAGCTGTCGGAAAAACATCACCAATATTTTGCATCTCATTTGAAACAACGCCAGAGAATCTTAAGAGCACGACATTGTTCGTCATGTTTAGGGCTATTAGAGTCAGATAAGAGTCCGATCTGAACAAACCTGACTGTCTGTGCACCCCGAGTTTAAACTGAGTGTACCAGGATCCATTTAACATGGCTCAGGTTTATTGTCACTCAGAAATCATACACACAGGGAAACAATTTGTTCCCTATGGATGACTGTGCAATGCAGAGCAGGCATTGAAAACAAGTCGATCTGCTTTAATAAGTTAATTTCCAGATGACAAATATTGCAGTCTTTCAAATTTTCTGTAAACGCTTTAAATAAAAATTCATTTGGAAAACGTGTTACGATATTAAAATTATGACTTTCATACTGATACCTGCCTAAATATTTCAGTATGGATATTACAAGGATACAATGGATGCAAATTCTTGACAAATAAAGTAATAACAGATGAAAGAACAAGTCCTATACGTTGCTGTTGTGGGGCCGGAGCTCCACACAGACACTGGCTACAGAAAGCACATTTAAACAACGTACCGACACGAAGTATTGTTCATTAGTGACATCTGAAAAGACCTGCTGCTGTTCAAGACTTTATGATTTTAACACATACGCAGCATTAGTACCTGCTAAAAAGCAGATATGTGCACTGCCATTTGTTAATGGTTAAAAACCATCAAAGTTTAACAGATTACCTTTTGGCATTTTGCAAACATCAATGTCTGATCTCAGCATTACTCTCCAAATGCCTTTTCACATCCTCTCGTTAATACTTTTTGTAATTATATTATTTTTTTGCACTTGCAGCTGTGCCTCTCTACACCATGAGAGTTGTAACATAAAAAATTGTATTGTATTGTACCTTTTTTACCATGTAACCCTATTTATCTAGCGTCTAATCATGGGTGAATTCATTTTTGTTTTTTATTTATTCCTTTTATTTTGAAGCTTTTTTGCAAATGTTCACTCTCCCTGAAGATATGTCCTTGCATATCCTTCTGTCTTCGTGGTCCTTATATGGTTGCTGTAGGCAAACGCTTCTTACTGGGTCGACTCTGGGGTCACTTTTGAACACTTGGCTGTACTTTCTAGCTCTCGTCCATGCACTTCCTCCGTACTGTCTGATGTAATTCTTGTGTAGGTGGTAAAAAAAGTTGATAGTGCTTCAGTCTGTTGCAGGGGCTAGTCTGTGGAATAAGATGCAAAGACGGCACACATTACCTCCCTCACACCTGTGTGACAGACCAGTCCCTCCTTGTGCCTTCATTGGAATGACCTTGTTCTGTGACATGTTCGCTCTTCTTCATGTTTTCTTTGTGCTACTTTCAAACAGATGTCGTGTCTGTTTTTGTGCAGTGTGGAATAACTCAAAAGCTTCGTTCAAACGATTAAAGGCATTTCTGTAAAGAGCATGATTTAAAACACAATAAAATAAATAATAGAGAATAATGTGAAACAGCAGAGCTTTCTATGTCATTACGTATTTATAAATATTAGAGCATCTTGAGAAACTTATTTTTATAAATAATTTAATTCAAAATTAATTTGATTTTACACACAATTAATTTAACTTTACTCATAAAGTAAAGTGTGTCAAGCTTGTTTTAATGTCAGTGATATTGGCTTACAGCTCATAAAGTAAAAAATCTGGTGTCTCAAAATATGTGAATAATAACTAAAATCCATCAAAAAAGATTGCAGTCAAAATGATGTTCATTATTGCTGCTTTGACAGCAGCTGGTCTGTGTTTGTCTTGTTTTCACAAGAGCTCATAGATTCTCTATGGGGGAGTTGAGTGGCCAGTCAAGCACAGTAATATTATGGTCAGCAAAATTAGTCGGTGGATGTTTCACCACTGTGGCCACAGGCTAAGTCCTGCTGGTAAAGGAAATCAGCATCTTGATAAACCTTGTCAGCAGACGGAAGCATGGAGTGTTGTAAAATCCCCTGGTAGACGGCTGTGTTGACTTTAGACTTGATCGCCCCCGACTGTGGAAAATTCACGCTGGACTTCCAGCAGCTTGGATTCTGTGCCTTTCCGCTCTTCGTCCAGACGCTCAGACTTTGATGTCCAATTGAAATGCAACATTGACTTTCGTCTAAAAAAGGCTTTAGACGGTGCAACAGTCCAGTTCTTTTTCTCCTCAGCCCACGTTAGACATTTCTGACATTATCTTTAGTTCAGCCGTGGCTTGATACTAGGATTGCAGCACTTGTGGCCCATTTATAAAACGTGTGTAATCAATCTACAGTATATGAAACCCTTGAAAATCTAATTTAACATTGAACTACAAGGCAGCAGTGAGCACTGGATGGAAACAAGTTCTAGTCATTTTCCCCTCTTATACCTTGATGGTGGTAAAATGTTGTCTGTACTTCTATTTGCAGGATGTCTGTGATCAGAAATAATAGTAGAATCCATCAGGATGTGCTGATCACTGATGCTGCTGTACAGCTCCCCTAGGTAAACTACAGCTGGTTCTTCAGGGTTTCAAACTTAGTGTTTGCACAGAGCCACAACATTTATGCATAACTCCTTTTTGATGCCATTATTTTACTGTCTACACCCAAAGTCTGTGAGCCATGTTTTTAATAAGTGCCTGTCACACAACAGATATGTACTAGTTTTATTGGCCCCTCTTCACACAACGACCGCAAAAAACAAAGAATTTCTAGTAAAAAAAGAGAAATATGTAAAGTAAACACAGGATCTTTACACCCTTTACATTTACAGTATTGCTCAACATAACCTACTGCATTTTTTACAGATTTTCCATGATAAAGAAAGACACCATACCCATTGGTAACACACTTTATGATGCAAGATTTACAGCACTACATGCTACACTTGCTGTGTAGACACAGCATTACAGCTATTAGAAGTCCTAGATCCTAAATAGAAATGTTGGGTGTTTTCCAGGAGATCTCCACAAGATCTCTGCATACTGAATACGGTAACTCAAATCGGTTGTGAGAATGTTTTCTTATAAAATGTGATTTTTAGCTCATGTTTCACATATTTCTGCTCTACCAAATCACTCCAGCATTACAGTTCTTCTGGTAACTGTTAAAAGATGTCCAAATACAGCCAAATACAGCCATACCTATGGGCGCCATAGCCTTATCGGTCTGGCTCAGGTGACAGGAAGTGAATATTCCTCCTGTAGGTTCAGGCAGACGATTGTATATTCCTACAAACTTTCTATATACAGTGTGAACCAGCCTCTTGTGTAATCAGTAAGTCTGTCCCTGTTGGTAATGCTGGACGTTTGGTTATAAAGGCTCATTCTGCTGCAGCCACTGTGGGCCACTCAACATGGCATTAGCAGAACCAGTGAAAATGTAATGAAGAAGTGTGGAGGCAGCGATGTTCAATTATACAGAGCATCACTGACACAGTTTCGGTGCTTAAATCCAGATGAACGCTCCCCTTTTTAGTGCTGCCTGCACCTCCTAATCCTCGGTTTGTTTTTGTCCTCCCATCCATTCGAGTCACTCAGGCTGCAGTCTATATTTTCCTGTGACGTGGCCTTAACACCTCCTGTAAGAAGTGAGGAAGGCTCAGTGACAGCTCTGTGACTGTTAAGGCAACCGCTTGATTTAGTTACTGGATGCTCAGCTACTCTGGGGCTTTCAGCCACTAGTTTTTGGCATATAACACAATTCCCATGGCTAGCATTTATTAGTGTGTGGAAAACTTCAAACATTTGTAGGTTTAACTTTAGTATAAGGTGGTCACAGACCACGCCATATGACAAACTTGGTGCTTTACTGCCAAAGGACATGGACTGCTGTTAACACACCGTTTGTATTTCACGCTTAATTTTCAATTTGCAGTCTGCTGTCCACTGAGAAATACTTCTCACCAGTCATATCCAACTTCAAAGGCCAACAGGATAAATCTATGCAGTAAGTTGGAAACGGGCCCATTTCCTTCCTGTAGCTTTCACTTGTGATTTACGCCGACACAAGCGTGTCCTCACATTACAGTTGAGCTAAATGTAGCTATAATATTCCACCAACATGTTTCAAGTTTTGCATGACCACTCACACATTTTGCACCTGTCTTAATAATTGCTTTTGTAGCTACTTGCTCCTGTTAAATACTTTGTCCGTCCCCGTCACCCATCTGCTCTGTCCGTTTCCTCTGTTTCCAGTCTATATCGTGTATGAACTAATGAGCTTGGAACGCAGACTCCATCATCTGTGTCCATCATCTCCGACTTCATTGTGTTCACAATAAGGAAAAAAATGGGAGGTTAGATTACGTTATACATTTGTTGTCATTGACAACGTAGTGCTTTCAAGATGCTGCTCTCAAACTAAAATTCCAGTGGGAACAAGACATCTCAGTACTAACCACTGAGAAATGGCTCATATCTGACAGCATAAAAGTAAAGAGAAAAGAGGGACCAAGAGAAGGAGGTAAAAAAAAGATGATTTTTCCATGTGAGGAGGGGTGTTTAAAGGTCACAATGAGGCATCAACAGCATTATGATTTTAGTGTGGTCCAGCTTTACACAAACAGGAAGCATCAGTCTTCAGCCTGAAGGTTGAATGGTGCTCCCGTGTGTATAGTTTGTGTTTAATTCAGTTCAATTCAACTTTTTTTATATAGCACCAAGTTACAACAAAATATCTTAAGGCACTTTACATAATAAAGTCAAGACAGTACAGATTTAGAGAGAAAATCCAATAAATTCCCCTGAAGCAAGAAATAAGAGAACGGTGGAGAGTAAAAACTGTTTAATTGAATATTCCTCCAGCAGAACCAGGCTCAGTGTGGGCAGCCGTGTGCCTCAACTGGTTTGGGTGAGAGTAAAGTGAAGGGAGAGTAGAAAAGCGAACCAACAGGAAGTTGGGCAGGTTGTTCAGAAGAGCGCGCAACTCAGTCGCCTGAGGTTTGTCCAGGTGGGTTTTGAGGCCTCCTAAGAGGATGAGAGGAGTGCTATCTTCAGGGAAACTGGGACAACAGCATATCAAACTCAACGCAGATCTTCCCCAGCTGGTTGGTAGATCACAATGACGTGGGCTGTAATTGGTGCAGTAATCCTAGTGGCGTGATATTCCAACGACGACAAATTGCTGAGGAGTGCTGTCGTGGAAAATTGAGAAGTCCAGTCCCAGCCCCCCCGACCTGATGGGCAGGGAGTGTGAGAAAAGGTAAATATGCAAATATGTAAATATGGTCTTAATTGGCTACAGCTGAAACTGCCCCCTCGTTGTAACCAAACCATTTTTTGTCCCTTTGTTAAGTCAAAGGTGTGAACGCTCGGTGATTACCAGGCTGAAACTACTACCATGTAACAAATATCCACTTCAAAACTCTCTACCTGCAACTTATTAAAACAGACTAACAAACAGGCTAAATCGGCAGAGTCGAGAGAAATGACAGAAACTCAGCTACGTCTGAAACCAGCAAACTCATTTCCAACAACACTTACTTGTTCAGTAGATCCCCTGTCCTCGTTTGGTGCTTGGCCACATTCTGACCTTCTATGAAAGACACAAATACTGGATAGGCCTTCATAGCAGAAATGCTCCAACACAGGTGGCTCTGTGAAAGAGACACTAAAGTTCTCATAGTGGCCTTCAAAGCTCTGCTAGACTCCCTGGATCTCCTACAATGAAGACCAAGAGTTGCTTCTCTGGGCTTTGCCTACCAGCTCACAATTTCTTGAGCAGAGACAGAATCTTCTAGCAGAATGTGAGGGTGTAGTGCTAAATGGCCTTGGAGCCAAGAAACTCATGCAATGTTTGTTTTTTTAATCCATCATGGTGTTTTATTGTACTCAAATGCATGGTTCATTCAAAAAAAAAAAAAAAAACATGTATCAAAATAATAATATAATATATTAATAATAATGGCTATAATTGGCTCTGTAATGTACAGCATTAGCCAGAAAGGACAGGGCAACCCTTCAATCACATACGGAACACTGGGGAAGCATTATGGTGCCATTTATTGTGAAATGAAATAATGTTCTTGCACTGCTTACTGCCAAGACTCAAATGTAAGATGGAGAAGTTTAGCAAGATTTAAGATTATGCAATTGTCCTTAGACTGGGGATTCATTTTTTCCCCTCATGAAACTGAAGATTTTACTACTTAACTATTATGTCAAGAGTTTTAAATGGCTGACAGCTTTCCAGTTCTGTCTGATAATATTCTAACAAGCTCTTACATGAATAGGGAAAGGTCACACAAATATTAGTATAGAAGTGGGCTATTTTAAATATTGCTTAATGCAAGATTGCTAAGAGTTTGTTTTGTTTTGGTTTTTTTTTTCATCTAGACTACATAATGTTTTGAAGATATTCAGAGAATCTAAAGAAATCCCAAAGTGTAAAGGCCAAGAACAAAAACCACTGTTGAATCTGCATCGGCTTTGAGGCCTCAGGTGGAATTGCTTGAGAAACTGTCTATCATCATATACCATAGTCTTTAGTGTAAAAAATGACTTTGGAAAATCTTTGTCACTTAACGCAGCTTATTAATGATTCCAGAAATTCAACCTGAAAAGGAGGAGGCCATACATCAAGTCTGAGTAGAAGTGCCACTGAGTTCTCTGGACCAGATGGACAAAAGACCGTGGAAATGTGTTCTGTGGTCAGACACTTCAGTCCACTTTGCTTGCTTTCCTGACAAATGGACGTTCAGCTCTCTGACATAAGACACACCTTTTGCTGACCACACACTGGATGATCTGAGTCCTGCATGGGTGACTTGATACCAGTGATGCAGAGGTAATTATTGGCATTATAGAAAAACACACGCTGCCATATCCTGTGTGATTTGGTTAAAACAGAGTGAAAGTAGCGACACATCGGGCAAACTTCAGTGTTTGCAGAATAAGCTGTGGAAGGAATGTTGGCCTTGTATTCTGCTCACAGGTGTCGTCTCAGCACAACCCCGTTCCAGCTTTCCTTATCTGCGAGGATAGAGAAAGGTATTTTCCTGACTTCAGTAATTCGTATCCTATTTGCCAGTAGCCAAATGCAGAAGTGACATTTATGTGTTTAATGTATTCCGTCTAATTTTGGCTTGATGGGATTCAAACTGCTCCTGGACGTTTCATTGTTTGTGATTTCACCAGCTTGTCATCGGTGTTGTCTGGTCTTTCCCAAAAATAGCTCTGTTGGTCACCGCTTTTGTTGAAGACCATTTCTGCTCGATTATTGTGGTTGATGGCAGGTCACACAGGTTGTTTGAACACCTGTAGTGTATTAAGGTGTGGGGTGACTTAATTTGATTGAAGTAACGCGTGTCTGTGTGGATGTAATGAGCATCCAAAATGTCAAACTGATCATTTGCCTTTTGTTCACGATTGTCTAACCTGGCAGTTCAGTCTATTTTAAACCTTTTACCAAATTGAGGTTTTGGGAAATAATAATCCAACAAAATATCTTTACATTTTTCACCAAAAATGTTGCTACATTTCTTTTTCTGACATTTTGCTGCATTCTGGACTGAAATTAGTGCAATCTACTCCTTCAGTCTCTTTCATTCTGGATAATCAATAAATACATCATGAAGTTCACTCTCTTCAAAGTCACTGAGCTAATACCTACTTTCTTGGTTTAATTAGATTCATTTGTGTAGTTCCCATTTCACACGTTACCATATAGAAGAACTGTTTATTAACCAGCTCCATGTTAAGGCATAAATTTGAAGCATGTTCTGGAACCCAGAAATCTGTGTCTTTGATTGACACCAGGCTAATGGGGGTGAAGGTAACAGCGGTGTTTATAGTAGTCGGTGGAGGCAGCTGAAGCAATTACTGTCTGGCTGTACAACATGTCTACAACACAATGTGTCACCTCACGGCGCGTTGACACATGCTCACATTTATGTTGATTTCATATCTAACTGAGGGAGAACAAAGCTCCACTCGTTCCTTGTGCTCTTACTAAGCTGAGAGGGCTAATGAGGGGCAAATCATCTTCTTTTATTGACTAGTAATAGGCAGCTATTACCCTGTTTGAGCCCTTCATTGACAGTAATGAGGCCAGTGGAGCTATAATCGGCCCGTAATGTGGTGTGGAGCCCTGGCACATGGAGCAAAAGTGGGGAAAAAGAAGCGAAAGACAGCTGAGAATTCTCAGAGCAGGCCACGTGCCAACAACGCACAAGCTTTAGGAGGAAATTAATTCATTCCCAGAAGATGTATCGTGTAACATTAGTGTACTCACACTGCTGCTAACCACTGATGGCTCAGTGGGAACGACACAAAACTCCACCAAAATACGCAGCAGATTTTAAGCTTTACCACCTGCTTTCCCTGAAGGCACCAGAGTGATGCCATAACCAAGAGCTGTCCCACTCAATTCAAAGACAAGACTGCGAGCTAGAGCTGGACTGTTCACAGGATTAAGGCAGAAGGCATGGCGAATGATCCGGTCTCCCCCTATATGGCACCATAAATGTTCCCCTTTATAACAGGCAATCCATCAGGCTGGACGGATTAAAATGGCTGCATGTGCGCTATATTTAATCTTCAGTCGTCAGTGGAGAGATTCAGCCTCAGACCTCCGTGTAGGGGTGTGTGTGTGTGTGTAAAACACAAACAAAAGGGGTCCAGTGGATTAATATGACTGGATATTAGACAAAATTTTCCAATACTGTTAAAATATTCCATGGTATCTTATTCCAGGACAGTTTGCTCCAATTTGGAAGCGTGGGAAAGCAAAGCTGCTGCCTGAACTCGGCCAGTCAAAGGGCCGGTGAAGTTTGTCTGGATGTAGGGGTGTGTGTGTGTGTGTGTGTGTGACATGTTTTTATAGCCTTCTCTGGACAAATGTTGTTTCAGTACCGTTGTTGTGGGGACATTTTGGCTGGTCCGCACATCTTCAAAGGGATTTTTTAGGGTCAAGACTAGGTTTAGGGTCAGCATTAGAATTAGGTTTTGGTTAGGCATTCAGTTGTGACGGTTAGGGGCTGGGATTGCATTACCTCAATGAGTGTCCTCACAAGTATGTGTGTATTTGGACATGGACGCTTTAGTCAGTCCAGTACATCCACACCCGTAATAGCAAGAATGATGCGCGTCAGGCTACTGTGTGGGTGCTCATTATAGAGAGATCATAGTGTACCACAGACTTTAAAGTCTTTGCACCATGTTATCGAAGTGTCTCAGTGAGAAAGGCTCTCAAATTCCTGTGCGCGACCTCTCATAAAACATCAATACTTCATTATAGACCAGACAAGCTTAAAAAATAAATCAGGGACATTAGTTAAGAAGGGAAATGTGTCCCAGATGATTGAGGTGTGCCGCAGTTTAACCGTCAGGTTTGGAGGGGAGCGATGAGCTGACACCGTGTGTGTGTGTGTGATCTTTTTCACATGGATATGGTGTGAAGAAATGTTTGACATGGGACGTGTAGAGTTTTGCAGATAGTTGGATCAGTACAAACCTTTAGCCACGAGAAGACCGTCTTAGATTATCTCAGCAGGGGAAACAGCTAGTACTGACTTTAGCAGATCAATTGTCTTAAATCCAATTATTTTGGCATTTGCTGTGTTTATTTTAATGAACTTAATTTTTTTTGGGATTCTATAAAATGTCTGAATATTGTGAAAAAATGTTTTTCAACCAATCAAATATATTTAAATCAAAAACTCAAAGATTATTAGTTTACCCCCTAAATGACTGGATTACAGCTCAGTGCATGCTGAAGGTCACTGTCTGATCAAACTACAGAACGATACCGTCCTCAAACCCGAAGCTCTCCTGCCCCAGGCCACGTCTTGAGATCTATTTCATGAAAATCACAAACAACATTGGCGACGAGGGACGACCGTGGTGCAAATGGAAACATGCTTGACTTCTTTACTCATTCATTTAACTCTGTTTCTTGATGTAATTTATAAAAGAAAATATAGAAACCAGCATGAGACTCAGAATCAATTGACTCAGGCCATCTGTGCTTCTGTGTTAAAGCCTGCGGCATCTCATATATATATATATATTTTGCAAGATACCGTTTTGTAACAGCATGTGACACACAGGATTTGGCTGGAGCTACAAGGGCAAGTGCTGCTCGAACACCTTTAGTAGGGAATTTTGCTGTGTTGCTGTCAGTGCTGTCTGTTAATCTGTGTCACCGGTGGCATCTACAGCCCCTGTCCACAATAAGATAAATTATAGAGCATCCATCCAGCCATTCATCCATTATCCCAGTTTATCCAGTTTTTTTAGAATGGTGCACAAGGTTGATGGATTCTATCCTGCCTGTCACTGGCCAGTAGTGCAGCACATCTACAGTATGCTAAAAAATGTACATATTGATGATTTAGGTATGATGCTATAGATCTTCTTAAAATAACTGTGTGATAAATGGCTAAAAACATTTATTGTAATGTAAATGGAGTTACCATTTTCGCTGTAATATAATACTGCTACTACTCTTTGGGCTTTTCCCATCAGGGGTCGCCACAGCGAATCATCCGTTTCCACTGGGCATCTTCCTCTCTGACACCAGCTAACCTCATGTCCTCTGTTAGAACGTCCATATATCTCCTCCTTGGTCGTCCTCTTGCCTGGCAGCTCCATCTCCAACATCCTTCTACCAATAAATTCACTGTCCCTCCTCTGCACATGTCCAAACCATCTCAGTCTGGCCTCTCTGACTTTGTTGCTAACACAGGCAACGTGTGCTGTCCCTCTGATGAACTCGTTCCTAATTCTGTCCAACCTTGTCACTCCTAAGGAGAACCTCAACATCTTCATCTCTGCTGCTTCCATCTCTGCCTCTTGTGTCTTTCTCACTGCTACTGTCTCTAACCCATAGAGCAGAGCTGGTCTCACCACTGTTCTGTACACCTTTCCTTTGAGTCTTGCTGACACTCTTCTGTCACACAACACTCCTGACACTTTCCTCCACCCATTCCAACCCGCCTGCACTCGCCTCTTCACCTCTTTTCCACACTCCCCGTCACACTGAACTGTTGACCCCAAGTAATTAAACTCCTGCACCTTCTTCACCTCAGCCCCCTGTAACCTCACGCTTCTACCTCGCTCCCTCTTGTTTAGACACATGTAGTCTGTCTTGCTACGACTGACTTTCATGCCTCTTCTTTCCAGAGCAAACCTCCACCTCTCCAGCTGTTCCTCCACCCGCTCTCTACTTTCACTACAAATCACAATGTCATCTGCAAACAATATTGTAATATATTGGGGGCTGAAATATAATACATAATACAAATTAAATTCTTCAACACAAAACTGGAGTTTTCCAGTACAGTCCATACAGAACTACACACATTTATGGAGTAATGTCAAAAATCAATGTGTCAAAGTATCACAAATATCTGTGTAGCTAAACAGCACCTAGCAATCAGAAGCTTCAGATTCAGCTCTATTGGCCAAGTATGCAAACACATGTTCAAAAAGGACACAATACAGACAATGTAACAATGAAGATGACTGACAAAAACTGAGATTAATAAAGCAAAAAATAGCAAAGCTACAGAGAGCATGGGACTGACCCATGCTGTCTGCAGGTCAGCTGTTACCAAGTGTGATGGGCTGAGGAAAGAAACTGTTCTGGTTTCTGGTGGCTTTCACTGACGGGACTCTGTAGTTTCTGAGCTCTCGATGCATACAAGTCCTGGAGGATGTGCAGGGGAGCACCAATGATTCTTTTAGCAGGTCTCAGTGTCCAGCCCATTCTGTTCTAATCCTGTTTCGTGTCTGTTCCAAACCAAAGGGTGATAGAGGAGGAGACACACACACACACAGGACAGGCTCAATGACAGCAGGGTAGAACTGAATTAGCAGCTTCTGTGGTAGATGGGACTTCCTCAGCTGGCGCAGGAAGTACATCCTCTGCTGAGCCTCTGTGAGGATAGAGTCGATGTTATTCTCTCACCTCAGGTCTTGAGAAATAGTCAAGAATTTGAAGTGTCCACAGTTGTTAAAGGACTGGAGGATGTGATTAGGGGAGGCTCCAACTGAAATCTGCTGTCATGTCCACAGTTTCAAGCATGATCAACTCCAGGTTTTTTTAAGTGAAACACACAGTGATATACTGATCACCTTCCCATCGGTATTCAGTCACGTCAACATCTTGGATGAGGCAGACAATGGTTGTGTCATCTGCAAACTTTAGAAGTTTGACATTTGAGTTGCAGTCCTTTGTGTAGAAGGAGAAGAGCAGCGGGTGTTGAAATCCACAAACAAAACCCGTGCACATGTCCCAAGATGTGTTCTGGATGGCAGAACCATGTGAACTGTATCATCCACTGAGCTGGTTCCATGTCTTCACACTCACCACCTGCCCTCTCCGAATGAGAACATCAGCCTGTCAGGCCAGCTCATCTCTGCTGCTGCAGCTGCCACCAAATAACTCTAAGTCATGGAAAATTAATTTGTCCATAACCTTCACGATTTGGAGTCTCTTGAGCTGAGAGGTTCTGACAGTTGGTTGCTGCCTCCACAAACTTTACTAATGGAAACTTTATATTACTTAAAAAACGACATCCTCTGTCATCCTCCATTGGACAGGCGAGTTTTTTATCTTTATTAGGGGGGTTTTTCCTCTGAACTCACTCTCTCTTCTGTGACAGCGGGCCGTATTATGCAGCGTTTGGTAGTGAGGAGCACAAAGGTTGTGTTTGTTCCAAGTCCCACGTAGCACAAGTGGGTGGGGGATTGAAATTTGCACTGTATAAAATCATACAAATGACCTGATGCGGGGATGTAACGTTCTGGAAACAAGTGCTGCTAGAATTTTGTAGATGACAAACCTAGTTTTAGCACATTTATTTAATTTTAAAGCTTGGGAGGTAGCGCAGGATGGAGCAGTGCATTTCTTCCTGAATAATAAGGAACCACGTGTGCTGTGCATGTATTTAGCAGCAGTGATGTTCCACTCTTTGATACATAACTGGAAAACTCCCCTGGATCCCCTGAGTTTCGACTTAAATTTGGCTCTGCCCCTGCGGTGGGGTGTGTTTTATTTTATTTACACATGCAAATGTGGCCATATGTAGCAATTTACTGTAGTTTTGTGTTAAGAACGAAAACGTAACAGGTTTCATACAGTATGTAAACGTGTATTAAAAAAAAAGTGTATTGTGTATTTTGTGTCAAAGCAACAAAAAGTGATTCACAGTTTAGTCCACACCTGTGTCAGCACTTGGAACAATCTTAACATAACATATTATAATACGTAGGATTTAAAAAATTAACTTTTGTTTTATAAGATTTTGATTTATAAAACAATTTATGAGATGAAATAGTGATTTCGATGTGTATTATTACACATACACTATTTCACTATTTCATCTCATAAATTGTTTTATTACTATTTGTATTTCTGCAAGCCTCATGTGATCTTCTGCAGGCAACCCTTTTTTTTTTACTATGACAACACAAAAACATCCAGAGCCGTCACAACCACATGTCGGGGTTTATTTAGAGAACGTGTGTGTGGATATTGGGTTCGAGATCGTTTCGATCGTGCTGTCAGTCGCCTGTCTGGTGTAGGTGCTGGTAAGACCCAATCAAGACGCCTTTAATCTGTCAGCTTGGTTAGTTGGTGACTTAGTGACTTGACTTCATTGTCTGTTTGCTTTTGTCCTTTTTTTTCTGTACGTCTCCCTTTATCCCACAAGCTTCTCCCCTTTTCTCTTTCACCAGTTTTTTCCCCAATGTCACTGCTTGACATAGAATAGGTAAAATTTAGTCAGACTTGGCAGGTGTGAATGTTCATAATATAGGAAAGATGAAAACTCACATGAATGTCTGGTACAAAGTGTTTTACGCGTTGGGAAAAGTCTCGTGTATTTCTTCACATACTTTATCCATGGTCCGTGATTTTCAAATGTTCCTCAACAAGCGTCTAAAGCAGGAAACATACATGTTGCCAATTCTGCATATTACAGGAGGTGAATACATACAGCTCATAATTATCAGATCTTCTGTGTATCCTCTCACACCTAGTTTAAAAAGAGTATTTCTCCAGCTAATCAAAATACTATCTAATGAGAAATGTGATTCTCTTACATACCATCTGTACCCTAAGTCTAAGTGACTTATGTTAGGACAGTTCTGAACTATGAAACACCTAAATTCCCTTAGAGGCTGGTCTCATTCTAACATCATGCAAACTAAGCATCTCTGCAGACACAGTAGGTGCCTTCAGTCTCAACTCCTAGTGTTTTGTGTTGCATGGTTCTTACTGGAGATAGATGCAGAAAGTTATAGCCCATTCAAAAACCTCCTGGATTTTCTTGGCATTAATGGCAAGTGACTTTTTCAGTTTTGTATTGTCTGAACTCAGTGAACTTTAGCATCAACAGAGCCTCTGTAGTTCTCTGTACTAACCTTACACCATCAAACCTGTAGGAATTTTCGTCTGAACCAGTCGCAGCTTTAGTAAGTCTCTCCTCATCTCTTCAGCTGTTTTGTGCATTATCCATTTTGGCTCTGCAGTAAACACTGAGACGGGTGGAAATATCCAGATTCTGGTTAATATTAAACAAATAAAATAAGACCCATTCCATAAAACCTCCTGGATTTGTCTTGGCATTAATGGCAAGTGACTTCTTCTTGAATACTGTTTTCTTCAGGGGAATTTTTGAGAGTAGCTGGAGACAATTTGTACACTTTTTCAGGTAGATGAGAAAATCAAAACCCAACCAACAGGTTTCTCTTTAAGAAGGTAACATTAAATTAAGTGAATTTATCTTGTTTCTTTTTAGTCTGCATCATCTCAACATTTAAGACCATTTATGATTTAAAATAAAACTTTTTAAGGCTGCAGGTTTCAGCATTGTGGAGATGTGGACAGCAGCCAAAAAGAGAGAAATGTTTCTCCTATCATTAATAACAGTAATACAAAATAAGTCCTTTAGAGTTCATGGCATCTTTATTGAAGTGAATTGGTGATAAATCACCTTAATATAAAAATCAGTTATGGCCTAATTTTACATATGATCTAAGATGTTAAAAAACAAGAAAGCAAGCAGTTACACGGCCAGTTATGGCTTGTTCTTTTGTTACTCTGTGACTTGTTGTTTGACAGAAAATACCTGCAAATAACTGGATAAATAACCTGGATAAATAATTCTTTGGACTGATGAAGCCAAGATTTACCATAATGATATGAAGAGAAAAGTGTGGAGAAGTAAAGAAACAGTTCACGATCCAAAGCAACATCACATCATCTGTCAAACAGAATGGGCATGTACAGGAACCATGGTTTTTATTGATGACCTGACTACAGATAAAAGTAGCAGGATGAATTCTGACGTGTATATAGAATAACTCTTCTCCGATCCAGCCAAATGCTGTAAACCTCCATACTGCAAATGGATAATGACGTAAAGCATACAGCAGAGGCTACCCAGGAGTTTCTCAAGGGGAAGGAATTCAATATTCCTCATTGGCCAAGTCAGTCACTTGATCTTAACCCAAAAGAGCAGCTTTTCACTTACTGAAGACAAGACTGAAAGTGCAAAGACCCACAACCAAGCAGCAGCTGGAGACAGCTGCAGATAGCCTGGCAAAACACCTCAAGGGATTAAACTCAGCATTTGGTCAAGTCCATCGGTTCCAGACTTCAGGCAGTTATGGACTGACATTTTTTCATCCAAGTATTAAGTTCAGGCCTCACGTATGAGTAATTTTAGTTTGTTCCGTTATTTTTGAGCCACCAAACATTGTATTAAAATGGCGCCTATTCCTGAATGGTTATTGCCACACTTCTGTCAAGACACCTTAAATCAAAGCTGAAATTGTGGACTTTGCTCAGATCTTGAGCGTTTCATCTCAAATTCACCGTGGTGGTGTACAGATGCCTATTGCCAAGTGTTCTAATGTTTATGAACTAATAACCGCACCCATGCTCTACTACTCAAAAGTTGCATTAAAATCTAGCAGACAAAAACTTAATGTTTTAGTTGAGTCACATTGTAGGTCAATATTCCTCAACACATTTATTAGTGCTGTATTAGTGCTCTGATGTTGTCTGAAGCTAAACTCAAATTCAAAAGGCCATTTGCATTTAAAAAAGTTGTACAGCTGAATCAAAATGTCTTTTTTAGAGATTGGCCTGTAATTATTTAATACTGATGGATCTTTTCCTTTGTAGGGGTGATTTTGGAAAAGTGTCAATCTGTACTCCTCCGCAATTCAGCCCGTTACCGCTTGACTCACCCGTTGCCTTTCGTCGACGTCGTCATTACTCCTGCATGTTTGTATCTAAGAGCTCGTGTTTGGTTTTGGGGTTGCTAAGTTCTCGTGCGTCTCCATAATCTTTGATACTGTTCGTGAGTCTGTTGATAGTTCTAGCAGGTTTGTTAGTCTCCTCGTTCAGAGTGACTTTCTGTCATGCTGCTTGTCTCCTCACTTTAGGGATTTTGTTGAAATCCAAGTGCTTTTGAGTTAATATTGAATCGGTGGAACGTGTGTTAATTAATAACTGTATCAGTAGATCAGGTGTTAATGAACCTACTTCACTCTGCGCTTCTCAGCTTCTGAGTCTGGATCCTCTAGTTACGGTAGCCATTGCAATTTCAGCACATCTATTATAGAGAAGTTAAAATTATTTTTAAAAAGCTCATTGGTGGGACAGCATGTGGGAATGATTTAGCTTCCTAACTCTAACTGCAGGGTTTAAGTAATGAAAGCATTCAGTGTTTCCAGCTGTGTTGGGCGATTAGTTAGCTTCTCAGCAACATATGACAACTGTTAACAGTCCTGTAGATGATGTTTGTTCGTTTTTTTTTAATTATGATGTCATACATGCGAAGATTACAATTAAAGATCTCCCTAGTGACTCTGCAGATTACTTTTTTGTCTTTGTGCTCAGCTTTCCTGCATTCTCTTTCATAATTTATTACAGCCAGGATTTTTTCGCTTTGATTTCTGCTTGTTGATTATTGGTTTTAGAGCTTGACATTGTTGCTTGCCAGCTTGCCCTAAAGTAAACCTTGTTTGCAGTATCTTAGATGTTCCTAGCACTGCACTCGTCTGGACAGAGGTCTTGGATTTTGTTCCTGGAATCTGCTGGAGCCACTCTCCTAGTTTGGGTGTTACAGCCCCCAGTGTTCCTATCACCGGGTACCACTCCTGCCTTCACCTTACACATCCCTTCTAACTCTTCTTTCAGTCCTTCTTTCTGCTATTTCTCGAGCTCTCCTGTTTCTTCTTCCTGATGTTGCTATCGCTTGGACGACTACCACTGCAAACTTGTTCTCCTGTTTGTCCACAGCTACTATGTCGGGTTGGTTGGCCATTACCGTTTTGTCAGTCTGGATCTGGAAGTCCCACCAGATCTTAGCTCTGTCTTTCTCAACCACCTTTGGAGGTTTGCCCAATTTTGACATTGGGATTTTCAGCCTGTACTCGACACAGATGTTCCTGTACACTATGCCTGCCAATTGGTTATAGCGTTCCTTGTTTGCCCTGCCTGGTAGCATCTTGCACCCTGAAGGAAGGAACGAGACTGCCCCAAAGAAAGGACGAGTGGGGAATTTTTTAATACACATTAATTATAATGTACAACCAAATTTTAATGCAGCTTAAACATGATGAGGCTGCAGACCTGTACATGAGCAAGTTTTCTCTATCTGGACTTTGTTAAATCATAATTGACCACCCCTGCATTATACAGTTGCCAGATTGGGAAAGTGAAAAATTAATAAATATTCACTTATGTGTCAATTGTAACAATGACATAACTAAGTCTTTTGTATTAATGTTTAGTACGGAGTCTAGTACATAAGGCCACACTTAACAGTTCACAATCACATAAAATCACATTTTTGCAGCATGGAGGAGAAATGAGCAGAGAATGAGTCATAATGCAGCTTCTTTCTGACTGAACATCATCATTCAGTGATTTTATGACGTGACCATCAGCCAAACACATCAGTCATTTCAGATTTGATTTTTGCACACTCCTATTCAACTTTTGTTATTGGCTCCTCTAATAAGCCAGCCTTCTCCAAGATAAAAGCCAGGCACTAAACAATGAAGGCTGAGGCTTATCTCAGAAAAAACCCCAAAACAATTATGCCAGAGCCTTTGTCTCAAAGTAAGAGTAGATACATGAAAAAAAAAGACAATTCTAATCTTACTTTTAATGTTACATTTCATAAAACAGTATAATTTGTCTGGTATTGTCGTCGTAATCAGTCATTATTCTCTGTCTACAAACTGCTGGCTCTTTAACCTTTATACAAGGCGGTTGTGTCTTTCTTCAGATTGGTTCTTACGTCAGCCTTCTTTCTCAATCATTAAGCGACTACAATACAAGTGATTATCAGGTCTGACAACGGGAAAGCAATTTTGTGAATGTGAGAAAGACAGAATGGCTCATATCAAAACATGGACAATCCTGAGATAACAAATTAAATTCCACTGAGTGTTGTCGGCTCTGCGTTGACAGTCTTTGACGGTGACAGATTGATTCATGAATCGAACCTGGTTTTCAGCAGTGTCTCAATGGTCAATCTAATAGGTATATTTTTATTTGCAGCTGAGGTTCCGTGTTCTTAGCAGAACAAGTTATTTTCACCTCGGGGATATTTTTCTTCTGAGAGTGAAGAATAATATCCCTGAGAGTGAATGATGTCTGTGCCGGGAAAAAAAAATCACTATGGAATGCCTAAAAAAATGGGGACCAAACCAGGTCCTTGATTTAACCTTGTTTAAATCTGGAGCAAGTGTTTTAATAGTATCCATCAGTATTTTGAAAGAAAAAGTGCTTTTCAAATTTCAATGTTGCACTTTTACTCTTGGTTAGTTCATACTTGACCTTGTTTCGTCTTTTGCACCCTGCAAAGTGATTTATTCAATGGTTCTTTCTTACAACATTTATTAAAATAACACTTACAAGTGGTGGGAAAACATTTTGGTGAAGTGTTTGGCACCAGCAGATCATACGATGCACTAACTGAGGTGCTTCAGAGAAAAACGGTGAAGACCCAGTAGGGTTTTTGTCCTCCTATTTGATGAGGTATGGGTGATACGAGGAGTTCGTTCTGACCAATGGATCATGAGGCTCTCATTAATTATAGGCTAAATGTGTTGCTGATTTATCTCCATGGTTCCAAAGGCCCAAAGGCCATAATTTAATCAACCAACGTAATCATAGCTTAGGAACAATAACTCCCCAATGGTGGATTGACCTTCTCACCATTACCTCACATGCAGCCAGTCTTTTGTGTCCATTTGAATTGAAAATGCTTCTCAGTAGGAACAACTGCTTATACACCTGAAATCACGTCGTCACCTTCCTCCTCCACTTTTTTCTTTCTCCGTTATCTCCTTTTCCTTTTCTTGCTCCATTGCTCCATTGCTCATTACGATGCTACAATGTTCTGAACATACAATATTGAATAAATCTATCTCATTAAATGTTTAGACAAAGACAAACCCTCATTAGCAAGGGTAAAGAACAAACTTTTTTGACAACCTTCTACCATTTTGGTCAATGACCTGGTCAGACAAAAGTGTAGTATGTCTTTTTTTTTTTACTTAATTTGAGAATGAAAAGAAATTATTTGATAGACCCAGAACAACTTAAAAGGTGTGGGGGAAGGGGACAGATTTTAGGGAGTAAGAAGGAATCATGACAAGTTTTTATTGTTGCTAATTCATAGTGACTATTATTTCTGACAGTGAATGGCTCCCAGTTATGTGGAATTCACTTTGCACATGTCCAAACCATCTCAGTCTGGCCTCTCTGACTTTGTTGCTAACACAGGCAACGTCCCTCCTCTGCACATGTCCCCATCTCTGATGAACTCGCTTCCCTAATTCTGTCCAACCTTGTCACTCCTAAGGAGAACCTCAACATCTTCATCTCTGCTGCTTCCATCTCTGCCTCTTGTCTCTTTCTCACTGCTACTGTCTCTAACCCATAGAGCAGAGCTGGTCTCACCACTGTCCTGTTCACCTTTCCTTTGAGTCTTGCTGACACTCTTCTGTCACACAACACTCCTGACACTTTCCTCCACCCATTCCAACCCGCATGCACTCGCCTCTTCATCTCTTCTCCACACTCCCCATCACACTGAACTGTTGACCCCAAGTACTTAAACTCCTGCACCTTCTTCACCTCAGCCCCCTGTAACCTCACACTTCTACCTGGATCCCTCTCGTTTAGACACATGTATTCTGTCTTGCTACGACTGACTTTCATGCCTCTTCTTTCCAGAGCAAACTTCCACCTCTCCAGCTGTTCCTCCACCTGCTCTCCACTCTCACTGCAAATCAAAAGACAAAAATGATAAATTGTTGAAATATCTAACATTTAGGGTTTTATTTTAGAACTATTGATCGTACCTCATACAAGGGCCTCTGTTATTGTACAAATACAATAATTACTTAACCAGTCCTCTCAGCGTTTTCGCTCCTTTGCTCTATTCATCTGTGTTTCTTATCGCTTCAACTCCCTGCACACCCTCCTCTTCTGCTCTTATCACCTAGAATGGGGTTTCAGTTTGCCTAATTCAGCAGACTGTACATATAGAGTGAGCTTTTGTAGAGTGCAGGAGCAGAGAGAGTGAATTATAGATGGGTGGATGGAGACTGAATAATTGAAAGAAACAGGCAGATGAGACAGCTTTTGGGAAATCAGTCAGTTCTTCTGACATTCAAGTCCAAATCATTTTATAGAGAACGTGGTTCAGATATTCAGTCTTGTGTGATCTAATGCATGTGCGTGTGTATTTATCCGCATTAGCATCTGAACTCAAACATCTGTGTTTAATGATTTTCAGGCAAGCTGCTTCTTTACAAGCAAATCTGACCGACGCACGGTGGACCTAATGTATTCAAACGGCTTTGGTGAAGGGAATGAATTATAGATGGTGATTGTATGTGTCCTTTGTGTCTTCAGTTCAAAATAAATGGGCCTGTCTGAAGCAGTGGCAGTGAAAACATGCAGCAGTAGAGTTGCATCTGTCTGACTTGTCTTAGGTGATTAACCAACCTGTCACTGTGTTTGATTTGTCTCTGTACCTTTTTCTGCAAGAATGCATTACATTTTAAATAATCACCTAATATAATTTTTGTAAGAAATATTTGAGAATGCATTTAAATTTTAACAATATTTTTAATTTTGGTTTTAAAAGCACAAGAAAAAACAAATGAGATAGTAAAAGTTACTGGTACATTCTAAACAGGTTTTACAGCACACAAGTGTCATTTTCTAACAACGGTCAACAAACTATAAAGTGATATTCATGCATGTAAGTGGTCGCTCCAATATAGTTAAGATGTGTAGAGTTTTCTTTTCAGATGCCTCCGTTTCATGCAGTAAACACTTGTTTTCTCATAGGTTAACAGATGTTTATGACTCACAGCTGGTCACAAACATCTCTTGCTTTATTCATCAGCACAAAAGAGGAACAACTGTGTTTGAAATTGTATGTTTCTTTGATAAGAAATCTGAATCCTGTGTATATAACAGCTGTGTAGACTCCCAGTGTGCATTTAGGCAAGAAACCTTTGTCACAGAACCCAGAATTATGTAATTAGTAGTATTATATCATTAGTAGTAAGGAGACAGAAACGAGGCTTCAGATGGAGTCACTTCAGTTAGTGACTTCTTACAACAAGTGGTTATAACTCAGGGGTTTCTATCGTGTTGTCTCTGATTACCTTCCCCTTTCCAAGTTGCCCACCACTGCAAAACATTTAGTTCCATAAAACTTTATTAAAAGGGGAGAAGAAAGCTCTCAGAGCAACCTGACTTCCCAAGCAAACAACAAATATCTTGCTAATTAAAAAACTTGTTCAAATGATATTGTTACTATGACAAACTGAGGTTTTTATTTATTTATTTATATTTATATAATCACTCATATCTTTAAACCATGTTTTTCTGTGTAAAATTAATGAATTAATTTATTTTTATTTTTTTTTTAAATTACAGATGAGGTAAATAACAGTGGGTAGTGTATTGCATAATAGACTAGCTTGCTCTATTTTTTACTCTCCTATTTTCGACTGTCCCACTTAGTTTCTTTGGAATTGATTTTTACCATGAATTTTCACTGTTTTCAAACCAGTTAGCCAGAGTTGCTGCTTAATAGATAAATATAAATATTATTTATTTCCCAAATTCCCTACTATGCAGTAAGGTGCAAACTGATCTTTAAAGTCAGCTGTTTTGGCAGTTAGAAGATTTGGCAGTTTCACGACGCCCATCCTGATTACAGCAACAAACCAACTGTAAAATACACGAAGAGAAAAAGCACCTCACTGGTTTCAATATGAATCCCACAGTGGCGAAGACATACTGTATACACCCAAATGACGGCACACTCATACTCTGCCATAAAACATCTTTTCAGCAGTATGGGAAAGTGTTTTCAGAACAGTGGTGCAAACAGGGTAATTAGGTTGCCAATGTGGCTGCCTGCTGAAAGAATAGGTGCTACACATCCATCACAAAACCTCCACAGTGCAGGCCTACTGGGAGACACTTCCTAGTCTCAGAGAGACCGAGGCAGATGTTATTTGTAGACTTTTAAAATTTATTCAGACGTTGGCTCTAACTACATATAATTACAGAAACTATGTGAGGATGTGTTCACAGTGCAGTGAAGATGCCATGTCACACAGGATGGCGTCTGTTCTTTTCCTCAGTTCATCTCATTGTTAATGTGAGTGGAGGAAACTTTGCTCATCAACTGGTTTGTGTTTACCAAAAGACATGATAAAAATGCTACGTTATGACATTATTGTACAGACTCAGTACACTGAAAAACTGCAACAATTTACTATATGACATTTTAGAATTACATTTTTTGTCCCTACTGGTCAAATCCACAACACTCATAATTTGCTTCCAGTCACAACATTCATCGCCAACACAGAAAGTTGTTTCTGTCACTAAACGTAACCATTGCCATGTGCGGACATTGCATAAGACAACAATGATGGAAAAAGTGGTCTACGAAACAGTAATCAAACATTCAAAAAGTGTTGGGGGTGTTAAAGGATTGTTAAATATCATCATTCTATTATTATCCTTTTAAACATTAATAGTATTTAGTAGTGTATGTCATAGTTAACAAAGTAATCTAACAGAGATATTAGTATTGCTCAATGTGTAGAGCAGCTGGATGGGAAAATGGACGATGTGGGATCAAATCACAGTGTGGGAAATCCCAGCCCACCTGTAATCCCCAGCATACCCACCAGGTGTGTCCCAGGTGTGTCCCTGAGCAACACCCCAGCGCCACCCCCCCGGCGCCGGCCCTGGCAGCCCACCGCTCCCCCTACAGGAATGGGTTAAACCAGGGGTCTCAAACTCAATTTACTTGGGGGCCGCTGGAGGCAGAGTCGGGGTGAGGCTGGGCCGCATCAGGTTTCCACAAGAAAAACTTTTAAATAATTTTAATCTTCTCAAATGTCTTTATTTTTTATTTTTAACACAAAATAATATGAAAAAATAAATAAAGTAATTAGAAGAAAATAAATAAGAAATTAATAAGAAAATCAATCAATCAATCAATAATAAGTAAATAAAATAATAATAATAATTATAATAATTAGGATTCAAATGTCTGTATTAACAGTTCTTTAAGCTTTCTTTAAGCTGTCGCGTTGAAGTTTCAATCAAGTGTTTAGCCGACGCACAAAGAACGTCATTTCCTCAATATACGTCATTTCCGCAATGTACGTCATTTCCGTTCTGTGCCGTTCATAACAAACTCGCGGGCCGCACTAACATTAAACTTTAATAATAAGGTGGGGCCACAAACTATCGGATTTTCACTGTAACATCTATGTGCAAATGTATATGTGCTCGAAGTGAAGAATAAAGGTTCTTCTTCGTTCCATGCTCTAAAATGCACCTAATGACCAAAGTATGTTTGTAATACTGTAAAATAAAGTTATAATGAACATTTTCTTGCCTCTAAGATCTCCCCTTTTCAGTCTTACAACGTGCTTCACGTTTTTACGACAATTGCTTTCATGTAATGTCGGATTCTCTTTGTGCAACTTCTGATCATCAAGACTTTGAAAATCAAATAGCCAGCTCTTCTTTCCTCCCTGTGCTGACTCACTCGCAAAGCCAAGCATGCTTGCCAATGATGAATCCTACAACACTGAGGACCTCTGTCCTCCCCGACCGAGTCATCCATGACTTTTGCTGAGCTCTGCTTCATAGCTCCCAGCTTATTTCAAAGGTTTAGTGCAAGACAAGCTTAAAGAGCCTGCATGCTAAATCAATGCTTATACTGTATATCCAGCCACACTGAAGCCAACAGGGAATAAGCAGCCTGTGGTATCTGCATTCAATTTCTTTTTTGTGGCGCTATTGCATTTGTAAGCATAACGTAATAATTAGTTTATGTTTATTGCACCTCATAAGAGATGCGATGAGCTCAGTCTGTCAGATATATTGGGGTCACAGTAATCTGCATTATGCTGAGATGTGCTGTTTGAAACGCTTTAAACCATATTCACGGGACTATGAAAGATTTCCCTGTTTTCTTGAGTCTCGGAGGGACCATGTGTTCTTTAGTACCTACATTACATGCAGTGAAACCAAAAGGAGAACTGCAAATATTGAAAATACTTTTATCTGCAAACTAGATGACACAACTTTCCCCTCATGCCCCCTTCTCTTTATGAAGACCTTTTACCAATTAGACCTGCAACCACCAGCCCATTTTCATGACCTCACAGTCTTGACCCCTGACCTGCAGATGATGAAATGTGCTTCCCTTCTGACTGTGACAGGCGTCACTGATCTCATTAAATCCGAGATGTGTTGTCTTTGAAAGTGGGTTTGGTTTGATGCTGCAGTGGCTGTAGGCACAAACACAGCCTGGTGTTACCAGACCCGTCAGCAAAATAAGTGGAATAAAACCTCCCACAAGGATCCGAGGACCTTTATATAATGTGGCTGATGTATCACTCACTGTAGGCAACAAGAACAATTACACCAGTAAAGGCTGACATTGAAAAAGTGATCAAATGCTAAATTGTCCTAACACTGAATCATTTTAATAAAGCAATGTATGTATTAATAGTACCAGTAAGGTAAACTTGTTGTTCTGCAGCAAGGGCTGTAATGATGCATTGATCTCAATGGATGTGTAGATCAAATGACCAAAAATACAATGTCAACTACGCTAAATTTAAACAGTGACTTATACTGTATATAATATTTTAAGATGCAGCTTCATTTTGACACCCTAATCTTAAGCATGTCCTTACATACTTATCTAAAAGCATGCTTTTTTTTAAACTAGACAACAAACACAGACGATACAGCAACTTATTAGCAGCCAACAAAATTGCACGGATAAAATATATTCTCCCATTGGAAACAAGTTACGGGCGGGAAGAATTCTAGAATAATAAAGCAATTATAGACACGTCACATTTTAGATTCACACTAGCTAAACATGTATTTTGCAAATGATCTTAATCTATCACAGCAAGTCTAATGATATAGTGAAAAGAAAATAATCAATATTATGTCATGATACCTGCAGCATAATATTGTTTTTAAAAAGTTCTCACAAAGAAAACGTCGGAAAAAGTGACAGCCTCAGTTGGATGCTACACACTGATCATTTCTTCTTTCTTGCTGGTTCCTTCCTGTAAAGACGGGCTGGTTATACAAGATGATACTTACACATTATTTAGTAGCATGCAACCGTTATTTTTTTCATCATAATTTATGTGAATACATAATGTTGGCCAAATTTCCAAAAGAACATTTTATCGTGACCGCCCTGAGATACAAGGTTTTTTGAAAGCTACTGGAGGTTCTTTCTTACTTGGGGGCTCTTCTGCACCAGCAAAAGCTGTAGCAGTTTGTTTTGGGTTTTTTTTTTTAGGTTTCGTTAGGTTGATCATTCATTTGTCCTATTGTTGTGACGTGACTTAATAATGAACAGTTTGATTTTGGGGTTAATGTTAATGGTCAGCGTCAGTGTTACTTCCTATCCTTTTCATTCGTTTGAACATGAAATCACAGGAACACCATGATCATATTTCTTCACGTTTAGGACAAACATCGGCCAGTACTCAAAGGTCGAATGTCAAAGTAAATGTGAACTCACACTCTCAGAAATGTGTGGATGGACACACATGCATGACAACTACAACTTGACTAGTTTATTGAGGCATACTCCCATAATGCACGCTTTCTAGTTTCATGGGAGCTTTTTTATATTTGAGGTAGGTTTTTTCATGATGGTTGAAAAAAGTTAATGTAAAACCTAGTGTAATAATAATCTGTAAAAAAATTAGGTTGTGGCTGGAACATGCCACAAATGAAGTAGGCTGTTGCTGGCTTTGGAATAGACCAATGGTTGTGAGGACGGAGCACTAGCACTGTGACTATGTCAGAGTTTCTCTTCAAAACCCAGTGATGGTCAGACGTAGATCAACAAGTGCAATTTGAGTGCAGGCCGGCCGGAGGCCACTGGAGGAGTAGGAGACAATCATTAACAATAATTCAATGTTTGGTCGTCTTAATAAAATTACTCATGATCTGATCCCAGGTAACAGCTTACAGCTGAATAGAAATGTTTTATATGTGACGTGCCGACAGTTTTCAGCAGTACGACCATCTGACTGCTTTTTGTATGGCTGTATCAATTGACGATGAGAACCTGATTATGCTTATACACAGTCATTCACACATGAGCACACACACATTAAAAATAGAAGAGATGGAACGACTGAGCGTATCAATTTGTAGGCATTGACCAAGGCAACTCTCTTGTCAACTTATTCAGTTGTTGTTTCTTATCGTACTTATCAATGATAAAAACAAATCCAGTTGTTCATCACAAAGGACGAAGGCTGTTGAGTTTTAGCAGGTATGGTCAAACCACAGAAAAACATCGGTTATCAACAACACGTTTATGACAACGAGCCAGTTGGCGATTTATTGGAGTTGTCCTACTGCATTGTAACTTTCAGCATTACCTCTCACACCTAAGTGACCAGCGATAGTTAATTGACCCCAATTCATCTTCCTGCATCGCTCAAACATTTGTCTAATGGCTGTATCCTTGCATGATATAATAACACTGCTGCGGAAATAATTGGTAGAACGTCCTTTGGTTTTTGTTGTCTCCCTCATTGACGTTTTCACTCTGAGCCCAAGTGGACAGTAGACAGTGACTGGCAAAGTTAATTTAATGATGCGGGTCATGGAGTACGGTTTTGCTGCTGGACATTGCGTAACCCAGTTGGCAGAGGTGAAAGAGGCGCACAGGCGAAAGCGATAGAGGATTCTCGGAGTAAATGATATCTTTTGTTTTTCTCTGAGGCAAAGACAAGCTGTTGACCTCTATAACTCTGTTGTGTTTGTTTTAGAAAATCTCAGTACTCTGCCGCTCAGAACAAATGAAAGAAAAAAGACACTAAAATAGCAAAGGCATGCATTTCTTAGGATCTCAGTGTTTGTGACTAAAGCTTGGTCTTCATCCCGCTTTCACAGTAAATGCACATCTCTAATTAATTCAGGCTTCAACAGCTATTTTCATACAACACTTGGTGACACTAATCATAAATTTTCCAATGATAATAATAATTGCCCACTCTAATCCTTCCACACATTTGTAATTAACTGGTGGAAAGGTTTATCATCGCAAGTGTAGGGATGACTTAAATTATTCTTGTGGAAAAAATGTGTTTTTTTGCACTGTCAAGGATTTGTGGCTCGTTGTCACGCAAGCATGCGTGAACTCTCTCTCATTCTCATTCCCGCCTTCATTCTGTAGTCGTGGGAACACTCGTATTCTCTAGCCCCTTACCCTAACCCTAAGCATCACACTTAAACACCTAGCCCAGCCCTAACCTAAACTTAAACCTAATTCTTACCTGAACCCTAACTTTTAGGTCTACGCAAAAATATCATAGTATAGTCTTTTTTAGCCAGAATTACAATTCACAATTTGAATTTTTCCTCAGTTTTGAAATCTATTGCAGAAGCCAACTAGAGTACAAATATTCAGTGCATAAAACAAATTGTCCTATTAGTAAAACCGTTGGCTTTTTATTTATCCAGCTTGAATTCAGTATTGGAGTGAAGATTAAGAATTTGTATTTTTATATGTAACTTCACTGCGGTACTAGGTGGCCATATTGAACAATGACAAAGTTCCAAAACATGAGCTGAGACTGTAGGAAAAACCACACAAAAACTGTTCAAAGATGCTCTTCCCCTAATAGACATGTCCGTGTTAGATTTGATCAGTTTATCTTTATTAACAGGCCAAGACCAAGACTTATGATGCTGCTGTAGTGCAACCCCCCGGCTCATAAACCTTCTCTTGATCCAGGAATTTTATCCAGTTACAGATCAATATCCAATCTCCCCTGTCTTCCTAAACTTCTTAAAAGAGCAGTCGCAAAACAATTGTGTGACCATCTGCACACGAATAACTTCTTTAAAGATTTCCAGTCAGGATTTAGAGAACATCATAGTACAGAATCAGCACTGTCGAAAGTCACTAATGATCTTCTCCGAGTTGAGGCGGCTCAGAATTGCTGCTCTCAGTTGCCTGTGAGGGAGGACTCAGCTGATTGTTATGCAGTTCTCAGTTTTCTGTCAGCAGCCGCCTTCTCCTGTTGCCCGAGAGGAGATGAAACAAAGGAACAAGAAAAGGTGGCACCCACAGCTGATGCATAGCAGGAACTGTCTAAAGGAAGCAACATCTAGGCTGGAAAGCGGCTTATTCAGACGTCTGTGAGGCACTTTGTCTCAGGTACATCTTCTTTCAGTGTTTAGATTTCCTCATTTGTGCAACTGTATTTTCCTGCCTTCAGCCTTTTGCTATGCACCTGTGCTGTTGGAGAAGCTGGTTGCTGACCTGGTTACACCTATACATGGCAGGGAAATCAGCACTCTCAATGTCAGCTTTCATGTCTCAACTAGGTTACTGTTGTTTTTTTTCCGTAAATGGCAAAAGACCAGCTGAAGAGAGCTGACGAATAAACCTGGACACGTCTGTTGAAGGAGAGTCTTGGATTAAAATGGTTTATTTACCTTGTAAAATAGTCCTATTATTGTGTATACAATTGGTGAGTTATGCTTCCAACGTTGGAGAATGAATGAAATAGATTATATTAAGAGAACAGTCCAGATAAAAGCAATCCGCATTAACCCGCAAATTGTCATAGCACTTCAACAAAGATGATAAAAACATGACAGAGTGAATGGGCCCCACTCCTGCTGCCTGTAAGACTGTTTAGTCTAATAATGTTCAGGTTAATAAAGTCACTGCTGCACAGATGCCCTTGTCTTATTTATAGTTACAGCTATTATATGTTATATATACATGTAGCGGCTCAAAAAGTGCGTTGCTTTAATGCTGCATTTGTGAGTTATAATTTATTTTAGGAGTTTTCCTCTCAGTTATAAGCACATGAAAACACATCACAGTGTTGGACAAACTACACAGATGCTGAGGTAGAAATTCTGCGCACTGTAACAGATTGTTTATTGTTCATGTTTATTCTGCATGGTCATCTCAAGGCACTTTACATGATAAAGTCAAGACTATATAAGCATTTAAAGAAACCCAACCAATCCCCCTTGAGCAGCTATAGGCAACAGTGGAGAGGAAAAACTCCCTTTAACGGAAGAAACCTCCAGCAGAACTAGGCTCAGGGTGGGCGGACATCTGCCCTGAGCGGTTGGGATGAGTGGAAAACATTGGGCGGGTTAATAGGACCAGTAGCTGCACACTGGAAGACACACAGCGACAAATCTGAGGACACCTGAAGACAGGGACAGAGAGGGGAGAAAGACGACTACAGGACAAAGAAGATACAGAGTTAATGTCATACAGTGGTGACATTATAGATGTGGGGTGAGAGGAGAGAATGAAGAGAAGAGGAAAGTGGCTCAGTGCAGAGTCCCCCAGCAGTCTGAGCCTATAGCAGCAGGACTATAACCAACTATAAGCTTTATCAAAGAGGAAGGTTTTGAGCCTAGTCTTAAAAGTAGAGAGGGTGTCTGCTTCCCGAATCTGGACTGGGAGCTGGTTCCACAGGAGAGGAGCTTGATTCCTAAAGGCTCTGCCTCCCATTCTACTTTTGGAAATTCTGGGAACCATAAATAGGCCTGCATTTTGGGACCAAAGTGGTCTATTAGGATGATCTGGCAGTGAAGTGATCACGGTTCAAATGTCACCTCTAAAACTGCAGGTGTGACCTGTACACGCTGGCAAGGGTCTGAGTCTGTTCCAGTCCTGGGTTGTGTTCATAGTGTTTTTTTAAAGACAAAAGCTGCTGTCAGCTGCTGGCTAAACTACAAAAAATACCTCCCACTGCTGTCAAAGAGACTATTCAGATTTTACGTTCACTGAATTTGTGAATATGCTGAATGATTTTATCAGTGTGTGTAGATTTGTTAGATTAGATTTTTAAAAACCAACCAACTTTTGTAAGAACTCAGAGGCAGGAAAGAGACAGAATCTCCATGAAGTGACGTCTGCTCGTTTTTTAGTCCGACCACATTTATATTAAACTGAAACTGACACAAAGTGGTGTGTATGAGTCTAAAGTTTTTTCACTGTACTGTTTCCTCCAACACTCCATCAGCTGGGATTTAATTGTTGTTAGTAAGATACCATTATTATCTCCGCATAAGCTATTGTATCTTGTTGTATTGTAGGTAGTTCACTGTTGTTTAGGACAGTTTATTTTAGACTAATTCTCATGATGAAAACTCACCTTAAGCTGTTTGTACAGAATCAACTGGTAGTTAATAACTGGCTCATCATTAGGTCGACAAGAGCAGCAAGGCATAACACTGGATAGACTTCAATCCTGGTTCACTAATCTTGCTATGGCCAGTCAAAATGAACTACTGAAAACAGTTCTAGTGTACTGTGCCCACAAAAACAATGACTGTAGTATTAGAAACAGTTGGATTGTTCTCTTCAAATTTTTTTTACCACAGCATATTGCAGTACTGATAACATTATACTAATTAAAGACAAAAGCAAGCAGTTGCCATAAAAGTTGGCAGAGCGACTGAGAGACAGCCACGTGTGATTTCATGAGAACTATCAAAAACGTTGGACCACTTCTCAGCAGACTCTGTGGATAGAAAAGCTAATTCTCTGTAGTTATGGATATGCGTTGGTGGCCTTTCGCTGTTGGAAAGGATTGGTCCACTGTCATCAGTCTGTCATCATTAATAATCACACTGATGCTGATTCCACCTCCACACATCCTGCTCGTCCAGCGTCATCACATCAAAGCCTTTCTGGACCAACACTCTGGGTGCCGAGGTGTTGGATCAGATTAGTTTCAACTCCAGAAATGCCAAAACA
The DNA here is from genome assembly GCA_033026295.1 of Channa striata. Classification (NCBI taxonomy): domain Eukaryota; kingdom Metazoa; phylum Chordata; class Actinopteri; order Anabantiformes; family Channidae; genus Channa; species Channa striata. The sequence continues at coordinate 2,838,298 of CM065169.1, forward strand.
TTGCAGTGTAGTGTTCAGGGTGTCAGTGTCAGAAAGAGACCTGCTGTAAGGGACCCGACAAGAGACATAGCGACTTGCCTTTGCCTCACAAAGACCAGCAATCGCTGTGATCATGCAGCCTTACCTTGGCCCCTCTGCCGCTATCTCACTGGCCACAAAATGACTTCTTTTCCCGGCTATCTCCATCATAAAATTGCTACAAAGGCAGAGTCAGTCAGTGACATAAATCATTGCAATGGGGCAGAACTAATAAGAGCTATCTGGCTGAAAGTTGTGTAAAAAAGATCCCCAATGAGGACAGTGAGTAAAGTCAGAATAGGGGCTGACAAAAAAAAAGGTTCTGTTCTTTATTCGAAGTGCGACTCTGTGATAACAGCATGGCAAGGCCTCCACTGGCTTAATCTGAGGGATCTAAAGAGTGACAGCTTACTTGATAGCCTTGACTTTCTTAAAGGTTGTTCATAAGAACAAAAGCAGGCTGTTTTAGTTTCGTCAGTATTAGGGGACTGTAGAGGATGCTGTATCGTGGTCATGTCTTTTGGGGACCATGGGGTATGAGATTCCTACTAAAGCCATTTACAGCTTTATCAGAACAAGCCAATCGCTGTGGCCGCTATGGAGTACAGAGGGCCATCCATCATGGGAAGCTAGAGAGGCCCGGGATGCTTCTGTCACTAGATAACACTGTGAGCAGAAAAGAGGAAAAAGCATCTCCAGAGAAGAGGGAGTGTCCTCGTCTGTCCTGACAGTTTCTTTTGGGGGGGGGGGTGTTTCCAGTTGAATTTAGCCTTTTACTGTAGCCATGACTTGTAAATTTTAGCCAACACTGAGACAGTCTATAATAAACAGCAGAAACATAAAATTTAGACAGAAACTTCAAATCCTTTCACACTCAACCAACCATGTTTTTCTAGAAGCCCGAGCCAAACACCAGGAGCCCCATCGAGGCCTGAGCGCACAGAGCCAGAGGGCTCAATGTCCAGCATCATCACCCAGTCTGGAGCAAATCCCAGGGTTCAGCCACTGGAACACTGGGTTTGATTAATGCCCTGACTACTCCGTCTATTAACAACCAGGAGAAAATGAGAGCTGGAGGATGAGAACAGCTCGATCAAAAAGAACTAAAGGAACGAGGAAGGGGGTGTTTAGCAGGACTCTTCTGTCATGGGCTTTTTTCCCCCAGCAGCAGCTGTCTTTAAGCTGGAAGAAAGACCTGGCAGTGAGATGTGAGGTAATGTCATACCTATGCCAAAAAGAATTGAGCCTCAACAATAAGAAATCTGCCACAGAGATTAGAGTGATAATATTTCAGCTGAAATGAGGCTCCGCAGCAGCCAGTGAGAGCAGAGAGAAAGAGTAGAGGATGCTTTTTTCCGGAATCCAACAGGAGATAAATCAGGTCTTGTATATTACTTAACAGATAGAGTATTTTTTTATTATTAGCAATAGCATCTGCCCCATACAGTTTGGTAAAAGAAAACTCTAAGCCCTGTTTCATAAAGAGAGTCTATCACGTAGCTGCTTTTTATTCTTTTTAACTGTTTAATCGTTGGTACAGAGGCCACTGACACCAAGACATCAAGATAACATTTATAAAAATGAAAATAATACAAATCAGTTTACTTTCCAGGTCAAACATTAACATAAATACTGTGGCAAAGCATGAAATGAAAGGTGTTTTTTTTTTAACATCAAATATCCACATTGTTAAGACTAAATAAAAAAATTCCAATATCTGTTAATAAGTGTGATCTAAAAACTTAGTCTTTGTCAACTTTGTCAAAATAAAATGAGAATCTGATAATCACATGATTGTGAAGCTTTTAATATCGCTCCATGTAAAACACAAAGAGTAAATCTGGTGCTTGTGGATCATCTGCATGTGTCTTCACCTTATTTCCCTTCCCTCCCCCCCGCGTCACTCAGCTTCCACATGCACAATATGAACATAAAAGTTGGACAGCAGTGTTTTCTGTCACTGTACAGTAAAAAAATGGTGCTCAGGTTTCCGTAATCAGGCTACTCTTCTGCTGCATTTACTGTATATGCAGCAGGTTTCTCGATTTCATAAACACCTTTCTCAAATTAGCCCACGAAGCCGAGCACCCCACCTACCTGTGCACGTAAACGCAATCATTGTTGGCTGTGCACGAAGCTGCAGAACTGAGGGGTGAACCTTGCAGGTCGTGGATCAACTGCAGTCAATTATGCTCCCAGCCCGTTTTTGAGCCAGAACACTGAATATACAGTATATTGACATTTTTAACAATATGCTGATAATTTCATTCTACCTTTCAGGGCATCAGAGACACTGCAGTGTGAATATTAAACTAACCGATGTTCCCATCCAGTAGTCAACTTCATCTGTTTGACTCTTTCCCTCGACATCTGTCTGTGGCTTTTACATGTGGGAGAGTCGGACTATAATTTCCTTTCCTGGCTCGCTCGCTCGCTCGCCCGCTGTCTCCCTTTGAGTTAAACGCCTCCGTAAAAAGAAAGATTCCCATCAGCATGTACACAGCCATGTGTCTTGATGTATCTGTACAACTCTGCTCGGGATGGATGGACCTGGCACTCATGGATATTTCACCATGGCCAAAACAAAAAAGTCTCTAAACATTTGCTGTGTGCTGAGAGATGCTATAGGTTGAAATAAGTGTAAATTCAGGTCCCTCTATCTTATTTCCCACGTGCTGCGAATGCCTCCTTTTTCCCATGACTGAGCTGTAGTCTGTAATTTTCTATGCCCTGCTCAGAGTCTCTCATGTTTCACCACCAGTCTGGAGACACTCCATAGGCAATTGTGGAGCGAGGAGTTCATGCACTCATAATGAATGACGCCGTCACCTCCTTTGACCTTTTAGACAGTCCTGAAATAAGCGCCTGGCCTGGAAAACTGAAATAAAACACTGTGATTCTTGCCTGACAGTAAGCTGTGTAGCATTGCCATGCACCTGACTAGGCATGAGAGACGCTTTACCTCATTTGACCCTCTGAGTGGGATGGGAAGGAAAAGTCATTTTGCATTGTTGTGCTCCACAAGATGACTCACTCCTTCGCTGCCGGAGCCAGACGAGAGGGAAACTTCCCTTCATCCTTCCTTCAGCGACTCCCATCTTTTCCCTCCTTTCTCAGAGTTGACGTTTCCACGGCACGATGAGCACCCGCGTTGGTATTTATGTCCTGCTTCTTTTTCCCCTCTCGGCACAGTGTCAGACATATTTAAATGAAAAAAAAAAAAAAAAAAAAAAAAAAGGAGACGGGCATAAAATGAGGTAAGAGCCAGACAGTGAAAATGATGAGGGGAAAGTAATCTGGCGGGATATTGTATTTCCAGTACTGTAAGGATGGCGGGGTGGTTTGGGGGGGTGGATTGCTGGACGGGCTTCTGTGCTACAGAGCTTTTTCCAAGCACCTGTCTCATATTGGAGAATGATGCTCTGCCTTTCAGCGTTGTTCACTCCATCATTCCCGGGGCAGGAACAGTCCTGGCACAGACTTAACAGCTATCTGTTCCATCTCCTGGGCTGGCACCGCACCTGAACACACCTTCTCCAATGCATACACTATTGCGATAAAGCCATTTCTCTAGTGCAAATACACTAGCACAGACAGTTCTGGGTCTCACTCGTATATTGAGAAAAAGCAAAATCTAACTCTCGATGTGATTGCGCTGTGGAGACACACAGCAGCTCCTCGGTTTGATTCATCTAGCACACAACAGAGATGAGGTGGGATGGTTAAATCATTTGCTCATAAGACAAAATATGAGTCCCACCCAGAGTTCTGGCATCAGTTCTCTGGAAGTTTACAGTCTCTATAAAATACTTGACGGCACTCTTAGTCCTCTAGGTCTGTGGTTTCTGGAAAAATCTGGGGAAGACCAGAACTAAGATGCAAAACAGAGCCTTTAAGAGGGTCACATAAACAGGCTCCAGCATAAATGGCACAATGCATTGTTTGCAACAACCATCAGGCTCTTTCCCCCATTAACCTTAGGTCCTGTTTAGACACTTTTCCCATTGCAAAACGCTTGAAAAACTCTACAATAAAAAAAGTGAAAATGCAACCACTAAGTGCTAAACATCTCTAAATTCATATTTAGACAAATGAACGATGATTGTTTAAACATCTGGGGGCAGGCTGAGGTCAGTTGTGTGGCTGTGGCACAGATTGAAGGTGAGGGGCCGTGGCCTGCGCAGGTAAATGAAACCCACAAAATGCTGAGAGATGACCGGAAGTAGCTGCCACTGGCTTGTCCCAGGGCTTTGCCTGGACGATCTGCTTCAAGTAATGGTAAATGCTCTGCACTTGTACAGCTCGATTTCTACCTATTGGTATTCAAAGCATGTTACACTGCTTCTCATTCAGCCATTCGCACTCACAATCATACTCACACTCACACAGTGATGGGGGAGCTGCCCCCTGATGGGCTTCAGTGTCTTGCTCAAGGACACTTTGACCCGTGACCAGAGGGTTGGTGGGGATTGAACCGTACGATTGGTGGACGTGCCCGTCTACCTACTGTGCCACAGTCATTCCACAGGGTTTGCTTTAGGGTGAGTCTGGGTCTCAGTGTGCTGTCAATCACCTGCGCTCTCAATTAAACTGATGAAAAACGCAGTGATGACGCCAGCTGCTTTTTGCCGAGTTAAAAGCTCCGCACTCTCTGCAGGACTTAAATGCAGCAACCAGGATACAAAGACACGACAGTGAGCTTAGGTTTTGGGCTGTGCGTCTGACGGCTCTCGACTTGCTCCTTATTGATCACAACTTATACTTTGACAGACGCAAAGCCAGAGCAGGCTGGCTATCACATTTCCATTTCCACTCTAACATGATGGTGCTTATTGATTGTGCTTGTCCCTGAAGCTTCTAACAAATACCTTGTTGCTTCAGCTGCTTCACTTTTTCCCTGAGCTTGCATCTCTCCTGTATGGATGCTGTAAATCCCCCATTTGCTTAAAGTATGCCCATCTGCCATTACTTCCTCTATATTTATATATATATATAAATGTAAGCAGGGTAATGGTGTCAAGGTGAAAAGATGGACAATGATAATTGATGGCTTTAGGAAAAGCAGAGCCATCAGCTAGGGCAGAGAAAAAAAAATCCAGAAATGAATAGCTGCAGTAAGTGTGTGTGTTAGAGGAGCCTGCTTGTCCTGGCGTACAACACAAAGAAAAGACATCAAGCCGTCTGGCAGCGGCATTTCTTTAATTATTTCTCTTTTCTTACCGACCTGTCAGGTCTTTACTTGTCCGCTGTGTTGGAGCTGTTCACTTCTCTGTCCACCCTCGGCCTTTGTACGATGTCAATCAGTGTGGGTCACCTCGGTCATAATGATGACCGTATTGTTTTCTTTGAAACAAAAAGCAGCTGGCACTAAGTTATGATGATGTTATTCTGTTATGACATATAGGGACATCCGTCTTCTTTGCCTATATCTCAGCAGGTGTTTGAAGGATTGCCATGGCCTTATGTAAAGACAGAGGCTTTAGAAGATGACCTACCGATGCTGGTTTTCTCTTTCTCCAGCATCTTTATTTATTCTTTTTTTGTATTAACTTTGGAAAAAAATGAATTTTCACGTTATTTACTTTTCATGTATTTTGTTATTGGCTAATTTCTAATTTAGTTGTACTAATGCTAATTAATGATGAAACAATTGAAGAACCAGTGTGGTCTGAAAGATAATCAGCTGATCTTGAAGAACACGTGAAGATGACACTGAACTTTATTAATATCTATGCTGAAATGTTTTGGTTTTACACTCCCAAAACCTCTCGAAATAATAAACAATAAACTCGGGCCATGTTATCAACAGGCATCAACAATGTGACTAGTTTGACATCAATCCTCAGTGTTGGGGTTTCAAATAGAGTAACTAAATAAGTTTTTCTTTGACCTATTTATGTTTTTAGCCAAATTATTTAATTACGTGATCAGCCAGTAGAGTTTAGAATTTCAGATCAAGTATATTCTTTGAATGCTTGCATTTCTAAAAGCAAATCAGACTCAATGAACAGCTTCATAAGTGTGTTTTCTGTCAGCAGACACTGTAACTGTAACTGTAACTTTATGTGTTAAGCCCTTTAAAACAACAAGGTTGAACAAAGTGCTGTACAAGTTAAGGCAAAAAATATTCAAATAAAACAAGGTAATGAGAAGTAAAATAAAACAATTTAACAATAAAGAAATAACAGACATAAAATAATGTCAACAACTCAGACTGCATCAAAAGCCAGTGAAAACAAATGGGTCTTAAGAAATGATTTAAAAACATCAAGGAAGAGGCCTGTCTGATGTGCAGGGGCAGCTCGTTCCACAATTTTGGAGCTGCCACCGCAAAAGCTCTGTCCCCTCTGAGCTTCCGTTTAGTTTTTGGTTGCACTCAGGAGCAGCAGGTCGGCTGATCGGAGTGACCGAGGAGGAGGATATAAGTGCAGAAGTTCAGAGAGATACTCTGGGGCAGCACCATTTAAACATTTGAAAACAGACAAGAGAAGTTTAAAATGGATCCTAAAATGCACGGGCAGCCAGTGAAGAGAGGATAAAATAGGTGTGATGTGCTCATACTTTCTAGTGCCAGTTAAAAGACGTGCAGCAGCATTTTGGATTAGCTGCAGTCGAGAGATCGACGACTGACTGACGCCAAAATAAAGTGCGTTACAGTAATCCAGCCGGGTGGTGACAAAGGCGTGGGTTACTGTCTCAAAGTGCTGCTTAAAAAAAGAACTGGCTTAACTTTGGCCAGTTGCCTCAGGTGGAAAAAATTTGATTTTACAACAGACCGAATCTGGCTGTCAAGCTTTAGGTTGGTGTCCATTTTAAACCCAAGGTTAACTATTTCTGATTTGGCATATTCAGCCAAGGGACCCAGGTCTATGGAGGCAGCGGCCCCCTTAGAGGAGTTGGTTCCCAGCACAATTACCTCAGTCTTTGAATCATTAAAATGTAAAAAGTTCAAAGCCATCCAGGCCTTAATGTCCTTTAAACAGTCCAATAATGAGCTGACAGAGAAACCATCCCTCTTATTTAGAGGGACATAAATCTGACAATCATCAGCATAGCAATGAAAACAGATTCCACGTTTTCTGAGGATGGAGCCAAGGGGAAGCAAATACAAAGAAAATAGGACAGGGCCTAAAATAGAGCCTTGTGGAACCACACTGGAACTTTTCATTGTATTAGGATGTGTTGTTTGCTGTATGCTGACGATTCCCTCCTTGCTCTCATCTTTTTCCACCATCGCTGTGCCTTTCTCAAGACATCCTGACCTCACTTCTTGACTTGATCAAGCCCTAAGTGTACATTAGTACGTTATGTCACCATCTAAAGCTTGTACATGTTGGTCACAGGTATACAAAATGTTTGGACACCCTGGAAGAATCTACAGAATGATAACGGTTTAGATTTTTGTTTTGTTTTGTTTTATAGAAAATTTTAACAGTGTATTTTCATCTTAGTTAATTCGTGGTTGGGTGAAATACCGAATGATTCAATGATTTTCATGTTAGTTTACTGTACAATACTAATGCTGCTCTGAGAATGACTTTAATAACTATACTTATTGTCTACCTTAATCTAGTTTCTACATTTGAAATTTCCTGCAAAAGTTATGAAGATTGTTCAAAATATGAAAATCAGAAAAGGAAACTGATTTCTTTGTCTGTATCTCCCCACTGTACTGATGGTAGAATTGTTGGAAAGTGGAAATGGAACAATAAAAAAAAGACTCAGAGGGAGAGTGGGTTGGCTCATTCATAGAGAAACATAATAAATCCCAAAGACAAAGAGTGTCAACCTGTAGTCAGAGCTGGTTCTTTGCTAGTTTGCCAGAGTTTTCCTTCAAAAAACAAGTTGTATGTTTCATCAGGGGGTCCTGTTACACCCCCCCATCCTGTCCCAGAAAAGACACATGACCTGACGTGGTAAAAGTGACGTGGCAGGTGATGCATCCCAGCAGGACGACAGGAGCAGGACGTGGTATTCATTTCCTGTCTTGCTTACAGTCAGGCTCTCACGGGATCGAGGCACAGGAAGTGTGTGTGTGTGTGTGTGTGTGTGTGTGGGTATGTCAGCTACTACTGAGAAACATCTCCCTGCCTCTCTGGAAGTGAAAATCTGGTGAGGCAGCAGGCACAGCTGGGGAAAAAGTGCAGGGCATTTGGATGTGACTTAAGATCAGCAGCATTGTCCAGTATATGAACATAAACACACACTTGCACATCTTTTTTATGATTCTCATTTAAATAATGCATCCTCATAGCTATCACAACTAAATGCCTGACTCTAACCCAAATTTAATTTTAACCCTTACACCGAGTGTTAATGCTCCAATGGTCTGAAAATCATTTTAGGAGTGGCAAAATGTCCTAACATCTTAACTGTTCCAATAAGAAATTACATTTTTTGACCCTGACGGGCCAACACACACACACACACACAAACACACACACACATTCAACAGGTATAAAACCTAACGCTAACTCCAACTCTGACAGTAACGTGTTCAACCAAAATTCCTCATTTCACACTAAGACATTCTTGAAAAAAATGTTTTAATCAGTTGATATCATTCCAAAAAACAGAAAGCTGTCTCACCATTGATAACTCTGGCCCTTTTCCATATTAACTATATCAATTTGAAATCTAAGAGGTTACACAGCTGTGAGGCCAAATCATCAAATCTCTGCTAATGTGTGAAGTCGCAAAAACCAGCTTCATACTTTGACAGCTCCATGCCGTGGAAAGAGGTCCTGAAGGACGTGATTTCCAGATGGTCTCAGTAAATTATGGTTCTTCTTTAAACTGTCAAGTGAAGATAGAGGCAATAAGCTCTGATTTTAACATGTGTCTGTTATAGTTCCAACACATGGCAGATTGATGAAGGCCATTTTATCCTTAGATGTATAGTACACTATGTGGTTTCTGGGTTCAAATCCACTGGCTGAGATTAGCTTTTTTCTTCTGTGACTGTGGCTTGCCTGTGTGTGTGTTCAAGTCTCATCCCACATTCCAGAAGACATGAAAACCCAGTGAAGTGGAGATGCTGAGTCACCGTAGATGTAAGTGTGAATAGTCTGGGTGTTGATCGTACTGGGACAGGCATGGCCCAAGGAGATCGAGGCATCTGTACTGAATAAATGAATGGAAAGAATAGTAACCTCCCTAAAAGACCATGTTCCACTGCAGTACCATTCCCAAGGGACCAGGAATCTTTTGAGAAGGAAAACGTACCAGGAAAAACCAGTGGAAACACACCAGCTCACTGGCTAAAGCAAAGTCGGCCGATTTAATGGAAATTTAAAACTCTCATTTGTGGTCATTTATCATGTGTGACCAGTAGTTTGGGTGAAAGTAGGTTTGATCAATGGCAAACACGAGAGCAGGAGGTTCTATTGTGAATTCAATAAACATTAGAAGCTTCTAGGTCAGTGGTAAATACACTCATCATTTAGTAACTGCTGCTCCATCCAGCCTGCACTTCTGTGGCATCCTCCGGTCTGAATGTCCAGTATAGGCCTCTGGTTAATGTTTGAAATTTATTACTTGGTGTCAGTAAATGCGTCCGATCCCTTCATGAACAACTAACTGAATGTGTGTCTGCCGTACAGCCCACATCAAGTTCCTCATGTAGTCATTGAAACCCCCTCGTAGTTTTTTTTTTTTTTATATTTTGTAAGTTGCGCCTTGGCTCTGAAACCCCACGAAATGGGAAATCAAATTTTGACCACAGAAATATGTTGGTTGGAGACATCCCATCTCTCCCAGAAGTTCCATAAGTTTCCTGCAAAGCAACAGGAACTCCCAGATGCTTACAGATCATAAACGGTTTCCTCGAAGCCTTGAATTTCCTCCTTGATATTGTAAGTGGGCTCTTCATTTCCTTTTGTGTGGAGACTTCACATTAAGAAAGAAGCGAGAGTAGTTTGTCTGTGTGTTTCAGAGGCGTTCAGGGGCTGCACACAGCATCATTCAGTTGTATTTCAGACGCCCTCAGAGGCTTAATCTGCCCTCACACACAGATTATCACGTTTAAGAGTAATGGCAGAGTTTTCAGTCCGTGTGTCCTTTTGATTTGTGTCGCTACCGCCTCAAAGCACGAAATCTCTAAAGTTTTGATTTCTAACATAGATGTTTTATCTTGACACCCTTTTCACACAAAATGCATGTAACAGTAGCGCGTTAAAAGGCCGCGTAAGAAACACACACAGACGAGATTACACTTGGCATCCGTATCACACATACAAAGACAGTTGGTGCTATGCAGCTCCTACCCAGAGGAAGTGGAGCTCAGCAGGGAGGCAGCCGGGCCCAGCAAAGAGAGGAAAAGGGAGGATATTATCAGTGTCTCCATCTGCGGAGGGCGGCACAAGATGAGATGAGAAACACACCTTTCATTAACCTCAACCTTCCTCTGCTTTTGTGTTTATGTGGTCAGATGGCAGATAAAGCACGGGATGAATGTGTGTGTGGAAAATGACTTGGGCGTGTGAATGCTGTCTACGTCATTTCAGTTCTGTTTAAAGCGTATTCAAATGGAGTTTTTGGTTTTCGACACATTCTGCATCCATTCTATTTCTCCGTTTCAAATGTTTTGTCTGTGTAATGGTTTTAAGACAAGTAAAAAATACTAAAGTAAGGATAAAGTAAGGATAAAAAAAGTAAAAAACCAACAACTAATTTTATTATTTTTCTTATTTTGCCAAATAAAATGCCCTTAGATTGAACCTATAATGGCTTTAAAACTGTAAGTCCAAAATATGTACATTTTGCCTCTATGAAAAAGGGTAACATGGGAGAATCATGAAACGCCCAGCACCATCATTTAAAGATTATCGGCTATAATCAACCTGTCAGGGAACGTCTGTCAGACAAATTTTTGCAGTGTCTCACAAGTTGCAGCTTTTTTGGCCAATTTGACATTTTGAATCGGTGTCGGTCGGCATCACTGTGGATGGGACCACGCTGATTGGCTGTTCAGCTAATCAAAATTAAAGGCATTAGAGCATCTTGCGTTTTTAGTTGTAACTTGTTTTCAACATATGCAATTAAAAATAGTTACAAACCAGAATGGTGTAAAAATGGTCAGCAACTGCTTTTTACAGCCTGTACATCCACCGTCCCACAGAAAATGCGGTTTACGTGGTTGTCAGTTCTCACCTTTGCAGCATGTTCGGTCTCGTCGCTCAGCAGTTTGTCTTCATCAGCGCTGGTCCTCTGATGTAAACTCAGTGTTTCATGGTCCTTAAGCAAAGTTGCGACTCAAAAAAGTTCTCTTACATGATGTCTGAGAAAAACATCATCTCTGGGATGTAAATGACGCTCCATAGGGAATTCGCATTCCATAAAAAGTGTGGAATGTTGAAAAATGGCCTCATGCAGAAGTGATTTTGTACCCACGGTAGCAGGCAACATACTGCAGACAAAACATTACCGACACACGTCTTTGAGAACGTTGCATTAGACTTTAGGGTTCAGTTGTTGTAAGAGGAGTTACTGACATCTAAAGCAACTTATGGTGATGTGATTTAAGGATGGTGTTGGGTCACATGTGATCAAACCACAATCCTTTGGTGTAAAACAAACAAACAAAAAATTATGTATTTATGTTTTGTAAGTTTTTTCACTTTTTCTTTGTGACAAGATGAAGCCCAGAAACTGGCACCGGTAGAAACTCTAATTACCTATGAAACGACGTCTGTTTGGGTCGTACAGCCTTCATCACATCTTTTCTCACGTCTTCGTTAACCCTGTCCTCACTCATTCTGCTTCCCGCTGGGAGCCCGTGCCGCAGCTGCACAAGTAAAAACGGTGAAGAATAATTTTCTCTCCACTTTATCATTCAGTAAAAATCAGTTTAACAAAAAAAAAAATCTGATGTTTTCCACAGTCCAGCATTTGTCCTTTTTTCACCAGTGGTTTCAGTGGTTCCGACCCCAAAAACACCTCCTATCTGTAAATATGAATTTTCTCTGTTTCCGTTTGCATCAGTAATGTCTAATTCGTGACAAGGTCCATTAAAGTTTCATCTCTTCATACCGGCCTCGGTGTAACAAATTCAGGACGTGTTGAACCAGTGAGTGACCTTTGTCAGGATAACAGTGATGTGAGGAGGAGACCGGTGGCTTAATGGTGGCTGACAGCCTTGTCATGTAAGATTTGATTGGTGCCAAAGGGTGTGTCAGACGCTGACATAAAAAAAAAAAAGAGAGAGAAAAGAAATTGGGTTGTTAACATTTATGAGAAATGATCAAGGCGTCGTCATCTCTCAGACAGGATTGATTGCTTTGACTGGCCATTGCTCTTCTTTCTTTCTCCCTTGCTGTTTTTTATGCTTTGCCTTCTTTCCTTTTCTTCATACCTTTCTATTCCTTCACTTCCTTCTTCCTTGTTACCTTCCTTCCTCCCTCTATTCCTGCCTTTCTTCATCTCTTTACTCCATTTCTTTTTTTTGCCTTGCCTTTCCATTCTTTCCTCTTTTCTTTACCCCATTTTCATTTACTTCCCCTTATTTGCCTTTATGTACCCCTCCCCGTTCTTTATTTCACAATTTACTTATTCCTTACTACTCTTCCCTTCTAATCCTCCTCGTTCCAGTCTTTATCCCTCTATTTCTACCTTTTTCCTTTATTTGGTTCCTTCTTTCCCTTTACTTTATTTACTTTTCCGTTACATCCTTCCCTCGTCCTTCACTCCCTTCCCCTGCTTTTCCTCCTTTTTTTTTTAAGTGTTTAAATCCTTCCTTCATTCCCCTTTATTGCTCAGAATCTTGTGTTTCTATCCTGTTAACTGTCCTCCCAATGTCATGTCATGTGTAGGAGCCAGTAGCACAAATATCACTCATATTCTCATCACTGCTTTTCAATTGGAGACAAAGTTAAAACACGCAGACAAACCGTGGTGCAGATATAAATAAATACAGCCACAGGAGACTGACATGAAAAGCTAAGTGTTAGCTTAGTCTCCCAGCCTGGAGCCCCACTGTTAACGGGCAGTGGAAATCACAGCCCTGTCACTTTGTGCCTTCATTCAGATTAATGTGCGCACTACTTGGCCAGGCATTAAACCCCACAGGCCCTCTCAATGACACACCTCAGCGGTCTGTGGCTCACTGCTGCACACCTACTGCACAGAAACACACACCACATAGACAGACACTTGTCATGGTTGCTGGGAAAAGCATGCACTCAGCACACACACACACACACACACACACACACACACACACACTTGGACCAGGAAAAGCAAATAGAGCAGCGCGCTGCAACCTTGGGAAGAGATGAAATGGAAAAAGTGAAACAATGGGAATATCAGGGAATCACATTTCCAATAAAAACACAACCATCGCTTGGTTCTCACCTCATCTCACCCTCCTTCAGGCATTAGTTAGTGCTGAAACATACAGGCCATGTTTGTGATGTTAGTGTAAAATATAAAGTAGGAGAATTAGTGAGACAGTACAAATATTTGAGTTGTATTAGTTGTTTTTACATATGCTATGAGGACAGTGATACAACAATTCTATGTAGCAGTAATATAAAAAAACAGTTTTTAACATTAAGGAAGGTTTGGAGTGAACATTGTCCTCATGTGTCTCCTCTTTGTAGCCCGAACATTTGATAAATCGCAATTATTGCTTAGTTGGAAACCAAGCTTGACACCCAGAGTATCAGCAGTTACAGTCAGTGCCGAAACACGTCTCATCCAAATGAATCAGATGTAAAGTATTAATTTTCTGGGTTATGAAAATGAATTAGTGGCTCTCCTTTGTTTTCTCGAGCCAAGTTCTGCAGTGGCACCAGATGTTTTGTTTTTAAGACGCTCATAAGTCACGCTGCCGTCGACTCTTTCTCACTTTCTTGGAGCTCAGGGTGAACAGCATCTGGCTAATTGAAATGAGCATACAGTAGTTCCATCGTCTGCTTCGAGAGGAACACAGACAGGATATGGAAGGACGCTGTGCCCCCCTTTGGTAGCAGACAGGAATGCAGCCGTCAACATTAAGAGTTGAGGCCTCAAATAGCACCGAGGCTCAGATCTTCTCACGTATTCCCTTTGAAGACAAACGGCGTTCTGTTTCCAAACTAAACTTTGACATGTCATTTATATCAGGGTGATCAAACACTGCGCACACAGATTATTTAGTAAAGGCAGCAGAAGAATTCTCCACAAAACGCCCATCACCTATTAAAGACTAAATCCTTACAAAGACATATTTACATTTTACATGTAGCTATCATCGCTCAAAATGTTCCACCTACGGAAGTCAAACTTCCTCAGCAGACAAGTAGAACAGCAACAACGCTGAAGAAATATAACGTTTCTTCTACATTGCTCACATTTTAGAATTTTTGGAAATATAGACGCTGTTCGTTAAACCGTAAATATAAAAGAGCGTAATACGGCCGTGCAGATGTTTTCTAGATTCCTTGAGAACTCCCTTGAGAAGTCCAATCTCCCTGAAATATTCTGGGCTTTCTGGTGTTTAGACCGACTGATTTCCAATTGTGCCAAACAACATACTGTAAAGCTTTTTCTTTTATATTTCAAATGCAAAAAACTAAGATGAGTTTTTCAGTGACTTGAAATAGTCCTTCAGTCCGCTGTTTTCAAGGAACAAATAACTGCAATTTCCCTTCTGCCTCTTTGCACAAGAGAGACCCCTCACCCAGTAACTGAACAGTGCTTGATTGTGATGGCATTGTTAAAGGAGCATTCATTGTGGCACTTGCCGCTCTGTGAATTGGCCTCCTTTGGTTCTGGCTTTTTATAAGTCCCAGACCCCTGGTTGAGAGCAACTCTGTATTACACCAATTAGAGCAGTGAGTCATGTGTCACTAGCCAGTGAACAGTTCGGCCTCTTCCACTCTGAGCTCCGACTGCACCTCTCGCTGATCCCAGGTCTTTTGTTATTCTGCTGCTGACAGACAGGTGAGACTCATCTGTTGTCGACCCACTACTACCGTACTACCACAAACCTGTGTGATGTCATTACAAAGTCAAATGATTAGCAATTGTCTTGACTTACAGATATTGTATTGGCTGTATTATTATTTTTCATTTATTTTGAAGTGTGGGGCATTTATTTAATCTCGGGTGTACTTTAAAAGATACAGGTTTAAGATTGAGAACACAAACTCATCACAGTTGAAGTTGTGATAACACCTTTGATTTCTACAGTGGACGCACCAAAAGTTTCCCAGCTTGGTCTGGGTTGTCTCTTAGTCGGGACCCACACTAAAGGATAATCGGACTCATTTTGAATCAGATTTGCCCCTTCTGACAATGGGGAAACCCCCCAGACTGATTGCAGTTGCCCACGTGACACTGTAGACTCAAAGTCCTGTCGTGTGTAAGAACAGCAATGAAACACAGAGTTGAAATCAGCAACAGCCAATCAGAGAAAGCTGGCCACAAAGTGTCACAAGCCAGATGTTGCGAACTCCAACTGAGACTACCAATAGAAATGTATTTCTCTCGCATTTCTTACTTGTAGTTCACACTGCAAATCATTAACGACCCTAGAATTGCCACTTTGAAACTGTTTAACAAAAAATGTGTGTTTTTTAGGTTTTTAACTCAATATTCAATAATGTGAGTGTTTTTTTAACTTGAAAATAAACTTCAAAGTCACTTATGTCTGTGGTCCATTGAATTTTCAATGTGGTTAAGATTTTAAAGTCCTCTATTGTGCAACAGGCCTAATGCTACACAGCATCCCAAAGCCAAAGAATGCCTGATGTGGAGAAACTGCAATGTTAGACTTGATAAGGATGGAGAGAGCATCTGTAAGTTACTGACCATAAGCACGTACAAATTACAGCTGTGAAGGAATAGAATGATCCATAATGGCACACACATCTGATGAATTGTTTTTTAATCTTATGTCTTCTTTGACTTTCTCCTGCGTGCACAGTGAGTACAACAAAAATACCAGGATTTCCATTATTCTATTAGGCCTCTTCACAGCATTGTCAGGGGCTTGATCCCCCCCCAAGGCTTAATTAGATTATTGTAAGAGATGGAGAGCATCTAATGATCCTCCTGCATCGCTGGACGGCGGAAACACGAAGAGGCCTGAAGAATTGAATTGGTCTGCTAGCTCCTGCACTCATTCTCTCCTTTTCTGCCCCAGACAAGTCAATGGTCCTCGAGAATACACAGAGATTCATTACACAAAGCCCACAGCTGAGTCAAGGCCCGTCTGCGTCTTTGTGGCATTTTGTTGCTGGTTTCTCAGCGTGAGAGCAGAAATGGAGCAGCAGAGTATGGCGTGAGTGGGTGGCGAAAGTGGTGTAATTATATTCTTAATGACAAGCGAGCATATGAGTGTCTCACTGAGATAAGGACTAATGAAAACAGGAAATGTGCAACCATAATGAAAATGACTATAGAGAGAGATTTATGAACGAAAATAGCCATATTTTTATTCCCCTCTTATGAAATCAATTGAATATATTCACGGTGTGGACACTACACACTGTGAATCACTGTTAGGCTGTTGGCATTTAGCAGCGTTACAGTATGTACTGTCATAATGAAGATTTGCAGAAACTCCCAAAGCAGTGTGTGTTTGTAGTCATAGAGCACATGTTATGAATTGAATTAACTGACAGGTATGTATATGAAAATGAGTTTTGTTTTTTCTAGACAAAGTATTGGAACAGTGACATCAATTCTTTCATTACTGCCGTAGACTGAAAACATTTGGGCTCAGCATCAAGACATGAACATGACAAAAGAGATCAGCATTTTAGCTTTTATTTCCAACTACAGTGTTTACATCCGGGTCTGATACACAACTTAGACGATAGCACCTATCGTTTGAACCCACCCATTTTTTCATGTGAGCAAAAGGAAGCACGTAAAATCCATGACCTATAAGGGGAAAATCTAAAACCTTCCACTTCTTGCCCCTGATCAACTCCATCGTCCTGCTGCATGATGAAGGAATCAGTTTGGTCGTATTTTCTTTTAAATTGACAAATTGCTCCTGTAGATTTCTGAGTTCATCTTGCTGATGTCATCAATAAAGACTAATAAGCCCGTCCCAGAAGTGGCCATGCAAGCCCAAGGCATGACGTTACCGCCCCTGTCTACAGCGAAAATAAAGGACCAGGCCTCACCGCTCCACTACTTTTGAAGGGAGTGTATATGTACATACCTTAACAACCACTGTTTAGAAGGTTATGAAGGTTAATTATTCAACATTAGGTCAAAAAGTTATATTCTTTAGTAAATACATGCACTAAAATGAAACAAGTTTCACTGGACATCTGATTGATTCAGGCGATGTTGCTGTTGATAACTTGAATTTACAATATTAGTCCAGATTTGTCCATTATGTGCCCAATAACAACAGACATAAACAAAATAACAGACAGAAAGACAATAAATATTTTATTATAATGTATAATTAAAAAGTCAGAGAACATGCTTGCTGATTAATATCTACCGCCTTCATTAACCAATACAGCAACATCACCTTTGTGACCTTTCAGGTGACCTCAATATCAGAATCACTGTAAATTGGAATTTTGCTACTAACTAAAATTTAGCTGTGAATGATTTCTTGGGCACGGTAAATATTGGACCTCTTATTGCTCATCAGTCCCTCTGTGCAGCATTTCTTCATCTATTTTAGCCCTGGATTCCATCCTGCATCAGTGCAGGTCTGTGAGTTTTGCTTCTCTCCTAGTTGCAGCCTCTATTAATTCATTATATTTTAATAAAAATAAACATTTGTTTTTTAAAACCAACAGTTACTATTGTTGTTGTGTCTGAGTGTTGTATATGTGTGAAAATATGGATTGTCTGCACATAAAAAAAACTAGCTGCAAATCACATTTCTCTACAGCATTTGCAAAGTCACTAAAGTGCTAGTACGTGCTTCAATAAACAGCCTAGAAATGGATATAGTTTTGGCTGCCATCACTTTTACTCCAGCAGATATCTACACTTTTTACTCCACTACATTTCTAATCAAAGCTGTGTTACGATTTTATGATGAGCCACTTTTTCCTTTTTTATGAGTCGCTTCACTAAACCAGGCTCAGGCTGATTCAGGGTCAGTTCCTCCTTCTGTGGTTTTATTTCCAGGTTTATTTGACACTGTCCTCGGACACCTGCGTTCACACACAGCTAAAGCGAAAACCCCGGACTAATGGACTAATGGTTAATTTTAGACATAAATTATTGAATTAATTCCATTCCATAATGTCTATTCAATTTGGATCAACACGGTGTCAAAGTTGATCCAACGATACGACCACGGAGGCTCCAAACGTTTCCTCCATCTCTCTGTGCCAGACGCGCAGAAACGGGGAGATGTAAAACTGGTGCTACTGGGCTGAGATCTGGGACACAGCTGGTCCCTGATGATTTACATATTCATATTTCTGATTGACTGAGGCATTTTTTTTTTTCTTGCTTTGAGAATAAGTGGCCGCACGCGCTGGTGCGCGGTGGGGTTAACGCATGACCGTCCACTGCGTTTACGTGGATTAAATCAGATGCGAATAACTTAAAAAATGATACAAGAGAAGCATATAAATTTACTCACGAAATGTCTCCTGATTTATTCTTAGTATGTTACTCTCACTGTGTGATGGTACAACGTAAGTTTAGAATTAAAACGGAAATAAGCATCAGATCATAAAACAGCTTCAACGCATCATTTATGTCTTTTACCATTAATAAGTTAATTTCGCTCAACCCGAATAAAGTCAAGTACTTTTACTTTTAAATACCTTAAGTAAAATATAAATCATGCTTTTATACTTTTACTTAAGTACATTTTTGTTTGTGTATTTGTACTTTTACTTAAGTACAGTTTTTGAGGACTTCATCCATTAATAACAGAATGTGTTTGTTTAATGTAGAGATTTATGATTTGTGAAAAAAACTCAAAGGTGAAAAAAATTAATTGAATTTGAACCACAAATGTTTGTTATTAAAGAAATTGTAAAGTACCTCAAAATTGTGCCCTAACTGAGTAAATTGCTTAGCATCTCTAAAAGATTTCACATGAACGGGGACTTTGAAGGCTGAGCCATGCAAATATCCCCTCGTTCAGCCCACCCCTTGACCAAGCGTCTTACTTTACACCTACTTACTTTACACCTTTCAACAAGGGTTATGTTGCACTGCTACACGCACTATGAAGACAGGACACAACGCCTCCCTAAAGACGCAGGTCTGATTTTAACCCATGCAGCATAGATGGATTTCTTGAAAGATGCATTTGTTTGTAGGAAGAGGCATTCAGAAAGACGTGGTAGGCACTGTACACTCAGGTTTGTATTTCTTGTCTTGTTAGGAATTTTATTAAAAATGCATTCCCTAGCCCCTAACCCTGCAGACAAGTCTTAAACCTTAACCCCTTAACCTTGTTAAAAAAAAAAAGTCCTCAGGTTGACAAAAGGCATTAACTTGGTTAAGGAAAAAATGTTTTTTTGGCCGTAACTATTTATCATCAAGCACTAACAGAAATCCACACACACAAACACCTCCAGTGTCTCATCCCTTCCTTAGACAGCCGGACGTGTAAGTCTGTTGGGATTTTGACGTGAGATGACGATGTGCTTAGATGTCAGCGGTTGGTTGGACCTCCCCCTTTCAAGAGCATCAGTGGTACTGAATGCAGTAGGTGCCTGAGGGCCAACTTGGTTAGGGGGGCGTGTTGCTTTAAAAAGGGTAAAGTACCAAACGGTGGACAGGGTGAGGCGAGCTGGGGACCTTGTTGCACACATAGACGCTTGGTAGATGCGCTTTCAGGTTTCTAGACATGTTTGGTAAGTTGAAAGTCCTTGTCAGTGGCCCACTGATGTCAGCAGTTTCTGGGACCACCGACGTGGCCCCTGATCTGTCTCCAGCTTCAGCCAAGGTATGGCCTGTTTGATTATTGAAATAACAAATATTCATCTGTGTTCTTACAGACTTTGATTAGCTTTCCTACTAGGAACTGGGGGCCCGGAGCAGCAGTAGGAGCCAAGGCTGAAATCAAGCACGTGTAGAAAATTAAACGTTTGCAACTGGCATGTAATATAGCAAGTTTAGTTGCTTTTATTTGTCCTTAAATCACATCAGTGATTCTTGTCTTTCTTTCTATCCATTTAGTTGTGAAGCATTCTTGCCGGCAAAGAATAAAATCAAATTGTTTCAGTACACAGACCTCATTAAAGTCCCTGATTACCCAATGGGCACTTCTAAATTAATTTCATCTCTAGCACAGCTCGTTCTTAACAGCGTCTATCAGGCAAGGGAGTCGTTTATCTAATGCCACATTCACTATCCTTTAAAGCGTTCTCTCAATTAAAAATCCCCTCTAATGACCACGGTTTGAGTAATGAAGCTGAACATCTGACTCTGTAAAAAAAAAATGTGGATTTGTCGTATAGGGGGAGACGTCAGTCAATAAACAGAATGAGGCCAAGAACGTGGACAAACTGCAGGGTAAGTGGCTCATTCATCCCTTTTGGTTTTGTCTCTTTTTTGCTTCCTTTGAACAGACTGTAAATGGGACACACATAGATGCTGGGAAAACTGGTTCAGGAATCTGGTGTTTAGTTTTAAATATGTCCTAATGCTTTTAATGCATCTACAGCAAAGTGGAGTATAAGTACATATACTTATATATAGTTAAACTCAGAGTTTTCTAATCCATTGCTGTCTTGCAATAGCTCTCTAGACATTTTTCCCTAAAGGGAAGAATAAAAAGGCTGCAAATATAACCTGAAATATGAGAGCTCCAGTCATACCTTACAGCTGATTTACTTTTACAATAGTAACAATATGCAGCTTCAGGCGGCACTAGCCTGACACCTGAAATCAATCCATCCTGCTTCATCCAGCTCTCTCCCTGCTCCACTTTGCTCCTCATCTGTCTGCTAGGCCCCATCACACCCTGCACAGCTCTTTAACCCTCTGGAGACAACGGACGCGCTGATTCGTCCAAATCACATGACATTTTGCAATGACATTTTTGCGTGTTGAAGACGTCAACAGTTTTTGCATGGTGTTGATGGGCCGAGTAAAGCCAGAGAGGTGAAAAATGTTTGAGTGTGTTAACTGAGCAAATTGGGAGCATCTAGAGGTGCGGATGGATTTTCTGAAATTTTAGGAAAAGCTACAGAATTTACCAGTCAAGCAGAAATGATTCTCTGATTAATTAAAAGGCTGTTTATTATGCCTAATACTAAACTAAAACTGTAAAAAGACATTTGCCCTCATGGATATTCTGAAGCTTATTCATGACTTCTGTCCACACAGTTCATTTCTTAAAAGGAGTTCTAATCATGAGGAGTTTTAACAGATTCTATAAAGCCAAACTAATTAAAAAAAACAGACTAGAGCATTTTTTCTTTGTGGGAAGTCTTTCATCTACAGAGACCAGACTAAAATCCACTAGAGTAAATCAAATCTGGAGCAGATCAAATGTAAGTCTGACTGATTGTTCTCCTTCTTCAGAAACACCGGCCGCAGCAGGTCCTGCAACGATTCCCACTAACCCTCGTCAAGCTGGATCTGAGTGGTATGTTTTTTTCCCACCTGTTTTCCTCTCTCCCAATTCCAGGTGTTTCTTTAAATATATCACACCGGTCTATATTGTACATAAAATTAAAGACTGTTGTCCCAGCGGTATCTGTCCTGGCTCCACCTTAGTTTACTAATGCAAACATCTGCCAAGAACACAGACAACACTAACCAGTGTCAGATTAATCACCCAGTGGACACAAATTAATTAGATTCTCTGGCAAGATGGCAGAGCGACACAGGGAAGGCCCTCAGAGCTGAGCACAGCCTGTGAGATCTTTATCCCCCGGTGCCACATGCATATTAGCAGGGAGTCGACCTGAAAGTGGATTAAAAGCTTTTCAGCTTTCCAGATTTCAAAGCTCAGCACAGCTTCTTCTCCCGGCAACCAAACACACAAAGCTGACAGGTAAACGCACTTGTAATCGCGGACGTGTCCTAAAGGTTTCAGAAGTAGGTTTTAAATGTAAGAGCTGATGTTTGCTGAGTGCAGTGTGAGACTGTCACGACTTTCAGGGCTCGGCTGCTGCAGCCAATCTTACTTTGCCCGTTCGGCTGATGGACATTTGCAGAGTGGACTGATGGACACTTTGGGGAATCATTTTGTCTCATTAAGACGTTTACTTTAAAAACAACAAAGGTGTAAGATGATTTAAGGGCTTGAGTCCGACAACCCCGACAGAGTTTGAAACCGTGTTGTGCTTGTTTCTATTTAATGGCTGGACACAGCCGAGTGTTCCTGGCCCTCCTGTCAGCCAGATGTAACGCTGCAGTTTGTCCCTCAGGGGGCGACACACGAACACAGAATTCCCCTTCCTCTGTCCCGGCTGCTGAGGCGGAAGTTGCCTCATTTCAGAGTAAAACTGAATTCATTTGACCTAAGAAGTCACGGTTGTTGTCTTAAGGCTCTTTATTCAGGTCTCTGTCCAGTGTCAGCATCATCACCTACTGTTGCCTGGAATATTATCTAATATTTTAGTGATCATTGTCCACTCCACCTAATCATATATTAGTCGAGAAGAAATTTGCATAGTTACTCGCTATATAACTTCTGTCACAGCTCTGCACTGAGACGTCACTACTGTCACTGTGTTCACTTTAAAGTAACAAGCCGACTTTGTTGAATTAGTTATTCTGAGCTCTGCACTGTCAAACTCTCCTTTTTAATTTGTAATTGAAACTTGATTTAAAAAAAAAGCAGAAATGTGCAGTTCCTTTTGAACAGATGATATTTGAACAGATCACATTTTAAACAGAACAGTGAGTTTGACCATTCTGACAGATGTTGTAGATTCTCTATCCTCATTTAATAAGATTCTGGACAGTTTACCATCTCCCACTGTTAATCACATAATGGACGCATTAAAATGTTTAGGTTTTGGGATGTAAGTGGAATATTTATTTTCAAAAACAAATTTCAAAATTGTGGTAAACCATCTGCTGTTTGTGAAGGCTTATTCTTCTTGTGCTGTTTTTCATCTTAAGTCATGAGGCAGCCCTCCTCCACCTCCTCCACCTCCTCCACCTCCACCCACTGTCATCAACGAGTACTCAGGTGAGCGGCTCAGAGCCATAATCAGACGCATGAGAGAGAGACCGCAGAGCTTCAAGGAGAAAGTGGCTGATCAGGATGATTCTTCCCCTGAGATCAGCCCCCCTGTCAGTAAGTACAGACACAGGATTGTTTATGACGACCATAAGGCTGAGCTTTACCTCAGCACAAATTATAATTGACCATCCATTCAAATTATGTGCATTACTTGACCTTAAATGTTTCATCACACTCTGTCTTAATATTATATTTGTAGCCCCGCTGCTTCACAAAGAGAAATACACAAAGGTTCTAGGAGAGAGGAAACAAAATGCAGAGGAGAAAGAAAGGAAGAAGAAAGAGGAGGAGGAGCGACAGGAAGCTGTAAAGAGCAAACTTGAGACGAAAAAGGTCAACAGCTTACGTGAAGCTGTCTGGTTTTCTGTAGACGTTGTGCTGAAGCCGGTGGAGGACAGAATGGACTCTGTGCTTGGGGAGACCATTGACCCGTTCACAGACCGTCACTACATCACCTGGCTGAGCTTGGTGACTCTGGCCTTCAACTACAACGCGTGGTTCGTCACGGCCCGTCTGTGTTTTCCGTACCACACTGAGGGCGCCGTTCCTTACTGGTTCACACTGGACATGCTGGCGGACCTCATCTACCTGACAGATTCCATCATCTTCCAGCCCCGCAAACAGTTCCTCCAAAGAGGGGACATCATTGTAAGCGACTGCCCCCTCAGAATGACATTGAGTCAACGCCACAACCTTTTGGGGGGCACACTAAATTTAGGTTGAACTCAATCGGCAAGTACAAGAAATTCAAAATGGTTCAATCTCAACGGACTGGACATGAGACGTGAAACAAACATAACAACAACGGAGACAAAGTTTTTTCTTACCAATCAATATTGATAATCATAAAAATAGAATTTATGTCATTATTCTTTAGTTAAAGAGACTGATACATTAAACAATATTAGTATGGCAGCTCTATGCAGAGTCAAACCACAGAGTGGTGAAGGGAGGAGGAAGTGATACTAGTGTAGAAAGTCTACAGTAAGCGCTGCTGGGCCTTCTCCATAAATATGTTTGTCAACTTATTTTATAGCCTATTATTACATAGAACTATTATTCTCTAAACGGTTTGTTTTTACTTTGACCTCTTCCTGCCCAGAATAACAGAGTGATGACAAAGAAGAAGTACAGAGGTTCCAACAGATTTAAGGTACCGTTACTTGAAATATTTGAACTCGACTGTGAAATAATCCCTGTGATCTTATACTGTCTCTCGTACGCAGGTGGACGTCCTGTGTCTCGTACCATTCGATTTGCTGTATTTCCACTTTGGATTCAAATCAATTTTCAGAGCCAATCGTCTGCTGAAGGTAAACTCACTCATATAATAACAGTCAAAAAACTTAAAAGCCACGTTGTTTTCTCGACTTTGTCATTTTCATTCTGAAGGCAGATACGTTCTTTGAGTTCAGTGATCGACTAGAAAGCGTCATGATGAAGGCTTACATCTGGAGGTGAGTCACAAATATGAAAATGCCATCGGTGTTGTTAATGTACATACTCATGGATGGATATTATTGAACTTCTCTGTTAGAGTGATTCGCACCACCGGTTATCTCCTCTTTATGCTTCACCTCAACGCCTGTTTTTACTACGTGGCCTCCGAATACCAGGGCATCGGCCAGACTCAGTGGGTCTACTCCGGTCTGGGCAATGCGTGAGTGCAGTACCTCTGTTCTCCTGTTTGACTTTTACATATCTGCTGCTCCCAGCACCATTATTATTACTTTATTACTAAATGAGGCAATGCAAACGCTGTAGATAAAGAGAAACGACCTGTGTGTGTCCAACAAAATCATCTGACAAAGCACAGTCGAAATTATCATAAAAAAATTACTTTCGTGCCTTTTGGAGACACCATGTTCAGACAGATGACAAAGTACCTCTCTCGGGCGTTCATGCTCTCCACAGGTACCTGCGATGCTACTACTTCGCTGTCCGCAGTCTGATCAACATTGGGGGTTTTAATGAACCCCAGACGCTTTTTGAGATTTCCTTTCAGATGGCAAACTTTTTCATCGGCGTGTTTGTGTTCTCCACGTTGATTGGACAGGTAACGCAGAGACATTTCAGTATCCGTTCTGATGTTGAATTTTCCAGTTCAACTTTACCTCAGCTGATTTATTTTCAATGAAATGTTACTCCAGATGAGAGAGGTCATTGGCGCAGCCGCAACGGGACAGACCTACTTCCGATCCACCATGGACAACACTGTGGTTTACATGGTGACCCACCACATCCCCACTGTGGTACAAAACAGAGTCCGCACCTGGTATACCCATATGTGGGACGCTCAGGGCATGTTGGGTTGGTAAAGTCCTTTCAATTTTTATAGAATATCAGCAAGTTTAAAATCATCAGGAAAAGACAGCCAGTATCTCAATGCTTTCAGATGAGTCAAAGCTGCTAGACAAGCTGCCTCTGGTGATGAGAACTGCTATCGCTGTGGACATCAACCTGGCAACTTTTCAGAAGATTGATCTTTTTAAGGTGCATGCACAAAGGTAACCACTGTAAAACTGGACCCAGCTTATGAAATTTAATATTTCTTGTATGTACTTTGCAGGGTTGTGACCAGCAAATGTTGGTGGACATGTTACTGAGACTCAAGTCCATCATCTATCTACCTGGAGACTTTGTGGTGAAAAAAGTGAGTGTTGTTGCATAAATAAACTTGGGAATCACTGTAAAATCACGTGTTGGGACTCAGTCACTGACAAAGATTCAAAGACCTCGCAGCCAGGGGTGGGATTAGAAGGGTGCACTGACAGAAGACTATAAATATGGAACTCTCAACGAAAGGAGAACTGATCATATTAGAGGCTGAAAAAATCATCTTCAAAAGATGCTAGAGCATGCACATGCAGCCGTTTAGCTCTCCACAGAACAATACCCAATAACTAGAATTTTGTGTCTTGTTTTAGCATAAAATATGGCTGATAACGCCCAGCAGTCTAATGGAGCTCAAATGCTTGGATTACTACCCCAACTCTAGGCTAGACTTGCAACTGGCCCACACAAACCTTCACGGCCAAACCTCTTCAGCACCAAAACACTTAAAATTAATTAAATCCAGCAATCCGTGCTTGCATCTGGAGAGAGGGATTGGTGCTTCAAACGGGTTTAATTGGACAATAAATGTATATTTTACATTTCAAATACATCATAATTATTTGTAACATTATTTCAATTCAATTCAATTCAATTCAACTTTATTTATATAGCGCCAATTTACAACAAGGTCATCTCAGGGCACTTTACGTAATGAGCAGTGCACTGAAAGTTTTGTTTAATTTCATACAATGACAATAAATGTATATTTTACATTTCAAATACATCATAATTATTTGTTACATTATTTGGTTTCAGTGTGTAGTAGCAGGAGGAAATCCTTGCACAGCTTAGATTTCACATTCACCTAACTATTTATTATTCAATACTGCATTTGGAGTACAGTATTTTTTTTTACCAATCCCAGTCAGTAATCTTGCTGCAGCATTTTGGATTAATTGAAGGCTTTTTAGAGAGTTAACATTTAAGAATCAGAATTAGAATCAGCTTAATTGAAATACACTAACACACAGAGAAAACTCACTTCTTGTCGTTGATAGAGTAGATCTTAAGGGCATGTTCAAAGTCGGTGTTTTTGTGTTTAGTCATTTTCTGAAAATGCCGATCCCATGTTGAAAAGCATTAAGCATATTCTGTGCTTCCTGTGAGTTGTTGAGTCTGTCTGTTCATCCTTCCCTCGTGAATCCCGTCAGTAAATCCGCAGTCTGAATATTTGATTTTTTTGTCTCTGCAGGGAGACATCGGTAAAGAGATGTACATTATTAAAAGTGGAGCAGTGCAGGTGGTGGGAGGAGCTGACAACAGTGTTGTGCAGGTCACACTGAAGGCTGGCTGTGTGTTTGGAGAAATCAGGTGAGATCAAGTTTGAGGATTGCATTATTAACCAAAAAAGTTATACCGGGACTGGTAATGGGACTGATACTGGCAGTACTCAAATAGTACAAAAATAGCTTTGCTGGTAACAAATGCTTCAAGTCTTTTGGTTATTAGACAGATCAATTGACAGATTGTCGATATTTAGAGCTGTTTGATGTTGCCTACGATAGAAGGATCAATGTAAATTAGACAACCATGCTGAGTTTTTTCTCAGTCTGCTTCAGTCTTCCAAAGATGGAGGAAACAGGCGCACTGCTAACGTCAAAGCACGTGGCTTTGTTAACCTCTTTGTGCTGGAGAAGAAGGACCTTGTCGGAGATCCTGGTCTACTATCCAGAGTCTCAGAAAGTCCTGGCCAGGAAAGCAAGGTGAGTCCGTGGCTGAGCGAAGGTTCAGATGAAGTGCGTAAATCGGTGAAATCAGTGGTGCAGGATGTGAGTGAGCATGGTGGACGTTTGTGAGGTGCGTTAACATAAAGAGAAATAACTGAAGATGTCAGAAGCTGCAACAAAACACATGAGATCCTGCCGGGAGACAACTGATTCACAGAAGCTGGATTTAAGGTGTAGGTGGAGTGGACTATGGGCAACGGGTCAACACAAGGTGACGACAGCAGAGGTTGCCACAGCCTGCATGAGTTTGTGTGTCTCTGTGTGTAGGAAGCTCATGAAGGCCAAGAATCCAGCAGTAACTAACGTGGAAGAGGACAAGAAGAAGAAGAGCTTGGTACCGTTTGCAGCCAAACCACCAACACCCAAACTGCTGCGTACTATAGAAGGAACCACTGAAGAAGAATCACTGACCAGATGAAGGTGACGACATGTATTTGTCTTTCAGTATTTAAGTACATGTGTCATCAGGCCTTTTACCAAATCAAATGTTCTTTGGTTTTGTTCATTTTTCAGGCGCCTGCTGGCCACCTCAAACTGTAGTGAACTACGCTAGATTCAACATATGTTTACGAATGATTTTGACATATGCATGTAATTCTAATAAAATGGATAACAATATATCTATTCTAAAATAATATTATTTTGTATATTTGTATATGTCTTGCATGGCATCGTTGTTGTTTTGCCAGTCCTATTGAAATAGCCACAAATAAGTACAGTACAACATTTTAGTAACATCGCCTGTCAGCCCAGATCGCACCTCATCTTGTTCTGGACTGGTTCTAATTCTAAGGTATGTACAGTATACTAAACAATTCTGACATGAGATAAAAACCCCAAACCTGAATCATCTGTTTGATAATTTATTATGTTCCCCTTTAAATATGCCATTTTTCCTATGGATTTGCAGTTTCCTTGTATTCCTTTTATTTTCTGTCATTCTAAAATTTTGTGTCAACAATGGCTGACTGATTTGATCCATCTATGATATATCTGCTTAATTAAATAACTCAAATGAATTCAATTTCACTAAAGTTAAGCACGTAAATTATACTTTTTTTTTAGCTCGTCTATCAGTGATGTAATATTCAATTCAGTTCAATTCAACTTTATTTATATAGCGCCAATTTACAACAAAGTCGTCTCAAGTCACTTTACATGATAAAGTCAAGACTATATAAATATTTAAAGAAACCCAACAAATCCCCCTTGAGCAGCTATAGGCAACAGTGGAGAGGAAAAACTCCCTTTAACGGAAGAAACTTCCAGCAGAACCAGGCTCAGGGTGGACGGACATCTGCCTTGACCGGTTGGGGCTAGTGGAAATTTGCTGTGGGGACACGTGAAGACAGGGACAGAGAGAGGGAGACAGAGACGCACAACTACGGGAGAACGAAGAAACAGAGTTACTGTCATACAGCGGTGACATATAAATGTGGGCTGAGAAGAGGAAAGTGTCTCAGTGCCGAGTCCCCCAGCAGTCTGAGCCTATAGCATGACTATAACCATCTATAAGCTTCATCGAAGAGGAAGGTTTTGAGCCTAGTCTTAAAAGTAGAGAGGGTGTCTGCTTCCCGAATCTGGACTGGGAGCTGGTTCCACAGGACACGAAAGGATACTGCAGTTCAGCTCTGGTGGAAGTTCTGTTTAATCCTGTTAGCAGCTGATTAACTAAGTGGTTTGTGAACCCTGCTGCCACTACAGACTAAAATAACTCCCCTACAGTCTAACGTCAGCTCCCTTCCCTCTCATAGAGATGTAAGTCGTTCATCATCATTTTATCATTAATTACCTTTGTGCCTGTATACATATGATTTTGTGTCAGTGAACTCTAAAGTAATTAGAGTGGTCTGAATGGTCCTTGATTTGGATTGGCGAACACTTGTCCTGCCTAGAAGTGATTGGTGAATGAGGTAGCTGATCTCCAGGGGAAAGGTGAGTGCTTAAAGGGAATTAAAGCATCTACGCTAGATGAGGACTGCAGGATTCGAGAAGAGGATTTCTAGGTTTGCTTTAGCCCACACAGGCTCCCATCATGTTCAGCGCATTGAAAAGGTTGATTCGGGCTCCCGAGCCTCCCCCTGCACCTCCTGCTACGCCAGCTCCACCAGCCAAGGTAAAGATTCACCAGTTTCTAATATTTTAAATATGGTAAAAGAAGATGCAATCAGTATCCAGCCATTTAACAGTACCAGTAAGGTAAAAAAAACATCTATTTAAAAGGAAGTATTAAATATATAAATTAATATAAAAACAAGGAAGTTAAATGCAGAATAAGACAATATACGGTTGAGTATCAGAAGTACTGTAACAACATTGGTCAAGGAAGTGGATACGTTTCCCAAACGATCCCAACGTTCAGGCTACTCCTGAGTGTGAAGATGTTATTCCAGTTGCCTCTGAGGACTTTGTCCTGCTGTTTGTCTTGGATTTTTACATAGTTCTCAAGCATAAACTTTGTCCAGTCTGGCTTTTGTGTGTCTACATAGACAGAACTAAAGGCTGTAGGAGAAGTGACCAGCTATTTGTCTCATGGTCAAAGAACCACTTGGGAAACCCTGTTTCTAAAAACCGGCTCTCTCACTGGATCGTAGGTGTTATTGCCTATGCATATAGGTCCACTGCATGGGCTCTTTTCAAAGGGATTTCCATTCAGGAAATTTGTGCTGCAGCGAGTTGGGCCTCGCCACATACCTTTGCCAGGTTTTATCGGCTGATGAGGTCACGCTGAAGGCGTTCGCCAATGTGAGACACTCACTCATGCTACTCAGAGAACTGTGGTTATATGAATGACCCGTAGTTTTACTTTAACGTTTTAAACACACTTTGACCATTTGTTTTACTTCTGATGATAAGGTAACAACAGGTTAATTCCATGCAATCGCTGTTCAGAGGGAGCCCAAAGTGGTTGGAGAAGGTTATAAAGATAAAGGGAGGACAAACAGGGGGGGGGCATCATTTCTTTGTACACTCCATCTTTTTTACTTTTGATAACGAAGGAACTTTTCTCACTAGCTGAATGTGCATTTAATGTTATATTGATGGAAAGAAGAAAAAAAAATGTTTTTAATTACAACATTGTTTAGATACGTTTTAAAATTATTGATCATTTATACATTGCATGAACTTTTCTCACTAGCTGAATGTGCATTTAATGTTATATTGATGGAAAGAAGAAAAAACATTTTTTTTAATTACAACATTGTTTAGATGCGTTTTAAAATTATTGATCATTTATACATTGCATGCATAATACACGTCATCACATCACATACATCACATTAGTCGTGCAATGTGCAGTTGTCTTGTGTTTGTCCCTGAGTTAGTGTTTGTTTTCCACCTTTGTCCGTCTACTGGTACCAGTTTTGTGTACTGACAGGAAGAAAAGCCTCCTGAAAAGCAGGATGAAAAAGAGCAGCCAAAGAAAGATGAAAAGAAAGAAGAGAAAAAAGATGAAGTGAAGACAGAAGATGAGACAAAAGCAGGTAAAAAGCATGTCCATGCAGAAACAGCCAGACGACATGTACCTTTTCTTACTGGAGTCAGGTCCTCGTTCATCCTTTGACAACAGAACAATGAAAGTGTGTTTTTGCCAATGAATGAGCCGGTGTGAATCTGCACAGGAAATACACAATCTGCCAAACAGAGCTTGGTTCATTATACAGTAAGTGAAGTACTGTAAAGGTTTTACGTCAGGTCCAGATATGCTGTACGTGGAGAGCAAAGCAATTTCTATCAGTTCGACTCCACAAACACAGTGAGATGTGTTTTTGAGTTGTCAGCTTTAATTTGAATGTTTTAATGACAACATGGTATGAACCATGATGTAATTACTGCCAGTTTTATTCTTAGAAGCCACGTTTTAGCGCCTGGAAAATAGTTGAACAAGCTGATTATTATGTGCTGATATCATCATTAAAATTAATTCACTTGTTGTAGAACTTGTGACTCAGATATTGTCGCAATTGTGTTGCTCCATCTCCTGCTCCAGCTCCTGTTCCTGCTCCTGGTCCTGCTGCTGCTCCAGCTCCTGCTCCAGCTCCAGCTGCTGCTCCAGCACCTGCTCCTGTTCCAGCTCCTGCTCCAGCTCCAGCTCCTGCTCCAGCTCCAGCTGCTGCTCCAGCTGCTGCTCCTGTTCCAGCTCCTGTTCCAGCTCCAGCTAATCCAGAGGGGGGTGAGGGGTAAGAACACATTATATACCTTAAGGTACACTTAGGTGTGTTAAGTGTTTCATGATTTTGAGCCTTCACCCCAAGAAGTTGTGGAACAGTTCTGTTTTCAGCAGTTTTTTGAATATTGAGGGTGGAGAAGCTTATTCCATCATTGTAGGATCACTGAGCTGAAGAGTTTTCCTTGGTGTCATTATGAGGTGCTGAGACCACCAGAGTGCAGGAGACAGGAGGGATTGTAGCCCTGAGTTGACGAGTCTGTAGGCAAGAGACAGAGCTTTGAATTTAATCCGGCCAGTTACAGGAAGCCAGCGCAGAGTTCTGAAGAGTGGTGTGACACGAGTCCTTTTTGGCAAGCTGCCGCACTTTGGATTGCATTTGGCGTTAAATTGTGCATGCTGGTAATACCATCAACAGTGCATTGCTGTCATCTGGACGAGATATGATCAATGCCTGCATAATCACTTGGGTCGTGTACTCAACGAGGCAGGTAGGGTAGGGTCTGATCATTCTGTTGTTGTGGAGGGCAAATCTACACGACCTAGAGACTGAGGCAATGTCTTCCGTGAAGCTCAGTTGGTCATTGATGATGACCCCCACTTGACTTCTGGGGACAATCACTGCAGATCCAAGGTTGATGCTGATGCTTTGCTGTGTCGAAGGTCTGGCTGGGAAGACTAGAACTTCATTCTTGGAGATGTTAAGCTGAAGATGTCTTTCTCCCATCCAACCAGAGATGCATCCTGACTTTTATAGGATTTGTGTGTGTGACTGAAATGTTCACGTGAAAGGCTACCAACATTACCCAGCCAATATCCTCCGAGCCCCCCAGAGGAATATCCCTATTATGTGAGGAGGATTGCGTGTGCAGCACGCTGGTCTGTGCCGACATGTCTGAAAGGTCACTCCGGTTAATGTCCGAGGCCAAATTCTCTCCTAACATTGTCTTATGTGTCTTTCACAATTCCTTTGTGTTCCACCATTTGCCAACAGTGTAGAGTTTGAGGTCATGATGCCGTACTGTCTGAAGACATGCTGGGATTTATGAAAGAACTGATAGCTTCATAGGAATATGATTTCAATAGACCAGACAACTTAGAACCAGTTCTTGACTAGAAGAGGTTTTATAAAGCTGTGTACTCAGTGTGTTGTTCTGCAAAGCTTGCACTGCCACTCTTCATCTTCCTCAAAATGAGGCCGCTCAGCGTGCCAGCTGAAGTTAGAGCAGCCAGGATTAGTATGTGACTTCTAAAGAAGGAAAGAAGCTTAGGTGCTTTGTGATATTTGTGGCTGAGAATGATTCACACTGCACTGGGAGTAAATTCAACTCATTTATTGTCTACACGTTTAACTTTAGGCCTTGCTATTGCCTTGCTCCATGTGATGACTTCTCCTTTCATTCAGCCTTTCATTCTGCTGCTTGTCTGCAGCCATTTATCATGTTGTAAAAATGTAAAAGCCAGTGAAAAACAAGGTTCGGCCAAAGAAATCAGTGTTCATCTGGGGAAATCAGGTGTTGAGACTGCTGCTGTCTCTGCCTCCATGTTACAGGACAACTTATTGGACACTATATTTAAATCCACCTCTTGTTGTAAACCATTTCAGTATGACTCCACCACCCACTATGACCTCAGTGATTAACATATAGTAGAATAATCCCCACTGACAATTTCAGCTCAAAACCTCAGAAATTCTTACCTTGTCAAATTATGGCAGAGCTGCTGTGTTGGACTAGTGAGGCGACTAGTGAGCGTACTAGTATTCTTATTAGTCATGTAACAAGAATCTTACTTAAAATCCTAATTTTTTAAATTCAGCTTTATATTTCTCTTCTTCTCCCTGTTTTTAGTGAAGAAGCACCACCTCCACCTGTCGTCTACTCTCGCTACACAGATGACACTATCAGAAATTTGGTGAAGAGGTTAAAAGAGCGGACTGAAATCCTCAAAGAGAAAACCATAGATCCTTATGCCTCTTCTCCAGAAATCACTCCCCCTGTCAGTAAGTACAGGCGCACATTCCACAGTGTGAAAACACCGAATGCCAAAAGAGCCGTTAAATCCAGCATTTTTTTGTCCGATTAGCTCCTATTCTTAAGAAAGAGGACTACATCAGGCTAAAGGAGGAGGAGCGCATAGCAAAAGAGGAGGCGGATAAGAAGAAGGCCGAAGAGGCAGCTAAAAAGGCAGAAGAGAAGAAGAAAAAGATGAGGAGAAGAGGCTGGAGGCCGAGAAGAAAGCAGAGGAGGAGAGGCTGGCAGAGGAGGCCAAGAAGAAGGCAAAGATCCTCCCAGACCTCTCCTGTTCCTGCTTTGACGTCCTCTTTCGTCCTGTTGAGGAAAAGATGGATACGATCCTGGGAACCACCTTAGACCCTTTCACGGGTAGGTCAAATAGTCCACAGCTGAGCTTAGAGGAAACCGTAGTGTGAATACCTCAGCAGACTTCAATCTGCACCGTTTTTGTCTCCAGATCGTCGCTACATTGCCTGGATGACTCTAGTAGCGGCGGCGTTCAACTACAACGTTTGGTTTTGCTCGGCCCGGTTGGCGTTTCCATACCACAATGAAACCCTCAACCCCTACTGGATGTTTTTTGACATCCTTAGTGACATTGTGAATGTTATTGACATCACCATTTGGCAGCCTCGACTTCAGTTCGTCAAAGCCGGAGACATTATTGTAAGTTATGAAGCATCTCTAGTGCCCGTCGTATTGGCTGAACAGAATTAACAAACCTCTCCTTTCGCCTGCAGAAAGACAGAGCCTTGACCAAGGTCCATTATCGCAAATCCCAACAATTCAAGGTACACTTCTTAACTAAATATGATTAGAAACTGTGCCGTAACTATTCAGGAAGTGGTACTTGGACCCCTCAACTAAGTGGTTCTAGTGCTTAGCTTAGTAGAATCTGCAAAAGACTTGTTTTTCCTTTATCCTGGTTCCAAAAGGGCAAAGATCTGGGGACAACTTTTACTAACAATTCCGGTAGATGAAGGAAAAAAAACTCCTTGCAAAGATCAACAAGTTCCTGTTTATCACGTAATAAATCAGCTAAACCTGTTATGTAACTATAGTCTGCATCATGTTAAAATTTATCATTAAAATTTATTATGAATATAATTAAGATTTTTTAAGTTGGCGGTTTAGTTTTTCATCTACTTTCACATCTACATAAATGATCTTTATGATTCCGTCGTAGCCTGACGACATTTAAATCAGCATGAAATCTAAAGCTCTTCTCTGTGCAGATTGATTTATTCAGCATCGTCCCATTTGACCTTCTCTGCCTGCATTTTGAAGTCTCCTCCATTTACCGACTAAACCGCTTCGTCAGGGTATTCATTTTTTTAACATAATTGATCATGTAAAGACAGACACAAAAACATACATGGCACATATTTGACTTTACGCCTCCTGTGTTCTTACAGATTCAGTCCTTCTTTGATTTCAGTGATCGACTTGAGAGCATCATGGCCAAGGCCTACATCTGGAGGTAAACGATTTCAAACTACGTCAGTTCCCAGTGTCTTTATTTGACAAATGGCCAGGGGGAATATTTATATGAATATTTGTTTCTTGTTAACCTTTAATTACAGGCTTTTCTTCAACCCAATAATCATTTGAGTCCCATCTAACCAATTTCCAATCTATCTTTGTCTGTCTCTCTGATTCAGAGTGGCTCGCACCACCGGCTACCTCCTCTTCATGCTCCACCTCAACGCCTGTGCCTTCTATGTCGCCTCAGTCCACCAGGGTCTCGCGACGACTACGTGGGTGTATAACGGGAAGGGCACGGCGTATGTATTTATTTTATCGCAGTGTTTGCGATGTCAGTGAAGTCACCTGCACACTGAGCCTCTGTCCGTCATGCAGAATGTTTCACTCAGTGTCCACCTGTTCAGCCATGTGTTGTTTGAGCAATAAACACATTTAATAATGTAATTTGTTTCGCTTCACCTTAGCTATGGACTGTATGTGATGTGTATGTGGCAGAGCACCACATTGCCCAATCGGTTTTAATCAGAATTAAACAGACGTTTATTGCATGTTGTCCACCAATACTGTGTTGACCTCCACAGGTACCTGCGCTGTTACTACTTTGCTGTTCGCAGTCTAATCAACATTGGTGGGCTTCCAGAGCCCATAACCCTCTTTGAGATCACCTTCCAGATGGCTAACTTTTTTATAGGTGTCTTTGTCTTCTCCAGTTTAATTGGGCAGGTAGGACATTTTTTTATTTCACTGTCCAAAGATCTCAGACCAGTAGTATCTTTCCAGTCACATCGGTTTGCAAATATTCTTACTTTCAGATGAGAGACGTTATTGGTGCAGCAACAGCAGGTCAGACATACTTTCGGGCATCAATGGACGGCTGCGTTGACTACATGAACACCTATACAATCCCAAAGCTGGTCCAGAACAGAGTCCGGACCTGGTACAACTACACCTGGGCTGCTCAGGGTATGCTGGGTAAGTCTCAAAATATTTTATCCCAAGTCAAACTGCTTAATATTCAGAAGAAGCCAGTTAATGCTCTGAGACCTGTATACACACAGAAGAAGAACCTTTAATTTGTCACTGAGCACATACATGTTACAACGAAATTTGTCCTCTGCATTTGACCCATCCCTCTGGTGGGGGTGGTGCGCGGCCACTGCTAGCACCCAGGGAGCTGGCAGTGGGTGTCTCACTCAGGGACACACCTGGTGGGTAGGCTGGGATTTAGATCCCACATCATTCTTATCCAGCTTGTCCATTCAGCTGCTCTACCATTGAGCTACCAGGCCACTGTGTATGTGTACAATAAAAACATTTAGGTTTAAGATCAACTGATGGATATTAGAAGGTAGTTGAGAATTTCAGTTTTAATTTGTTGGTATTTACACCACAAACATTAGGCAATGTCAGCACAATAAGTTATAATGTCTTGAAAGCAGTCTAAGCCTATAGCAGCATGACTATAACCAACTATAAGCTTTATCAAAGAGGAAGGTTTTGAGCCTAGTCTTAAAAGTAGAGAGGGTGTCTGCTTCCCGAATCTGACTGGGAGCTGGTTCCACAGGAGAGGAGCTTGATAGCTAAAGGCTCTGTCTCCCATTCTGGAAACCACAAGTAGGCCTGCATTTTGGGACCGAAGTGGTCTAGTAGGATGATATGGTACTAGGAGATCTTTTAGGTAGGATGGAGCTTGACCATTTAGAGCTTTATAGGTAAGAAGAAGGGTTTCATATTCTGTTCTACATTTAATGGGAAGCCAATGGAGAGAAGCTAATGAAGATGAAATATGATCTCTCTTACCAATCACAGTCAGTAATTTTGCTGCAGCATTTTGGATTAATTGGAGGCTTTTTGGAGAGTTACTGGGGCAGCCTGAAAGTAGAGAATTACAGTAGTCCAATCTAGAAGTGACAAATGCATCGACCAGTTTTTCAGCATCGTTTTGGGACATGATGCTCCTAATTTTGGCAATGTTTCTTAGGTGGAACAAGGCTGTTCTAGACATTTGTTTTATATGTGAGGTAAATGACAAATCCTGGTCAAAAATGACTCAGAGATTCCTTGGAGTACTACTAGGGGGCAGAGTTATGTTATCAAAACTAATGATATGGATAATGTTGCCTAGAGGAGACTATCGTATGTATTAGTGACGTCACTGAGTCACAGACTTGATGCATTTACAAGTACATAAATAAGAGTATGTCACAAGATATTGTGTTTAATTTACTTTAATGGGGCATCACGGTGGTGGAGGGATTAGTGCTGCTGCCTTACAGCTCGAAAATCCCTTCTTTGAATCCACTGGCCCGGCTCAGCCGTTCAGTGTGGGGTTTGCACATTTTCCCTGTGCTTGTGCGAGTTTCCTCCCACAGTCCAGAGACATACGTCAGATTAATTGGTGACCTTAAATGTCCCGTTGGTATGAACTGATTCAAAGGTGCTGTGTTGTTCAACTAAACAAAAGTCTAATAGAATTGAAAAAAAGCTCCCATTCTCTTCTTTCAACTGAAGTCCATCTTTTGATCTTGAATCCAAATGTCCTCAGTGTACAGCAACAAGGAACAGTTACGTTATCCTGTTATATTACTTCGATAGGGGAGCTGAATGTCACTACTGGTGTGCAGTGTACATTGAAGTATGCTGGCATCTTACCCACTCACGGAAACCCATCTGTCCTCCCCAGATGAGTCGGAGCTGCTGGATAAGATGCCTCTGGTGATGAAAACTGCCATTGCTGTGGATATCAACCTGACAACCTTTCAGAAGATTGCACTGTTTCAGGTGAGTCAGTGTTCACTTGTTCTGGACTTGTTAGAGCAGTCTTAGCCACGCTCAACAATACACTGAATAAATTGTGTCCCTCAGCACCGTGACTGAAATGTACATTTTAGGAAGCGTGACAACAGATCAGCAGTGTGAATACAGTAGAGAAATCTGACAGTGTATCTTCTAGGGCTGCGATCAGCAGATGTTGGTGGACATGTTGTTAAGGCTCAAGTCAATCATCTATCTACCTGGAGACTTTGTGGTGAAAAAAGTAAGTTTGCACGTGTACAGGCTCAAGTTTGAGTCCCTGAGAATTGTTCTGAGCTGATTGTTCCACGCTCTCTGCAGGGAGACATCGGTAAAGAGATGTACATCATCAAAAGTGGAGCAGTGCAGGTGGTGGGAGGACCTGACAACAGTATTGTGTTTGTCACACTGAAGGCTGGCTGTGTGTTTGGAGAAATCAGGTTCGTTTGACCTTCTAGTGACCCGTCCTCACTAGAATCCCACTGGACCAAACACATTAGGCTGGTTAAATGTGGTGCCGTCATTTTTCTATTACTGAACAAAGCTTAATTACACGTTTTAAGTTAAAGGTTAAAGGTTATTTCAAGACCAGCTGGGGATGTTCGGATCAGTTCTTTGCTCATCCGATTCTTTCACTGTAACAGGCGCCTCACATAGTTTGCTGTTACTGTCTCTGACTGTTGCCTTCACCTCAGTCACGCGTGAGACGCTACTATAATGTGTTGTGTGTTCCATTTTAGGACGTCAGTTCATAACCTCCAAGTCCACAAGAAGTTTGCTAGTATCCATCTATTGTTTAGTGACATTGATGGGTTTTATAGCAGCTGATGCTGATCCTCAGGCCCCTGCACGGGTCGTCTCTAATGCTGCCGCTTTAACATACGATAGTGTAAATTGTGTTGAACAGTATCCAGGGTTAAATTGTCCTTTCTGTCCACCCCACTAGTTTATTACAATCTGCTAAAGATGGAGGAAACAGGCGCACTGCTAACGTGAAAGCACATGGCTTTGCCAACCTCTTTGTGCTGGAGAAGAAGGACCTGTTTGACATTCTGGTCCACTACCCAGAGTCTCAGAAAGTCCTGGCCCGGAAGGGAAGGTACGTTTTGGAAGAAGATATTTGCTATAATTCTCGTCCTTTTTTTTTTGTTAAATTCCAAGTTTATCAGCCCCACCCTGTAAAAATAAAGCACAGAGACGTTGGCTTTTTCTCAAGGTCTTGGTTTTACTTTAAAAACAAATGAATTAAAACAAATTCAGTTATAAGGATGTATCCTGGTGTCTGTGTCCGGGGTTCACGTTTGACTGAAAACCTTTCACATGTTGGCTGTCTACTCTCAACCCATGATTAATAAAGGCAAAAATAGCCAGTGACATCTGGGGAGAAAGGGTAGAGAAAACTGCCAGCATGCCACTTCTCTTCGAGTCCCCCACTGTATCTGTTGAATTTTAATATCAAGCAACATCTTGGGTCTAATCTACAATACACCAGTGATTATTCCTGTTTTATTGAAAGTTATTACGTGCCTGTTAAGA
Source organism: Channa striata (assembly GCA_033026295.1). Classification (NCBI taxonomy): domain Eukaryota; kingdom Metazoa; phylum Chordata; class Actinopteri; order Anabantiformes; family Channidae; genus Channa; species Channa striata. The sequence continues at coordinate 2,877,790 of CM065169.1, forward strand.
ACGCTTGTGTGTATGTGACTGGACAGGAAGCTGACTAAAGCCAAAGGCCCTGCAGCTGCTAAAACCAACGAAGAGAAGCAGAAAGGTCTGACTCTCTTTGGACGAAAACCACCAACACCCAAGATGCTTAAAGCCTTTGGGAAGTTCCGCACAGGAGGCCTGATGGAAAAACTTAAGGTAAAATAAAATGTTCACCGAGTCTATTTACTGATACGGGGATTGTGAGCACAGTCTACATGTGTAACACACAATCTGTGATCTCTCCCCAGAAATCTGCAAATGAACAGAACTGAGAACAGGCAGCAATTTGCTACTTAAGGTCCATAAGGTGACAGACTCACGACCCAAAACGGGATGTCAGAACCAAAACCTTGCATCTGTGATTACAACCTAACTATATTCACCATGTGAACTTAATGGAGACAGAATTGATTGGTGCCAGGTAAATACTGTGAGTCCCAGAATTATTTGAACAGTGACGCTGGATCCATAGCCAACATCAGATGTCGGCTTTCCTCCCTTGTGGGGTTCTGCCAGGCCTTTACTGCAGAGGTCTTCACTTCCTGCTTGTCTGGGGGCATTTTGCCTTCCACAAGTTTGTTTTTAAATCAGAATGATGACAGTTACCACTGTCCAAATACTTAAAACTGATTATACGCGGTTGTGGTGACCCTTTCTTTAATGGATCACCCACTGGTTCCATATATAACAAAGCAGCCTTTGTCTGATAATACATATTAAGGTATGAGACTTTAAAAAACAAAACAAAAAGGACATAGCATATTTTGAGGTAAGCACTAATTTTAACACCTGAGCAGAAGAAATTGCATATAGAATAAAAGCTAATTAAAAAAAGCAGCTAACATGATGCTTAAAAGAATCCACACTAATATAGTCCACAGGGTAGAAAATAAGGCGTGTACATTGTTGAGCTTCCTGATCTCATGCACAAAACTGCAATTGGACATTTTCTCTCAAAATGCAGATAGCACTATTGACCTTTGTTTGGTATTGACTATAGAACAGCTGAGACTGCTTTGTGGGTTACAGTACATTTGCAGAACTTCACAACTGCTTTGCCAGTCGCTGTTCCAAATCAGGGTCGGAGGGACTTGGGGAATCCCGACCCCCCTGCGAGTCTCTGTCCGCAAACACGTCTAACTCTGAAGCTTCCAGAAGATAATCTGTCTGTCCTCTCCTCCTGTGATCACTGTGGTGCACAGATCATTCATCCACATGGCGGTGACAGCACCTGGACAGAGCGAGAACATGATGATGCACTGCAATGTGTCTGGCTCTGCCCACGCTGACCTCAAAATTTAACACAGAATGATCACCTTTGAAAGAATTCATGGCATGGGTGCTCACGATGTTATGTACCTACACTCTAGAAACACTAGTGATGAAGCAATTTAAAGCAGCTGAAAACGTCAAAAATAACTACTAGAAGAGAAGGCTGAAGTCAGAACAGTGGTGCAAATACCCATTACACTGTAAAATAAAGATTGAATTATGAAAACATTTAACTGACATCTGCCTTTAAATGGCGTTTCAGAATCATATCGGTTGTGAAAAGTCTTCTACTCAGCTTGTTCTGTGATGTAGATCTTTGTTGTCCAATAATGATTAATAAGCCACACACACACACACTGCACCTTTGGGTGATATGTTTTTCTACATTCCAAAATGCTGTGTGGTGTATTCAACTGGTTATGAGTCAAAAAGGATTTGCAAGACATCGTTTTCTGTTGTTATTTACGTTTGACACAATGTCCCGACTTCATTAGAATTGGGTTTTGTATTTTGTAAGAAAGTAAATATAAAATATTTCTTTGCCATTAAAATAAATAATAGAATTTTGACATGGGATAAGCTCCACAAAGCAAGTTCATGGAAATCTGAGTCTTTAATTCCAGAAAATAAAAAAAAAAGTACCTGAGTGTGCAGGAATCCTCCTGGTGACTGTGTTGCTGAGCAGGTCCCACAGCAGGAGGTCCCCAGACTGTCCTCCACAGAGCACAGAGTTCCCATCCCAGCAGAAACACCTGGAAGCAGCCACGGTGTCACTCAGCAGAAAAACTGTAAATTCACTTCACCAATGCTGAACAAATGTTCCTTTGAATTCAACATGTGCAGTACAGTGTGAAACACCCAGTCGAATACTACGTCCTATTGTTTTGGGTAAAACTGTGATTTGAGCTGCCCTGTAGAGGGGGTGATCTCACCTTTGCTGCTCTTCAGCTTTCACGTTTGACATCATCATTCCTGTCTGGACATCAATCACCTTCATGGAGAAGTCGGCACCAACGCTGAGAATGTGGCGGCTATCTGAGGATGCGAAACAGAACCTTTCAGCTTTCAGTTTTAAAACAAGTGCGCAGCAGTCTTTCCTCCGTTCCCAAAGATCAGAACACACCAGGACTAAAAGCCGTGCGGTGAATGTTTCCAGTGTGGCAAGGTATCTTCTGCAGTGCCTCAAAGCTGCTGGTGTCCCAGATAGTGATGGCCCCGTCTTTACAGCCCGACACCAGCAGAGTCCCCGCTGGATTCAGACCAACAGTATTCACCTAAACAGCAAGGTGACGGGAACATTTTTTACTATCCTGTTGATTATCCTGGATCAAACCAATTTCTATTTCTTCCGTATGAGTCAAGTAAATGAATAAATTCAAAATGTTCGTTAAATGCACATTCATGCTGGTGATAGGTCTTCACTCACCCCAGAATCATGTTCTAATTCAGCCAGCAACTCAAACTGGGATCTCTTGTGACTGGAGGCGCCATCAGATGCACACTGCCAAACCTGGGATAAAAAGAAGCGTTCACTGTTTTCAACTCTCAGTTACACACTACAAGACACAATAAAGCAATTTCAACAATCGAAGAGACGTACCTTCTAATTTAGATGGATGCTACTTAAGAATGATTAGTCTGCTAATAGTTTAATTATATATCAAATAAGTCCTAACACAATATTATTGATTATTACTACAGGAAAATAAGAACGGCCCCGGGTTTCTTTTGAGTACGGTAGCCAGGCTGACGAGGATCATAGATCTGTTTAGATTGAGTATTCTCATAACTCTCAGCAGCAACATGACTTTCTTTACAAATAAAAATCTAAACCACCAGATCCTTTCCATGACTATCACATGTACAGTAGCTCTACAGTCATTTGTAAGACCCCAATCTTACAAATGTCTTTATTTTTGATATTATATGTCTGCTACACTACCAGTCAAAAGTTTTAGAACACCTCAATTATGCAGCGCCGTGTAGGTATGTGCCTAGTTGGTCAGGGGTTCATCCTACAGCAAGATAATGACCCAGTAGGTCCAAGCAATGCCCAAACAACCTTACGAAAAAGATGGTAAAGCCTTAAGAACACTGAGTCTCCCGACTTTAACCCCGAGCTGGTTTGGGGTGAACTGGACAAAAGAGCAAAAGCAAAACAAGTGCTAAACATTTATGGGAACTTGTGCAACAGAGTTGGTAAGAAGAATATTTGATTGTAGAAAGAATGTGTTCAGCTGCTCAATCTGCCACAGCTGGCTACTTTAATCAGTCAAAGGCTTAGAATAGATTTTGGCTTATAAAATGATTCCATGATTTGTTTGTTCTATTCTTTAATTTTAAAGTACACTGAGACATGAAATGCATAAATTAAAAAAAAAAATAAATAAATAAATAAATAGAGAAACTGGGGTGTCTCCGGTAGTGTATGTAGCACAGCTTATAAAGGTTGCTGTAATCGAAAACGTACACAACAACCCTCTCGCTCCAGGTTTTTTATAGACAATTAAAGACCGATCTGTAATCTCCCCTTTATTTCTCAAATCCTTGTAACCACCGTTGCAGGATTTCCACATTTAGAATACATCCAATTACAGAAACAGCACTGGTTGAAGTCACTGAGGAGTTATTTTTATTCTCCCTCTCTTAGATCTTCGTGCTGCATTTGACACCATGGACCACGACATTTACAGAGGCTGCAATGTGTAACTGTGGTTAAAGGACCTGAACTGCAGTTATCCCCAACTTTGGAGCTGCGTGTTGCCAGTATCTTACTAAACTGCTACCGACCCGCTCGGTGTTTTGTTCTTGCCTAATGCCCGTCTTTTCTTTTCTCTCTCTACTATCCATTTATCCCAAGTGGTCGTCAACTTTGAGCCTGGCTCTGCTGCAGGTATCTTCCATTGAAAGGGCGATTTTTTTTCTCCTCGGCTGTCACCTTATTGTTTGCGAGGGAGGATTAGATTTTTTTAAAGTCTGTATAGTCTTGACTTTAATATGTAAGGTGCCTTGATACATTTTCTTGTGAATTCGTGCCATATACCGTATTTTCCGGACTATAAGCCGCTACTTTTTTCCAACGTTTTGAACCATGCGGCTTTTACAGAGATGCGGCTTTTCTATGAATTTTTCTGCAGCCCTCAGATGGGCGCTGTAGATGGAAGTCAGTGCAAACAAAAAAGCGCCAGTTTATAATCTTAGCGCATGCAACCCAAGACGCACAACAGCAAACATCAGCACTTTTACTGTCGTGTTACAGGCACCATTCAGGTTCAGGTGTATGAATAAACACTTATGGTACAAAATCTTTCTATGAAAATATCTTATTTCTCAGCCTGGATATTGGCGGCTTATAGTCCGATGCGGTTTATATGTGACAAAATATATATTTCTTTTAAATTTTAGCGGGTGCGGCTTAAATTTAGGTGCGCTCTATAGTCCAGAATTTACGGTAAATAAAGCAACTCATTCATCTTTAACAGGGGGTCAAAACATTAGAAACACCACTTATCACACATCAGCCTGTTTTTACCTTGATAGTGGAATCCCAAGATGCTGTGTACAGTCTTTCATCAAACCAACAGATTTCACTGACGGCATCATCGTGACCCATGAGCGTGTCCTGCCGCCTGCCGTATGGGACGGAGTAGAAATACCTAGGAGGAGAGAAAGGTTTCAGCAAGCAGGAATGCGGAGAAACAGTCCTGATGCTGTGCTCATAATCTCTCCTTACACATTGTTGTCCCAGGAGGAACACACCACAGTTTTCCCATCAGGCAGCATCAAACATGACGATAAGGGCTGAAAAACAGAGACAGTGAGAAAATATCACATGGAGGCACAAAGACAGGCTGAGTGTACAGGAGAGCAAAGTCGTACCATGTTAGAGAAGGACATGCTTCTCTGGAACTCCTTCAGCTCCTTGGAGAACATCTTCAGGGTCGAGTCTAGAAAGACGAAATAAAGTCAGGAGTCACACAGAGGATAAGTTAAGATTATAAGTTATTTTGTGCCTTTTGTCTTTTCTCTACCCATCTTGGTATGAGGATGTGATGCAATTTCAGACCTTGGGATGTGGAGAAAATAGGCTGCTCCATCTTTAGTCACAGCAATGCCCGTCACAGCCCTGCGTGTTTACATGTGAGAGAGAGGATGGATTAAGTGCATGTAGTGGTACCAATGTTCACTTTCATTTCTAGGGGCCAAACTGCAAAAACTATTAATATTAGAGACTTTTACCAAACCTGCTCCTCCTTAAAAACTAAAATGTGCAATGCACCAACACATTTTCAACTAATTATTTTTATAAACAAAACAAAAAAATCAAAGACCAATAAGATGGCTCTCCATCACACAAAAAAATTTATATTATTGTATATTATAAGATAGTGTAATATTATAATGTATATTATTCCCTAAATTTGCATTTAATCATGTAGGCAAAGTCTACGACTTTAAAAACACAACTAGCACTGAACGCTTATATACCGGACAAAGCAATTCTCATCGTTACTGCAGCCATAGGAATGTTCACTTACTCTTTATGGATCTTGTGGCTTGAGATGAGTGTCAGATTGCCCATGTTTGCCCAAGCCCACTTCCTGCTCTCCTCAGTCAGGTCCTCAAACGATGAGTCATCGGGCTGAGACACTGAAAAACACAGATAACCGTGCAGTCTGCGTTAGATAAGGGTTCTTGGCAAATAACGACACACTACTGTCACACCTTAGTGTCATAATTGGACATTACAGTTTTGTATTTTTGTGACACTGTTTAAACACTTTACTGATCGCTCAACATTAATCACAATGGAGAACAGGACCAAAACCCACTAACACAAATGTTCTTTTCCAATTACCTGGAGACAGTTCACTGACAGGTGAGTTGAAGCTGGGGCTTCGAGTCATGTTGGGAAACCGTGTTGTGATCCTCTGAGGGTGAGGGCTGGTGAATAGCTGTGTGGGTGTCTGACCAAATTCCAGGATCTGCATCAGCATGGCGATCCTCTCATCGGGGTCCTCAATGCTTCACAGCGAGATAAAGGGCAGAGTTAGAATAAATAGGGCCAAAGAAAGAAGACTTACGGGATTCTTTGGTGATTTTTTTTATTACCTGTCACAATCAATGCCACCTTCATAGGTCAACGGGTGAAAAACTGAAAGACAAGCAGACACGGGTTAGTTTGTCCACCTTTGGGGAATTTTAAAGTAGCTGCCAGTTATTTTACCATTGTGAGCCGCTACAGCTTCACTGCCTCTCTGTTTGTAGCCAAACACCAGGTCAATCCATTCATGAAGGTGCTCTGAGACATACTGACTCTCCAGTGCTGCTTTGTTCTTTTGGAGAAAATCGCTGGCATCTGGAATAATGACAAAATGAACAACTGCATTAGCAAAATACTAATTTATTTATTAACAAACATCATCATATTTGGGAAGTGACGAAAGTGCAGTTCACAGGATGTTACCTGAAGCCCACGGTGGGAGAACGACTTCACCAACTAAATGCCCGTTCTGCTTTCTGCCCAAATCAAGATTCATCTTGTTCTCTAGGAAGCTGCAGTCATCTCCATAAAACTCAGGAATCAACTACACGGAGGAGAGGGAAAAAAATGAACAACCTATTGTGGAAGGCGTTAAAAAACGCACTAAAAATCGTGCTTTGCCAGGATCTGCATCAGTAACTGTGAGACAACCAACTCAAAAAACTTCCTGAAGGTCTTGGCAAAATGTCTGCATCTTTTGTTCAGATAAACTGATATCACAGTGTAAGCAAACAAATAAAGTAATGAGAAATCAATCACAAACCTCTTTAAAATCTGTTGCTCCCTCCAAGCAGTTTTTCCATGTCTCCCTTATACTGTTAGAAAGAAGTAAGGTTCAGTTTATTTTTAAAAGCAGAACATACGTCTTAGGGAGTCATTTATGCAATAAGATTTTAAATACACAAACTGTGGAGACACAGGTTGGTTGTTTGTAGGACTTTTATGTTTAAATGCTCGAGTTACTTTATGGCTTATCAAACTGGTACGAGTTTTTGCTGACTTCAAGGAATTGAAGCTAGAGTCTGTAAACATATGCTACAACACATATATTAATGTGCAGAGGTGTTCTGAAGATTCTTATTTATTGTAATTTCATTATAACTAATACCCAAAGGACTAGGCGGAGTCATACTCTAGCTCAAAATTATATTTAGTTATTTGGCAATTGCTTTTATTTAATCCAACTTACAAATGAGCACATTTGTCAGTGCCTTTGACCCATGTTTAGAAGGACTTTAGGACCAAACTGCTCTACTTCCTGCCCCACAGCCTCCCAATAGGGTTTATTGTGCAGAGTTCAACAAACCTGTTAAACATCCGATCTGCGTGGTCATAGCGGCCATTCTGAAGACACAGCATGTGCTCTGGGGCTGCAGATATCAGGACAGTTCAGGATTAACAACAGAAACTGACAGAAGACTATTTGTACGGCAGCCCTGAAAACACCGCAACTTAAGAAAGTACCCGTAAATGGTTAAAGCGCAAGCAAACTACATCTTGGCCAATCAAAATGCAAGCAAATACAAAAGCAACAAAGTTGCACCCGTGTTATCAAAGTTGTTCGTGCTGAGGTGTGTGACGTACCGAGTCGGACAAGGTAAAAAAGGACGTAGCCTGGAGAGGAGTAGTGACTGCCGTACATGAAGCGAGGTTCGGGCATGCCGTTGTAGCGAGTCTGTGAACAAGGGAACATCTCTGTGATTACGGAGGACAGTTTAGGGAGAGAGCAGGAATCACTTTTTTTACTACTGAACAGCCTTACCAATAAACCATCCAGGCGTTCTTTGTTCAGGGCTCCCACGGGTTTGCTCAGGTCTCTGAATATGGCAGTGTTTTTTAAATCTGGGAGAAAAGAGACTCAAACCTTTTTTCACTCTATTCATATTCAATGGTAACTTGCAGACAAAGTACATTTACATTTAGCGACTTACAGAGTAATTTGGTACACACACGCAAGACAAGTTGTTAAGAACTGCTGACCCACCTAAGTGTGTGCTGGTATAGTCTGCAATGACCCAGGGGAAGACGGGATACTGAGAGAGGTCGTTGCAGCTGCGGTCAGCCAGGTTGTTGAGGTGCAGAAGGTACTGATAGTTACTCAGTTGACCGCGCTGCCACTGCAACATGTAGCTCTCTGCCGTGTGCTCGGTCACGTGGTTCTCTGAGCGGCAAAGAGAGACACAGTGTGGTTTACTGGTTTCAGGCTGCGTTCTGTGCTGTTACTGGTTTCTGGAGTCCAATCCCAACACTTTTAGATCACTGAGAATATTTGAGCACTGATAAACTGACCAAACATCAGACAAGCGTTTCCTGAAGATGTGAATTTGACCTGCACAACTTGTTTTTGTTCTAAAGCCATTCTTTAGTAGCCTCAGTAGCCTCAGCTGCTGGACAGTCACTCTGACATTTTCCCTCAAGCTTCCACAATAAACAACGTTGAAGCTTTTCAGGCCGAGAGGCAGTGACGCTTTAAATCACAATGCTCCTCTGTTGTGTTTGGCAAATGTCCATGTTCATGAATTTAACCTTGGTTCCATCTGTCCACATTTTCGCGGCATTGTTATGAAGATTGAAGCTGCACTTTAAGAAACGTCAGATGCAGCTTTGACTTAATGGACAGCAGCAGATACTTCTGTGGTCTCCTGTCATGGACACTATTCTCCATGTACCATGATTATCTAAGCTGAACGCATGAACACAAACGTTAACTAGCTTCAGTGTCTTCCAGCTTTATGCAAATCATAAATATTGTAATTAATTCTTAATTCTTCTGAGATATTTTAAGACTTCTTTACTTTAGCTGCTGTTTCGTGTAAAAAGTATTTAAAAAGTTCAATTTTTTTTTGATGACACAGAAGCTCCCTACCCACACACTCAAATTTATAAATGCTAAATCCAATTGTGTGTTAGTCCATATTCGTAATACAGATGAAGATTTGATCATATTTTAAAACACTTATGTTATTTTCAACAGATTCACTGCTGGCTTTGCCTTTTTCTCACCCAGAAAAGTGGCAATGTAATAATAGATTTCATCTCTGTCGGCCGTGATGTAAAACTTCAGGTAGATGTCGGAGCAGAAGTCACTCTCTGTACAGAAGACCTCCAGACCCTGAGCAAGAAGAGAGGCCAAACGTATGAACACACATTAGCACCAAAATATTCATGCTGCCTCTAAGCCCTTTCCAAACATGCCTTTCTTTCCATTAATCTCATCATGTTGGCTTCATCTCTGAAGGACACTCTGGCCACTTTCCTGTTAAAGGTTTTGATGGAAATCTTACTGGGATAAACCCAGTGACATTTATGAGCAGTTCCAAGAGGGTATAAGGCAGGCCCATTAACGAATAGGCACTGCTGATACTGTCATTCTATTAAAATAATAAAACTATTTTTTTCATAATATCATCATAGATCACAGTCACTTTAGGTTAATAGTGTCTGTTGCTAAGAAATTAAGAGTAATTCAGACCAATGGTGGATTAACGTTTGCAGAACAAGGAGCAGCAGGCAACCAACTAAAAAAAAAAAAAAAATCATAATATTGGATGTCTAGCTCCAATCACTAAAAATTAAACAATAAAACACACATAATCATATACACTACTGCCAACAAGATTACAGTCAAGCAGTCAAATAATTGTTGAAATTTGAAATTTAAAACTCAGCTGAAACTGCAACTCTGATCATCATCAGTCTTTAACATTTGTCGCTAGGTACTAAGAGTTTATATAAAGCAACAAGTCATATTGTTGATGCTCGTGCAATCGGTGTCTTAAGCTGAAGGAAATAGCTGAATGAAACACTCTCTCTTGACTTGAGACTACCTTACATTTATGGTGAATATGGCGTGTGCCATGACGCTCTCCATCACAGTTGAAACCATATAGTACCTGCTTAAGCCGTAAAAGCATTAATGTGAAAGTGACCAGTGTCTGAATGAACCATCACTTCAAGAGATTTATGAAGCCAGAAATGCTGCATTTCCTGTCTGAAACACAGTTATGCGTTTCTGTGATACTTGATTCTCTAAAGTACTTGAGTGAACGCAACATTATGTGTAAATGTACTTTTATGTTTTCTTATCACTCACCAGTGGTCTGAGTCCATGTCGCCTTTTGTAGATTCTCCTGATCCGTTTGAGTTGGATTTGAATCACATGTTCCTGGCATCAAATGTTACATAAAAAAATAAAAGCACAGAGAGCAGTTAATTGTCCTGCACATAGCACAGTACTAATAACCACCCAATATGTCCACATGGGGTGTAACAATTCTCCAATTCCATAGTTCAGTGCAGATCTCGGTTCTTGTTTGTGTTTTTTTCTTTTTTTTCTTGCAAATACTATTTAACATTAAAATATTTTGGGCTCTGAGTCAAACATGGAACATGGACATTTGTACTATCCGTGAAGGCCACACAGTTCAGGTTAAACCTTCTAAATCTACAAATTCAAACCCCACACACATTTCAATTGATACAGTAGGTCCTCTTACAACAAGAACAGAGGAAACATCAGTATTATTCAAGTATCAGGGTGCTGCTATTAATGAGACTACACTGTGGGGGGGCAGCTGGGTCTCCACCAAGAGCCATAACGCTAGTCACAATTTAAGTCTTAGGTTCAGAGCCATTAAACCCTTAAAGTCCAGTAAGACATGTTTGCTCACCGGATATCCATTCAGAGGCTGAAAGTACAGGTTTTCATCTGTGACGCAGACATGGCCTGGATTGGACACCAGAGGCATGACCATCTCCACAGCGCACTCTGTGTGAGGCTTCTCGGCCACATTCTGAAAACTTTACATCAAAGAAGCATCACTGCTCCACCCAGCGGCATTCTTCATACTAAAAGCATTTGTTTAAAAAAAAAAAACGTGAATTAAAGAAGCAGGTAAAACAATGCTATGAACCTACCAGTTTTTGTCAAATGATGTCCTCGCCAACCGTGACTGTAAATTGGCTGCAATCTAGTGCACCAGGAAAAAATGATGTTTGATGATGAAGGATTATATGATGGATACCAACAACACACAGATATTAAATATTTATAAACTGAAAGGGAAGGAACTTAGACGTAAATCAGATCACAATTTATGGCCAATTATCGCAGAAAACTGGGGACAGACATTTTCTTGCCGTAGCACAGGAGAAGAAAAGAAGTTGTTTTTTTTTTTATTCACAAGCATTTAAATTTTTTTAGGCTAAGCAGTTCTAACTGCATTCTTAAAATTCAATTGACTCACCATCGCAGTCTGGTCTCCAAGTTTTTCCAGACATGATGCCCTGTGAAGCTGCAAAAATTAAACATGAACAACGAAATTCTTTGTTCTCACGCAAACATTTCCCACCAGCCTCAGAGACACTATCTTGATGAAATAGACACATACCTGAAGTAACGTTTGAACAACATCTTCGGTTTTATTCCAAACTTCCAACTCAAAGGTTATTTCCTTTGCTCCCTGTTAAAGTCATAAGAGAGGTTTATTTCATTTCAACTTAGGATCCTTTTATGAGTTCTCTTTACAGCAGCAGTGGCTTCTGTTTGGCTTGAAGCAAAACAATATGAATCTCAATGTTGACATTGTAATTTTTGATAACTGTGTCAACATTTAGCCGTTTTATGATCCCAACTGTGATAACTGCAATACACAGCTGCACAGTATTCAAGGGACCTAAAGTGCCTATATCCACATCTTTTCTGAGGGGGTGATCACCCAAGATTAGTTATAGAGTTATACTCTGATGGTGGCCGTGCCCACAAAACAGTTACGGTCACTGCAACTTAAACTGAGCAGTTCAATTCAATTCAACATTTGTCTATATAGACCCAATTTACAACAAGGTCATCTGAAGGCACTTTACATAATAAAGACTATACAGACATTTAGAGAAAAACCCAACAATGAGCAGCTATAGGCAGGTGACGACTCAGATGCAAGACTGATGCGCGTACATTCAGGTATCCCCCCTTTTGCTTTAAAGAAGTTAAAGGAGAATATTTAAAAGTGCACCGGATCAAAGAGTGATAATTTCCTGATGTACTGACTGACTACTAGTAGGACTACAAAGTTATTGGACTACTGAGCATTTTGGGCTTCAGATGAACCGGCATATTAGCCAGTTGGGCCTACCACACAAGTTTAGCCCAATGGATGTGACAAACCAAACCAACGTCAAAGAACTAGCAGCAGCAAAGACAAATTGCTGTGTTGCCTGACAGAGCCTTGGTTTTAGAAAGACTAAAGCCAATTTAAACAAAAATTCTACACCCGCAGGAGAGGAAGAGAAGGCAGAAAACCATATAAAAAACATAAACAAAGCAGAAATAGATGAACATTTTCAAACCACTCTCATTCTCCAGAGATGGTTTTTAAGAACTGGACAACTGATTAGCTCACCAACAAGTCACAGTATGTGAGGCTAAGGAGCTATGTTTCTGTGGTGGTGGTCTTCAGCATGGGGGCTCCTCAGGAGATGGTTCTCACACCGTCCCTCCTCACTCTAATCAACTTGGACTTCACCTACAACACTAGCAGCTGTCATCTCCAGAAATTCTCTGATGACTCAGCCATAGTTGGTTGTATATCAGATGGGAATGAGCTGGAGTACAGGTCAGTCATCATGGACTTTGTGGACTGGTGCGAAAGCAACCACCTGAGCTTAAACACCAGTAAGATAAAGCAGATGGTGATTGACTTCCGGAGAAAGACACTACCATTCACACCGGTCAACATCCAGGGCTCGGACATTGAGAGGGTGGATAGCTTCAAGTACCTGGGTGTTCACCTCGACCATGAACTGGACTGGACTGACAACACTGATGCCTTGTACAAGAAGGGTTAAAGTCGCCTCCATCTTCTGAGGAGACTGAGGTCCTTCGGCGTGTGCAAGCCCATGTTAAGGACATTCTACGACTCTGTGGTGGCCTCGGCTCTGCACTACGCTGTGGTCTGCTGGGGTTCAGGCAGCACCGACCAGGACAGGAACAGACTGAACAAGCTGGTCAGGAGAGCCAGCTCTGTCCTGGGCTGCCCACTGGACTCTGTGGAGGAGGATGTTGGCCAAGCTCACATCCATCATGGACAACACCAGACAGTGGAGGCTCTGTGCAGCTCCTTCAGTGGCCGACTGATCCACCCTCAGTGTAGGACAGACCGCTACCACAGGTCTTTCATTCCCGCCGTGGTTGGACTCTATAACTCCACAGTCTGACCTACTTGAACTAATATTGTATACATTCGGTAGTTCTTTTTACACATCTTTTTGCACATTACATTGCACACTGCATTACATTAGTAAGTGCATTACTCTTGTTGTTTTCATTGCTTTGTTATACTTGTGAGCTGTGTACCAAGTTAATTTCCCCGATGTGGGATCAATAAATATTTACCTTATAACTTCTAATCTAAATTATGTCAGAGAGGAAGTAAAAAAAAAAACTACACTACTTGCATTGCCGTCTTCCTGTGCATCTATTCCATAACCTGAACTGCCAATCAGAGCTGTCTCTCCCACTGACAGGATTGCTGTTGATTCTACATCTGAACTGGCAGCAACATTTGACCAAACGTTGCTGACGGGGATTCGACTATTGCCCACAATATGGGACACACCTCAAAAATTAGCACCTAAGACTGGAACAAAGCACTGCATGTTTGGACTTCGTTTATGTGAGGGTAGGAATATTTAGCAGCTGTTTAACATGTGACCTTAGCTCAAATGTACAGTAAGTTAGGGCTAAAGAAAGGGGTCTGCTGTAATTGAGTCCTGCAGATTTATGATGACTTAGCCCAAAACCTTAGTGTTGGACCCAGTAATCAGTCAAAATATTTTTAAACAATAAAAAACGAGCTTCGGTATCAGTGTTCCCCCAGTGTTTATCACCTTTGTGTCTCGATAGGTATGAAAACAAGCAAAGTTGTACCCACAGATGGTATTTTAAGTATATCATTATATCATATCATATCATATCATTCCGATGGTTTAACATATTAATTCATAAAAGATGCTAAAAGATTAAAATAAAAAGTTGCATCAACAGAAAAAATAGAGCGTCACAAACTCTACAAGCCGTGAACATATACAAAAAGTTGGCTCACCCTCTCATTTCTGTAAGGTGCTATGACGTTGCTCTCTTTGATGTAAAGAACCTGAAATCAGTTATATAAAAATAAAATGATTGACCTGTCATAACAAATAATAATTCAATGTGAGAAACATCGAGAATTACAAGTTAAGTGAGGAAAAAAAAATACCAGGACAAAATATGAGCATCATAAACAAACAGGATTAATTGCGCACTGTATCAAAATATGTAGAAACAATGACAACCCACCTGTACACATGAAATAGAAATAGCTGATGGTCTAGGTCTAAGGGAAAAACACACACACACACAAAGTCATCTCAAGGCATATACATAATAAAGTCAAGACTATACAGACATTTAGAGAAAACCCAACAAGGCAACCGTGGAAACTCCCTTTAATGGCAGAAACCTCGAGCAGAACCAGGCCCAGGGTGGGCGGACATCTGCCTTGACCGATCAGGGTAAGTGGAAAGTGGAGAGAGAAAAGAAAAGAGCAACAAAAGCAAAAACCTAATTGCAAATGTCAAAATATTCCTCACTACATTAGTTGCTCATTTTCAAAAACCAGAACACATACACACTAGTTTACAATGATTTGTAGACTATGTTTCAAATTGGTTTCCCAGAATATTTTATGCAACATTTGTGTGCCGTTTTAAAGTAACCCAACTGGTTTTGCAAACCAAATAAAAAGTTGAGCTAAAAATATAACCCACGTGATGAAACCAAACTTACTCATTGAAAGGGTTTTTCTCCTCCTCCACAAAGTCAATCTTCTTACAGTCTCGAAGAGGAATCTAAAAGCCCAGGATATAAAGACAAGAGGTTGCTACGGTTATGATTTACAAACCCAATTTCCTGAAAATTGTTAAAATATATTTTAATTTTGAATTTGATGTCACATTTGTTAGAAAAGGTGGGACTGGGCATATTTTCCACTGTCCTGCATCAGCTCTTCTTTAAACAAGACGCTGTTAAATTAATATTAATATTGCTTTTACTTTACGCAGTCTGCCAATTTTTCGGGAAACAAGGTTTATCCTAGTGATGTGTGGTGCGCGAACGAGCCGGCTCTGAGGGACGATTCTTTGTAGGGAATGAGAAAAGCCGACTCCGGGACTTTATTTGGATGGGCACACCAAGAGGCCAATCACATGTGAGGAAAGACTAGGATCATACCATTATGTGAAAGCACTGACGGGGCAGACGTGTCTTAATGTTAAAACTGGCCTTTATTTACATTTACATTTAGTCCTTTGGCAGATGCTTTTATCCAAAGCGACTTACAAGTACAAAAGTTTGAAATAATATGTTATGTATGTATAATAGTAACAGTGTATTTTTTGTAATAAAAAAAAAATAAGGCTTTTATGGAAATACTGAATATAAATTTGCTTACCAACGCACAAACCAATCACGATTGCTATATTAGGAAAAATATAAGGCTCAGAGTGATACTAAATTAGGAGACATTTAGGAGCATTAAGAGCCGGCGCTTTTAGGGGAGCCGAGCCGAAAGAGCCGAATCTTTGAAAGGAGCCGAATCTTTGAAAGGAGCCGAATCTTTGAAAGGAGCCGGACTTCCCGTCCCTAGTTTGTTCACTTTTAAAACCGACCTTAAACTGAGCACAGTGTTAAAACGGCGTTTTATGATGCAAGTTTGAACTTGAGAAAGGTTAGCTTTGTTTGTGTGAAAGGCTTTCCAGGATAATTCTGTAATGAATTCTTTCCTTACTTTTTCCAAATGTGGCAACTGTCATGTTGTCTACTAGGTAGAGTTAAAAAAAAAAAAAAACAATACTTGGATAAAAAAAATATTAAAACAAACCTTTATAATTGGCTCTGTAAGATCGTCTGGATCAAATATGACCGATCTGGAACAGACCTTTAACGAGCCTCGGACCTTTCTGGAAGGAAAATGGTGATGTTAGCTTGTTAGCTTTTTGGCACTTTTACCTGCTCATGGAGCCTATTAAAATATTGCTCCACACAAACTCTATATGCTATAAAGGTGTAACATAGTTAAATATTTTGAGGATCAAAGAAACATTATGAATTATTTTCATTATTTTTTTATTAATTTAAAATTAAACTGCTAGCAACAACCTAACTTTTCAAGCTAGATTTCGTTCATTAAATTCCTTATCACAATTCCATCTGACAACTAAACGGAGTTGTTTAAAATGGATGGTCTTACTCTAACATTTGCTCAAGCTGTGTAACAGGGAAAGATGATATTTGAACAGCTGTTCCTTAACAGCACACATGAAATACACAATAAAATGGCTACAAGCTCATCTAATGCTTTAATACCACTTTTGTTTTCACTGATCAACTATGTAGGATTATGGGCAAACGCATCCGCAGTGAAAATCAGACTCGTTATTGGTAAATGAATCGCTGCGGCTAATAATGTCAATTACCTCTTCTTGTTGGAGCCACTTTGCACGTGGTGAGCGGTGTGCTGCTCAAAATAAAACTCCTCCAAATCCAGCAGCAAAAGCGAAAATCTAGGGAAGAAAAGGAATAGAGGAGCATGAGGTGACATGACACGACTGCAAGAAGGCCGCAACACTATGAAACAGCAGCATTAACCCACCCCAAAAATTTAAAAAGTCAAACTCTTAAAGTTTCAGCTGCAAAAAAAAAAAAAAAAAAAAAAAAACAAACAAAAAAAAGCAAGAAATGTGCCTTTAAATGTGTCACCTGATTTGTTGTGGACAAGGTCCCTGCATGCAGGATGTGTCATATTTGCAGTGGCAGCTCAGTATTTGGGGAAATAACCAGTCTTTGTCACTGCATATGATCAACAATTTATGGCACTGTTTGAGGTGCTGATATGTATGTTGTTCATTTATATCTGAACCAAATGTTGGCATTGCAAGTGATTTGTACTTGAGCTTTTCACCCAGTTTTAGAAGTGTTTACACAGGACAAACACTCGCTTCTTAGCATCAAATCGACCCAGATGGTTCATAAAGTGCAACAATGAGCCCAGCAAGGATTGAATTTTCCCAGCACTTATTAGATTACAGTGAAGTGGATCAATTACTAACCGACCTACAGCTCACCTATTTTCACCATTTAAATAATGCATTTGGTGACATGGGAGGCAAACAGGAATAATAATAATGTATCCAACTTTAAATTTGATTGTCAAAGACCAGTTACCCTGGTTTGGCCTGCACTGCAACTTTCTCCGGTATGAAATATTTGTGCTTACAGACAGTGAGCATGAGCACATTAAAAACTCTGATGAGGTGGTTGTTTAGCAGGACTACAAAAGATCAGAACTAGAAACAACGTTCTCAAGGATCAAAAGCCCAGTATAAAAGCATTTTAAACTGGATAATAACATGTATACAGTCAGACTTTTTATATACAGTATGATGGCGCTTGAACATTGGTGAACCCTGGAGAAATTAGGACCTAAAATTGTGCATGATTTCGGTCTACATCTGAAAAAGTAACATAAAAAAATGAGACAAAATGACACTTATTATAATGAGGAATGATCCAATATTACACTTTTGTCTGTGGCAAAAGTATGTGAACCTGTATTATCATTGGTGCATTTAATAATTACATTAGAGTCAGTCGTTTCAGTCAGTGTTATGACAATCAGTCATAGACATGCTCAAGGGGGGAACAGGAGGGCCAACTACCTCCCCAACACCAACAGGAACAAATGAATCTCACAGGAGTGGCCTCTAAGTTGCCCCTGCAGTATAGCAAACATGATCATTTGACATCTACAATGGACTTCTAGCATCTTGACAACGAAGGTCTGTAGAAGTGTTTCATTGCTCGAACAAAGGAGAATTCTACAGGCTTTAGAAAGGGGAAGGGGGTCATCGATGTAACTGTCCCTGCTCTAACCACTGCCTATCTAAATTCTAAATGAATACACCTGATTGTAATTTGGAAAATAAGCAGGGCTGGGGGCATTGACAAGCTGGAGTTTTTGACGTCTGCTTTAAAGGAAGGGTCGTCTCTGCTGGAAGGGGTTCCAAAAAAAGAGGGTTTGGACCCTACCAATCGACTGCCAGGCAGAAATAAATAGGGAAAACACAAGCTTTTCGACTAAGGATGGTTAAGCTGAAGCAATGGGTCAAGGTCCTGAAACTGATCCAAGAGAAATGCCGTGGAATGACCTGAAGCAGAAAGTTCATGCAAAGAAACCAACAAACATCCCCAAGTTGACTCTGGAAACAGGAATACAGGCTAAAAATCCCTCCGAGCCAATGTACAGGGCTGAATAACTTCAGCTGGAATTATTGCTGTAAAAGGGGTTTATACAGTTAACGAAGACAAAAGCTCACATAGTTTTGCCACACAGAAATAAAATAATTTACGCTTTTGTCTAATTTGCTCAAAGGTGTGAACATCTGGTCATTTTAAACTGAAACAAAGAAAAAAATGGTTAATAATCCTTTAGACACCACTGTAAATATACTGTATACTGTATCTATGGTGCAACACTGCCATAAATAGAGGCTTTTAGAGTGACTCTTTTCTAAATTCCATAATGCCATAGATGAAATATCAATTGTCAGCATTTTCTCTCTTTCCTACAGTAGCTGTAACCTAATGAACCCAGCCAGGCTACAGTTTCACCGATGCTCTGCAGACGGCATGTCACAGCTGCTGCAGAAATTGTTTTAGGAGCTGAGCTATTCTTCTCTCTGGGTGCCCTCTGAGTCAAAGTGCATTGACTGAGCACTCAGCTCAATTCGATGACCAGGGCCACACGGAAAATCATTGAAAGGCTTTTAAACAAGTTACTCAGCTCTGGTGGGAAATTTGTACCACATGTAATTTACTTTGGACTAATAGAGTGGGTACAATTTGTTTCTTTTGTTCACAATAGTTGCTGTGAGGTCAATTAAGGTGGATATAAGGACTGGAGGGATGAACCCATCAATTACTGTGTATTCAAGACTGAATCACCAAACAGGCAAAGATCCAGACCTCCAGGAGCCCACAAGGCCAGATATATTGAAACCTTGGTCCTACAGAGGCAAACTGACTTCAAGTCTACTTCTTTTAAACGTATTAATAATTTGCTGTGCTTTTCTGTTTATCAAAAACTTCTGTGAAATATTTCACGCACAGAAAACAATGAAGGAAGGTCTCAGAGAATTTCACCGAAGACAACAGAGAAAAGAACCAACTAGACTTATTTTCCTTTTCAGCAAGTAGAAAAAAATAAAGAAAAATCTCTATCATAAATATAATAAACACATTCCTGTGTCTTGTTTTGTCAGATCAACAGTCACAAACACCAATATGTTAAGCTTACGGTCAACACCAACAACATAACTGACCAATATATTCACATTTGAGAAGAACAAATCTAAAAAAGGCGTTTTTTTTGGTCATTTAGCCTGATCATGTGACTTCCACGGTACTGATCAGTTTCTGGGGAAACAATGAAACTGTGCGACACGTTTAATCCAGCCGTGACTGCAGCGGAGCTCCGGGCTCCCTGTCAGTCCACATGACGAAGGATGCAAAACACACGAACGAACATCAAACCGCTACAGTTTGGCTATAGCAGTACCACCAAATCAGAGTCCAGCGGTCCCTCGGACTAAAACTCCGGCTCCTCTCAGGCCTCTCATGATGCCTTCGGGAACCGCAGCGCATCACACAAGCTGACACCGGAGCTGTCATCAGAGCGCGGAGCGGTTTCCCCCGCACAGGCCGCAACAGAGCGGCTACGCGCACACACCGAGCTCCGCACCGGACGGCGGGTCAAAGGAAGCAGCACCCACCGTTCTTTAGTCCGCTCATGAGTCCTTACAAAGGCCATGGCTGCTCACCATCCTCTTCACAGAGCGAACACACACACACACTCACACACACAGACCTCTGTAAACACGGAAACCAGCTGGAAACCACGTGATCCAGCACCGGGAAACAGGGAGGTGTCACTCTGAGACGTTTTCAGCAGATTTTTTAGAAATACACTTTACATCTTATATACATTTTTTATTTGAAGTTGTTAAAATCTTTTTTTTTAACAGTAAAAACTATTTTTTTGTGTGAAAATTACCTACACTTTATTTTCATTATTATTATAAATGAATAAAGTAGAGAACCAAAAATCCTCACATTTGAGAAAGTTTTGATAAAATGTAATAACGCTGAACTTCTTTTAGGCAAATTTATTTCTTATGATCATACATACGATGAATACAACAGAATTTCTTCTTCTGTCTCACAAACATCTAAAGCCCAAGCACAAGCAGAGTAAATGTTTGGCATTTTTTAAAAACTACTGAAACAAAGAATAGATTATGATAGCTGTGTATGGCAGGAATAAAGCGAGAAACCGCACAGTGCTGCACATTCGGTCCCTCACATTAGTGCCGGTGAAGGCTCCCGGCGGTCATAGACGATCTTCGCCTCGCGGCGTCGTGACGTGTCACGGCGGAGTGTGAGGGAAGTTTCCGAGTTCGGAGCGTGTGTCCAGTTTGAAAAGAGGCTCCGTGAGTGAGATGTAGACCCGGTTTGGCGCTAGGAACCATGTCCCCCCGCAGCCCAACATGCAGTGGAGAAGACACGTCGTCGGCCTCGCGTTCAGCTGCGTTTTCGTCGTGTCCTATTTTACCAACAAGGTAAGTGTTCGAGGAAAGTGAAGTGCTTTTGCGACCAAGTCGTCAAAACACGTTAAAAATAGGATGCGACTGTCCCGCAGTCACTGAACTCATGGACGTTTTCCAGAATACAGGACCGGCTCAAAACCGCAACCCGAGCCTCATCATGAATAATAAGCTGTAAGGAAAATTAGTTGTGCGTGTCCCATCAACCAAAAGGTCACAGGAAATGAATGTGAACAAGTGGTTAATATGTGTGATGGTTCAATTCATAATTCATATCAAGCTGTGCGCTGAACTGTGATGGGGGGTTCGGTGCCGGGGTGGAGACCCTCCTGCCGTCCGTGTGATAAAGCTGCGGTTCCTCACGTCATGTGAACTGTGCCTTGTTTTTTTTCTCTTTTCCCAGTTTGTCCTGTCTGTGTTGAAATTCACCTACCCAACCTTGTTTCAAGGGTGAGTAACCGAAGGTCTGAACGTCGAACTGAACACTGATGATCTCCAGTGAACAGAGTAAAATGTCAAAAAAAGAGTTTTCCTGAAGCCCAGGGCCAAAGCATCAAAGTGTTTTACCGGACCAACCATCCAAAATAATAAAACAACGCTACGTTGGTTGTGTAAGACTAAGAAATTACTTATTTAAAGTGACTTATCAATTAACGTGATTATTACTCAAACTGCAGACAAGTTATTGCAGCACCACCATGAATATTAAAACATTATTAGTCAGAGTATTGTTCAGTGTTACTACAAGCATCTTTAAATTGAGAGATGAACTGCACTGCTTCTGTTTTTGCTCGCTCACATGACAAAAACGCACGCTCGCAGATGGCAGACGTTTATCGGGGCCCTCCTCCTCCTGCTGTTTGGAAGGCTGGGATGGGTGGAAATGAGCCGCATCACCAGGTACATCACTAAGACGCCAACGGAGGGATTTATGATCATCTAGCATGTGCAGAGTTGTGTGTGTGTGTGTATGTGATGTGTTTTATTGTGGTGTTACAGGTCAGCAGTTGTTTCCTGGCTCCCAGCCTCGCTCCTGTTTGTAGGAAACATATATGCTGGTTCCAGGGCCCTATCTCGCATAGTACGTCACACATGATGTCATTTTTTACTGGACCTGTTATTGAAACAGTCCCTAAATGTTGTTTTGCTCTCTGTGCAGGACATTCCTTTCTTCTTCACACTTCAGAATTCATCTCATGTTGTTAGTTACGTAATCCTGAAGGTGGTGCAGAGAGAGGTAAGTGCACCACCTGCTCTGTGTAAATATGTACGGCACGCTCTGTCGTCCGACGTCTTCTCCATTAGAAGCCAGTGAAATAACACGGCCTTGAATAGCAGCCGCTGCGAGGCGAAGCCATCACTGCAGTTTATGTAACGTTTCATCTCCGATTTTAACCCGCAGAAGATACAGTGGCTGAAATTGATCAGGTTTGTACAGTTTCTCTCACCTCAGGTTTTGTCAGGAATAGTGTCTCATTTGTCTGGTTGTTTTAATATTTTTACATGTTGGAAATGACAAACACAGCTCGACATATACATTATACTCATTACGTTATTTATTTCAGTTGAGAAATTAACATCCTTTCAGAAAGGAATGTGTTTAATTGTAAGCATATTAAATAAAGCACATTTCCAGCTCTCAATGTCAAATGCAGCAGATTAATAATTTCTAAATGTGTTTCTACTTCCCAACAGTGTTTGCCTCATGGTGTTTTCAGCCGTCAACCTTCCCCTCTATGATCCTCAGGTAATTAACATGCTCATTTTCTTTTTAATAGTGCTGGATTTTATAGCAGTGCTTAGTAGGAGAAATCCAGCTGCTTATTGTTCTGTTTGCTATAAATCTGCTTTCATCACATGTAGTTTGACTACAGTGGTTACCAGTGGGCTGTTGGTCATCTTGTCTGTGTTGGTAAGTTTTTTTTTTTAATCAGTTTTTTTCTTTTCTTGGTCTCATTTAAATTTAAAACAAGTTTTTAAAAAGTCAATAAGGCAGTTGTAATTAAAATGTGTCATTTGATTTTGAAAACTTTGTAGTGTTTAAGAATATACATGATGATGTGCACGATGTAACATAAAGAGAAGAAATTTCGGATGATTTCTGCATGATTTCTCTACACTTTGAGAAGTCTTCACATCTCTTCACGTTTTATTGTCTTGTAAATTTAATTAAAAACTTGCCAAATTTATACCGCTCATTTACAAAAGTACTGTACCCCACTAAATTGGGGTGTCCTGCATCTTGTTTGCTTTTTTTTTTTTGATCAGTTTAAAACTTGACTACAGTCTACCTGTGGCAAAAGTAACTGATTGGACCTAAATTAGAAAGGTACACACCTGGGCCATGAATGAAACCCCACAGAACACAAGACTATAGATATAACAAATAAATAATACAAAAAATAAATAAAACAGATAAAATACCAAAATAAATCAACTGTAAAATGGAAAAAAATTGGATAAGTGAGAAAACTTTGACATCAACACGTGTTATTAAATGAAATAAACATCAAAACTTGTGTGAGATGTTTTGATGTTGTGGAATGATCTCCTTTAAATTTTCCAGGAGCCTACAGAGTGTTTCAGGTTCACTACAAATCCAGTAATTTAAGGTACGTCTGTGCACAGCTGAACACACTTTCTGAATATAATTTTAGTGTCTCAGCCCAAACACAAACTCGACACTCACTGTGTGTCATGTTTCCATTGCAGTGACATTGAACAACAGTGCATTAATTACGTCTTCAGGTAAACAGACGCTGGATTTGTCATTTTAGTGGCACACGTGTAACTGTTGGCAATTAAATGAACACATTGGTTTTTTAATAAAGAAATTTAATATTGGTCCATGAATTTGACATTTAAATTTGAGCACAATGGGACGATCATATCACCTAGTGTTTTCTAAGTGACTCATTCAATCTTTCCCTGCCTCTAAATAACAGTGTACTGCTGCTGGCCGTTGCTGCCCACCCAACAGGTATGACCCACCCTATAAACATTGCATTTTTTTCCTTCAGAGCTGCTAATATGAAAATTAATGGACAGTTCTTTTTATTATTGAATCACTTAAATCATACTGTAACTCTGATATTATCAATATTATATATTGTCTCCCACTCTGTTTTTTTGGTTAATTTGAATCTGTTTGTGGTCATTTTACACGTTTTTGGACATTTTGTGTCTAGTGTTAATATTTTGTCATTTTGCAGCCTTTTAGCTGGTTTCGGTTCATACATTTTGTATTTTTGTGCATCTCTTTACAGTCACTTTCTGTATTTTAACTTCTTTCATTCCTTTAACCATGTACATGTATCATCCAAAGTAAACAGGTTTTGTTTCCCTACAGGTGATCTCATGGGTGTTATGGAGTTTCCCTCCCTTCAGTCTTACACATTTCACTGTGGATGCTGTGCCAGGTGAATGGACACGTTTTACTTTTTTATTTAAAAAAAAAAAACCCAAAAGACTTAAACCTGTGACAAAAAGTGTTGCTTCCTCAATCTTAGAAGAGGTGACAAGATGGAAAGAAAAAGTGGAGTTTTCATCTTAAAACCACTCATTCACAGTTTGTAGGAAACACTGACAAACGAACAGAATACCAGTGTGTCACAGAATCCACTTATTGCAGATTTGGTGGTTCGATCCCGGACCTGGCTCCTTCACTCCATGTGTTAAATTGTTCCTGGGCATGATTCAGAGTAATTAATTTTTTTTTTTTACATAATAGAAAAACATTCACATAGTTTCAGCTTTACATTCAGATAGTATAACTTATTTCATCATAAATTAAATGTTTTTCAATTTAAAGGAGAACATAGACACTTATTTTACTCTAAACATTTGTTACTTCTGATAATGAACATATTTGAACTGGGCATTAAATATTATATTGATTAAAACAATTAATTATTTTAGTCTTTTTTACAATTTCAAAATAAGGGGATTAAGAGAGAAGTAGCAACACCGTCATTCATGTCTACGTATTCACCGGGATTCTGAATATCCTGTCTTTGTGCGTTTTATTCCGCAGTGCACTGCTGGGGTTTATGCTGCTGTTGGCCACAGTCAAACTAAAAAGTGGACTGCCTCTTGACCACTTCTGGTTTTGGATGTTTTTGTCTAAGGTAATTTTTCTTTCCTCCACCAACTTTGTCATACTTGGTAATATGTCTGATATGGTGTAATAAAATAACAAAATCATTCGCTTAATGAAATACTGTATGATGAATTGCAGCCACCAAAAGCTGAAATAATTTAAAACATCAGACTTCCCACTGTCACTTTTCCACAATTTTAATAAAGAATAAAACATTTAATGGTGGTATGTAATAAATCTGGTGTATATGTAATATGCATATTGTGTAAAAAAAAAGATAAAATCATTTGCTAATGAAATACTCAAAAAAACTGAAATAATTTGAAACATCCACTTTTAGCAATACTGAAGTAGATTTTTTTTCCCTGCTACATACAACAAAATAAGTATATTTTGTCTCTCAGGTTACCGCCATGTGCCTTTCTCCTTTCATTTTCCACATGGACACGAACGCTCCGTCCCTTATGTGGTTAGTATGTGAACTGTTTAAGTCATAACATTTGATTGATGTGCCTGATGTGCAAGTCTAATCTTACATTTTCCAGAAAAATTGTAGGCAATATTAAATGTAACTTTCCGATCTCTAACAAACTTTACTGGTGTCACTGTGATTGCTTACAGTGTGGTCATCAGCCACGTTGGGGAGGCTCTTCTTGTGTACTCGGAGACGAAATTTGAGTTGTGATCCAGCTCTCCAGAGAAACCTACAACTTGCACTTCAGAGTTTTATTTTCCTATACAATATTTTCAGATGTTATGACAATCTGCTGGCCCAATAAAATTCTTGCGTTCAGTGTTTTTCATTAACCTCAAATTATAACTTTTAAAGTTAATTCATAGACTATTATAGTCAATGAATGTACGTAAATGAAGAACTGCAGCAGTTATAGACATGTAGTTCACTTTAATTTATCTAAATGTATCCTCAGCTTACAGTACTTATCTACCAAAAACACAAAGCTGTCTGCACAGTTTGATAAAAAAGGACATCACACTTCAAGGGATGCTATGAAGCGTCACTGTCTTCATCAGTGCAACTTCCCACTGTCACTTTTCTGCAATGTTTAAACTGTTTAGTTTTTTTTTTAGCTCTCCTGCTTCTTTCGCTTTGGAGAGAATAAAGCATTTAATGGTTGTCTTCTTCGTAATCGTGCCTGAGGATTCTTGTCTTCTCGGATATAACCTACAAACAAGCAAAAAGATCTTGTTGTGCAAAGTAGTATTATTGCTATAAGTTTCATGCATTTTTAGGTTACAGTAAAATACTAATGGAATGAGCTCAACATAAAATGGACTAATTACCTCTTTCAATGCACGTTTGTGTCGATGGGAATCCGACTTCCCAGAAGTTTTCAGGAGTACAAGGAGGAATGTAAAGAAAACGGTGCCGCGAACATGCAGACAACTTTTTCTGTTTTTCCTCTTCAGGGAGATCAGCATAATACTATATAAACACATAAAAAAAAAAAAAGATTTAAATAACATCTGAGTTTTGACATTTTAGCTTAGGCTCAAAAGATACTTACAATTTCACATTCTTTGCAGGTAGTGCCTTTCAGCTTTCTTCTCTCATCTTTCTTGCGGATCACTGCCACATGTGCAAAAGTTGGGTGTCTGATCCAGACAGAAATAGGTTGTGAGGTTGTGAGAAAGTGACAAAGAATCTGCCATTCTAGGCTTAAAAAAAAACAACTTTGCTTTATCATTGTTTTGCCTGTTGAGTTTTATATTTGCAAAAACAAGATCCCAAAGCAAGTTTTTATTTGTGACAAGTATTATTGTCTCTCTGTGGTCACTGCAACTCTTAATAAACTCTGGGACTTCAATTATAAAATATGAATGGTCACTTCATAGAGATGCTAAGGTGAAAAGCACCCAGGATCTCTCAGGATCTTTATCTGTGTCAGCTGGACCCATTTGATAATATATCCATGGTCATAAAGCCCATTGAGGGCATGATACCTGACTTATGTGTAAGGCAAGAGGACTTACCGAGCTTTACTGTGACCTGAAGTATCAGGATGACCTTGTCCTAATTTTGGGTACAAACACAAGTTCAAGAGCTGACCTCTGTCAAAACAGAAATACTGTTAAACATACATGTGGCAAACAGTTCCCAACCATTGTCCTCGTGTTCTGCCTCTTCTTCGTCCTCCTCTTCCTCACATGGCTGGCTCTGGCACAAGTGTGTAGAGCTGAAGGACTTGTACTCCCCATAAGCTGTTGTATCAAACATCATATCCAAACTGTCATTTGCCCTCTCACCCAATCCTTTAAAAGTAGACAGATGAAGCCATTATTCAGTTTTAAATCACTGCATATTTGACACACTATTTTAAAGAACTTTATACATTTCTGTGTTTGTAATTTCAGCGTCAATCACAACATTTTAGTAAGCAACTATTTAAAGAGTTTAGATTTACCAGACACACCGTCTCTTCTGTCTTGGCCATTTTTTCCTCGACACTGGAGCAGGCTATGACTGACCCACGTGCAGTCAGTATCTACCATACACTGTCCTTCGTTTTCCTAAAATTAAGACGGAGACGTCAGAAAATCCACACTTGACAAAAAACAAACGCTTTAACAGTTATATGGAAATAATGGTGTATTTATAGTATATAATGCAGTGAGTATGTGACCACAAGGGGCAGAGGTCCAGTACCTCGTCGCCTCTCTGTGTTTCAGTCATGGAGATGGCAAGTGCAGGGTCAATGCTCCATGTGGGCTCCAGTCTTTGCTTTGTTTCATCTGGTAAAAGCATCAGCACAGTGAATTTCACAATCATAAAAGAAATTGTTTTAAAATCTATATTTTGTAGAATCAACCCCCCCCCAAAAAAAGAAAAACAATTCACCATCATCTGCCTCAGGTTGGCCATGTGAAGCATTCAGGTCCTGCAGGGCAGTGATTTTCTTTCCACTATCATCCATTTCCATTTTAGGTTTCCTGTTTGGCTTCATAAGCACAGGACTTGCAAAAGAAACATTTTGCTTTTGGCTGAAAGCGTCATTTTGTGTTAAGTGAACCTGTAAAACAAAATAATTGAATTTAGTTATATCGGTTTTAAAAAAAACAAACTTTGCTTAAGTGTGTGGACATTTCCTCAGTTACCTCTTGCTGTATGTCTTTGCCTTCCCTCTGATTCTCCTCTCTTTCCTGGATCTCCTCTTTGTCTGGTTGCACCTCCGGCTCATTTTCCTCCTTCTTCCGTTTAGCTTTGTTGATAGAGTTGTCCTCTGAAAACCGCTTGCCACATAGGAGAAAAGGAGGAGACCTTGCCGTGGTTGAGGCTGGACTGTGAATCAGTGTAGATCAAGAGGAAAACTAATACCGTATTTTCCGGACCATAAGCCGCTACTTTTTCCGAGGGCTTTTACAGAGATGCGGCTTTTCTATGAATTTTTCTGCAGCCCTCAGATGGGCGCTGTAGATGGAAGTCAGTGCAAACAAAAAGTTTTTTTTATTCTTAGTCCCAAGACGCACAACAGCAAAATACGGTAATATTTTTACACCCTCACCCCCTCATAATGGAAAACACGCGAAGAAATTCCTATGATGCAGCTTTTAATTTGAAGCCATCGATCTGGCTATCCGTGAAGGAAATTCAAGTGGTTTCAATGCTCAGGAGGAAGATGAATAGCGATTTGTGGTTTCAGTGCACGGAGAATGAAGCGACTTTAATAGTTGCGCAGTGCAAAAGACTTATGGTACAAAATCTTTTGTTGAGCGCAGCAACTCCTGCGTAATTCGTGAAGAATAAGAGACGCGTCTTCTCCTTTGGCTATGGAACAAGCCGTTTATTTATAACAAGGACGTTTTTGTCGGCTCTGTACATTCGACATGTGTTATACCAGCCACACATACACGTGAAACGCACTCTTTACCGTAATGCCGGTAAAACAGCGCACAGAACATCCTCATGCCTACTGTGAACAATGAGTAGGAGCAATATTATTTCTCAGCCTGGATATTGGCCTTATAGTCCGACAAAATATATATTTCTTTTAAATTTTAGTAAATTTAGTTATAGTCCAGAATTTACGGTAAGTACTTAAGGCAGCGAAATGTTTTTTGTAAGTCACTCAAGTGAATATTACAAGTTTTTCACAGAGTGGCTACAATTTTTCAACTTGTGTCAGTTGCGACTGCAATAACTACTGAAATTGAACCAATCCCAAATCAATCCTGCCTGACCTTGTAATGTTGTCCAATCATCGCAGTTTTGCCACAAATTGGAGATGTGTCCCTAAATGCTTGAGACCCAATGTGCCAGATGAGAGCTTGATATTACTACCATAGGAAACTGTTTGCACTAAATACTATAAAAAGTTGCGATGTAGCAAAAACCTAAGTTGTCGATTGAAACTTTTGTACCACAAACAGCTGCTGAATAGCTGGAAAGCAGGGACAACATATGAGACAACTGTGACGGAAGTGCTGAATGAATCACAATTAAAAAGGGCTAAACATAAGTGCAAAAATAATTGCAATAATTTTGTCTATTTCTATTTGGTCCTGCAGTTTCATTGCAAATGACACATCACAGTGTGTGTGAAGTCAGACATTTTAGGGTGCAACAATCTCCCAAAACTCAGAAGTAGTTTAAACAACATGCTGTGTGTGTGCTAGTCTCTGCCCATGATAGTTCTCCAAATTTTATCACCCTTACCTTAAATGAACATTGTTTTTCTGTGGAAATTTGGGGCGGTTTTGGTCTGTTCCTTCTGAAAGTGCTTCAGTTTTCTGAACAGAAACATGATCAAGGAAAAAGAAGAAAAAATGACTCATTTTTTAAACTACAGTGGTAACGACACTGTGACTGCAGCATCACAAACTACCTTTTGACAGTCATCACGAAGTTCCAGACCACAGGTTTCTGCAATTGCTTCTTGAAAATCTTGATTCACATCGTCTGAAACAGAGAAAAATACAGAAACATGTCACAATACCAACATACTGTTAGTTTTTATGTGAATCCCATCAGGTAATGTTTTATATTAAATCATATCATATAAGACATTTTACTTTAGTTTTTACTCAGCAGCATTAGTTAGAGTGACGCTTCACCTAAATTAATGGCAGTGATTTTATGTACCTGAGACATGTTCATATTGCAAAAGTAAGTTTCCAATTCCCCTTCTCTCAGAAACCACAAGGTTTCCAGTGTCCATTTAATCATAAAACAATATATAACAGAAGTTTGGTGGAGAAGTCATACTTTGGGATGTGTCCATTTCACACGTGTTGGGTACAAGCACTTCTGCTTTTCCAGGATTCTCTGAAGCATCAACACGCTCCGTATTCATTTCTAAAATAAAAACAAAAGAGTTTTAAAAAAAAAGAAGAAAAAGTTAAATCAGAAGATTATTTAAGGCAGACTGACCACTGAAGAGTGAGTTGTTGGCCTGTGGAAAAGGCAACTCTGCATAGCGAACGTGTTTCCGTTTTTCAACATTTTTACGTTTCTTCAGTTTGTTTGCTATGGGCAGTGAGCTTGGCAAGATGGGGGAGTCTGGGATGACGCCTTCTTCATGTTCTGGGGATGAGGCCTGTCGGGGATCTGAGCTAAGACAAAAACGAAAAGAAAAAAAAAAAAGCATCACACCTGCAGCACTTAACTGAGAAATGAAACTACTGTAAATGACTTACTATGCAGAACCACCTCAGTCTAAAAACTCCTACAGAAATGACACTTGAAACCTCACTTGCAATTAAAGCAGAAATGAAACCACTTTGTTTGATTCAGCTGCCAAACCTGCAATAATTCTGTGACAGTAAACACAGCACAACTTGACTATTTTCATAATTTACAAGACAAGTTATGAAAACCTGGCTGCTCCACTGTCTTACCAAGACATCTTCAATTTTTGCAGTTCAGCATGAAGTTTTCTATTTTCATCCTCCAAGGTGCTTCTTTCCTTCTCTATGGAAAAAACAAAGTTTCACATACTACAACAACGTACAAATTAAAAATACTCATAAGGGCACAGCAGTGTCTAATGGGAACCACATTTTTTTGGCATGCTTACAAGTTTCTACTGCACACACAATAGATGTGTATGTGTAAATGAATGCCATTAAACTTCGCTCTGACCAGATAATAAAATCTCAACTTCTAGCCATTAAGACGACATCACTTGGAGGTCATCTTGTTGCTCACGCTAAGTAGTTTCTACTCAAGGTCAACAGCTTTTCCAGAGCTTTCAGATGACATCATCTGAACTCATAATGATGAAAAACTCCTCCAGTGATGTATTCTGAAGAAAGGTTTTAGCTGGAAGCAGAGAAATATTTTCAGATAGGGAAGTCAAAGGGAAGTTTTAAAGGATGGACATTTACACCCTTAATTAAAGCCATGGACAGCAAGTTGAAAATGGGTAAAGTTGCCCTTTAAGAGGAGAATGCATTATTTACATAGATGAGCTACCACAATAAGGGTTATTGTAGGGTTACTGTGACAGGACAGCAAGACTTTTGAATCCTAACTACTATCCCTAAAAGAAATGAGGGAGGAATCACCCGTATCACCCGTACCGACATCATGTAGCAAAAAGGGTGATTTTTGGTACATGATGTGTAGAAACCATTTAAGGTGCTGTATGTCTATCAAGTCTTGTAATCAAAGTCTTGCCATGACCATATAAAAATGATCATCAGACAGCAAGTTCTTCTTTCATACAACAAAGTCAACGTTCATTTCTAAGTGTTCACTGATCTACGTAAGAGTAGCATGAGAACACTGAATGGACTCACTCAGTTTGGTGATCAGGTGCAGATTCTGGTCCTGGTTATTTTTCAGGTGCTCCTCTAAGATGGCACATCTCTCACACTTTTCTGCTCGGAGCCTGAGAATACAATTGCTTATCTTTATGTTGCATACAATTTCATCTAGAGATAGGAACTCAGAAGAATGTTACATTATGTCGGTGATGTTTAAAGCCCAGGTGCTTCGCTGAGTTTTTTATGGTGTTTGATCTAAACACACTAATATATAAAGTTTTGTTGCGTCACAATGTGCTTCATTAAGCATCATTTACACAAAAGAACATTTAACTAAACATGAACAATTGTACCTTTCCTCCAGGACACTAATGGCATCGTGCAGGCTTTTGTTTTGCTCCTTCAGCTGCTGATTACGAGTGTAAAACACCTCAAGCCTCTGAGCATCTCTGTAGAAAACACACCCCATGTCAGGCTTAGAACTACAACATTTAAAACATTTATCAATAAGTTTATGGTTTCTAGCAACTTGAAGCTTTTCATTGTCATGATTTTAAAATATGTATTTTGGGAGATTGAATGGTGTCACATAAGAGCATGGTCTGTAGGAAATTCTTAGAGGCATTTCTCACTGTATATAACTGAATGCATAATCTGTAGCTCAATGGATACAGGACATTAGTGAAAGCAGCAGCCCTAGCCATTAAAAAAAACACAAATCATTTTCTAAGACCAGTCAAATCACTCATGATATTATATCATTGCATATACAGAGACAGGAGGACAGTATACTCACAAACAGCGCTCCTTTTTCAACTTGCTCACTTTTGCCTCCAGTTCTTCACACAGCAATAAAAGTCATATTAAAGTTAGTATTTAAGCTAATAAAATAGATAACTTCATAAATAATCACTGAAGCCAGTTACCTTGGAGTGCATTTTGGTGGCACTCTCCAAGCCGTCTCCATAAATTTTCAAAGTGTTCAGCTGCTTTGTTTGTCCCAGTGCTCTGTCCTGGGCTGCTCATCCTTCAGTCACTGCTGAAACACTGGTACTCCTTTTACCTACTGGGGTAAAATATTATATTGCTATAGGATTCAATGTATACACATGGTGGTCTCCCAGAACCAGTACAACATACTAAAAGTTTACTCTTTACAGTCCACTTGCAGCTCTACATAAATATTTACAATATTTTGGCTATTTTTATTTGACTATTATCCTTCAAACTTACAATTTGAACAAAAATAGTTTTTAAGATACAAAAGCAGTAATGACAAAAATCTGCTTAGAGCTCAGAAACAAAAAAATCCAAAATGCCTCTACATATGCAATGCCATGTGACATTGAACAAAAAGATATTTCCACAATCATATTGACACCCACCAGTTAACCAGGTGCATGTCTTTGAAGTGTGAGAGAAAACCCAGCACATACAGGGAGAACAAGGAGCGCATACTCCACACAGAAAGACTGCAGCCGCCAAGTGGATTTAAACCAGAGACCATGTAGCTGTGAGCATGCACAGTTGTACAGGGGTGCTCAGCATGGCCAGTGACGCTCCAACAATCTAACTGATAACAGACTGTGATATACAGCTTAGATGTTAGCTCTCTATTACCAGTGGTTCCCGAACAACGTGCTGGGCGACTGTATTATTTTTTTGTATCAGTGTGAACTATTTAGCCCCTTGCAGCTAATTCTCTCCGGCCTAACCTGAGGTTGTGTCATTAATAACATAGCTGACATAGCCCAAGAGTGGATCATCATCTACTGGTGTGGAAAGTAAAAATTCAGTTCTATCATAAGCAATGAGTCTAGCACTAAAGCTTTACCTGAACTCCCTCTCTGGGCAGGAGAGACAAGAGAACAGGAGTCTCACGCTGGGTTAAAAGTCAGGGAATAAAACAGGGTTTCAGATTAGTTTTTAACAATGGCTAATGAAGTGACCTGCCTAAAGTGCAGAGGTATGGCATTCCATAATTTAGGTTCAGCAACAGCAAAGGCTCTCTCCCCTCTGAGCTTCCGCTTAGATCTCGATACTTTCAGAAGCTGATCAGCTGACCTGAGAGAGCAGGAAGGAGTGAAAGGAAAAAGCAGCTCGGCAAGGTAAAAGGGTGCGAGACCATTTAAATATTTAAAAACAAATAAAAGGATGTTAAAGTGAACTCTAAAAGATATAGGCAGTCAGTGCAGAAATGCCAGAGCAACTATTGCTGCTGAAAACACTCATAAATGATGAGCAGAGTTGAGATGGAGATGTTTGCAGAAGAGGTGAGGAAAGAGGGTGTTTCAGATACAAAGCAGTCTTGAGAATTTTATTACCACTGTGTTGTTTTGCATCTTCTATTTCCCTTTAGCATTTTATAAATTATGATTCTATTTAGTAATTTTATTTAATAATATTAGATATACAGCTTGCATGAAGTCAGAATATGACTTTTTATTATCATTTCAGAGTAGCATACCTTTTGGCAAAAGCTCCCTACAGTGGCTTTTTTAAGAAATCCACGATGAAAACATAAATGATTATTTATTGTTATCTTTACTATAAAACTAGACATAACAAGTGTCAAATTCACTGCCATGTCAAAGTTGACATAATAAAGTAAAATGTGATCATAATAGCATATATGAATTCTATTTCAGTTTAATTTAAAGAGCCTTACTTTGTGTAAGAGATGGATGCTGAAGGGACAATATTTATTATATCGTCTTAAGTTATTATTATATGTGTGAAAATCTTATCTTACACTAATCTTAACACTAAACATAACACACAGACAAATTACTGCATCTGTTGATTGAGTACAGATGCTATTTTAGTTTCTTACTGTATATGACATTTAGATGCTACAGATTAAGTAAAAGAACAACAGATAAGCTGTGATGATCTTTATGCATTTATGGAAATATAAATGGGTGTGCATGTTGTCGTGTTCTTCCATGTTTGCAAGGGTTTTCCTTGTGTGCTCCAGTTTCTTCTCACAGTCCAAAGACATTGAGTGGCTCTGAATCTATGTCTGTCTGTCCCCGACAGTCGGACCTGTCTGTTACAGCTAGGAAAGGCCCAAGACCCCACAGCCCTGTGCAGGATAGCAGTTAATAGAATCCGTGGATGGATGTTTGTCAATCACTTCATTAATAAAAGGAATGAAAATCATAGACTTTATTTTCAGATATATTAGAACCAACTTATGTTACCAGCACGTTTCTTCACTTTACTTCCGGTCTAAATGTTATATATTTATGTGTTGACAGAACTATTGTTATACCAACTGCAATCCACCATTTCATACATCTTGATCCAGTTTAGCTTTTTACAACGTAAAATCATGACTCTTTGTAATATGTCGATGTCTCATTGTCAAAATGCAATAACCCACAATATAGAACATACGTACATACAGCGGTGATATGACTGTTGGATTTTGCTGAAATTGCATATCAGCAACACACTGGACGAGCCTTTAACATCTTTCTGTGACTTACGTTTGAACTTTTCTCCCGGCTGTGAATCGAACATTAGCAACAAACGCTGTTAGCGAGACGAGAAGACGTCACGCGCAGGCTGTAAAAACAAGCAACACTTACAGACGCTGGTCCATTGTACGTGCAGAGGACGGAAATTGGTGAAGTGACAGCGGACGTTTGGCTAAAACTTCACTGTAGTTTAATTAAAGTCATTTTGACCAATCCACTCACTCACTCAGTCCACTACAAAATACAAAATGAACCGCGCTGCTTTGCATGCTGGGAAGTCTCGCTGGTTGTTGTTGTTGTTTTTGTTTTTTTTTTTCTTCTTCTTCTTCTTCTTCTTCTTCTGCTTCCTTCTTCTTCTTCTTCTTCTCATTTTTTCTAGATTTATTGGTGATTGCCCAAACCTTTAGGTGCATTACCGCCACCTGCTGTTCTAGCTCGGGGGAGCGGAAGACTGGCAAACAAAAACTCAAACCACAACTAAAATGGATGCATTGTCTTATTTAAACCTGTTTCCTTTAAATATTAAATCAGATGACTATACATTTGCCATGATGTTTTTCAAGGAAGATATAAAGTTGTCTTTTGCAGACTTTCACGTTCTCTCCTTCTCTATTCAACATTCTAATATCACACGTCTACTTGAATCTGATTGTAGCATTTTTATTATTTTCCAGTTCTTTAGCTATATCATTTGAATTCTGAAGCTCCTGCTTAATTTGTTTATGATTTAAATGAAATGTTAACATTTCTCACTCTGTTCAAATTAAACTTTTCAGTTCTTTAGCAAAGCTCATTTCTCTTCTGAATTGCACTGTTTGTATAAAACATGATTATTCCAGCATCATAATGAACATATTTAAAAAGAGTAAATCTTGGTGGCGTTGGATCACGATTTAAATGAAATGTTAATTAAGTCGTTTAAAATCATATGTAACTCAACTTGAGAGGAATCTAAATCAAGACTGACCTCATCTCACAAGTACTACTAAGTGAATGTTTTTTTTAAAATTAATTGTTAATTTATTTGTCAAACTAGTGTTCAGACATTACCAGGAGATTAAGCCTTCTCACAATGATGATTAAATAAAAACTGAACTGTCAAATAAACCATCTTTCTTAATAAGAAATTTGAAGATCATGATAAAATGC
This sequence comes from Channa striata, assembly GCA_033026295.1. Classification (NCBI taxonomy): domain Eukaryota; kingdom Metazoa; phylum Chordata; class Actinopteri; order Anabantiformes; family Channidae; genus Channa; species Channa striata. Next base: position 2,914,280 of record CM065169.1, read on the forward strand.
ATCTAATTCTAAACCTCATTCCAACCAATAAGGGGACACTTTGATTGTCCTTCCCTGAGACACAGAGAGGATGTCAGGCTGTAAACAGTGCAAACATCTGGCAATAACTTCATATAACACATGAAGCAAGAAACCCGACAAACGTGGGCCTGACTCGTTCAGCAGCTGAAATCACAGATTTAGTTAGAATGGGAAACATTTTCGCTTTTGATCTCTTTAGTTGCTGTATGCTTACGGACTGTTAAGACAAGATGTGATGCAGTGACAAATATGCCACTGCATTACAAATCAACATATTAAAAAAATAAATAAATAAAATTTTAGGTTTTTAAGAATTCATATGTTGTCTTTGTATTATTTAGAAACAGAAATGGCTTTCAAATAATTCCTAAAGCGTTGCATTTTGCATTTATTGACATTTTAGTGGACAATGGACAATTAGAGATTCTCCCTGTAGTAGATAAATATGTCCCCCCAAAAAATTGGGAGAGATTCTCCCACTGTTTTAAATCCCCCACAACTTCTTCTTTAACCTTTCATCCATATTTGCCAGATACTTTGAGGGCAAAAACGATGCAGAAATCATTGATTATTCTTATATTTGTTTTTATTTTTGGTCTCTTTAGAATACAAAACAAGAACCAAAAATCACAAAAATAACAATTAAAAAACAGATTCTCAACTGAGGTGACTGAGGCAACATAGAAAAGCTTGTTTGAAACAGAGATTTTTGTGAGTTAGCCTGGACCTTTGAGGTAAAACAGTGAGCAATGTCAAAAGGTCAGATGTCTTTACAAACTGGTTTGATTTAGTGCCCTCATTCAGTAGTGCTATTCACTAATGGAGTAAATCATGTTTTCCTTACATGTCCACAGTTAGCAGTGATTTCATGATGTAGTGCTTTAGACCGACCTAAGGATAAGTTGATTATTGTGACACGTTGCTTTAAAATCCTAAACATGTTCTACTGTATGGCACCATTCTTAATGGTCTTAATTTTAGTCCACACACACACACACACACAAGCACGCACGCAAACACGCCTCAAATGGGTGCAAATTATTTTTAACAAGCTCCTCTACTTCTTTCCCTCCAAAAATACTTGTGGCTAAAATAGGTCAATTGTTTATACATTGAGATCACCCAAGTGCTTCAAGCAGGAAATAAAAGCTGCTTCAGACTGCTGGAAAAGTAGATACTTTTCTTGAAAAGTCAGACAGAGCAGTAAACAAATGAAACGCATAAATGATAAAGTGTTGGAATGATGGCACAAACCCAAAGACCCATTGTTTTCCTAAAAATACAAAAATGGTAAGAAATAATGTTTATGCTGCATCACTGGAAAGAAACAATAAAAACCTAGCGTAACTTACCAAAACACAAAGCGTAGTAGTAGAAATAGTACTGATTAGTTAGTCTGCACTTGATCGTGCAGGTATGTTTTTGCATGAGCAAACGTTTTTTGTCTTTTCTTCTTTCACATTTAAGACATGGTCACTGGTGATTCAGCACTGCAGATTATTACCTTTTTTTTTTTTACTTCCTCTGGATGTGTGCCTTTAAATTCGCATCTGTCACAGCAGGTAGATTGAGCTAGCATTACTTCATATATCTATATATACACATGCATTCCACATCATATGTGTCCCCTAAATAAAAAAAAACAAAAAAAACAACAATAACACATAATCTCCCTTTTCACCACTTAGGGTTGAAGCTATAAAAACCTGCATGACAGTCCACAAAAAGTTTGCATGGAGGCTTCGCTGTTTCATGTGAGATATGCAGCAGGTTGTTGAGGTGCTGGAGCTGGGGTGTGGTGTGGGATGTGGGATGTAGCCCATTGTGAGGGGGTGATGGGAATGGGCCTATTTTTCACCCCCCCCCCTCTGATTGAATGGGTTTCTTTCTGTGTAGTTGGGTTTTAGATTCACATTATGCTGGAAGAAGAGTAACAGGTGGCAGACACTGGCAGGGCAGGTCTTCACCAATAGCAAAAAACACTGGAGTAGAGTGTGAATGCATATCTACCATCTCCTGACCTGTGGAGAGAACAACATGTAGATACAGAATATTCAGATCCACGTGTATGTTGAGTGGCAAGTTTGAGACATCCATACATCCATACATTATACTCACATTTCCCCTCTCTTCACCACTGCGGGGGAACATAGCTGTAGCTGGGTGTGCCAGGAGGCCGGTAGGTGGCCATTGTGACTGGGTGGGGGGCAACAGATGCTGGTGATGGAGTTGTCAACAAAGTTCCTGAGAGGAAGAATAAAGAGCATAACAACAACAAAACTAATTACAAACTAATAATCAAAACTAAACAGCTGCCCCCTTATCCCGTCAGTTGATCCTGAAAGAGTGATACATTCTATTTTCAGGTTCCTTTATTTCTTTCTAAATGTTATTAATTTAGTTTCTCTTACGTTCGTATGTTGTACAGCTTGTAAAGTTGCTTTAGGCAATTATAAGCTAAAGATAAGTTAAAGAGTCAAACTAAATAAAACATTAGGTTTGAGATATTTTTTGTGGTTGACCATTCAACTCAGAAACACAGGGATATTAATTTTTCATACTGTCCACATTTCCCAGCCCTATTATATCAATTAAACATTTATACACCGATCAACATAATGTAAACACTATGTAAATTAAGAGGATTTGATCTATTATAGTATCCATGCCTGAAATGTATTCAGATAACATAAAAATATTATTTAAAAACACTGCTTGTTTTAGCTGTAGTCTGCATCTGGTGCATACATTACCAAGCTATTATTAATTATACTTGTTTTCTCATTTATAACCTCTTGAAGCTACAGCACATAACCTATGATATTTCTTAAGTTATGTACGCGTTTTTCTAATTTCACTGCGTTTACAGACTTTGACTCAGACTAACTGAATAGCTCTGGCAGCATTGCAGAGATTTACTATAAGTTGTTTGAATGAGGCTCATCCTTCTGACCCTTTATCTGCTGAGCACTAACTTATTGTAATTTCATAAAAAGACTGCCTGAATTGCTGGCAAAGCATAGCGGAGCATGATCGACTGCTCAGAATTAGCTTAAGCTGCACATTGTGGCTTTAAATAATCAATAACTTCCCAGTTTGGCTTTAGCCAGATATCATGTGCCCATGTTTGTAAGTAGTTTGCTGGGTCTTGGGGTTGGCACTCTCAATCACCTTCATAAATTTCTACAATCATATAATAAAAATAATAATACAAGCAACAACGTAAACATTTCAAATGAGGATGCACATGTAACAGAAAAAAAAAACACTAGATCTAAATCACTGGCAGAAACGAAAAAAAACCCTGCCTATTCTATCCAGCACATCACACTGATGAAACACAGTCTTACCTGCAGACATAGCCATGGTGGTGCCAGCTACAATCCCCATAGCAACACCGTTGGGGCGTGGAGGAGGGATGGGTGGGGCATACATAGGTGCAGGCATCCCATTGGGCTGAACCACTGTTGTGTGATGGATAACATGAGGTGGCGCAGCATACAGTGGCTGTGTGTAGTACGCACCTTGTTGTTGTGAAGGTATTAATGCCTGGATCACAGCAGAACAACTAAATGTTACTTTGAACCAAAGAACTATTTTTTTTTTCCGATCAAGTGAAGACTGCAAGTGTCTGTCATCAATTAATACAGATTCACAAACCTGTGCATAAGGGTTCTGCTGTGGGTAGGTGCTCCTCACAGGATAGACAGCAGCAGGGTAAGGGCTGGGTGAGGTGGAGTATGGGGGGACAGTCCCCGTGTTGGGGGAGCAGGACATTTTAAAAGGAGTGCCTGGAGCATAGCCTGAAGAAGAAGGAAGACATTTTACATTAGCGCTGCCAGTTTCAAATGTACACTCACTTCCATTAAATGTCTGTGTATGAACAGCATTTATTTTCTGTAACTTGGTAATCAGTGTCATGGAGAAGCACACTGCATACGGACCGTAAATACAGCTTGACAATATATGCACACTGAAACTTGGACCTTATAACAAAGTCTCTGTGCCAACACTGATACTTGCACATTTGAAATGTGCAAAGTGGAAAATAAATTGTTGAATTTGATCATTTTAGTAAATTGCAATGTTGTATGAAAATCATGCAATCTATGAGTTTCCACGCAGTTCAGGTCAAATTTCCCCCCCTTACCACTGGGGAAAGCTGGGTTTGCTCCTGCGTAGACACTAGGACTGTATGCTGGAGCAGCTGCTGCGTAGCCCACAGGAAATCCAGCTGCCGTGACAAAAAGAAGAATGTAAATACTTCTTTTCAACACGCATTACCTTTTAGTGATCCGAGTTTTGTTTTCCTTTAACAAACAATACCAGCACTCATGCATGAGTGACAGGAGCATTTGAGGAAAACAATTTAAAATTGTTTAAAATATAAAACAGTCTTGGTTAGGCTGCAACATGCATTTATTAATAACGTTTTGGTCTCTTGGACAATCAGTAGGTATCTGGACATATACTTAACAAGTGGTTGCACTGGGTGTGGAATAACATAAGGTTTTCCAGTGATGATTATCGGGGAACCAGAATATTTTGCTTAAAGTTACACTGTGCAACTGCACTAACATGAGACTCATCACTAAGACTCTCTCTGCTCTGATACTAATTAACATACTGATCGAGCAGAAATTGCTCTTCTTTGATTGCTCAGAAGGGTCTAGAGTCTTGCTTGCAGAATTTTACAAAATTAGTACCTCTGCACCACTGACGGTGCCATTTAGGGAGGCTTGTTTTAAAAACTTTTAAAAAATGTTGCACACTACAACTTTAAATAATTACATAGCAACACATAAAATTACCTGGGTAGCCTATTCCCTTAGTATTGGTAAAGGGTACCCCTGTTGGAGCAGGGCTGTACACCGGATTCATGATGGTCACCTACTCACAGATACTGCAATGAAAGAAGCACAGACCATGTGGACATCAAACGGTTTCAAAGTCACATAAGTTCAATGCTGAAATCATCAAGGTAACTCTGCCTGCCATTATTCTTTCTACAGGAAGTGAGCATTTAGTTGACATGTGGTCCAATGAAACTCTGCACCCCACGTTCTTTTGCTTATTGAAAACCATTTTTAACATACAAAAAATAAAAACCTACAAGCAAAATAGTAAAACAGAGCAACCCTGGCATCATTAGCATTGTAAGCTCTAATAAATTACAGAGAGCCCATTACACTTTAAACACACTGCAGTAAGACTAATTTTACTTTTGCTGCTCATCCTCAGCAAAGCCAATTAAAAATGTACATTTTAAAATGAATACTGTTGGATAAATGGCTCCAACACGACCAACAAAACCAAAACAAAAGTGTTGTATTGGGGATATGACACCACTATTAGGTAAGGAGAATATTAAAGACTTACAGTGGTGTATATTGATAACCTTGTTAGGCTGCAGTTCACCTTTTCCTCTCTTTCACACTCACAATTATAAATTGAACGGCAGCATTAGGTGGTCACAAAACATACACCAAAACTTTAATAACTTACCACTGTGCAAGGCAGCATCGCAACACTGTAACGTGGGGCTAAATGGAAAGTAGAGGCTCTTTTTTCTCTCTAAATGTGCAGTTTATCAACTTAAAATAAAATATAAATAAAAAATTGTTTTAACATTTTATACGGTGCCGTGTGGGGAAAAAAAAAAACTTACTTAAAAGCATAGTTTATTCACTTTTATTGAATATTTTCCTACATTACACAGCTCTTTCAGTTTAGCCACTAGATGAAGCCTGGACTCATGCTCATTAGAGGAGGGGGCTGCTGCGTGCTGCCCTCTAGCGGCGCACTGACCACCATTACATCACGTTACAAATCCGTTCGTTCAAGCTACATTTGAACACAATGAAACATACGGTGACTCACTTGATCTCAAGCTAAAAACTGTGAAAGCACTTTCGTCAGAACATGGACCATAAATATTGAGCAGAATATCTGCACCTTCTGCAGTTAAGCAAATATTAAATGGCACTCTGCAGCCTGACTTTATAATCAGATTACGCAGTTACAAAATAGGACTTGACTGCAACAATAGTCATGATCAATTAATGTGTTTTTCGATTTTGGTTCACGCCTCCGAAAATACAGGAAACAGTTAAAATGTCCGATGCATGACTAATGGCAGCGTAGATTATAAAGCTACTCAACGAGCTAAATTGTGTGTTTTCATAATTTGCTGCTTTGTTCGTCTGCTAACGAGTGGGTGCTAATATTAGGATTCATAACGCATGGCATCGGCATAAACCCACGGAGATGTTGTCCTCTCCCTTTTCAAGGTGGACCCAACGCAAACACGTCAAGGTACAAAGACCAGGCAAACATCGCAGTCGACAACACCGGCGACCTCCGGTTAACACCGTGGCCTCCCATGAAACGTGCTCCTTCTTAAAGGTGACGTTATGTTGCCAAAAAAGAAAGATGGCACCTGTAAGTACAAGAATTCTAAAGGTGAACGTAGCGGGGGCTTTGTTTCACTAGCTAGCTTAGCTCACAAGCCCCAGTGGGCGGCACAAGGTGCTGCTAGCTGAGCATGTTTGTCCCCGCAGGTCGGTTCCGACGTCCAGACTGACTTGCGCAGCACCTGTCTGACCGCGCTAAACCACCGGCCTGTCCCCGGACAGCGCACGCACTGACGGGGGCAGCTTGTCAACAGGCCGCATACCACAGGAGACAGCTGGGTCCCGCAGCGCCGCCTGTCCCAGCACCGCAACGGGTCCCACAGAAACCACGTCTGCACAATAACCAACGAGAACTTACTATTAGAACCTCTCACCGTCCTCTGGCCCGCGGCTGACAAATTAAAGCAGGCTGGCTGATGTTTTGCTCCCAGATGCTTTGCCGAACTCTTTTGAGCACCCCGCGTCACTTCCGAGTAGCGTCACGTGGTCGGCCAACGGTATTACGCTTCGTTTGACCAGGTGAGCAGCTTTGCTCACGTATTTATCGCTTGATTATTTATTCCTTCCAAATATTGAAACAAATGTTTATATTTTACGTGCACAGTATCCAAGATGATTATGAAAATAATAATCATTATTATAGGAATTCGTTCAAAAAAAGACAAATGATTTATTAAAATGCATATTTACTTGATAGTTATATTTTTTTGTGGATGAGGTTTTGGTTTTGTGGATTTAACAGCATATATCGCCGCAATTGTGGCAGCTGAGCTCATTATCATGTCCGCTCTATGGTCCTTGCAGGGCACAAAACGTATTTCACTTGAACAGGGTTTCTTTCTTATTTTGACAAGCCGTCAACACTAAATTTAAACAGAATTTTTTTATGACTCAGAGAAACGAGTGCTTTTACAAATAATTTCTCCTGGTTTACTCTGGTCGTCGCGAAATAAGTGCGTTTGCGCTTCCAGGACCTTGACGCATCGTCTCCATTCAGCCATTGAAGTGGGAAGATCAGGGTCTGCGCTGTTGTTGTTTCACTTCGACCTGTGAGTGACTTTACAGGTGAAATGTGGTTATCTAGCTCCGATTAGTATCGCCCCCCCCTGTGTACGGTCAACGCGTTCGCTCAGCCGGGGTCGTCGGTAAAGAGCAGGGGTAAAAATGTCTGGAGCGGCCGGTGGAGGAGGAGGCTCCTCCTGTCTAGGCGCAGCAGCAGCGGCGGCAGCCAGCTGCAGCTCCGCCGGCTCTCCCTACGCCGCCGCAGCCGGGGGAAGCGCAGGGGTGGCCGGGAGGCTGCCAGCCAGGGTCCTGGAGCACGTCTTCTCCTACCTGGAGCTGTCTGACCTGATGCGGTGTGCGCTGGTCTGCTGGCACTGGAACAATATCCTGGCGGATGAGAACAGCGAGGTGTGGCGCAGCCTCTGCGCTCGGAATCTGAGCGACGAGGCTCTGCGGTCTGACATCCTGTGCAACCTGCCCACCTACAGGGGAAAGGTACGTCCACCGACATGCTACCGGCCTCCCTCGGTGGGAGAGTCACATCATCTGACGGTCAGTAGCTCGTGCAGCGCTACCTTTGTTCCACAAACACACTGGCGTGACCGTGATTGACGATCGCCATGTCCTCAGGATATTGTAGGTTATGTTCTGCAGATGACCAGAAGTCTTTTGAAAACAAATATTGTGATTAAATTCTTAATCAAAGTTGTCGATTTTCATATGAGGTTTGGATTACAAAATGGGGGGTGCAGTGAAGTTGGACTGTCATCAGGGCCACTATTTTGATACCAGTGGCGAGGTCACACATATTAATAACCTTTGAAACTTGTTTTAATAACAGACTGGATGGGACAGTCTGTAGGAGGTCCTCAGCGCTCACTTGACCCCACTGATCTAGTTTCAAATCAGACTCAGATTATGAAACTAAGCGTACTACAAAAGCTTGGCATTGCCAAAGCCTGATTGTGTGCTCTATGGACACAGTGTGTGGCAGTTGTTTCTTGAGTAATCGGAGACCTATACAAGACCCTGCTGACTCCTTTCTGTCCTTTACAGCTCAAGGCCTTTCAACACGCCCTGAGCTCGCACGACTGCTCCCGCAATGTATATGTGAAGAAGAATGGTTTCACCCTGCACCGGAACCCTATTGCACAGAGCACCGACGGTGCGCGTGGCAAGATCGGCTTTTCAGAAGGACGCCACGCCTGGGAGATCTGGTGGGAGGGCCCTCTGGGCACCGTGGCAGTGATAGGCATCGCCACGAAGCGGGCGGCGATGCAGTGCCAGGGATACGTGGCCCTGCTGGGCAGCGACGACCAGAGCTGGGGCTGGAACCTGGTCGACAACAACCTGCTTCACAATGGAGAGGTTAACGGAAATTTCCCACAGTGTAACAACGCACCCAAATATCAGGTAAATTACGTCAAAATAACACGTTTGCTGTTGGAATTTGTGTAACTGGAACTGTCGTCCAACATGTGATTGCGATTGTCCACAGATCGGGGAGAGGATACGAGTGATTCTAGACATGGACGACAAGACGTTGGCGTTTGAAAGAGGTTTTGAGTTTCTTGGAGTAGCGTTTCGAGGACTGCCAAAAGCCTGCCTGTTCCCTGCTGTCTCTGCAGTCTATGGCAACACCGAAGTCACGATGGTGTACCTGGGAAAACCTCTGGATGGCTAGAAGCAGAGCAAAATGCACCACCAGTTTAAGCTAACTGGCCACTGGCGAGCGCGGGATTCTTCTGTCAACTGAGTGCCAACCGTGTTTGTTGGACCGCGTCAAAGGGTTTTTGAGGCTAAGTGGCTAAGTATTTCTTCCAGTAACTCTATTTACATACTCAACGAGAACTGTTGGCGTTTCTACTAGAGCTCGACATCAGCCCAGAGTCAAGTTTAAGCCGGGCAAACTACAGGGGGAAGGAATGTGTGGGGACCCGACGTAAACCTGTTTCTGCATCAGCGCGGAAATGTCCCCCCCTTCTACAGTTTAGCTGCTGGATTGTTTTATTTACAGGACGTTGGGAACAAAATTGAAATTCATGCGATTCAGACCCACAGTGCTGAACATTTACTTGAGATTTTAAGTCTGTTTTAGTGAGGCCAAAACTGTTCCAAACTGTGGCAAATACTTTAAAAGACCATTTTACTAAGTGTACCAGTAACTTGCTATACGTTGTATGAGAGAATGGAACCAGCTCACACAGTTGATCTATAATCACTGACTGGATTATAATGGTTTTATGCCAAATCAATGTGACCTAATGTTTTGATATAGGGGATGTGTAAACCTGCTTCAGGCATGCGTATGGATACTGAGCTATGGAGTGAAACATCTGCCCTTTTTAAATTCTCATCTAGTAACGGTGGAAATATTTCCTATATCATCCTGTTATGTCCATTTTAATGTGCTACTGTAGTATTACACACTATTTATTTCTTGGTTTTATCTATGGTACTGTAGATACTGTATGACTATAAGGCCGGTAAATAAAATCTACATGTGCCACTGTTGATAAAGATTGTGTTTCTGTGTGCCCTGCTTGGATGGCTTTCCCGTCACATGTAACTCCAGTTACTGTACAGTCTTTCCAGTCCCATGCTCCATTCACAAGTCACTTAATGAAAGCGCTGCAGAATGACTTGTTGATAAAGATAATTCAGATGTTTATTGTCCCTGCAGCCATTTCTCTACAGTAACTGCAGCTTCTTAGGACAAGGCAGGTTATTTTACTATGCTGTTGTTAATAAATCCTGTAAAGGTACTAAAACCAACAATAAAGTAACGTCTGAAAGTCCACAACCTGACAACACAGTCCTCTGTCCCACGGGACTCCATTATTGTTCTGTAATGTTAAAAACACGCCAGCGTTTCTTGTCGACACTGAGTCTTCGATATAATGTTCCACAAGAGTTAAGCCAAAAAATGAGCAAAACGCAAAAGTCACCCACTGGTAGTTTTAGTCTTTCTATGGGACAAAAAACAATTACAAAAATATATAGAAAATATGTGCCCTTATATCTGTTGTTCCTGGAACCACTACCACTGATGTAGGTTCTACAAATCAACATGGCATAGGGGTGGAGTGGTAAGCGTTGCTGTCACACAGCTAGAAGGTTACTGGTTCAAATCCCTGTCTGGCTGCTGCCTTTGTGGAGTTTGCGTGCTCTCCCCGTGCTTAGACTCAATTGAGCTGTTGGCCCTCGATAGACTGGCAATGTGTTTAAAGAGGACCCCACCTCTCTCTCAATGACAGGATAGGGTCCAGCCCCCGGGGACCCCGAACAGGATGAGAAGTTACAAATTGTGCATAGAGGGATTTCTTGTCGTTACAGCACAGTGGTAAAGCAGTTAGGTGTTTTGAAATTTTTCTAAATCTCACCTGAATATGAATAAATTATACCAAACTTAAAAAAAGAAATGTGAAAACTACGTGACCATGGCAATTTTTTTTAGTATATATGAAGGTAAAGGCTTCAAAAGGGGGATGCAAGCTTTTGCTCCTCCTGATTTTGAATTTGCAAAAAAATAAAGAAGAAAGATTGTTTTCATCAACATAATATTTAATTCACATTGAGCTAGCACAAATGTTTCTTTGTCATAAGCTAATTAGAGGGGAGCATGATATTAAACCAATATCGTCATCATTATTTTAACATTAGTTTTTAAATGACACTTCTTGATTGGTTACTTCGGATGATGACGAAGAGCATTTGTACAATCTAAAGGTACATTTTTATTTTAATGGGTTTAGAGTTTGGTTTGCATCCCCTTACATACAGTCCCAGTGTCACATATTAATAATGCTCATGCAGTTATGCTAACAGCATTGACTTATGGACATGTTGGTTTGTTTTCCTTGGTTAGTTCATTCATCACTTTAATCCATGTTAAAAATATCTCATATATAACAAATATTAACTGTCCCCAAAAGATGATCCTCAGATTTTTCCTGCAATTGGCTTAGGTTGTTGAGAAGTATATTTATTCATCTTATATCCTCAAATATCTAAAACCTCACTTTACCTTTAGAAACCTTCTTGAAACACAGACTCTTTAAGACTGATTGGTTTAGAAACCTCAAAAAATCAGCTCTGATAACACTGCAATGCAACATGTTTCCACAGGAGGACAGTCGCCATCCTGTGCATCTTATGCAAATGGACATGCACCACAGAAAAGCCCGGTCACGTGCAGGACAGAGGTTCTACATACCGCATGTCCAGGTTCTGTATTTATACATGTGGCATCAAGTAGATGGGTTCTAAGATTCTGACTAGGCTGCAGCTGAAAGATGAGTTTTGTTGCTTAAATAGGTAAAGTGTTACATAACAAATGATTATAAAAGTATTTTATTGAAGGATTAAACTGTGTGACTGGTGAACAGCATTTAACTGGACACACCGAATCCTTAAACCCTTCGATATTTATCTTGAGGCTGGTAAAAGCCTCATTTGCTGTGGGGCTTCTTGTAATGCATGCACTACAGGACACAATTCATACCACTACTGCCACAGAATTGTCTCAAGTCCCAAAATAGAATGCAAATGTACTTACTGTACCATGTGTTGATGTGGTATCATGTAGTGGAATAGAGTGAAACTAGAGTTCCTGCTGCACGGGTCCAGTGTGAGTGCTGCTGTCCCTCAGTCTGCTCAAAATATGTATTAGACCTTTTACTGGAACATTTGATTGCATGCGGGCTGCCTGTCAACTTACAATTGAAAGTAAACGTTCTACATTATATAGTTACTTAAACCATCTTTATGTGGAAAACATGGACCCACCCACGTGTTAATATCACTCAATAGCTCCCTCATCCGTGTGTCTCTGTCAGTACGTGAATGAGAAGCATAAGTATAATTTGTTTTTTTCTCAGAAGGCAATTTTGATGGTACATTGGTGGTGAGGTGGTACGACATAAGGGGAGAGAGACAGGCAGGGAGGTTTGCTCAGCCTGCTTCTTGCAGCGGGCTGCCCAAACCTCGATGTGCACCAAAAGTAAACCTGCAGAGCGTGCACGGCTCCGTGTTGATCTCAGGGCACCCCTGACCCACTAGCATTGTCTTGATGATGCTTACAGTGTTTACAAAAAAAATCCAAAGAACATAAAACCGAGCACAGCTCAGTCCACGCTGACCAATAATTTGGAGGTGCGGGAAATTCTAAAATGTATTTTAGTTTGAGAAGCCCATAACAACTTCCTGCAACCGTGTTGATGGAACGATCACACTGCATCCACAGCAAAGAAGGCCTGGCAGCACCTCTACTCCCGCTACAGCTCAGCTGAGAGGACATCGGTTCCGATGGTCCAGAAACCATTGTCTTGATGATGCTTATGTGTTTAACAAAAAGAGCACTCACAAATGAACTGTAAAACCCCAAACACAACTCAAAGCTGCCAGCTTTTGGCCTGTCTAAGCCCTGATCTCAGCCCTGCAAAACATTTGTGGACCACGCTTAAGTAAAATATTCAGGGTTTTGACTTTCAGTTTTCAGTAAACGATAAATAAACACTCTCTTCCAAAAGGTTTTTGACAGTCCTACAGATGAACGTTGTCTGTCCATAGATGGAGCTCTGTTTTGGTCTCCACATGTGCATGATGTCTCAAGTTTTACATCAATGCCTAAGTCTCATTGGCCCATCAGCAGACTTCCTCGAAGCCTGCTTCACATACGAACTCTGGACAATGTTAGGAGAATTCAGCCTCGGACTTTGCCCTGAGTGGCCCATCAGGCAAGAAACTCGCAGTGGGAGAGCTCTGAGTGAGAAGCATCATGAGTGCGTGAGCTCACGCGCATATTACGGACATTGCACTAGGGGGCTCAAAGGATATAATCCGTATAATGCTGGAGGTGATTGACTCTGACATTTCTGGTCACATGTAGACCCACATACACTCCTACAAAAGTCAATATAATGTCAGAATTCCACTGCATGTCTGAAAGGGGCTCAAACTTTGTCCAATCAGAACATACAGGACTAATGGTGAGGGGTGGTGGAGCTAAAATCAACCATTACATATAGAGCTGAATGAGAGGTAGTGTATGAAAGAAACATTTTAGAAGTGTAAATTGTTCACAACTATTTCAGTAGAGCCCCATAATAAAAAAAGCAACATTAAAATTATGCTTAATATGTCCTCTTTGTGTCAGTATACACATTTGCTACTGTGACATTTGTTGTATTTGAGAATGCAAACAGTTGTTGTAAAGATTTTTCATCTAAAACCATGTCTAACCAACAAATACACGATCCTTGTGGAGTGTTTCTCAGATTTCTACACAATCAAGTGAATCAACCTCGGCACAGACTCTTATTAAAAAGTCTTGTTGCCACCTAAACTTAAAACAGAGTCAGAAGTGAGAGCTAGAAATGCACGAAAACAGGAAGGAATCACTAACATATCAACTCTCCAAAGACGGCACCATCACTTCCTGATTCCTAATTCCCTATTCTTGCCCCCCCATGGGCAACTACTAAGTACAAACAAGTTCATAAATGGAGATGAAAAACATCTTAGAGTGCTGAACACAGAGAGACACACAGTTTTGAGGGAGGGACGTTCTTCATTATAAATGGATGTTGTAGCAATATGCCTTTTTGCTTAAAACTGCACCATCCATCAATCATCAACTTGAATCCCAGTGTCGTGTTATGTGGCCCCAGAGCGTTGTGACTTTTCATTATATTGATTCATATGCACCGAGCTGAGGTTGCCAATGTGTGTGTGTACAACAGTTTGTGTGTTTTATAATGACTGTTGCAGTGACAGGCCGAAAATCAGGCAGGAAGGGTGTGTGAGTAGAGTGGTTTCCTCTCTTGTAGGTTGGTTGATCAGAGTTAGCAGAGGGTGTGAAGGGTGTGTTCTTGTTGGGTTTTTGTGGTAGCAGTCGTGCTACCGAGCTCAGTTGCTTGTACAACAACATAAATGTCGAAGTGCCGTGTGAAGGAGAAAAAAAAAAAAAAAAAAGTGCAGCGCTGGTTGAAAGCGGTACAGCCTGCACTCGCCTTCCTGTGGCCCCGGCTTGAGAACCACTTTCTGATTGCAGCTTGTCCATGTGACTAGGTTTCCGTTGCCTGCCTGCTTCCGTGAATAGTAAAAAGAGGCTTCAGTGCTTCAGTGAGGGCAGAAGAAGGCAGCTCAACTGCACACATGAGAACACACTTTGCAACAGCGAGTCAACCAGCGATATGGTCAGGGGATCAACCGTTAGTGGCTTGGGAAATCCACACCTAACCACCAGTGTAAGTAAAGCACTAATGCGCACTAATCTAGCACGGCAATATGCACGACTACTGCGACTGCCAAGAGAAAGAACCTGTCTGCATCATCTAGATTGAGAATGCTGAATGTGTGCATAGATTGGCTTTCGCCTGTTTGAGCACCTCAAAGCTCAAAATGCTGCATGTGTCATGTGGGCTGTTTAAAAGATTCATATAAAGTCAGCAATAAAGGGTCGTTTTCGGAATATGTTCATGTAACACAGTGTCTTCACAGCGGTGTCCGGCATCTCATCTGAAACCAGATATCCAAACCAACAAAAGTTGCGTAACGAATAATTGTTAATATTGCAAAAAGTTCTCCGCATTGCATTAAATTAAAGTGCTTTGATTTGTGCTTTGCAGACTTAAATGTTAATAATCAAAAATTCCAAGAACGCTAATTTTGATTTTTACACAAAATTATCATTGGGCTTATGAGTGAGACCAAATTCTGCACACTAGTAACAATGTTTATAGAATATGTAAAATGCAAACGTGCTTTATGTTATTCGTATGCTCCTACTAAAGGCTGCACTTTGTGGCTTTCTCACGTAAGGCTGAACCACATCCAGCAGCACTCAGGACAGGCAGCATTCTGCAAAATGTCTTTTCTTCTGAGGGCAAAGTGACCCCAGGACATGCAATATTGTATAGAATCGAAATAGTGTTGTTGTCTCTGCTATATGCTATAATGTATTTTAATGAGAAATACTAGAAGGCTCAGACGAGCTATTGATTTAAAATAAGATAAAGCTCTGCCTCAAAGTAACAAGGTCACAGTACTCAAATGAATACTGTGGAAAAATTAACTGTTCACATGGATAAAAAAAAAACGGCAGGGTTTAATGTAAAGCTAAAATGTAAAGTTTCAAAGTGCGTGAGAACCAATAAGGAACATAAAGCCCGCGTATTTATAATGCGTCACAATGTGGTTTACAATGAAATTGGGAAATTTTGCCAAAATGTTCAGCTGCTGTTCTCAGGATGAAATGTGACATTAAGAGAGGTCATTCAGCTGTCCGTTATACAGGGTTATTAAACACAGATATCATTGCCATGAAAGACATACCGTACAAAGTGGTTATGAATGATTTGCACAAGTCATATTTAATATTGACAATAAACATTAAAGTTTAGGATCCACTTCAATAATTAGCCCAAAACTTCATTGTTAGCAATAAAACTAAAAATAGACTCTGAATAATTTGGATAAAAAATTTCACTGACATTCAAAAAACTTTTAAAAACTATTTAAAACCCCATTTTTAGGTGTCAATATATGTAAAAACAGAACTTTAAAAATAATTTCATGATAAACAAACTGATTTCTCCAAGTTGTACAGAAGACATGTGTAAGATGAGGTTTGCCCAAATTTCATAATATCAGGCCGGCCATCACACGCAAATCATATATGAATTATAAGCTCTAATGATAAAATGTGAAATAGTTCCATGTTAATGTGCCTTGCAGGTATAGGAGTCAGGATTCACATCACGTCTTATTTCTGAATGTGGCTATTATCTTGTCAACAGTGAGGATGTTAAAATGCCAGTCCACGGGCTCACTCCCATCCTGCTGTGCTTGTTACCCTCATGGATAATCCTGACACAAGTCTCGAGTCATCCTCAACATAGCCGATGTCAGCTGGTAAGATATCTCAGCTTTTTTTTTTTTTTTTTATGTAAATGATTACCGAAAAAAACGTCTGTTCATCTCAGAGATAAAGCGATAGAGCGATCTTTGCGTGGGAGCCAGATAAGAAAATAAACCGATATGTTAAAACTAGTTTTTGGACAAGTTCTGTTACTTAAGCAACAGTGCTACTGCTAAACTGATGGAGTTTAGTGAGATTATAATGTCCTGGAGCAAAAAATTGCATGTGTACCTAAGATATGCAATGTGCATCTGCATGTATTCAATTGTTGTGTCGTAAAGAAATTTGAGAGAGTGAGTGAGACAGCATGCATAAAGAAACATTTTTAAAATGAATACATTTTTATTAAAAATGCAAAGCGTTTTTTTCTCTCCCACAAACATGCCTGCAAATACTCAAACCGCCTCTTTTCTCCTTGATGCGCTCTCCACAGAAACAAAAAGCGGCTCTCTGCAACGACGCCAAGCTCTGCTACGTGCCTCCAGGTCTACCAGATTACATAGAGGAGATCCAGCTCAACTACAATCAGATTCAAACACTACAGGATGACTCCGTCCTCCGCTACCCCTCACTAAAGACCCTGAGCTTAGCGTGCAACAGTTTAGAGAAAATAGAATCAAACACTTTTCAAGACTCAAAGTTGTTAGAAAGCCTCAATTTAGCAAACAATAACCTTTATTCTGGCTTCCAAGAAACCAGCCATGCATTAAAGCAGATACCTGGTCTTCGAGCTCTAGACCTTTCTGAGAATAAGCTTGATGGTGAAATGGCTGCCACTCTCCTCCAAAATCTGACATCCTTAGAATACCTCAACCTTTCGGGAAACCTATTGTTGAGACTTGATGAGAATTCGTTTAAGGACCTTCACTTGCTCAAAGAACTGGACCTGCAGAGGAACATCATCTTTGAGATCGACGCGGCCTTCAAAAGCAATCGCAAGCTCCAGCGGCTCAACTTGGCCTTCAACTATCTGCCCTGCCTGACTGACTTCGACATGAGCCAGCTCGTGGTCCTCAACGCCAGCCACAACTTCATTGAATGGTTCATCTCCAGACAAGACATCAATGACACGTTCCAACTAGAGACACTTGACCTGTCAGATAACAAACTGCTCTTCTTTCCCTTTTTGCCCAGCTACAGTCAATTACGGAACCTCTATCTGTCCCACAACACCATAATGTTCTACGAACACTTGGCGGACGACACCACATTCCCGAACTTGACTAACACTGTTGAGTTCTACAACATGAAGCATCACACAGGCAATGTGACTGCTCAGTTGTGGGATGACAGTCTTCATGGTGACATCTCATCAATAGAGATTCTAGATCTAAGGGTGAACCAGGTGAAGTATTTCCCCAAAGGCTTCATCCAGAAAATGCCTGCGCTGGCCAGACTTCAGATGTGGACAAACTGCCTGGCGACCTTAAATCTAACTTTTGAACAGTTCTCTGACACGCTCTACGAGCTGGATCTTAGCAACAATAGGCTGAACCAGATCGTAGCAGATGAAGGCTCACTAAGTGCTCTGAGCAACCTGACATACATCAACCTGAGCCTGAACAATCTGCAGCAGTTTCCCTCAAGACTGTTTTCTTCACTGTCAAGCCTGAGGTCCGTGGATCTCAGCTATAACAACGTTAACATTTGTCCTTCTGAGGAAGCTGAGATCAGCACAGACACCATCCCAGTTTGTGTTGATTGGAAAAATGTCGCATCCCTCAAGCAGCTGTACCTTAAAGGATGCAACCTCAAAATAATTCCAGCATCTGCATTCACAGGGTTGTCGTTAACGCACTTGGAACTGTCCGACAACCCAGGACTCATTGTGGAACAATCAATCCATTGCCTGAGCAGATCTTTACAGCATCTAGGTTTAGGAAACACTCACATACAAGACTTTGACTTTTCTGATTTCCACAGTCTAAGGTCTTTAAACATTTCGAGTAACTTCTTCTACCATCTTCCCAATTCACTCCTAAACCTGGACCTGAAAGTGCTCGACCTGAGGTGCAACAGACTCTCGACTATCCCCTCAGGTCAAGCCAATACATTGTCCCTGAAACTCCACCACGTTTTCCTTACAGGAAATCCGTTCAACTGTTGCCAGACCGAGTGGTTCAGGACATTTGAAGCAAAAAAGACAGTCAATATGGTTGGAAAATCTGACCTCGAATGCAAAGATATTGTCCAAGTGACACATCGGGTGGAGCACTTTCAGTCGTTTTTGTGTTTGCATCAAGATGGGGAATCTATATACTGGTACATCCTGCTTTTTCTATCCGTCTCTCTCACATGTGTGGGCATTTCAATTATTGCTCTCCTGACCTTCAAGTCAAAAATGCTCCGCATGTCTATCAAGAATAAGTGTTTGAAGCCCACATCTTACTGATACTTTATAAAGCCTAAGCAAACTGCATTCTATTGAGAAATATAAATGAATGTGTGTTAAAAAATAATTTAAACTCACTCTACAATAATAAAGGAATGATTCTAGGTGAAAACCTTTCTGCGATTGCCTGTTTGTTTGTCATTAAAGTGTGGTTTCAAACCCGACCCTAATTCTTTTTTTAAACCACACAATGACACACGAGGATGAACTGAAACAACGTGGGAAGACAGACACAAAGACAAGGGTCCAGATAAAGTATGGTATATTAATTTTGTTAAATATACAGAATAAACAGTGAGTGTTTAAAGGACAAGAAGGAGGAGTGTGTGTGTGTGTGTGTGTGTGTGTGTGTGGGTGTTAAAGAGGGAGAGAGAGAGAAAGAAGCCAAGCTTGTCCCCAATCCAAAGCTGTAAGTCTTCTATCATGTCCAAAACCAACGTGGGACTGGCCAACAGGTGCTCACTCACTTTCATTTGATGTTGTGCTTTTGCGTCAGGCTTTAAAAAGATGCTGGTCCAGAACAGTTCTCCTCTGGCCTACCACAGTCCATCCCCCCCTGGATCGTCATTGAGGACAAGTCCAGTGTTAATAGTTACCAAGTTGAAAATAATACTTTTAAATCAACGCCAACATGGGGACAACAAGGAAGAGAGAGAGAGAGAGAAAAGGAAGAAAGGACAAAATGTGATGTTACTCACATCAGACGTTGTGTGAACGTGGGCCTGGTGTGTGTAGGGACTTTGAACAATGGCAGGGGGCAGGAGGAAGACAGAAAGGAAGGAGAGAGACAAAAAGGGCAAAAAAAATAAATACACAAAATAGTATAAGCCTACAAAAAAGAACTGAACACACAAGTAGCTGAACATGAGACTATGGGCAATATAATACGGACCAGCCATTAGAATAGAAATGAATAAAGGTGATCATTGTCAATACAAAAGTACTGATAATTCTTACATTTATAAATTAGTCTGCAAGGGAAAAAGACAAACAGAAATAAATAAACACATAATCAACTAAGTATAAGGATTGTACCACTACCACCAATTGTGTACGAGTATAAAAGTGTGGGTATTAATTATTTTATACTAACTTGCATGATTGGCCGAACAGATCATTGTGAGTTGAGGATCAGACGGTGGAAAATGGTGCAGCACGATGGAAAGTAAGTGGGTTTGAGTCCCGGTGCTGGACGGGCCTTTCTGTGTTTGCATAGCTTCCCTCCACGTGTTCCAGTTTCCCCACCGCAAAAACCCGCGTGTTAGGGACCAGGTCAGGTTGGCCTAACGTGGCGGCACGCTCAGACAGTCCTGGTGGAAGTTAACCTATTTATAATAGTGAACCAGTTTTCTTCACCCTCAGCAGTTTTATGATTGCAGACAGAAGCAGAAGACAGTTTTCCATAAATATTGATGGTCTATAAGGAGATTTTTCCATTGAGTGATTTTTCCATTGAGTGACGGTTATGTGACTAAAACTTCTATTTGAATCTATATTAAACAGTTTTTTGTGGTCGTCAGGTCTTGTGTGTAGCACAGTAGATATGTTGTTTAGTGCAGATGGATTAATAATGAATCATCTCAATCCTGATATCTTGGCGTAAAAGTGTGGCAGGGTTATTATGGGACACGGCGTGTGTGCACGTAGGTTTGTGTAGGTGTATGTGTGGGTGTGTGTGTGAACATATGCAGAAGTAATGTGATGCAAGCAGTTGCTATAAGCAGCAGAGGAAACATGAAATTTCCTGTTTTGCTAAGATGTGCAGCAACTGCCCAGTTGTGTCTCTCACAGAGGAGGGGTTTGAGATTTCCTTCCCATCAGAGAGACTCAGAGCGGTTCAACAGTGTCACAAAATTCCAGCGTGTCAGTACTGATATGGGGGTATTGATATTAGTGTTTCTGCCTTTCACTTTGCATAAATCAGCGGCAGATCAGGCTGATCTTAAACAGTGTCACATCTAACGCAGGACGGTGTCAGCGCGGTGACATGCAGAGAGGAATTAACACACATTGCCGTCGCTTTGTGTGTATGTGTGCAGTTGCTCCGTATTGAGCAGGCTGGTAGATCAGTCTGTAGCTATGCAGAGTGCTGGAGGCCTAACCAGAAAGTAACCAAAATACCACTGTGGTGATGCTCAGGGTCATGGCGGTTGGAACATAAAAAGAGAAACCGGTGTGAAGCCTTGTTAAAGCCTCAAAACACCCTAATTTTTACATAACTTTCACAGCTATCAGTCAGTCAGGTAAAGAGAAATCTGCACGAGTGAGGTTTGTTAGGCTGCAGGGCCGGGAGGTAGTTGAAAGCATGCAAATGGAGCGAGGAAAGTGAAAAAAGAAATACAGTCAGCTCGGGGCAACAGTTTTGTTATCTTATCATCACTTAGGTTATGAATAAGTGTGAATGGTGACTCACTACGATTCTCAATTTTTTAATTGGCATCTTAAAAACGAAGAGCTGCACGCAAATATTGAGCTACCGTGTTAAAACTGATGTTCTTATTAATTCATTGGAAGCAAGAAGTGGGACTTCTGGAGTAATGGAGCGCCGGCCGTGCACTGGCATGACACAAGCGCTTTCAAGAGTGTGATTAGAAAGACTGTTGGGAAAGACTTGCAGCTGAAGAATCGTCATTTGCGGAAGGTCATAAAATGTTGACAAAGAGGAATGTCATTTGATTACCCGGCCATTTTTGCTCGGATGTTCGAAGGCAGCTTTGTAAGAAGAAGGTTGGAGGGAATTCACGCCACGTGGCAGCCAAGCCTTTTTACCAGTGCAGCGACACGGTTCCTGCAAGCGTTTTGAAAAAGATGGGATGCTACATAAAATATATAAAAAGATAATCTAAAGCCACTACTTGATTTAAAGAATGAGGGTTGAAATAAAACACTTAAAAAAATCCAACATCAAACGCGAATGGAGAAAACTTTACTTTTAAAGTTAAAGCAGATGGTCTCACCAATTCCCCAAAATTTACTGAATGTTGTTGCAAGAAGAGGTTATGCAACACAAGAAACACATTTCTCGGTTCCATCATTTAATGATCATCGCATTGTCTTTTTACTTTTGCTTTACGAGTTTCGAACACACGGGTCTATTATTTTTGTGGTTGTAAGTGCACTAGATGTGATTACACACATCGGGTTAGGGACACAAATGACCACAGGTATTCTACACCGTCATGTTTGCAGTGAGCATCCGTAGCACAAACACACAGTGATGCAGCCGGTTTGTCTGAACAACACAGCCCACCTGTGGTTATGAAGTCCACATTTAAGGCGAGTCGCCAAATATACATATATAATAATGCCGAGGTGGTGTGGCTTTGTGCGCTGCTTTTACTTTTCAGCATTGTAGTGGTCACAGCGTCTTACAGTTAAACGCAAAAAGTGGGCAGAGAAGTGAAATTTGACCCCAAGTGATCAAACGAGATTCATTCTGTCAGCAGGTGGGAAAGCGTGAGCTGGATCTGGACACAATCGGAACACGTAGATACATCAGACGTAACAGGGTCGGGGTTACGTGGGTGCTTTACTCTTCATGACTGTAAATTAAAACAAACTCCACATGAGGCTGATATGAAAGTCATTTTATCAATTTGCTGCTTTGCGTCATGGTTTTTTTTTAAAAATTTGAAACCACTCATGCTGAACTCAAATGTCACCAGATCACTGATGTCAGCACGATGTGTCCTCTGGAGAATATGAACATCTGTGGCATATCTCACATTTGTCCAAGCTTTAAACTGATAAGCAGCAAGCAGAAAGCCTCTTCGCTTGTGATAAGATTTTGTTGACAAAGTGATAATTTTAGTCGGACCGCTGCTTATCGTTAACAATCAGATAAGCAGCAGCACCTAATTTTAGGTTATCATCAGTTTTTTTTTTTTTCGGCCTGTTGTTTTCCGTCTTTCTTCACCTCTCGACGTTCAATTGTCAGCTTTTTTCACACTCAAACTCATCATCCTCCCGAACACGCTTGCCGCTTGCTGTCGCAAAAGAAGAACGTGAAACTCTCACAAGCTGTTCAGCTGACCGTCCTCTGCAGCTGCGACGTGAAAGCCTAGTTCAAGAAGGCTTAAAAGCGGAAAGTTTGACTCTGGTGGACTTTAAGGAGGCCTAAAATGAAGCTCAGTGTGCATCACATGAAAGAATTAGGAGGAAGTGTCTCATCTAATGTGTGAATTGTTTAATGCTTGCTTTATCTAAACGCGTGGGGTTATCTTTTGAGAGATAAAGATGTATAAGGTTAGAAAAAGATGCCAGGTTTGGGAATTAAGATACTGATCATCCGAAAGATGACTTTATTTGTCTCAACAATCCCCATTCTGACACAGCGTCTCTTAGTCTTTACATTTTTACTCCACATTAACAAAAACACTTCACCTAAAGATCAGCAGTTTAATGCCTCGGTACTTTTTGTTAATGGACGCGTGCTGCAGAATGAAAACCTGGCCACATGTGAGCCGATGTACAAGCAGCCTCTTAGTAAGTTGACAGTTTGCGAAACTCAACTTCCTCTTAACCCTTCCTGCTCTGAGGCAAGGATAAGGTGCTTAGTACCGGACTCACTGTTAAGCAACATTTACTATCAACTGTTAATGTCCCAGCTCAGAGTGACTGGTCCCAGAATTCAAAAATGAACATCTAACTCAACGTTTTACAGTTTTTGCGGAAGCTGTGCTCACAGAGGGCCCTTTGCAAGTTGCTGTCTCCCTTTTTAAACAAAGACATTTTCTCAAACTAGGCCAGTGGAGGATTTCCCGGGCATTTGTGTGTTTCCAGTCCGCAGCTGTTGGCACTACAGCAGGAAGCTCCACTGGGTTTTGTGGAAGTCACTGGGGGATAAGGTTAGGAAGAAAAAGCCCAAAATAAGACTGGGGAAGGGCAGATTTACTTATTGCCAACAGAGTCGTAGACAACATTGACGTTTCCGAAAGAACTTTGAAAATCTTTAAAGTGAAAGAAAAGTTAAAAAGCTCCACAAGATTTCACAAAGATCTGTGCTATAAAAAGGAGCTCCACTGCTTGTATGTAGCATTAGAGAGGTAGATTATTTAGATGTTGGATGATGGGGGTAGTATTGGTGCTCTCTTATTTTATTATTAGCAGCAGCTGCTAATAATAAAAAACAATCTCACACAGTTCTGCCAAATAAAGAAGCTAGATCACAAAATGTCTTTAGTTGTTCACTTCTGTGGCAGAAGTGTTTCATCGTGTTGTCTGTTCTGCCATCTGCTGGTTCCCGCAGCAAACAAAAGCGAGACTGTATTTCCACTGAGCAGGAGATAAAACGAAACCAGAAGCAGAGAAAACATTTTCTTATTTTAATGCTCCACACCATATATTCAGTTTACAACTGTACGCGGCCTTATTAGTTACACATTTGAGAAAAAAAAAAAGCAGCAATGTGGTAATACAAGATCATCTCCCAGAATATAACAATAACTCTTTTTCAATGTGGAGTGGAAATGGTTTGGGCTAAATTGATGAAATGAAGCACAGCAATGCCAGAAATGCAGATTATTTAATGCATGGTTTTCCTTTCCCATCTGGCCCAATCCACGTAATCACAAATGATGCATTTACTGTATAAGCACATTCATAACTATTATAAATAATTGTCTCCTGGTTTGACTTTTCTGCTAATATTAGCAGCATTTGAATATTTCTCAGGCTTTAGCATGACATGGAGACTGGATTGACTGAATACCACTGTTGCAGCTGCACGAAAACATAAGGCAAATGGTTTTAGAGAGGCAGGTTCACTGTGAGAGGCACGTTTGGGTTGGACTGACATTCGATGAAATGAACTGGAACAATGTCTTTATGTGAGTCCAGCTGACAGACAGAGACACTATATGAAATTGTTAAAAAAAAAAACAACAACTTAATATTTAAGACAATCTTATTAGTTACTGCACCATGTGATTATCATTGATAAAAATAAGTCAAATAAACAGCATCAGGTGCATTTGCGTCATTAACAGTATAAGACCTTGAATTAACAGTGAGGGAAGAGAAAACTATATTGGGTTTCCATCTGAGATGCATGTTGTAAACACTTTTTTTTTTGACGGGAGATGTTGCATGGCATCAAGGCATGAAAGCAGTTTTTAAAAATTACTACAGCTGCATACAAACACAAACACACACACACACACACACACACACACACACACACACTCACTCACACAGCTCAGGGAATGGATTCATTTCCTTTCCCTTCACTTGGATTTATTCATTCCAGCTTGAGTCTGTTAAAGGCCAGACTTCTTTTACACATATCAAACTTATTCTAAAATGACTTAAATGCAAGAGAAAGTGATGCCTGTCCCTGCAACACAATATAAATATTAGCTGGTTACAGAGAGCTTGTTTGGGGGTCTCAGTTAAGAAGCTCCAGGTAGGTGATTGGCACTTTGCCCTTCTGGGTGCCTCGCTCTCCCATCAGCCAGTCCGAGTCCATGCCAGGAACGCTGCTGACTGTGATCACCTGCAGAGAAAGCGAGCACGGACGGTGGATACAGTCTTCTTCGCAACATTCATCCAGTTAAAAACTGTGTTTTCCACTCGTCAAGGACGACAAACTTAGGAAGTACAGGTTATAAATTCTGTTATCGCAGGCCGCACAGCTTGTTGAACATGTGAGGCCAGAGTGGAAAATGTTTTTGTTAGTAGATGAGTGAATGAGGTAATGCTGGAGCACTGTTAGTCAACCACTGGCTTGTCATGGAGACTTGAGGGCTGTTCCAGGAAAGGGAGTGGTTTAAATTTTGCTCAACAGACAAGAATTGAGAAGCATGTGGTTAAAACTGGACGCTAAGGGAATGCAGAGGAAAGTTTGAGTCGCCGATATTAAAAGGAAATGATCAAAGAACTTATAAAACAATAGAGGTGGGCAACATGTTGCGTGTAACAAGTGTATGTTAAAAGCCAGCAGTAAAAATATAATATAAACTGCGAGCAGTTTTACACAATATTAATAAGTCACAGCAGTAGAGTAGTAGCTTCAGGCTCACCTCATCAGCCAGCAGGGAAAGCTCGCTGCTGCTTGCAGCATCGTAGTCGTAAAGGACTCGGGCTTTGCGGCTGCCGTTGGAGCTGCGCAATTCACTGAATCCCGCAGACGCCGCGGAGCTGCCGCGACCTGCAGAGACGCTCGGCAGGGAGGCCGACACCGCCATAGTGGGCACGGAGATGCTGGCTCCACCAGACGCTGATGACTGGTTATTGTTGGAGAATGACGAGGGGAAACTGATCGATGGACAAGAAAGATCAACAGTGTGAGGTGCAGAGTGCTTACACGCGCCTGACTGGTGAAATGTTAATACCTAATGTTCCATTACATGTGATCATTTTCACAGGTACACTGCAGTCTGTCATTTCCTGTTTTTGTCAGGATACGATAAAAGTATAACTCCTCTGTCATTTTCCTCGTTCTGCTGAAAGACCACAATGCTGTGCACTCCACGTGAACTTTAGCTTTGATTTTACCACACTAACTGATGACCCCAGTTATCACACCTTTTCTTTTCTTTTTTTTTTTTTTTTACAGGAAGCGTTTCTGAAAGTTAAACAAGATTGTTCTCCAACCATTTAAGCAAAGAAAAAGAAACAAAACGCCTGACAGACTACTTTTACCTTCCCAGCTGCTTCTGGAGATCCACCATGTACTGGTAACACTGTGCATAGTACGTAGTCTGGGCCTCCACAAAGTCATTCAAACAGCGTAGGTGGTGCGCCTGAACACACGAGCAGAGAATTATACAAAACATTTTTATCAAATCTCCTACATTTTGAGGACTTAGCTAAAATCAAAGTCAGAGGATGTAGAATTCATTTACTAGGTGATCTTTACCAGTTTATAAATGTGGAGGTATGAACAATCAGAACTCACAATAAGTACATGTTTCCTCTGGAGTGACTTTGTTCAAGTAATTGTCAGACTTGCTTAGCATCAAGAGTAGAAACAGCTGACCTGGTTGTGTCTCGAGGTAGCAGAAATGAAACAGGAAAAGGCTATAGGCCATTTATCTAAGCACTTTTACCACAACGTTGAACAGCTCATTTAAATTGGAGAAAACAAACACTGGTGGTGTCGGTGTCGGTGTTAGAACAGCTGAGGCGGAGTTCGTGTTGGGTTGAGCCGAACCACATACATGAGTGCTGTTGACACCTTCTAGCAGCAGCCGGGTGATCTCTGCCTGCCGGTCGAACTCACTCTGGGTCATCCTCAGCTCCTGCTCTGCCTGAGACACATCAAAGAGAAGTAGGGGGAACAACAACTAAGGGACTTGATTTGATTACAGCACCATCAGCATACATGTGTTCGGGTCGGAGAAATAATGGCATTATGTGATATTAGCCGTAGACTTAATCTCATATGTCTGTAATCAGAGCTCTGTGTGTACACCATATGGATTCAAAGTACAGCTGTGTTCCAAACACTGCATTATTTTATTATATACAGTAATATCTAACCTAAAATGATTCCTGAAAGGTACCACTGCTCAGTGGTGTCTGAAAAGGCCGCAGGAAGTTAAAGAGGTAAAGGGAGAGCGAACAGAATTAGGGAACAAAAGAGGATAAAAGTTGTATTATTTTACTTTGTGTACACTGCTTGAGCATTCGTGTTACTTCTGATGTTACTTTAGTACTAAGATAATGGGAAAAATACAGTGAAAACACACACACACACACACACACACTGTTTTTGTTTCAAAGGCGATGCAAAGTTTTCCACTCAGTGGGATAACAGGTAAATTAACAAAATGATGAGGTGAACAGCAGATGGAATATGGCTTCAGTGGCTCAAGATCAAGGAAGTCACAGGCAGAAAGAAACAGAAAAAAAAATATATATATAAAAACTGATCTTTGACTTACTTGCAGGTCTTGTATGACAAGACAAGGAAGAATAGGGAACAGGAAACAAGTGACCATCGAGTTTGTATGTGAGGGAAAGGTTTCCTTTTCCTCATACTGAGCCAAAGAACGCAATGTGAGACTTACCGGAACAATGGCTTGTTGAAACAAGCTAAACCGTTCGACAAACATATGGTGTGGAGCTGATGGGGACAATGGTTTGAACCACGGAGAGCGGTGTAGAGGATGTGTTTGGATCTCGTAGGACTTTTCCATCAAGTCCAACAATATGTGACATGGAGGAGATAAAGAAAGGCATGGAAAGCAGCTGCTGAAATGACTATCAGAGGGTTTGTGTGTGTGTGTGTGTTCATTTCAAAGAGGGCTCCAACATTCCACTCACCTCTGTCACTTCCTCTGCTCACATCTGCTGCTTTGTGTTTTGAAAACAGTGACACAGTAGTTAGAGCTCCAGCTGCTGCACGGCCACAGCCAACACAACACATTTCACCGGCGTGTGTGTGTGTGTGTGTGTACGAGAGTGAGATAGCACCATGGTTTGACAAAACCACAATATGTATCGTAAGGCAGGACTGTGAGAAGGTAGCGCGAGTATTTCTCGTTGTCTACTTTCTCACAAATCACACCAGCTCAGACTCCCTGTGACTGTGACAGGGAACAAAGATTAGACCAGAGCTGGCACTAAGCGGCAGAAATTGCTGTTTTCTCCCACTGTATTTAGGCGACAATTTCCTCTTTCATTAACGACTTTACTTATGGTTTACAGGACACACGTTTGTTTGCAGAGCTTATAAACCCACTATCACACCATCAATAATCACTAGGCAAAATGTGTTGATAGGCCACAGGTATAACTTGGCTCTGAATATGCCAGGGGGGACTAATATAGCTTTTTAGCAGACATGGAAATCTCCGCTAGATTGCTCCTTCCTGCATTTGTACTAAGAAAAAAAGCCAGTGATTTACTTTACACGCTCTGAAGACAGAGGCCAACAAGCGTTGCTGGGACATTGCTTAGTGTTTAAAAGGAGAGGTTCACATCTGTTCTATTCCAACAGTGCGGCGTCCGTATTAACACAAAAACGACTAAACTGGCATCTGACGATACAGTGATCTACCACAATTGTATTAAGAGGAGGAGTAATTACATCGAGGATCTTTCAGTTTTTTATGGGCATCTTATTATAAACCTTTTCTTAAATGTCCATTCCCTATTTTAATAATAAATAGTTTTCCAATATTGGTTGCACTCGCCGCAAAATATCAGCAGCTTAGCTGAGTAATGCCTCATCTGTTTTCCTCCTGGCACATCCATCATGTTCAACTCTGTCCAAGTATTTCATATAAATGAGACTGAGAAAGTCTTGGCTCAGCTAATAAACACTGAGGAATCGTCTTCCGACACCGTTAAATAAAAGCAGCGTGGATTGGTAGTGATGACAGACTATCTGCAACAATTACGACCCTTTAAATGCTAGTTAGAGTAACTTCTAAATCCTCAGACACCTAAGAGAATTCTTCTGCACTTTAACATGTTTAAAAGCCCCACTTCTCATATTCCACCAAATGTGAGATGGTTCTTCTACTGATATTCATGCTCTATGGCCATGATTCATGCATGACACAGTACATGGATAAATGCATCTCCCTGGTACAATTCTGTTGTGATGTTACAAAGCCTGAACACAAAAAAAGTGTTTGAAGTACAAGGATTCAAAGAATGTTTTTTAAGTTGGGGCACATGAGAGGAAGAAAGCAAATGCAAAGAAAAAGGGAAGTCGACATTTCCCATAGTTGCTCATGTGACTATATTCAAGTCACAAGAGATAAAATGGTCAGTTTCACGTTGTGCAACTCTGTCAGTCATGATCTGTGTGACTTTAGAGGACAATCTCACAGATTGCAAAATTCACTAACATCAGTCATTAATCATCACTATAATAAATATAAAATATCCAGGTACAAAATATATTGGCTGTGTGGCATTACTGACGATGTATGAGGGTGCGTGTGTGCACATACCGCAGCTCGGGCATCAGCCACCCTTGCTTTCTTTAATCGTGTTTTCGCTGCATCCAGATCCAATCGTTTGTTCTGCAGCAGCTTTCTTTCTTTCTAGATACAAAGGATAACAGAGCAGAAACCTTGAAGACATAACTCAGCAGCACAAATTGAGTGTGTTTCCACGCACTTAAGTAACCAGGTTACAGTCAGCCGTCTTGGGAAAGCTGGTTTTCTTAATCAGGGTATGGGGATTAGAGAAACCTAAATTTCACCAGGTAGATATTTCCAGAAGGACTGCAATTTTTCTATCACGTATATGCGTCGGTAAGCAGCTTTCACCAACAGCGTATACGCACAAGAAAAAAGACTCCAGAGACAGGAAGCAGCTGAATGATAGGCTGAATGAAAGAAAGATCATCATGTAGCAACGCTGCCTTGTTTTTAAATCAAAGTGCCTCATAAGAGCTTAAATAACAAATAAGGAGGGAGAAGTATAATTGTACCTTAACCTGATTAGTCAAGTGCACCTAAATGCCGTCACTGATAGTTTAAAAGTAGGTGAGATTGGGGTTTTCGTGGCTTTTGTGGTGGAATCAAACATGATTGATAGTGTTGTGCTAAAGTTCCATCACCTACTAACTCAAAAGCATTTAGGGGATACCCCTAATTATCTGAGACATACAGGATAGCTGTGGGCTGGAATTTGGGCAAAGAATGAATCGTTTTGCCATGATAAACACTGTGGCGATGTGCTGAAGTTTGATGTTTAACCAGATTTCACCAAAGTATGTCTTTTCTTTGTCATTTTTCTCTTTAATATTAAGAGACACTCAGGAACTGAACAGAGGAAAAAACTCAGTTTGCAAATAGTGATTACAGTAAAACCACAGCGATCCCAGTAATCCACTTGAAGCCACAGCAGGCATAACGTAAACCTGATAATCAACCTGAATTCGGAGTAATATTCAAAAATCCAACTCACCAGGATGGTTTTGAAGTCACCCTCTAAAAAGTTTCTGAAAGGCGTCAGGAAATTAATGGCAGCACTCTGGATGAACTCACGTTCGGCGCCACCAATCTGCTTTTCAGTCTCACCACATTTGACGAGCGCGTTTCCTGAAATTCGGCAGCACAAACAGAACTTCACTCTAAACACAACAGTGGAAAGGTGACTGCACAGCAACTACAGTATCTCAACTGGCCACAGTCACCTGTGGGTCAGTACAAAGTTAATGCGGGGACAGACGTTAGGGCTGATACTGAAATGATCAAGCAGCTCACTGAATCACTCACCGTACGCAGTTCCAGGACCACATTCGTTTCCTGACTCAATCATGGACTGGCCCAGCAGCTCATGGTTGTTCATTCGCGTAGGGGCTTTTTTCTCCAGTTTCTCATATACAAATTCCTCTAGTCGGGCATCTGCAGTTTGCAACAAGAAAACTCAATTACAAAGTCATAAGACTACAGTGAGGGAGCCAATCGCGCAGGCAGTGACTTAAGGACTGTCGGGGCAAAAAGCATGACTTATATTTGCATAATCAAGTAAAACAAAATTAGCATGGTATAAAATCTAGACAACTTCTTTGTCACACATGTGGATTTGGCATCACATCATCTGGACGAAAACTCTCAATTCTGTCCAACACAGCTGCGGTATGCGGTATGTTGTATGTGAAGACAGAAGAAGTAGAACAGATAAGAGTTTACTTAGACTGTTACACAAGAGCGTGAGCGGCAGCTGGCCCGTCTGTGTTTGTTGTGTTACTGAGACGCAGTATCGTGGTGTGAACGGAGGAGGATGCACAGCTGAGCTTACAAACCTCACAGACACCCCACCTACTGATGTACTGTATATTAAACACCGTCTCAGAGATGTTGAGCATTTTATAAGTTACTGCTATTTTGGCAAACATGCAAACTTCCTAAATTCATGCTTTTTTTTTCTATAAATTGCTGTATTACACTTGAATGCAGCTTCTACCTACAAGCATCAGCTACAAACCAAATAAAAACTAATCTGACTGACGATCATCCATCAACCAGATCGGTCATTCGATTGCTTGTCTAATGATGAATGTACCAGAACCAATGTTGGTTATTTTTAAAAGCAATTTGAAAATAGCTACAAATGAATGCGAGTGAGTGCGTGTCTGCCCTGACAAGGACTCCAGTGTGACAGCATTGTGGTTGTCAGTTGAGTTGAGTTGAGTTCCTTGCAGGGTTTTCAGTGGGGTCTTACTGGGGTTGGGCTGTAGTAAGACCTCCGTCTGCTTCATGATCTTCTCCGTCCATTGTTTGGTGCTCTCAGCGGTGACCAGAAGTGTCTCCAGATGAGCGTCCAGCTCAGTCTTCTCAGCTTGGCCGAATTTCTCTTCTGTAAACTGACAAGAGACATTTGGGTGAGATTATGGTGCGAGCATAGATGAGCCGCTGCAGACTGAACGTCACAGCCCTGACATGCAAATTATTTTTATGGAAGGTGCCAAAAAGCGTCGGCAATTGGACGTTTAATCTTCCAAAATAGACGTTATTTGCGTGGCTGCTAGTGATAACGTTAACGCCAAGTAATGGTTTCCGAGGCCTGCTTTCCAATAGCTACGTTAAGCAAAGTACTGTCGGTGGTACAGCCCGACATATCAATAACATACGCCATAACGCTTGTAAAATTAACTTTACAATAGATTTGTTTCCTATATGACATCCAGCTTCTTAGCATCAGTGTTAGTAGCGTGAGTGATTTAACCAACGTTAGCATGCGAGCTAACACCATCTGAGCGCAGCGGCTAACGTTGCTTAGCACACACGGTTAACGCGTCAACTTACTTGTACTGCGCGGCTCAGAAAAGTACCGGCGTCAGCGGCAAACCGCTTCACATTAAAATCCATATTAAAGCAAAAAAATAAAAATAAAAATAAACCTTAAATACAACAATTGCTTTGTCTCACAGTCAAGCTACCATCTCTACAGAAAATGTCATTGAAGTAACTTTTCGTCGGAGTTCCACCCAGCTGTTGACGTCTACAAAGAGGGTTTGGTAACAAGATGATTCACATCCTGATCTTTTGCTCGACGTTAGAAGGCAACCAAGCGCATGCGCACATCAATGTACGTGAACTCGTTGGTAATTAAACAGAAAGTAAAATATTTTTTAAAAAATAGGAAACAATGGATAACAATGAGCCAAAGCAAGTAAACCCACGGTTGACCTATTTACGTGGGTAAATTAGCTTTTCATTTAAGTTTAACTTTTAGGAAACGGCGGAATTAATATATTCCAGTGTATTTTTTTTTAATATATATAAACACAACGGAAACACAATGGAAATGTGAAACTGGCTTATCAGGACTGCCTGGCCTTGTTCTTCCCGCGGATGTGACACCTAAAAGCGAAGACTGTGGGTACTCACAGATTACACTCTTGCTTGGCATGTGTCACTTTGCCTTCGCTTAATCTTCTGTTGCCTTCACGTCATGCGGAAATGTCGGAATCAGATAATGAATAAAGCGGATACACCAAATATGTGGGAAAAGCATAACGATACGCAAACAAACCACCAATGTGTATTTTGAGGAGTTTTTCCTTGTCTGTCAAGGATTGTAGCGTGCACAGCCTCACCAACACGAATTCCCAATCATTGAATGTCTAGCATCTAATTGATGTCTGTCCACGTTGATTAAAGAGAGTGTGACTGAAAATTGAATTAATTATTGGAGTGGATCATTGACAGGTGATTTAAGAGTTGCTTGGAATTCCGTTCCCTGTTATTTTATCCAGTGAGATTGATACATACATGATATTCAACTACAATCGAAGACAGTGAATTTCTCAATCCTGGTCCTCAAGGACCCCTGCTCTGAGTGACCCCCAACTACCCCTACCTTACCCAGTGCTAATCCCCCGGGTCGCGTGTGTTCGGCCAAAGCCGGACATAGATGAGAGTGGAGACGGGGTAGATCCAGGTAATCAGCAGTGAGAAGTGTAAGCGTCCCTCAAGACTGGTATTGAGAACCACTGATCTGTGTGTTGGTGACCTGATTTGGCACCAACAGTAACAGACCTGGCCCATTCAGCACAGCTGGGTTTGAAAACGGCATCCCCGCTTTTCATACTATCTAGGAATTCTCCAGCTATTTTGTAAATATTTGCTAAAATATGTGCTGGTACATCGTTTGATCCTAAAGTGTGTAAGATTAGAGCTGCATAAAGCGGAGACAGCAAGAGATTCTTCAGTTTGTTGCCTTCATAGCAGTCGGTTTAGTCTGTTTCATACTAATGCAGGTTTGGTGAACGCAGGTCATTTTTCTTCTGATGACTGCAAATGTATCCTCGTAAATTTGAAACAAACATAATTTGATCTGTAATATTGTTTGATTTGTTGATAAGTAATACTTCCACATGAAGACATAGGAGCACTCTAATATGTTTTGCAACCCTCTCCTCCTCCTTAGAAAATAGTCTTGAGGACGTGGACTTTGGCAGAACAAAAACCGCTATTCAGGTCTGGATGTAATTATGCCAAACAGCGCCTGCTACCTGCTGCGTGGGAGGAAGTCAGGCACAGAGAGAAATCAAATAACTTCCCCTCTGCGGACCAATGCGGCATCAGCTGCAGCTTTTCTACTCAGCTAAATGATGGCTCAGACGTTTGTGCGTCCACACGTCTGTTTGTCTGCTGCCTTTACACCACACAACTTTGGGTTTGTCCCATCACACACAAAGCACTGCGAAGATGAAAGTGCACATAAAGATACTGATTTACAGCCTTAGCCATTAAATGTTTGAACAAGTTTGAACTTTGACCTCTTTGTTATTTTTGAATAAGTCATTACAAGCTGTTAAAACAACTAAAGGAGTCTAACAGTAGCCTGCACTCTTCATTTTTTTTTTTTTACAACCACGCTATGTCAAAGATATTAAGGCTTTGGCTATACTTTACGCTTGGCGAACTTTCAGAACTGTTGGGGTGGGTGCTTTAAAACGCATGAATCTGGAAGTCAGCAGTTTTCAGAGGACAGAACAGGTCCTCAAAGGCAGCAATGGGTTGCAGTTGTTGTTCCAGAAGTGCAGTTGCTCTTTCACTTCACAAAAACACAAAGCATTCAAAGGAAAGAGAAGCAACAAAAGTGAACTCTTATCAGGGAAAGGCACTTCACGGCAAAGAACATACAAAAGTTAGAGTAGAAAATACAGCACTCCAGAAATGCCATGTTATAGTTCATCTGCAGCTTCAAAAAGAAGCTTTGGACGCTCATTGTCCACACTTCATAAATACTTGATAGTCTAAATCAAAGCTGACCTACAACCGCTGACTTTTTTGACCTTGTTGTGGGGGTGAGCTCCAACAGCAGAGGTTATCTGAATGCCCTCTTCCTCCAGGACTCCGGGATTCTCTGAGATCCAGTCTGAAAACACATCAGCGTGACGGCTGAAAGCCTCACAGGAAGCCTAGACCTTTCACAATATCAGCTCACTGTCAAACCCATCAGAGATTCACAAATATAGAAAACAATGTGCAAAATGATACAGACATATGTGTGTCTACATGGATAGAGCGCAGCACGATCTCAAATCAGGCATCATCCCTCAGGTTACGGCCGACTTTGATATGCCGTGTGTCATAAGTAAGTAAATAAAAAAGTAAAGTAAGTAAAAAAAAGGTTTTAATAGAAATATGCTTGATGACATGTCTTGATGTGGAGAGATGTTGTCAAAGCCTCCTGTGACACGGGGTCATTATAGAGCAGGACAGAGAATTTGGCTTCTTGGGGTCTTTGAGTGAGGTTCATCCTTTTAACCAATTAGAGAAAAGCAGCACAGTTATGGAGGACTAATCAAAGGTACATGATATCAGATGTGTGAACAGTGTGTAATGCTGATACATGGAAAAAAATATTTAACGGTGTCATCAAGCATGGCCTTGCCAACGAGTCCAGCGGTCGACTACCTACCTCAGTCGACGCTGTAGTAACACAAGTGCTGTACATAAGGAATCTTCTGATCTTTGCTTTCCTGCCAGTGGATGACAAGGTCAAGGATCGCCGACTGGAAACACACATGCAGCCGTCGTGTTGGCTCTATCACAAGGTCACAGAAAGGTTAAGTGCTTTTCTGCTGCGTTATCAGGCTCCTCATCTGCCTCTTGGCAAGTAAGCAAATCGTGTGGTGTGCTTCATTTGTTCCAGAAATTTCAACTTTAACACTCCCTAAAGTTCAGCCTCTGCTTTCAAAAAGTCTGAGCAACCCCGGCTTTAAAGTCCAATGTGGCTGCTCCATTCGTTACCAGAGCAAAAGCTGGAGTAATACAGCACTCTATGCAGTAATATAGCACTCGTGTCTTATTTGCATCTTATTAAATCTCATTAGGTCATAAACATCATACTGTCCAACATCTACTGTTTTTGTGGATATGTCGCTTCCGTGTTTTATGCACAAAACTGGTAGTGATCCAGCTGGTTAATAGTACTCATACTTTATATATTTTGTTGTAATTTTGTAAGTGGAAGCAAATTTAAAGTTGTAATGTGATGTCACACGCTCATAAAAGGAGGGAAAACAAGATTGAAAAGTTTTTGAATTCTTCCAATTCCCGTTTCTACTGTATGAGGTTCAGTGATAACAGGTGAGGGTATCATCCATGGAAAATCCACTTGGGAATTCCTGTTTTTTTGACAACTCTTACAATCAAATGTGAGCTGCACTTGTAAGCAGGTCTCTTCCTGTGAACATCAAGCGTCTTAACCTTTTAGCTCGGCAAATCCTGAGACACTCATCTCAACAGGAGGTGGAAAACAAAAAAGGAGGGTGAAGGAAAACCATTAGTAGGGACATCAAAGCTGGAGGAACCACTAACAGATCCACTGACAGGAAGGCTACACACCCTCTGCCAAGTCAGCAGACCGGGATCCCGCTGCTAGCGAGCGGCTTACCTCACGTGTCTGGGAACCCAGCAGGTATGAGCGGTTCGGGTGTCTTGGCTGGGTCGCCCTTCACCTGGTGGATGTGATCTTCAGACACAATAAAATAAGATGGGGCTCATTTTTCACTCACCACATTATGGAAAGATAATTGTGTTCCTGCTTTTGTGATTGTGTTATCATCCCCTTTGTGATAACATTGCCCATAAGGCTATTGTGTGTTTTAAGGAAAGAATGAATATATAACAAAGAAAACAGTTCCTACTTAAATTGGGAATTAAATATAAAATTGCACAGCAGGTTTGGTACAAACAGTAACCTAATGAGCTGCAAAATGTGTTGTCCAGAGAGAGATGAGTAAATTGATCCCCTCTCACAAAAAAATAAAAATGCCTGAGCGGTCGTTTGCACTCAAAATGTCGCGGAGCAGCAAAATGCTGCTTTATGACAAAGCTGCACAGTGATTCTTCAGGTGTGCTGTGCTGTTGGTTTCCTGACGTACGATGCCGATTTGTTTTTACAAATCAGTCTTTTTTTGTCCCGGTAACTAACGTCACCTAACGTGTGAAAGGTACATACTGTAAATAATCAGTAAAGAAAAACCATGGCGTTTGGCTTTTCATGTCAGATAGTAAACGGAGTCTGCCGCAGTTTCCTGGAACTAAGACTGAACGCTATTACAACAGATTTGCATAAAGTTCAGCTTTCTTCAGCTTCTCGGTCACATCCCTGTGCCCTTTCGTTTCTGTTTCACAGAGTGATGCATACAAAGTTTTTAGCATCTGCTGGAAAGGCTTTGCTGTGTGCAGGAGCAGTACCAAACCGAGACATGTTCCGAGATAACAATCTCCATTGTGCCGTGACAAAAGGTGGTCCGGGGGTAGATGGGGGGGGTGTGTGCAGGTGGCTCTTAGTGCTGAAGAGATGCACGATAATCGTCTTACTCTTCGGACTTCTGAGGCCCAGGTTCCTGTGTGCACACCCCTCTGCCAGGTTCTGACCCCGTCTCCGTTTGCTGTCTCTGCGACATACAGAACTAAAGTCAGTGAGCTGCATTGCACTACATCTCTGTTTCTACACATGTAAATATAGAATATGACTAA
Organism: Channa striata; assembly: GCA_033026295.1. Classification (NCBI taxonomy): domain Eukaryota; kingdom Metazoa; phylum Chordata; class Actinopteri; order Anabantiformes; family Channidae; genus Channa; species Channa striata. Next base: position 2,951,942 of record CM065169.1, read on the forward strand.
TGCTGATGCATCGTTATAGAATAACCAACTGTCAGCACATAAAGAGATTAAAATCAGCTCCCCCTTCACGAACTGTGACCTTTGACCCTTATTTATATTAATCACTGTGTGTGTTGCACCTTTTAAATATCATGAAAAATACACAACACAGTACTTTTACTTTTGTGCTTCAGTGGTGGTGAATTGGTCAGCATAGTGTGCGACCTTTCTGTGTGTGTGGACTGCATGTTCTCCGCGCTCGTGTGGGTTTCCTCCAGTTTCCTCCCACAGTCCAAACACATGCATGTCGGCTTAATTAGTGCCTGTAAATTGCCTGTAGGTGTGAATGTTAGTGTGAATGGTTGTCTGTCTGTCTGTGTGTGTCTCTGAGATGTGTTGGCCCTGAGACAGACTGGAGACCTGCCCGAGCTGGATCCGACCTCTGGTCCTAAGTCGGCTGGGATTGGATCCAGTGACCCTAAACACTATAATCAGTTAGAGCAGATAGATGGATGGACTTCAGTGCTTTCATGTGATTGAAAAAAGTTGTACTGTTTTGTGTTTAATACTTGCACGTTAACCTACTTATTCATATTGTGTCCCACTTTGCTGTGTACAGGGCCGTGCATCTGTAAACTGATCAGAGTGGACATGCCACTGACATTAGTAAGACCGGTGTTAATGTTGTGGCTGATCGGTGTCGGTAACTCAAGATAAGAAACAAAGGTTATGGATGGATGGGCTAAAATAAAAGTCGGTGCTCTTATCCTTTAAGTTCTTGGAATGTAAGCAGACTAATTTGTTCAACTCCGCGTTTTTGATTAACGACTCTCTTTTCACTCCATTCATTATAAGATGGTGGATGGTTATGAAATAGAGCATCTACAGGCAACTTAGTATAATTTAATCCTATTGGAGGAGCAGCAAATCATCGCTGGGGACAGAGGCGTCATGGAAAACCTTATCAAACCTGTGACTTTGCTCTGGATAAGAGAGAAAATGGATGGAGGGATGTGATACAAAGCACTGCAGTGAGAGGTCACTGCAAAATATTGGAACAAACAGATTTAATAACTCTTAAAAGCAGACTGGTCCATGTGGTTTTCTTCCGCAAACACAAACAAACTTTATTCTTTAACTGTGCACCACACAGATTGTGAGGTTGCTTTGAAGTTGACTTTTTCCGGTTTCCGAATATTTTTACAGAAGGACAAACCTCTTCTATATCACTGCCTCTAATGATAACACAGCTCTTCATATATAATTCCACAACATTAAGCTGTCTGCAGATTGCTGTACACTGATTTACAGCAGTGCTGTATTTTTATGATATCCTGCAAATATCCAAGTCTCTGGACACCAACCAAAAACAGGGAAGTGTGGCTGGTTGGAAATATTTCACGGAGAAGGAATTCCCCATCAGCAGCAAGGAAATTGTGGTGTTATCAGACAGCAACAGAGGCTTTCACATCTGTTCAGATCTGCTAAGTTGACTAAACATCTGGATTTCACAGCACTGACACATGTTTTAGATAAATGCACATGCAGTGGTTTTGTCCAGCGTGAGGATCATTGAGAGGCAGATCGTTCACTCTTCCTGCTTCAAAGAACTCTCGGATACACTCGGTCAAGTCACCAACACTGACAACTGCCAACATATGACACAGTGCTTCTTTGAGTTGCCTTTAAATGGAAGAACAATGCATTTGATTTCCCCCCCCCCAACATCTTTTCAAGACTTTCAAAATCTTTGTTTAAATACAAAATACAATTGTTGGACGGAAAAAAATACAGAAAATCCGTTAAGCTAAATAGAGAGTCAAGCGAATGACATGGTTTACATTTCTGGCATTTTGGGAAAAAGTCTCGGTGGTGGGATTTGTATGATGTAACATGTCACAGTAGCAAACGTGAAATATAACTCAAACATAAAGTAAAATAGAGAAGGTTATGTGGGTGTATGTTACCAGCGTTATGTGTAAAACATTACTGACATATGACATAGACAGTGGGTGCTGGGTAAATCTCAGTCCCTTCCCACTGACTCAGTCACTCCAGCAGGACATGTGCTTCGTCTCCACAACAGCTCTGCTGTTGCCTGCTGTTGCTGGACAAGGCTCCACGTCAGAAAAAAACTCCTTTGAGTCTGTCTGGTTTTGAGATCCAGTGCACGGACTGGACATAGATGGATTTAGGTTCGTAAGAGCAGCTTTTGTCGAAGCTTTTAGTAATGTTATGTTGGAAGTGTGACTCACAAGTTAAGGCACCACCCCTGTACAGATGTGTTTCCATGCAACACTAATGAAAACAATCAGACGCTGTTCTGTATTTGATTTTGTGCAACACTTAAACAATTAGGGACATTTGATCCCAAGAACCTAATTTCTATAAAATAAAATCAACCAAGTGTGAGATATAACTCTCATGTAGTACAAAACACAGGATATTACAATAGAAGCTGTATGGAAGCACTGCAACATGCTGTAGGTTTTAAATTATTTAGATCTTGGACCTACAGGATACAGATTTGGCTGGTAATGTGGAAACAGATGCCCTTTATCTGCCCTGCTGCATCTGCCACTGCTGCCCCAAAAATAGGCCCAGTGGATCTGTGGGCCACACACAAGGCCACCTGATTCATTATAGTATAAGGAAAAAGTTTTTGAATTTTTCCAAGTCCTGGTGAGGCTCACTGGGTATTAAAACATTTTTTAAAACACTGTTTCTGTTATTAAAGTGATATAATGAAGCTGCTATCTTCAATATTTTTGCAGTTTTTCTTTTTGAAGTTGAGTTCACATCATCAAGTTTGTCCAGATGCAGAAACCACGTTTTCTTTACTTGTAATTCTCCTCACAGATCCCAAATAGTTTTGTGTCCACCATTTATTTTCTACCACGTAAAACCTTGTAGCACCAACCATGTTTGATCACCGAACATTTGGTCTGGTGTGCTATCAAGAGTTTTTCACTTTCAAGATTACACACTGGCTGAATGTGTGAAGTAATGTGCTGAGAATATGAATGTGTTTATCTTTTCATGGAATTCACCAATGTCCTTGAAACAAATCGCTCATCACAATGAAATGCAAATGTAAAGAACAGATGCTGTTTCTTCATCCTTATGAAATACAATCTGCTTATTAGGTTTGGGTCAGGTTCAGACAGAATTATCCACTCTTTAGTTGCAGGGCATCACCACTGCCTTTCAGTGAATCGGGTCATACTGTGAACCTCTTCAGGAGTTTGCATGCTGTTCTGCTGCCAGTTTCGTGGGATTGGAATCATCTTCAGTTGAATATTTTGCAAAAAGGACAGACAAATAAGCCACATTAGATTCTACAGCCACCCTGACAGATCAGTATGCACAGCAATATCGAAATGTCTGCATGTAAACGTGCAGAAACAGTGGTTGGACGCCTTGATTTCAAAGGAAACTTGTTGCAACAGAGATGGCAGAGGGCTGACCTTGGCAGGAAGTAGCTGATGTTAGCCAGATGTTGGTAATCTCTGCTGAAACTGGACTCAGTCGAGGTGAAGATAGTTAGAGCAGAGGAAAATAATTGGTCAAGGTGATAATCCCCAGAGACCAACTCCTGGAAAACTTCCGGTTGAGCTTAAAGTCGACCATCTTAAAACATTTTTGTGTGTGTGTGTGTGTGTGTGTGTGCAGGCAGCTGTCTCTCGTTTGCAGGCTAATATTTGCTAAATAGCATCAAATATGAGATACAGATGAGGCTGATGGTCGTGACAATTGTCACATGTCAGCAAAGCCAATTCTCTGCTTCAATTCAGTTTGCACTGTGCACCTCCATCACTGCACAACATTGTTTCTTTGAAAAGTGTAAATTCATTGCCTTCTTTTTTCTCCTTAATTTTTAAGGTTGTATAATAATTATATTTTACATTTACTGTAGTGTGCCTGCTGTCATTGTGTTAAATTGTAGTTCACTGTTGGTGGTCAAAGCCCCATCGTGCAATAACAGTTTATGTACTTTGTCTGTTCTGTTTCTAGATGCCTTGAAGTTCATTTGCAACTAATTAAGCTATTCACCCTGAATATTTCAATCTGAGCCCCAAATATTAATCTCTACATGACTGGCTTTATACTAGAGAAAAAGTTAGTGGGATTCACCCCATGGAGCCCATGAATATCAAATCAATTAATCAAGTAAAAACCTGTTCTGCTTTGCTGGAGTTTTAAAGCCCCCTACAATCATAACACCAGGGGTCACCTCCTCATCCTCTGAGCTTGGGAGTGTTGCACATTCGACGGCTCGTCTAAACGTGTGAGACAGTTTCAATAAGTTCACTAACCTTTCCATGAATGTCTTACAACAAGGTAAGAACTTGATCAAGTTGCATGTTAAAAACTGAAGTGCAGCACCAAAGGGCAAAAACGTCTCCCCATCATTTCGATTTGTCGTGCTGTCTTTGGATGCCTTACACTCCATCGCCTCCGTCTTTACAGATCTCCGGCTGATCCCTCGCAATTCGTCAGCTCTGATAAAACCCTGCAAGGCCTGGATAGGCTCCATTTATCCCGGGTCTCTATATCACAGGCCACCGACGGCTCTTCTTCCATATAGTGTTAAATACGCAGTCAGGCAATCTCCAGCAGTTATACTGTCACTTTAGGATCAACTTCGCTGTTATAGCACCTGTGGTTGATTGGTGTAGATGTCATTCTGGGAGAAAGGTGCAGATTTATCAAGATTCTGACTGAAATACTATCAGATATATGCCATATCAATAGGTTTGCTGAGCATAAAGGAACAGAGACTAGTATACGCTCTCTTTGAAGTAGAACGCTACGTATGGAAAAAGATTCAAATTAGATTCTGTCTATGCAAAAAAAAAAAACATCCCATTTAAATAAATATAATTACTTTTATTGTAAGGTACAGCGGAGAGATCAGCCTTCATGAGACAAATCTGGAGCAAATGCAGAGGTTTTGCTTTCTCTTGCAAGGAGATGGCACGTCCTTCACCGAGAGGTTAAAAGAGCTGCACAAATAGATCAGACCTCTGTCACCAGATCAGGTGACACAATGAGCAGGCGGGAGCTCTATAAATTACAGCCTGGCAGAGCTGCAGGACGGCCTCGACGGAGCGCCGACAATGTGCCAGTGCCCATGTGTTTTAGCGGAGTGACGGGCTTTGGGGGCTTTGATCGTCTGGCAACAGTGGGAGAGTTGAGGGGAGCCAGTTATTAGCGTACAGGGAAAGGTTTGTCAAGGACCCGTGTCTGGTAAAATATAAGTAGTAAAAAAACACAACTGTAAACAAAGAGTATAACAAATACTTTTATTACAACAAGAATTCATTTTCCTTGGATCATCATACTTGGATTTGGGGCACGTGTGATGCCCGTTTTAGTCTTTGTGGTCAGTTTGTGTCTTTTAACTGAGGTGAATGAATTTCAAACAAAAAGCATTAATACTCAGCCTAATAAAACATAATCAGCCTATAATAACCTCTACATTCTTGTGGATGAAGCAGCTTTCATCACTTAAAGTGGTTAAAATCTGCTGTGCTTATTCTTAGTGCTTCAAGTTGAGTAAAGAAATCAAACTGTTATTTTTATTTCTAATTTTACACGAGCATTGAGTCTTTGTACTTCTACCAAACTTCACTAATGAGCTAATATTTCTGATTCTACTACACATCCCACATCAGAGCACTTATTATTTTAAATGCAGCTACAAGCATCCTATTTTCTTCACATTTAAATGCATGGTTAAAAGATTTCATATTTGAGGCCAGTGAAAGTCATACCATGCACAACTTTACTGAGAAAAAAATTAATCGTTTATTCAGAACACTTTTTACACGGATTTTTATCTCTAATTTCTATATGTTTAGATTGTTAAAACACTTCAAATTAGTGCAGAGAAAATGAAAATCCTGGCGTTAAGATCACATCTGCCATATGTGCCCAGAGACACTCATGCTGTTTCTTGGATGCTCACATGGTTAGTCATTACCTTCCCATTCTGGCCATAATCCAGGTGAAATAACCCAGAAATAGCCAAATCAGTCACGATGACATTTTTTTTTTAATATACACAATCACTACAGAAAGTGCCTCAAACTGTGATTTGCTCTGAACATTTTGGCCGATTCTACGGTACAACAAACAACTACTTATTGGAATGCTGATAATTGTCTGGCTTCCAGTCTGGGACAAGATGCTGAAACAGGAGAAGAGGGCTTGGCCGTACGCCAGCGTCCTGTCATCCCTGCTCTGCCATCCATAGCTCCCAGTGTTCCGACAAACCTGGACGCTATAGCGAAGGCACACCACCCAAACTCTGACAGTTCTTTATGAACTTCATCTACACGCAACACAAACAAAGTGTGTTTGATTCCTTTGCACTTGCTCAAGTGTTCCACAAAAAATCGCAGTGTTGTTCACACATTCACTGCACATCGCACATGGCACATCGCACCGTTTGTCTTTCTTTAAGCTGCAGAGGTTAATGCCTGCAAATCTAGTCTCGGCTGTATATGATGTGTAAAATGAAATTAGTCTGGAAGGTGCGTAGCTTCATATAGTCCTGTTAATGGTGTTAGCAGCACATCTCTGCACACTGTATAGACTGTTTTGTTAGTTTCCATCCCCTGGCTTTTCCTGCCTCTGCCTTTCTGATGCCATGCATACATTTAGGCTGCTCTAATTTTATCGTTCCCATGTGCGACGCCACGTTTTTCCTCCCTTTCTATCCCCGCCCCAATTTATACGTAGTTCTTATTTGTTCCACAGTCTTTGCAGGCCCCATTTCTTTTATGTGTGCTAACAGCCCAACGGGGATCAATAAAAACTCATTTTAATTTAAATTCTGTTGCAGGCTACTGAACGCTTTATGCCGGGAAAGCTCTCACATCAGTCTCCTACTCTCACTTTGCAGCTCCTCTGACGGGGCTTGAACATGTGGCTCAAGAGCAACCTGACGGCGACGGAGGAAATTGTTCTACGCCTTCACAGTGGCGAACAACTGTTTCACCCAGTCTACGTGTTTAAGGCTACGTAAGAGAGTTGCCCTTGCACATAGTTTACCATCCCACACCCTGTCCATCGCATTACAGAGCACTTTGAGCCCTTTAATTTAGTGCCTGTGAGTTTAACCAGAGAAGTCAGCGCACAGAGAAGTGGGAATCTGCGGACAGCTTCCTCTTTTCATTCGACACAGGAGCAATAAAAGTTAAACCCGGTTTCATATATCAACTCAGTCACACCTCTCGTGATCTCAGTGAGATAATATATTTGCAGGATGGTTCGAAAATATTAATGCAAATGTGCGGTTTATAACACACGTTTGCATGGAAACACAAGCCACATAAACACAATCATACTATTTTTTTGGCACACTAATAACCATATTCTATATCGTCTTGATGAAGTTAGCAGGCAGGAAATAAAAACTAAAGTGGCAGGGGGTAGTAAATTAATAATAGAAAGGAGTTTGCACGTTCTCGCACAGTCCAAAGACGTGCGTGTTGTACGTTAACTCTTCAGTGTGAATGTGAGTTCTGAGATTATACTGCAAGAATACAGTATGTTTATTATCCACGAGTGAAGCGACATGGTGGTGTCATTGTGCAGGCTGACTGAAACAAATCAAATGTCAAAATGGATCTTTTTTTTTTCCAAAATGAGGAAAAACAGCACTTATTAATTTATCCTATAGAAAAACACAACATGACAACTACAAACATAGGCAAAGCAGCCTGCCACCGTCTACGAGACAGGAGCAGAACCAAACCCATCAGCTCCACAGTCTTCGGCTTGGTAGATAACAACATCTGTCATTTCCTCATGCAAATGAAAGGTTAGGTATGGTAATATCATTTATGATGCCTCACTGAGCAAGAAACACGATGCACGACCGTCCGTGTGAGCTTCACAGGGACAAACTCAACGTGACGGATGCAGTGTCAGGGTTTCGTGGGGTTTAGGAGGTGCACAACTCTGGCTGGATGTCAACTGTGTCATCATCCAGTGAATTCTATTTACACTGAGGTATTTGCATGCAGAAGATGAGTTGGACTTAATGCATGATGAATATCTGCAAGCATTAAAAATGCTTCATAACTTCAATCTGTACTGCGGCCTGTTTTGCACTGTGCCTTGCAATGCTTTACTGCAATTTCATACACACGACCTCTAGGTGACAAGCGGAAGAGGTGTAAAAGTGGGTGAGGGGGGAGGGAAGAGAGACAGAGAGAGAGAGAGAGAGAGAGAGAGAGAGGGAGGGAGGGGGCGCGCGCTCCATCGCAGCCTCACTTCGGCGCTCTCTCATCCCTGGAGCGGCTGCGCGCGAGTCCTCGGTCCGCGCTCCGCTTCCCTTCCATCGGCTTGTGCACTCGGCGGAAACAGGATGGACTCGGCTTGAGGAGGCACCGTCGAGCTGCGGGCAACGTTGACCGAAGCGAAGAAGCGAACTGAGCGTGTGTGTTCTGAGCTCGGTGCCGCTCAGGTCCAGACGATGATGGAGTATTGGAGGCAGTGCGCGCTGTGGTTGATCAACTGCAAGGTGCTTCCAGCGAACCACCGGGTGACATGGGAGTCCGCGCAGGTGTTCGACCTGGCCCAGACGCTCCGGGACGGGGTCCTCCTGTGCCACCTGCTCAACAACCTGAGGCCCCAGTCCATCAACCTGAAGGAAATCAACCTCAGACCGCAGATGTCACAGGTAAGACGCCGCTGTCCGCGTGCCGAACCGCGGAGCCTCCACTACAGACACGCGCCCGCCGGACTTCGCCGGAAAATGCCGCAGTTTAAAGTTCTATCGCTTCCCGACGAAAATACAGAGACGCTACGACGTCACCGAAACACAGTGTGATTGTAAATGCGTTTATGGGAAATTCGGCGTCATATAATCCACGAACTAGGCCTTGTTGTCATTGATATTTGAACTTTTTCAAACCTTGGTCACCCCGCTGAGCGACGCCCTCACTGTGTTTTGGGGCGCGAAGAAGAAACGATGGCAGTTATGATTTTACCCACTTATCTCCTTGGTTACTGTGTTGAATATGTGCCGAACGAAAACGCGGCTTCTCACTAAAATAATCACTTCATAACTAGTTTTGTGATGCGCGTAACTCTGGCAGCGACTAATGACACACAAACGTGCGAATAAAATGGCCGCAATTTCTCAGGCACTAAACTTATTGACGTTTAAAACTCTGGGAGCAAAAAATGTGAAAATGCATATTGAGATTAATTTTCCTTCAGTGGTCCTCACTCTGCCCTCTGTAGGTGGCGTCTGCTTACAGGGGATAAAGGTTAAGTGGTGATGAGGCTTTGTTGTGGGGTTATCTCAGGATTACCAACGTGGAGAAATCATTTCATTATAACAGCTTTTTTTATTGAGAATCCAATTAAAAAACCCTGCACGGAAAGCGACATAGATAGAAAGGTGGATATGGAACTGTTGCCACGTGGCTCTTGTTTGTCAGATACCATCTGCTTCAATAACAGGACAGCCGGCGCTTGGACCAGATTAATATTTGCCATCACATCAGTGAATCTGTGTTTCTGGCTTGGTGACAACGCACAGTTAGGTAGACACTCGCCTACTGAGCCCGCAGACCTGCTGTAGAAAAGTGAGACTGGACAAGTAACACACACACAGTGTGTACGCCGTGCATATGAATGCATGCGGTAAATAACAGATACTCCTACGAGATGCGAAGCTGGTTAATAAAGTTTCAGCGGCCTACAGCGTGTTGCCCTGCGCAGCCGATGGAGAGAGGGATCAGGCTTGTTTCCTGGAAAAAGCACTCTAAAGTCAATGTCACAGCGGCACGGTCAATACGATACGCTGTTACTGTTCTTTCCCAATCGAACTGGGTTTCCGCTGTCCGGCTTGTGTCCACGGGTCAAGTGGACAATCTGAAAAAGCTTAGGGGATTTTAATGTCATCAGCTGCAATGGAAATCCAGCGTCTGAGGATCTGTTTACTCGGAGATTTGAGAGCAAACTAGATCAGGCCTGTAAGAGGAGCTGATCAGTCCATTTACTGTCAGAAGTTATGCTAGAACCAATGCAGTTAGTTCTGGTTTCGGGAGACGTTCAGTGTTTACTGCCAGTCGTGACATAACGACATAATAATGGAGCTGCCATATGCAGAAGGGTTGTAAACGTATGCTGAGTGCACGGCCTTGCCCGGTCTGTGTTATTTATAGGCAGAGTTCGTTTTATGCATGGCTGGACGGCTCACTCGCATCGAGTCATTTAGGAGTAGGCTCGGTTGCAATACCGCACATTTAGGTCCAAGTTCACACATGGGAAGTGCTTTTGGTCCCGAAGGACTTTGGTGACTGCGGTGCATTTGAAGTCCAGTCAGTGTGTTCAGTGGGAAATATGTACGAGCACTGCTTCTTATTTATTGCCAAAAATCCAAACTCTAGGATTGGTACAATCAATCATGAACATCAGTCATGAACTCTCTTATGACTTGTTTATAGGCGTGTTTAGTGCGTCGAGTAATGTGAGCCTGTACATGTATTAATGGTGCAAATGGCTACCGTCTTTTAAGCACAAGTTCGTGCATCAGCTGCTGGCTTTCTTTTTAAACCCACAACACATTCAAAATGCGTGACGCTGGATCCCACCTCCATCCATGCCCCCACCCTTAAAGTCTACTTTGCATAACTGAGGGTGGAGTTGCTTCTTTTCTTCCTTGCATAATTCATAAGGCCCGTCGTGGCTGCTGTCTTCCCATTGGTCAATACAAACGCGTGGGACGCTGCTGTGGCCTCACCCATGGGACCTATGCGATGGGAAGACAAAGGCAGTGAACGGACAGGGCTACAAAGAGTCTGTCTGGCTCCACAGATGCATCTCTGAGGACCCTAAAGGGGGCTAGTGTGCTGCGTAATTAAAGCGCAATGTATGAGAAGGAGGCTTCACGTGTGTGTGATGTTGGTGCCTCATCTTCAGCAGTAATGGTGTTGGGGCCACATTACAGAAGTCAGTCACTTCTGTTCAGAATGGACCCAAAGGTCCAGGATCGTTATTAGAGACACGAGGCTGAAAGCAGTGAAAGGAAAATTAGCTGAGATCAGTGTAGTTATTAATGGGCTGTATTAATTACATTTTTAATATGTCAATTACAAACTTTAAATTGTTTAAACACTTTAAAAAAATTGGATTAAAGTTGTCTTTAAGCTCTTCAGTGAAAGCTCTCCTCGATTATTGTTTTACAGGCTCATACAAATCTACTTGTCAAGACGAAGCGCAACCAGAGCAGCTGCTGCGTTTTGCTTTTCAAGAGAGGAAAAGCTAAAGCTGAACACAAACACATGCATCATTACAAATTACAGTTATAGGCCTTTTGAACACAAACATGAATGACTTCCATTAAAGTGCATATGCTCTATGTGTGCCAGTGCCAAAACAGTAAATTCACGGCAGATTTCTCTTATTGCGACGCGTAGTAACAGAAATTGGAAGCTTAAAAGTAACAGATTACATATTTGAAAATGTAACAGAGTAACTGAGTACTTTCATTGCAGACCTAACGAGTGGAGTACGTAAAACACTTCACCCAACACTAGTCGATATTTCATATCCTAATGTTGATACATATATGCGAATAGAGCAGGTTTTTCTGTCTATTAAATTACCCCATGAAAAGGCTGATTTCTGATAAACTGTTTGAATGATACATAAACCAAACAAACTCACTTAAATTTCATAGTATTGTGCAAAGATTTTCTCCACTTTTTCATTTGTCTGTTTTTTTAAAAAGAATTCTGAAAATTCAGATCATCTTTAAAGTACTGTTGGACACGATTCTTGTGTAGTCGGCAGTAAAGTGGTGTTAGTCTGTTTTTTTTTTTTTAGTTTTCCAACTGAAGAGAAGGAATATTCGCATAATCACGTTCATTGACACTGTTTCTAAGCTCTTATACATATACATACAGTACTATCAGTATTATACATTATATACATACATTCATGCAATACAAAAAACCAATCGAAACATGTAGAATGGTCAAACAAATTTAAGGCGGGCTCACTGAATTACATTGTGAGCTCAAGTATTAAGTACATGTTAGAAAACATCCGGGGTTTCTTGGTGGCAGTTGCTAGTTAATGTTCACTAGTAACCGATGAGAGTTTGTCGTTGGTTCCCTAGACGAGCATTGCACTGCAACTGCTCTGCATTTCTTTCCCCAGAATGACGTTTGCGTTGCTCCACTGCCGCGTCTGTTTCGCGTGTAAGACGGCTGAACCTCTTTCAAACGGCAAACCCTATTGCCCAAAGTCATGTGACATCTTTCAACATGCAGCGCGGCGCTCTCGCTCCGCGAACTGCAAGAGGAACCACGGGTTGCTTGTTGTGACACAACAAACGGACCATGTGATTCAAACGTGCAGTTTACTGTATTTCCATCCTTCTTTTCCCTTAAAAGTATTCGGGTGGGTGTTCTGAAATTCGGCCCAATGTTCTGCAAATGTCCTTCAAGCACAACCAGCAGACGAGCAGAGTGTGAAATAGTGACAGTCAACGCTCAGGCCATTCATCGAAACCACACATGCCACAGTGAAATGCCAGGTTCTGTTATTTCAATGCACTCGGAACGAAACACACATCTTAAAAGAAACTTGTTAAGCTTATTGTCACCCTGTTTTCCATGACACAGGATTATGAGCTGCGGATTAAACGGGAGAATTCCGACTGAATGCTGAGCAGCTAAAAAAGCTCGCACACAAGACCAGGCCGTGAGCCTTGACACAGGAAATCAGGAAATGGAATAGAGGAAGGAAGTGAAACTAAACATGCCCTCGATCGAGCTCAGACCAAAGCGCTGAGATGTCAGACGCACTGAAGAGAAAAGCAGCGTCTTTCTCGTCATACAGTGAAAGAGAAAAAGAAAAAAGCCGGCTTCAAAGCTTTTCAAGCCCTGTTCTTCATTTGTGTAAATGTGAAAGTGAGGAAAAGATGGAGGATGACTTAGACTCAAGTCTAATTTTAAAAAAGCATCAAGTGGCAGAAAGTGGTTCAGAAAGAGAGAGAGAGAGAGAAAAACAACATTTTCACACAGATTGTGTTCTACGTTCAAAAATAATTGATTGATCTATCATGATTAAAGGCGGAGAGATGCAAAGCTGTCATCGTGTGAGAAGATGACTTCATCACAGCTACAGTATAATGTTACATCTCTAACAATCTACAGCTTTCACTTTTTTTTTTTACCTTTTTGGAGCATTGCGCCCAAGAAACAATACAACGGATTCGCAGAGGACGTCTTTTTTACGATGCGCTATGACCGTTAACAGCAGCTCCGTTGTTTCACTGTACAAACCTGCATTTGACTCATAGCACCCAATGTCTGTGTGGTACAGTATGCATGTATATTTTATCGAGCTCAGACCATTTTCTCTGGCAGACAGTGAAGAGAAAAGCTGGTTTCATACAGTGAACTCTCCATGCAGCGGGCTTCAAAGGCGCCAAGGCTCGCTCTTCACTCGCAAAGACGAGTTTAGAGATAGCGTGGGTGAATGAGAAACACAGAGAACGAGAGAGAGAGAACGTCTTGATTTGTCTTTGGTTTCTGCAGAATAAGTGCTCTGCAAGTAATCTGGGCTCTGGGAACACGAGTTAAAACCTGCAGCTGCAAAACAGATTGTACATCTGCGTAAATAACAAGAATGTACAATGTCTGAAATGTTAAAGAGGCAGGTTGGTTTAAAGCGTCGAGGTTCACATTACTATTCAGGTGTAATTACGAAGGAAAAAGGCTGGTGTTGTGAGAGGACAGTAGGTGGAAAAATCCATAACTCTGAAAAATCAGTAGTTTTTAGCGCAATACTGGGATTTTCCAAAGGTTTTTTTGTCTTCTGTATAATTTACCGCAAATACATTATACAGTAAATACTGTAAACAACCCAAACTAAGCTGACACTGAACAGGACACCGTTGTCTTATTCACTGCTTTTTCATGATAGAAATCAGGAAAACAATCATTCTCCCCCCACTTTCCCTCCATCCTTCACGTACTTTACTGGTGTATCAAAGATGTACAAACAATATGATGCAAACAGCTGTGATGCTGATGTTCTCAAGAACACACACACACACACACACACACACACGCACAGGGAGCTCTGAGAATGACTTAAACTTTATCCACGTTAACTCACTTCGCCCTCAGGTTTGAGCACGTGTCTCTGAGGATGTCCCTCTGATTATCCTCCTAAATCATCCCCGGCAGACCTACATATGAATATTGTCGTGCCCACCCCTCACCTATAAATCAATGGCTAAAGTTTGCTGTGTGACCAATCCTCATGAGTAGCATCGGCCAGTGAAGGTATTTTGCACTTCCGTGTTTGATCATGTGATGCACACCGGCCCAAAAGGGACATTTCTCATATAGAGTCATTGGAAAAGGAGCAGCTATGAAAAGGTGAATACACAATTTTTGAGCATAACAAACCCATACAACTTTATTTTTGTCCCATTCATGTGTGTGTGGGAGGCAGGTGAGCAGCGGTGCACACTGCACACAGACAGACACACAAACAGACAGACGACCATCCATTTAGAGTCACAAATCAGCCTCACATGCATGTTTCTGGACTGTGGGAGGAAACTCACACCATTGTGCTGCCCCATTATGCATAACACAGTATGATGTCTTAATAATTAATTGTAACTTTGAAAAATGATTATTGCTCAGAACCTTTGACATCATGTAAATGACATACATGCTCATCTCTTTTCTCCAACCATATTGAGACAGGATTTATCCTTTGAATTGGAATGAATTGAATTTTATGTACATGGCATCTCGAGGCAAAAAAAGAAGATTATACAATCCCTCTCCCATGAACGGGCTGCCACAGCTGGCACCCATGGAGCCGGCGCTGGGTGTCTTGCTCAGTGACACACCTGGTGGGTAGGTGGACGAAAGCTGTTGTAGAGATTTGTCGTATGTGTGAGGTAAATGACGATTCCTGGTCCAAAATGACTCAGAGGTTCCTTTCAGTAGTGCTGGAGTTACGTCATCTCAAGTAACGACATGGTCGGACCATTTTACTTGGAAATGTTGCAACCTGTAACTTGTGGTCTTCTTATCCAGAAAGCCAATTTTTTTATAAAACACTGTACAAAAGAAACAATTTCAAGCGGATGTGGATTTCCAGAGACTAGTAAAAAACTACAGATGTTGCTGTTTTTCTTCTCACGCTGATATATATTGTCGTTATATATATATTATTTGTCCATTGCCTTCTGGATTGTTGGTATGAAAACAATAAAGCACAAATTATGGCTCAGTTTTGAGACTTCACATGGAGATTGTCTAACTCGGATCACTACTAGAGCACGTAAAAACAAACACCATGTGGTTAGTTTGCAGCATATGAGCTTTTGGACTCAGCATGTGAGCTCCTTGATGACCACCCCCGACTTTCTGTGGCCTGGCTGCCCCCATTGACTCATTTCGAAGAGAGGATTGCACCTGTCAACGTGTAAACAGCGCATTACTGCAGACATGCACGCCACGTCAACACAGGGCACCTCGCCCCCTGGTTGACAATGCCACAGCAGCCCAGTAAAGCCACACCGCTTTGTTCCACCATGTCGCGGCATATTCAACCGCTGCATTAGTTCCACTGACATGGACGCAAGTATCTGCAAAGTCGAGGTAACGTTGCACCTCACTCGTACGCGTGCACAGATTGGGCTGACCTTTTATCTGAGCCGCTCCGGTGAACATTAAAGAATAGATAATACATATGCTGATTTTATTAGGAGAGATTCAGCGGAGGAGAATGTACCTGCAGTCGATGTTTATTCTGTTATGCTGTTTGAGCACAGAGTTGATCACTGTTGAGAACCCTGAGATATCACTGTGTACAGGGGCAGACACTGACATCTCAAGTGGTTTTCGCATACCCACCCACATACGTACGGCGTGAACATAACACATAAACCGTGGCGGTAACAAAGAAATTCACAGCTTTGATTTTAATTTCCACCATGATGAAAATATCGAGATGATACAAGGGAGGCTGTAGCGTTCTATCCAGATGATACCAACCTAAAATAAAGTGCTTTATTTGTCATTACAAGCCACGGAAGTGGGAGAACATGCAAATGCCACACAGAAAGGCCTTGTCCAGTTTGGGAATCAAACCTGGGACCCTCTTGCCGTTAGGCAAGAGTGATAACGACGCTACTACTCTAAAGTACAAGCCTTACTTACCGACTTTATTCTAGTGAAAACGTGGGGGTCGAGTGTCAAGTTCTTTGTAGGGCGTCGTGATTTGGAGTCTGTAAGTTTCATGTGTTCTTGTGTCTGTGCAGGACTAAGCATGAATGCGGAAAACACCTGCTGCAGAAAAGTAGTCCTGTGTCTTATTCAGCAGAGACAGTTATGTATGACTGATGTCTTTTGGACAAAGAGTGTAGGGGCCTGAGGGACAGAGTCAGGACATAGGGACATGGAACTACCGTCTGCCTTAACAACTGCACGTTAGTCGGACACACACACGAGTGGGCATGGACACACACACACACACTCACACACGCTCAGACAGCAGTTGACCATCTTCAGACAAGTTGCACAGCACAGAATTATTCACACTTTTTTAACGCCGTCTTCCAAGAGGTACAAAACCAGGCATGAGGAGGAGGGAGGAGGAGGAGGATGCTGTCTGCTCGGCAGTCATGCCTCAGTGTTCTCACTCGGTTCTTCCGTATTCACCACCGTACCATCCACACTGGAACCGCTTGACCTGTGCTGCTGTAGCAACACGATTCACCTCTCACATAGCAACAATAATTGAATTCCCTTATGTAGCGGGGGGGGGGGATGGAGCACCATCGTGTGTGTGTGGAGGTCGTGCGGGGTTAAAGGCAGGCTCGAATTAAAATGGCTTCAGAAACACATGATGCTGAGGGGGAGGTTCAGACACAGCAGGGTTTCCCTTTTTGTCTTGTTGTCATTAGAGGAGAGAAAGCGAGAGCTCAAACATGCGGTGTGGCATTATGTCCAACAGGAGAGATTGTTCATTTGAAATGTCACGGCAGTTAATCACCCGGGCTTGTTGTTTGCCAAAAGCAAAGAGATGAGGAAGAGGAAGAGATCTAGCCGTCCATCTGTCGTAGTCTTTCAGCGTGGTCAGTGATCTTTCAAAATTGGGCTTGGGCAACATGGAAAGCAATTTGTGCAGCACACTGTCTCGAAATGTTCGATGGCATTTTACCCTCAGAAGAGGATGTTGCCGTGTGGCTTTTAGAATCTATTTAATCTTCAGTCTGTTGGATGACAATTGAAAGAATAGTTTAGTATTTTGGGAAGTGCACATTGTCGCATAGATGTTAGATGTGCAGAACAATAGGATTCCCAGTAATAACCTTATTACCTAATAAGGCTACAGTCAGCAGCTGAAACTGGAAACAGCTACATCTTTCATCCTTATTTTATTTTGAGATGTGCAATAAAAGGGATTTGCTAATTTGAAATGTTAACTGATACGTTTATATTTTTGATTGTGAATTATTAAATCAGCTGGAATCACAAATTAGTCGCACATTTTATCTACTCAGAATCTACTCTTATGTGTACAGGAGTGGACACTGACTTGGCGAAGCTAATACTCTGACAACTGAGTGAAAATTCATTTATTATGAAACAAATTAATTTCTATAACAGCAAAGTCACATATAACATCTCTCCCGTTAGTAGGCTCTGTGGGAAAGTGTTTAAATAACATATTCATATTCATAGGAAAGCTAAGCTGCCGCTGTGTCTGTTGAAGGTACCCCGCCCTCCCTTAGAAAGAGACACAGACCGTTTATGAACTGTATAATAAACACCACGACTGTAAGTTTACATGTGCCAACCTCACTCCGTGCAGCTAAACGGCGAGAATTTGTCAGAATTATGCACAGGTCATCATAACAGAACCTCCTTAGCAACATAAAAAATGAGTGGCATTAAAAGTAATTTGTGTTAATGGGTTCTTATTGAGTTAACCTCGACATTATCATATATATATATGATGATATGAAATAAATGAACTCTTAAAGAGTTGGTATTATGGCCCTTGTTTTTAATAAATTTGAGCACGTTTCAACAGTCCAGATTCTTTGTTCTCCAGCAGCCGTTTCAGGATTTATTAACATACAATTCAATACATACATTCAATTCCTCATAATCCGCTTGCTCTCATTGGCTGGAGCGGTGGACTCAATGCCCACTCAACCAACCAATAGAAACGCTGCTTTGAGGTGGTGAATTTATATTTTATTATACCTTTAACAGACCAAAGAAATAGAGTTCAATAATTTGACAGCACACAAGCATCACCTTAATTCCCATAAAAGCTCTTTTTTTGTTCTCTATAATAACCGCTCTTTATAATTTCATTTAGGCGGTGAAATGGTTGATAATTATTTTAGTTCTGTACTGATGCCTGAAGGTGATTTCATGCGGACATTATTCAAGGCAGCTACGGATTGCGGGATTATGGGGATCACACCACTGAGCCTGTGGTTTTTTTTATGACAGAACCACCGTGTCAACTTTCTCTAATCAGCCCCTCTTTTCTATCACTTCACGTTTTTTTTTTTTGCTGAAAGTAGCTCCATACACCTGTTGTGTGTGTTAATGAGGTTCACGAGAGCTGATATTGAACTGGAACTATAACGGAAATAAGATAAAGCTGCGATAAAAAGGTCGCCGCTCACTAGAAGTTGAAGTGAGTGGAAACAGCATGTGCATCACCTTTTACGTCAGTGTGTTACAGTCATGCTCAGTTGTAAACCATGATCACCTGTTGACCTCTGTATGCAGATTGTCATTGTTTCATAAAAGTATGTGGTCGTGAAGGCTTTCTGCTGGGGTGTCCACACTGGACACCGTATTTCAGCAGGGCCGTAGCACTGTCAGACATGCCTGATTTGCATTTTTTCCTTTACTTTCTGCACGGTCTCCAAAACACAATGATGCTCTTTACATTCCCACAGCGTTGTCAGTAAGCATATTAGGGAGACAGAGAGCAAGAGAGGGAGCTTTTAGCTACCAAATTAGATTTTCGTTTTTTTTTTTTGTACTAGCCTTGATTTCCTCTGCAAAAGACTCATCCATTTGATCGCCATTAACTGATACTTAGCAAGGTTTAAGTAGCGAGCTGGTCAAAGTCAGGCTGTGTTTCACTGCGTCGATCTACGTGAGAACAGAAAAGGATTTCATTAAGCTCCACAATACGCATGGGGGCCATAAAAGAGGCTCCAGCTTGTTGCTATGGAGCTTCGACTTCCATGAAATAATTGTTAAGCAGAAACTGGATACGCATTGTGAATACGGAGCGCGACCTGAGTCACGTCAGAAACACAGCAGTAAGATGACTTGTGTTATGACAGATGAAGGGGGTTAAACCCTCCACACATTGGGGTTGTACATTTTTACTAAAATTGGATACTTCCCGCTTAGATCTCAGCCTGATCTCTCTTTAACTCTTTATTGTAGATTGTCAGGTTATTTACATTCTTTGGTTCAATGTAGATGCAGAAATGAGCTCAACAGTCTTGTTGGCAAATAATGATTAATTTTACAATTAACAGGTCATTCCGTTAACAGATCATTTTGTCTGTGCAACGTCAGGCCACAGTAAATATGCCTGTTACATTTTCCACTGCCAAAATGGTAAATGATATTCCCTATTTTAACGCTGTTCTAGCTTATGGGTATGCAAAGCTTTTTATTTTTATAGCTTATTATTTTATTACGTTTTTTTTCATACACACTGATGGCACGTGACCAGAGGAACCACAGTCTTTAAATTGCTTTTGTCAAGTCAAACCCTAAAACACGTTTAGTAAATCTCAAATTGTTCAAGAGAATAAAAGTACATGAAACTGAAAATAATCTAATTTAATTGAATTAATGTCTTTTTTAAATTAAGTTTAGTTCAGTTTTACTTCATTGTTACATTTGCATTAAAAAATTACACTTAAAGATATTAAAATTAAAGACGTTTTCTTTTTTGTGGTTTATCACATAACTTTTGTTGCTTAAATATTATAATGACAACCTAACCACTGTACTGGTATTTATACAGTATGAGAACACTATAATAATAGCATTTTTGCTCACCAGCGTTATACAAGCCACCGCATTTTCTCTGACAGTCGTAGTTAGATCCATAGATTTGGATCAACGCAGTCATGTATACCCATTCAAATATTATGTGTCCTTTAAGGTACGGAGAATCATTTCTCCGTTTAGCATCTATCATGCTCCTTAAAAACCACGTCAGAGTCAGCAAAAACGATCAAAGTCCAAACATAATAATTGTGACAGACCCAATGTCTGGCTTTCGTCAAACTTTTTACGTGCCACCACACATCCTCCACCACGTTCTTGTTCACAGTGTCGTGTATCATCAGTCATCCACAGATAAGACGTTGGACAGAACCACGTGTATGACACTGTATTACCAGAGCTGTCTGGTTCTGAACAAAGCAGCCATTTAGCATTTTCAGGTCGAGGTTACTCAGCTTCATCCATCTTTGGGCTTGTTCCAGTTTTAATGTCTTGGAGTACAGTTTGAATAGGCTGCTGTGTGTACGAAGTGTTCTCGGAGTTGTAGTGTCGTATTGTACCATTAAAATAATTTCTGGTGACTTCTGGAGGTATAATATTTAAAATATATATCAAAGTCAAGCTGCCAAAGAAACTCAAACAGTGTGTTTGGGAAAGGCCCAAACGCATCTTTCTGTCCTGCAGCTCATTGTTAATATTTCATTTCATGTATTGGCTTATATAGTGGCCGGTGTATTATTTGATGCCAGCTGTAGCTGTGATCGTTTGAGATGAAATTTTGAAAACACAGTTTCAGTTCTGTTCAATTTCTGTGAACTCAGCATGCCACTATTAGCTTTTCTCAGAGCTTTCACCTGCATGTAGATAATAACACACACACACACACACACACACACACACACACACACACACAGTTAGCGGTTGCCTCATGCTGCTCCCCTCTTGTTAATCCAACCCACTGTCTTCAGCCCGGTGCAGCAGAAACACTGTCTGTCATATGTGCTCTGTGAAGCTGCTTCCCTCAGATAATACACCAAAGTCTCCTGGGACTCTGCAGAGACTCCAGGCAGGCAGGATGCGCTTGTCTGATAAAAGAAAGTGATGTGAACAAGTGTAAACATTCAATATTTGAAACTTGCTTGCTCGTTCACTGCTTCACGCTACCCCGGTATCTGCAGGACGCAGGGCTTTTCTTTTTCTTGTGTGTCCATCTGTAAAGTTTGCTCTAACTGGAATGGACAGGCATTTCATATTTCATGCACAGGCATGCGCTGTGTAGACAAATCTGACCTCAGTCTGTACCACAAGGAAGGTTGTGAATAGCAGAATGCGACTGGCTTTGTTTCGCAAGACAACACTGAGGGCATAATTTTCTCATGGGTCAACAGTCAAGAGTCCGGCTGCACAGGGCTTACGTCTACTTCCTGTAAACCTATTACCCAAGAAGAAAAAGAAGAAGGAGATGACAATGAAGCACTGTCATATGGAAAGTTATTCCTTGGGAATTTTGAATGTGGTTGCATCTCATATGTTGCTATAAACAAACCAGGCATTTTGAATGGAAGGCTCACACGTAAAGATTTACAAAAAGGAGTTTCCTATGACATTTGAATATGTTTCAGCAACGAATCAGACGTTAATCAAACATCTGTGATTTACAGTCGTTTCACTCATATCAATCAGCAAAGGAACCATGCGTTGAATTTGTTCCAACGCCTCAAACACAAAAAGTACTAATATGGCAGATGTTCGACCAACTACAGTAACGATGTCTTTAAAAACAGTGGACGCTGGAACAAACTTAGAGAAAAAGACACAATTCAAACTGTTGATAAGGATGGAATCTGTTGAATGATTAAATGATTAAAAACCCCTATTAATTTGTTTCCTTTATTGAATTGGTACAAAACATATTGTGGCATAGTTTTAAGTCCACAGTGTATCATTGGTGTCTTTTCAGCTGCTTGTGTTTTTTTTTAGTTTGTCGCATGTGATGCGTGACTAGAACAGTAACAAGGCGTTACATCAGACGTCTGTGTAAATACCAGTTCATATATGATCATAAAAGAGCAGGCAGTATTTATGTAATTACAGACACATTCTTTCACATTCAAGCACGAGTCTAAATGTGGTAACATCGCAGGTCATGTGCGCATCAGCCACAACCGCACACAATTGGCCTGTAATGCTGACAGTGATAAAACAACGATATATGTCCAATCGTTCCAACATCATTTTGCATGACGCCAATGACCTGCATGTCACAGGTGATATTCTCTCAGACGAGGTCACGAATCCACCCAATGTCACAAAAAAAGCGTCACTTCCTCTGACACGTCTTTCATTAGCCGCCCCTTTCACTCCCATCCTGTATCAGCTACAGGAAGCCTCACATGGCGTAAGTCACAGCACTCTCAGTTATTTGAATAAATCATTTCTGCATGAAGCCCTATTAACATCATTAGCTGAAGATTTGAGTTGCAGTTAGTATATTCTCAGTAAGCACCCTTGCTTATTAGGGGAGGTACTTTATTGATCGTTTGGTTCCATGTTTCTCTGTTAAGGTGCATCCTCAGCTTAAATTAAGCTCACACTGTATAAAAAATAGCTGAGGGAGAGTTTCTTGGCCTTTTGTTTCCTCTTTCTAAGCAATTTTTTTTCTTTAACAACCTTTTTTACCCCTCTGTGAAGATGTAACTGCCTTCATCAGGATTTATTTAGATTCACAATTCACCCCATACGTTAACACAATTTCTCTGTTTGTATGAAACAGAGGATGTCGGCAGATTTAGTCTTTTCTGGAAAAAAAAAGAATTGTTGCAGAAGAAGAAAAGACTCGTACTGCTAATTGATTTGGGACGACAAAAGGACGGGATTGTGCAGCAGTATTCATCACATTATCTCCAAAGATCAGTCAATCATTAATTCATAAAGATATTTGTGTGAACTTTACTGATGCTGCCACAGTGTTCAACAAAGCAGAAAGGTGACGAATGCAAACATAAGGACACATCAGATCACATCGAAGAAGATCTTTGAGCCCAGGTCTTGTTGACGATAAGATAATGAGTTATGTTTTGTTTTAAGGGTTAGAAATGCCCAGTTGTTTTCGTCTAATCTTCCATGACATTCTAGTGAAAGATCCAAATTTAAAGAATTTGGAAAAGAAAAACATCCAAATTTAAAGAATTATAGCAATTCTTTAAATTTGCTGAAAAAGCACAGGTTATGCCACTTATATATACCTGTTTCAATAATTAAGCCCTCTGCCTTTTATGTCTTTCTAAGTAGCCACTACACCACTGTCCTATTTCTACAGGAAATACATCATATTAATGAAGGTAGACGATCTCGTGGTGCCTATAAACACTGATTCATCTATCTTTCAGAGCTGTGAGTCCTCTGGTGCATGTCCCAATTAGACAGAGTAAAAGTTAGCAGGCATCACTGTCTATCCCATTCAGCGATGTTCAGTCATTTAGCTTTTTAGAAATGAAAATGAAGAGATAATGGCACATCATCATCATCATATCATTCATCCATGCATGCAGCACTGTCTGTCTGTGTGTTTCTACGGGACTCACTCACAGTCGAACCCCCTCTCTACTTTCTAATGCAGTTCCTGTGCCTGAAGAACATCCGGACTTTCCTGGCAGCGTGCAGCGACGTATTCGGCATGAAGAAGAGCGAGCAGTTTGAGGCCTTCGACCTCTTCGACGTCAGGGACTTTGGAAAGGTAAGGCGGGTTTGCCTAGCGACCGCAGAAAGCGCATGGCCCTGAAGATTCAAATCTGCTTTTATGCCCACTCCTATTTCTGTGTGCAGGTTGGGAACTGAGTCAAAATTATTTATAAGAGACGGAGCTCCTTTGTCTGTGACTCAGATTTTAAATTATAATGAGCACGTCCAGTGTATGTTCTTCTTCCTGCAAAGATTTGTGACATTTCTTATTGTAGCTGAATCTTGAACTTGTCATTGTTGCAGCACTTTTTATGACCTCAAGGTCAGTATCGTTGGTGGATGTTCCATCCGTCATTACATGTGCCAATAAACACACTGCAAGGTCATTTTGCAGTTTATTAGAAAACTTACACCTCAAATCTCTGCTCTAAGCTGTCCAGAGAACGGGCTGCGCTACCTGATTTGGGGTAATTGTGTGACAACAGGGCCGTGTGCTGTAGCTTAAAACGTGTGATATGTGTGAACAGGTCACACACAGCAAGGCAGAGACGTAGCGTTTAATTAGTGGTCCCCGTCCTGTATTTAATGACGATAAGTGAAGAGGTTAAGAGGGTTGTGAAATGGAGTGAGAAAGCATGGAGCCGTTGTTGAATTGCCTCATCGTGCTAAGTAAAACCATTTCCATCTCCATCTCCTGGATGTGAACGCAGATTCCTCATGGGGCTCTGCCGCTCATCGCACAGATCTGTCAACGTGGCAGCCATGTTAGGACCGGGGGCTCAGAAACGCATGTATTTGTATGTAAGCAGGAGATTTATCCACAACTGAATCGCAACTAAATTTACAACCTACTGTATGTTCCGGCTCTTTGGTTTGTTACATATTATATTGCACAAAATAGTTTTTGGGAGACAGAATACCAAATATGCTAAAAATGTTTAATTGTGCATAGTTTCTTCCTTTTAAAATTCTTAATTTACTTTGAATAAATACATTTATTTAAAATGTAATTAAATTATTAAATTAGTTTTAACAAATAATATATAAAAAAAAGTTTTAAACAATATTTCTACTGAGATTTACGTTACATCGATCGACACAGGTCATTAAATACTGATGCTGTGTCAAAGTCTGAGGCATCTCTCATTGACCATCACCTTCACTGATTGGTCAGAAGAGCGAGCCTCGCTGCAAAACCTTTAGAAATGAATATCAATGCAGTTCAATAAAGTTACACACTGTAGCTTTAAGTTTAATAACAAAAAAAATAACAATTAAAAAAATTAAATATTTTCTTATAGTAAAGAAGGGCTAATTAAAAAGGTCAACAGAATATTTGTAGCTTTACTTGAATGTTCATTTTCTCTGCCGTGCTGAGTTACAGCAGGTAGCTGAAAGGAATTAAGTCATTGTTTTATTAAGTCGTCTCTAATTAAAACATATTTGCTGCCGGCAAAGTTTCTTTTTTCAGCCTTGTAGTGAAATAGTTTCAGAAAATCCATACAAGAACCGACAGAGGCTTTTTAAAATCCACCTTCATCCTGTCCTACTGTTTGGATCATTGGGAAGAAACATTCCTCTGCTTTTTTATTCACATTTTAGCCTCTTTATGCTTTTTAACAAACAAAAGCACAGGCTATTTACCGAAAGCACAGAAGCAATGTTTCTGATCTTTTGCCGTCATGTAAATGCAGCTCGCCTAATTAAAAACAAAATGTTGATTTTTAATAGAAACGACAGGATGTTCTTGTCTGAACACTCATTAAATTTAATTTTACGTTTTACGTTACCCTTTCCGGGAAAACTCCTTACAGGCGCCATCTTGTGAGATTTTCCCCACCTTTGTGTCGGTGAGTTGGCCTGTGTTTTGAATTTCTCTCGTGATTATCATAAGTGTCAGTGCTGCCGTCACAGTAGGTGAGTGTAGTGAATTTGCAGATCCTGCATATATTTAGATTAGATTAGATTAGATTCAACTTTATTGTCATTACACATGTACAAGTACAAGGCAACGAAATGCAGTTTATGTCTAACCAGAAGTGCAATAAGCAGCAAGTGCAGGATATAGGTTATAAATTACCTCGAGAAAATATGTACACAAGAAATTATGGATCATATTTACAGATGCTATGAAAATACTATACAGGGTGTTGTTAACTAGTGCAGAAATTTACAAATTGAATATGCAAGTAGATATGAATATAATGTGCAGTTTGCTATTTACAGACATTTTACAGACGTGTATTTACAGGTGAGTATATACAGGCTAGTGCAATGAGTATGTGCAATATTGAATAGTGCAATATTGAGTAGTGCAATGGTTTGGGGAGAATGTCGGGGTGTATGGTTGTGGCAAAGAGGTCAGTGAAATCAGTGGGGGGCAGAGTTCAATAAGGAGACAGCTCTAGGAAAAAAGCTGTTCCTCAGTCTGGTGGTTCGTGTCCGAAGTGTTATAATCCAGAAATCACATTGCTGATTTAATTTCCCTTGGTAGGATCCATTTTCTTCCTCTTCATCTCGTTCCAACTTCAACAAAATTGGATGATTCAAACCTTTTAGCTAAACAAAAGATATGAACTAAATCTACTAAATCCCATAATGTCTATAATCTGCCCAGTTAGCATTTCGGAAAAAAATTGATGATTTTTAAATATTGTGTTTTTAGTTCCTGATGTCATCCTCTGTTTCCTCCTGTGAGTTCACTTTGCTCTTTTGAGTGATTTCTACATTGCCCAATGCATATTTAGGACATATTTAAGATTAGACAGCCCCATAATTCTTGCCTGACTGGCTCTGCAGAGTCTAATGGAGCGAGAAGAGGAGGAAATGGGCATAGCTGCCATTCACCTGCCGTCCTAATGTGTCTTTTATATTTTAAAAATAGCAGCTGGATTTCTACTAAATAAAACATCAGATGTGTCTGGTTGTTTCTGAGTTTGTGTATTAGTCTTGATTCAGTCTAAGGCATTTTGCTGCCTGCTGCTGTATAGGACATGTGCTTCAGCCGAGCTCGCAGGAGACCATCTTAATCTGAAAAATTCTTTATGACTCCTCCTTGGAAAAGGTGACTAGAGTCAAAACGAGATGTGAAAGTTTGTGTGTTAGAATTTGTGACAACAATGATCCATCTGACAATCGGCTTCTGGCTTGTCGGCCCTCATGGGCTCAAACTGTGGCGGCACGGCACTGCAACACTTGGAGAACACACCGCGTCTGTCTGTGGCTGTTTCCTCTAAGCGCAAGAACATCTGGTTTGCACATCTGTGTTGTAGACACATGCAGGTTTGCGAGCTCTGTAGGGAGAAGAGAAACCTGGCTGCATACACCACACACACACACACACACACACACACACACACACACCTGGTAGAGAGCGAGGTAGAGTAAGAGAGCACCAGAGTTAAATGGGTGAGGTATTTTGAGATATTGAAATGATATTGAAAGCTACTACATCCTCTTGCTGTTTCAGGTCCATTATTTCATCCGCAGAAGTGTTTCTAAGAAGTCGGTTGCAGGTGGCAAACCCACCGTTTTACAATTATTTTACTGAACTAGTATTTTTAATTTTCCGAGCGAGCAGTTTTTGGCCTGCAGATATAACTACCATATGTGGGCGTTACATCAAGCTAATCGTGTTAAAAGGGCCATCTACATTTACAAATAATATTTCAGAGACAGTCCGTCATACATACATGACCTTTAACCACTTATTCTGTTCAGCATTACAGTCACTGAAACCGATCGAACCCGTCAGTGTTTGTGTGAAAACATCATGTAATCTTGGGTGGGACATTGTTCTGCCGTCATCATCAGCGAATGACTAACTGTCTCACTTCTATTTTATTGCTAATTCCAGTCATGTTCCATCAGCTTTTTCAAAAATAGAATCAAAGTGCTGACAGGTTCCTTCCTTACTCACAGTCACAAGATGGGACACTTGCTTGAATCTTTATTTACTGCGTTGTTCATATTAATCATTTCATTTGATTAATAAATTTATTGGATCGTGTAGAAACCAACCAAGGTGAGATGAGACAAATGACCAAGTTTTAGGGAGCAAAGAGTATATTTTTAGTCAGCACGTCGCTGTGGAGGATCACACTGACGCAAGTGCGGTTGCCTCGTAAACCGAGTCGTCCCAAACCGCTTTTCGCGTATTAACCTACGAGTAGAAGGTCTACGAAAGGGCGAGTAAATGCTTAGTTGCAGAGGAAACGTCTCCTCTTCGTTCAGTGGAAATGGGGAAGCTGCGACTGGCGCTTCTCAACAGGACCACCCTTATGTTTCCCACCCACCGCGGGTAGGAAAGATTGTAGACGTACGAGATTGCAGCGGTCATAATCCATACACAGACTCATTAAGTTTACCGAACATGTCACGTGAAAATGTTTAGACTTGCTGTTAAGATGCAGCCACCTCACTAAATTTCCCGCTTTATGATTGTTTATCTTGGTAACTTCAACACAGTAATTTTATTCTCCGTCAGAGAAGCTGACAGCATTAAGCAGAACCAGGCCTTTGATACAGTCCGTCCTTTCGGTTTGTTTGAAAAATTGTGCACTTCATGTTGCTGGACAGTATTAATTGCTTCTAACAGTCGACATCCTATTTGATAAATAGAAAATCCTTGGCAGCACATCAGGTGAAATTTCTAAAATGTTAATTATTAATATTGATTTAAAATGACTGCTCTAGACAGTGTTTTTATTTAATTGTAGTTTCGTGAAAGTATATTTGATTAAAAGGAAATGGGAAAATATTTTCAGTTGTGTTACTGTCCACTGACAAAATGTGCAAAATGAAATTCGAAAGTAACACATTGTTACTTTGGAGAAGTTGGAACTGGAAAACCTGACACACAAAACAAAACTAAAAACAGTTGCTGATCTCTGATCCTCTATACTAAAGCAAATTTCAGATCAGCTGCTGAATTCCATTTCTGTGGGCTATGCAAATTTTGCTGCACCCACAATTTCCATTAAATGTGCCAGGATATACGCACCTGCATAAGTGTAACTATATGATATGTAAATAATCGGGCAACGTGGCATGTTCTTATTTTCGCAGCTGCATCCTACTCGCCCATCTGCTGTGTAACCACGTGGCAATTCCAGATCCAAAAAGATTGTAGGCTCGTACTAGGCCTCCGCAGCTTGAATAAACACACAATTCTAACGTAGCTCTCTCCACTGCGGAGGTTAAAACGGACCTCTGCAAAAAAAGACCATCATTGCTTTCTGACATTTTCAAGCGAATGAAAACATGCTAATTATGTGTTTTTATTTGCTGGGGGTCGGAAAAGACCAGCTGAGGGGGTTGGATGGAAAGGAAGGAGACAGACAAAGAGGGTTTTATTGATTGTCGTCTTCGTCCTCAGTTGACTGTGATAAATTTGATGGTGAAAACCCACTGATGCATCTTGCGACCGCCCCCCCCCCGCCCCCCCGCCCCTCGTCCATCTCTCGCTCGCTTTTCCTTTGTCCTTCAGCTGCGCTTTCTCCAGCAGATCAGCGTGCTCAGATATCAGATGTCTGCTGCGTGCTAATGGATACTTGGGGTGGATCTCTGCACTGCATGGCTAAGCTGCAGTAACGTGGGTTCCTGATCGCTTTGCAGGCAGGTTTTAACAGCCACTATTATGTCTAGATCATTGTACTGGGTTATATCAGGCTGATATAGACCTTTTATTAGAAATGACATGTTGATTCCCCCTTTGAATATGACCATTTTCAAGTGGATTACCAGAATCCATCCAATGTGGTGTAGGAGGTTCTTATATAACAGCTTCGTAGGTGTCCATCAGTTGAACCTGCAATTAAACTGTGTCGTGGAGCTGTGAACCCACATGGAACCCGTTCATTAGTCTAGAGTTGGTCTTGCACAGCGTCACGGCTGTTTCTTGGGCTTTCTGTCCTGGGAGAGCCCAACAAAACCGTGAAGGATGCAGAGGACAGAGGAGTGATGACAGTCTGAAAGGCACAACGTGTGGCCTTCAGGAACAGAAGGAAAAACTATTGTTGAGATTTGATTTCTTTCTCTTGCATGTTCTCACATGTGGACTTGTCAGATTCAAACGTAACCATTAAGCATTCCAGTCGTCGTTGCTGTATTGCATCACTGGAGTTCAGCTGCTACTGTAGAGAACTCTCCATTGTCAAGGTATTGTCGACATATTTGTTCTGTTGCGACCCAGTGTTTGTGCTTTGTCTAGAAAAGCGGTCACGCTTGACTCCCTTTCATATACTGTGTGTGTGGGGTCAAAACAATTTGATGGGGCCCCGCTTCGAAGCTGTGTGGATAATTCACGGACTCCCAGAATCATACGTGTCAAATCAACTGGCTTTCTTTGAACGTAAATGCGAGCACACAATTGCAAAAGCACACAAACTAACCCCCGCTCTTTGCTTACCCAGCGTTCAGATGGGTAGACTCTAATAGTGTCAGGGTACCACAGACAAACGGAACAAAGGAATAGACCTGGTCTCACATCACCTGTTTATGCGAATATTGTCTCTGTCATATCCTGTCTTGAACGGAATTGTGCAAAAATTGCCCCTGAGGTTGCACTGTTGTAAGAACAGGCAAGAAAAAAAACACACATAAGCAGCGACTTCTATATGCATCTTTGGTATTAATGTTCACTAGAAATGGACTTAAACACCAGCACAAATCAAGTGAGAGAGAAGCTACCAGTCATCCTTGCCACATGTTTGCAGTTATCATAGAAAAAGGTCTAACAATTGTCCCGACAATGCTCCCGTGACATTTAATAGGCCACATAGGCCTTTTAAATGTGAATGAGGGAATATGTTTGTGTGTGTGCGTGTTTGTGTGCAGTGACTCCCCTGAGGACTGACTCATGTCAGGTTTCTGAAAGCAGCAGGAAACAGGAAGAGGAAACAGCCACCACAGAGCCCCCCCTGGAGTTTTGTTTGTCTCTGTATGAGTGTGTGGATATATATTCAAATTTCACCTCAGGATTAATGGTGCACACACACCTGAAGTCACTACCTGTGTCTTTAAATGCAACATCCGTTTCCGCTCGTGACGTCCAAACCTACTCTACCTACTTTGGCCTGTTGTATTCCTCAGCGAGGCTTAGTGCAGCCAATGAGCTCGTCAAGACCTGTGTGTGTGTGTGTGTGTGTGTGTGTGTGTGCACGCATGTGTGTTTAAGACCAAGACTTCCCCTAAATTTCCTCTGTCCTTGGATGGGAGATTGTTTGTCTCAGTGTGACAAATAAATAGAGTCAAAAGTGCATGGTCTGAGATTTGCATGGTTGCTTTCCCTTTTTGACGAGCCACAGTGTGTTTGTGTGAGAGAGTGTGTTCTAGATCTACGCCCCATGTCAGTTCAAAGGGAGCCTCCCATCGGGTGTGCAACACATAAACGCAGCAGGCAGCTCTGCTACAGTGAAAAGACTCCGAGGGATGTTGTTACATATTTTAAAGGCTTAAAATCAATTTGACTCATTTCATTTACAAACAAGACAAAACTAAATCCCAGAATCGCGAATCCATTTTTGTATACTGTTCATAAGATCATGTGCATATCCTATCAACATATCGTGAGTGACAAGTTCACTGTTAGTCCAGCTACTGGTGACAAAGCTGGGTCAGATGTCCCAGGGGGGTAACACCAAGACCAGGTACCCTGCTGTCGCTGGGCTCTGGCGAAGCTGTGTTTCTGTGATGAGCACAATAGTCACAGGCTCGGCTCCGACTGGGCAGCTGTTTCCTGACTCTAACGGACACTAACAGTGTTTTTCTTTAGTCCCATGACTCATTGGTAATAATCTGGAAACAGTCATCTTTTTCTCTGTTTTAAATTATAAATCCTCCAAGTCAACTGATTCTCTTTTTAGGTTTCCGTTGGAAATTGGAAAAAATAAAATAAAAATGCTCCCAGTTGGCTCTTACCTGGCTGAGCATAACCGCATAAACTTGAGGTTTGCTTTGCATCTTGTCTTTGCTCTCAGAAACATCTCTGCTGTAGCGGCAATGTTGACTTTCCAGTGGCACTGAATAGATTTTGCTGGGCTTATGTAGATAGATTTTATCAGTCGTGCTTTAGATCATGTATCTGTCCTGCTGAGCCGGGAACAGGCTCCTGCATTTATTGACAGTATTTAGTGAACACTTTTTGCTCAGCAGTCATCCCGCTTGCTTAGACTTTAGTGTGAAGCTTTGCATCTCATCCCAGGATACTGAGTTTACCTGTCCATGCAGACGTGGCAGGTATTTACAGGCCACCGCCGCCGAAGAACACGTGAGGCTAAACCAACCATGTTGAGGATCAAACAGGAGCAAGTCTGAAGTGCAGGTTTGCAAAGCGGCCCTCCTCCCCTCGCTGTCCTACTTTCTGACAGCTTTTTCCCCCCTCAGCTTCAATATTGAGTGCTTTGCCACCTACAATCACAGGGGAAAGACCTACATTTCACAGTGACTAGAGCAAATATAGAACATCAAAAAAAGCTTTAAGCTGACGTATTGGTTTGTGAGGCTGACGGACGGTTAGAATGGTGACGAGGTCAGTCGGAGATGAAGTTGTCAGCCTGTTGATAGCGATACACCTCCACAGCAGTTTTTGTGCCCGGCTGCGTCCTAATACTGGTCCTCAGAAACACAGCAGGCACTTTGCCGTTCAGACGTACAGAGCGGAGCACTGCTGCCGCCTGCAAATCACTGTATGCGGTGCATTTAGATTCAGAGCATGAATTGCCCACGGTCAGTGTTCTCTTCCAGATGGGCAATCATGCGCTGACATGGAGTAATGTTTAGATCCTGCATGTTTATTTCCTTCTCTTCGTCCGCTGTCTCCCCTGCTGCTAGGCCAGGTTCCCTCGGGCACCTGCTGGCTTCATCTGAAAGAAGAGGAGCGAGGATGATTTTATCTTGAACCAGTGCAATCCCCGTCTTTGACACATCCTTAAAAACTTTCTTCTAAATCTTTCATGAGGCGCTGGAGGCGACGTCTGTCATCTCACCAACGTATCTGAGATAACAGCAGCAAATTGGATTTCACAGGGACATTTACGTTCTTCTGATCTCTCAAGATGGTTTTTTTATGGAAAATAAAATAAAACCAATTCGGCAGAAGCCATGCAGAGAACTCTATGCATGTCAACAATGCTTTTTCCAGATGCTCAAGGCTCCAACTATGAGGGGGCTTGTCTTTATGTTGCTTCCCAGAGGTGGAGGTGGAGTGGGCGGACGCGCCGTCACTCAAAGTGGGCGCAATTCGAAAAGCTAATCCTCCACAATCTGAATGTTCAGAATATCGGAGCCCGCTTGATGACATATGAGCTGCTATGCGATAAAGGATATTCACATCTTGAATGGTGGAGGACGCCTCGTGATCAGTCATAAGAGCCCTGGTTTTTGAGTGTTCCTGAAATGACTGAAAACACACATACACTAAA
Source organism: Channa striata (assembly GCA_033026295.1). Classification (NCBI taxonomy): domain Eukaryota; kingdom Metazoa; phylum Chordata; class Actinopteri; order Anabantiformes; family Channidae; genus Channa; species Channa striata. Next base: position 2,985,096 of record CM065169.1, read on the forward strand.
AATGAACCCGCTGTGGACATACACACATTCATAAGAGAAGAGGGAGAGCGTAGATCGAGGGACAGAATTCCATGAGCCTTATAGAATGACTTGAGGTCCAATCTATAATCAAAGCGAATGTGTCTTAAACATTCCAGCTCACGTCCTTGGGCAGATGTTGAGTGCTCATCTCTTTATCATATTAAGCATTGTAGTGTGTTCATGATCATACTCCGCTAATCATAAAGTGAATGGGGAGTGTTTTTTCCAAAGAGGCGAGGGTATTCGGATGATGCGCAATGCACAGCCTGTTTCTGAAGCGCCGCGTTATGTTACTCAAGCGGAAATTCACTGTGAACCGACACGGTCGCTCTCGTGCAACATGAGTAATGTGCAGGATCTGCACGGTGGGGTTGAAACAGTGCATATTTAATTCCTCGTGATTATAACACTCCTCGGGGTATGCTAAGTGATGCTAACCCACTTATGCCAGATAGATGTGACGAGGTGGCTATTTGTGGCCGCAGCCTTAGCAGCGCAGACCCAGAAGTGGGAAACACGCCCAGGCTCGAGTGCATTTGATTAGGCTGGTTCAAATGATTCAGCCGCCGCCGCTGCTGCTGTTTCTGGGCCCGTTTCATCACTTGTTTTTGATGTGTCACGTCATGTTGTCATCAAGCACATTTCCCACCCTTACTAGAACTTACATCAGAATTTGACTCGGGCGAATACGAGCAGCGCGTGGACCCTCGTTTCTGCCGCAGCCCTTCACTTTTGGATCTGATTATCGGAGTTGCTTTGCACGTTTCACCATCAATACACCACAGACCCAAAAACAAATTACCAGTTGATCTGACATTTAGAACCGTGTATTAGACTGACTGCCGGGATTGAAAGGACTGGGGCATAAGAGGCTTTTAACGTTTGGAGCCAATAATGCAGAGGTGATTGTGTTTACTTTCTCGGTCGAGCCGTGGATTTATGGCGTGCTCCCAGTGAGTGTTGGCTTGTCATGGCTCTGGTTAACACTCTAATCCAGCCATGGACAGAAGACGGTGATAAAATGGCTGACATGTAAACTACCATGACGAATAGTGGAAGGAGGTGCAACGAGGTGGATAAGCCTTCTTCAGCCGTTGGTTCCCAGCAGCATCTGTGGCTGTAAATCAGGTGCCTCGACATGTGTGCAAGGCCTGTAAAGGTTTCTTTTAAATACCTCCGACATCCACGTTTGTTTTTAATTTAAACTTACAGAAAATCTTACAGAAAATTTTAACTTTAGTAACACAAACCATTTTCCTTAAGTGTTTCTCAGTCTCTGCTGGTTTTTCTGTCCTTCACTGAGTTTATTACATTCACCTGCTTTTCCAGGTGTTAGTTTAAACCAAATCCCAAATGCAAATGAAAATAGGAATCAGGGGATGCAAACTTCAAAGTTGGCCAACAAAAACTGTTGTCTATTTAACTATCATGCGCATAATTAGGACTCATGTAAATGCATTATTTTAACTTTATTCATTTAATCATAGTCCCTGGACAAGGAGTGTTGTACAGCCTTTACAGTGAGAGACAAGTGTTCACAAGTATTGACTGTGGCTCAGGATTAAAAGCATTCTTCCACCAATCGCAGGGATGGTGGTTTGGTGGTTTGATTCCAGGGTCCTCCTGTCACGTGTTGAATTGTCCTTAGAGCAAGGCACCGAATCCCAACGCAGCTGTGACTATGTGAGCGTGAAGGGGTGAATAAGAGGCAGTGCAAGGTGTAAGAAAAATAAGAAAAATGCAATATATAGTGCAGATCATTCACGCCACGCATGACTTTGGACTGTTGGGTGAAACCAGAGTATTTTCCCGTGCACATGTGGAGGAAGATAATGTTTCCACAGTGAGATGACACGCTAATCCCAGAAAAGTGGGGGAGGTCTAATCTGATTGATTGATTTCATATAGCAATGTGAGTAAATTTGATCACAAGAGAGTCGTAGTCATAGTCCCCATGCTGACCACTGTCCATCACACCATGTTAAGGTAGAGGCTGTACACACACCTACAGCGCACATTCCTAATTTAGTAATTTAGTAGAGAGAGGAAAAAAAAAAAAACTGTATTTACAGTGTTGTCTGTCATCTGAAGCGATTGTCTCGAGATCAGCTTCCTGTCAGACTTGATGACTTTGGTTGCCGTGAAGTCTGCATTAGCCCACATGCAGCATGCATTGTTTAAATATAGATGCACCACTCACCGCACCGTGCACTCGTGCACACTATTGCTTGTAAATCTTTCTCAACTGAATATGTTTAAAGTGACAAAACATCTGCACATTTATGAACAACATGCAAACCACAGTGTTTAAATACCGCATGGCTGCAAAAAACTATATTACACTCTGGAAGTTTCTTTGTAGTTTCCATCCTTTGTGCATTGCTCTGTGGGAGGGATGGACGCCGCTCAGCCTGCCTATAGTTTCTGTGTTTCCTCTCACTGATACCATTTGCTTTCTCCACCTTTTCTTGTGCAGCCGTGGGGGTGAGACAGGGTGGACTAAAACTGAAGCGCGGGGCTCCTCTATTGACTCAGCAGGATCAAAGGGGACAAGAAAAAAAAACGTTAAATATGTCCATATGGATTTTCACTGACAGCCTCAGGACATTTCCAGTGGAGACAACCCGCTCCAAATTACTTATACACTTAACGATGGTTTAAGTGACTCTTTCAAGTCCACAAGGAGCTGAAGCCTGTAGCTTTGAAACACTGTCCTGGTAACTTCACTCCAGCAGCGATGCGAAGGCTTCTTCTGAGCAAAGTTTATGTATTTGACTGAAATCAAGCAAAGACGATTTGCTTCATTTCATCCTCAGTTAGCTGCAGTATTTTAGCAGACAGGGGAGGAGATTGTCACGTCAGCGTGATGAAACCATGGAGATTGTGTTGTAGATTAGTTGGTGATGGGGTTGAGTGGGTGGAGCGATGAGGTTATGTCTTTAGCGTGGCTGCCACAGTGGATTCAATGATAATAACAGCAAAAAAAAAAAAAAAAATCCACCTTCAATCTACCCACATCAGTCTGTGAGGTGTGTACAACACAAACCGCTTCCACAGCTGGCTCCTGTGTGAAAGGCGTTAACCGCTGCTTTCCAACACGTGGAAAGCATTGTCGATTATGGAGTGAATAAATATAGGTGAATAGAAAGATCTGATGAAGATGGGATCATTGTAGAAGTCGCACTTTACTATTCATACTGTAGTTTGGCATAAGATATGAAAAATAATCAAGTTGTATTGCACTCTCCTGAATATTGTAATATTGCTGTCCCTGCAGCGTGATGACCCAGTTTACTGTAAACTGCACTGAAGGAGGGAAAAGTCTTTAGATTCGTCTAGTTCAAGGCCCCTGTTGTCACTGGGAGAACAGCCGGGGACACTTCGGACAGGACGCCAGCTGAAAGACGCTCACACCTGTGGAGTCAACATGCATGTCTTTGCCCGGTGGGAGGAACCAGAGCATCTGCAGGACTTTCATTGTATTTGCTTTACCCACAAGTGCTAAAATGCCAGTTATATTTGACAGTAATTCCCGAAAGTCCAAGGTGTGCTGCAATTATTGCCACGGAAACCTGAAGGCATGAAGGCACTCGCCACTGACTTGCTACATCTGCATCATTTAATACTATTAATGAGGAGCACGTTTATTAGATCTCAAGGACACTTCTGATGGGTAACGCTGAATTGATGTGTTTTATGAGTACCTATGTTTTTTTTTAATGGCTCTGAACTCTTGGCAGGTGCCTTTGTGTGTGACTGACAGTGTCTTGCTGGTCATCGGTAAGCAGCCTGCTGATTCAGAAAGTGTGAAATATAGCGGCAGTTGCCTCACCTGTCAGCAAAGTGAGGATTTGGCAGATCAGATGTGTTTGCGTTAAGGCCCCAAGCTGCGTAGGAACATCAGTGTGCTTGTGCACCGACTGTCTCAGAGTGTGAAAACCGTGGCAAAGTGTGATCGCTGAGGTGCGATGCTTCCGTAATAATATGAACATAAAACACTCAGGGACGGAAGGACTTGTGAGGTGCGAGTCCTGAGGGGCTGGCGTCCACGGAGGTTGATGTGATTTACCTGAACAGCGAGGATGACCCTTCTTTTGACCTGTCGAGATGAGGATCCGTCACAGACTCAAAGCTCGTACTTGTTTTTCATTAGTGGCACATGCGAATGGAGCTCGGAGAAAAGGGGGTTCGACGTAGTAGGAGGAAACGGACCACTTATGTACAACTGGTTATAGATGACTTATAATTTAATCCTAGAAAGTGTTTGAGACAACGGAAATAGTGCATGTGAATATTCTTGAAAAAGAGTTTCTCAGTTAAACTGGGCTTTTATTGAAGTTCTTCTGTCTGAGGGTAGAATCAACGCATGCAAAGAAGTGCTTGATGAGGAGAGCGGGGAAAGTAAAATGACGCAGGCGATGACGACTAAGATGGCGAGTGTGGGATGCAACACGTCCCTTTATGCAAACACACTAATTATGTATTATGGACGTTAACGAGCTGTGGCATGGGTTGGCAGACATTAGCAAGTCACTCTCTCTGAGCCAATCCAGCTTTTATTAGATCGTCTTTGTGTGGATAGAATATCGTGTACGGCCGCATCTGTCAAGCACACGTGTTGAACCCCCATAAATGAATATGTGTAACAATTAATCATTGTCGACAAGAACCGCCGACAAGCGTTGTCGACCAACAGACACAGCGTTTGCACTCTCTCTTTGTCTCTCTAATGCACAATATTCACACGTCGTTCAGGCCTCAACTGTTTAAACAGCGAATTGTTGGATGGAAAAGTGTGTGAGAGAAGAGGCCCGCTGGCTCGCAGCCTGAAATATAAACAGGATTTTGATGACTCGCTTTCCTGCTTTTCACAAATATTTTATCAAGACTGTAAAAAATGAGAAACAGTGGCGTTAAAATGTTAGGGGTGTTACGTCTGTACTTAAATGCTTTGAGGCCTAACAGACGCTCTGCAATTTTTCAAGGTGAGGTAAAAAAGGACTAGGCTGCAAAACTGTTTTTAGTTTTGCTGCTACAGAGGAGAAACTATTGAATTTTATTGAATTATCTTAGGTCTTGCAGAAAACAAAAGCAGCAAACATAAGCTGCCCCAAATACAGCGCACAACGTGTAAAGAGCCTCCGACAGAGGAAGCGCTGCAGTCTGTGAAGGAATTCTCTAAAGCAGTCGGGTTGGAAAATCCCCCGAAATTACAGCGAACGCAGGCTGCAGCTGACGCAAACACCTGCGCGTTCAGTGTGGTCGGATCAGCCCTCTGAGCGTTTCCCCTCCTGCTTCGTGGCATTCTTAGTTGGCAGGCAACATTTGCCAAACTGCTCATTCCCGGTCAAGTCACAGTGCTTCCAGAATGCGCGGAGGCACCGATGTGTTGGGGTTTGCACGATTGAACGGACACAGAATCGGTAATCCTGCCCCAGTGACTGAGGGTTGCCTGGATCCCGTGTGCTCACTCGATCAGAAGCTGGAGGACTGATCAGCTCCACCCTCAACTAAGATGGCGTCTTCCAGCTTCTGATTGACTGAACGCAACTAATCCGGGCAACCAGCGGTGGGTTGGTCAAGGGGACTTGACCAGGGTGAGGTGATCAGATCACAGGTGTCTCCTGCATGTCCAGCTGATCTCGTATATACGTTTGATACTGTTGAGAAACTTCATTTGACACAAACCCTGTCTACACTTTTAAAAATGTGTCGTGGGTGATCAGATCACAAGTGTATATCACCAAGGTTTCAATAACCATTGAGATGGATTATGATAACATCACTTAAACCGCTCATCTGACCACATGACTGAAGGAAATGGGATTATGACTAAATCACTGTAAAAAGTGATGTCAATGTATTTGAGTGAATACTGTCTGCATGTCTCTTTGTGTTGGCCCTGAAATAGACTGGACACCTGTCAAAGGTGGACCCTGCCTCTAGCTCTATGACAGCCGGGACCCCATGACTCTAAACAGGACAACAAAATGGACAATGGAGGGATTTTTTTCTATATGACTTTGCATGTGATGTCAACCTAGAAGAACGTCCCTCTTCTTTATATCATTAAAATACATTCCTATGAAGCTGTGCAAGGAAAATATTGCCGTGGCAGTCCTTTTCCCATCCAACTGAAAGTCCAGAACCCGCCCTTGTAGTCATTTGCACTTTATTTAGTTCTCACTTGTGATCCCAAGAGGCATTTCAAAAGTGAACACATCATCGGTATGTTAAAAACACACGTATTGTGTTAAGCATCACGTTCTGCCTGCACTCATTTCACAATCTATTACTGCTGAGATGAGGGACATCTTGAAATGACAAATAAAATACTACCATCTGTACTGTACTGTATGCGTTCCAGTGGATTACTGATCTCTATTTTTAGCTGCTAATCAGTAATTTAGAGAAACCGGGAAAAGCCGGAGAAAGGAGAAGTCATAGAAGAAAACTGGGACAGCCTGCTGGGTTTTGCGTGTGGCATCCATCGAGGAGATGATCAGTGGGTTTGCATGTTGTTTGTGGCTACACTGCTCGTCCACAACGTTCATACCACTTGGCGGTTTTACTGCTGGGGTGGACGGGAATCAGCATGGACATGCACCTGTCAGTCATGCCAGCATTACACTGTTCCTATGCTGACCCCTGTCCATCATTTACATCACCGGGTAACATTGTTGTGGGGCTGATACTGCTCGAAGACCCAATTATGTCTTTGCTCGTGAAGATTTGGGATAAAGTGTGTACTCATCACTCTTTCATGTGGGTACACAGACTGACACAGGGCTGCTTTATAGGGGTCGGCCCCTCCCTGTAAGGATGCTGCACACACTGTACTGGACACCACATCTAACGTGTGAATGTCAAGCTTTTAATTTTTTATCAGGACAGTGTTGCTCAACGCCGTTTTAAAGAACAGATACCGCACCAGCCATTGGATTCCTGGCGTCAGTTGAATTATAATGCACAATGCAACACTGACACAGTAATAATCATATGTATTTCTCTCATATGACTAATGGGGTCTGATTGTATCTTGGAATTGAAACCTCTCATTTCCTTTATATCCTTGATGTTTCCATTGTTAGTGGCGTGACAGCTTGTGGATGCAATACTTGAGTGAGTCTTTAGAAATTCCTTTTTGGCTCAGTGCAGATGGTCAGTTTCGCTGTGATTGTGTGTGTGTGTGTCTCATATAATTACTGAAGCCAAAGAAGCAAACGCAACAAGACAAACTCCCCCCCCCCAAACACACACACAAAAATAAAAATGAGTTGCCAGCTATGACTGGACAGGCTCCAAAGCCTCAGTGGATCTTCAGCTTCTGGACATGTTGTACCTGCCAGCTGGCCTCCGGATGTTGTGCCCTTGGTTCATCATTGGAGGAAGTGCACCATCCAGTCTGCGTGACTACTAAAAACTGGAGGCCGAGTGAATGTCTGTGAGACGGATGTCCACGTGTCTGTCTGAACTGTAGCACTTTGAAATGTTTTTTGCACATCGGCAGATGAGCATGTGTTGTGTTCAAATATTAAAAATCACGTTGCTCTGAGTTGTCTTACTAAATTAGCATTAACGTGCAAAAAGAGAATACACACAAACAGCTTCCTGCACAACAGGAATAGTTTTATTTGACAGTTACAGTTTTAAGGAGTGTGGGGGGGGGCACGTTGCAGGAGCCACTGTCCCCCTTTGTCACACACTTGTGGGAACAAATGATGGTTTTAAAATAAACTGCATAGGTGCTAGTTTTGTTTCTTGTTTCTAGTTTAATGCAGAGGAAAAAGTTTCTATACCGCCAGTGCTTGGCACTCTGTAAGTTAACTTACTAATATGAATAAGCTGTTTCAAACACACTGGTGTGATTATCATGTTCACATATGATATGTCACCAGCTCTCACTTTTATTGTTGCTGAAGTTGTCCTCTTAGTGTCCAAAAATCCAACGCTTGAATTGGGAGATGATCCGAGTTAATAAAATGTTGCTCAGTTTACAGGTCGCCTTCAAAACTCAGAGCAATAAACTTAAGAAGGTGTGTTTGTCATACTTTTTGTCTCCTGGGTTGAGTCTCTCATATAGGTGAATTTATTGGTCTTGCATGCGCTTGAAGGTTGTATTTATTACATTTAGACTTGAAATAAACCTTCAGTTACATTATTGGGTTGGTCACACTATAGATTTTCTAATCATAATTAACCTGCTTTGTCAGAGAACCCCCAGATGACATCATCTGAACTCTTAACCCCCCCCCGGGGGGATGTCATCTGATTAACACTATGGTTTTGCAGTTTGTGTGGCTACAGTGTTGGAAATGGAAATAATTATTAGGTTTCACCAGAAGATTATGAATAGACTTGGCGTACAGCACTAGTGTGTCGTCTCTGCCACCTGCATTTAGCTCTGTCTCAAACGCGCCGCCGCCTCCTCCTCAGTCGCCTATAAGTGGATCAGCTGCTGCAGACTAACATTTCCTTTTGATCACCAGCCGCCGCTAATGAACTGTGCTTTAATTTGAGCTTAATGGGATCGGTAACACGCCGTCGTCTGTCGTGATCATGAACCGTCGGTGCCTTCAGTCAGCACCTTCCATCTTCTGTTTGACTGCTGGACTGATTACAATAAATCAATATGATCAATGACGCTCTGCTTATCTGGAGCATCTTAATTTAGAAAGCTCTGCTTTAAAAACACATGAAAAATAATAAAAACAAGTCTTTGGCCCGTCAATCTTCAGTGTTTGATTCTTGAAGAACATGCGGGATGCAGGGCCGTACAGTGATGCCTGCCGAGCTGCTCGTCTTTCTGTGTGCTGCTGGGGGAGGGAAAGGCCGGCTGCGGCATCACTATTGATCCCAGAGCTACGGCTCCAGGACAAATGTATCTGTGTCACGACTGTGATGTGCTGGCGTGAATGTCGGCGTGCGGCCATGTTTTCACCGTCACGCCCGTGTGTTACAGTGGCAGCAGAAAGTACTCCGTCCCGTCCACCGTGTCCACACTTTCTTAGTGCGCGTGTGCAAGTAGCAATGGGTGGTTACAGGAGAGGTCACTGGAGCTTCCTCTTGTGCGTGGACTCAGATAATAACACACATCAAGCAGGTGACCGAGGTGGGTCACCCGTGGAAGGGTGGAGGACTCGGGCGGGGCTCGTGGAGCTCACGGAGGTCGTGTCAGCTCACGCGGGGGCCATCACAGCGCTGCTCGGCCCACGTGACTCTGCCCTGCTTCGTTGCTGAACTGACTGTCTCTCAGTGGTCCTTTTCCCCCCGTCTCACTGTGTCTCAATAAAGGAATGTGTGTCCTGTAGAGCAGCACAGTGTGAAACACATGACCTGTATTTTTCATCATCCACATTCCGTGTTCTTTTTTATTATGTAAGGCGCCGCGTGTGACTCCGTTCACGCACAAACGAGCAGCACGGCGTCACCGTGGAGGGGGAACAGCAGTGGAGTCTTTGGAAATGCTGCCCTCGTGTGTCTCCTCGTGTGAAGTCCAACTACCCAACACAGTCCTCACACGCTGTATATGTGATGTTAATGTCAGTGTTTGGCATGAAAATGACACAGTTTTCTTTTCCATTACAGGTTATGGACACACTATCGAAACTTTCCCACACTGTCATAGCACAACAAACAGGAATCAGGTATGATTTACAACGCCGTTTATTCTTGTAACATATGAAAAGGTGTTTTGTTCAAATAGATATGCTTTAAAATGTGAAATGATACTGTACATATACGATGCCACAGAATATGTTCAGCCTAACCCCGAATTCTTTCTGTGTCCCTGTAAAGGCCTTTTCCAACAGAGGAGAGCGTTGAAGACGAGGATATTTACAACCACCTGGAGGATCTTATAGAGTAGGTTTCATTCGAATCGTCAGACTGTTCTCTCCAATAGGATTTTCATAAAGGACTTCATTCGAAAAGTTTGTTCAAATAAGTTCCTGAAATCCATAAGGTGACGTGGGTGCAAGCAACACTTGTTCCCTGGGTGTTGACTGGAAGGCAGCCACTTTCATGCGCTCGCCGCACTCTTTCGACAGTCAACCACAAGTCGTGTGGGCCTGCTCGTTTTTGTCGGTCCTTGTTTTCACACCTATTTCCCACACGCTTATGAAGATGCTGCACATTTGAACAACAGCGTTTCTGCTCTGCTTGACCTTAGGTTAAGTGCATCAAATGAACCCGATGAGTTTTCAACTATTTTAGCCAATACAGCTCAAACCCGCACCCATGTCAGATGACGTTAAAAATCTACGCGATGACAACATCTCTGACGACACATACTATCAGGAATTAGTTTACAGATGTTTTTTTGTTCATATTTAAACAATGAACAAAACCGCAGTGTTACATAATCCACCCACATTGCAAACTCAACTCCTGGCACGGTGTCGTGCCGTGGAGCTTAAGTACTTTGTTTCTAGTTTCTGTTCGTTGATCATTACATTTCAGGTGTGGTCAGGCAGTGTAGCTGTATTCTGTTCAATAAGAGCTACCGTATATTTATTTATTGCTGCCCGCGCTGAGCCAGATGTCGCGTGTTGCCTCTTGAGTTCGGCCGAAACCATTAACAGACGTGCCGCTTCGAGTCGTGTTCTGCTGGAAGAGATCATCTCGCGGTTAAATTGCTGGCGGGAAGCCTCGCTTTGACACGCTGCTCTGGTCTGTGTTCAGTGCTGACAGCTCCGAGAGTACAAAGCAGCCCAGTGGGGGGAAGTCGGACATCAGCCAGTGGTGGCTGGGAGCTGGAAGTGTCAGCCCGGATCACTCGGAACAGAATCGCGTCCGTTTGCTCACTGTTCATCAGCGATGACAGGAAAAGAAAACCGAAACATAGATATCCAGCCAGTTCACCTTTGTCGTCCCTATTCAGTCGAGGTCTGAGCTGTGAAAAGGCCGACTGGCTTTACATTAACGAGGTAACACGGAGTAGAAGACGCAGTGCAAGCAGCCTGTTAGCGACAGCCACTGTATTGAACTACGGCCCTGGAGTATTTCCAGTTTGTTTTGCTTTTTCGAGGAAATGTGTGCACTTTCTAGACCTTTATTTGAATGTAGATTGTTAATAAAGCTTATAATGAACTAATAAATACGTATGTGTTATGGCTGTAGCAGCTGACCTCACATAACGTTATAGTCAGTAGTAACACAGATATTAACTACTTTAAACTTTCTTTGACAAACTATCAAAGGTAATTTATAGCAAACACATATTTACCAGACTTTCAAGTTATTAACACCATCAAATTCAGTAGTAATTAAAATCCATTGTTGACTTTGACTTTCTACTTTGGGAACATTTTAGATGTAAAGTACTTGAAAAAGAACTCAAAGAGATATTTATTGGCTGCTAATGTTTTTCTTTTAAACATATTAAACATGCAGTTCTCCATGTCTTGGAGAACAGAGCTACTTTTAATAAATGAAACTAATGAAACATTTTCAGGCTCCCGATGTGTTAGACAAAACATGTTAAATGATTTGATTCTCTCCATATCGTTATTCACTTTGAAGCGGCAGGTTTTATTCTTTATGTTTGAGTGTATGAGTCACACTAGTCCAGTTGCTGAGGTGCAGTAATTGGCTCCGATGCGGGTCGTCGGAACAAGCCTGTGGCATCACACATAAAAGCCCACGTGTGAGTTCCTGAGCCACTTTCACCGACGTGAATGGAGCGTGGTCCCTGACTAACAAGATTTGCAGTGTGTGGTATTAAAATGCATGTGTGTTAAAGCAGAACTCTGTGTGTGTGTGTGTGTGTGTGTGGGGTGTTGTGTGAGCCTTTCATGTGGTCGTCGTCGATTAGCGGCTCGCTGCCAGTAACTGTCTCTCGTTCATCTTGTTGTGTGTGTTTTCCAGTGAGAACGGCGTGGAGGATGAGGAGGATCTGTACGACTGCGTGTATGATGATGAAGACGGTGGAGAGATCTATGAGGACCTTATGAAGACAGAAGCTGTCCCTCCTCCGGTCAGTCCTCCCATTTGCATTGATGCAGGTGTCCACAGTTTGAGTCCTGCAGAAAAATGGACGTTGTGGTACAAGGGAAGAAGATAAATACGTCTTTTGTGATTGTGAAAAGCTGACTAAGTCCTGCAGTTGATAAATATACTGTATATAAAGTAAAAACTGTCAAATTTAAAATGTATATTTTTCTGTCTTAAAGAAGGAGCCTCTTATGATATAAAGGTTCTTAGATCCTAGAGATTTTAGCAGAAATGGACAAAATCATGGACCAGGACAATGTTACACCTGTTTCTACAGTGTCCAGAACAAACCAACCAGCAAACTGGACTGTCTGGACTTGTCCATCAGATAAAAATGCTTTTCCCAACAGGCTGCTAATATTAGTTTGTACTAGGGATTTAAAAACTAGATAATATTACTGATAAAACACTACAGCAGTGCAAGACTCTGTGAACAATAATCTAATCCACTAAATCTTACACAGTGTAATCACTATACAAAGATTTTAATTTGCTAAAACTCTAACTTGCAGATGCTCTGAATATTTGAACTCTATGCTTCATTTTAAACTATATTATATATTTTAGAGATGTATTTTAAAGAAATGATGGTCACAAAAAGTCAAGAACAGTCACATTTTGTCGTGGTGTTGTACTGACCACATGCGACTGAAGAAACCAACATGATGTGGCCACAGTGGTGACACATAGTAACAGGCCGGTGTGCGTGTGTGTGTGTGTGTGTGTGTGTGTGTGTGTGTGTAGACGCTTCACAGGCACGTGGAGACTGACATCAGGAGCTGCTGTTTGACAGAGATCAAACAGACAGAAGAGAAATACTCCGAGACCCTGGAGTCTATAGAGAAGGTACTGACTGATCATCACATGATGTTGGACTTGACACTAAACTACTTTGTTGTAAATGTATATTAATAATTACTCCTTGATTGCATCAACTATTGAGTGATTGACATAGGATTTAAAAAAAAAAAAAAGTTTATAATGTTTTATAAAATAATTTATAATGATAACGATATAATTTTCCAAATCACTTCTGATTGATATCTGATCTCTGACAGGAGGAACAGTAGCAGTAAAAATAATCAACAAAGTTTATTGTATTGTAGCTATGTTATTGTGCAAGTATACTACATATTAAAATTTATGAAAAAATAAAAAAAGTTTGATTTCCACATTTGTATGAAAAATGAACATTGGAAAAGTAAGAATTTGTTGTTAAATCTGGTTAAATTTGAACATTTATTTTAGGGCTAACAGCTATTTAAAATAAAGCAGAAAAATCTGCCTCACGTGAGGGTCTGCACAAAGAGAGTCATATACTAAACAGAAATCTCCCAAAATAAATAAATTCACGCTGCCTATTGTTGCTTCTTAATGTCATAAAAAAACTACCAAAATGTGAATTCAGTTCACTTTCTCTGAGCGGACGTGGCCCCACTCCTTTTATTCCATGCAGTTAAACAATGACAGGAGCACTAGAAATCTATTTCGCCTCCTTTAGCACTGGTACTACGAGAAGGTGACGGACTGTAATCAGCAGTCTTCGGGACTATAATGGAAAAAATAATGAGCAGTGTGACAAATCTGTGCTCCCAGAGAGAAATGAGGGGAAGGATCCGTTGTTGTTTTGAAATTAGTGCTGAGTAGTGAGTCGTCCCAGCACCACTTAGAACAAAAGTCGGAGAAAAGCCCTTTTTTCGTGGATGTGTTCAACCTTTCCAGTGTGTGGGAGGTCCACTGTCCCTTAATCCCCCACCCACACCCAGCTACTTGTCTTCCCCCTCTCGTGTACGTTCACGTCTGGAAAAAGGGCGCCTGCCTGATTTCCCAGCGGAGTCTCTCGGTAGATGACTTTCGATATGAAGTGGATGGTGGAATTTAGTTTGTGCTCGGCCGCTCCTTTGAGATGTAAAGGTAACTGTGCGGCGGAATTTTCTGGGAGGAAATCATTAAATTGCAAACTCTGAAAATGAGATTATTGTCCTGACCCAGACAGTCCGCCTTGTTTTTTGCTGACTGCGGCCATTTCGCAGCTTGCCCCCTCTAATATAACAGCTTCCTGCAAAATGACTTTCCCACTCGTTCGAGCCTCGTTCTCTCACATTCTTTCTCCCTCTCTTTCTTCCGCAGCACTTTATGACGCCCCTCACCACGTTTTTATCCACGCCGGAGATGGAGAAAGTGTTTGTGAATATCCCGGTGAGTCCGAGTGGCTGGTCAACATGGAGGTCACACACTGGTTTACTGACAGATATTTGGTGTCGTTATTGTGATGGAAATAAAAGCAGAGCTGGACTCAGTGATTGATCGACTGATTCAGTCTAGCTAAATCAATAACGATTTAAAAAAAGCTTTGACTCACAGGAGACTGCACCAGTCTGCGTGAAGCGTCTGAAATGACTTTTTAATACAAACGGTCCTCTCTTTATATTAACAACTGGTTGTTGAGTCATTTGTCTGTTTAAAAGTGTCAACTAATCGTCCGACTGAGAATATAATCAGATTACTGTTGTGTTTTAGGACCTGGTCAGAGTTCACAAAAATTTATTGCTGGAAATCCAAGATTCAGTTCACCACAGAAGTGCCCAGAACCTCTACCAGATCTTCATCACTAACAAAGAGAGGTACCGTATGCTGTACTGTTCCCTTCATGTCTCTGATTCCATAAATCTGCCGAGGCCCTCAGTGACATGTAGAAAAAGACATATAATCAAAGAGTTTCACCTCTTAAGTATTTTTTTGCAATTTTGCATTTGTTGGACATCCTTCCAAAAATCAATAATTGATTGGAATTCATGGATTCCACCTTTTCTACTTCTTCACAACAAAATAATTACACAACTTATCATCCAATCATTGGCAGGAAACTCGACTCGATGTCTAAATGCATCTTTTAAACCTCCCTCTAATCAGCAGAAAACACACGACAAAAGCCAGAACAAATCAACAAAAGATACATTCATCTGCCTCAGGAATATTCTAAAGCCCAAATCTATGAGTAATCAAAAACATCTTTAGTCTACTGTCCTTTCAGCCACATAACCGTTCTGTCATATGTGTTACATGTGTTCTCACGTATGTGTTGACAGACTAATTGAAGTTTATTCAAACACAGACCTACACATGTCCATTTTAATAAGGTCTGTCTGTCAAATGTGGAACCTAAAAAACAGAATAACTTTACAGGCATCCTGTTGCAGGTAAATAATCTCCCACACGATATTAAGACTCCTGCTGACCTACAGTTAAGTTGTTGACAGTCTGGGTGGCATATTACTAAAATAATAATAAACAAAACACTATATGTTTTCTCCAAAGTCTCATCATGTGAGTCTTGGACAAGGTGTTACAAATAATAATAATATACATGAACCACTGTGAAAACACTTTGATTAGAATAATTAATCAAGGATGTTTTTTTTTTTTTTTTGAACTGTGACTGCAGTTGTAACTATTTGATTTTTTTTTTTTTTTGCCAAGTCAAGTTTATTAACGATGTTTCTTCTCCTAAACCCCTCTTCCAGGTTGTTGATCTATGGGAAATACTGCAGCCATGTGGAGACAGCCATCGCCACTCTGGATGACATCTGCAAAAACAGAGAGGACGTGCGCATGAAGCTGGAGGTGCCGAACACTCCTGTTTGTCTCGAACTAACAGCCGTGGACGGACACGGCGACAAGTGTTTCAGGGCGGTCAGAGGACGCCCCCAAGTGTAGACCTGAGGCATTGCAGTCACTGAGACTGTACAGTGGTTTTCAGGTTTTCCTGATTTGTAAAGTATAATGAGGAGTCATATTGACAGATATTCTTTTTTCATATAGGAATGTTCCAAGAGAGCTAACTATGGCAAATTCACACTAAGAGATCTGCTGGTAGTTCCTATGCAGCGAGTTTTGAAGTACCACCTTCTCCTGCAGGTACAGTACTCAGACCGCGGCGGGAGATTTTTCGACGGCAAGTCGTCCTCCCGAGTCTCTTTGTCCATTTGTGTGTGTGTGTTTTTAAATCGAGCGGAGTCAAGCTGACAGAAATGGCCGAAGCATTTTTATCTGTGGAGCATAAAACATTTTTTTACATAAAACAAAATGCACAGGACAGAACTGAGACAAAATCACAGTAAACAGGCTGCAGTTGGATTTTATTTCTTACAGCACTGAGATACGTCACGTTACTTTACTTCAAACTTTAACAATTTTTCAGTTTCTTTTCATTTAGCCGAGGTGCCCACATGAGCAGTTAAACAGGCTGCGCTTCACTTCCTGGACATCTTTCAACGTTTCTCTAGTTCTACATTCCCTCTTTTTGTGGATTTATTACGATCATGCGGACACCTGGCTATCGTTTAGAGAGACATTTGAATAACTGCAGTACACTATCGCAAATAAAAGCAATAACGGCAAAGCCTAAAATGCACCGTCGTTCTTGAAGATCGGCTCTACATTTTAGCAAATGAAAAGCTAAATCACTCTTTCTTGAGTAATTATTACAAAATTGTTTTAAATTGACAAAATGACAAAAGAGTTTGTGCAAAAACATAAATGCAAATTTTAGAGATTGTTTCTAAGATACATTTGGGATCTAATAATTATAACTTGAATGATTTTTACAGCACATACTGCTGAGTAGCTTTACTTTAGTCAAGCTTTTAAACTTTCCACCACAGGGTGATTCAGAACAGGGAATTGTTTTTAATACTGTACTTCAATGCATCTTTATTATTCTTATTATATAGTATTTTGACACAGTAGTATAACTTTCATAAATGATCTAACTACCTCTAACTCTCAGTAACCTGTGAGACCCTGTCGCTTCTCTACCTCCACCGGAGGTGCTGTTGTCCATCTTTCCTGCCTCGTCTCTGCCTTTGTCCTTCAGGCTCCGGAGCCTCCTCTCGTCTATTTCTGTAACGTCTTTATGACTGCCAGTGCTGTCAGTGTGAAGTGACCCGCGCGTAATTGTTATCTGATCGAGACAATCAAGCAGAAGGGGAGAGAAAATAGATAAAGCAAAGGGAGGACAGAATAAGACAAACACGTAAAGAGAAATAGAGACGGAGAGGGAGGTGAAGTGTTTCTGAAGTGGAGAGAAGGCGAAGCTGTGAAAAGTCCCGACAAAGTCAGTCAGAAGTTACTAATTGAATCTGGTTCCTGTTATAATCCCACGGTTTCAACGACGTTACTTTATTCACTTGAACTAGCTGGACACTAGCTTTGTTTCTAGTGTTTTATTATTTAGAATAATGAATAATAAAGAAAAGTAGCTCCATTTTATTTTATTGTCTTACTTTATTGTTAATTGTGTGCATTTAGTTTTACATGAGCGAGTGTAGGATGGTTTGATCTAGAAGGCCAAAAAAACAAAGCCAATAAAAGTAAAGAATTGAGCTTTAAAGCAACTAAACAAACTAAAGAGAATAATTGATTATTTTAACATTTCAGAAGGTAATTTCAAGTTTATTATAAGTACTTCATGATTAAAAATAGGGACATAACAAAAGACTGGAGCTTTTTTAAAATCTAAAAGCCCAAAGGCAAGTTAGTTTGTTGCAAATAAATAATTACAAATAAAAAAACGAAAAATTTAAATTCTCATAAAGTAAATGTAACAATTTAGCATTGAATTCCATCCGAAGTCGGGCTTTTGCTCCTGAGCAGCAATAAGCAGAACTAGCGACAGTACAGACACAGGCACAGGCATCACTGCTCGACCAGGACTAATCAGAGAAAATCTTCACACGCTCCTTCATGTGGTTAGGCAAAATTTCACAATTCAAATGTAATAAATAATATAGCAAAAAAAAAAAAAAAAGTATTTAAAAAAAATATTTTAAACAGTAGCAACAATTTAGATATGTAATAATTTTGGACACAGACACTGTGGTTAAGATGCCAGCGGAGGCTGTCCTCCCGTCTCCATTGGGCGGACTCATCTTTGGCTCCAACCTATTCGACTCAATCAGTTTTAGGAAGACAAACTTCAGGCTTCACTAAGCTCAGACAAAGAACATAGTTTGATCCTCAAGCGACCAAAAAAAAACAAGTTTCTGCTTTAGAGGAAGCCACGCAGAATCTAATCTTTACCTTCAAATAACTCGTTTATAGTTTTGCAGCATTTGTTCGTTTTGTCCAGGCAGAACGAAGCTGGTTTGAACATCATTAACAGCGCTTAAGCTGATCTCACTCCCCTCATGACTGCATGCAAACGTCCCACCGACCAACCAACCAAAAAGGAAGGAAAATCTTTAGGAACAAAGTGATTCTGTCGTGTCAACGCGGGCCGAGGTCCCAGCGGAGCGGCCGGGTAATAGCCGGCTGCACCGAATGAAGCATCTGCTGGGTTACTCTCCCACATGGTGACAGCCAGAATCTGTACAACTAATGTCTTGTCACTTCCCTCTCCCCCCCCAAGTTCCCCCCGTCTCGCTGTTTCTCTCTTTCTCTCTTTTCGGTCATCAATCTGGCTTTCTTTCTCGCTGCGTCTGCTCATCATTCCTCCCCAGCCCCCGAGCTTACAGCAACACGATTGCCTCAATGAGTCCATCACGTAAAGTCTGGGGGCACCAGTGTGGCCACTCCCTCCCTCTGTATCTCTGTGGAGGAGCCGGGCTTGATAAATAGGACTCTGTCGTCTTGCTAGTGATAATAATGCCCAGGTTGAGCTTGACTGACACCAGGGATTTGAGCAGTGCCAGGCAGACATATATCTCCCCTAGCGGCTCTGTGTGTGTGTGTGTGTGTGTGTGTGTGAAGGACACGCATGGCATCCTTCCTTATCCTCTAGGTCTAGATGTCTTGTTTACACTGCAGCCAGGCATTGGCAAGTCATTTTAGATACCACACACACGGCTGTACACTCAACGTGATAAATGTACACACACACACACACACACACACACGGAATTGTTTTATCCCTCATGATGACTTCACGTTGACTTACATTCCCTTCCGCGTAAAGAATCGAACCCAATCATGCCATTAGCCTAACCTCGAACCAAGTCATCGCCGCAAAATGCAGAGATTTACACGGTGGGGACCAGAGAGAAAGCAACACTTACACACAAACGAGACCATAAAGTCACCTTGTTCCTTTTTATATCTGTAGCCAAAGCGTTACATATTCATAAAATATTAGCTAATGCATTTCTTTCAACACTGTTACCTAGAAAGGACATTTAACCCATTTACAACAGCACACGTGATTTGCACGAAGTTATTGCGACCAGTTTACATGGCCTAATAAAAATGTTGAATAGCATCTCTGTCGCTATAATCTTGCAGCACAATGAGCATCATTAAACAGTTTTCTGGTTAGACCGTCGCACCAAGCCCACCATCGTTCCGTAACCTCGGTAAAAAAAAAAAAAAAAAAAAGTGTTTTTGTTGTCTGTGGATGTGAACTTTGGTGTGACAGTCTTTGTACTCCCACCATCCACCCCGACACCTCCACTGCTGTTAATAAATGCAGCGCTGTGTTCATTAAAAACAAGACTATTCCACCTTTTGAGAACACCTGCTGATGTTTAGCGCGTTTGATTCTTTTTTTTTTTTTTTCTGTCCGGTAGGAGCTGGTGAAACACACCCACGACGCCACGGAGAAAAGCAACCTGCGAATGGCACTGGATGCCATGAAGGTATTTTTGCATTAATCTTTTGTTCCCGCGAAAGAACTTTAGACACTTTTACAGATGACACAAATAACTCCTGACGATAAACTGCGCAGGATTATATTAACTGGATGAGATTTTTAGCTGGAAGCAGAAGAAGAAATGAATATGGGGAAGACATCGATGACCTTTGTGGTGTTTTCCTTGTACTGAATGACAAGATGTCGGTGTGCTGTGAAGTGTCCTGGTAAACGACTTACTCAAAAGAACGCTTGAGATATTGTATTTCAGTGCACGTCCACAATGTTGGACTACAAGGAAATAAATTAATCATCCACTGGATCCAGTTGAAAGCTTTTTAATTGAGTCAAGTTTTATTTTGCCCAGTCGTTTTGAGGGAATTAAAAAAAACAGCACAGAAAGAAGGAAACTTTCAGTATACAAAGGAAAAGAATTAATTGCAGAAGTAATGTGCAGAGAGTCAATATGCACTTGGGAGGAAGAGAAGAAGAGAATGACTTTAATGTCATAATTGCTACAGCACATTAAGAAGTTAAAAAGTCTAATTTGTTTCATCGTTTGTTCACAGGATTTGGCTCAGTACGTTAACGAGTTAAACGAGACAACGAGACGCTGCGAGAAATCGATCAGTATCAGAAATCCATCGAAAACCTGGTACGGCGATACCCTTCCACATTAAGCTTTTTACCCGAGATCTCGACTTCACAGCCGTTTGGACGTGAAAAAAAAAATCCCCTTTGCCTTCTGTCTGTAGAATCAACCTCTGAATAACTACGGGAGGCCCAAAGGAGACGGGGAAGTGCGGGTGGCCTCTGTGGACAAGCGAGCCAAACAGGACAGGTGAGACGTCGGCTTGACTGACAGCAGTTTAATGCGTATCAGGTGCCGTGGCTGGAAAACTGCCAGAGTATGTGTGACTACAGGTCAGAGTGCTGCTACTAACTAAAGCTCTGCACCGTGCGGGTCCCTTTTTCTTTTTGGTGATTGATATTTTTTTATCTCACCCGCAGATTAAACACGGTTGTGTGTCAGGTACATTTTGCTCTTGCCCTTCTACTCTTGGATTCTGTTGACGCTTGTCCCTGAGCTTGACGAGCTGTCGTCAGCATCTTAGAACAACAGTTACTTTGAGCTTGGCACAGTTCATATCTGTAAAGCCAACACACGCTCTAGAGAAGTAGATTTTTCTGACAAACAATTTAAGTTTGGCGAACGCCCGAAACCTTTTCTAAAATTCAAATTCCATGTACCACAAATTTCTTTTTTAAGCAAAAGCATTGTAAGACATGAAGCATTTTAGAGGATGCAGCTCAAACTACTTAAAGGGACACAGTGATTTCCAGAATTACATAAAAATATTATGCTCCATTTCATTTGATTCAAATAAGCAGAACTTTATGAAAATGTTTGTCTAGTTGGTTACTGGGACCCAGAAGTCCTTAGACTAAATGAAAAAAAAAAAAAAAAAAAACGACATCGATGTGAAATGAAGTATATTGATCACACCTTTAATTATAATATCCGGTTTGCTTCGAGTGACTCTGTTGTCTGAATCACAGGCACATCTTCCTGTTTGATGCTGCGGTGATCGTTTGTAAGCGACGCGGAGACATCTACGAGATGAAGGAAGTGATTGACCTGCATCTCTTCAAGATCACCAACAACCCCACGTCAGACAAGGAGAATCGAAAGGTCTGCACGGCAGGGATCACACGATATGATGCGATTCACCCAACCAAAAGCAGATATTCAGTTTGCCCTCAAATATGGCTTGGTTATATGTCGCTTAGTCTAAAATTTATTTTTAACTCTGCAATACAAAAATGCATTAGGAGAAACAACATTATTGATGCTCCCGTTGGGTAAATAAGAATCATTATAAGCATTTGCAGTGTAACAGGGATAAATACAACACTGAGTCATATTCTATTATGGAAAGTCGTGAAAAATTCATAGCAGGTTTGGATCCTTTCTGACTGCACATGAGTAGGCCTCCCAGGTGAAATCTCTCTCCAACATGTACCTGCCAGTGCACATGTCTTTCAAGTTTCAGATCTGGCCTCAGAAAACCTTGGAAAACAAACTGGCACCCGATTCAGTCATTTCATTTTTTTATTTTTTTTTTTATTTGTGTTTTTGGCAGCAGCGCATTCCTTTGTCAACATGTCCAATTTCAGTTCCAAAAGTGTAACTCAATTTCACTTTTGGCGAGGCCACAGCGATGATGTTTTACCTCAGACATGCAGGACCATTAGCCTCCGTTAAATCAAACTGAAGCTAAATGAAACAAAAAGTGGTAGTTTTCTTCTTCCGACAGCCTTGCAGATCGTGTTCAGTGCATTTCTCACATTTGCACAAAATATTGAAAGACTTCTTTATTGTGCTGCACACAAATGATGAAAACATTTCTTTTTAATCCAATGACAAAATGTCTCATTCGCAACCAAACGGTTTATTTCTCCGCATAACTCGTTTTAGTCCCGACGTGTCTCAGCTGAGAGAAAAGTGCAGCTCGAATTTTACTCTTTCTGCATAAATTAAAAGTTTCAAATTCTCCTCTCTGATTGGTGGACCCTTTGAATCCGCTCCGATTTGGTTCACTTACCCAAAATGAAAATACAGTATGCCTTGAACATTTAGCTTTTAATTTTATGGTGTGATATCACCATTTTCAGAAAGCATTGACCCACTTTATGATGTGCTTCACAGTGATTTTATAACAGCCAACCCAGCTTTTGATGACACTTAATTTCACCCAGGGCTGTATGCCACGCAGACTCCCTTCTCCCAGGATTAGGAGAATGTAGTTAACATGTAAAGTGATAAAATAATAACAGAACCTACTTATAATTGTGCAGTAAAATCAAAAAGAGCAAAAAACAAGCATCTCATATAATATCCAATCTGCTATAATGGAATGAAGTCTTACACCATTGAGTTCATTATTGCCTCTTTATGACTGAGTCAGCAAAGCTCAGAAACCATGTTGGACTCCTGACAAACCAATTAACAGTGCTACTTCAGCATAATGAGCGGTCATAACAATTCGTCATAAACGCGCGTTCATAAAGCAGAGTAAAAATGGAGCGAACCGGCTTTTTTGACAGTGTTTTTCCTAAACGTCTACATCAACGCGCCGCTCCCGACCTCGTTGCTCCGCGCGCCCCCAACGCGCCGTTGAAATCCTTTCAGCTCACAGCACCAACACTCAAGTAATCAGCAGAAAAGAGGTTTAGATCCTTTGGTACATGCTCGTTTCAGCGCCTTTCACATTGTCTTGTTCGTTTACGAGCGTCGTACTGAAACAATGTCAGACTAGCACAGTCTGCCGCCACCCAGATGGTGTTATCATTAAATCTCACTTTGGGCCTGACTACACACACACACACACACACACACACACACACACAGATTACTAAGAGCCAAGTGGTGAAAAATATTGCCAATCATAATGAGGAATGATATCTGAGGCGTGCCAACAATAATTTGGGTAATAACGATGCTGTAAATAGCAGACAGGAGCTTAGACCCATATGGCCTCATATATAGTTATTTTTTTTCTCTGAATGCTACCTCTGACATGATGGATAAGATGCATTTTATTTGATTAGATATTTATTATGGAAATGCCAAAAATGACTGAATGGCTGTCTGAAGGAGGCAGCAATAAGAACGTTCAAGTCGTTTAGAGGTAAAACAAAATCACCTGAAAGTCAAAAACTTTTTCCGAATAAATGAATGTTTGTGCCAGCAGCAGCAGCAGCAGCAGCAGGGAACTTTTCTTTGACTGGGTTGTTTTTTACAGACCCAAAAATAATAATTTTACAATGAAGCCGCAGAGAATTTTTTCGCCAACACTGCGGTTTCTCTTAGCTCTGTCGAGCCTTGTGGTGTCTTACAGCTCTTTGTCTTGGTTTGCCAAGCTTTCCTTAAAGGACTGGCTCACGCTTCTTGACGACGTCATGCCTTCACAGGAGCACCGAAAGGGCTCTGACTTGCCGTTATAATTCACATTGGCCACAAAGACATTTCTTCTTCTCTTTTAAGAAAATTCTCAGTACATATTCTGCGCAAATTATATTCAAAAGTTTAGGTAAAGCTAAAATGAGGGAGCAGTGTGTTTATTAAATTAAGTGTATATAATCCAATGTTGAAACCTTTTGAAATTCCCTCTTTGTGTTTTGTTCAAGTATTTCCTCGTTGATTTGCAGAGGAAGTAAAGGAACAAAAAAGGGAATTATGAATTAAAAGAGCTTTGAGGGTGATATCAATTAAATGTTTGAAAGACTTTTATTGTGTCCAGGTAAATGCTTCGTGGCACTTGCTCTTGCAGTTGCACAGCTCGTTCAGGGATCACACGGGTCTTACAAACCAGCCAGTGAACGTCGGAGAGATTTGAGTAGCTAACGAAGACGATTGTTCACGAGCGTCGGTAGAGAATTAAAACTGAGCTAATGTGAATGATGGACTTACAAACCGCGAGTATCTAGGCTATATCAAGGCCACCACTCCCAACTCCACATAGACGTTATATGTTCCTGACGAACGCGTCGCTGCGCTTTCCCTGACATCATTGGGAGCTGGGCATGTTTTGAGCCTTCAGAGCTGAGCGCCGCGAGTTCAAAACCACCACCGGGAGCCACGGAAAGTGCGTCTCGCGAGCATCTGCTTAACACTGCTATGTGGAAAACAGAGGCATGTGTTGACACAGAGGCTAATAGACCAATGTTTCGCCTTTGAAGAGGGTAATGGTTGCTGATTACAGGCCCACTCACCACTTGAGTCCGCGCACGCTGTCTGATGCCCAGCAGTTATGTGGCTCGTTCTCTCCTTTCCTTCATGCTCTTCCTCTCTGTTCTGTCTCTGTCTGTCGGCTCTGCCGCCCTCCAACCTTCCATCCTTTTGTGTTCGCTCTCCCCGAGGCGTCCCTCTTTCATTTTGCATCTCTTTGTCTCCATCTGTCTCTCTGCATCTTGTCTCGTTCAGCTCCTGCCCCCCCTCCTGCAACCGTTTGTCTTTACCCAACCCACAGTTTATTTATTCATTTGCCGTCGGCGTATGTATTATTTAAAATGGCTTTGTCTTGCCTGTTGCAGTGGTCCTATGGATTCTACCTCACTCACAACCAGGGCCAGAACGGCTTCGAATTCTTCTTTAAGACCAAAGAGTTGAAAAAGAAGTGGCTGGAGCAGTTTGGCATGGCCATGTAAGTGTGCATTAACGTGCGACTTTATGATACACATTGTCTGTGGATGTTTTCATAAGGCTTCAATTTGTCACATCATCAAAACGAAACACTTTGCCTGTCCTGTTCTTCAAGTTGAACCGGTTTGTGATTTATGAGATTCAACACAAAGATGAGCATATAATAAGATGTTTGCTGACTTTAAAGCACGAAAACCGGACTGATAATGCACAAATCCAGAAATCGACAGTATTTTGAAAGCATTCAGTGCTTTATGCATAAAGAACCCAGGTTGTTAAATGTAATCAGAGCGCAAGCTGCATGTAGTCAGACTGCATCAACCAGTCGTCACCCTGAAGTGGATCCAAATTCACCCTAAAGCGACGTGGAAACTGGCGCTATCAGAGTCAAATGAGACTCTAAGGTTTCACCTGTAGAGCCAAGAGTAACAGACAATTTGTCTTGCAGTTTCCAAAAAACACCCTTTAGCCTTGGGTTTATTTGTGAGGAATGTATTTGTCGTTTCGAATGGAAAAAGGAACATGGAAACGAACTAATCAGTTGTACACGGGAGAAAAATAAGCCATTTTTAATTTGAGAAAACAGTGAAAAGCTATCAGAGGGATTTGACAAACACTGGGCACAGTGAATAAAACAATTGTCCCGAAAAAAGACGGAACCGCTCGTGTCCTGAGCAACATCCACAGAACAGGTCGACAGAGGAAAACGAGAACAGCTGCTGAATGAAGTGCGTTAACAGCCGTCAGAGAGCAGGGATGAAGGCATCACCACATTTAAAGGGGATGTCGTAAGTAGGAATATAGAGGCCGTACCGCAAGATGGACACCCCTCATCGGCAGGGAGAAACCGCTGATGGGACCAAGATTATCTTCGACCAAAGAGACGGGAAGAGGAAGAAAAGATCTGCTCACGAAGACCTGTGAAGACCAGTGGAGGTAGTGTCATGGTTTTAGCTGCTTGGCTGCTCCTGGACCCAGACTCCCAGACCTTTACTGGTGTCACAGCTCAACAACGGCCTCCGTCAGAGGGGAAAAGTGAAAGGTTTTTAGACTGACCGAGTAAATAACCGAAACCGAACTCGTGCAAACACGCATTTCACCTGCTGAAGGAGATCGAAAGAAAAACTCCCCGGAACAAACAGCAACTGATGGAAGTGGCACCAGAGATGCTGCTAGATGTATTTACTTAATTTATCGGGTCCATTGTTTTTTCCTCTGTGAACTCAAGAGAATCGTTTTCCATTTGATTTCTTTGATGTGTATTGGTGCATGTTTTATTTTTAATATCAGTTCCATTTCAGAGAATTTTATCAGCTGTAGCGTTGCACTAGGAATAGGATTCGCTAATCTTTAAATGCGACAAGAAACATTTGGGATCTGTTGAAGTCATCATAACAGAATTTAAGCTTCATCATTTTCTACGTCAGTTGTTATCAATCTAATATGGCAAATGCAGTGTTTTGTTCCTCCTAATTATTCACTCATTGTCCCATTTGCCTGTTTTAAGGTGGAGAGGAAAGTGATTTTGCTTCTACGTAACTTTGACTGTTCCTCAAGCACGTCTCGCTCCGAGGATCAGTCTTGCTGTTTCAGTCCTTAAACCCAGACAACATGATTTTCTACAGACATCAACCAACCCTGCAGACAAATGCTCCTTTCCTCCGCGCTGAGATTCCTTGCAAAGCCCAGGTTATTGTTCCACACCCGACCACCGGTGACGGCAGCGACAATTAGCTGAGAGCAGGTGCAGTGAGGGTGAAGATAGAGAAACAAGAGTGGAGAACAAAGGGAGAATGGAATGAAAAGGGGGGGGAAAAATCGACATGCTTTAACAGGAAGAGAAAAAAAAAAAGGGATTAGGAAGATGAAGCGTGGTGCCGTGTGAGGCTGAGGAAACAGCGGCTTTGGCTGATTAACTTTTGGGGCTGAACTAACGAGCTGTGAGAGCACAGAGGCGTTGCCAGATAATCACACGCTCCCACAGTGCTGCCTATTAGCTGATCTGGGAACAGTTGTTTTCTCACGTGTCATTTTTACTTCCACGCCACCCACTGCTAGCGGCGTGACTTACCAGCCGCCACGAGGACTGCCGTCGGTGGACGCAGGGTTCCGCGTACAGGAAGCGAGAAATTGAAAGCAAAAACGGCAGCGACCGCATGCTCCAGTTTTAAAAGTCAAAGTTAAGAAAGTCCGTTTCGGAAAAGGTCGAGACGTTGTGTGAAATGTAAAGAAAAAGAAAACCGTTTGAAACTTATTTGGTTGTCAAACTTATTTGGTTGTTAATATGACACTTGTTTTGTGTCACCTGAATAGGTGCAGAACGTTTTGCTTCTTTGACACTTTATTCCATCTTGCCGTTGGTTCGTCTATTTTGCCCAAAACGTGTATGTGGCCCTTCAGTTA
The DNA here is from genome assembly GCA_033026295.1 of Channa striata. NCBI lineage: Eukaryota > Metazoa > Chordata > Actinopteri > Anabantiformes > Channidae > Channa > Channa striata. The sequence continues at coordinate 3,012,344 of CM065169.1, forward strand.
ACGACTACCGTAAATTCTGGACTATAGAGTGCACCTAAATTTAAGCCGCACCCGTTAAAATTTAAAAGAAATATATATTTTGTCACATATAAACCGCATCGGACTATAAGCCGCCAATATCCAGGCTGAGAAATAAGATATTTACATAGAAAGATTTTGTACCATAAGTGTTTATTCATACACCTGAACCTGAATGGTGCCTGTAACACGGCAGTAAAAGTGCTGATGTTTGCTGTTGTGCGTCTTGGGTTGCATGCGCTAAGAATAAAAACTGGCGCTTTTTTGTTTGCACTGACTTCCATCTACAGCGCCCATCTGAGGGCTGCAGGAAAATTCATAGAAAAGCCGCATCTCTGTAAAAGCCGCATGGTTCAAAACGTCGGAAAAAAGTAGCGGCTTATAGTCCGGAAAATACGGTAATTGTTTGAGTTTCACCTGTGCGCATCAAGTAAAAGGCTTATGCAACCATGTCTGTCTACTGTACCTCAGAAAACAAAGGAAAGGCTTCCTAAATTTGAAATAAGCAGAGCTTTGTGCTGCAGGCAAACTTAGTCAAACTCTGTCTCTCTCTCTTTTGCGCACACACACACACACACACACACACACACACACACACATATCCCAAGGGGCCCTGAACACCTCGCTTCAAGCAGACCTCGTCTGTCTACTTGCCATTCTCTTTTTCCCACTTCAAAGAAGCGTATCAGCGAAATGTTTCACGGAAGACTTTGTTGACTGCAATTATAAGTGAACAATATTTTTTTTTTGTTTTCCTTTGAAATGCATGTTTTAATCAAAAAGTAAAGCCAGTTAAAAAAAAAACTCATTCTCACTTGTTAATTTGTGCAAACGTAGAGCTCGGTACTTACAGTAGGTGCAGTGTTGAGGTACCTGAGACAGACCAACCCCACCTCTCGCCCAATCACAGCTCTCCCATGACCTTAATGGTTAAAGGATGCACTCGAGTAGATTTTAGAAGGAAATTTTATCGTTTTTACTTTACTACATTAACTGGCAGCTTTAGCTACTTTGCAGGCGTGGATTTCGAATGCAGAACATCGTGAGCTAATAAACGCTTACGTGTTAACTGTGGGAACTGTGACCTTCGAGTTCAAAATTCAACGCTGTCAAGCGTTGAATTCTTGAAATGACAAGCTCTTGTGAAGCAGAAACATGCACAACAGCGATGGTTATGGATGAGACAGTACATACAGTAACTAAAATCCGCTGCACCTCTACCAGATGCTGGTGTTGTTTCTATAGTGACAAACATCTTTGACCTCAGTTATTATTTTTATTCATATTGCATATATTTATTTTCATTGCTTTCAAACATCTGTTTGTGAAACAAATCTGGACTAGACTTTGAGTAGGTGGTGTCACATTTATTAAAGTTAAATGACTTAGTTTATAGAGTAAATTGTAGATCATGTGCTTGATAATAAGCTAAGATTCAGAAGTAATACTTTTTCTTGTACGTTAGTACTTTTTAAAAACAATATGTACTTTAGTGCAGTTTTTTACCGTAAGTCCTGAAACAATACTATTATTGCGACATGCAGACAGAAGGAGGAGGCGATTTTAAAATTCACTGGTGTCTTAAAGGACACGCTGACATTAGAAGTGGAGAAAAATTTGAAAGAAACAGCATTTTCAATGGTAAATGTTTGTTGTTTGTCCTGTTTGCATGTCTGGCCTCATAACTCATAATTGGCAGTTTGATTCAAAAACAAGAATGATTTTTAACAAAACGTTTCTCTTGAAGTCCATTATCATGTAACTCAGGAGTAGTTTACAATGATGGACTCCATATTCAATCCAAGTTTCATCTTCCTCTGTTTGCTTTTGTTTCCCGTAATAGGAAATGAATCCACCGATTTCTCAGAAGTCGTTTTTGCATGGAATGTTTTTTAAACGTGCAAATGAAGAAGTTCGGCGAGCGATAACCTCTTGTGCTATAAGCTGAGACTGTGTAACGATTTCCTGTTTGTTGTTGTGTGTCGTGTTTTTGCTTATAGATCCAACATTCGTCCTGAGAACGCCAATAACAACTTCCACGAGTTTCGCATGCACACCTTTGAAAGAATCACCTCGTGCAACTCTTGCCACATGTTGCTGAGGTAAGAGGCTATTTATTATTCACACACACACACACACACACACGCTCGCACACACTCGAAGAAGCACTAAAACCTCTTCAAGGCTATCACCCAACATAAAGACTGTGCACGAGACGTGGACTCTGTCCCTTCATCCAACCGTCAGGAGTCTTTTGAAAGACCTCCGCACCTGCCGTTCCTCTCCACTGTACCCTAACAATCTATTCGTCACTTCGCCTTTGCTCCTCTTCTGCTCTGCCCCGTGTGCCTTAGTTTTCACAGAGGTTCTTTTGAATTTGCTGAATGGTACCGGCGCACGGGAGACTGTGCCTCGCGGTCTTTCTCGCAGCGCGAACGACTTGAGTGGTTTCACCTACTGAGGAAGGTTGGTGAAGAAAAAGTGTCTGTCACACTTGAGCACTTCTTCAAGGCCGGAGAAAAGGGGACGAGATGGCGGGCCCCAGAGTTCAGCCGAGCAGATGAGGAAAACAAGAATAAAGCAGGAAGGATCTGAGGCTGGGGTTGAAGCGCTGCCTCTTTCGGATGTCGCGTTTCCTTTACGTAGCCAGGAGAACTTATGTCGTTATCTTCTTAAGCCTAATAATCTCAGTCATAATATAGTAAGATGCTCGTTTTATTTCTTTAAAGAAATTCATTCCGACTCCATGCTGGTTTTCTCAAAGGGTGGAGCAGCTTTTACTTCCACGTCTTTTTTGATACAGACCTTCTGAGATGCTTGAACGTTTCACTTTTGTCTCTTCGGTGTTTACTAGACATGAGCTAAAGCAGGTTTTTCATCTGAAAGAGGATCGTGTTAACACAAGCAGCAAAAAACTAGTGAGTGCAAAGCCGACAAATGAACGTTGACCTCTAATTTAGCCGTTAACAGGAAAGTTAAGGTAAAGGTTTTTGCAGCTTATATTTTTGTTAATGGGTTTTTATCATTGTGCAAAAAGTCTATTGAAAGGTATTTTCAAGTTTATGAAACAATTTCTAAAAGCAAAAACAGCTTGAACTATGATGTAATGTACCAGTAGTATTTGTACACCAACAAGGTTCTGCAGTAGAAGATGTATACACTATAATATTCAAGAGGGATGAGAACATCAAACCAAAAATTTTACTAAATATGTTTAAGTTAATCAGATTTTCTCATACAGTTGCTATTCAGACGTGACGGTGTGTTTTCAGTGTGAAGCCTCTTCACATGAGTTCGACTCCAGCCTGACTCCAAACTTCGTGTCAGTCTCAGCAATCAAGAGCTCTTCAGTTTCAGCCTCTTTACGGTGTTTTATTTTCAAAGCCTCCTGCACAAAACGAAAAGGAAGCTTAGAGGCTGTGGGCGCATCGCAGTTTATGTGATCACGTCGATCCAACACCGTTGAGTTTAAATTATACGTGTCAATTTCAAACGGGATTGATTTATCCTGAGCAAGAAAAATGTAACGAGAGAACAGATAAAAATGTGTTCTGGATTAATAAGGACAGTGAGGAAACAGCCAGGTCAAAACGGTCACATGACACATCTTGTCACATGACACATGGGATACTAACACAAATTTTTCATTGTGCACCTAATCTATAACCGATTCGGTGTTTTTTGCATTGTTCGCGCTCTCTGTTTAATGAGTGTTTCTGTTCTGCTGTCTGCAGGGGCATCTTTTACCAGGGTTATCTGTGCTCCAAGTGTGGCCTGGGCGCACATAAAGAATGTCTGGGCCGCTTTGGGTGTTGTGGAAAAACAGGTAATGCACCGCTGCCACACACGCAAAGATAACTCACTGCAGTTACCACAGTCCCAAATAGTGTGGAACAAAGCCGCACCGTCACCGAACACAATGTTTTCAAGAGAGACATTAAATCTAATTGTCTCAACCCCTACTGCACTTTTATGGCAGCGTGAGCGCAATGACCGACGACACATTATGGTTCATAAACCCTGATTTATGAACGAGACTTGGTTATGGGTATGAGGGACGTTTGTTGCGGTGCGATTTAGAAAAGCTGCAGAGTGAGTGTCGGAAGATGACGTGGGGAGAAAAAAAAAAGGAAGTGGAGCGGTGGGAATTAGAGGGGTTGCTCTGAATCGGTAAACTTTAAATATGTCCCTGTTTCTCCGAACCAAGGTCACCCACATTCGATCAGTATTGCAGATATTCAGTGAAAAGCTCCCCTGCTTCCCCGGCTGCTTAAAGGCAATGTCACCGCGTAGCACGGCACAGATCCCCAAAGCCGAACTGTAGTTTTACTGAGGAGTTTTAAGAAACTCCTGACTTCTTTTATGGTGCCCCTGTTGTGTGCCTGTCACTCAGCTCCCTGTGCAGGAGCCCTGACAGCTCTGAAAGAAAACTGGAATGAAAAGGGGCCTAGCATGTCCTCAGCATGTGTGTGTGTGTGTGTGTGTGTGTGAGAAGGAGAAACTTTTTTGTTTGTGGAAGTTCTTTTAGGTCTGGCGTATGCATGCTTGTGTTTTTTTGCAGCAATAAAACTCTGCGCCGTGTTTTAAAAAAAAAAAAACAAGCGGGCACGCCAGTTTACGACGCGAACACGCTGTACCCATAACACCGCAACGTCATACTTTGTGTGTTTTGTATTCCCCGTGGCAAACTGCCAGCTCCTGTTGGACCTGGCATCTGTCACGGTGCTATCAGGGCGCAAAGGCAATAAAGCCACTGCCAGACCCACCTGGGCACGGCGTGCACCTGACTGGATTTGGGCGACACCAGCAGCAGGGGAGCACAGAGCTGTAAAGACGGGGATGTCGGTTTGAATTCCCCCTCTCATTACTCCACGCTGTCCTCAGTCTGTGCTGCTGCAGGAGCATGTGTAGATTGGCACTTAAGTAAAGCATCTGAACGACATTATTTATTTTTTTTGGTTTCTCCACTTTTTTACTCATTCAACCTCAACATTGAGCGTCATTTGTAACTTTCTACATCCCAAAAAAGGAACCACCGTGCACATGAGCGCATTTTTTGTGAAGGTCTGCACAAACACAGAACGGTTGCATCGCGTCAGTGAGGGTCCTCAGGAGTAGAGAAAGACAAACGCGTGTGGTTGTCAGAGATAAGCCATTGTTTACCTGCGTTTGTCTCTGTTATCTGCTCCCTCGCTTGCGTAACAGGTCAAAGTTCACTTGATAAACAACAGCCCTGTTAAAGGAGGTGTGTGTGTTTGTGTGTATGCACACAGGTACAGTATGTACAGTGCATATATTTCTGCCATGGAGTGTGTGTGTTATTGTGGATTGATGTGTATGTCTATGCAGTTCTGTTTGCACAGGTACATCAGTGTGTGTGTGTGTGTGTGTGTGTATGGTGTGTATGTGCCTAGGTGTGTGTTTGTGTGTGTCTAGGGGGTGTAACCCTGTTCCTCAGGGAGCCAATGAAACAAACTGGTGGAGCAAAAACCTCAGGTCTGCCCCCCCTCCCTCCACCCCATCTCGTTACCTCCCCTATCCTGGCTGTCAGGTAGTGGCAGCGCAGCAAAACAAAGCGAACCGCGGTCAGACACGAGCGTCCGCCTTCTCCACTAATGAGGGAGTGTTGCCTTGTACCGAGAAGTGTGTGCAAGTGTTTGCGTGCACCCGCTAACCCGTCATTCACTATGCCTGTTCTCAAACTTCTTTCAGATCCCGGCTCCGTCAGAACTCAGGTGAGCTGTTGCCGCTGTGTGTCTATTTGTGTGTGTGTGTGTGTGTGTGTGTGTGTGTGTGCGTGTCTGTGTTGGTTTGCGCACCGTCTGTCTGCCGTCTGCCTCTACTCCAAAGCTTTTCTGCACTTTGAAAACTGTTCTCTCCTGCAGCTATTTGCCAAGACGACTCCAATTGACTTCACTTGCTGTAGCCCACCTGATGCCAGAAATGAGAATGGTTTTGCAGATTCACTCTACGTTGTCTCTGTTGATTGTGAAACTGCTCTGTGCTTTTTTTTTTTTTTTTGCTCCAACGTCCACAAGAATCACCAAACTGGAAATTTGACTGCGCTGAAGTGTGCACACTGCAGAAGCTTACCGAGTTGCAAAATATGAAAGTCCTGTGTTGTTATTATTGGCAGTTTTGGTAAAAACGCCCGACTGGCTACATGCAGTTTTACTCCCATCACCAAATGTTAAAAAACAAACAAATAAAAAAAAAATTAATCAGCCACAAACACTCAATCCTGCCATTTACTGAAACTATTTGCCTCAAATTGGGCCTCATCTTCCTGTTTGTTAAAAAGAAATCAGTTTAATTCGGCCGCAGAAGGATACGCTATAATCTGTCTGCAGAATAACTGCATATGGGATATGGGTTTTGATATGCTGTGTACTACAACAGCCCGCAGGGGTTCAAACAGGAATAGTGTGTGTGCAGCGTGCCTATGCGTTTTATATTTAGCCTGTGCACTAACTACAGCTGTACACTGAATGTAATGTTCTCTGTGTGATTTTTTTTTTTTCAGGGCAAAGATCGAGATCCAGGTAAGAACCGAACGTTAGACCCTCCTCCCACCTCACACGCTTCGTCCGTCCTCTGTTCCTGCACTGTTGACCGTGTTTCCATTGCGCTGAAAAACACGAGACAGCCGTAAAAAAATCCTTTTGCTAAATGTGGAACTGGTTGATCCGAACCAGCGGCACAACTTTTAACATTTGTGATGCTTTAACTATATTTATTTTCATTCTTCATTAATCTTATTCATTTATTTATCCAAGCCAATGTGGTGTGTTTTGCATCCATGAGACATCGTGCCACACATACACGGGAGCTAGAAAAAACACGCCATTTTTCAGTATCGTGTTCATCAGGATAGCTCGAGGGTTTGCAGTTATTGGCACTTTCTTCCTGGTATTGGATGTAACCTTGCTCAGTCGGATAAACATTTCCCTGGTAGCTATTAACTGGTTTTTTAATGTTTAACATGTGACTATAAGAGGCACAACAGCTAAAATAGAAACCGCTGCTCAAATACTAACACTGTTGCTTTCTTTCTCTTTATATAGAATATTTACATTGACATTTGGTCATTTGGCAGACGCTTTTTTATCCAAAGCGACTTACAAGTTAGGTCAAGGAGAATGACTAACTGTGTGTGTGTGTGTGTGTGTGTGAGACCTTTAATCTCTCATAAACCTGGCTTCAACACTCATTTTTCCACCCCTCCATCATTATGCTGTAGAAAATCACTTTTGACTAGAGATGCATTAAAATCAATAGGCGTTTGATTGCCCCGGCCCTCGGTGTTTCATTACATTTGGACGCTGCTCTCTTTGTCTGTTTTGCTCGAACACACGGCTCGTCCTTGTGTGGACAGGAATGCAATTCATGCCCCCAAGACTCGATTCTCCGTGGCCCTGTGTCTTTAGAAGTCTTATTCAGGCAAGCTAGCACACGTCAGGCTGCCAAGCCTCCGTGCCTCAGTGCTGGATCAGACCCTGAAAGAGAAGCGAGACAGATATAGATGTATTAGCTTTCAATACAGTGTTGTTGACTTCTCCATCATTTGCCTTAGCTTCACCCTTTTCTTCACGCTCGCACTTGAATTTCTTTTTCTCATATTACATTTCCGCACAACACTATCACCACACGAGGCAGAGAAACATATGCACAAGTCATTTTGTTGTGTCGAGCGTATGAGATATGAACTGGGGATTTGTTTGGCATGGGCGGGTCTTTGTAAGAGGCAGATTAGTATTCATTATTACTCAATTTCAGTGATTTCTTGTAAATAGTTGCATGTTGATAATCAAATGGTGCTGACTGTGTTCATGCAGGCAAACAGGATTAATCTGAATAAAATGCACTTCTTTTGGAGTCAGGGCAATCCCGTACTACCAATGTGCTACCTGCGGAGCGATAGGTTTCCATGAAGATATTAGGCCCTGAAAATGCATGCATAATAGAAGGAGGACGAAAAATCGTGACAGGGAAGTGCTGCTCAGCATTCCACTACCAAGCATAATACAAAACAAGCAACACAACAATATTAGTACGGCCCCGTCTTCAGAAAAGCACCGCATTGAATACAGTGAAGAAACGGCACAAATAAATCTCAGATGTTGAACCCGAAAAAAATGTCCTGTTAGCAACACATCACCACATTCATTCTTTTAAAAATATTCTGAAAGTGTTATGCAAAGTGATGTACATTTTTACACCCAATCGTAATACTGATGTTGTGGTTGTTTTAGCATCATATTTTTGGCCCAACATCCTTGATTATAAATGTTTGACCAGGTTTTGTTAAATCTCGGTATTTGGTGCCACCGTAGAATTTCCCAGTGTATTCCCTCCCCACAGGAGGTCTGAATGCATTGCCTCTTATCTTTGATCTCAGAGCCTGATAAACAGCCAGGCAGCAGAGTGCACTGTTGCTTATCTGTAATATGATAATGAATTAATCATTTGCCAAGAGGGTTCACAGGTAACAAGGGGTGTGTTTGTATTCTCCATCTCATTACCATCTAATGGGGCCAGTGGTTTAATAGAGCAAAAACAAATCTGCCCGTGACAAACATGGTCCTTAAGACCTGAGCTTTCACAGTATGCACAGACATAAACGGTCTCACAGACATTTAGTATAGTTTTTAGCTCCACAATAAATCATAACCTGACCGTTTATTTCATATGAATATTTACACATAATAACTGTTTCTTTTGAACCTAGTATGTCGGCGCTAACACTTTCTTTCCTTGCAGGTCTGCCCAAGATGCTGGTCATCAGGAACTACTTCGGCGTGCCGAGCCCCTCTTCCGGTCAGCCTCTCAGCATCCAGACGGGCGACATCATCGAATTAATCTGCGCTGATTTGCACAGCCCCTGGTGGCAGGTCAGAAGTTTCACTATCCCCAGGTCTAAAAAAAAGATGGCCGCTGTTACTATCACTCCATCCATCTTTCATCCAGACCTCATGGAATGAGGATATTGCTCTGATATGTTAAAGTTATTTTTATTTTTAAGTTACTATCTACTACTAAAGGAAGTGTCTGGTAAATTATACCTCAGTGTGTCTGATTAGGGAATTCCACCAGTGTTTCTGACTAGGAAGTAAAACTCACGGGAAATGTTTGTTTTATTTAAGCAATTACTGATATTTTTTTTATTTAAAGCTGGAGGAAAGATTAGCAGTTCTCTGGAAATGTGATGCATTGTCTGCTAAGAGGAAGTCATCATAATAATTAGAAGAAGGTTTCACCTGAGGCCTAAAGCACGTCCGGTATCATAAACCGCTATTGTTTTACACCACACGTAATCACGAAACAGACAACTCTCACAAAGCTCACTACAAATTTGCTAAAATAGACTTACTAAAAATTCAATTAACCCTGCGTAAAAGCTTAACCCAAGGCAGCAACATCCCCCCCAGTCAGGAAACATGCAGTATCCATCATCGTCGTAGCCAGCAGACCATAATCATTTCTGTTCTGGGGGGTAGTGTGTGTGACAAACAGAATGGATCGCTATAATTTCATTTTATTCGACAACACAAAAGCATCAAAGCGGGCGTAGCCGGGGGTGTGCTTCTCGTGCCTCTGGGAACAGTGCGGCGTCTGAAAACACACGGCTCAATCCCTCATTCAGCATTTCCTTGTTTTTTTTGGACAAAAATACCACGGCTCCTGGATCCTCTAATTAACACATTTAACTCATTGAACTGCTCTCACTACAGGAAACAAGAGGCAGCCCTGTGTGTGTTTGTGTGCGAGGCCGCACGTAAACCAGTCGCTAGTTATTTATTCAGGTGGGAAAAGTCCCTCAGCGTTCCCTAAATCTCAGAACAAGCTAAGAAAAAGTTTTGACCCCTACTGGGAGACTCCTCGGAAGAACTCCCGCCAGGAAAAACAGGTTACCGCTACATCCTGACACCAGTGGAGGTGTGTAAGTGCGAGAGGAAAGTAAGAGCACAAAAAAAATCCCCTTTTTAAATTATTGTTATTGCAGCTCCACTTACACTAGGATATGTTCTTGGGTTGAGGTGTTTCCGCTTCACACTATACTTACAGTAACATGTGTTATACGAAGAGTAAATTTCGTCCGCTGCATTTGACCCGTCCCTGCACCCGGTGGATCGGCTGGGATTTGCCACGCCGAGATTTGATCCTGCATTGTCTAGTTTTACCATCCAGCTGCTCCACCCATTGATCTGCCAGGCCACTTCATTAGATGGGCTGTCTGAGCGTGAGAGAAGTCGTGGAGAGTGATGAGAGCGGCTATTTTTGTTTAGCTTTATAAATGGATTTAAAGGATAAAGATAGATGAAGCAGAGACAAACCAAACGTTACCAAAGACACAAAAAAATGACCAGAACGACACAGACGAAGAGCACAAGGACAGCAGTACTCAGATACGCCCATCACAAACACACACAGAACGTCCATGAAGAGAACGGGCAAATGCAAAATGATCAAAAAGATGGACGGAATGACTACAAACAGCATGGCCGCCTCATTTGTAGTAATTCCGCATGTCTTCCAGTCTGGGGCATTTAAGAAGAGGTTCCAAATGTGTACGGACACAAACACTTGCGCGGCAGCATCTACATTTGTGCTATATATATACGTTCATGCTCCATCCCAATGCAGTGCAGGGTCAGCCTGCACACACTGTATGTACGCACACTTTTCATTTAGACTTGTGCTCGTTTAGGACAATTTTACTCTCAGGAGGCTGATAATCCGCTGACGCAGCATTTAAAATAGATGTTAAAGCTCCATAACCATTGGTCATTTCTGAATAGGAAGTGTAATGATGCATTTGCACGAAAACTCATTATCCTGTTCACAAAAAAAAAAAACCCAAAAAAACAGCATCCCAGTCGACAAGCAGACCAACGCAACCCGAGTCTTCCCAGCGTTGATAAATCAAAGTGCTGAATTTAAAGACATCACCATGAGCTCTTCCTCTTTCTCTCCTCCTGCCGGGCTTTATTTCAACAATGGTTAACCAGGGCCGTAAATTGACTCTGCTCTGTGTTGCAAGCTTGTTGTTCGTGAATCACTGCGAAAGAGGAAAAGTCCTCCACGTGTACATAACCCAGTTATCTCTCTGTGGTTTCAGGGCAGAATCCTGTCGACGAAAGAGGTTGGCTTCTTTCCAAGCAACGCCGTGAAGCCCTGCCCATGTGTAAGCAGCGTTTCCTTCGTTACGCTCTGTAGAGGCAGCTTGTATCTGTTGACGTGGCTCCAGCAGCAGCAGGAGTTGTGGGCGAGGATCTCGGGGAGGAGGAGAACCAAGATGTGTGTCAAACTCCAGTGGGGAGCTGAGAGGAGGAACCGAGTGTGTGTCCACTCGCTTCTCCCTTCCACTGGATTGTCACGCTCCATTTGATGAAATGAAATTCCGACTCTGTCCAGCTGCTTCAGGAGTGTGTCGTTATCTCCAGTAGATAACAAACTATTATCACGGCGTCTGCGCTGCCGTAAAGATAAGAAACACATTAAGCCACTTTATTGAGGTCGCACAGTGTAAAAACACATGCTGAATATAGTGGGAGGCTAAACCAGCAGCTCGCTCGTGTGTTTGATCTCCATGGTTACACGGATGAACCGACAATAACTCGTGTCCATGTGTCCTCTTTTCTACAGGTCCCGAAACCGGTCGATTACTCCTCACAGCCATGGTACGTTCACCAGCTCCTCACTCCGAATGAGGCTAAACGTCCTCCCTTACTGTGATTGCATTACTGTAGATTGAATAAAAACTCATTAAATACCAGATGTACATGCACTAAAGATCAGATCAGCCAAACCAGCTCCAGAATGACGGGAAATAGTAATTAAATTATGTAGCTCTACTCCAACCTGGATGTAAGAGCCATCACACAGATATTAAAGGACAAAGTGCTCAGCGGCGTGACGACAGCCAATGATGTCTGTAATGAGTTTTTCGAGCGGCCACGTTCATTTCCCCTTTCTTCTCCTTTTCCTCTTTGACTCCTTGGTTGACATGCCGCGTTACAGGTTTGCAGGCCCCATGGAGAGGCTGCAGGCAGAAGCGGAACTCATCAACAGGGTCAACAGCACGTACTTAGTTCGCCATCGCAGCAGAGAGTACGCCGAGTACGCCATCAGCATAAAGTAAGTCACCAGTCTGCCCACGGCCCCTCGCTTTCCCGCCGACGCTTTTGTGTTGGCGTGACGACACGGTAGAAACGTGAGCTGATGTGGAAACACTGCTGTCACATTCCCAACCTCTTTACTGTAGTTCTTTTTTTTTTTTATCAAGATGAAGCAGCCGGCAGCCGATAAAGCAGCTCTTACTATTCACAGAACACCAGTGTAATGAAGAAATCAATTAGAATTTTCTTTTGTTGATCTACCTGAAAATCAGTTAACATTTTCACGATCAATTTTTACAACAACCTATCATAAATCGGTTAACATTGACATAATTAGTGTGAGCCGTGTGTGACCTTTTGACAACAAACCAATGAAGGAAGTAGTAGACTGACAGCAAAGCTGCACTAGAGAGAAATCTAGATTGTTATCTAAAGCTAAAGTCTTACCATACATTTTCCATCAGTGTAAAAAAGGATAATTTTTTGGACAATTAATTGTGCATTGACACACAATGGATATAATCATCCAATTCTATAGTCTGTAGCTACAGTAAACTATTAGATTCATCAGAAACCACAGCGCGACAAAGCTATTTAGAGTTCCTTTGCAGGATGGTGTGTTTTTTCCTTTGAGCGTCTGTGAAGAATCTGGGAGAAACGGACCCCACCAGATGCTACTCAAGGTCTGACCTTAAAGCCTACCAAAACAGTCTCAGCACTCTATAATTAGAAGCACACAGGCATTTTAATCGCTGTAATGAGGATTTAACAAAGCATACTGTGACCCCCGTCCGCTGTTTGCGAAATTATCTCTGCGCTCAGGATAAATGGCAGTGGGTGAAGGAAAAAAACAACCTCTTAGATGGAACACGTTCCTCCGTGGTTAGCACACTGTGAGCAATGGCTATGTTCCTTTAAATTCATTTAACTTTTTTGAAGCCCCCCCCAACAGATCAAGCCTTAATTACACACACACACAGAGCAGAAGTGGAGCTTATTAAAACCTCCGCTGAAAGAGAGAAGCTGCGGAGAAAGCGATGCAACATGGAAAAGGTGTCCTCACAAATCCAAGTGACTTCTACTCCTCTCAGCAGAGCAGGAACCGGACTTTTATTTAAAAAAACCCACCCCAGTTCTGTACAAATTAATCTAAAAATCACCATGCTCCAGATAACCTCTTTAAATTCTGTTGACATCAAGAGGTTTTATAAACTCTAATGTTACATTAAATTTGGTTTAGTCTCGTATTTAGTTAAAGGAAAAGTTCAACCTGTAAGCAGAAATGCTCATTTGCTGCATTGGTGCAAAAACATTAGTGGCCAAAACTTTAGAGCCACCCCTTCTTATAATACACTCCAGTATGATGCCACTACCCACCGTTACCATCATAACAAACACATAGTGACAGTTTCAACTGAGAAATTATAATCTTTTAAAACTGGAATTCATGGCCTTGACCGGTGTATGTGCATTGTATATATGTGGACATCTCTGTTCCTAACAATTTGACCCAAGACCACATTGGGCCAAGTGTCTGCACTCTTTGTTCCTGTTACTCCTCTCTGTCTAATTGGGCCTGTTAGATGAACCGCAGTTTGCAATTTACTGAAATGTGTATGAGATTTGTATATAGCTTAAAGCCTCCAGCGACAGTGTCACCAGCAGATAATCAGCTGCCCTGTTCATTCAAGTCCAAGTCAGTAGGTGGGTGGGACAGCAGTTCAACAAACGCACACATTCTCTCCTGACCACCCATCACTCAGGTGTCACAAACCTTTGGGACCCCATGCATTACACTGACTGCTGCGCTCTCCGCACAGGGGCCAGGGGCTGACCACCGATCGATGGCGGTGATCAGAGAGGGAAATTACACTCATAACTTATTCAATGGCCCACAGGTACAACAACGACGTGAAACACATAAAGATCCTGACCAAGGAGGGCTGCTTCCACATCGCAGAGAACAAGAAGTTCAGGAGCATATTAGTGAGTGTGTTTTTTTCCCCCCACAAATTCCACCACTGCAGTTCATAAATAAATCATTGCGTTCGCTTAATGAAGTGTCAAAACCTGAATTTTATTTTAGCTGTGTGCACAAAAATAGCCATGATTAGAGATGTGTTTATACTGGCCTGAGGGCTCCGGCATTATAGATAAGTCCAGTGCATATTGGTGCAGCAGTCTTATTTTTGACAGAACTGTATTTTCTGTATCTTAGTTTTGCTAAAAACATGTTTTTCAGTATCATATTTGAATGCCAGTATGTGTCAAAGCAGTATTTTAATTTGAAATTCATTTTATAGTCACAAATCGTGATCAAAGTAATAGTACGTTTGATATTTAGTTTTCAAAACATTTTGGTTATAGTAATATTCCCTCTTTTTGTGGGCCTTTCAAATATACAGCAGGTTCAAAACAAAAGTGGTCATCATATTCTTCATAATTTAGTGCATGAATGATCATGTCAATCGTTTGTACGTCCGTCATGACAGCCGAAAAACTGAAATATACTTTAAAACACGATTCAGATGTGCAGTAAACACAAATAACTGCGCACCGTATTATATTGTTGACACTGATATGAATGTGTTTCCTTCCAGGAGCTGATCGAGTACTACAAGCACCATTCCCTCAGAGAAGGGTTTCGGAGTCTGGACACCACGCTGCAGTTTCCGTACCGGGAACCCGAGAACGCTGCGTGCAGCGCTTCAACCGCTCCAGTGGCAACAGTGAGTAGACTCGACACAGACACCATCTCCCACCAAGACACGCGTTTCTGCCGGGTGTCACTGGTAGCGACAGATAATGCAACAACTGGTGATGTCAGAATTATTGTACAAGGATACAAGGAGGTTTTTATGGATGTGTAGTGCGCAAAAAAAACAATACATCAGAATAGTAAAGGAAAATTAATTACTAATGCTGCAGTGCAGATGCTGAGAGTTTAGTCCTAAAATAAATCCTGCATTTGTGTATTTAAAGATGCTGCGCTCATTATTTTGATTTTGTGATATTGTAGCAGTCAGTGAATTAAATGGGGACTTGAATCACTTTTAGGAGCTGTACCGTATTTTCCGGACTATAAGCCGCTACTTTTTTCCGACGTTTTGAACCATGCGGCTTTTACAGAGATGCGGCTTTTCTATGAATATTTCTGCAGCCCTACAGATGGGCGCTGTAGATGGAAGTCAGTGCAAACAAAAAAGCGCCAGTTTTTATTCTTAGCGCATGCAACCCAAGACGCACAACAGCAAACATCAGCACTTTTACTGCCGTGTTACAGGCACCATTCAGGTTCAGGTGTATGAATAAACACTTATGGTACAAAATCTTTCTATGTAAATATCTTATTTCTCAGCCTGGATATTGGCGGCTTATAGTCCGATGCGGTTTATATGTGACAAAATATATATTTTTTTTTAATTTTAGCGGGTGCGGCTTAAATTTAGGTGCGCTCTATAGTCCAGAGTTTACGGTAATTGTTCATTTAGGTTTGTTGCAGCCAACGAGATCACGTCTCAGTTTTTAGGTTGACCACTTAGATCAGGGAGTGACGTTTTTTGACAGCAGCTCCGCCTTTTGTTTATATCTTTAAAACAGATTGTGATATTTTATAGTTTCAGAGGGTAAATATGAGCAGTGGCAAAAAAAAAAAGCTGTTACAAGGAAACAGTGAAGACAAACTAATCAAAGTATCATCGGGAACATGTTTTCAAAGTATGACATAAGTAGAACGACTCTCCAAATTATGCACGAAAACATCAGATCATTTCCCTTTTAGTCAGCTGTTTGTTTCTAAAATAGTTTAACCAGTAGTTGTGTGATTAAAACTATTAAGATGATCACAAAAGCCTCACATCCCAGTGAAATAACATTTAATGTTAATTCAGTTTAATTTAATTACCAGAATAAACATTCTTTAATTATATTATTAATTGCAATAATTTTTGGAATTAATTATATACTTGTACCCGTGCTTGTAGATACAGTTTCATTTATTTTATAAGCTCTTCATACTCAGTTTTATTTGCAAAAATCTTAACTAAACAGCCAAATAAATGTAGTGGAGTAAAAGGTGGTAAAATACAGCCAACTCACACTTGCACCTCATCAGAGTAATTTCCTGAAGTTCCTGTCAGTGATAGTGTTCATGATGGAGTAATCTGCCCCCCATGACCCTGAGCCGGATTAGTGGTTTCGGTTAATGTTTGATGTCCTGTGTCGAGAGAGAAAATGAGAGAATTCTTACGTGAGAGTCGGGAGCCGACAAACGTTGATGAGTTGTTTATTGAAATACGTAGTTCCCTGCTAGGTTTCTGTTGTTGGTCTAATCCGTTATTCAGCTGATCGTGTCCCAGACCGTAAAAAACCTTCTGATGCATATTGCAGCTTCGTTAAAGTCAGTCAAAGACTCTGTGTGACATGCAAACTTCTCTCAGCCGATCAGCCGCATCTGTTTGCATCGGTGACGGTTTGCGTTTCAGCGCTGTTGCCTGCGCTGCTGATTTCCTTCCACCTCTCCTCTTTCGTGTCTGTCATCTTCGCCGAGCGTCTCATGCGGCTTGATATTCACTCGGGAGCATCTTCAGAGCAGGAGAAGGAAAACGCCGCGCGGCTACAGTGTTTGTTAAAAACCGCTCTCCTCTGACGTTAATGGTTTTGGACTTGACTGTCAAACGGTGGTTGGAGAATCCACAAAGCATGTTATTAGATTTGATAACACTCTCTGGACGTTTACTGAAGATCAAATTAATTTAAGTTTCAGGGGGAGGGAGGTAATCTGCTAGAACCTTCACAGAGTCAAGACCATTTACAGTCTGACGCTAAGATTTCTCTATCGAGTGGAAATACATGGTGATTAAACAGACAACACGTGAGCTCGGAGGGGCTGAATGCTATAGCACATGGAGGATTACACTAGAAGTTTTGTTATTGCATATTGAGGTATGTAATATCATCAGGGTTTTATATCTTAAATTGTCGGCGCAAAGGAAGTTTGAAACATTTATTAGTTGATGAGACAACATGACATCGTCGGTCCCGCCCGGCTCTCACTCAGCCCGCTTCACCAGGGCCAGTCTGACTTACAGCCTTTCAGAAGCAAATGATATTCAATAAGTCTGGGTCAAAACCTCAACACATTTTGAATCATATTTCTGTGGTTCGAACACACGGCAAACAGTTTCCACATCGCTCTTACTCACCACAGACTCTTTACGATGCAACTACTTCTATCCGAGGACATACCTGATACGAGGTTAGAACAGCAGTACAAGTTGTACAGATGTTGTTTCTCATGCACTGATTGGTTGGTCTCCTTCACCGATTCCAAACACTGAATCAGTCAAGAAGCTGATGATGGGAGACACACTGTAAAGACTTGGACACTGGAGGGACTTTTACCCCAGTGGAGGTTTTCGGACTTTGGAAAAAGTATCACAAAAGTTTTTGTGCGCATGCAGCTAAAGTAACCTCACCCTAGGCCGGGTTCTAGGACTGCAGTTCCTTGGAACAAAGTGTGCCAGGAACCATCCAGTGGAAACACAGCTGAACTAAAGGTCTAACCTCATGCATATTCTTGCGACATGGGTGTAATATGGAAAAGAGAAGCTCACCAGGGGATTAGCATCATATCTCAGTGAGCTCACCTTTCCACGAGCACTTTTTTACACTCCAGAAAAACAAACATTTTATAGCGACTGCACAAACTTGTCATGGAACTTTCTTCTTTTGGAGGTTGTGGTGCTAATCTGTAGAATTTCTTATTTTTTTTAGCATGCAAGAATGAGTCTTTTGTTCTGTTCCGAATCAACCTGGCAACTCCTCAAGACAAAGCAGCTGTTGTCACCAACACGTTCAGAGCAATAGAACTGTGCACGGATGCAGCACACCGGTTATTACTTATGCATGCAGCTGCTGTACCTTCCTAACTCTGCCACTTTGTCAGTCATTACCCCTTCTAACCTGATTCCTCTCAACATTCAGGTGTTAGAGATGTTATTTATCAGGGCTGAATGAGAGAACATCCAGCGAGATGTTTTTTTTTTCCTTTCCGACTTGAAATGTAACAGGTGTGGGGTGTGTAACTTTGAACTGAGATTTTAATGAGATGAGGTTTGGGTTTGAAGCGACACAGCAGACAAAACAGCAGCATCCGAAATGAATATAGACATTTTTTTGTGACAGAATTATAATGCAAGAGTGTAATTTTATGATGAAAAGAGTTTTTTAGGAGTTGAAAGGCTTGAGAGCTTATTCTGGGAAAAGAAATTCTGCATAAAATCACTTTTATCCTTTGTTTTTTGATTTTTAATTTTTTTTTTTTTTTAGCCTGGCTCACATAGTCATTTGGGATCAGGTTTAAAAAAGGCCCACATTTAAATGTCTGCCACCCTAGAAATAAAATAGAAAGGGTTGTTTGCCCACTAAAACATCATGACCCCCCCCCAAGCCAGAAGAAACGGTACAAAGCATCACTGCCCATCAGTCCGTTCATGGAAACCTAATGACTTGTCGCAATCAGTGGCAAAATGAGATTTAATTTGAACGCCGTTTTCAGCGGAACAATGACGATGCCAAATATGAACAGATTGCACAGAGCTGCTTCTACATGAGGCCTGTTGTTCAAACTCAAGTGGAGGCAGTTTTGTTCCAGTGTGGTCCTCTGCCGTGCAGGCAGCCTCCTCCTGGTTCGCACGCTTCACTTTCTCGCCTTCGCTTTTCAACGAGTCTCTTCTTTTGATTTGCATCTTCCCGGCACTGCTGGAAGACGGCTAATTAATGTTTCGTTGCCTCGTTTTAGGTTTTTTTTTCGGACAGTTTTGCAGAAGGCAGACGGATCTTGTTTAATCAGTGCGTTAACAATGCTGGTGGCGGCCCAAAATACTAATGATTCCATGGAGCATATTTCACCTCAGAGCCTGTACGTTGCAGCGGTTTGAGCTCGTCTTCATGTTTAGGTCCCAGTCTCCTCTAATGCAGTCGACCTGCTCACATTGCGTATTCCAGCGTGGTCCGAGAATCGGGCAGAACAAAAATGAACGTGTAAAATGCAGCCGGTGTTGTGGTGGCTTTTTGAAGTAAAGGACGATCCCTCTTCATATTGCTCGTACCTAGACACCATTAGGGGTTGCTGAGCTGTCTCTCAGCACGCTGATTAGTATTCATTTTCAAAAGCACTGGAGCTGCGCTCTCCTTCAGCATATCAATAACCAGGGCCAGTTAACTTGCCCAGCAGTATTGTTGGGAGCTGCACATTTTTCATAAAGTGTGGGCCATTTTTATGCTTCTGTGGGGACTCGATTCTTTGCTGCGACTGGTTTCATGCTAGAAAACTGTAGGTTACTCATATTACCGTATTTATTCTAAAATGAAACCACGCAGTTAGGTTACGTCCGTGACAGCATGTCCTTTATTATGTCTTTATGGCTGGTTTGCAGATTTTGAATGTTTCCACTATGTTCATTTTGAATTTCCTACTAATTGTCGCCATCCCTCTGCATCTCCTTGTTGTCACTTTATGGTCATTTTGACATTTCTTAGCGTCATTTTGTTTCTCTTTGTATCCATGTTGCATCTATTTGTGTCTCCCTGTGATCATCTTACATTTCTGTCTTTTTGTTGTCATTTTGTGTCACATTGTGTCTCTTCGTCTGTTGCATTTTATTGTGACTTCCTGTTGTCATTTTGCATCTGTCTCATTCACTGGCGACTGCACAGTAATCTTGTAGTCTTGGATTTCATCCGCTGTAGTTTTATAGCACAGTTGCAACATGACGTTCTTATGAAACAAATATTATCAGTTATCGACGGTTGCAGCAGCAGATTACAAATTGTGTACAACTTATGAATATTTGACTGAGCTTGTTCATTTTTATAAGCGTTAAGTCCTGTTCTGTCACGAAGCAGTCGTTGTACAATACAGCAGTTTTTGTCAAACAATCTTGACGTTTGATTGAAATCAGAAACTTTGTTTTCTTCTTGTTTGACTGAAAATTTCAGTTTGTTCAATGGCCACAAAAGGCTGAATAGTGGATATTTCTTGGATTAGACAACAAATAACCAATAAACAGCGGCGGAACCGTTTCCCCTCATGAGAGACTTTATCAAACTATGACTGTGTTCTTTGTACTTCTTTAAAAAAGTGCTTTATGTTTTTTCTCCTTTGCTTCTCTCTCCTCCTTCCACCCTCCATCCCCGGCCTCTCCCCTGCTCACATCTCTCTGCTCCCTGCCTGGCCATAGCCCCATTGCTCTGCGGCCTGTCTTTTGTAACTCCTGCCGGCTACAGCTTTGTGCCTCCTTCCTCTGCTCCCTTCTGGTCAGGTACAGGTATCGAGTTTCGCTCTCGCTGTCGCTCTCCGACGCGGGATTTCTTCCTCTTTGCTTTTATGTTGAAGGCTGCTCTGGCATGCTGGCTGTAGCTTAAGTGCATTCACATCATGGCCTGGATCTTAACTTTCACATTCAAGCATCTCGCCTTTTTCATTGTCCTGTGCACAGTTATTAGTGGAGAATAATGACATATAATGCATGCAGACATTGTGTGAGTTTGCGTGTGCGTGTGTACACATTTATGCATGTAATTGTGTTAGTGTGAGCGAAAAAAAAAAAAAAAAAAAAAAAAAGTGGCGTTTGAGATGCTTCCGAAAGCACCTGTTGCCGAGTTTTTGTGTGTCTGTTCGTCAAAGTAAAGGTGGAAGTGTCCAAATACACAGAGCTGCTCTGTATTAGACATTCTATCCCCACGGCCAGGTTGTAGAGGTCTGACATTCCATTTCCACCTGTCAGCTCAGCCCGGACCAGCCCACCAGTCGGTATGTGGGGAAGGGAGAAAGCTGGAGGCTGCCAGGGTGGGATGGAGCGGCGGTAACTAGCTAACCCACTCCACACCTGTCTCTTATGCCGCCGTCTCCTTGTCTCACACACGCACAGCTGTCAGAACACTCCAGCTGGAGCATCTCGGTGAAAGTTATGCATTCTATAACGGTGGCAGCCGGGCCGAACTCTTTTCTAACTGGGGTGGGAGATTGAGACACTGGCAGAAAAAACTGTTTGAGAACTAAATGATGCAGCCGTTCTGACCAGTTAAATGACGAGACTGTTCACAGGAGCAATTCCCGTTCTTCTAAGTGAACCGTCATCCATCTACCTTGTGTCGATGTGTGTGCACATGTAGACGTCCTCTTCCATACATGATTTACCAGCTGCGTCTCCTTCATTCTCTCTCTCTCTCTCTCTCTATAGTGTTCACCCCTAAAGTGATTGGCGTGGCCATCGCGCGGTATGACTTCAGCTCGCGCGACACCCGGGAGCTCTCCCTGCAGGAGGGCGACGTCGTTAAGATCTACACAAAGTCAGGAGCCAACGGCTGGTGGAGGGGCGAAGTCAACGGCCGAGTAAGTAGCAGCTGCCAGGTTAAGCCCCTTAAAATATGAAAACTTGTAATAAAACTACAAAACTTTCTGTATTTGTGTCTCTGCGCTGCATTGTTTACTTGAAGTGATAATTTCAGATATTTCATTAGTTTGGTTTTGGCTGTTAGGACTCTAATGTTGTGTTAGGGAGCATTAAAAACAGGCTTTTTGACAGATGTTGTCTACAGGTCACTAGAGGTGGCTATTTCAGACTCAGGCTGTTTTTAGTTTTTGATTTTTACCTTTTCCGACGTTTCCGATTTCCCGTATTCTCACTTTAGGGTGTTTCCTTTTTCTGCTCCTCCACGTCTTAAGTGCAAGAAAGAGTGATGTATGTGAATCAGGCATGCAGGGGCTGAGAGAAGCCTTCTGAATGCAGGGAAAGATACGACTCCCACTCAGAATCTCAGTGCAGTTCAGCTTTGCAGAGACTGTGTGTGTGTGTGTGTTTGTGTGTGTTTTATGAACAGCTGTGGTAAATGAAGAAGCTCTCCTCTTTTACTAAGCCCGACGTGTGTGTTGATGCCGCTCTAGTGAAAACACAACAGCAAAACGCCGTGGAGAGTCTGTGGAGAGCCGTTCCCGTCTCCTCAGAGCCATGAAACCAGTAAAAACAACTGGTACGACTAACGGGAAACTAGCCGACTCCATCTGTCTTTTCTTTAATAGCCCTGTCTCAGTTCAGTCATATCAAATAGCAGAACTGTAATTGGTTATGATAAAATGTTGTCAAATCCAAAGATCCCCAAGAGCTGTGGAGCCATAATATCTGTGCATTCATAAAACAATGTGTTTTTCATCCTGTTTACTTTACCAACACTTTATTAAGAAAACATATGTGCCTCTAACATTTAGGTTTGAATTATCTTCGATTGTAGTTCAAATGTTTAAATTGATTTTAGATATGCCACGTTATACTCCAACTCGGGCTCCCAACACACAGTTGAAGAATTTTTTAAGCTCGCTAGTCAGTTTTCCCGATGCCGCTGGACGTATAGTAATTCACATTTTGCCAAAAATATTCGTCTGATCTCACGTTTTATTCGTTTGGCTGTTTGTGGGGTTCTGGGCTATAAATCTGTCGAAGGACTATCATGCAGCAGCACGACCATCTAGGTGATCTCAGGTTTTTTTTTATTATCTAATGGGGAGTCCTGCAGTTTAGTCAGCGAGCACTTTTAAGTGGCTGGCACCCTAAAAGCTGACAGAAGATGAAAAGTTACATACAGGACGATTTTCAAAGATATTCAGATAATGTGCCAATACATGGAAAGAACTCTGCGTCTTACAGTTTGTTGTTGCTTACGTCAAGTTGAAAATACATTTTGTAATATTTAATTCCAAGTTTTAAAACAGATTTCCAGTTCTCACTCTATTTATTTTTAAAAATGGCTGTTACACATTAAAAATGGTAATGTTTCAAGTTGGACACTCAATAATTTAAATCAATAATGTAGTTATTTTTAGACTATAGCATTGTAATGCCTTTGTCACTCAGGTGTCTTTTCTCCCCTTTCCCCTTAGGTCGGTTGGTTTCCTTCCACATACGTAGAGGAGGGCGAGGAGTGAACAGCCCAAACGTGGGAATAAGTGCAAAGCAGAAGAAGAGCGGCGGCACCGGAGTGAGCCGACTAACTGGGCCGCTGCTTGCTGCAGTGTTACTGAAGCGGCCGCCTCAGACTCCTCAACGGATCCTGCTGCCTACAACCATCCCGGAGGCCTTTGGTGGAGAAAAAGGGCTACGGTACGCTGCAGGCGAAGACGCCCCATCATCCCTAGTTGACTCTCCACCAACTCAGCCCCTTGCCCACAACTCAGCCTTCGCTCCCTCCCTCTTTCTCTCTACTCCAGCCAGCTACAGCCCCTAACTCCCACCAATTTCGGTTTGCCAAATCAGCTGTCGCCAATCTGTCAGTGTGTGTGCTCAACCAACCGTCCATCCGTCCATCCGTCCGACCATCGTCTCCTGTGGGAATACAGCTTTTTTCCCCCCTCCTTTTATTCCCTTCTCACTCTGAAGGGATTCTAGCTCTGACCTTGCCTGTGTGTATCTCCCACTAATGCAGGTGGTTATTGATGACTTGATGACCCAGATTCTCTCTCACACACACACACACACACACACACACACACACACACCACCTCTCCTCCTCTTCAGATTATGATCACCGCACACACACACACACCCTCTTACAGGAGATGTAAGAGAGGGATGGCGTCGGATAGCATCGCTGCACAGTGCCAGCAATTGATCGCTGTTGTTCCTATTTTCCTCCCACCTCCAACATTCTTTATCTCCAGCCCTGCCTCTCATGTTTTCCGTTGTCTCCGCTGTTAGCGATCCTCTGCTCTTATCGGTGGCAGCTCTGTCGACAGGAGCCCGTTCGCCGAGGGTTTGGCTTATTCGAGGCATTAGTGTCAGGGAACGAGCCATCTGTCCCCTTAGCGCAAAAAGACAAAAAAAAGAGCAGCAGATTAAATGCGGGACAAACTTCATTCTTCCGTGTATGTCTTTTCCTCCCTCGGTTTCTCGTCTTGTTTTCTTTTTTCTCCTCCGTTTCATCATCTGCAGATGATGCAGTTCGATTGCATTCTTGCAGAGCGAATCAATAAGACGAGCAGACACACACACCCAGACTTTGTGCAACATTTTCACCAGATTATGCATCAAA
Organism: Channa striata; assembly: GCA_033026295.1. NCBI lineage: Eukaryota > Metazoa > Chordata > Actinopteri > Anabantiformes > Channidae > Channa > Channa striata. The sequence goes on from CM065169.1 coordinate 3,036,568, forward strand.
ATGTTTTATCATCATCTTCCTGGGTGTTAGTCTAGACTTAATGTCTTCTACTAGAAGGGCTAGTTCAGATATTTCTACTTTTAACAATATAGTTTTGGCAGAGATTTTTAAGATTTGTTTTGGCTAGAAAAACATCAAATAAAAAAAAAGAAAAGCTATTTGACTATAAAGATCATAATAACTGAAATCAGCTTTCGCAATCTGTTTTCCATGTCTTGCATCTTGCAGTCTGTGACTCCTCCTATGTTTATACCATCCGTACCTCCAATATCTATTATGCAGACTTATATCCATGTTGAATGGGGCATTTCCCCAAATTTACAGAAAACCAACATGCTGTCAGCCAATCGCAGGGCTGCAATATGGGACAGTCTACTACAACACTACTTGTTGGAATTTGGCCACGTGACCCGTGTGTCCCCCTCACTCCCCACACACACACACACGTTCACACACACACGTTCACACACCGACATACGACACAGCGTTTACGCCTAACAGTGACAGTGTTTTCAGTTGAAGTTTGAATACTACTAAAGCCTTCTGGGCACCTGCCTCTGGGAACCCTTTCCTCTTCCTCCCTCGTCACCTCTTTATAGTGTTGATGCCACTGAGTATTGTGTAAGAAATATATTTTGTAAATTTTATAATTTATTGTAAATATGTGCTTTTGTATGAGTTACTTGGAGCCATAATGTTTGAGCTAATAGCCCCGTGTTTTTATAATGTTCACGTCCTATTACTGTGTTTTTCTTTTTCTTTTTTTTTTTTTTTTTGCTCTCCTTTTCCCCGTTTTGCATTATCGCCCGTGTCTTTAAGTGACCACTAGATGGAAGCATCCTAAACACGTCTCGTCCTCCTACTTACTCAAGTTTGGAGCATGATATCATCCGAGTAAGAGGTGAAGAATATGCAAGGAAGCAGTTGCAGACTGGTTGCCTTAAAAACAAAAGGAGACAAAATTCAGGAGACTTGTTCGCCGACTGAATCCAATGAAATTATAATAAACTCTTAGTAGAAGAAGTTCTAGCCCCCACGTTGTAAGTCTTTACTTTCTTTCGAACTCTCCTCATGTTCCTGAGACCTCGTGTGCAGCAGTGAACAGTCACACGGTGAATTTCTAGCGTCTTTAAGAAACCTTCGAGAGAGAGCGTCACGAAAGCAATGCAGCGTGAGCCTCTCTCCCATCTCCGGAGAGCAGGGGAGGGAGAGCAGGCTTGTCCGGTAATCCACTCCTGCACTCCCTCCTCTGCCCAGATGAACTCTGACAGTAGGGCCATTTACAACTGCAGGCCTCACTCCCCCCTCTCCTTCTCCGAGTCCGCTTCCTGATTTTTTTTTTTTTGTGCTCGGGAGGGATGGGAAGAAAGCTCAAGGGTATCTGTGATCTAATCATTACACCATCTCCTCACCTCGGCAACCCTGCTGCATCCATCTCTCTGTCGGCTCCCCGCTCTCGCTCTATCTCGCCGCGTCACTTCCCTCCTTTCTCTCTCAACTCCTTCTGCTCTCGTCCTCCATCTATCTTTTGTCCGATCTCCAGTCTTCTCGGTTGCTCTCTCCGTTCCGTCTCTCACCCTGACGCCGTGTAGGCCGTGAGAGGTTCAGTGCGATCAGAGGAGGAGGGAGAGACGGAGGTGGTCTCCGTAAGCAATGGCAGTAAAACAAGAACTGGTTTAATTTTCTGCTGATTAATAGACTGTGAGAAATGAAGAGAATTAGAGTGACTGTCGTCTCCTCCTTTACAGCATGTGCACAGGGTTTGACAGGATTTAAGGCTCAGCGGGTCTTTGAGGATCCAGTTTTCTTAACATTTGTGTAGTAACAAACAAATTTCGGTCTTTCTTGTCTAATAAATGCAACATTATTGACAGATCGTCATTGACAGATCATCCTCGCCATGCTGACAGACTTTTGTGCACATGCTCCATGTCCATGTTTTAGTATCATATTAAAGCCAAAGATGTAGAATATACTGTCTGTACTGTGCCCTCAGAGTCTCGTCTCGTAACCACGGTACCCAGCCGCTGTGGCCTAACTCTAAAACCGTGCAATCCTGACTGTGTAGCATTACCGTGTATTGTTGCTGTATCATAATGTAAAATATGTACATAGCACATAATAAAGACACATATTGCTTCTTCTAATGCATTGTCTCGTGTCACATTTTGGCATTTAACTGATCATAAAGTGTTTCAAATGAGTAGTTCCATATAAACTCCAAGCACTCCCATCAAATGTTTAACCTTGTTAAAGATGATTTGCCATTTTCATTTAAGAACTTTAAGCAATTCTTTACCACTTCACTGGGAAAAAAAAAGTCTTCTTTGTATTGCAGATACAAAGAAGGATTTTATTTCAGATTTCCATATGAAGGAGACACTTTATTTCACATTCATCCTTTAAAGTCTTTAACATTCTGCACAGTGTGGCTCAGACATCCAAAACATCATTTTTGATATTTTAATTACATTTAACTAATACTGCTGAAATACTGATGATTTATGACTTCCACCAGTGTATCTGACAACAATAATAAAATATCTCTTTGCAAAGATCAGCACAGCAAGTGACTGTAACTGTAAGTATATTGTAGGTGATAATTCTGTATATTGACAAACACCTGGGTCAGAACAATGGTATAAATTTGTACTTTATTCAAAAACTACAGTTCCATGTGATGGTTCTTCATGTGATAGGACAAAGTTTCATCTCCGGATCGACTTGCGTCTCCAAATCGCCTCCAGGTGACATAAACAGAAGCATAGCTCCTCTGGATGATCTCATCCAAAGATGTTCTTCAGTTCAGATTATTATATGTCATCTATTTCCTTTAGGTAGAATACACATTTTATTATAGTAGAGACAAATAGTGCACATGCTCCCCAAACTAGAACCACAGTGAGCTGGAAACCAGTGAAGTCGACTTTTTTTAATACTTGTAAAATAAATTTGTACTTTTGCTACTTCACACATATTTTTAATCCTCACAGTAACAGTTTATAAACTAAATTTCAGATTGACGCCGATCATTTGAAAGAAATGCGCCGCTAAACTATTTTATAAATTCAAGTGCCGTAACAGCAGAGTCGCACTGTGCTGCTCAGCACCACGCTGAGGCCTTTAATGTCGATAAATGAAGACATGTGAGGATAATAAGCCGGTCAGCATCACGGCCAGTGTTGGCTTTTTTTTAAGTCAGCTTCCCCAGAAGGAACTGTGTGACTAAAAGTCCGGACCCGGTCCTTAAAGCCTAGTAGTGCTCATTAAATGGCTGTCGTGGTGTTACTGCCGTGTTTTGTTGCTGTTCCCTCCACAGGACTTAAATAACCTGCAGCCGGTGGGGTGCTGTTTCTCACGAGCTTATTGGCTAATAAGTGTGAATAAATGTGGGGATAAACGGCGGGTCTTGTTGCTGTTATCATGCTGAAAATAATGAACTCGGTTAACTAAACTTCTAAATATAGCCGGTTAAATTAAAGCCCGGACGGCGAGCGCTAGCAGTGCTGTGGGTGTGTGAGAACACACAGCGAATAGTTGAACAAGACGCGGACCATATGTTGATGCTTACTGTAGCTTCTCTGTAAAACTGAATCTGCATGCAAGTGCAGCTCCTGTGTGTTTGTGTGTGTGCCCATGTGTGGGTGGTGGTCTCTGTGACCATCTGCCGCCCGGTTACCTGCCGCTGCTGTAGCAGGACCAAGACTCAGACACCGAACGGGATGAGTGGTGACGTGCCGTAGCAGCCGGGCTGCAGACGCCGCGGGAGTCCAGAGAGATGCTGTTCTAAACACCCAGCGGGGGGGATTCGCCTCAGCCGGGGCCAGTCTGGATCACACCAGTCTGCTTCCAGCTGAGCCTAGACCACCACTCTGACAGATGGCTGATGAGAGGGTGTCAGCGTCAGCCTTGGTGGCAGGGAAAGATTGTCGGGCCCAACTTTTTTGGACCGTGGAATATTTCCTGAAGACGGTTCTGTCGTGTTGACGCTGATTGGACCAGAAGCTCTTGTCGTGGAGGAGCAGGAGCAGTAAATGCTGTACAGCAGCTCTAATCGAAACCAGCACAGATTCCACTGACCATTTCTTTCATAGTGTTGGAGTAAATCTGAAACTAGCACATATGCCGTTGATCAACAAGGTCCGCATTTGTTTGTGTTATAATTTTTACTGGGACACTTCCATCGTCGCTTTGATTGGAACAGTGCAGTCCGTTATCAGTTCTCTTTTAGCCTTTTCAAGTTCTCTCAGCCTTTCGACACGTCACTTAAGCCTCTTTTACATACACGTCTCTGAACTTCATCCAGAGACCTTGTATGTGAGAAATTCCAATATCCGGATCCCCCAGTAGAAAGTCGGCATTTTGTGTGTGTGTGTGTGTGTGTGCGAGCATGTGTGTGCAGTACGCTGCTCCGTCCGGGGGGATTTAAAGTGAGCAAATGAGCGTGTTGATGATGTTTCAGTCAACTGCCTTTCAAACCAGGTTTAATGGTCACTCTCATACTGGACAACAAAAGGCCCAGCTAAATTTGCTGTGTCGTCATCAAACCTTCAAGGGGCGAGGAAATTCAGCTTCGCATTGGTGTGTCAGTGATTTCAGTTCATGTGCACCTCACCAAATGCTCAGCACCAGGCACCGTAGCGTCTAGAAAGGCCCGGCTCGACTTAACACAGTATAAATACATACATGTGCAGATAAAACCAGACTGGTCGGACAACCACCGAGGAAATGTTCACAAACATTAACTTGTGTGACAAAAACCAAACGGACACGACTAACTAGTTTTTTCTCAGACTTTAAGTGTGCATTCAGATTTTCATACAGAAGCAGAACGTTTGGCAGGTACAACATCTCCACAATCTCACTCGACCGAATTCTCCCGCTTCACTTTAGCACTGCAATCATTTGTCTACTTTTTCCCATTTCCCAACCCGACTCCCCGTGTCTTAAAAACTCTGCCACGTTTTGACTTCTTCGCCTTCCCTCCATATATACACCCGTCTATTTCTCAGTCCGTCTGGCGCGTGCCTTCTCTGGGTTTATTGCTGTCTTCTGAGGTCATGAGGGAACCATCATCATTGCCAGACGCTGGCTGCTGTGTGTAAATATCAAGCAGCACTCGTTCCCCCCTCCTCCTTTCCCGGAGACTATCTGCACTGCATAAACACTGAGGTGGTGTCTACAGAACACACTCAGACAGCTCATCACCTTAAAACACACACACACACACACACACACACACACACATATATAGGCGGTTACAGGCATCTCTCTCCCAGCCTTTAGTTTATTCTCATTCATAGTTGTGTATTCATGCAGCGTTGATTCCGGAGAACATATGTCCTCTGTTGTCCCGTGGCTTGGCTTTGTTCAAAAACAAAGAGTGTGTGGGGTGATTGCTTTTATTTCAACGGGCACCCGCACGAAATTACGCTGTACCCCCATGCACGAACTATTGTCCTTTTCAGAGCTGCAGTCTACTTTTTATTCACACATACAGTCACTGTGCAAACGGACACTGATAACAGATGGCGGCGCAAACATTTTCAATAACAATCAGCATTAGAAAAATTGTTAAAAAATGTATCTGCACTTAAAGTTTAATGTGCCCACACGGCCTTTGCAATATTTACCACGTTCCGCTTGCATCCGCCGAGAAGGTGCAGAAAAAGCTCGGTACGTTAACCGCGCACCTCCACGTTCGCCCTCAAGGTCGACAGGTCAGCACCGGGCAGGAAAGTCTGCTGCACAGCTGAAGCTGAGAGAGCTCCGGGCTGCACACAACGAAATGGAAGAGCTCTGAACGCACCGTCACATGCACAGATGATGCTTGCAGCAGTTATATTCAGTCTGTGCTGTGAATAAACACTCGGGTGTGATAACACCCTGTATGTCCCACACTTGCTTTGTTTTCTCGTCTGTGAATTGAGATACAAAGACGGGAAAAAGAACCGGAGGAGTCGGGCTCTGCATGTGTGTTTGTTTGTGCGTCTGCGACCTAAAGTGTTCAGAAGTCTGTCTGGAAGTTGCAGTTACATAATTTGAGGCAATAACACGCAAACCTGCGATATAAGTAAAGCTGTTACACAACAATTTCCCACAGTTGGTTTAATTATTCTGAAACTCCACAAAACTCTTAACATTATATGAATGAGAAATAAACGACACACTAATGCTAGATTCTTGTTTATAATAATGCATTTGTGGAATAATTTATTGACTTTAAACATGTAGTTATAACAAATACTGATATTTTAATGTTATTTACTGCAATGGGCATATTTGATTCCAATTCCAGCATTTGAACAACGACTTCACTCATTTTGAACTTCCTTTAGTTGTAGTTTGGCTGGTACATGTACATAAATGCCATTAAACCTCCTATTGTAAATATCATAATATTTCTCTGCTTCAGGCTAAAAGATGCCTCCAGATGACATCACTTGGAGGAGCCTCCCTTTCAGATTATGTTTGACCCGTTGCTCACACTGTAAACTTAATGGACCACTGTAATCATGGTCAACTTTTCTTTTTTTTTATCGTGGTCAACCTGCTTTTCCAGATGAAATTAAATTTAGTTATCAGCTAGACACAGAAAAACATTTTCAGATGGGATAAGTCGGAGGCAAGTTTAAAAGCGTTAATGTACATTTCACATTAACTACGGCCATAGAGAGCAATTTGAAAATGGTGAAGTCGCCCTTTAATACCATTTCTTACTAGCAGTATTGCATAAGCATGTTTCCTGTTTTACTGTACAGGAAGTAGCGTGAACTACCCGCGTATGGTCCCGAGAGGAACAATCCATGCGGACTCCAACACACTGTACGTAAACATCATTTATGTGAGTGTGCATGTCGCTTAATAATATAGTCCATCTGGTCCCAGACATGTTGAAGTGGAGAAACATCTGCAGAAGTACAGCTACAGCCATTCTGAAAGAAGATCATTTTCGTTTCAAGAATGGATAATAGCTTATCCTTTCGCAATGCCCGGGAAATAGTCTGATGCGGTAAATGATGAAAAGACCTCACACCGTGTTTTGGGGTAGTTTCTGCTTTCTTCTCTGAAGATGGAGAAAAAAAAAATGACATTACATTTTGACTGACAGTCTAGTTACAGAGCACAATAAGAAGCTCACCAACTCCGGTTGTTCTGAGTATAAATCCAGGGAGCTCTTTAAAATTTGAGTCCTGATTCCTGTCCCAGTTCTGTTAATTGTGTTCATTCTCTCTTCACCTTCACCTACATCCTCGCTGCCTCAGGTCCCGTCTTTCTCTGCTAAAATCCATCCAGCCACCTGCACGTCAGAGCCTTTTAACATGTGAAAGGCTCAACATTCACTGGATTTACACTGAACATATCTGTAATTCACATTTTTATGGTAAAATTGACATATTAAGTCTTATTTGACAACTTGAGACACAGTTTAAATTAGCCAGTTGATCATAAACATAAAAAACTTTCAGATATCTTACATTAACCACACAGTATATTTAATTTAAATCTGTATTTCCTATGGAAAGATCGTAACTTGGCAACTAATTTGCTTTCTGGATCTCAAATATTAGGAGTTTTTGACTAGTCAGAACTAGTGTTATGGGAAATTTTTTAAATAAGTAAAAGGTTTTAAATTAACTGGTCAAATCGCAGAAGACATTCTGAAATGGATAACCAGGTGTTTCTTTAGCTGACTGGACAATCAGAGGGTGTCGCTGTTTTAAAGCCACTTGATGCTTATTTGTCTTTACAGATCAAACTCACGAACCGGATTTGTTTTAATCGATGAAAGACATTTATATAGTGTAAATGTGTCTCTCCCGCTGCCTGGCAACACAGATGTGTAGAGGAGCCCCAACACCCATGACAGTTTGTTGTCAGTTATTAGAAAATATACATGAAAGGTTTGCAGATTTTGTACTTTTGACGCAGAGGTTCAGTCTCAAAAACGTGTGTATGAATATTTTCTTTCAAATAAATTGACATTGGTTTGAGGCAGCGCCGGCACATACACACACACCCATGTATGAATATTTGTATGAATGAATATTTCGACTCCTCAGAGGTGCTTCTTCATGTCCACAAGATTCTGGACATTTTTAAAGACTTTTTGGAAGCATAAACCTTCTGGTCTTGATACAAATTTGATCAAATATGTATTTGCAGTGTTTTAGCTCTTCAGGGCAGTGATGAAAATCTCAAAACATGGAAATTATTGGCTAAACCAAACACAATCACTGTGTTTACATGGACTTTCGACTTCTTGGCTTTTTTATTTTCATGATTTCTTCAGTCTTGCGTAAAACGGAACCCAGGTTCCTGTGATTGGGTAGAGGATAACGGAAACCTGATTGCCTCGGTTACATTTCTGCCGGAGAACACGGATTTATTGGGTGGGGATGCAGAATGCCGTGGGATCAAATCCCACACCACCACACGTGGCCCTGCCCAAGACTCAAGGGCTTGGCGCCAGTCCAGAGGCCAAGTCCTTAAGGAATAGTTGAGGACTCTTCAAGCTGTTATTGTTTAAATTGAACTTAATTAAGTTCTGAATGTCATTTTACGAAAATGTTTCTACACTGTAAGAAATAAAGTTACACATTTGTACACTCAGGAGCAGCAGGTCGTCTGATCTGAATATAAATGCAAGAGTTCAGAGAAGACAATGGCAGATTAATACAAAAGCAAATGTATAACCCGCATCTGTCGTGGTTTCTCTTTGTTTCTACCAATCTGAGGAAAGAACAGCAGGCCAGAAATGTCCCTCCACCCTCCCTCGTCCGTGTTAGCTGGTGATGTCGGAGCTTCCAACCTTTACTCGTCGCCCTCAAAGTCTGCAAACTGTGCATCACATTTTAAATTGCTATTAGCCACGACCTGCTGCTTCAGGATGTCTCAGATGTGAAAATGTTTCATCCATCACTTGTTTCTTTCATGAAAACTACCCACAGTGTCTGGACGACGACCGAATCACACATACAAACATAATTCGGATGCAGCGCTGAACTGAGTTTGGTCCAAATATTTTTTCAGAAACTGAAACCGCAAAAATATTTAAGCTCCAGCAGTGAGATTCGGATGTGTGCCTGGGTCAGATAAAATATAATTTTGCCACTTTGCCAAGACCTCCTTGATAGCAAAAACTGATCCCCAGCAACGTTTCCACCTGCTGGTTTGATTTTCCAGTTAATGAAAGAACTTGGTGCATCACATGACGCCGTGTAATGTGCCCATTGGTACCATCAGGTGGTATTAATGTTGTGGCTGGTCTCTGCATCCATGAAGTTCTTTATATTATGCATGCAGGCCCCTACTTCCTCCTGCGTGGCATGCAGAGGCCTGATGGAAATGTAGGAGGCAGAGCTTCTATTTCGAGGTCTTTGAGTCGGGCCCACTCTTCGCGTCGCCTCTCTCCTTCCCTTCTAACTTCAACTGGCAATCATGCCATTCGCAATGTGCCCATTCCCCAGTGTCCCCCGAAGCACCTCCAGATGTATTCAGCTCCCATTTGTCATTCCTGGGAATGTGGTGGCGTCAGCAGTTATGTCTCAACCTCCACCGACGGCAGCACACCGCCACTATGAGGAGTTTCAGCCTCGCCTGAGGTCACCCTTCTCCCTTATTACAGTTTTATATCTTCGACGTGATGGATAATAATGATGTTGTTGCCCTATTTAGTCTGCTGTGGCAGCCACGCTCACCATCAACAGCTCATTCAGCTGTATTTCATTTGTGTGCTGACTTGCTTTCTCACAGATGTGTTGGCTACACTGCTGCATTTAATGACAGACCTGAATTCTAACACTAACAACTGTCCTCTGGTTATTAGTGAGTGCAGCATCCAGACACTGACGGGCAGCATGAGACACGCGTGGACTAGACGTCTTCCCCCACAGCAAACGGAGGTTCTTATGGCAAAAATGTTGACGTGTCAGGCAGGGGGGGCGACTTTTATGTTCGATGGTGATGACGCTGCATCCAAGTGTCCCATGTAACGTCCGCTCAGCTGCAGCACATGCAACGCACCAACCACATATTTTTCTTGGATAATTTAATTGAGGTTTAGATCAAATGGCCACTCATCTGAGACCAAGATACAAAATCTGATTGGTTCAGGGACATTGATCGATAATTAACAAAAACACAAAATCTACAGTTTTTGAAATACAAATAAAGTAACTGATGAAATGCAAATGTTAAGTAAAAGGAGGTCAGACCACCCGGTCTGTTTCCAGACAGTTAACAGCCTCTGTGGTGCAGTAAAGTAGTAAAGTTTTATAAAAATTATTTTGCTGTTGATGAGGAAGGAGAAAGAGCAGCGACAGCGGACGGAAGCCCTGAGAATCATTAGACAGAAACCTGTTGCTTTAACAGAGCGACGACGGCAGAAATATTACGCGTCCCACGTTTGAGAAGGGTTAATGAGTCTGAATGTCTGTTTCCAGTCAGGGGGGATTAGGCACGGCCCCTACCGAAGAGCTTTTTAAATCCAGACATGCACAGAGTTCACAAAAAACTGAACGATGACTCTGGTGGTGCAGCCACTGTCTGCATGTACTGTATGTAATGATGATGTCATACATACATTATAGGGACGGAGGACACTCAACGAGACCTCCTAAGGATGGGAAGACGGCACGAATAAACTACGTATAAGGCAGACAATGTTTTTCTTTAGCTGCTTATTTTATAGAAAAAGAAGATGATGAAGCCTCCAGTAACTTGTTGAGCGGTAAGCAGCAGCCCTCGTTTGAAACACAGCTGACAGCTCCGCTGTCATCTCTCGCATCTACACTCACCCAAGACCCGGCGGCGGCATAAACCCACGACAATCTAATAAATTAAACTCAATTAATTACCATGTTTAGCATAATTCTGGTGTTTAACAAAGGTCTTTGTAGTAGATGTATGCATTACAACAATTACTCATTTTGATGAGCGGGGATTATAAATGAGGCAATTAACACGCTGTCAGATCGGAGGGGGAAGAGCCAGGCGGCTCAGTCTCTGAATCCCAGTTTTTGCATGGAAACTTCAGAGTTGAGTGCAGTGGCGGCATCTGGTGTCAGACTGTCAGGGGGGGGGGGGGGTTGGCTGAGGGTCATCTGGGTGCCGGAGCGACCGGGACGGCAGTGGATCCCACGGTGAACAACTGACCCCGTCAAAAACACGGAGCAGCTGACTGCAAGTAGAGACAGTGTGTCCAACAGCGTCCTCTCCGTTTAACCAGGTTCAGGTCGCCAACAACAATAGAGGGACAGTAACACTTACTGTAGAATGTAAATGTGCCCAACACTTCGGTCGCACGAGCAGAAAAACACACACACTCTCTCACACAGGCTGCCAGCAAGTTAAGTCCCCAGGCGAGAGCCGGGGCTGCGGAGAGGGGGAACACATTAGCCTAATAAGGGACATCTGGTGGCCATTCATTAACTTGACCATCCTTGAAGTCCCCGACCCAAAATGTCATTTTTCACTTTGCAGAGGAACCTGTGACAAGATGAACTTGGGCCAAAGTACCAAAGATGGAAAATGTGAGCAAAACAGGAAGGAAGAGAGTGAGTGAGCAGAGGGAGGAGGGGGGGGGGTTAGGAGGACTGGGGATGATGGTGGAGCAGAGCGGGGACAGAAGGAGGAAAGCAATGACGGCTTCTCGTGATTGTTGACCACTTTGTTCAGGAAGTGTTCATTTCTACAAAGGTGATGGGCCAGAAAGGATCAGGTCTCAACAACAATGGCACATGAAAATATGTAAAAATCACAGCCACTGTCCCCTCCAGCCCAAAGACACGTGACACGTGTGTGACAATAACTTTAAATGCTGCCTGGTTAAACTATGCAGTAACTAAGAAGGGTGAACTCGTAAAGTTAGATCTCTTTAAAATGTTGGAAAGAAATCATATTATTAATTCGGAATATGAAGCATTAAGTCACTAAAAAATACCTAGGGAAACCTAGAAATAAAGCAAATGTATAGTAGTTTAAATGACTATAAAAAATATTAAACTACTAAAGTAAATTTCTATTACCTGATTGTAAGAGAGAACGTGTAGTTTCTATTTCCCCTTTTAGAAATCTTTATTCACAAAAACAAATTTTGACAGTGCAGAGCCGGCTGGTAAATGGATTTAAATGAACAAAGACGTCCCATCAGCGGAGCCGGATCAGTGAGGGAATAGTGGTAAAATGCACACGTGACATGAAATTAAGCAGGTAGAATCAGGGTGAAAAGTAGAAAACACAACACAAGCAGAGGTCGAGAGAGGAGAGTCGCTGAATGAAATGCGACTTTTCCGGCTACAGGAGGTGATGACACACTGTCAGGTGTTAGAGCAGAGTCTGATACTGGACACGGATATGAATAAAGACCCGGAGGCAGCCACGGGAGATGTGTTTCCTACTTTCCTTCTTAGCCGTGTACATTTTGATCGGGCCATGTACAATCGGTCTGAAGCACCGATTTTACTTTCACTCAAAACGTAATATTTGATGCGTTGGAAAAGCTCGAATCGCTTGCAGGTGCAATTAATGGGGCCCAGCTTTCTGAACTGTTTAATATTTGTGAATCAATAAATACATTTATATTATTTACAAGGCCTTAAAGCCAATAGGCAGCTGTTTTTTTTTTCCCCCCTCTCATAAGGAGATGAAACATGCAGGGATATTCAAAGCTCAGTTTCTCTCCTCGAACATTCCCTTTAATCCTGGGGGGGGATTGTGACCGACGAATGCCGGGGTCCTTTCGATCCACTGACGCACCCGACATACTGATGCACAGACCTGAGACCCGCAGAAACAACCCAGAGAATTTAAAAAACCCCATCTTGCTCAGAACCAAACGTAAACCATAAAAACCACCAAGACCCAGAAAAACCTTTTGTGCAAAGGTGACAGACACCTGTGCGGTGCATCTCGGACCTTGACTGACATCATTTACCGTGACAAGTGATTCTTAATGAGTGTATGCTCAAACACGTGAGCCGCGAATCCCACCGGTGCGGTGGGGGGTCTGCACAGGCTTAATCAAGCTGTCTGATTAGATGTGTGCACAGAGAAGCACCTTTCTGTCTCACAGCAAAACACTCCACAAGGTCGTATGCAAATTCTCCCATTATTTCTGACTGTCTCAAATTCTTTCAAGTGGCGATGTGAGTGATCTTTATGTGTTGTTCGGAGGGGCTTGAGAGGCCATTTGTGTTTTGTTGCTCTGCAGTTTCCAGTGATTAGCAGGAAGAAGATAAATGGTTTTATTTTAAATATCCATTTCAATCAGGGGTTCTGTGGGACAGTTGGACATAGGTTGTCCATGAGCTATGAATATAATACACGTGAATGGGAGAGCTGGAATTCTGCAGGTCTTCTTCGTGTGGTCCCAGGTGTTCTTGATTCATGTCCATTGCCTTTTCTCCCCCCCCCCATTTACACATCAAATACACTTTCCTTGAACAGTGTATTTCCCGGCTGCCGTCGAGGTTTTCAAACAGCTCTTAACTTTATGCCACTGCAGATATTGTGGCCCTTCAATGTAGCTGGTCGTCATAGCGACGCCACATGGATCTGCTGTGGTGTCATCATCAACATAACACACGGGAGCAATGGAGAATATTGGAGGAATGTCGTTAGTAATTCTGATTTTGTGGATGGAATTTGGTTTCAGAAGAGGCTGAAGACAGCGGGACAAAACCCCAAAGGCAACCGTCTCCAGTGTTTTTACGTCACCTTTTAGTAGCACTTCAGCTCGCCGGGAACCTCGATAGGAGTGAAACCGAAAACATACAAGGCACCTCAAACTATTCATAACTTTTTCCCACGGCAAAACGAGGGTCCATTTAGGCTGCGACCTGCAGCGGAAAAAACACTGATGACAGCTGCTCTGTGATGTGGAAGTGGCCGTTAACATTGATTAACATCAGACAGTCCAAACTTTTGGTTCACCAACATTTAGAAACCAGCTTCATTGATTAGAACTTCGGCAGGCCAACTGTGTCCATGTGGACTGCATGTTCTCCGCGCTCGTGTGGGTTTCCTCCAGTTTCCTCCCACAGTCCAAAGACATGCATGTCGGCTTAATTAGTGCCTCTAAATTTGCCCATAGGTGTGACTGTGAGTGTGAATGGTTGTGACTGTGAGTGTGAATGGTTGTCTGTCTGTGTATGTGTCTCCGTGTTGGCCCTGAGACTGGAACCCACCTCTTAGCCTATTGCAGCTGGGACAGGCTCCTGCCCCTTGTGACCACTCAAATGATAAAAAGTTTGGATTATGGGGGAGTGACATTTTGCTTTGTTTAGTTATGGCTTAATTTGTCAAAAATGTGCTAAATCGTCGACCACGTTGGCAGCGCTGTGAGACTGTATGAACCCACAACAGTACTGAGCTGAATATGATGCTAATATGTTTGAACTTTTTTCCAGGAACTATGTTCTTAGTTCCAAATTGACCCTATTTCAACATGACAACTTTTACAGAGGCTAAACAACATCAGTTCTTTCCCAGTAGTTCAAGCATTGCAGATTCCCTTTGATTCTCCAGATATAAAATTGTTTTATGTTTCCCCAATATTCTACTGGTGAAAACGTCAAAGATCCCCATATTGCTGCATCTATTTCATCATTGGGTCAATATTCAAATGTGTCCAAAATAAGTAACGACATTCTGTTTGTAATGCATCAGTTGACGTTGCTTGTCCACTTGGCTTCACTTTGCCACTGCTTTAAAAGAGGAAACCGTCAAAATATAGGCTGAGACATATTTATATCACTAAACTGCAGAGGACTTTAGTGCAAACATGCCATGCATAATTATGACACCCACACACCTGTTTGTGTCCTTGGGGATGCGCAAAAGCAAAAAAAGGTATTTTCTGCTTCCCCTTAATGAAGCTCTCGCTAGGCAACAATCTAGGTTACTGACTGCATTTGCTCATCAACAGAAACCACATAAGGGAGAGATTCTCAGCTGGTTGGACACCAGATTCGGGAAACAACAAATGTGTGAGGAATTTCCTGATTATCCCTTTTTAACCAGGGCTTTCAAAAGAAGTTCAACAAGTCCAACGGCTTAACATGTTCAATTATTGCTATTTTGGGCTCCAGTCCGTACACATTTTGCTTTGTTGCAGTCTCTTCCTGCAGTCGTTTAGTGCAGCTCTGGAGCTGATGGATGCTCGAAGCAGTCGCACTCAAGCAGCTTGGACATGGTTTGCACAAGAGCGCCATCGTTTCGGTAGATGAAACGCAGAGTGGGAGGTTTTAATTTACTGTTCCTGGTTGTAGCCGCTGAGCTGCCAACCAACACACGGTGCAGTCCAAACCCTGGAGGTTGCCCAGTGGTCCAGATGCCAGGCCAGTGGACTTTCGAGCCATGTTTGTCTCTTTAGCGTCCAAAAAAACTGCTTTGTGTTCGAGTCGTTGCCAAAGCCTTTGCATAGACATTCCCATTAGCAGAGCTGCACCACAAAAAGGCCGATTATCTCCTCCTTGTTAAAGCCGTTAAGATGCCAGCAGTGGCGAAAACTGTATTCACAGCACCGAGATGCTCTTTTGTTGTGCTAATAAAGGAAAATGCTGGAACGATGATGCAGACGACGATCTCAAGCCCTCATTTGCAGTTAGTCTGAGGCCCGACTCTCTCTCTCAGAAGGTCGCCCTTCCCTCCCATTGCCCAGTGCGTGTTGTACCGGTAGAAACATCAAAGGTGGCAGGAATTAGCCCGCCTCTTTGAAGGGGAACTCATTCTCTAACCCTCCATCGCCTTCGCTTTTAGTGAAAGAAACTTCAAATAGAAATAAAGAACCTGTCA
Source organism: Channa striata (assembly GCA_033026295.1). NCBI lineage: Eukaryota > Metazoa > Chordata > Actinopteri > Anabantiformes > Channidae > Channa > Channa striata. The sequence goes on from CM065169.1 coordinate 3,052,366, forward strand.
AGTGTGGCCTCATTTTTTCTTCCAAAACAAACAAAACTAGTAACGGGGGCCACATGACGTGTAACACATTTCATCCAAGTTCTGCATGTTTTCTATGAATGACTGAATAATCCGTGACTCAAACAGCACGTCCAGACTGTTAGTCTTGACGCCTGAAATGGCTTTTTGCAGCACATCAGGTGTTTTGCCAAAGGCATGGCACCAAATCAAGTCGATTTCTGATGAGACAGCTGTCTGTGTTGACAGGGACAATTCATGGGACTTCCTTCACGTGAATGAACCTGTTGCAGCAACAAATTACTGTCAAAATAAATCCACCCTGAATGACAGAAATCATTTCCATCTCCGAGGCCTTTAATGAGCTAATTACGATGATTATGACACTGAGACGTTAACACTCGGCCCACCTTTAGCACCTCGGAGCCATCGAAAGAAATGAAAAGGCTGAGACTGAAGGACGGAAAACAATCTGCTTTCACAAGGACATTGCTCTGGTATCGGAGCTTTGTGGCTTTTTATTTGACCCTGCGTTTGTTCAGTCTATCAGTTTATCAGAGTGTTGATTCTTTGGTTGCACATGCTGTTTGTCGACATCTGTGGAAAATGGCCAGTGTGTACTCAGGTTGATACCACACACACACACACACACACACACACACTCTGCAGGAAAGAGCGTGACAGAGAAAACAAACACCGTCTGCTACAGCAAATCTCTGCTTTTCTGCAGCCAGTCATTTGCTTTACTTTTGACTTTGACATGCGAAACACAACTGACTGTGACGTGGGACTGATTTGCGTATTTGCCTCATCAGTTTTCCCGGCGTCCCTCTGTTTCTGAAACACAGCGTTCCGAATTTCTCCATGAAACAACCCAAAAACTTTTTGTAAATGTTCAGAAAAAAAAACACATTTTTTTGCACACATCCATTAAACGGGGCATAAACAACGTCTTACCTCAGCCAGGCTCCACCCACAAAGGTGTCAACACTTTCGCCTGACGCTGAGCTCGGAAAGAAGATTCATTATTTGTGTGTTACTTTGACAGAGCAAACATTCAGTGAATCTCCATCATAAACTGAGCAGTGCCGCATTACTCTGATCAATATTTATTAATTAGTCTAACATCACTCTCTTTTTCTTTGCCAAGCACCGTTTCAGTCGCTTGTTCCATTTAAACTGCACCTCACCTGGAAGGCGGATGCCGGTGATAAGGACGTGATGACAAATAAACCAGTTTCAACATTTTCCATAACTATTAAAGTTTGTCCAATCCAATTCATTAACGTCACCAAGTAATTATTAAGATAATAAACTACAAATTGGGTTGATTGTTGTTAGAGTTTTTACTCTTTTTACTTTACAAGTTTTTACTTATGTCGTAAATGTTAAACATGAATCAATCAATGAAAATACACAGGAAGAGAAAACAAACCCAAGACCAAATTTAACGATAGTCGAAACTGTGTTTGATTTTGAGGGCAAAGAGGATGGTGAAGTCTGGAGTAAATTATATATTTGGCGCCTCTATTTAAAATAAATAAGGAGGCCCAACTACTAGAACCGCCTCCAGTACAACTGTTCATGTCTCCCATTCCATTCACAAAGTGTTTAATGAGTTTCAGCAGCCTGTGTCCCTCATAGTCCATACATTTCAGATGTTCTAATTCATATTCACACCCACTAAGCACTAAATATCATTTAAAGACAGCCCTGTCCTTGTCTTTTATGGCCTAAATCATGTGCCGCAGTAAATAGTGGAGGGACGTCAGAGGATTCTGACTGCGATTCCTAAGTGTCGTCTGACTGTAGAACTAAAACAATAACGTGTTCAAAGAGTTTGACTGCGTTGGAGATCCCCCATAACTCTATGATTTACATAAGTGTCAGTTAAAACCACTGTGCGACAGATCAAGCGAGAAAGTAAAGGCACGTTGTTTGACCCATATCCGCATCACTTTCACCTTAAAACTGTCTCTATTTATTTGCCTCGTCTCCAGAGATGCCACTTACAGTAAGTGTTTACCGTAACACAGAGCGTCAGAGTTTGTGTTCATATTTCTATAATTTAGTCCATATGATGGTTTATTGTCCTCTCCTGTGTGTGTGTGTGTGCAGCTACAGTATAACATTACCCAGATATTTCAGGCAGCTGCAGCCAGCATTGCATCATAAATGTGATTATTTCTCAATCTATTGTAATTTCATTCTCAGAGTTACATTTGGCTATGGTTTCCAGTTACAGGCGCATCTTTCAGTGGCCCAGGAAAAGGTTGCCGCTGTTGAGCTGCGACATCAAACCTGCTCGCTGATGAAGGCTCCCCTTCACTCCCGACTCTCCTGCCATCACAGCCCCTTTTTTTTTTGACATCCATCAACTGTGTTGAGCCACAATGGATTTCGCATTTTACATTTCAAACATTTTCCCTGCACACAGCTGGAAAATCATGTGTCAAGTATTTTAAAAGTGCTGGGTAAGAGTGTGATGGGTAAAACTTGAATCCCGATGGCTTAACTCCGTACCGCCGCACAACATTTTACTTCAACAGGATGTCGCCCTGAAGTCTCACTCCTCCTTCGCTCTGTCTAACTCTGTTGATGGCGATGGGGCTCAGCACTGAGTAAACACACTGTTTACCTGAATCACGAGATAATGAAGTTTTTCATTTTTCAAGTCGACTGCTGCCATGGTCCTGCATACAGAGAAGAAGCCCGTGTAAACCTTTGTTATCTCGTAAAGGACACACTGTCGTTTGCTCTGTGAAGGCAAAAAGAAGTCGTGTATTTATGGTATATTGTCACCTTGTCTTCTGAATACATATCAGATTCACTAAAACATCAGTGACTCTAGGAATAACTGTGATTTTTAACATTACAGGAACTATTTGACATTTCCCCCAGAAATAAGAGAATACAACACCACCGTGTTTCAACTCTATAAAAATCCAACATGTGCAACACTTCATCAGCAGCATATTACACCGATAACAACGCTGTGGAAACTCTCAGGTGTCCCGGTCTCCAAAGGAATGCGTGCCTTTGAAAAATAGAGCCTTGAAAGTATTCATTAGTTAGCCAAGCATTGAGATTACCCCGCTAATGCCAGTGTGATTTTAAAAGGCGAGATGTGGGCCAGAGGAAATGAAAAAAAAAAAAAAGACTTTTCAGCTTCTCAAAAGAGCCATTTCTAAAGGAAAAAAACGTGAAAGTCGAACAATTTTAGCGGAGCCTTGTGAAGGCTTCTGGCTGGGCAGCAGCTTTGGTATCTATTAATGTACACGCTGCATGTCTGGTTTCGGCGTGGAGACAACCGTGCCATGGGGAGAAAGCACCGACCACTCAGCAGACGCTTTAGGGGAACAGAAACACTGATCAATACGTTGTGTGTGCGGTTCGATACGAGCATCGATCATCGCGCAAACAAACATCCGAGGAATGAGGCTGCCGGGGCAGAGTCAGCACCTCTTCCCCCCCTGACATGATGCGAGGCTGCTTGGGCTCGTTTCAGTCACCGCACGTCTGAAACATGCGAGATGTCTGCGGCTGAGTTCGCGGCTTTAACGCCGATGCTGATTACACTCCACGATTACCGCAGGTGATGTCATTAAATTGTTAAGAATTGCAAAAGGGAAAGAGCAACCGTGTGTCATCTATCTTTGGAAAACCGCAGCATGAATTAATTGGTCTGCCTTTGACGCCTACTTTTGACATTTCACACCGAAGTCAGTAACAGTGTGAATTATTAATTCCGTGACACATCCTAACATAAGGATGAAGACATGATTGGTACAGTATACACGGTTGCCATGAGAGCAGAGCCAGCGCTGTGCCGAGGAAGAGTTTTTAATCAGGAAGTGTCAGAGTGTTGCAGACCTGCAGAACTGGCCATGCTGCAGTCGGAGTCTGGTGTAATATAATTCAAGCTGCTCAAACTTTTTATTAACAATGAGTCATATGAACATGTAATGGGCTAATCACATCATCTTCTGCTAATGTTTCTGTGGATTTGGGGTAATACGCAAACACGCCTGCATAATATCGTCGTTATGAAAACAGCGTAATGTGATGCCTTATATCCCTTTAAGTATCTTCTTACAGATAAACAAAGAAACAACCTGTGTATTTTTAAACACGTCTTAGTATTAAGAATATTTCCAGTATTAATTTTTCATGTTCAGTTGCTAACCTCAGCTTAATATGTAAATGACTGTGTGTACAATGAATAACAGCGCTCCAAAATAAAAAAGCATCAAATACTCGAGCTTGATTAGTGAGTATCTCTGCATTTCTGCCAGATCTGATCAGTGGGTCCAAGTCGTAAAAGCTACTGCAGCAGCTGTCCAAGTTTTAGAGTATATTTCTAGTACATATGTATTTCCAAATACTTATGAAAAAAGTGGCCAAGTTATTTTGGAAATGTAACCTAAAAATTTAAAAAAGCGATATTTACAGTAATATGTCAAGTTGTCCTGTAGCCACGCCATGATTAACCCTTCTGACATTTCTAAATAATATTACATTACGACTGTTTGCTTAGCTAAGTAAAAAGTCTGAAACGAGTGGATAAATGCCCAAAGGTTATTAACAAGCCTCATTAAAACAACAACCAAAACGTTTGTGTGTCTTCTTGTGTCTGATGCAGGAAAAGCTTGCATTATTATCCACGACATGAAAACAGCGAGATGACTGAACGAACGCCAAAAAAAAAAACAAAAATCCCTGGTTGATTGAAAACCCTGGTTTGTCCCCATGGTTCACTAACGCTGGTTTACTGCACAGACGTGGTGGATTTAGATGAGAAACACACACACACACACACACACACGCTCCACAAGTTGGTGATTCCTTTTAAATATTCAACTTGCGCCGTTAAATCTGACACTCACCTTCTTTTGCAAATCTGTAAAAGACACTTGTCCCCCGGAGCTACGGTGGCCTGTGAGTGACACAAACAGACAGAACACAGACAAATTCGACTGTTGTTAATTACAGAGACACATTCGTTGCCCGTGTAGCTGAAACGCCTTTGAATCCATGATTCCCCACAGATCAAAATCCACACTGTTGTTGCCACGGGGCAGAAATAGAAAGGAACACACTCCTTGGCCTTTTAAGCACTTTTCACAAAGCGCGTTATGGGAGGAGACAATCCAGCGGCAGCGCGCCGTTCGCTCCGAGGTATTACACTGATGCTTCACGGTCGGGGTCAGCCAACAGCTGCTGGAGGTGAGATATCTAGGATGAAGTCCTCTCCCCGAACGACGTCAACTCTATTTTAATTCTCCACGCAGCGTGGTGCATTGACACCTGGGCTGAACACATGGTTAAAATTAGGGCCACTGTAGGGGACCTTGACAAACAAGTGACTTTGACTGAATTTATCAGGGCGTCCCCGGAGTCAGACTCTTTTTAACACACACACACAATGGTGTTCCTGTTCTGCTCTCTGAAAACATTGCTCTCTATTCTTTTTGAGAAATGTTGGCTGTTGGTTCCTCAAAAATAGTCTTTATAATGCACAAAACTTCCAGACGCAGAAATCACAGCACACGCCCGGTGTATTTAATAAAATACTTCAAAGGTGCTAATGAGATTCTGCGTTTTAAAATAACCTTTGCATAGAAAAGTGTCTTTCACGTTTTTTTTTTTTTGTTTTACTAAGGGAGATTTCAGGCGGTATGAAATTTTGATTCCAAATCAGACGTTCTGGATGCTGTTTGGTGGACAACAATATGAAAATTAAATTTATTTTTCTAAACTAAAGGTGGGATCAAGTTCAAAAAATAAGATCAAAATACTTTCTGTTCAAAATATTTACATGAATATTTTTAGGGACACGAGCTCAACAATTAACAGTCGCTTACAACACTTTCCTTTCTCTAAAGGCAAACACCAACAGGAAGGAGTGTGTTTAGCCGAAGCTCCAGCTTCAATGTTGCGGGTTATAGATGAACTGTCGAATGTATAGTAAGACTATATAAAGTCTAAACACAGGCTGTCTGGGAGACATCAATAGTTGTAAATATTTAATTCAGTGCCTCCGACAATGCAGGCCACTGACGGACAAGAAAAAAAAAAAAGACAAATCCTGACCAGATGGAATTAACCGAAAACAAAATATCTCCAAAGCTGATATATATATTAATGCCATCATTTTGTCAAAGTGGCCTTGCTTTTTCCCATAGCTTACATATAAATTTTATAACTATGTCGGCACTTTCTTAACAGCACATTTTGTTTTTGGAGCAAATTCGACTGTATGTGCATGTCTAAATAACAGGACAGGAGCAAAAAGCAAAAGCAAATAATGAATTTGGAATAAAGTTCCTTCCAACTCTCACTCATCATAATTAGGTCAACATTGTCTCATATAATGTGAAACCAGTCAAATTCAGCAAACAAACAAAACAAATATCCAAAAGAAAATATTCAAACACGCTTTAGCTTTAGTGTGAGACTTGAACGCAAACTTGAAAGTTAAACTGTGACATGTTATTTAAGCATTTTTATACTTCTAATAATATCATAATAATTGTCAATAAATATCAAGGAAAGAACAATGTCATTTTGACAACATCAGCAAGAGAAATATGCACCAAAGTAGATATTCAATTATTATTTAGTAAATATTAGGCTAATCAGTTAACTATATATTTAGGTTCTGCTGCGAATAGACACCTAATAATTTTGCACCAGCAGTCTGTCTGTAGCATTCTGACATATAATTTAAATTAATAATTATTTGGAAATATATAAAAACAAACAAAAAAACATCAACAAAACTACACTCAAACAAATTGAAAGGAACATGATAAATTATGTGCAGTACCTACCTTCAACCAACACAAGATCCACACGGTTTAATTTTTAAACTTTTATTCACTTAAATTCTCAAGTGTTAAAGCAAGAACAAAACATTTATAATGTCCTTTGGTGGGATTTTATTACACTTTATTAATACTGTATATGTAAACTGATATTCTTTGATGCCAGCACGTTGCCAATACAAGGGAAAATCAACTGCACAACTAAAAGTCATATTAACCAATAAAATAAGTGAATGAAAGAAATGGAGAAGAAAAACCATAAACAGTTGCTTCTGCGTTTGGATGTTTTCAATAGATACATTAAAGGCTGCCTTTTTTCAATCACAGTTCGGCAAAGATACAAAAGGACTACATGACTCATATTTTTTTTTAGTTTGCTCTGCTGAGAAAAGAACTTGCAAATACACCAATGGTTTCCTAAGCACTTCTTATCTGCCCGGGTGAAAAATGATCCCCGGTCCGTGAGCGTTTGGGCTCTCGAATAGAACAGAACCAGACAGCTTTACTGGAGTTTCCTCGTGGAAGAAGGTGACGAGCGGTGAGGCGGAGGCGGGGGGGGGGAAGGGGTGGGGGTGGGGGGGGAGTGAGCGTCTTACACATTTGCATCACTAACATCAGACAAAGGAATCTTTCAACCAACAGAGGTTTACAGAGCAACGTTCACGAAAGCACAGGTCAGTGGCAGCATGGTGAGGGCGGTTCGGGACGGGACAATGACGGGGAGACAGAAAGGTCAGAGCGGGCATGGAAGTGGGCGAGGGGGGGGGTTGTGTCACAAAGCGGCAGTTCGGACAGATTTCCTTTTATCCACAATGCACTGACAGCAAAGAATGCTTCCTGTGTTTGCTCCCCAGTCCGTTTGTTGAAGTGTGAGGTTGTGTTTAAGAGACTTTGCCGGTCAGCAGGGTGGAGGTGGGGGCTGGGGGCAGGGATGCTGGGGGGACTGTTTCTTTCATATTTCTTCGGCGTCAGTCCAGCCAACATTAACTCCCAGAAGCATCCCGGGGGACTCGCCGGCCACTGTCGGCTCGTGCCGGAGCTGATTGGTCGCAGCTGTTGTTGCCGTGGCAATAAGAAAGGAGTCTGTCATCCTCAGTTATCCCTTCTCAAACTGGAAGGAGCTCAAGTACCTGGTATGGCTTAGAGGGGGAAGGGAGGCTTACTGTTCTTTGCGTATTTTACTCTTATTAGGCAAACGTCTTTTTTTTATAATAATATCTGGCATTTTTAGAAGTATGTATTCCATTCTATATATTCTTTGAAATTAAATGAAAAGTTCTTGCACTCATTTGTCTGGCACATTCCCTTTTCGTCAGCGCGAGTGTCCATTAAGTCAGGAGGCAAAGAAGCTCAGAACAGTCCAGAAAGCTCATGGTTGTTCTTGTTTAATGGTTGTCGATTATTCGAAAGAGGGGACTGGGAGAGTTACGGTGGGGGTGGGCGGGGCTGTGTCACTCCCACCAGGTATCAGGCCTCTTCAGAGAACAGCGGGCCAGCAGGGGACCTCGCCCAGCAGGGCCGCGCCGAGCAGCAGCAGCAGCAGCAGCAGCCCGAGGGAGGACACGGGCGCCAGCGTGTCCTGACCTGAATTGGCGTCCCTGCAGCCCCCGAGCTCCGTCTCACAGCGGGGCTTCTCACACAGCAGGCCCGTGTAGTCCGAGGGACAGCTGCAGTACATGTTGTTGACGCACCTGCCGCCATTTTGGCAGCGCAGCAGTTCGTTGTCGCACACCCGAGCTGTCGGTGGACAGGAGAGGGGAGTGAGAATCAGACATGCGAAGAGTGTTTGGTGACACTTTACATGAAAAACATCTGGAAATAGTAATACGCCACAAGTAATAACTGCATAAGATCGTCTATGCAATATGTTGCAAAGAACTTGGGAATCTGGACAGAATCTTATCAAAAGTTGCAGAATTTCTTCAAGTAAAGTGTCACAGTATTTTATTCCACTGTTCTTGACAAATACACTCACTGAGCTCATTCCTGACAGTGAAATTAGAATATGAACCTAACCCCCCCACCCCCCACCACCCCCAACTCCATGCAGTCAACATGGAGCTCAAGGCAGCGGCTGGTTAGCGTAGCTCAGCTTAAGAACCAGAACAATATGGAAACAGCTACGCTGGCTCTGGACCTGCTCTTCCAGCACATTTGCATTTTGCTAATTGAAAAAAAAATGTGTTGTTAATATTCACAATATTATACTTGTTTTAAACAATTTGTTACAAATGGTTACATGACACCTGTCACTTCATTGAAATTGTGTAACGTCCTGTAATCTTAACCGGAAAAAAAAAAAAAAAGCACGAAGGAGCAATAAAAGGCATTGCTTAATTAGCTGTAGAGCTGCCTTCAGGTGGATTTTAAAGCTTTCGAGCAGAGCCAGAATAGCTGGTTCCCACCAGTGTTTCCAGCTGCTAAGCTAATTATCTGAATCATATTTACCATGCAGAACTGCAATAAACATATTTCCCAAAATATCAAATTAGTGCTTTAACATGCCATTAAGCAGTATACTGGATTTGCAAAAACATGCTGATACGTAATGTAGTAAGTGGCATGTATGATCAAAATGATATATACCCGTTCCTTTTGCACGCTGCAGTCCAAACATCATCATTTTTTTCTTGCTCGATTGGTCGACGCATTCATTTGGCACAGGTTTTTACGCTGGATGCCCTTCCTGATGCAACCCGCCACCACTGCGGATGTGTGCTTGCATAACCTCTGCGGCCGGAGTTAGGCAGTTTTGGGGTTCACTGTCTCGCCGGGGGGGCAAATCACCGACCCTAAAGTCAATAGGTAGCCAGTCTACCACCCTGTACGTTCAGTGTCCCGTAATTAAACCAAACTAAATCCCAACAAATCCAGTCAGTAATGTTGGTTTAAACTCTTTCTGCAGATACCGTCAGAATGTATGTTTTTGCATGTAAACGTGCAGCAATCGTCCCGCGTGCAGTACGAGTAAATGACCTTTGTATTCCATTTCTCTATGAGACAAACCTTATTAAGGCTGCATCACATCAGCAGTTGTGTTACTGCGCACAAATCCAGTTTCCTCACAGCCTTTAAGGCTTTTTCCCCAAACAGCACTGACTTCAGACAAACTGAACGTCAGGTGAAAATTGGTGTATATTTAGAGCCGGGACAGCGAGGCCACTATATTCCCAGCGGAGGCAAGCTGTCAAGCAAGCTGGAGGCAAACAGAGCGGCGCCGCACAAACTAATAAACCAACAGAGACAAATAAACAGTGATAAACACGGGGCCACTTCTCCCCATTTCGGTCCTTTTACGGGAGAGGAAAACAGCGTGGTGAGCAATCTATGAACTCTACGGGACAAAATATCAGGCCTCTCTCCTAATACTGAGGGTTGCATGCAAGCTGTCTCCCAGGAATCACCAAATAGGGCTTTGATGGGAGGCTTGTTAAAAAACATTGACTCTGTGAATACTTTGTGTGCCCCGTCTGTTCTGGTGGCGAAAAGGAGCTGCTGCCGTGCTCCGGGTGACAGCTTGTCAATTATCGCGCACAACTGCCGCCAAATACAGTAGGACATCTGAACTCCAGCTTCTCTTTTTTTTTTGTGTTTTAAAACGAACTTCCCATTTTCAGGATGAGGAGAAAGCGAGGACGCAAAGTCAAAGCAAGTGTCTTGTTTTAGGAAGCCTTCTCATCATCACGGAGAAACAGCTCCACTCGGAAATAAAAAAAGTTAAAATGTCGAGGAAGAGAGAAACGTTTAAAGAGGCCTCAGCAATTAGACAGTGACCTTTCGTCGTGTCCAGGTTATATCTCGTAACATAATAAAATGTTAAGGTGTCATAGATTTGAGGAGGATCACACACCCGTCTTTGCGAGCCCTAAATTTACATCAACGCCGCAAAGTTACAGTCCAGAATCAATTATGAGAACTTGTTGTTCAAGTAGCAAATGTCATTCTGGTGGAAGTAAATGATTCACAGAGCAAAACTTCTATCCAGCCCGTTGCACATGGCGGACTTTTATTTCGAGTAAAAATGACACAGCATTTTAAATATCCTGTGCAGTAACATACACAATATTTGTATCAAACAAAGTGCGTTGTTTAATACAGAGGGGGCTTACAGGTACATATTGGCTGACAATAGCCACCGTATCCGCCATCGGGAGCATTAATGTTCTCCTCAGGTTGCATTTAGCCTCAATTTAGAACTGGTCCACTGTCTTCCAGAAATGAGCCTAAGCCGAATACCGGAACAAATCAATAAAATCAAATGCCGTCCTTCTCTTAGAAGTGGAGATGCAGACAGGTATTTGTAAAGGCACATTCAGAATTACATTTTCTTCTGATTCTATTTACCAATGTTTTTCATGCTTCATACTATAACCACGATCACGTGGAAGTTTGTAGACTGTTCAAAGTGACCCCAGCTTATCAAAAATGTGTGGCAATGACATTAGGTTCAATACTCCGCCATCAATACTGCATTTAAACAAAACATGAGACTCATCACCAATTTGAGGATGGAAAACCTCGGTTTATGGTTCAGACTTTGATATCATCCAATAAAGGTTTGCAATGTATGCATGTTTTTTATACACACTCATTTAATTCCATTTTCAACAATCCCCAACAAAACATTTAACAATGACTTTCCTCTCAAAAAATGGATCCACAAGTTGTTAAAAAAATCTTGTTTAATAATTAACTTTGTTTTTTACAGTGCTTACAGATGCTCACTAACTGTACTTGACACATCTGTAAAAAATTGGGATGATTTGGGGCCGATGAACAAGCTGATCCTTTCGGTCACAGCGATTTATTGTTCCATTTACTCGCTGTATGAGGATTGTTTAAAATGCAATTTAAGAAATGCCCAAAATTAAGCTAAATTCCTGTTTGAATTATAAGCATAAATTACGAGCTTTGGCACTTCTATAAACCTGATCACCATGGTTACATAGTTTGAACCACCACAGGCCACATTCATTATACATGCACACCAGCATAGAGGTTAAATCAACAATTGCACATTATACTAAGTTTAGTTTCCAATAAGGGTTAATTTTTCATTTGCTTTAATAATAATGTTTACATACAGCAAAGACACTGAGCGTGACCTTTGATTTTAGGGTAAAAAGGATTTGTGCATGATGCTCAACGCTGCATAGCAAGCTTCAAAGGAAAGCTCAGGTAATGGGTGAGCCCCGCAGGCACAGCGCTCTACCGGTTGCCAATTAAACAAAGTTAAAGCCCCAAATGAAACAGAGATATTGATTATTTAAAAAGACGCATCGATACCAAGTTGTGTCAAAGATGTATGAGCAGTGAGATTAAAGATAACGTGGCTCTTTGAAGGGATGAGGAAGCCGTGTTTTTCCAGGGGAAGATCCGGCACTGAAAACGTGCGTTAGAAACAGTAAAGCTGAATGTTTGAAATATGAGCGGACAGAAGAAGAGTCCCTCGGAGAGTTCTGCAACTTACCTTCCCTCAGTCCCCCCCGCATGAACAATTTCTCTGCATGTAAACAGAGCCGGCACAGGCAGTAAATGACGAGATTTGTTGGTTTTGCATTTGATGTGAGCGATAATATTTAGAGAGGGGACCGATCGGGCTAGGTGTGCCTGTCTGGGACTGTGATGTGTTTGATGAGAGATTTGAGTTTTAATTGCATCCTTGGCTTATGCATGCAGATGGAGTGTGGAGCGCACGCATAAATACTGCAGCAGCATGGAATCTACGGTGGGTCAAGGCTGCAAAGTGTCAGACGTAAAATGACTCCCTGGGCAGGCATTATTTCAGGTCCTTTCTACATTAAATCTCCTGTGGAAAACTCTGCAGCTAAAGTCAGAATATGTATTTTCCACTTACTGCTTACTTCTAATTAAACGTGCTTTATGCATTTTTCTGGAAAACTATTTTTATTTTTTTAACGAGGACCTGGACCAAATCATAACACAACAGGATAGCTTCTTTTAAATTCAAGTTGACACGTTTTTCAAATTGCAGAAAAAGAAAACTTAAAAAACTAAATATGATGAATGTGCAACACTATTGGCAGTGAAAGGATGTATTCCCTTCCCAAGACGTTTGATGAATGAGATGTTGTTATTTAATAAATCCACCCTGAACCACAGAGTTTTGCGCGGAAGTTCTTCCGTGATTAAAAAAAAAGTTGCACATTTTCACATGTGATATATGAACGTCATTGATCTTACAGAAGGAACAGTAAACGTTGAGGCATGCTAAAGTTTTGAAGACAATTACATCACACACTTTCTAATTTCTGCTTCGTCTCTTGCCGTCTATGACTTCTCACCTGTTTGACTTAGCACCACCTTTTTGCTGCTTAGCATGCCACAGTATAAATTTCCCTCAGTAATGCCTCGGGGTTCGTATATGAATCCATCATAAAATGACTATGGACGTGAGCCAAGCCAGCTTTCACAACTTCCTGTTTTGTCGATGTAAACGTGAATGGTGACACTGTGTATTCACACTACACACACTGAATATATTAGTGAAAAAAAAGACAAAACCGGAGCATTTCAACGAACATCCACGCGTGTCAAAAGCTACAAAAATAAACTGATTTTACGCTGAATTTAAATCATTATTACCCCCAAGGCACCTTTTCACCAACATGTTTCACTCGAACTAAGGCCAACTTCTATAAGTTATAAAGACTTTTAACCCGAACAAATCCTCCAGCTTAAAGTTCCTCTCTTAATCTTTGTCTTGCTATAACACAGAGGAGGATTTCAGAGTTTTTTTGGGATGTCATAGCATAACCAAGTCTCCTGAATGTGTTTTTATTCGTGACTGGAGTGTTATTCAGTTATTCTGAGCTTGTGTTTCTACACTTATTTACGGTTAGAGGACATGGTAATCTGGCTTCATAGAGACAAATGCAAGTGCCATATTACACACTTATTACCTTCAGTCAAGATTAGGTTAGATCATGGTTGTGTTCAAAGTGCTTTTGTTAGCTCAACCTAAACTCACAATTCTTAAATGAAATTTGGTGTGAATCAGCAGATTATGTTACCAACAAAGACATAACTACTTTTGCAGTGAAGTTGCACGAGAACAAAACTTTTAGGAGAAAACATGTTTAACAATTTTGGTAATCATGTAAACACATGCATATCACCATGTGTGTGCATATATATATATATATATGTGTGTGTGTGTGTGTGTGATGTATGGAGGCAGATGATGTGAATACAGTCTATTAATCTATAGTGTGTAATTAGTGTAGTTGCAGTCGCAAACTAATTATTAACTGATCAGACAATTTGTTATGGGAGAAAACCAAATATTCACAAAACTTTTATGAACATTTATATCTTTACAGCTTCCTATGCCTGACAAAGGGTTGCACTTTATTTGATCTACGTCCACTAGGTTCTCACTGACGTTTGAGTTGAAGGAAAGTGAAAGAGCTGGTGACCTTTTAAAAACGAAATGGCTACACATTACAAAATGACAGTAGGCATTAATAAACGTGCTGCAACTCAACGGGAAAAAGAAAACCAACAAACAAACAAACAAACAAACAAACAAACATTGGTGTTGGATGACATTGTCCTGGACTGTCAACATTGACTCAGCTGTTGTGTCGTGGCTGGATAACCGACTTAGCGAGCAGCATGCGTCCTGCCGTGCCATTGCATTTTGTGGTTTGGAGCGTCTGCTGCTTTGACATTGTTAGTTTATGGCTCAAGAGGCTTCAGTATATTGGGTTATTTCTTGTTATCAGGTAGGTCTGCGTTAATGAAGGCAGCTGCTCAGTCCTGCGCATGTGCACCATAAAACTATCCAGCCAAAGCTCAGGAATCACACAGAGACAAATCAGAGACAGAGCAAAAAAAAAAAAAAACAGAGAGAGCTGAGGGGAGGACAGTCAGGAGCTGCGACGGTGGAAGGAGGGTTACGGTTCTACTTACATTTGCAGCCATTGTCCCACAAATAGCCGGGTAGACACTCCTGACACCTAGGCCCTGTAGTGCCCTCCTTACATTTACAAAATCCTGTGCCATTACAGCGATCACTGACTGAGCCAAAGGGATTACAATTACACTCTGAAAAAACAAGACACACACACACACACACAGGCTGCAAACAAAGTGGTGCTTTGACGTCCACATCCTCAGCATAGACCACAGAGTCTGAGGTCAGGAGCTCAAAAAATGCTACCATTTCAACGTCAATGGAGAAAGAATGAGAAAGGAATGACGTTGGTTTTAGATGCATGAACACACTTTAACCACTAACACAATTCATAGTCATAACATGTATGTATTATACTGTTATACTGAAGAGTTGCTTAATGTGCAATGAGCAAACAGGCAAAGCATTATCAGTAGCTTTGATTTCCGATAATGGGCTAAAAAATTTGAGGGAAGAGAGAAAAAGAGGGAAAGAAGAGGCTGGAAATGTGATGAGTACATGTCTGACGGATAATGGCAACAAACAAAGACGAGGATGTAGAGGAATGAGGGGACAGTACATTGAAATGGGCATTGTTGTAATAAAGTTTCTGACTATCTCATTTTCAAATTCAGGTACCGACTTGATGTAATCCTTCTCAAGATACATCTAAGAATTAGTTAAAAGCTTCAAATGTTTCTTTGCCAAGTACAAAAAGCCTTACTTTGTCACATCCTTTCAACAACCCGCTCTCGGAAAACAGCCTGTGACGCCTCTGACGTCCTACACTCGGCCGACCTTCTGGCTTTCCAGCAACCGGAGCACTCTGCGGTCAAAGTGACACCTACTGTCCTCGGACCATCCCTGACCATCACAATGCACCTTCTGCGGCTGTGTTCGCTGCACTCGAGTGGCACCCGGGGGTCAAGAAAGAGGAAAGAGGTCACGGCAAGTGACAAACAGGGAGGGGGGGGGGGTCCTCGAGAGAGCGGCGGGGTTCCGGTGCTTTTGGTGCGAAGTAACGCCTCGGCGGCTCTTAACGCCTTGTGACAGATTTCAGCTGCTTCTCCCGAGGCCATTTCATGTATATGACATGTGCACTTGTGTGGCACCTCTGAGCGGCCGCGCGACTTCCCTGCGACATTTCTTTGAGAACTCTTGTTAGTTGTCAGACTCCTCCCTCAGGACTCACCTGGCAACTCTCACTCCACATGCTACAGTAGTTAAAGAATCCAAAAGAAAAACCAAACTGTTGCCTTTAGAAACGAGCGAAAGACATTTTTCGCTCGTAAAAAAACGGATTTTGAAAACATGTATGAAAGCTTGTTTAAAGGTCACGGACAAAATAACAGAAACACCAGCTGAAAACAAATTCACGACAATCAAATAATTTACACTGATCCAGTATTTATACTATGCCAGCAGGCTTCTGTCTATAATTCATTATAGACAGAATATATTATATTATATATTAAATTAAATATAATATATAATATATAACTGTAATTCTTTTGAGCCCAAAAAGCTCAATGCTTTTGCAGTAAAAGGGCAAAGGTAGCATCACTGTCTCATTTATGATCTGACTGAAGGATTGTCCTCTATCCGAATCGGAAATACGCGTGAGCATGAGGCAGAAGAGTTATTGTGTGAACTGTGGTAAACAGGGACAAGTTTGAATTGGGGACTGCAAAGTTTTTGAAAGAACCACCAGTCCTCCTACAATGACAGTTAGTTTGAGTTTTTGAGTTTTTTTTTATTTTTTATTTTTTATTAAATGACTTGCACAACACCATGCAGAGGTGTCTTATCCACTGCCTTATGCCCTTGACAACCAAGCCCAGGCTATTTCCTCCTGTATTCACACATGAGCTGGGGTGGAGATAATCCAGACTTTGCACTAGGGAGCTGGCTGGAAGACTGGGACGTTTGCGTTCACACACACACACACTCCACCCGGGTAAAGTCTGGATAATGTCTGGATTTCGGTGCATGTCGGAAAGGAGCTTCTGACTAGTGAGACGCAAAAGCTTTTCCTAGTGCTGGTAGTGTGGTTCACTGAGTCGGAGTCAGAGGAGACTTTGAAAAGCAAAAAAATTATTCCTTATTTTTATTAACTAATATTATATTAGTTTGGATCGTATTTTTACTGGAAAATAAAAGATACACTGATATTTGGAAAAAAAAAATCATGTAAATTTGCAAAGAAAACGCTCATTAATGTGTATTTGTATCCACGTATTTGAATAGTAGTGTGTTCACAGAGATAAATAACTACTGTGGGTCATTTTCCAGTGTCATTGACCACTGCAAATAAAAGGGACCACCAACAAGATAAAGTTTTAAAAAAAGAAAAAAATCAAACGTAAATGATGTGAAAATACTTGAGAATTGTGACACATTTGTCGCTATTGATTTTGCTCTTCGACTCTTCTCTAATGTTTGTGTCACATATTGTTGGTAATAACACTAATGGAATTTCTCTTTTACTGATATAGCTGATCATACAATAAAGCATCTAATTTGTCTAAATGTATTATCTCTGATGGTTGAATATAAGCAAATATAAGCAGGATTAGGCCTAGAGGAAGATAATGGTTGGGTTTAATATTAATAATAATAATTTAAAAAACAGTGTTCAGGCACAATAAAACAAAACTACATTTTTTCTCCAAACAAACCCAGTCCTTCTAACAACATGCTAATCCTACTTTGGTCTATCATTTAATCACCTGGACATTTTAGTTAATAAATGTGACAATTATTCATTCATTCAAAACTACTTTGCACTGGAACTCAATGCTCCCATGACTATTACAATTTCCACAAAATGTTTTTACCTTTGTAGTTTAGCTACATGGGAACATAAGTTATTGGACTCGTCATGATTTTTCCACGTACATAATAGTGGTGGATGAAAACTCACTGTTAAAAAGAAACAACGGTAACAAATAAAAGCTCACTTGTAATGAAATATGGACAGACTTTGCTGTTCTGATCAAAGTACTGGCCCACTTCTAAATACATAACAAATGCTTAAGACATTTCTTTCTCACATTTTCGGTGTTTCTGTTATTTTGTGCACATCCTTTTATGTCTTATTTCTATTTTAAAAATCGAATTGAACTGTTCTTACGTCCATTAATAATTAATAGTTAAATCAATAATTCAATAGCCAACTATGATATACTGCATTAAGCCGAAATCTGCAGTCTGCAGATGTGAATACTATCGTTGAATGACATCACATTTCTGTTTCCACAATTATGAAACTGGGAAAAGTGAATGAGTGACAGCGTAGTGCAAAAGCAGAAGGAGCACAAATGGAAGATGGGGAGGCCACCGAAAAACATGGAAGGTGTACGGAGGGTGAAGTGGTGGGGGATGGAGGGCGATGATTTAAAGACACGAGGTGGGATGAGGATAGTGTGTGGGATCGTGAAAGTGTGTGTGTGTGTGTGTAAGGGGCCCAGGTGGGGGACTAACCTATGCACACATTTTCATCATCCAGTTCTGCCGAGGCATTGCGGTAGTAGCCCAGCTTGCATAGCTGGCAGTGCTGCCCCCTAGTGTTGTGCTTACAGCTCACGCAAATGATGGTGTTTAGGAGCTCGATGTAGCTGCATCGGTTGGAGTGACTGAAGCATTCGCAGTCTTGCAACAAGAGAGAAGGTGGAGTGAGCATAGAGGGAGAGAGAGAGAGAAAGAGAGAGAGAGACGGGGCAGGAAGTGTAGAAATTGTCGCTGTTGCTGTTGCTGCGAGCGCTGCGGCGGTGGGGTTAGCAAGAGTCTGAGCGAGGCACCACGGCATGCAAGGCTAGAAATGAAGGCTGGGGGGAAAAAGGCAATGCTGGGGCGAGTTATGAGAGGGAGGCCGGCTTATGACTGGTGTATCGTAAAAAAGACGGCGTTAGTTGAGACACATCACTTCAAGCACACAACAACACGAGGCGAGAACGGCCCCGAAATGACGGGAACAGAGACACGGTCACATCAGGAACAGCACAAAGTGTAAGGCAGGTCAAACCAAGAGTGGTGTGTGTGTGTGTGTGTGTGTAATTGAGCACTCAAGTGTCATGATTTATATGCTCTGAAAAGATGAAACAGGCATTGAGATGAAACGTTTAATATTTCAATTCACAATCCTGTGAATAAACTGAATTTCTGACGCTGGATGGTTGTTTTTAAAGGCTTGTCACCAGTAACAGAAAGTAATGACATACATTTTCTCAGTACAATTTTGAGGTATTTGTAGTTAACTTCAGTTTCATGTTATTTACTTACGCGTACGCCACTGCATTACAGAAGGAAATACTGTACTGTGTACTCCCATACATTTATTAATTTAATTAAGAGTTCAAGGTTCTTCATATACCATAAAAAATCTAGCAAATGTTGACATCATATTATGGGTTAACCTTCTGTCCATATAGAGCTTTTAATAATTAATCCATATTTATTCTGAAATGGTAGTATAGTATTTAGCAATTCTAATTCTCTGAGGAACTTATTTTTTTATACTTTCGTTTTTTTTTTGTGAATATACAAAAGCCAACTTGCGATGGCTAGACTTGAAATTAATTCACTCCTCCGCACTCAGCTCTACTTATCTGCTTATCTACCATCTGCTTTGCTCCACCCTTCCCTCACGATAACATACATTTTGGAGCATTGTGAGTAAAAAAATCTAAAAAAAAAAAAAAATCACATGTTGTGGCTTTAATAAAACTTTCCATTGTAGGACTTAAATATTTGACTGCTCGAATAGAGGCAGCAACTAACAACTAACGACTCTTTTATATTTATTTATGTTGTGAACAATTTTAATCGAGTTGAAAATATTCTGTTTTATGGTAATCCCCGGATTGATGCTTACAAAAGTCTCTTTAGTATGTATCTTGTACATTTAAGCGCGAGTACTTCAGCTCGAGCGAGGTCTGAATACTTGTACTTTTCCTCAAGTTTCCAGTGAGTGTACTTACTGCCACTTCTGCTTGTTCTAACCCAGCTTCCGTAAAACAAGTGAGTGTGTGGCGAGCCGCAGTTGGGGGAGTGTGTCATTGCCTGCTACGCACTGTTCTGTCATGCTAAATTAGAAGTTTGCAGTTACAGCTGGGCTGTGAAACCTCATGCTGCAGCCTATGATACTGGCAGCCCTAAGGGGGGCAGATTTTTTTTTTTTTTTTTTTTTGGGTCCAGCTCGGCTCTCTGAGTGAGGATCAGTCCGCCACGCTGACTGACCACTGGCACCATGTGTCACAGCTCAGACAGATGTGACCCTTAAGCCTTGCTGGCAGTGGCCGGGACACAAAGCCCACTCACAGATGCAGAACAGGAGGGAATGGTAGATGGGGCTTTTGTCCAAAGGATTGTGGTTATTAAGGATCTGGATTGAGGTCAGGACTCTCTGTCCAACCACTGACCACCTGAAATGGCGTGAAAATGAAGGAGCGGCAAGTCTAGTCTTCCTTTTACCTAAAGCCGAAAGTTATGTCCGAGTGTAAACTAGCTCTGTTACATACCTCACTTTTACACACACTCTCACAAGACAAATAATATCTCCTTTCCAGAAATAGGCTAAGGTTATAAATCATGCACACAAGAGGAATAAAAAGACTCACATACACGTTCCCCAAAAATAGTTGCAAGCTCAAACATCCTCTTTATTTGCTCTGAAAGAGATATGATTTCAAGGGACTCTTATAGTGTTTAGAAACCATTCCATAGATGAATAAATCCTCAATGTTTCCCAGACAGTGGGAGCCATCAGTCCAGAACTGAGCATCAGGTGATTGCTGCAGGGTTCGGAGGACTTACTGTACAGCTGGGGGCAGGGGGGCTTATAGAAACACTGGTTCATACAGCGAAAAGGCTTAGGAGTCATCGTATGGGGGGGGCGAATGGGGGCAAGGGGTCTAAGTATTCAATGAATTCCAAAGCTCCTACCTCGCTTGCTGTTTGCAACGTGGACAGAAGGGGCAGTGGACAGGGCAACCTGAGGAGCTACTAGACAAATTAAAAGAAGAAAACACACAAATGAAAAAAAAAATGATGATATCTGAATTAAACACAAAGTACATAAAGTTAAAGTATTCCAAATGCTGAGCATCATGCTTAGGAATAAATGTAACTCTAAAAAAAAAAAAAAAAAAAAAAAGAAATATACACAATAATAATGAATGATGGCACTGGGAAATAAGGTATGACATTGCCAAGTGAAGTTGGCTGCCTGTAGCAGCATCTGTTACAAATGCCTCAGATGCTGAACAATTCTAATAATATGGTCCCTCCTTTATGCTTTATTCCATTTGCAACATTCAACAGCCTCTGTGTGTATTCCCCCAGACAGACATCTCCTGCTATGACGACTCTTCGCTTTTAACCTCTGTGGAGACCAGCCAAGAATTTCCACCCTTTAAATTTGTGCACGGAGCGTGAGTGAGGACACTTGCTCGCAGTGGACACATCAATCCCCTGCTGAATCCCCCTTTTCCGCTCATAAAACAAAACCGTGGGAAAAAAGAAATAATAGGCCCGGCCTCTGCTCTGGTTGACATACTTGTAAGGAACCTGACACGTAATACAGCGGACTTGGCCGCAGTCACGCAAACACGGAGGTAAGAGATGGTTCTGGGTTGCAAGAGAGGTGGTTACACATCCCATCCGCTAAAGCTAACATCGTCTGCGTAAAAACTGACACCTCAACTGCTTTTCTTCCCGATGAGGTGGAATGGCTCCACAAGCTCTACACTGAATCCAAATGCGTATGTGTCAGTGTACAGTGCAAAGAGGATAATGCGCGGCCCGCACGGTTACGCAAGCCTCTGCTTTACGGTGAACGAGGCCGGTTTTCTGATCATTGAGGGAAAGACGCTACCCACAAATGCTCCGAGCCACTAAAGAGTCACTTTCTGCTTGCTACAGTGTAACAAACACTGGAGGTGAATGAATCTGTGGAAAAACATAGTTGTTGCATAATCTTAGATGCCTACCTTCTTTTCGGTTAGCGACACCTAGGGATGACACATTCGGCCGAACTGCGTGCAATTGAGAGAAACCAGGCGTTATTCATGTGCACGTTTATGATGCACTTTACAGATACTCTAGAGGAAAGTGGGTGGGGGAGCGGGGGGGGGGGGGGACTACGTGGTTGTGACACACACAATTGGAGACACGAACATATCCTGCATGACTCAAACCACTAAATCAGATAACAGCAAATACAATGGGGCAGGGCGGACATGGACGAGCAAAGAGAATGCATCCAAAGACCTGTTAAAGGACGTTGGGGGGTTGTTGTATGTAATTTATGTGACTGTCATGAGCTTGCTCTCTCTCTCTCTCTCTCTCTCTCACTGTGTGTGTGTTTGTGTGTGTGTTCGTGAAAATGGCAATGATGAGTGACAAACTAAGGTAAAAAAAAAAAAAAAAAAAAAAAAAGATAAAACCCTTTGCATTTAAGTCATGATTTATGCAAGCGAGTCTAACTATGTAGTGAATTAAGACGTTAGGGGGCATTTTGTTTAATTCATCACATCGACTATGTAATCAATATCTAATTACAGTGTATTTCTGGTGGAGGAATAACAATGAATAAATAATGGCAGGTGTTGGGAATGACGGACTGCTGTGGGTAGCGTAACCTCATAATTACATACAAGTCAGTATTTCCGTGTCAGGGAAATACTTTGCGGTTGGAAATGGAGAGGACTTAAGCAAAGGCAGGATTATGGATCGTCATTGTGCTCCTGCATCTCTTCACTTGATCTTTCTGTCCTTTTTGCTACAGACTCCATGAATCATGGAATCATGGGTAATTAACCTCCAGTGGGGTCTTGGCGAGAAGCCTACGCCCTGATGATGGTAAGGGTAAAATACAGAAACTACACTGACTAGCGTTGTCAAATGGGACACAGAGGGGTGTCTCTTGTCTCTAAGTCCCGTTTTGTCACCCATCCATCTGCCCTGACCTCCTCCACACGGACCTTTCAATTCTCAATTTCGTCAGCACAAGTGGGACCTGTAATTTTTAACACCAACTGTGGATATCACTAATTTCCTACACGTCATGCTAATAATAACTTACCTAACTGCCTAGGTGGCAGATGACATACCGAACCATACCTATGAGTTCATAATGACTGATAACTTACCATTTAATGGCATGATAAGGCTCGGAATGGCTTCGGATATGATAGTCTTAGGCCTTGGTTGCTTTGAGAAGCATTTGGTGCGAGGACACAAACAATTAGTCTAGGACAACACAAAGTATCCACACACACTTTGTACTGGGCAATTAGCAAACCACACTGTCCGGATCTATAACGTCTAATTCGTAAACTAAGTTCATTTTTAATTATTTCGTTTTGGCAATTGACTGGCTATAATACACATCCGGGCTCCATTAATTATTTTGTTATGGGGAATATTCAGGTACGGCGAGCCAAATGAGTGGTGACGGACTTTAATCAATGCAATATCCATAATGAAATGCAATCTTGCCGAGCTAGAATTGTTTTGTTTTTTTTATATTAATTTCACTTTAATGGTCCGCATTAGGCAATTCTGCCTGGCTTAATAAACTTGAAATAGAATTGAGAAAAGTCAATAAGGAATTCAATTACCTTCAAACAACAACATGGTGCTTTCTTTTTATCCACGTAGCCTCAAGGACACCCTAACCTTCTATTTGTCCACTTTATTTTTGCTTTTCTTAATAAATATGGCATATACAGCTGCAACGGCCTCGCGCTCTTCACTGAGTTTTACAAAAATGACTGTTTAGTTTTTCGGTGTGTGACGAGGCAGCCTAAATCCCTGCAGGCCAATCTGGATGAGACGTGAAGACTTTGTCAGTGTCCTTTCTGCATCACCCACCCCCCCGCCGGTGCGCACACACACACACACACACGTATAAGCGAACACACTCTCCCTGTAAAGGATTTAAGGACAGCCATTGGACATGGTCTGGCCTGGCATTTGGATGGGACAGAGAGGACTGATGCGAATATGTATGCATATAGATGAAGCATATATGAGCGTACACACACTGAGCTCTGGGCAGGCCATGTGTGGGATGGAAGCATCAATTCAACGTTATGAGGAGGTGGTCGAGCAGGAGCAGTAGTCGGAGATGAGCAAGAGGGGGAGAGGAGCGGTGGTTGGGTTTTTCTCGGCCACATGTCCATTTCTGACTGATGACGTAGCATCAAACTTTACAAGCAGTGTTCACTTGACGTGTAAGCTGCCACTCTAATGCCTGATTAAAAACCATCAGGGGACAATCTGTCTGCACCCTCGGTCTCTCTTTTGGGAAACTTGCCCAGCGGTCATCTTAGCAGTTCAGTGATGACAACAGGACGCGCGCACGTGTCGTGCAAGTGTCCTTTGGTAAACCTTGACTGGGTAGGGCTTGAGCAGAAAACCAAAAGTCAAAGAAATCAGGAATTAGCTTTTGGGAAATTAGTTTCTTAAAAAAACCTTTTCCCCCCAATGCCAGTTAGATTGGAAGACTTCTAAATGTTATGAAAGTCAAATAAACAGGACAGAAGTTGTTTATTGATGACATTTAGATGCAAGCGGGTGTCAGAAAATATACTTTTCAGGTTGAACACCACATATAGCTCATTTATCAAGAATAGGTAGGAAGTGATGATAAAGTCACAGACAGGAGCAGGTTGGTTCCAACATCTTACTGGACAAAGCTTTCAGCTGAACGTAATAAATGAGCCAATATTAAAGCTGTCGTGATTTACAAGGACATGCCTCCGTGCACTACTGTTGAAAATAAGAGATTTCGATCACGTAGGGGTTACACTGACCTAAAGAAGAACTGAAATCATAAACAGCTCTTCATTCAGCTACTGATGTGGCCAGGCATTCATGGTATAAATGGACGTCGGGGTTAAAAAAAATCAGAGCACATTAGCGCAATAAAAGGAGAGCAGCTAATTTAGAATTATTTTTTTACACAAATTTCAATATTTAATGTTTTTTGTTCCTTGAAAAACTGGAGTCTAGTCATAAAAAACCAAAACTTTGTTGATTTTAAATTAATAGACACTCTTTAGTTTTACTTCTACTTCTGCTCGTTTCATAACACATGTTGGACAGGCAGCTGCTTTTTCGTTTAATCACACTTATAAATAACATTTAATCCATGGGATTCAACTGAAATTGCACAACTTCATAAGAATGTGTTCCTGTCAGACTTGTCATATGCCATATCCCTGAACCCTGCAATGCACAAATACATATCTGTTACGTATTTTTGTAGGATATACATTATTAGCTGTATAGCAGCATGGTCACAAAATCTCGATTGAAGACAATGTGACATCTAGGTGCTCAATGCAGTTTTTAACTAGTATTGAGTGCCAGGCAATGTTAATGTATATTGACTGAAGATGAAACTATGCTTCTCCGTCAATACAAATAAAAATTGTATGTGGAAAATTGCAGAGGTAGGAATTATGGGTAAGTGTAGGTTGCAGAGGCTTGCAAAGGCAACAACGCCGTGAACGTTTTAAGTCAAATGCTGCAACCTTTCCATTTTTTATCTGACTGGGCGGAGCCAAACCTGGTAGGGTGGGATTCAAACTTGTGGCCTTCTGCATCCCAGAAGCCAACAGGTCCCCACTAACTACAACGATTCATTATTTAAACCCAGTACATTTTAGTTATTGCTTAACTTAGTATTGGCTTATGTTTATTTCTTTACCTTTTACTTATTATTGCATGTCCCTTTGTTACTACAATTTTAAATACTAAATTCTGTTTGTTTTTAGAGAGATTGTATTTTACATTTTGAAATATAACTTGAAGGAAAACTACATAAATAATTACTAAACCACAAACAAAACATTCTAAAATGGTATGTTATTATAATGATTATTATTACCTATTAGTATTGGTAATAGCAGTATTTATTTATATTTTTAATCAAACTAACTAATTCATAATCAGCCGTCAAAAACACTGGCAGTGTGCAGGCAGAGAAGAAACAATGTACATTCAGATGTACATTTAGCCATCTGAGTACT
Organism: Channa striata; assembly: GCA_033026295.1. Taxonomy (NCBI): domain Eukaryota; kingdom Metazoa; phylum Chordata; class Actinopteri; order Anabantiformes; family Channidae; genus Channa; species Channa striata. The sequence goes on from CM065169.1 coordinate 3,078,147, forward strand.
GTACTAATACAAGAATAAATTCCAGAGCAAATAGTAATTAATTTTAAATGATCTGTATCAGGCCGTGCGATCTGTAGGTGTGAATGTCTAAATTTGCCGACCATTCCATGAAAGCCACTAACAATGTGTCACCACGGAGAGAACAGTTTCTGTCTTTATCATCACTTAAAAGCTAAGTTGCTCACTGGGCAGACTGATCAAAACCGTGCATGTCTTTTTAACCAGCCGGTCTATGGGTGTCCAGAATGGGACGGGGACGGGGCACTTTATTAATCAATCCTTTTTCCCGGGGAATCGAAATAAGAAAGAGGCAATGAGAGAAAAAAGATTAAGGAGAACCGAGCCAGGCTGTGAATGTACTTTGACAGTACACTCCTACGATTCCTGCATCGCACAGCCTTCCAGGCAGCGGTAACTTGAGACATGGCACCTCTGTTCTTCTTTCTCCTCCTCAGGGGGCTACTGGTTGAGGAAGATAATACCAGCCGAGGTGCGTGTGGCTTATATTAAAATGACCTCCTGTGACATCACACCGCCAGAGAGGTCTTGGCACTTTAATAAAGTCTAGATGCTATTTATTTATAATGCATGGGAGAGGGGGAGGAAACAAATGGCATTCAACATGCAGAGCCAGGCAACTGTTATCTGTTTGAGCTGAGTTTGGGCATAGTAAATTAATATGCACATCTCGTGACAACATAGCCCCCAGCTTCTGCTTATCGCTTTTCTCCAAAAAAGCTTGACTGATATTTCATAGGCAGATTAAAATCAGAAATGAACACTTGGCTCCTAAGTTCAGGGATGGACAGATGACACAGTAGGCAAAGCAAAGCATCAAGCGCTCATATAGTTAATTTGCAAGCGTTTACTTACTAACTGGACCAATGGAATTAGGAATACCTGCAAACAGGAAGAGAGAGAGAACAAGTCAAATGAAAAGATCAAAATCTGAATGCTGCTGTAAGTGTTCACAAAATGTTGTCTGCTGCTAGTTTTGCGTGACGTGTCGTGCAATTCTTCCGGGTCCTTCCACTTTCTGCAATTTGCCAGTTCACATCCTGAGTTTCAGGGTTTGACTTTATAGTCACGCGCCTGAAATAAGGGGTTTGTGGTCAACACGAGGTCAACAGAGTTTCATGTTTGATTATGCAACATCAAATTTATCAGTAAGAATATATTGTCTTAAGAAAGGAAGTTTCCAAAAAAGTGGCTGAATGATGCTACATGCTGGAGATGGACACTCAACGACTCTGAGTCGCCATCACTAGCTATATCAGGTGTAAGTGAATGCAAACCTATGCACCCAACCATATTTGGGTTTCTAAAATAATAACATTTAAAAGATTTTCTCGCTAAACAAAACAAACAAAGAAAGTACCATAAATGTACAGTTAAATGTTTTTACAGAGTTTATTTTCCACAATAATTTAAAAGCAAATGGAAAAATGCCTATTGGCTTATTGTAACAGGAAGCAGAGCGATGCTCAGCTTTGCCAACAAAAATCATCCTTAAAGAGCTCTCTATACATTGGTCATTTGTCCCCACCCTCTCTATGAAAATATTTTGTTGAAAGAGTGAGCCCATGCATCGAGGCAGCTGTCATTTCTATCAATGGCTAAATACTGAGGGACAGTATCACAGTATGTTCAGTACAGAAATTGCCAAACGGTAATACACGTTTTTAGGTTGTTTGTGGCTTCTAATACAAATTATGAATATAGTTGTATCTTACAGGACAGTCTCCCCAAAGCAAAGGGCCTAAAAATGTCTTGCAAAAACACTCACGCACACAGAACGGGCTCACAACAGTCCAACATTGTAATAATTTATTTATGTTTTATTTTACGTTTTTCAGTACTTTAAAATGCAGTAAATTTTAAAACATGTGCTACCAAACACACACACACACATCAAATACCATCATACATCACAAACTCTGCCTGTGACGCCGGCAAAGGACATGTCTCGTCCTGCTGCCTGCCTGTCCGTCCCTCCATCAAGCGATCCCCTTTGCTAGACTGCCACTGTGCAGATAATACAGTCTGTCTCATCCCCATGGTGACCAGATCTCTCCCACACAAGGACAATGGCTGGCTGTGGATTTGAGGCGATTGAGACGTTCACAGGCTTCTTGAGCCGTTCGTTTCCCCATCTCAACCGAGTGCCAACACCTCGGTTTGGTATTTCATTAGGTTTGTAAATACGAACGTCAGGCACGTTCGCATTTTCGGTGGCTTCAGAGACAATCAAGCTCAGACAAAGCTGAAAAGCTTTTTTCCTTTGGTTGAATCCATATTCTTCAAAAAGCACACAAGCATGATGGTGTTGTGTTTCTGCTCCGCGTTCATTTTCAGAGGAATGTGTTTTCAGAACATCAACGCCAGCTCCACTTTTTCGAATCATCTGTTTGAACGGAGGCCCGCCCTCCCTTTCGCTCTACCCCTTGCCCTCAATAAGGCAGTCTGCCCACAAAAGCAAACACCATGGGAAGGAAGACACGCTGGGCAATAGGAGAAATGCGCCCACGTAAACTAGAGAAGAAATGGAATAAAAAAGGCTCTCCTTTCCGCTCCCACTTGCATCTCTCTTGTCATCCGCTCACCAGCAACCTACGGCGGAGGAAGCTGAGGAGGCAAGAAGGCATCTGTGCAGGATTTTTATGGTGGGGCCTTTCATCTAATGGAGCCGTCACGAAATATCTCCATGTACTCAAGGGAAACATGAGGATTTCCTGAATGTGTGTGTGTGTTTTGTTTTTTTTTTTTTTTTTTTTGTCCATGTACATGGACTTTGATCAAACTTCCTGTCATTCAATCAGTCTTCCTCTGATCTCTGCCTGCCAGAAGCCAAATCTGTGACCTGCCTGAGAGCTGTGAAGTGGCAGGAGGCTACGCTGACATATGGAGCTAATGGCTGTCAAACCTCGAAAGGGTGGGCAGATGCTAAGCAGAAGACAGGAAGGACGCCTGCAAGGACAATCAAAGTTACACCCTAATCACAAAGTACAGTTAGACTTTACACAAGCTTTGTTTCTCAGAGCGACAGTGGACCATGGCTGATTCCCACACATAGTGAAAAAACAGGTTCTGCAGTAAAATGTGAAAAAAGGAATAATCCCAATTTATGTTCCTTTTGTCTATATCTCATACTAAAGAGTTTGAGATGTTGAAGGAAAAAAAAATCAATCATGTAACTTAAAATTTCGCCAAAAACAAAATATGAGTTTTTATTTTTATTTCAAAATAATAATGTGTATACATATATGTATATATAATAATTATATATATAATGTATATATAATAATTGTATTTACTGAAGAAAACTGTTGAAGTAATACTAACTTTGCCTGTGGAAAAAAGTATTTACCCCCTTAGTTACTACATCCAAACAACTACCCAACTGAAATTAAGCAGTCTGATCCACAGATTGAAAATAATGCTGCTGACGGAAGATCATAGTGTACCACTGTATTCAGACCATGTGACGGCAAGCCGACGTCAAAGAACTAGCCAAGATTAATATCAATATGTTGTAATGTGTGTATGTGTAATATGTCACCAAAGAGGAAGAGAAACACGTAGATCTGTGACCGTAATATAGAAACTGTAAACACAGCAGTGTTAGCACTATGGGTCAGCACTTATGGTTCATAACTATTTCCAGTCAACAACAGTACAAGTTGTACTACTGTTGCTGGTCTCTTCTTGTCCATTGATTGGCTAAGCTGAATAGCCAATCAGAGCATTCAGGTGTGATTTGGTGATTCATGTCCAGTTGGCCAGAAATCTGCTGACAAAATCTAATTAGCACCAATGATGAGGAGCATAAGATTTATAGGGATCAATTGAATATAGTATTGATAATTATGTATTTGTTTCTAATCACCTAAAAAAGATGTTGCCTTATCTTTAGCTTTGATTTGGTCTTTTATGTCCACACAGAGGGTGATTCCCCTATCATAGATACTGCCACAGCATGCTGCCATGTGTCTACAGTACCTCAGAACGAACAAACCAAACGATGACTCTGGTGAGATATTCACATTTTCCAATTGAAATGGAACACGTCCCCAACCCGATCGTGACTCCTCCATCACCTCTGCCATCAACGTCCTGCTCTCCACCTAACTCTGTTGACCTGTACTGGTTGGACCCCGCCTCTCGGCCATTGATAGCTGGCACGGTCCAGTCCACCGCCCATCAGATGATGGACAAATGGATGAATTCTGCTCTCCACCAGAGAATCCAGAAGAAGAACATCAGGTCATCAGTCTGCATAAGTGAAGCTCAATTGCAACTGTGTCATGCTGCATGTTCAAAGCATAACAGTAAGTCGGCCTCAGAATGACTAAGAAGAAATTAAAGTTGGAGTGGCCTGGTAAAAGTCCACAGTTACTGTCCATTACTATTTTCCAACTGATGAATTCAACTTAAATACATAGAATTATCATTGAAAAATGTATATATGTGTTTGTTCAGAGGAAAAACTAAATTCAGATCTTTTCAAAGATAGAATAAATAAGGAGAGTTTAAATTTTTTTTTAACACCATTGTAAATCTGTATTATTTTATCAGATTTGGATACTATCATAATTTGCTATCCCATGCAGTCCAAACTATTTATGCTGAGCGCAACATGCATTTATAAAATTCATTCAGTTCAGTTCACAAAGCCAAAACTGCAAAGAGTGGAAGTGTTTTTAAAAAAACAAGCACATAAATGCAGCGCTAAAAAGAGTCTGGTTAAGTAGCTGACGGAGCAATAATACACAGGCGCTATCTACATCCCGTCTGGAAGATTAGCAGGGGACCCACTACATTAAGTGGAGTGGGATATAAAAATAAAAAGCAGGGAGAAAGACAAAGAAAGAGGTGACTGGCTGTTGTTATCATGGAGCACACCTCCATTAGTGTGCATCACATTCACAGTTTGAGCAGAGAGAATTTTCTTTATGAACAGTCTTTATACAGAGAAACAAAGTGCTGTGTGTGTCCTCTGTTTGCCTTCAGCTAAATGTCAAGGATTTATCACTGATGTATGATGTCATTATGCTGCAGTGTACTGTAACACTCCCCTGCCTTTCCTGATGTAAATACAACATATTTATGTATCATGTTTCACACGAGCGTTAATCAAGTGGATGTGTTCACCTTGTCACTTTTTTGCATTGGGAGCCAAATAACCTTTACTTCCAGGTCATGATCCCAAACACCAATAGCCTGTCAGTGCAATTATTTGCCGCTTCAGGAACAACCTGCTGGGTTCCAGCAGATGTCCAGGATCCCATGTCGGGTCATTCGATTAATTTTCAATCACTGTCATTTCCAATCCCCTTCACCTGCCCGGGCCATGCCATTATGGGACACGGCTGCAATCTAATTTTGTCCTATCGCACAGGAAGAGCATTAGGAGCTGCTTATGTTGATGGCGCGCTCCATTGATTTTTATGACTTGTGTAGGGATGAGGGTTGTAAGCCACTGGTTGGGGAACATGATCTGCGAGGGGTGTTTTATTCCGTGAACATGATCGGTGTGAGTGTGGGGTCAGAACATGCCACACACACACACAGACACACACATGCACAGTTTTTTTTATTACACTATGGGGACTTCCCATTGACTCCAATTAATTTTTGTGGACCTACCCTAACCTAAACCAAATGACCAAAAAAATTTGTATTTCTGTTCAGGACATTGAACAACTGTAGTGAAGGTAAGACTGGTATGTAATATTTAGACTGGAGTGGCTGGAAGAAGTCCCAAAAAAAAGGAATTTGACAAAATCTTGTGACATGAGTGCTATTGCTGTTGCAATAATGAGTCATGTGACACCTTGCCTAAACTTGTTTAGCACCTAAAGCTGATTCTAATGTCTTTTTGCGTAACCCACCGAAAATCTATACGTTTACAATGATATAGCCCAGCATTTCTGAAAAAATATTATGGCAGGTGCCTTCCAACGTGGGGGCACTCTTTCCACAAAAGGTCCTGTTGTTCATACGAGAGGGTAGGGACTGACAACTTTGGTGGACGTAAAGGTGGAGAACATGTTACCCTAACATTACACCACCCATAAACCCACTGGCATCTGGTCCTCAAGGGTCCGTTCACAAGGGTCCTGAGGACTTGTTGACATTGGCCACCCTTTAATGTCCCCCTTCCTGATTCTGTTCCATATATGTTGTCAGCCATCCAAGAGCACCACTATAAAACTTGTTCATGATTATGAGAAACCCATTATAAATTGTGCTCTTATAAATTCATTTCATGGGAATATTCATAATACAATCTGTTTTCTCTCTGAACAGATGAATGTGTCATAATTTGCTCTTAGCGTGTCTCAACCAAATCTTGCTTATATTTACCATATGGTTCCTGGATTCTACTATCAAGGGGCCAAACCCCTTTGGTATAGTAAAGACATTTTGCTAGTCTTAACATGCTTGGGGCAGATGTGGGAGTTTTAGGGTTAGGCCTTTAGTTATGATGGTTCATGCCTAGCGAATGCATTAAGTAAACAAAGGTCCTGTCAAGAATAGTATTTCAAACCTGTGTCTGTGAGACTCTAGCCCTGTGATGCTATCTTGAAGGATGTGGGATTGGTATTACCATTCATATGTTTTTGGGAACAAGAACTGACATATTAGTGTCTTCATCACCGAAACCTTCCTTTGAACTAAACCTCAGTAATATCATCAGTTGCTGTATGAAAGTTGCCCAGACATTTTTACGGGCTTGAGTGTGGTCAGGTACCGCACGTACATCTTCCACAACTCCCTCATCCTGCTGACCTACCTCTGCATCCTGGCCCTCATCATCTTGACTGTCTGCATCCTCAATGTCTGAATCCTGGCTGTCTGCATCTCCGTCATATTCAGCTCTTATGGCTGTATTGTTCTCTGGCAGCCACTTCAGTCAGTCAGTCATCACTACAGTCATAGGGAATTTCCTGGACTATTCTATAGGCTTCCAAATTCTTTGCTGCACTTGTAGTCCAACAAATATGGCAAAATAATAATTGTTACTCCCATAAATTATAGGTATTCTCCAAAAAAACTGTTTTTGCTTAAAATGTTATTAAAAAAAGGTAAGAATATGTTATGATTAATTAGATTGTGTAATGTATTATATTTTTTTTACCGTAAGTTTTTTCTGGACTAGAAAGATTGACAGGAAAAGCCAGCAATGGCTAACAATTTGGGCTGTCTGGCGACCATCTTGGATTTAGCGGAAATTTACGCGCAGTTACGACGACTGACCGTTGAATAAAACTCAATGGCGTGGTGCAGCAGAGAAACTGCAGAGGCTGATACGAAGTTTCACCACAGGAGAAAATGACTTTACATGTCTGTCCACTGCAGTGACCACGGTGCCCCAGAGGGCTGGGCGTCATTGCTGTCTCTGTTGGTGTTCATTCTGCTTTGACCTTCAGCGTGTTTTACCTGTTTGCCTTGGCACTACCTGCACTACCCTGGAGTAGGGCTTATCTGCTGAGTTTCCACCTCAAGCAAAATGTGGTGATTGCTTTTCTGTGGCTGCCATTATTTTATAGCAATCCATCATCATCTGGAGCTCTTTGGCTATACACAGCCCAGTGATGGTGACAGGCATTGCTAACTGGTTAGCAGAGGAAAGGCTGCCAAAAGACAAGCACGCTGCATGCAACTTGATTGAATTCCTCAGGAGCAAAATTATGGCTTGCCTCGTCTGAGCGCCCGACTTCCTCGCTCGCTCTCAGTGTGTAGATCTGAATTGAAGGTGGCAAGTCCTAAAGTGCCCAGGAGCCAAGTTGGAAGAAGCACATTTAAGATTTCAGGGATGGAATGAGGTGTATGTCCGTGGTGGCAGCAATGGTGGGGGGGAGGAGGGGAAGGAGGAAATCTGGAGATGGAAGAAACAAATATTTGAAAGAAAGATTACCGTCACAGCTGCACAGAGCCGAGACAGAGTAAACAAGCTCGGTCTCTGGGGTGGGAGGAGGTGGGGCAGGGCTGGGGGTGGTGTGTGTGTGAGAGAGAGAGAGAATGTGAGCATGAATCCCCCCCCCAAAAAAAAAGGAACGACAGGCAAAAGAGGAGAAGAAGAAAGGGCGAGGAAAAAAAGGCGTGGACAAAGGGGCAGAGGGATGAAAGGATGCAGGGATGAGTTGTAGGAAGAGAAAAAAAAAAAACAGAAAATGGGGTAAAATGGAAATTAAAATAGCTGTAGAGAACGAGTAAAAGCACAAATAAGTGGGTGTTGTGAGCGAGACAAGGAGAAGGTGTGAAGGAGGTATTTGTGTGCGAGGATGCATGGCACCAATTGAATACACAGCAGAGCTTTGAAGAAAAAGCTCATTTTACATGCTGCAGAAGGCTGACTGCTTTTAGATTTAAGGAGGGATGGCACTCAAATCCAAGAGCTCCTCGGTGTTTAAATACATAGAACACACAGTATGTGTAGATTTGTTCACAGGTTTGGTCATGTGATTATTATATTGGGATGCCATAAGAAAACACAATGTAAAGTATTTAACCATTCAGTGGCGATTATAACTGTTCTAAAAAAACATTTTTTGTATACTGTACATAAGAACAATTAGAAAATTCTAAATCTGTGAAAATGAGTGTGGCATTTGGTCACATTTCAATGTTTGGCACGGCTGAAGCATCTGGTAGCTCTGCATTAATGTACGCAACTGCAAAATATGCTGTGTGAAAGTCATGTAAAATAATGTTTGCAATTGTGACTGTCACCCATGGCTGGATTATGCTTTTTTTGGGGTGGTTTAATGCTCATATTATTGTTTGTGTTTATAAGTTCTCCGTCCGTTTATTGGAGTTTGGATTACTTAATGTGTGTCTTAATGTGAGATACTGTGTGCCAGTTTTTGTTCATTTAGCTTTTTCAAAGAAGAACTATGAACAGTAACTTCAGAGGCTTGGACGTCTTGGGCCCAGTCACCAATCCATCCATCCTGTCACCTCATGATGGGACTGTGCTTTCTTTTCTTTTTTGCTACTATAGAAGACAGTGAAATCCACTGGCTTTTCCTGCTTTGACCAAAGGAGATCCATAAACTCTGAATCTGAATCTGAAGTGTTTCCTTATTCTCTCCTGAACAATGTATTATTTTGGAGTAAACCATGTAAAAAAATTAATATGTTGTCCGCAATGTGCAAAGATTTAAAATATTTTAATAAAGGAATGTTTGCATGGATGTGGCTAATTCAAGCATGTTAATATCAAAAGTAGGTTTAAAAACCATAATGAACTTCTAATATATTGATGTATTATTAGGTCAGCACGTGGTCGATCAAACCTGCTCCACCTGTAGCAGCTGCTGTCTTTAGTCAACACCAAGACTCTACAGCCAGAGAGGCTAACATTTAATCTTTAAGAGAGATCTGTACATTTATATCATCAACAGCTTTGATAAATCGGACAGTGGAGCATTTGTATCGATAATTTATACTTTTTACACTTCATTACAAAAGCAGCTTTTAAAGCTGCTTTTTACTGAGAGCCGTACTTGAACGTGAGTAAAGAATTTGAAGGGTTCTTCCACTTCAATTGGAACGTTTCTGTTTTACCCAAAAAAATCTGCTCTTAATTCAGTATTGACTTTGTGTAGTTTTACTAGCTCTGTTTATCGTCGGTGACAGAGTTAAAAGAGTTCAACCATAAAACTGAAGGGCTATTGCACAATGGGGAAAGCAGGACTGAAACATCTGTGCAGATGTCTGATTTGTGCGTGTAAGCCTTGTTTTTGTGCTTTGGGTTTTTGACTTTGCTTAAAAACACCCTCTGTCACTCTCTGGTTGAGTGCGATGTTCTTTGCCTCTGTAGGTTCTTGCCAACAGGAGCAAACGGCACATCCGAGGTGGGGAGGAGCGGGTGACTATATTCAGCCACATGTTTAACGCGCTAGTGAGTATTTCCAGCAGCAGAACACTGCGTGAAATGTGACTCGAAATAAACTGCAGCTTATGTTAATTGGCAATGAAGGAGCACGTCAACAGTGAGGCTCATCAATGTGATTTGATCATTTTTTGACGATAAATTACAAAAAAACATGTGACATTACTGATACAGCTCGTCACTGGGGTTGAACCTCTGGAAGGCCACATTTGTACCCTTCACATTTCAAGGTTACTTATTTGTAGCCTTGTGGTAACAGCTGTACTCATTATTCAGCACCTTGTCACTTGAGTTTATATACAGCATGTCATCGCTTTTGTTTAACTTGAACGATAATGGCGTTATTGAGTCGATGATTGCAATTGAGAATTTTCATATCTGACTCAACTTGTACATTAGCTGAATAAATTGCTCATGCAGTATGCGTAGCTTTTACAGATTAGGAGCATATATGAAGCTTTTTGGCCCTCTAAAGGTTCACACACTTACCTTGAGGTCCAGTAATTATCTCTATGCGATACATTAGTGAATATTGTACCTTAGCTTGGAGAAACTGATTCTTACTGTACCTCTACCAGGCTCTGGCTACATATCCAGCACAATTTAGTAGAAGTAATTCAATTGCTTTTTCATTTATTTTTGTTAATGAGAAAATGTTGCTGTGCATGTGTCTGAAAAAGATTACCGTATTTTCCAGACTATAAGCCGCTACTTTTTTCCGACGTTTTGAACCATGCGGCTTTTACAGGATGCGGCTTTTCTATGAATTTTTCTGCAGCCCTCAGATGGGCGCTGTAGATGGAAGTCAGTGCAAACAAAAAAGCGCCAGTTTTTATTCTTAGCGCATGCAACCCAAGACGCACAACAGCAAACACCAGCACTTTTACTGCCGTGTTACAGGCACCATTCAGGTTCAGGTGTATGAATAAACACTTATGGTACAAAATCTTTTTATGTAAATATCTAATTTCTCAGTCTGGATATTGGCGGCTTATAGTCCGATGCGGTTTATATGTGACAAAATATATATTTCTTTGAAATTTTAGCGGGTGCGGCTCAAATTTAGGTGCGCTCTATAGTCCAGAATTTATGGTAGTTAAAGAAAAAACACAAAATGACCCCAAAGACATGTGCAAAATAAACGAGCGCAAAAAACGTGCAAAAGAGGCCCACAATGTCCGGAAACAGACATGAACGGACAAAATAATGCAAAACATCAAAACACAAAGCACAAGCAAAATGTCTAAAAGACAGACTGAAAACATATGAAAAGAAGAACGCGAGGGGCCCTTCCCCCTGTCTGTGTCGAGGGCCCCGTTTTCTCAGAATCCATCCATGAGCTCATCTGTTAGTTACCTGCACTCGTTCAGCGTAGGAGCTACGAGCTGCACGACAAATGTCAAATAGAGAGAGGCTGTGGGCTAGAATAGAGTTACAGCAATCAGGTTTTCATAGGGATCAGACCAACATGTGGTTCTTTCCAAAGTGACCTTGTGATGCAGATCAAGCGTCTCCAAAAATGTCTTTGGTGAACTTTCAGATTTTGTTACACTCGACAACTCGGCGTAAAGTTGAACTAGACGAAAGTAGTTGAAGCTCCTATGACCTGGCTAAGTTCGAGAGGAGTTTCTGTCGATATCACACTGTACACATCCAGCGCTTGAGCTAAGCTAAGCTAATCTCTTCATTCAACACACGGCCCCACACACGGCAAACAGGAATGAAGAAGTAAAACGCTCCAAATCCAGTTATCCATTTAAAGTGTATTTTAGGATTCTGCCTTTAATATAACCTTCAGGACACATTTACACTATTTGAAATCAACTTTCCAGAGGCCACCCGGCGCTGCCCCCTCCCTCCGTATCCTCAGCCCTGCAGTGAAATGAACTGCCACGGTTAATTCTCAAACTGATCCCTCTCCTTCTGTCTCCGCAGAGGGAGGAAGCGAGAACGAGTGAGGCTGAGAGATGGCCGCGGAAGGGAGGGCTCGGGAGGCAGCGGGAGAGAAGGGGGAAAGCGAGAAAGACGGCGCCCACCCCAGAAGGCTGAGTTAGCTGTGACAGAGAGTGATGCCCACTTCCCGTCCTTCTATCTCCACCATCCTTTTTCTTTCTTTATCACTTAAATCCAGTTCTTTTTCTTCATTTCTGCTCCCAGTGCGGCACCATTGTAAGGCGACATATCACCGCCTAGCTCCACGCCCCCTCCAGATGATGATTCATCGATCTCCTTATCGCATCAGACGACTTGATGGGCATAGTAAAAAGAAATTAAATCTTAATTAAATTTTCATCTTTGACAAATTTGTCTCTGCAGAGCCGCCATATGCTCACTGAGTTCGGGGGAAAACACACAGAGGCAATGAGACTTTTTTTGGATTGGTGTTGAATGAGCTTGAAAATTACAAAACAGCACAAGGTGCATTTTTCTGTCAGCCTTGTGCATGTTTTTTTTTTCTATTCAGGAGGGATAGCCTTGGATTCCTATAGATTTTTCACAGCGTTATTACATTATGGATTTTTTCCCCTCCAAGACAAAGTATAATAATGCACTTTATACTAAGACTGTTTTCATGACTTGTGTGTGTGTGTGTCCTTGTGCCATTATGACTGTGTGTGTGTGTGTGTGTGTGTGTGTGTGACCGCTTTAGAGTGTGTGTGCAGATCTGGATGAGCACCTGTGTGTCCGCTTTTTTAATAACGCGCTGTCAGTCCGGGCTCTGGGGATGGCCATTTCACTAACCCTCCCTAAGTCTCATAACGCAAGATCCTCTGGGAGGGAGAATAAGTCATCAGCTGGTGGCAGAGAGGAGCAGAAATCACGGTGGACGTGAGAAGGAGACAGCACCAGCCAAACGGGGGACGTTGAAATAAATGCCTACACCTTTCAGACCTCCAGCCCTGCTGCTCATCGCCGGTCCGGTTACGGTGACATTTGATGTGAAGTGTGAATACACTATCACTTCTATTCCCCATTATTTATTTGTTGTATTGATATTATTCAATTCAAGTCAATTCAATTCATTTTTTTTATAGTTTGATATAGTTTTTTATTTAGTCAATATAAATCAAAATGTAATAGATGTTATTGTTTTATAATCTTTATTTTGATTTATTAAAGTATCAGTTTTTTTATCTTATTTATTTTAAAGTCTTGTTTATTTTTTCAGTTTTTATTATTTTTACTGCTTTGACTTTAAATTTTAAATTGCATTCATCTGTATAAAAGATGGCATGTAAATAAACTTTTTTTATTTTCTCTGTTGTATGTTACAAACAAATCAACCAGTACAATCTGGTAAATTGACCCACCTGTTGCCAATAAGTCGTTTAGCACATTGAGCGTCAATCAATAAACTGAAATGTTGTGCATTAAAAAAGCCTACGCAAACTATTCCTGAAATAATAACCTTTTTTTTATTTTTTTTTGCACAGAATTTGGTTTAACACACTGAGCCCATTTTTGTGTCGCAGTGCAGTTCTTTTATTCTTTATGTGGTTGTTGCCTATTGCTCTAATTCAGTGCCACTTAACTATCCCTGAACGACACTGTGCCCTTGTTGAGTCGATACCCGAGGAAGAGCAGTAGGTTTCTTTGAGAGATCTGAAAATAAATGATAAACACAAAGAGAGAATGTGAACACATAACTGTTAACTGTTGGTGGATGAGGGACGATCGTAACGTTTCTTTCTTTTTCAAGGTTGTAGGCTGGTTGTGTTCTGAACGTCATGACTGGGAAGAAGCATCAGCCCAGTGCTGCGGTCAGTAGAGCCGTGCTGTCTTACCGTCGTGAAGTAAAGGTTAAAAGATGAGGCCAGCAACTCTACAGAGGATGTAACTTCACATTGTCTGTAAATTAGTAGAAAGAATCTTTAAATGAGAGGAAATTATCAATAGGCAGAAGGTGGGAGATTTACAGCACCCCTTGATTCCCACAGTTGGTTAAGTAATCGACTCAGTTTCTTTCATTGACAAAAATATAATGTAATAGGAGAAAAAAGATCTGTGAAAGTTCAAGTGCTGGAAATCAGCAGTCGGAAACAGAACACATTTAGCAGTGTTCCAGTTATACGAATGGAGCCAAAACAAATATGAAAACTGAATAATCATCCGCTCGTTTAACAAATGTTCATATCAATGGTTTTTTTGCCACATCAAAGACAGGCCAATCTCAGCAGAGGCTCCCCACGGCCCTGCTTCTATGAGACGACAGACAAACATTCTTCATGTGACGTGACGTCAGCGCAGCACATTAGACAAAAAGGACTTGGCCCGCTTTCTATAGCTCAAGCACGAATAAATTATTGGTTTGAGTCTGCGTTAGCACTGCAGCTGCAGCTGGAGAACATCATTTATTAACTCTGAGCGAGTGGAAAACGTAGCTTGTGTCCCCATATCAACAGGCACTTTGAATAATAATGACGCCCGATCATTCTGTCAGCTGATAGTGTAAATGAATAAATACATGGAACTATGACAAGTGGCCACTATAATTGGATGTAATGAAGCTTTGTTATAGACTAAAGGTGTCCGTTTTTTTTTTATCATGTCCCTGTTGTACATGCCATAGATCTAGATCTGCCAAAGTGTGGGCGAAGTAGGAGGGCCTTGTTCCAGTATGTCTCGTGTACTTCCTGTAGCGAAAAAGTTGCACCATGTGTCCACATACTTATGATGTTTTTCACTGGATCTGCTCAAATGGCAAAGAATTAAAGTCATCATTTTCCTGAAGATGAACAGGTAAGGAGCACATGGTTTACATGACATGGCCACTTACTACATACCAACGTTGGAAATCTGTCGTGATAATGATCTACTGAGCCCATAAAGAAGTTATGGTTCTGATTGAAAGCCACTGAGTGGTGGAGTCGTGGAAAGTGTGTGAAATCAGCAGTATTTGGTTCAGAAACTAATTAACCAACATCATCTCATACTCAGTGTGTGACAGTAGATCAGGAGCCAGATTAGCGCCACAAATCACCTACAATCATACTTTTTTTTTTTACTTTTTTTATTGGTACAGCCTAAAATAATATTCCCACTTACACATCAAAGCCAAGCAGATTTCTTGGGGTCTACAAGTCACTTTCCCAGTTGAATGCAGGTTAGAAAAACTTGAAATTGAAAGGTAGAGCGAAATGAAACCCTGGCAATTCACACTCCGTTTGCTCACACACAGAGGAGCGAGAGAGCACGGCCTTTTCGGTCAAACGACTGACTTGATGTTGTGGGAGTTTTTGTAAAGAATGGGAAAAAAGGTAAAAAAAAGAGGGAAGTCAGACACGGGGCAGCTGCTGCATATACGTCTGACTCAGGTTCTCACAATAAGTCGACCGAACCTGCTCTACACTGCTGCAAGTCAATACTTAAAAATGAGCTCTTTATTGCATATGTAACTGGAAATTTTTACGTAATGCTGCAATACGGGTTTGAGATAATTCTGTGCATTCTTTGGTTGCCTTTAGTCATCATGCTGTTATGTGTGTTTTTACTATCAATGACTTGCCACCTAACGCTAGTCTCTCTACAAAAATCAAATTAGACTTGTGTTGGGCAAAAGATTTTTGTAAACTATTCAACAAAAAGCAGCCACTGCTTAATTAGTACCAAGTGTAGAAAGGCTGCAGAGAAGAACCGAATATTTCCCTCCACGCATGAGCTCAGTTATGTTCTGTTCTGGGGTTTGGACACATTCATAGATTCAAAGTGGGATGACCAACCAAATAAACGGTTTATGGTGTTATTGTCTTTGCTTCTCAGCCTTTAATCTGTGTAAATCATTGGTAATTGCTGCATATTGCTTTGAACCCTCACAGCTTACACAGTTAACGTGTTGGCTGTCAGAACCTTCAAACGTGAGATTCAGAATACTTTGAGATTAGGGATTCAACTTTCATCACTTGTCTTTGTAGGTTCCCTTGTTGTTCTGATTAAAAATCGTGTGTAAAATTTACATTATTTTCTCTAATGCTTGTACTTTGGTCTGCGGCTTCCTTTTCCTTCCACAAAGACACTGTAACTGCTCTAGTGCTGCTTCCCCAGACTCTTTAACCGGTGTTTGGTCTCTTTATCTTTATCTTTTACAGTTCCCGAAAGTTTTTCCTACATTCCACGTACAACTAAATGCTGGATGTTGAGAACTTGTCTGGCACTAATAAAGTTTTTTGCTGTTTTTGCTCTGTGGTTTGGACTTTAAAATGACTATGTTGAGTCTGCCGAAATAGTATTTCATGTTTTGAGTTCTCACATTTTGATTATTTTTGCTAGTGAGCAAACGGTTTTAAACGCTGCAGCTTTTTTGATGATTGCTATAACAAGTGCAGAGAATGCGTAACTCCAGTGCCGGCCAGTGGCATTTAGAATCAAATATAAAATCATAGTTATTGCGTACATGGTGAAGCCCCTGAGAATATCTTGTGAATTGTTTCCTGTAAAAATGCACAATCTCTCAGGTGGTCTCAGCAGTGCATTTGGATGTTAACACAAAAGGAGACTGTGCTTTCAATTCCCATGTCCTCAATGTGAGATCCTCAAACTCCACTGACTATATTCACCAGCTTTTCAAAATTGTTTTTGCATTTTGGATTATTTAGTTTGTCACATTTTGCTCTAATAATAGGTATGTGTGTTATGTCTGGCGCTTTGTAGTTTTTTAACACCTATTGTTTGTGAAGCTTTTTGTAACATTATTCTTGAAAGGTGCTATATAAATAATCTTCACTATAACTTTTACAACCAAAAAGTCAAAATAAGTGTGAGAGACTTTGAACCAGTGTTACTGAGGCACAAATATGGTGCAAATCGCTCTACTAAAGTAAAATTTCTCTACTGATGGCGGCGAAGTATGTTTAGGTCAGTAGAACAACTTTTATGCCAAATAGTGCAAGTGACTAAAGGACGATAATAGATCATTTAAATAATATATTTTTAACCTTCATAAACACGCCTAAAACAATAAATCTCATCAACTGCACTGATCAACAAGCAAGTCAATGTAACGATTAAGAGCATTAAAAAATTCATATAAGCAATGATGTGGTGGAAATGCTCGTATAAAATCAGAAGGCGTAGAGATGTCAAACAAAGAATATGCATGTAGACTGAGTGGAGACCCAATCCAAACCTGATGGCACCCATCAGGTGCTCGGTTTGGTCATGCATTTGGCTAAATACGTTGAAAAGTATCAGTTCACCCATCATCTGTAACGACTTGTTCAGGATCGTGGCGGGCTGTGGCCTAGCCCAGCTGTCATTGGGCGAGAGCTGGAGTACACCCTGCACAGGTCTCCGTCTATCTCAGGGCCACAACTGCATATGTAAATACTATGAAATAAAAATAATGGTTGATGGTAATTCTTTACTCTGTAGTTTTACCTCAAATTAAAATTAAAATGATGAGCTTATAGAGTCATCCTCAAAAACACACACACACACATCTTGCACAAATCACACCTAAAATAGCACACGCAACGCAAAAGGGTTCCACCCATGGGACGGTGTATTTTAACGGGGGTACGACCTAAATTAATTCCTGCTCTGCCATGTGACTCTTTTCAATTAGTCCGTGTGTGTGTTTACTCACAGATATTAGCTGTGCCTTTGGGGATGGGCAGGTAGGAGCCAGCACTCCATGCCCGCCCCTGGTAGTTCTTCTTGCAGCGGCCGCAGTCGGGCCCCGTGGTGTTGTGTTCACACTCGCAGCTCAACTTCTCTTTGTCATATACACAGCTGTTGGCGTGAAGGTTGCACTTGCACCTGTCAAAGAAGGAGAGGGAGGGGGGAGTTGGAGAGAAGGGAAAGAGAAGTGGGTTGAAAGAGGACAACCACGTCAGCATGAGTGAATTTTTCGGCTCTGAATGGAAAAAAAAAAAAAATGGGCCGCTTTTATTTCGCTAAGGCTGAAGGGCAGAGTGTCCTTGACTAGCGGTGGCACTGGAACGTAAAGCGGCTAAAACAGTCGCTTCTTCAACATCAAGAGGAGCTGTTTCAAAGCAGGCGGCTGATTGCAAAAAACCAATCTGGCATCATTATTTCCTTCCTCTGGAAGGTGGTGCAGTTTTAATTGTCCCACTGGAGAATGCATGACAGCGGTAAGGTCACAGTCGGAAGAAGGAGGGACAAAGAGGTGTGAGGCTGAGGCAAACCAGTGAAATTTGTGGAACGAGCAGTTGGAGCGTAAATGCGTCGAGGCTTGCAGCTCAGTTAGCCAGAGGGCGGCGTACAGCAACAGCACGGGTATGCTCTCCATGAAAATGAATATGAGATGAGATCTCAGAAGCATATTTTCAGTGTGGAAATAGGAACTCCCTTAAGGTGCACTACCGTCTCACTCACATCCTGCTCACCAGAACCTTGGTTTTACAATCAACTCAGCAAGTTCATTTTCTGCTGTGACTGTTGAGTATTGAGGGGATATCTATTTGCTAAATTAATTTATGATCATCACGATGCATAAAGCACTCTGCGGATTACAGAGGACTTTGAATTTCTCGGCCTCATTCTGAAGAAAAGATAACTAAGTTCAGTAAGTTAAGTATAAACTGTCTTTGCAAATGTGATAAAGATTTTAGCCAATGTATTTTGAAACAGACGCTTTCAAATGGTGTAATTAACAATTAAAGTATGATTTCTTTCATACAGTTCAACATCATGTTTCTTTAATACTGTGTTTGGATTATTTTGTCCATCCCCTCCCCATTTCCTGTGCTTGTTTCCTACTACAAGAGAGTTCAACTGAGCTGAAGTTGCCAACACTGGCGCAACCTCAAATGTAGACTTCCAACAGGCCTGACTCATCGCAGATTAATGGCACGGCGGCTGTTTATTTTTGGACTCAAGGCTCTTTCATTCAGCCGCTTTTTAATGTTTTTAACCGACATCCGAGCGGCTTCTCTCCAGTCATTCCTGAAGGAGGCAGATGAAGGCGATGTAGACAGAGAGAGAGACCCACAGTTGTCTTTGCTAAGGTCTCACTGAGGAACGCGGGTAACAGCTGGACTCGTTGCTCCTGCCCATTCTACTTCGCTGCAGATTAGTTTGATCCCCGAATAAATAGAACAATTCAGAGGAAAAGCACAGTCTTAAACCACTCGCTGCTCCCTGACCCTGATACTTAACATATCTCTAAATTTAAGCCCTGTGCACTGACTGGAACTGGGCTCTGAGGGCTGGTTATGTTACAGATCCAGTTTTGGGATCATAAAATAAATGCATTCACAAAGTTCATATGAGCCAAATCATTAAGACCTTTCTCAAAGCAAAGCAAACATTGTGTTTCACTTTTGGCTGTTTTATTAGACTTTTGTGTTTGTGTTCTAAAGGAATCAAGTCTTTTTGCAAGTCTGTGGTTACAGTCCAAGACAAATTTTATTTGATTGTGATGCACATTATATCATTTTCTGCGTGCCATGCAGAGAACTCAGCACACTGCACTGCCGTCTCTTATTTGGCATTCACTTCAGCCCTCGTGATGCTGAACGCTGGCTACAGGCCACGAGCTGCCACAGGAACCTCAGTCTTGATGGCGAGTTAAACTTGACATTTTTCTGAGCCAAGCACGAATAACATCAACAAGTCGAAGCACAACATAACTGTAATAATGTTTGCAACACTACTATCCTAAGCTGATCCCACGGCTGAAAACTCCTTGGGTGAAACTCAGAAGTCCAAGCGGCCATTTCATCTCTTCCATCTAGTCTGTCCCAAACCAATCAGAAGAAGAATGTAGCCGTTGCATTCACATTGTTAAACCTTTTTCTTAACGTAAAAAAAAAAATTAAACCCACATTTTTCACGAGACCCTCAACTCACTATTTTGAAAACGTTTTTTTAATATAGACTCCTTGACAATTTCTGTTACTTCTGATGATGAAAGAACATTTCCACCAGCTGAATAAATAGTTTTACTCTTTCTGCTTTTTCTAACTTTTGCATGATTGCATGTCAAATTACAGACTTCAGCTGCGGCTGATGAAAATGAACAATTTAACCTGCATTCTGTAAATAACAAGCCAAAGTGGATATTTCAAATACACCTGTCTCTGCCGCGACCTGTCCGTCAACTTTAACACTCACATGGGTTGTGTGTAGCCACGCTCTCATAAAACCCAACGAAGTGTTTGTTGAAATCGCACCACCATGTACAGTAGGGAGGCAGCCATGTGTTGACCCTTTTGGTAGACAATGAAATTAAGTGTCAGTTAAAATGGAGCCACGTAGCACAAGTTTTACACTTGCTCTAAACACTTTTGCAAACGCAGTAGTTTGTTATGCACAATAAAATCAGGGTTAAGCACTAAAATGTTGCTTATGTTAAATTAGTAAAAAGTGATGGTTTGCCTTAAAATCAATACTTCCTTTATGTTAACATTACACATATCATGTGACTGATTGCACAAACAACAGCAGTTGTTTCACACCGGACCCAAACTCCAATGTTTCGTTAGAGAGCCTAAACACTACACGACAGTCTTCTGTTCACTACATCCTCAATGAGTTGAAATTACTCAAGCGATTTGAGGAATATTTTTGCGTTAAAGTATCAGGCACCATGTAATGAAATAACTTCTTGATTTTTTTTTTTTTTACTTAAAAAGCTTCAAAGGCTAGAATTGTTAATTCCAGTTGAATACACCAAATGTCTTGTTTTTTAACCACAATATCCATTGCCCTATTCTTACACTCGGAAACTTAGAAATAAAGTTAAATGTTTGTTTATTTTTACTTGTATATTCTTTTAATAAAAAATTAATAAAGTTCTAACCTATCCTATCTTATTCATGTCATCATTTCAAGTTCGAAACTCGAGTGAAGTTGCACGGCAGTGTTCTGAAGTTTACCTCAAAGATGTTAGTGACATATTCAAACTTTTCTAATACTACATTGTCCTCAGATTTCCTAAGCAATAAAACTCAATATTTTGATTAGAATATACTTAAACTGTTGAGTCTGGGCTAACAGTGTAGATGTTGCAAAAAAGTAATATCTAACGGTGTGTAGCACCCACCATTAATATTTAATAATTTCTCAGTCGGACACTCTCCTACAAGAATTACAGTAGTCAGAATTTCTGAGTTCAACTTTTCATTCATGTCATTAGACATTGTTAGGTTTTATCAGTGTAAATATTCCCGTGTGGGACGTGCAGTATTTGGAGTAAGTAGCTAAATTTTGAAAAGTGAGTAGGCAACACCGTTTATTTTATCATGTAAGACACATTCATTTTAATCAGCATTTTATTTGTTGTGCTTCACATTGCAGCAGGCTGTAAACAGTAATTAGGCTGTGATGTGAGACGGCACTGTTCAGATTTCAAATGCAAAAAGCTCAGTTGAATTTGGATGTTTTGGTGCTAAAAATTCAGCAATAATTTTTTTAAATGAGGCAAAAAATTTACCGTGCAGCTGTCATTTCTTAGCTGCTACAGCCGGTCCTACACCTAGTAAAGCTATCATTGTTTAAACATCTTTCCCAGACCTTTAATTATTTTATTCAGCAATTCACAATCTTGCGGTTGTAGTAACAAATAATAATAGATGCGGTGGCATTTTCCGACAGTGTGGTAATTTCCCATCTCCAGGTACTAATGTTCCAAACATGTTAAATCAGAGTATTTTAAGTTTCAAGAGCGGCAACTCTTTTCCACCGCACAATCAGATATTTGCAGCCTCTCAAGTAGAAGTCTGACCGTGAACATTCTTTGGAAAGACTGGAGAAATCTGCCGCGGCGTGTACAAGGAAACACAGTGGGGTTGATTGAGAGAAATTACCAGCAGTCGAGTTAATGTCTAAGTGGCTAAAATCATGACTTTCGATTAGATCCGAATCAAGTCCTTTCCGTTCATTTGGCTTTCTTACTTTCTGCCATTACAGGCTGCCTTGTTAGCGTGTGTGTAAAGGTGATACGCTGTGCAATGACTTCACACGCAGCCCCTTTGTGGTTTAACCTTCAGCTTCTTTTTAACATCGCCAACATTTTAATCAGCGTCCAGAAAGGATAGCGCTGCTGGCGTAATGATGGAGACCGCCAGTAAGGCCCCTGGGGGTCTCATACCCGCCGGCGCCCTGTGGCACCTGAAAGTGGATACCAGGGGAGTGGATACCAAGACCACTGCCGAGGCAGCGACGGCTTCAGAGACCGAGTCGAGTAAACGTATAATTAACAGCGTTTTATTAGCAAATTTCCTTCCAGAGTTCCTCACGTGTCTTCATTTCTTTTTGCTTCGCTTTAAACGCTCTGCGGGTTGTCTCCTCCTGACTTTCCATCAGTCTTTGTATCGTTTTCTTCATATCTTTCTTCTCCATCCACCTATTAGTCTGTCATTTTTAACTCTGCGCCACTATCTTCTGTTCATAAATATTCATGGAGCCAAAGGCATCTTTGTTTTTGTGTGGTGCTCTCAAAGTGATATTGCTCAAGGCATTATTGAGTGTGCCAGCCACTGCCTGTGAGCTAAAGGTCCTGATATGTATTCATAAAATTACCCATGAGGCTAGGGGCTCAAATTGCTAGGCTGCTGGGGGAGGGGGGGATAAAAACTTGACTGAAGTTTTAATTGTATTTTGTCTGAGAGAAAGGAGAAGACATTTTCTTCAGACTGACAAGGGTTCAAAATTTTCCTTGAATGTGGGACAACATTGTTGGGCACAGATTTATTATTTCTTTATCTGTGCAGGAATGTGAGCAGAGCAGCCTGTTGAGACTCAGCTTACCTGGAGCAGTGCGACTATGACCTCTGCAATAATAGGATTCTGATTGACACAGAGGGTGCGGACAACATTTTGTGCCTTCCCCCCCCCCCGATGATTCCCGCAACAATGCACAAAAACAAGGTGACACAAATGGAAAATGGGATTTCACGATTCCATCCAGCCGCGTGCATTCTTCAGCTTTGCCGCGTTTTGCTCATTGTTGCTTCAAAGCCAAACGTACAAGCCACTAATTAATAGTAATTTTCTGCAATCCAAGTCTACACAGAAAGCTGCTGATCCCAACAAATTAAGCAGAAAAAACTCAACACGGTCCTTAAGTGGGTTAACTAAGTGAAGCAATTACATTTCAATCTAACACCCAGGTGTTTTCATATGCAAGCCAATTGGGTCAAACACCCTGTAATGCACATTTTTTCCAGCTCCTGTCTGCTATGAAAGAGCCAGAACTCACTAGGGGTTGTGAGGGGCAGGCGGAGGGGTGGTTCCGAGAACACTCAGCCTTAATTATGTGTGATGAAAATGAAATGAAACACCGGAGTTGTTGGAGAAAAAAAAAGACCTTAAGCTGCGTGTGTGTGCAGGTGATTTGTTGTGAGTGAAAGGGATAATTACAACACACACACACACACACACACAAAGAATTAAATCTACGGTACAATATATTCGTTGCACCTGATCTCCCCGAACACAAACGGCTCTATTAGAATGTACAAGTCTGTGCTCCTCCCCACTGACATGGAGCTTGCAGCTGACGTCTGTGCCGGCTTAAACAGATCAGCATGCATGCTAACGTATTACCTGTTAATTGCCTCATCCGCCTCTCTGCCCCAGTCTCCAGTGCATTGTGGGAAGTGGAAGGAATGAGATCTCAGCACCAGCCCTCCAAGAATGGATCTCGCTCGCCCCTCAACCCCCTTTTAATTATCCCTTCATCCCCGTCCCTACATCTCCTCTGATTAGTACGTAAGCAGCTTGGAAAAAAATGGACTCATAGAGACAATCCATGAATAGACAGTATACAACTAGAACTGGATGGATGGATGTACAAATGAACAACCTGAAAACACTGCCCCAAAAAGTGGGGTCCCATTTTTACTACCAGGGGACGTCAGTGGGCTTCTCTGCCTGGGCCCCCTCAGATTCTAATATTGCCACAGACTAAAAGATTCTCTGGGTAAGTGCTTTTTTTCCAAACCACGGTTTTGATTCTTTTTGCTTTTAAAATGTTGGAAAACTCCTCAATCACTGCTGTCTACTGTCTTCTACGAAAGTCACACTCAGTACCATGCAGTCACTGGAGTAATCCCTGCCATGTGCGAGCTAAACATGTTGCACCCCATGTGACCAAAACTCATTTAGTTTGGTTTCATCTGACTAAAGAATGGGCTGCCAATATCCACCAGGCATCTTTTCAAGATCTCCAGCTCACTTTAATTGTCCACTTTACCGAGCAATACGTGTCTTCTAGACACCAACAGCAGAGGTTGACTTCATGCTGTCTTTAAAGTGGGGTTGCATAAACTGAATTTTACGTGGAATTTCATGGAGAACCTGTGGACCTATTCTTCTCTTATTGGTCCCAATTTTCCTCCCAATGGTGCAACTGTCAGCTTAAGTTCTGGATGCTGTCCATCTTTACCAAGTCTCACAATCTTGTCTTACTTGTTCAGGCAGTTTCCTCACCACATGAAGCTTCACGAATGGCTTCATTTTCTGCATTAGAAAATAACTGTAGATACATTTTATAACCTTGCTCACACAGCTAGCTTTACCTAAAAACCGTTGTTTATATGCCATTTAATGTCATCTGCTCCAATCACATCAAAAGAAAAGTTGATGGCATAATATTCCGAGCCGGAATGTCTGCCTTGGGCTGAGATTAGGTCACTAAAACAAGTATTCCCGTTGGAGACTGATGTTCACTTCCAGGATGGAATTGTAACTGTGGAAGTGCAGAACGCCACCTCCTCTCATGAAGCTATTTAACGAGATACCTGCTGGTTTGCAGGAGCTTCGTAAAAGGAAAATGATCTTTGTTTGCATTTAGGCTGGAGGACTTGTACACTAATTTCCAACACTTATTCAACAAAATTTGTTAACTTTACTCATTTATCAACATTAAAAAAACCAACATAAGTCAGAGTTATTTGCAGGGCGAAAAACATCATGAGTTGCTGTTTAGAGTGAGGCTAACTTAAAATAATCATGTAGATATGAAAACAATTGTGAAAACGTTCTTACTTCAGTAATACAGAGTCGTTTAGAAAATAACGACTACAGAGGATTGGAAAGTCGGGTATAACACAAGTATTACACACAGAAAATTGAAGTCAAACAAAAGCAAGAAAAATGCTGTCCCCATGTCCTTACCATTTTTTGGCTCATATTTTTTTTAACAGGATCAATCATCTCAGCTGCAGTGCTGTTTTGTCTTTTCACCTATTTGGGGGGGGGGCATCAATCTACACACTAACATAGGATGATGAAACATATCTAAAACCTTATGCCAATAAATGATTTTAGTTTTAAACGTTAAATTAATTTCCAATTAATTTCACTTTTAGTATAGATTAAAAACAAAACTTGCCACATTTGCACGAAAACTTCATAAAGCAACTGTACAGTATCAGCACAATAATGACTTGTCACTAACTCTATGTGTCAGTAATCTTTGAAATTTTTTGCAAATGCAAAATGTTAAGGGGGAGGTTCTGGCAGCTTAACTTGGATCACTGATAATGTCATGTATCATTAGAAGGTGAGTTTGTTCCTTCCAAAAAAAAAAAAAAAGTTTTTTGGGAATGAACATCTTTAGAAGTTTACTGAAATCTATTAAAGATTTCAATGACTCCTCTTTTTAACAACGCAACATACACCATAAACAATATACTTCAGCTCCAGTATGAGCTATATCGCTTGTACTCACATGAGAAAAGTATATATTGGGAAAGAGATATGCCAATTTATCCACAGATGGGTGGACAACAGTGACTAAGCAGCTGGACTATGGGAGCTAACCTGAAACTGCAGCCCTTGAAATGTTTTAATGATTGTTTTATTGAACTAGATTGCACAATTTATTATATATATATATATATATACAGTATATATACTGTATATATATATACACACACACACACATTAATTAATTTAAAACATAAGATCATGCCAAAAAGCACATGACAAATATGAATCTTTATCAAGCTAAGATACCATTACAGGGTATTTTGTCACCGTTCCATCTTCAGTTTCCTACCTCGAGGTTAATGTGTGGCCTGCCTACATCAATCCGTCCACACCATCCATCTATTGAATCCTCAGCATTACTAATGTATGGAGTTGGACATGCTATCCAAGCAGAAGTCAATCAAGAGGTCTTTACTGGCTCTGACATGCCAAGCCAGTTCAATAGAATCGACATGCTGCACCTCACTGATACTGCTTTCAGCTAAAGACTATTGGCTCTGGACCCAGCGACGGAAAATATACTGTACAGGAGTGAGAGAGCTCCATCACCGCTAGACGGTTGGTGGCCGGGCAGAGAAGTAACAGTTACTCATCTTGTCATTTCATAAGCGACATCACGGCAGCTCTCGCAGGAACAGAACTAGAAAACTACCAAAGATCCGGCAGCATTGATCAGTTTGGGTTAGAAGCTTGTCCGCAGATTCTCCGAGGTTAAACTGCGTTTGACCTCTGCTTGTGTGTCTGCAAGAAATAGTGAGCGCACGTGCACTGTCGCAGTTCCTCCTCTCATTAATAACCTGACAGTGCCACCGATTTTTTTCAGAAGTCATCACCAACCCGAGGCAGCATGAGGAAGCGTGGTGTGAGGTTTCACATTGACATAGAATCAAACGCAGACAATAGGAGTGGATTCATTGCTAATGTTGATCTTAAACTCCGAGGGAGGAGCAGCGGAAAAACACTGCAACATTAACCTTAACAGCAGGAAATATGGAAAGTATTTAAAACTGCTAGTTCCTAATTGTTTTCTATTATCTTGTTGCTTCTTGAAAATGTCACCAGCCATTAAACTTTGGCAACCCCCTCCCATGTTACTTAATCCCAATGTCTGGAGCAGACATTTCCCATGGTTATGCCCACGAGGGGCCAGAATGTGAAACCAGGGTAGGACCCAAAGAGCAGGTGTAATTACAGAAAATGTTGGCA